>CM045915.1:2107915-3475307 GCA_025169955.1 Salix arbutifolia | reverse complement strand
ATGTGTGACTGCGAGAGTAAGAATAACTCTAATGGTGGAAGGTTTGACAACCGGGCTGAACGTCTCAAAGAAATCGATGCCAGGTTGTTGTTGGAAGCCTTTCGCCACAAGTCGGGCTTTGTGGCGTTGAACGGAACCATCAGCATTGTATTTTAACCTGAATATCCATTTATTGTCAACTACATGCATGGAAGGTTGTCTTGGAATTAATTCCCAAGTATTGTTTTGCATCAAGGCATTAAACTCATCATCCATTGCTTGTTTCCATGCAGGTATGGCTAGGGCCTGCTGGACAGAATCAGGAGTACTGGTGAGATAGGCAGCTATGGTGGGGTTGCGAAGGATGGAAGCTAGGTATGTTTTTGGTTTAAAGATGCCCAGTTTTGATCTAGTGATCATGTGATGAGTGGGTGGGATGGGTGGTGTAATGATAGGTGGTTGAATATTAGATGTATTTTGGGATGGTGAACCAGCTGAACTTGATGCAGGACTGTTGGAAGATGCTGGACATGATGACGAAGGAGATGCTGCCAAGAGTGGAGATGATGAACTTGTATCAATTGCAGGTTGATCATGGCCACTATCCTGCATATTAGAAGAAAAAGAAGGGAGCCAATGATTGTGTTGTGGAGTGTGTGTATGGGAGGCTGAATCAGAGATGGTTGTGGTGGAAAAACCAGCTGCAAAAGGAAAATCAGATTCATTGAAGGTAACACTTTGTGCTATGTAAATTCTTCCAGAAGGGTGTAGACATTTGTAGCCTTTGTGATTTGGACTGTAGCCTAGGAACACACATTTTATTGATCTGAAGTCCATTTTGTGGTTATTGTAGGCCCTTAGGTGAGGAAAGCATGAACATCCAAAAACTTTTAAAAAACTGAGATTTGGTTTGATGTTTAGTAGTACCTCAATTGGTGATTTGTGGCCCAAGGTTGGTGTAGAAAGATGGTTGATAAGAAAGGTTGATGTGCTGAATGCTTCCCACCAATAGTTAAGTGGCATTGATGCTTGAGAGAGTAGTGTTAACCCCATTTCAGTAATGTGTCTGTGTTTTCTCTCGGATTTTCCATTTTGTGGGTGAGTGTGGGGACATGGGTGTCTGAAATGAATACCTGATGAAGTTAAGATAGGTGCAAGACTGCGGTATTCACCACCCCAGTCTGATTGAAGAGCCTTGATTTTGGTTTCAAATTTTCTTTCAACCAGTTTTTGGAATTTAAGGAAGATGTCGTGAACTTCAGATTTGAGTTTTAATGGGAAGATCCAAGTAAAGTTGCTGTAGTCATCAATAAAGTGAACATAGTATCTAAAACCATCTTTTGAAAGATTTGGAGAGGGACCCCATACATCTGAATGCACTAGTTCAAGAGGTTTACTAGTGACTGTTGTGGAAGAACTGTAATGTTGGTGTTTTGATTTTCCTATATGACAGGCATCACAAAAAATTGAACCAGATGGAATAGAAAGTTTATGATTCAGCATGGATTTCATTACATTAATATTTGGATGTCCAAGTCTCATATGCCATAGATCAAAATTGGAGACTGGAGAAGATTTTGCAAACAAGGATAGAATAGGAGCTTGCAAATAAAATGACTTTGCTGGATTGATTGAAACAGAATTGAACTTTGATTGAAATACTGTAAATGCAGTGTGGTTTTGATGAACCCGAAGCTGATACAAGCCTTCACTGAGCACTCCTCGAAGCAGCACCTTCCTCGTAATTAGGTCCTTCACAATACAACAGTCATGATAAAGCTCAACAAACACAGGATTATCAGTGGTAAGTTTAGCAATAGATAGCAGATTTTTAGCAATTTGAGGTACACAAAGGATATTTGTTAAAGCAAGAGAGGACTGAGTGCTTGAGTTTTGAAGCAAGGTGCAGCCTGTATGAGTAATGGGAAGGGATTCTCCATTACCTATGAGTAGTTTATTTTTACCTTTGTATTCTGACTTGTAGTGTAAATTTGAAGGATCTGCTGTAATGTGATGTGTTGCTCCACTATCCAGGTACCATGCATTGTCTGAAGGAGTGTCACTGGAGGTGTAGTATGCTTGCTGGTTATCATTGCTGGTGGAGCTCTGAATATGGTTGGAAGTGTTCTGCCCTTGAAAGGAGATGTCGAAACGATGATAGCACTTCAAGGCTATGTGACCAGGTCTATTGCACAACTGACACAAGGGACGATTGCCTCCTCTGCTCCATCTTCCCCTGCCACGATTTCGTCCAGGAATATAACCTCTACCAAAGGAGTGGGAAGGATTACCATGAGGGCCTTGCAGATTGAGGGATCTGCGAAAATGGGTGGCTAGATGAGCACTTGGAATGTGATTATCAGAGGCTAAGGGAACATTGAGTTGCTCAAGTCTCATTTCTTGACTTTGAAGCATGTATTGGACTTCTTGTAAGGTGACTTGATCATGACGTGAGGTCAGATTGACTACAACAGAATCATAATCATGACCAAGACCCCCAAGAATATACAATGTAAGTTCCTCATCAGATATTTGTTGGCCTGCAGATGCCAAGTTTTCAGCAAGAGATTTCATCCTTAACATGTAGTCATGGATGGATAGACTACCCTTTTTTAGAGATTGAAGTTGGAAACGTATTTGAAGAGTACGAGCTTTGGAGTGGGTTGTGAAAAGATTTTCAAGGATGAGCCACACCTCACGGGATGTGTTGCATCGAACTATATGTCCAAACATTGATTCAGAAATTGAGTTGAGCAGCCAGCTCATAATGGATTGATCCATTCGGACCCATATGCTGAAGTCAGGGTTGATATCATTGGTGATATTATTTGTGAATTGTGGTGGGCATGGTTTGTTGCCCAGCACATAATCTTCAAGATCATGTGCACGCAGAGCAGGAGTAACTTGAGATCTCCAAAAGGAGTAATTGGCTCTGTCTAACTTGATTGTGATTGGAGCTAGGCTCTGGAAGATATTGGAGTGGGAAGGAGCAGCTGTGGCTGGTTTATTTATGAGTATGGTGGTGGGTGAGTTTTCATTTTGAGAAGATGTTTCAGCTGAAGCAGCCATGGACGTTAGTCACTGGCTCTGATACCAAATTGAATTCAGAGAATGAACTGTGTATTGAGGTAAGATTTATTTCTTTCTTACTTTCTTCTTCTTCTTCTTCTACCACCCACAATTACAAGTTATGAGGTGGGTATTTATAGTGCCATGGCTGCTACACTGTTAGCAGCTCATTGGCGTGTTGTACTACAAGAATCATTCTTGTTATGTGCACAGCTGTGGATTACAGGTGGTTTCTTATTGCTAACAGAATCTGTTACGCCTATCAGGTGTTTGTTGAAATGCCAGGTGGTGACTCAGCTTGTGACTCATCGATTCCTTTCATTCTAACAGAGATAATACCATGCAAAGTCCAGAGAATCACAGTCTAGAGTTTTGAAAGTGGAAAAATACCATGTCAAACAACCCATGTCAAAATACCATGCAAAGTCCAAAGAATCGCAGTCAAGAGTTTTGAAAATGAAAAAAATATCACAAAAACAGATTAGAAGGGGAGAGAGAGAGAGACCCCGAACTCAAATAGCAAGTGAGACGTTTGTCTTAGTACAAAACAAGGGGCGAGTTAAAGCTTAATGCCAAAAAAGAAGAAGAAAAAACATAACAATCAAAATCAAGAAAACGAAGAACCTGAAGAATGGACCTAACAAGAAAGAATTAATGACAAGCGTGCGGCTGGAGGAGGCAAAGCATGTTTTAAAATTGTTTTGATAAAAATAATTTGGTGAGAGAATAAAAAAATGTTTAATTTACTTGAATTATTAATTACATTATATTATTATAATTATTAAATCTACAATATTTAAAAAATTATATATATGCCTTTTAAAGTAATTTCATAGGTTAAAAGCAACATGAAAAGCTTGGTAACCAAACACTTCAAAACTTATTTTGAACCACAAATAAAATACTTTTTATAAAACTACTTTTTTAAAATCTCAACCGCAAAAACAAAAGCTGTCACTAACACCGTAAAGAAAATTAAACAAACTTGTGACGGAGCCACTGGCATGGAAACAGAGATTTATTTTTCTACTAGCCAAAATGATCCTCCAGAGCTTACAGTGAACTAATTAAGACTTCCATTCCTTGGCCAAACAAGCTAGCGAATCATAAGACGACCCGCCAATCTCCATAGCTCTAGCAGCACTATCTTTGAGCTCTCTGATCTTTTCCCTCATATCTTTCCCTTCTAATATCACAAGTCTCGCCACTCTCTCTACCTCCTCACGTCCCACCAAGATCGATCCTGGCTCCGCCGCCGGCTTGATACCTATTCCGATTTCCTCTGCTAGAATTGTAGCGTTCATTCGCTGTTCCGCATAAAGTGGCCATGTGATCATAGGCACGCCATGAGTAACAGCCTCTAATGTTGAGTTCCACCCACAGTGAGTTAAAAACCCGCCGGTTGATGGGTGTTTGAGCACCAAAACTTGCGGTGCCCATGATGGCACCACCCGTCCCGTTTCTCGAGTCCTCTCCGTAAACCCTTCAGGCAGATAAGCCTTTGGATCATTGACATCACTCCCTGCATTGAAAAATGCCGCGGAGGCACTACTGTTTGTTGGCATACGAACAACAAAAATGAACCTTTGATGGCTCAATTCAAGTCCCCATGCTAATTCAGTGAGTTGCTCAGCTGTTAACGTACCGCCACTGCCTAGCGACACAAAAAGAACTGAATTAGGAGGTTGCTTGTCTAACCAGGCCAGGCAGTCAGCATCAGAGGCAGTCAGAGGCTCTTCTTGTTTGATCAGGGGCCCGACAGGGTGAACCGGTGGTGTGGGGATACGTTTGAAGAATGGATCCTCTGTGATAGCTTTAAAGTTCGCTGGTTCAAGATCCTCCCAGGAATTGAGAAATATTCCAGCTCCCAAATGGAACCTGCTGGAGTGAAATAAAAACCATTTGTACTCGTCAATCTTACGGTTTTTGACCTGGTCTAAGAGGTCTTCAGGTCGAATTGGAGGGCAACCTGGGACCTTAACAGGTTCTGGGAGATCTACAAATTCACCCTCCACTTCACGGTCAAGAGTTGGTAAATACAGAGAAAAGGTTAGCAAAGCAACGGATGCAGTGAAGAACAAGTAAGCTGGAATTGAAAGTTCACTGCAGATGTCAAAAACCTGGGTGCAAAACAAGTCAATGACAACAGCTTTCATCTTTCCTAACTCTACGAGGACAGGTTTTAGGGACTTGATGGCTTCTTCCACTATGACACTCAGACGAGCGGCCACCGGCATGCCATTTGTGGTGACCGCAAAAACATCGACAGTAGGGAGGTAGACGACGTCAAGGCCTGGAGGTAGGGTGGATGATCTGAGTAGATTGTCTTGGCCCGCAGAGACTTCGTTGGTGGCGATGACAATGAAACTGACATGAAAGTCATGGAGAACAACCAATCGTTTAGCGAGCTCGAGAAGAGGGGTGATATGCCCCATGCCTGGGCTTGGCATGACTGCAACATGGGGTTTTGCGGTTTCATTTTCAACTACTAACATGTTTTTCTTCTGCGTGCGATGTGTGTATTGTAATGGAAATGTAAAATAAAGGCACGGGTACGTATCTGTCCTGGAAGGAAGTCGAGGAGAAATTTATACAAGGAAGAGTGTTGGAGATTACTGTGTCTGATGAGAGCACGGGGGGAATGGTAGTTGTCATCGGTGATTTATTACTAAATTTATCGTATCATCAACCAAGTTAATAATTTAATTTTATAATATTTGTTGATGATTTTATGAGATTAAATATATATTTCAAAATATATATCGGATCCAGTTGAAATTTTATAGGGAAGTATTAAATATATAAAAATATATTTTGTTAAATTATTATATTAAACAAAGTTTATAAACATATTACTTCAGAAAGTTAAAGTTGTTAGATGAATATTGTCAAATTTGTCAAACTAGACATTTATGTGTTGTTTTGTACATATTTGAAGTTACAAATAAATTTTTTTTACGATTCTAGATGAAGATTCTAGATGAAAGAGAAAATAGACATCTCAATATTTCATAAAAAGAGAACTATGTATTTAAAATTATGATTGAAACCTACCAAGAATTTGTGAAAATTAGAAATTTAGACTATTTTAGAATAAAGACTTTGTTTTTGTTATCGCATATTATTTAATTAATTGATATTAAAAAATATTTCTAATATAATTTTTTTCTGACTCATTAAACATTATATTTATGTTAATTAATTATTAATTTAGATTCATTAGTTTGTAACCTAAAAACTATTCATTGTGGCTTGTTATGGTGAGAACAACCAAATTGTCAATGAATTATTGTGTACTTGCTATCATTTAGGTACTTGATCATATTGGAATATTTGATTTTGAGTTTTTTTTGTCATTGATTAATTAATTGACTATCTTTATCATATTGTAATATAATTTAATTTAATTTATTAGCAAAAATTATTAATATACAGTTAAAAAATATATTTGCAGTATTACAATCTGATTTTATAAACCGATTTTACATTATATTTTTCATATCATGTTAACACAACGATTTTAACAACTAGGATATTGGGTAGCATCGCTTGACAGCAGTGCATGACTGGGGTATTTTAATGTTCGATTTTAACATTCAAATTTTATTTTTATTTTAAATTAAAAAAAATTAGATCATGTGCCATATTAAAAATAATTTTTTTAAAAAATATTATTTTAATATATCTATAAGAAAAACATTTTAAAAACAACCTTAATCATGTTTCTAGTCGGTCAGTAACTTGGGATGGTAGGTGTCACGGGGTCAATTTATTTGACACTGTGACAGTAGGCTACGTAAGATGTTCAGAAACTCTAGCTAGGCTGGACGAGAGGTTAAGCAAGATGGCTGAACCGGACTGGATACAACAGTCGGTAGTTGACGATAGTTCTAGGGCAGTTACTGGTTTTGGAAAAAAAATATCCAGCTTTGATCGGATCTGTATTGGAGCAGTTTCTATATAACTTTTATATTCTTTGTAATAAATTGAAGTCAGCGCCGTCTGTCGCATGCAAGAAAATTATGCATTGTACACAAAGAATATTGTGTATCATATCAAGAAAGGTGGAGATTTTTTCTTGAAATTGTGCCTTTGATGATTGTTTATTGACATTGTATTTTAAAATTATTTTTAAAAATATTTCAAAGTTTTTTATGTTTATTTTTAGATCATTTTAATGTACACATATTATTTTAAAAATATAAAATATTATTTTGATGTATTTCTAAATAAAAAATATTTTAAAAAATAACTTCAACTACACTCTTAAACAATCAAGTGTTGTTGTGGTTAGACATTAACTTGAAAGGCTTTGGGGAATATGTATTGTAGGACCAAGGTATATCTTCATTTAATACTCATTATTGTATTATTGTATTTATGATTATTTTTAAAATAAATTTTATTTTAAAATATTTTTTTAATAACATCAACACAATTCTAAAACACTAAGAAAATTATTTTTTAAAAACAAACACGATTGTACCACAAAAACAAATGAGACCAAAGTCTTTGAGAGTCAATTTTGGTTTATTTTCATTTTACACGTAGAACTAAATTATTAAACTTGATATATATTGATTGGTTAATTTAAAAGATTCCTTAACCTGAATCCTAATTTGGGTTACCTTTAAATTAAAAAAAAATATATCAATTCTAGTTTTTGAAGATCTAATTAACTTTAACAAACGTAGCTCAAATCAAACAAGATCATTTTCAAGTGATTCTTGTTTTTTTTATTTAAATAAAATAACTATTTTAATAAAATAATTATTTGATGATATTAAAACGGCTCGGACTGGTACTGTTCATGCAGACTGAAAAGCACTGTTCATTGTTGTTTGTCTCCCTGCTTCGCGCGAGTATGTGCTCTGTTTTTTTTTTTTTTTGCACTCGGCTTCTTTTTCTAATTTGTATGGTGAAAATAACAAAGTAATGGCTGTGGGCGGGCGGTTGCTTGGACGCTGGTGAACTCGGGCGCGCCAGAGTTCGAACCTCAACATAACAATTGATTTGTTTTTGTTTTTGTTTTGTTTTTTTTTTGGCTTTTTACCTTTTGCTTCCGGGTTACATTTTTCATTTCTATTTTTTTTTTTTACTTTTAACTTCCGGTTTACTTTCTTCTTTTTTTTTGTTTTTAGTTTTTTTTTCTTATTACTTTTTTTCTTTCATGCCTTTTTTTATTATGTTTTTTTCTAATTATTTTTTTCATATTTTCCCATAAAATATTTTTTTCCTGGTTATATTTTTTTCCTTTTTCGACTTATATATATTTATTTGTTATTTATTACAATTATATAAGTTTTGATTTGTTTCAAATTCGTTTTTTAATTTAAAGTAATTAGATAATGTAAATTCAGTTCAATCCCTGTGCTTTTGATTTTGTGTTTTGGCCTAAAATCCTTAATATTTTTTATATCAAAGTTTTGATTTAAGTCAATTTTATCCTTCCAGGTTAATTTATCATAAATCCTTAATAAGTTCGGTGTTGAAGTTTGATATCTTTCAATTTTATCCTTCCATGCAAATAAATTACGTATTTGAGTTCCATTTCAGTCCCAATTCTTTTAATTTATGGTTTTAGTTCGGATTATGGAATTTCAATATAAGGATTTATTTCAATTTTGTCCTTTAAATTAAATTTATTACATATGTTTTTTTTATTTTATCTGTTATACTTATAATGTGGTATTTTATTTTGCTTCATTTATTTCTTATACATATTTCTTGCATAGTTCCTATTTCTGTTCATATTTATATATAACTGCTCTTCGTTTTTCTTTTCAATTTTACTTTATTTCTAATATCATTAAATTTTTCTATTTAATTTCTAAATTTTCACATTTACTGTTTGTTCACTATAGGCTACGTATATATTTTTATATTTTTTTAATATTAACGTCCTTATATATATATATATATATATATATATATATAAATTTTCACATTTACTGTTTGTTCACTATAGGCTATGTATATATTTTTATATTTGTTTAATATTAACATCCTTATATATATTCTTTGCAAATAAAATCATAGTTGATGATAATTTTTTTCAAATACTTCTAATACAATAATATGACAAATAAATGAAAAAAATGAATTTTTTTAGCAACAGTCATGGTGTTATCGATATTATAACCAATAATGATAAAAATATTAATTATGTATATAATATTTATGATGACATGTTCAAATAATTTCTTAACATCAAATAATATTTATTTTAATTTTTTTATGTGGTTTTGAAATTTTATTTATTTATACTGATCATTTGTTATTTTTTTTCTTTTAGGTATGTCAAATTATTTTTATTTTTGTATATTTATGTAATATAAACGTTTTACTATATATATATATATATTACCTAAAGAGCTAAAACAGCTCGGTTTTCTACTGTAGCCCGTGACTCATAGTCATTGTTCACTGGCAATTTGTTTTGGTGCATCGTGGCGCACGTCTGCCTGTTTTTTTTTTTTGCATTTTCAAAAGTGTATTAACGAAAAAAGCCCCCCGAAAACAACAAAAACCGCCGCTGTTTTCAGGGGCTGGACGGTCATTGACCATTTCCGGCCCGGTCTGGTTCGTCCGACCGGGTTTTTATTTTTTTAATATTTAATTGAACAGTGGATTAACGGTTTTGTACCTCGAAAAGGACAAAAAACAGGCCTGGAGGAGAAGCTTCATGGTAATTAGCCAATATTTTTTTTATTTTTTTCCGTTGACATCTGCTGGCGCGTCCTCGAACGCGCTGTTCATTTAAGCGCTAATGCGTTCTTCGGACGGCGTGTGCGGTTACCTACGGCGTCAGAAAATGCCCAACCGGCGTCTAGAATGATTTTCAGACATGGTATCTTCCACCTGGGGTGGCGCGTGTAGCACTAAGGTGTCCGGAGACGTGTCGATGGTCGTTTGAATTCCCCCCCCCCAATTTCTCTCTCCTGCCTGCGCCAGATGACGTCAGCTAACCTGTTTTTTATCAAAGTTCAGTTCAGTCCCTGAAAGTCGTAATTTTGTTTTCTTGCCCTTAATGCTATTATATAGATTTTGATTTGATTCAATTTCGTCCTTCAATTGAAATAGATTATATATTGGATTTTCAATTCGGTCCTCATTCTTTTAATATTTCGGATTGGGCTGGAATTTTTAATATTTTTGGTATCAAAGTTTTGATTGATTTCAATTTCATCCTTCCATCCAAATTCATTATAAATCCTTAATATTTTCGGTCCCAAAGTTTGATTTCTTTCAATTTTATCCTTCTATGCAAGTTAATTATGGATTTTAGTTTCATTTTGGTCCTTTTTTTTTTAATTTCAGGTTATGTTTTCAATTATTTAATTTGAATGTTTGGATTTGCTTCAATTTTGTTCTTAAAATTACATTTATTATTTAAATTATATCAAATTCATTATATATTTGTATATTTATGTCAAATTAAAGTATGTGAAACTAATTATATATTTTAATATTTATTGAATATTATCGCCTAAGAATGTATATAGAGAGAAAAACATTATCTGGGATTTTTTTTAAGAAATAAATTTAATATCAATATTCTTAAATATATTTAATATAATAATACAAGGAATAAATCTTATAAAAAATAAAAATAAAAATTGTCTTCGAATTTGAATTTTGTGCTCTGTTTTTTAAAGTTTATTTCTTAAAAAATATTTATAATATTTTGGTTTTTAATATTTCATATACAACTAAAAAAAATGAAAAATTTACCTAGATTATCTACAATTAAAAAATATTCGAGTCACTTCCCGTTTCGATTACACTTTTTTTTTAGACGGCAGATAAGTAATTATAGCACGCAAAAAATTTAGGTTTATTTCTAAAAAAAAAATTACAATATTTTTATTTATAATGTGTCAGGTCTAATATTACAAGAGAAAAAAGGCAACTCATAAATTTTTTTTGACAAATTTACCTGGATTATCTATAATTAAAAAATCTACGACCCACTTCCCATTTCGATTACATTATAAAGTATGTGAGACTAATTATATGTTTTAATATTTATTGAATATTATCGCCTAAAAATATATATATAGAGAGAGAGAGAGAGAAAATGACCTACAATTTCTTGCAAAAAAAATTAATATCGGTATTCTTGAATACATTTAATATAATAATATGATTAATAAATCTTATAAATATAACTTTGGCTTTGAATTTAAATTTTTATTTTATACTCTTTTTTTTGTTCTTTTAATAAACGGTAACTTTTTTTCACAATTTTTTTTTTAATAACCGTCGTGTCCAAGTCTTTTTTTTTAACCGGGTTTCTTTTTTTGTGTTTTTTTAACCAGAGTATCCGTGACAACAAGTTTCTGACAAATCATTTTACCTTCTTAGCAAATTTTCTAACAAATTTTATCAAAAGTTTTTTAGCAATAACAATATTCAATCACTTTTTAGTTGAAAAAAACTATTCTTAACAGATTTCATCAATTATAATCTTACTAATTAAATATTAAAATAACAAAATACAGTATTTATAAAATCAATCAATTTTATACATAGATAAAAAAACTCAGCAGAGCGGGCGAATTGGCTCGTATAAACTAATCTAGCAATTCATATATTTCTGAAAGCCGTTGTCCAACAACAGTCATGGAGATAACACAAGCATTAGCTCCCAAGGAAGGCTTCTCTTGCCATGTTGCCGAGTAGACACGCAAATCTGCAGTGAATTTCAAATTCCTTATCCACTTGCGAGCCCACTCGAGAAACTTATAATTAAAGCAAGCCCACGCAGCCCGGCCCATTCAAGTATTCTTCTGGATAGAGCAGATCACTACATAGCCGTTAGGTGCCCACTTCTGTTGTTGCTTTCGTTTTTTCGTCTGGTGAGGGGAGTCTTTGGATTCTTTTTCTTAACGGTAAGGAACTTCATCACCATGCCCACTTCACACGACACCCCATTTTGCATTGCCAACTGATTTCGACACTTGGCCTAAGGTTGCTCCTTTCCTACTCTAACCGCCACTTCCCAGTTTCGCTCTTTATCTTCAAGTACCACATTTACCCCTGCCACATTGCTAATTATTCACTATAGTGTCTTGAGTAAATATTTTTTAATTAAAATAATATCATTTTATTTTTATAAAAGAATTTATTTTGATCAATATCTATTTTAGTTTAAATTAAAACTCAATCCGTCGAGCTAATGGTTTTTCATATCAATCTGTCAAACTTACTCGAGTTTAATAATTATATTATAAATTAATCATTAATTTTTTTTGAACATCTCCCATAACAGAAAGAGTTAAAAGAAATGATTAACAAAAGATAATCTAAGGATAATAATGATGAATCTTCTCTCGTTCCAAGTAATGATACTATTTTGGCATAAGCTAATGACTATTATATTTGCCTTTTTCTAACATTATCTCATAATCTTAAATCTAATGAAAAGGTATGAAATCATTACAATAATTATCAATTAATACATCCATGACCTTAATTGATGGTGCTTTTTTTGGCACTTGAGAGGTGGTTATAATGTAACTCTCATGATCCATGACGAGGATACGCAAAGTCAAGATTTAACTAATTTAAATCCCATGACCTTAATTTGTATTCATTCAAGAAGGGCAAATCTGGAAAATGAGTCCATATCCCCATCCTTTTCAAGCACCCAAACGGTCTGAGGTAACTGACACGCAAGCAGGGTGACCTTCTATAACCGGTGCCTTGCCCTCTCCAGGCTTCCGTTTTTAAAACCTCCAAAACCCCGTCCGTTATTATGCCCTTTCCCTCCTTCCCTAGCTCTCTCCTCACCTCTGCTCTCTCCCCTCCTGCTACCCAAACCCTAACTCTCTTTACATTCCCGTCTAACCCTCTCCAGCCCTTCAAATTTCCTTTCAAAACCACTCCATTTACTCTATTAACTGATTCCATTTCTTGAAGCCCCAAAAGTCCTCAATTTCAGTAATTCTCAACAATGTCTGTGGCTGCTAAGCTAAGATCGGCAGAAAAACAAACGCTGGAGCCACCACGAGCGATACTTGGCCCGGCAGGAAACAGAGTTAGGGTTTTAGAGGAGGCAAAAAGGAAAATTGAGGTTTTAAAGAAATCACAGCAGAAACCAAAGAAACCTGTGGAGAAAATGTCTCAAGCTGCAGTTAAGAATAATTTGTCAGTGGATAGCACGTGTTCTTCGGATTCTTATTCTTCTTCTTCAAGTTCTGGAAGGAATGTGAAGCTTAGTGGAATAAAGCAAGTCAAGGATGTTCCTAATGGAGGTGAAATTAAGGATGTCCCGTCGAAGAAAGAGGGGCCGGTTAAGAGGTGCGATTGGATTACTCCGAATTCTGGTAAGAAATTAATGAATTTTAAGGTTATATGCATTTTTATTGCTATCCTGTACTTGTTTTTATTAAACAAATGTATTAATTAGTTTAGTTTAGTTTTTATTATTGTTAAGGTTATATGCATATTTAACGAAATTTTGCATCTAACTAACAATCCACGAATATAATCACTCGTAAACTGCTGTCATCTTCACTATTTTCAGCTACCATTTCTTCAAAATTAATCAATTATATGATCTCAAACACTAAAACTCAGCTAAACAAACCAAGAAAAATATCAACATTCTTGACTTTAAGAAACTAAACTATCCCCTGCTTTATATTGTTAGAGGGTGATATAAAGTCTTTAAGCTTAAGTTTTTGGATCGGTGATTCTTTGAAATGCTATCAGAGCTTCCATGATCAAGCGATCAGACGTTCTAATCTCATAACAATAAATATTAATCCATTTATTGTGACATATTACTATTCATGAAATCTATTATCATACTAAAAGCCCAGATCCAGAGATAATTCTTGCACGTACCGTGAGATTATTACTGACTCGTCAAATAGTGATTGAATAAACTAAGGTAAAAATCACAAAGTTTCTTAGCAATTACATATAGATCTATGAAGTACACGGACAAGATGAACAAAAGTACCTAGAAGGTGCAAAATGTTTCCATGGATTGTTTTCAATTTATTGACAAAATAGAGAGTTTGAACTAGTCCTTGAAAAGCCAATACCATGAATGGTTTTTGGTGCTAAATGTTCTGATAGCGTGTCAATGAGCAATCAGCAGTGTAGCTTTTGGGCCGCCTATCAAGATGGTAGAATAATTTACGGGTAATTTCATTGAATTGTACTAACATGGTATAGGTTTTGTCCATTTGTCTCAATTTACAAGTTATGTGCTATTTTCAGGTTATTATTTCCCCTAGTTTCTCCAAGTCACCTGAATTGTCAACGTATCATATTGGAAACTAAATTGACTAAATTTTAAGGTCTGCTCCATGGTACTTTTATTCACAGATCCACTTTATATGTCTTTCCACGATGAAGAATGGGGAGTTCCAGTTCATGATGACAGGAAGCTGTTTGAGTTACTTGTATTTTCACAAGCATTAGCAGAACTAAGCTGGCTAGCAATTCTTCACATGAGAGATATATTCAGGTATGTTGGTCTTCACTTTTTATGTTTATTGGTTTCAAAAAAATGGACTTCATGAAATTTATGTGAATTCTTGTTGTATTTTAATGTCAGGAAGCTGTTTGACCAATTTGACCTATCATCCATTGCACAATTTACTGAGAAGAAGCTCCTATCATTGAAAGTTAATGGGAACCTGTTGCTATCTGAACCAAAGCTCCGTGCAATAGTGGAGAATGCTAAACAGGTGCTCAAGGTAATTAAATCATCCATCCAACCAGCCTCCCAGTATCGTTTCATATTTGCTTGTGGGAGGCTGACTTGATTTTAGTGGAGGTTGTACATTCAGCTTTCTTATCCTTTTAAACTAACAACCCCGCCCTGATTCCCATCATAAACAAGTTTAAAGGGCTCTCAATTCGTGATTTATCTTGCCAAGATTTGGACTTTGCGTCATTGTAATGACAATAGAGATGTGAAAACAGAGGGGAACATCTTATCAGTTTCAACGAGAGAACACTGAACTTTTCTTTTTCTTCGCTGGCTAATTTGGGGCAGGGGGCAATCCAAATCCAAGAGCAACGAAGTTTTACACTTAGACCAATGATGCAACTAATAAGCTTCGCTTTGCTCTTAATCTGCAGATTCAGCAGGAATTCGGTTCCTTCAGCAACTATTGCTGGCAGTTTGTGAACCAGAAGCCATTAAGAAATGGTTTTCGCTATGTGCGTCAAGTACCTGCAAAGACCCCAAAAGCCGAGCTGATTAGTAAGGATCTGATGCAAAGAGGGTTCCGCTGTGTTGGGCCCACTGTTGTTTACTCGTTCATGCAGGTGGCAGGAATCGTTAACGATCATCTGATATCATGCTTCCGATACCAAGAATGCAATGCAGACGTCGAAAAGAATTTCAAACTCCCCAAGAGTCTAGAGATGGAGATAGTTGCTAAGGCTTTGGGGAGCACGTGCTTGTCTCATGACTAATCTCTGAACCATATATATATATCCCTTTCCCTGACTAATCACACTCATAAAACTACTATAGCAAGACAAGTAGCAGAGCAGTTGTTCTTTAGTAATGTCAGGATTTTCTAAGCAGCATAGTTCCCCCCCCCCCCCCCCCCCCCCGGTGTATCCTTTTCCTAACCAAATATTAATGTAATAAAAAAATTATTGTTATTTGATAGTAGTAAATTTTATAAATTGTCGTGTTCAAGCATGCTAATGGCCATTGGTGTAGATGATGATGTGTTTGATACTGTGTTTTAAAAATATTTTTTGAAAAAATTTTAAATATTTTTAGATTATTTTTATATGTTAATATAAAAAATAATATTTTAAAAAAAATATTATTTTAATTCATTTCTAAACAAAAAAAATATTTAAAAAATAACCAAATACAAATTCCTTCAAAATCAAGCACCAAAATAAAGATGGGGAAGTAAGGCACCCTCATCCATTCAGTGATCACCGCTTTTTGGTCCTCGAGTTCTATGAAAATTAATTTACTTATAATTATTATTTTGGCTAACTTTTTAAAACTTATTCATCAAGAAGAATAAATAGATTTATTGTGATCATCAATTAATCTCTAATAAATAATTAAAACAATAGCCCCCTCCACTTAGATGATTTGCTTCGCAACAACTATTCATATAATTATATTTACACCAATCCCCTTTTATTTATATTTAAATTATTTCGTCTAAGAATTTAAGTTGTTAGATAAGGTTTCAGAATATAATTTATATTATTTTCTAACACATCTTCAAGTGAAAATCATTCATGCTTGAAACTTGCAAGCTCACATTACCTTATATTTGATTTTTATCATATAAAATAAAAATAATGAAATTCAAACTTATAAGTCGTGACTGCTAGATCAACAAAACTTTAATATCATACCATGAAATCATCTCAACTAAAAATTTAAGTTGTTAGATTAGACCAAAAATATAATTTTTCTAACATTCCTTGTCGAACATGGAAGTTGTCTGCCATCCCTTCAAAGCCAGCCTCGTAATAGGCCATGTTAGATGCTGTGAAGATCATGAACACCATAGCTATCTACCTTTCCCCCACCAAGTTCATGGCTACGAAATTGACCGTCACTCATGAAGATGATAACGTTATGGAATAGCATTTGTGGAAACAAGTTATGAGTGCCAGCACTTATTGATGTCCTTCCAGAGTTTACACCAAAGAGACAACAAGCTCCTAGATCGTTCTTGACCAGAAATATTTTGTAATGCTCAAGCGAAATTATAAACAAACTCAATTGGCAAATGCGTGTTACGTTCATGGTTGTCAGATCAAAGGATTAACCTTGGAAAAAGCTTCGATAACTAATTTATTGGATTAACTTCTCAACTCATATTTATTATTTATTTATTTTAAAAAAAATCTTGATATTGACTTTATTGTATTTAAACTTGGAGGATTGATTGAAAGTATGGTTACGGTTGATTTTCAAAGTATTTTTTATTTAAAAATATATATCCCTCATCATTTAAATTCCATAATTCCCATTCCCTTGTTTTAGTGTTGAATCTCTCCACGAGTGAACGTGGGATTTGTCGGGCAATGCCATTCAAAATCCAGCCTCATTTGATGAGAATGCGATCATGAACACCATGACAATAGACAGTAGCCGGGAGAATAGATTTGAAAGACAAAAGAAAGCAGCATTGAAATAGAAAGGTGTTTGTAACAAGTAACACTCATTAACTTAGTGAAGTAAAACATCAACAAATGATTTAATGTTGTCTGCAGGTTCTTTCAAAGTCTGTAACAAAATAGAACAACTTCTCGATCAAACTGAGAAAGATCCCACATTATCTACATGTAATGCTTGTGAAAGATTCCAGACAATTCAGCAGGTAAATTTAACCATCAAATGAGTTAAAAAGAAACAGAAACTAAAAAAAAAACCATAGAATTAAACATGAAAATTAACTCCCTTCCTAGAATTAAACATGAAAATTTGCTTCCTTTCAAGAACCAGTATTGATTCGGGAAATGTACTTTGCGCCAAAGAAACAAACTGCAAATGCTCTTCCAAACCAAGCTTGTGAACCACAAACCAGAAACGTATAACTTCTCTTATGTTCCTGCATTTCCTTGCCATGAATTTTACTGATATATAGTATTAGTCCGCTCTAACTCTGAGCCTTGCCACTTCCAAGGGTGAGCTCTAGATCATCTAATCCTACTTCATGAATCCTCTCTCCTTCCCATGGTTTCACCTGTTCACTACCAAACTCAAAATCCATGGGCATTCCATTCTCTTTGACTAGATTGTTGGACAAAATTTGCTGAGCCACTGGTTTCACAAGATTATAGGTAGGAGAGGTTGGCATTGCTGAAGCCACAAAAGGCGCAAACTTTTGAAAGCTTATCCACTGACCAGACTCAACAGTGGATGAATCAGATTCATCACATTCAGGTATAGTGGCTGGAGCATGAAACTGACGATGAGTTGGGCTAGCCGGAGCAGACACTGCATTGAATGGGTAATTAAAGGAGGCCATGGATTGTTTGGCAATAAAATCCCAGTTGGGAATTGGCTTGGGGTTTCTCGAGGTCGGGGACGAGAGAGGTGGGGTTACAGGCGCACTGTTTGAGATTCGAAGAGGAGGAAGAGAAAATGGAATGGCACTTCGAAGGAATGGAAGGAGATTAGAAGAGGTATTATTATCACCACGAGTCGGGCTAGGAAACGAGGAGGAGGAGGGGCTGACTTGATAGGAAGGAATTGGACTAGGAAACAATGAAGAAAGTGGACTAGGATTTTGGGATGAGTATGGGGTTAATCTCGTCGAAGTACCTACTATCTCAATAGGAGGTGGCCTGTGTCCCTGGACAATATACAGCAAGCAAACAAAGCACTGCTATTTTCAGACAATCACCGCTAACCATAAAGGGTCATGAAGGCATTAAAACATTGGTGAAGAAGTTTCAGATTATGCAACAAAAGGTGATTGGAATCACAGATAACCGCAATTCAAGCTTAATTGATTGGATTTTAAGCGCTTTAAAACAGAAAAAGTACAGAGAGCAGCCTAATTAACCGATCAGGAAAAGCTAATCAC
Organism: Salix arbutifolia; assembly: GCA_025169955.1. Classification (NCBI taxonomy): domain Eukaryota; kingdom Viridiplantae; phylum Streptophyta; class Magnoliopsida; order Malpighiales; family Salicaceae; genus Salix; species Salix arbutifolia. The sequence continues at coordinate 3,456,708 of CM045915.1, read as the reverse complement.
ACTTAATTCAATAAGTTTCAAGTTTCCCTTTTTTTTAAAAAAAAAAACTTCAGATTGAAGCCATTTTTAGTAACATTTTAAGCTTCAAATGACCGGATGTTAAATCTTAGATTCCTCGATGCTCATATCAAAACCTAGTACAGTATTAGAAGCAATAAAGCATGAAAAAAAAAACATAAACAAAAGAGCATGTTAAGCTGAGATAGAAGCTTGATCTGTCTAAAAAAGGCAGGAAAACAAGGTGAATGGAAAGCAATAGGTGAAGATCCATAAAAGGAAAAGCAGGGGCATAAATATAGCATACCTTGCGATAAGTAGTTCCATCTTCTTCGACAACCCAACCAGCCTCAGCACAGAGAGCTTTCAATACCTCGTTATTGTCACAATATTTAGGCAAGTTATACCTCCCTTGAGCCCTTAACCCAGTAAATATTTTTGCAGCTACAGCTCTTCTCCTCCTCTCTCTCCTCCTATTATTCTCCCTCTCCCTCCACGATGGCTTCCTCCTTGCAGCTGCCGCCACTGCAGCCGACGTCGAGGTTGCCCCATCTGACGTCATTTCCCCGACAACAGCCCACCACAAACTCTCCCTTTCCCTCTCTTTATACACAACTCCCTCGAGTAAAAGGAAAAGACAGGGAAGAAGAGAAGAGAAGTTCACGATGAAGACGATTTTAATTGGCTCGAAGAAGGATCTCTCCTTGGGAATTTATTTTAATAAAGCTTTATAGTGAAACGAGAAAGGAAAAAAGAAGAAGGAAAAGTCTGTTACTACCGCTAGAAATGGCAGGCAGGGTGTGTTTCAGTACAACAAAAGGTTTTTTATTTAAGGCTCTGTTTGGGTTGAGTTGCAGTTGCGGTGTAACTTTTTAGAGATAGTGATTTTTTATTTTAAAATATATTAAAATATTTTTTATTTTATAAAAATATTTTTTTGATATTAATACATTAAAATGCTTTAAAATTATAAACAAAATTTTATAACAAAACACTTTCAAATACAAAAACAAATAGACTATACATCATATGTGCTTTTGAAGGGGTTTAGGTTTCACCATGAGCTCAACTCCAAACAGGGCTTAAGTATTATCATTTGTTTAAAAATTGTCGGTTTCTTGTCTGATAAATTAATTTGTCAGCTATTAAATTAATTTGAATTTATTATTTTTATTAAAATAATATTATTTTGTTTGTTTTAAGGAAATTAACAATGTTAACTTAGTCAGGTATAGATTAGATTTGACCATATTATTTAAGTTACAAGCTAACCAATAAAATCACTTGAATTTGGTCAAATCAATATTCAGACCATTCAAATTGAAATCCAACCATGATCAGAATGTGGTTGGTAATATAATTTGGGGTGTTTTTTAAAACTATTTATTAATTAAAAATATATTAAGATAATATTATTTTATGAAAAGGACGGGGGCGGGGAGCTTGCCGCGTGTGTGGGTTTATGCTATTTTTGCGGTACCTGTCATGTAATAACCTAATAATTCAAGCACGGGGTCCAGGCCGTTGAGGGTGGGACCCAACATTCGAGAGAACGTGTCTGCTCTCCGAGTTGTTAGAACCAGAGACACTGAACTTATTAATAAAACCCTCTAGATTTGTTTCGGCTTCCTCGGGGCCCATTCCACCCTTACCATATTTTACACTTCACCTTTCATAATTTCTTTTCTTTTAATTTTTTTCACTCAAATAATCAGAATTATTCAAAATGTTTTTAGTTATATTTTATCGAGTATGGCTTTTATAAAATATAATTAAATAATATTATTTCAGCCCAGATTTCAATTTAGAGTTTAAATAATTTCTTGATTAATTAATAAGTTCTCATGGTTTTATACAGGTTTAGCGGTTTCAGTTATTTTATATATAATTTTAATGTGAAGAAAAAATATAATTTTTTATGCATAACTAGAAATAATTTTTAAGTTAGACGAATAAGTTTGCTCAAAATTAAGTCATATTTTTTTTTTAAATAAATTTATTTTTATTTTATTTAACAGAAGGATAGCGAAGATTTAGGGAAGGTTTGAGTCAGTTGGCCATTCAATTTTACCGAACATGCTTTTAATTTAACTCCTTTTCGCTACATTTTATTCAACAATTAGATGAAATTCAAAGTGAAAAGTTAGGTTAAGTCATGCCAATCACACTGATCGTGTGATGGCAAGGGATAAAATTAAAATAGAAAACAGTGCAAGATTTTTCTTATATTTCTCTAAAAAAACATGGTGTGATAACAGGTGACTTGCAATCTGTATAGTAGATCTCGAATTCGAGTTAGGACACATATTTTTTATAAAAACCTGAGATAACCAGGATTTTACTCGTTTACCTGAACTCACAAAATGTGTTTTTCGATAGATGTTTCCTCACATAAAAAAAGATTTTTCATATATTCTAGAGAATTTTTTTTAGCTTTTATCCATTGAGCTCTTTTTAATCATATCAGAAAATCTCTCTTGACTAGGATTGGAAAGAGTGGTTGCAATTTAGCAAGGCTCTCTTCTTCAAGTATATGAATCGATAAATTGCTCGAATATTTTAACCATCCATGCAGACAGCGAGGGTGGGCTTTAGAACACACAAAGCTTGCTAGGGAGCTCGGACGCGTTAAATTTTGATGAACCGCCAAGCTACAACTATATCGTTGCTTAAATAAGTGTTAGGACAAGTCCAATGGCAAGAGCTATTTTTAATAACCAAATCTGTAAAATGACTCTTTGAATAGTGTTTATATGGTTTTTTTGTTGATGTGTGCTCCAATGGTAAGAGCCATTTTGGAGAGCCATTTTTTTTATATATTATTTTAAATATAGTGTAATTATTTTGTATGTAGTTTAATTATACAATTAATTATATAATTAATAAGAGTAAGTTATATAATTAAATAATTGCTTCTAAAAAATCCTCCAACAATATAATTATTAATTTTGTATATAAATTTTTACTCTATTATTAAGATATTTTTAAATAAAAATAAATATTTTTGATATATATATATATATATATATATATATATATGTCACATGCACGCAAGAAGAAGCCCCAAAATTTTGGCTTCTCCACATGAGCTGCTACAAATAACAGCTCATGCACGGGAAAGCCATTTTGGCTATCAAAATGACTTTCCTGTTAGAGTGTATAAAATAAAATAAACAAGCTAAAATATTTATTTTTTATTTATAGCTCCCCATATAGCACTGCCATTGAAATTGCCCTAGGGTGCTAAGTTAGGCAGGAAGAGAAGTGCACATGTAACAGTCCGGCAGCTCCCAAATGGGAAATGGCTTTCCCGACAAGCTTTCCTGCAAAGACATAAAGAAAAGGGGGGTTGAGATGAATTGGGGTACAGCTTACGTGGACGGCTGGAGATGAAAGATACCTATTACTGACAACTGAAAAGAAGTAAAGAGAAAACGATGCCGTTTCACGGGAGGGCTTAGCTGACAATCGAATCCGAACTAGACAGAGAAACAAAATGCAATTCTAATACAATTCCAATCGCTAGAAAGTCAGAGGGAAAATAATAAAAGGACAGAAGGTTTTAGATCCAAGAAAGCCAGAGAAAATTGCTTTGAAGCAAATTATTTGTTCCAACGAGGCCGGTCTACCTTGAATCTGTCGAGAAATTTAGTTGCAATCTCTGCCCAAAAAGAATCGATTTAATTTGCGAAGTATTACCGCACATCTCCTACAGAACCACCACTCATTGCACTCTTCACGTTCGATTTAACCTTATTCGGATCATCTCTCAGCACAGTAGCTGCATCAGAATTCAGTGGATCTTCATGATTTGGTTGCTGCACATGAAGACATTCAAAATTACAAGTTATCGAAGGGTCGTACGTGTTCCTTGCGGGCTAAATGATGGGATAAAGTTAGCTGAAAAGTAGATTCCGTGATTAGGTGAAACAATCCATAGACGATGATGTTTATATTTAGGATAAGTGTCCAGTCTTCTCGAAGAATATTTAGGCACACATTGCCCTTCCAAATCAATATGAGGATGGTAGACCTGCAAATAGCAAAGAAGTTCCGCGTGATCAGAATGCTTAGGCGAGCACTGTTAGCTGAGAGAGATTGATGGCAGAACCAAACATCGCATTCATACCTTTCTTTGTCTTTCATCATGAGGATAGAGAGGAGAAACTTAGGGTTCTTCCATTTTCAGCCCCCTCGACCTCTTGTCAAAGTGTGTGAATTTTGCCTAATTTTGTGCCACTCATGATGCTGTTCTAACCTAATTTTGTCTTGCATCATGAGGATAGAGAGGAGAAAAATTAGTGATGGATTGACATCTCGATTCATCGACTCTGTATCCTCTTGCACCAAGCTATCTCCATCGAAACTATACCGAATAAGAATTTTGGTATTTCCTCCTTTAGTTGTCGAAGTAGCTCCTGTTTGATCAATCAACAAGTCCGAAATTTTACAGTGTGTATCGGTGGAATATTCGCTTCACTCTAGATAACATTTATTCAATTAAATTCTTGGTGTATTTTATGAATATGTGGATCATGCTAAAGATTCAAATTATCCTTTTCAAATTTAGAAGAAGAAAGAATACAAATATATGTCGATATATAATATATGTTTTGCTAAGGTTTTCTTGATTGTTCTTCAAAAAGTTTCACCACGTCTGTATATTAAGCTTTGTAGACCGATCTGAATCTTTGGGATCAATTCCATTTGGTCAATAAATAAAAACATATTTCAATGCTGCTGCATCTTTTTTCCCCTTAGTTAACCCTATTTGTAGTGAAAAGAACATGATAGCATAACATAAATTCTCGGATAAAATCTACCTGTCCTCGACAACAAACACAGAACACTTATTTCCCTACGTAACAAAACATTCTTCGTGCTAACCCAAAAAGGAAAATAAACTGTGGGTCCAAGAATCGGATCCATTGAGCCAGGACTCGGGAGGGTTTCGTGCCTTGAGTTAGCCCGAGTTGATCATCAAACTCAAACAACCTGGCTTGATTAAAAGTTTTGGCCGGATATTTGTTCTTGCATTTTGAGGTAAAGATTAGTAAACCCATCATGATTTTGGTTCCAAAATCTATTGATTATGCTTTGTCTAATCAACCTGATAAGTTTAAACAAATTTCAAGACTACGAATTACTCAAGTAACGAAAACAAGGGAATTGATTACAGATACATAGGACTCCGAAAACTATAATTAACAGCATGAAAAAAAACAAGGGCAGGGATCAGACCTTCTCGATCAGATCAAATAATTTTGATATCAAAATTATTTTTTAAAAAAATATATTATTTTAATATATTTATGAACAAAAACACTTTCACACAACATCAAACACACTCTAGAAATACTGGAAAAGGATTTTTCAAAAAAAAAAGAATTTTGTTTTTGCTTTAAATTATTATTTTTTTACATTTTTAAATCATTTTAATATGTTAATATAAAAAATAATTTTAAAAAATTAAAAAAATATATTTTAATATATTTCTAAATAAATATCACTTCGAAAATCTATCATTATAACTCCTAAACAAACCTAGAAGATAGAATGAACTTGCAAGACAGATTTTGCTTGCTGTCTTGACGAGGCTGCTGGAAATGCTGCGACCTAATGCACATGGAAGAAAAGAAAGGGACGAATCTATGGCGAAAAAAGTAACAGCTGCTGCTCTTTAGTTATTTGGATTGAGCAAGAGATTCAGTACAAGTTCCACAACACCGAGCTTCTTCCTAAACATGAATTTCAAGGCCAGTTTTATCCTATTTGGAGGGGCTGAAAACTTTTCTAGCTGCAGTCCTTTGTTTTTTTTCTTTTTAAAGCTTTGCAGAATGCTAAGCTCCTCCTGAAACCCTTTTTTTTATCTTCCTATCACCCGGCAGGTCACAAACAATCATCATTCAATTACAGAAGAGAACCTGTTTCTTTAAATATTTGATAGAATGCATAACAAACTTATCACATGAGAGACGAACACAAGAACACATGGATATGATTGTTACTGCAGGAATGATCCCTTGCCCAGATAGGTCATGATTTTGATAATGGCCGGTGATTTTGTTATAGCAATCACAGACATCCCTCAGATCTGTGGCCAGTGGTCAGAAATCCTACGTGTGACGTTAGACTCTCTGTCGGACCTTTTTCTCTAGCCCTACCGAGTACATCCTGCGCTGGGAAATTCTGAGATGCCTAACGGTCTCAGGCGCAGAATTGGGAGAAGTGATACAAACAAAAGGGCGTGCTCAGGTTGTTTCAATCTACTCCAACTTGCCTGGTGAAACTTTCATGCATGTTTGAATATTAGGAAAAGCATTCCATGAATATCTCAGTACATCCTCCTCCACTATCCTAATCTCGTTTACCTAATCTGAACACTCGATGCGCATGTTAAAAGTCATTTCCTTTAGCCCAGACAGGGAAAGTGACCACAATAACATACACTGTGTAGACTCTTGTTCCGGAATTGATTGGCTTTCAAACATGGTGACCAGACCACTTCACCATCTGCTTGCTAACTGCATGCAATTGTAATCAGTGAAGTGGAGAGAGAATCCAGTCAAGGCTTCACAAAAGGAAAAATAAATTGTCAACGGCAGGGAAAAACCAAGGAAACCAGTTCAAGCTAAAATAACACTTGGAAGGCTAGTCCAAACCTCTCATTCAATAACAATACAACTTCAGAAGGACATGAGAAGGGGAAGAAAAAAAAAAACTTACAAGGAGCATATAATTGGAAAAGAGGGATGTCAACAACTCCAAGCTCCCTTGCAAGTCCACTACAAAAGTGCCTTCATCAGGATGTATTGTCGATCTCATCCCTTACAAAATATGTTGACTCTTGAAAATGAAGTGGTTCATTTCCCCAAGAAGTCCATCCAGCTGTCATCTCTCTAGCAAATAGTTCAATACATCGAGCAGGTTTAAAGTGTGGAGCATGCTCCAGCAGCAACTCTATTGATAACAAGGGAAGAACAAGCACTAAGAATTTATGAGTGGTACAGAAAAAGTTACAAATTGAGTAACCTTGACAGCAGATGGTAAGAGGAGATGTGATTGCCAACTCCAATTTCTGATAGTGTGTGTGCATGTGAAAATGTTAACGCCACGTCAGAACAAACTTGCCTCCTATTGGAGGCTTCCTCGAGTACTCCCCTGGGATGCTTATGATGATTTGTTCATGTTTTATAGGTCTAAGCCTTGGCTGTTGTTTAGAGTTTGTCCCCTGGAAAATAAATCAACAGTATGAGCTACGAACAAGTAATTTCAGGTTTTAAGTAAAACCAGACAAAGAACATTCAGCTATTATTACTAATCCAAATCCATTGAAACTCCATACTCTCTCACCTGTCCATGAAAATAGCCCAAAAGAAGGCATTCGTAAGGTCTATGATGAAAGAGATCTAAATCACTAATCAGTGAGCCATCTGCTTTCACCTGTAACATTTGAGTAAAATATAATCAATGGAATGATAACCATCAAATACATAGATAGATTGGTCAACACACGTACATGTGCTTATAGAGAAAGGGAGGGAGGGAGCACCTTCAACCAGTAATAAGTAGCTTCGTGACTGACTCCCCATGAGGGAAATAGCTCTTTCTGAACAAAATTATGCAATTTCTCTCTGTTGGTCATCCACAAGGCTACAAGTGCTCCGTCTGGATGAGCAAGTTGCTTAATAGGAAGGGATAAGAAATACCAGTTTGGCAAAGTTGGGTACCTATCATGACAAGGCAAAAGGAAGAGGTTGACATAATTACTGATGTTCAAAATGGAGCAAAAGGTACTTGTTGAAGAAAACAATTGCAGCTACAAATTTCTCCTGCGTACAGAGTCAAAGAATTGAAACTTTTTTCCCATCATTTATTCACATGTCAGCTCATTTCCAAATGCTGGAGTAATGTGCCAAAAACATACGTTGTTTGACAAATACTTCTATAACCGAAAATGCATTTCAGGAAAAAGAAACAACTATCACCAAAAGCTAACTTTTGACCAACCAGATGGAAATAAATGAAATCCTGCATGGACGGAAATGTCTACCTGAGTTTTTGACGAGCACTTCCATTTTCCCATGGTGGATCGATCACTATAAGATTGAAGCCAGCATTGCATTCTACAACATTAAGAACCATAATGAGCGACAAATAGAACATGTAAAAAATTTTATGCATAAACTAGCACTCATTTCTTAAAACTACAAAGGATGCTGGTAATAGAGCTGCCATCGATCACATCATATTGGCAGGACTAGCAATTGCCTGACAATACAAATGGGTCCCAAGACTAGTAACATACAAAGGATGTTCCTTGCTAGAATGGATTCAACACCCTATATCTTGATGCTTAACCTCCAAAGTTCTCTATGTTTTTCTTCCGATGCAACATGGAGTCAAGTGATCAGGAAAAGAAAAATGCAGAACAATGGCTACTAGAGGGTAATTACCGTGAATAAGGTTGTGAATCTGCCCCAAATCAGACTTCCACATGGTAGAAGGAAAAAACATGCAAAAAATAAGTAAGACAAAATCCACAAGGAAGACAGCCAATTGCTCCCCCAGAAAAAGAAGTAGCCTTGAAGAATCATATTATCGAAAAATACCAAATTTAACAGACACATAGAGCTAAAGTTGGCTACTTTAAAACAGGCAGACAAAATCAATGGAACATACCATGTAGAAGCAACTCTCTCTGGGCAGTATATATTTCTTGTTTAGAAATTCTGCCTCCATATCATCACTTGCCTCATTAACAACCAAATTGTTAAAAACAGGAGCCACTCTTTCTAACCCTTTCCAGGCAGCTTTAAGAATGATTTCATAGAGAGGAGCTTGCCAAACCTTTCCAAGCTCGATAAAAGAGTGTTGTTCACTCGATTCTGTTGAAGAACAGATATTACTGTCACCCCTTAAACCCTTCATGATCGCTAAGAGATCGGTAGCTTCCATCAAAAATTCATGGGCCTTCAACAACATAGGCCTCACTTGCTGCCACAAGATCAGAATAAAAAGTAAATGCACACAAAATCATAAACACCAAATAATAGTAAATGGGCAGCGAATTTATGGTTACCTGGTGACGCAGGGTAGCAGCTTGTTCTCTTTCGTTTAAGTCGTGGGGTATCTTCTTCTCCTTTCGCTTTCGTTTCTTTGAATTTGAAGTTACAATAGTTTCTTTGGAATCGAAAAAACGAGAGTAGTAGGCAGATGGTGAAAACCTGAAGCGGGTATAGGACCGGTTTAACATTCGAACCGGGTCTACAAAAACAACATTTGAATTCTCAAGTCTGTAAATTCCAGATTCTAAAAAGGCAGATAGCTTGTCGCTTGTTTTCGAGTTCTCCATGGTTAGCACTTCAAGGGTCTTCACTTTCTAGTTCTACTGCTAGGAGCTAAAAACTGCAGGTTCGGCTATCAGGCCCGCGCACATTAAAATGTAAGATAATTTGAGGCCCGGCAACATTTGCGTGGGCTTTCAGTTGAGGCTTTTGCCGAGTTGGATGACCCGACCGGGGGATTAACGTTTAATGTTCAGTGTCAATTTGGATGAATTATTTTAATTACATTTTTTTTTTGTTTAAAAAATAAATCCTTGAATTTAATCCAGTGTACCGTATCGGTAAAATTCTAATTCGATTAATTGAGTTTTATCAAATTAAATTTATGATAGGAATGGTAATAGATGCTTATGGTTTAAATTTTGTGCTAGTCACATCTAAATTCAAATTCAGATTATAAATAATTATTCCTGACTCTGAGTTTTTTATATATTCAATTGAAATTCGAACATACATAATATGTTTTGAATTCGAGTCAAGATGTGTATCTGTTGTAAGAGCTCGTGATAATTGAAATTTTACTCGTTTATCTAAATTCATAAAAATAAAATAAAAATTCGATGATTAATCAACTCCAGAAAAATTATTCTAGATAAAATTATTGTTTATTATTTAAAACCATATCAGTTGTTGGATCCTGACAATTTTTTAAAAACTATGCGTATGCTATCCGTGTCCTTGGACATGTTATGTCGTGGTACATTGCTGCTGTTTAAAAACTTTTAAAAAATATTTGTCTGTCCATGTGGGGTTGACGATGTGTATCAATTTTGTTTTTAAAAAAAAACGATTTGTTTCGGTCTATTTATAGAATTATTACTGTAACTTATATTTTTATTCGTCCATTTTCATTGGAGATGGTGGCGGAAAATCATTTTAGCCCGTTGTATCGGCCCAGATTATTATTATTATTATAATATCATTTTTTTTCTATTTTATTTTCGATTTTACGATGAAAATCTAAACACGCCACCGAGGTTTGTTTTTAGATGATCGTACGTGTGAAAACAAATACTAACCCCGGTACGCACGTAGGACTACCAGGTAGCTCTCGACAGTTTTGAGTCTTTTGACTGATATCTTGGATTTCTCGTGTCGCTTTATGGCTCTAATTTTTCCCAAACGCCCATATCACATCAGGAGGGACGCAGTCGGTGGACACGTGGCACAAGCTTATCTCTCTTTATTCTCCTTTTTTTTATTATTTTAATTGGCTAACCCATATAAAATTAGCTAAAGAACAAGTCCTGCAGCTGCTCTCGAGGAAAAAATTAGAGTGATGACCCTTTCAAATACCCTGAGAAAACATATTTAAAACATAATATCTCTGAAAATAAAGATGGTTTGTGGAGAGTTTTGAAAGTGGTTTTTTAAAAAAGTTTTTTTTTTTATCATTAATGAAAAAGCAATTTCAAGCCATGGATACAGAACATGTCACCGACGTTCCTGTAGATCGATCAGAGTTTTATAGTATAGACTGAAGCTTTCCGAAAGTCAACATGCCACCCTTTTCTTATATTGAACGGATATTCCTTACAAGACGACGCCAACGTTGTCTTAGGCGTACGAGAAGGAGAACATTATATACGCATGGAAGTACTCTACAGAAAATAATAGTATTTTACAAAAAAACAAAAAGGGAAAGAATATCACCGCATTAAATGAGATTTAGACATTTTCAATTATTTTATTCTGTTACTTTATTTTTGTTCACACTAAAAACTGCTCCGGTATCAAAAACAAAACTAGATAAAAAAATAAAAAAATAAAAAGAGGGGGGGGGATATTGAAACTTTTTGAAAATTCTAAAGTGGCATTGATAAACTTTAAACCTGGAGCAGGCTAAAATGAAAAATAGTGAAATTAGAAGAGGTAAAGTGCAGTTTATCCAAGAAAGAAACTTCTAAGAAAGGACAGCAGTGGGGTTTACCAACTTGGAGAGGAGCATGAGCTAAGCCAATGACGAGATACCATGTGGTAATTTCTCAGTGGTCAGATGACTCAAAAACCAAAAATAGACAATGAAGCAAAAACCGCTAACTGTGTGCGCGGCAAGTAATTAACCATGGTTAGCTAACACCAATACCACCTGTATTGGTTCATATCTCGGCTCTATAAATACCCACTCTCCCATCAGCACTCTACTAGGAAGCTGGAAACAGGCTGAGTAGCGAATAAGGAACCGTGTAGTGACTCCGGTCGTAAGAGGTCAGAACACTGATCATTCGAGCGTATAGGATTCTGTACTGGATCTTCTTTGAATAGTATAACTTGCATATTCAGTTACTTTTTGTTCGTTTTAAAGATTTAATTTATCGTTTTTTTGGTTGATGGGAAGTGCGAGAGAGAAAAGAAATTAAAAGAAACTTTGCTGTGATGTTTCCTTAAAAGCAAAAGGGTTTGTGTTAACAAAGTGAATGGATTGAGTGGAAATGACATTTTATGCTTTGGCTGATCCTTTTTACCACCATTTTCTTGGAAACTGAGAAATGAGTTTTGATTGTTTGTCAAGAATTTTGTTTTCTAACTTGATCCTGGGGTTTTGATTTTGTGATACAGCTCTACCGCTGGGCGCTCTTGCAAGCAATTCCAGGTAATTTTTTAACCCTTTTTTATTACTGTTTGTTTTTATTGTTTCTGTTTCAGTTATGTTGATCCTCTTCTCATGCAAATCTGGCAATTGCTTTAGCAAACCATTTGTTTGATTGATTAGAAAATCAAGTAAAAGTTATATAGCTTCTGTTGCTATGTGTCTTGGAAATCAAAATTTTCACCGGTTCTTGGTGAGGGGGCTTCTGGTTCTCGCAGGTTTCAAATAGAAAATTTTGATAATCTTACACGTGCCAAGAATTAATTTTCTTTGGATTTGGTTGTGAATCTCGATTCTATGAAACCGATAGAATTGTTTCCATATTTAAAACTATATCATATAAAAGCTTAGAAAGTCTGTGCTCCCTGTTATCCTGTTTCCTTTGTTTATTTGGTTTTATTGATCCTGCTTCAGATTTATTGTTATGGTGACCATATTTTTGTTCAGAGCATTTATCCGGTCATTCATGTTGATCAGATTAGGGTTAGAAAACCATGGTTATTTTGTAAATAACTTGGTTCCTGGACTTATGGATATACCTGTATAAAAAGAGTGATCAGATTCAGATTGGGATAGTAGGAGCAAAGAATAGAGAAGTCAAATCAATGATGGTGTTTCCTGATGTAATGAAACAGGATTTAGTTCCATAACAGCTCAGAAAGTTTGGCTGGAACATGAGTTTTTGTAGGGAAAAGGTTTATAAGACAATCTGTCCTAGCTTGGAACTCATATTTATGGTCAAATTGATCCCTGTCTCTGGTGTGTGTGGTTCTTGCATTTCAATATTTGTAATACAATTTCCTATTTTTCTTCGGATCATTGGATTTGAAACTCAAGCATTATGTAGTATTTTGTTGATCCTTCTGCTAACATTCTTTTCACCAATCCGGCTAATGAGAGTTCTGCTCATATTTCTACCCTTAGAATGTTCATCCGACCTGAATCTTTGTGTATTCTTCTCCTTGTGAACTGAGAGTGTTAATCAGTTTTCTATTGGAATTTGAGACCTTTTTTTCTGCCGGGAAGGGGAGGATTTGTTTTCATTTGATCTCTTGCTGCCACTCTTTTAGCCTGAATCATTCTTGTCTAGTTGAATGATGATAAATTAAAATGAACAATGTTAAAAAGTTGACAGACATGCACCTCCATTAATGTGAATTGAACTTGTGTACTGAATTAGCATTTGGTTTTGTATTTGTGTAATTCATCCCTTTCATCTGTTTGTTATGACTGATCTGCAACTTGATATTTCATAACTCACTACTTTTCTTCTTCTTCTTGTTTTGTTTTTTTGCTATTACAAATGGTGCAGATATTTTGATCCCCGTGCTGTTTTCTTCCCTCTGGATTGAACCACTATGTACCCTCCAGCTTCTTCTCCAGTTGCAGATATTGAATTTCTTTGTAGAGATGAGGAGCTCTTTATGTTTTTAGATAAAGTTAATATTGGATCCCCTCTCCCAGGAAATGTGATTACTGATGTCAATCCTTACATCTATGCACCATCAAATTTACCAGGTAAGAGTCATGTTTCTTAAAAAAGGTGGTATGATTTAATGGTTTGAGTTATTCAGCATTACTGTGCATTTTGCAATGTTGCATCATGGCCCGAACAGTCCATCATCTTTGTCTTCCCTCTTTACAAATCATCATCCGATGCTGTGCCTAATCAGACTTATGTTATGCTGATTGAATAGAATGTCTATTCCTTTTTTTAATCAAGGCTCGTTTCTGTAGCCATGAATAATTGATCCGTGTTTTGGATTTAACAATATGAAAAATGTCATTGCAGTTATCTGCTAAACAAGCAACTGCATGTCACATATTTGTGATCTTTTTTGATCGAGCATGTCAAATTTCTTTCATTTAGTGGATATTATGCATTATTGACATTGTCTATCGGATCCTATGTGGTAACCATAACATGCTAAGTTTGCATGCCAAAAGTGTAATGGATACTGCAATAGCTTAGCTAATGATGATGCTTATGCAGAGGATGTTTGGTACTTGCTTCGTGCCAAGGAGAATGATGATACAGGAGTTGGATTCTGGAAGGTCAAAGGGGAGGCCTGTAAGCTGTTCTCAAATTCTGCCATCACTGGCTGGAGAACAACCCTCGACTTTTTCGAAGGCCAAGTGCCTCATGAGCATAAAACTGACTGGGTGATGCAAAAATACTGGATAACTCAGAAGGCACAGAGTGGGAAAAGCAAGGCCAAGGTACTCAATAGAATATGCAACCCTTTCCTCTCATTAAAGAACGATTGTATTTTATTCTCACCTCCCATCCGGCCAGTCAACTGCCAGTTTGGTTGGACATTTTGCAGGAAGCCAGCTCGTTATGCAGAGTATTTTATGGCGGTGAACAAGCTCTAGACCATGAAAATCAACTGATTGCTAGCCTCCACAGTGACACCCACATTGACCTTACACTGTCAATTGGTCCAGGGACTCCTGCTGATACAAGCCATGGTTCCTCGAGCAATCCTGAGGTGTGACCTTGATCATGGCCTCTGTTTATGTGTGCTTTGTGATTTCGATTTTCATTCTTCCTTTTAGACCGGTTGCTTGGAGTATAGTTGCAACAGAGTCCTCATAGTGGGGTTGCTCTCTTTTGCAACAGAGTATAGTTGCTTGGAGTATGGAGTATAGTTGCAACAGAGTCCTCGTTGTGGGACTGCTCTCGAATGGTTACACTGGATAGTAGAGAAAAATGTGTGAATTTCGTCCATGTGTGCTTGTGTTTCCTCCATAAATTGGTCTCCTCTTGTGCTAAATTCTAATGTTTCTTTAGGTGAAGAAGGATGATGAAACTGAAGAGGTGATTGCAACAGGAAGACATCCAAATCTCCCAGTCCCAAATCCACCCGAAACTGATTATTTCGGAGGTGACTACCTGGAACTGCTGGATCTTGATAATCCAGCATCACGTTCTTCAAGTTCAGATAATTCAAGTTGCATGACCATGTCATCAGATGAATACTTTGACTCAATTGCTTTGTTGCAAGACATAGAATCTGAAATCAATCAGGACTCGACACGAAAGGATAAGGACTGCAAGCTTAGTGTCACTGCATCTCTCAGACCAGATGAGGTGGTTATGCTTCCAGCTTTGCAGGGTGCGTCAAATATCAATTTCCCTGTTCCTATGTTCTGCCGCTGATCATTTCTCTCCACTGTTCTGTGCTTTCCTGGAAAATGCACATAATCTTCGTATTGAAAATAAAAACCTTTATAAGTTTTGAATGTGAGGAAGCTGACTGTTTTTATGGTTTATCAACAGGATCTTATATCAGCATTGAAGGAGGCAAGCCACAAGCTGATAAAACTGATTCGTCCATAGATATCCAGCGTGCAATCAGAAATCAAGATGAAAATCACTTGGATGAGGGTTCAACATCTAATTTCCATGCTGTAGGTGCATCATCAGGTGGCCGTGTTTCTTTCCCGGATGGAGAGGAGAAGGCCACTAAACGCAGAAGGAAAAAACTCAGGAATAAGTACCTTAGGAATAAGTATCTGTGCTTCGTGCCATTTTACTTCTTCTGATCTCAGTTTCAAATTGAGCATTTGTATAAAAGCAAATTATCTTAGCACGTAAATTAACGATTCTTGTCTGCATAGTGTGTCCTAAAACTGCTAGGCCAGCTACAGAAGCTGATGTAGTTAGGAGGTCTGGTATTTTTCTTTCAGATGATCAATGGATTTTAAGGATTGTAGGCATACATAGGTGGTATTTGAGTCAGTCAACAGTAGCGAGCAGACATTGATGGAAGAAGATAGGAGATTGTTCTGTTGCATGCAAGGATACAAGAATCCTGTGCATTTCCCTCTTGTAAGCTTCTATTTGTGAATCACTCCTGTGATTTTTGTAATATAACATAAACTGTTGTTTTCAACTCTGTGATTTGCTGCTTTCCCTTTGTGCACTGGAATTGGTGAACTTAAAACATGCGGATGGGACATTAGGCAAGACCCAGGTTGAGGCTACGTGCTTCCTGTTTTTATTGTATGTGTGTGTGATGTGGTGCGATCTTTATCTTTCACATATGTTTGAAAGTTTTTGGATAATTAATATATATTATAATTTAGTTTTGTTTCAAATTTTCTTTTGAATTTTTTTATTAAAAAAATATTTTTTCAATCGCGGTAACAAAGCTTAGTGAACTCTCATTTAATAACCACTTCTTTTTTTTTCATTTTTCCCCCTTCGTATTGGACCTCTATGAGATATTACTTGTTGATTTGACAAGAATGAGTTAGCACTCGCTGTTACCTGTTAGTCCTGGTGCTGGGCTGCCGGATCGAGTGTTGGGCCTTGTTTACCAAGTCCAATGGTCTCGTAAGCCTTCATTTCTTGTAGTTCTGCTCAGTCCACTACTGATGGGCCTTCCGCTACATGGATTTTGTTAGCTATGCTCACTGTCTGAGGGGTCCTCTTATGGAACCATGCCATGCACCGTCCCCTGTAAAATCAATGTTCATTTATCGCTGGCGACGCGAGTTTAAGAAAAATCAAGCTTGGTTAGTTGATTTAATTTTAAATAGATAATAAAAAATAAAACAAATAAAAAAGACAAGACAATGAGAGAGAAAATCATAGAGGCACAAAATTGGATTAAAAAAAAAGGTTTGGGTCAACCCAAAATTATGCGATAAATATATAATCTAGATAATAAGAGATGGGTAGGATGGGATGGGCATATCCTAATATAAACAAATCAAGTAAATCATGGAGTACAGTTTTTTTAAAATAAAATAAGTAACAATAAAATAAATAAATATATAAAATATCATGTGGTGCAAACTTTTCAAATTCATGATCTTATCATTAAATCAAAAGTCGGACAACTTGGACGTAGGCCGAGACTGTATCATATATGAAAAATAATAAAGGATAATTTCTAATAAATAAAATGCGGAATAATGAAACAAGGCAGAAAATTAACAACACAATATAATTTAAAAAATAAAAAAAAAGGAACCGGTTATATAATTAAGGATGTTTTTGCCATTAGTATTTTAAAAACATAATTCCTAAGCAAGGTTGTTTTTCCCAGTAGTATTTTAGTATTTCACAGTTCATTTAAAATAAAAAGGATACAATTATCCCACCAGATAAATGTTTGTGTCTTTTTTAATATGAATGTTTGTACTAACTTATATATATTTCAATTAATTTTATGATTTTTAGAATTAATGATAACACCTTCAAAGACCTTAATTGACATGAAAATCCAACTGATGATATCTATTAAGCAAACTCAGAGCATTAACGGTCACCGGTAAGGTTTCACCAATCCGGTGGTGAGCAAATTCGAGAAGCGGCTTTGTCCCCTGTGATTCAACTACCCGCATGGTGCACGTAGCCCTTGAGAGTGGGCACGGCAATTTATTACAAGATTCATTTGATTGGACCAAACAATGATAATTTGGATAACTCTGTTGCCAGAAGTGATGGTGGGAAGGACGCGAGGTAATGGGACCAGCCAGCAACTTTATCCTAGTACGGTATGTTTCATATTAAATATTAAAGTTATTTAAAAAAATATTAAAAATACATATTTTTATATTTTAAAAATTATTTTCATTATGGACACATTAAAATAATTTAAAATAAAAAAATTCATTTTTTTTCAAAACTAATTTTAAAATACCGTGTCAAAACATCTATACATATTGCTGCCCTGTAGCAAAGTTACTTTATCCTCGCTCACATGTCCTTTGCCTAACTCTCAGATTGGCCCGGGTCCAAGTATCTTGTCTTAGATCGTGGTCGAAATAGACTGTGAAAGTGTATTTTTTTCTAGTTTAATACTTCAAAGATAATTTAAAGTTAAAAAATAAATCAAAATTCGTTTTTTTCGGAAACAAAATCGGACTACAATCTCGAATACCCCTGAAATCAGGTCCCCGGGAGGGGGCATCTAACACGATGCTGGAGTGAAGGGCTCGTGGCTTCCGCTCGTCTTTTTTCCGTACACTGTCATGTGATGCGATTAGTTTAATGGGAAAATTGTTTCATATTTATATAATTCGAAAGACAAATTCATACAGTAGTAGAAATTAGATTATAAATATTTGTTGTTATTTTTGTTTAAGTTTTGACGTAATTCTCAATGCAAAATGGAAAAAATTATATGAGAGAAATTTTCTGATTTATGTTTATCAGTAGTTATAGATGGAATACACAGGTCATTATTTATAGACAGATTAAAGTCTCTCTCAGCAATTTATTAGATAATTTTCTCTTTCATCGAGGAGAAAATAAAACAATTGATCCATTAATGGGTTGGAATTAGTCAGATCATGGGTGTGTTGTTATCAGGGATATAATAGTAATTCCAAACAAAAATAACATTCAACTGTGTGTGTGTGTATCGAAGGCCAAAAATAGTAAAATACAGCAGGAACTGCAATTATAATAAACAAGCATGCCATGGGTCCAGGCCAGATGCACAAAGCAGAAGCTTTTTTCTGGCTCGGTCCCTACTCAGGACTTCAGTAGCGAAAGCCACTCTTGTCCAGGTAATGTGGATATTTTCGGAGCTGTGGGCCGGGGTTCAGGTGTACACTATCCCCTTCGAAGAATATTATGAGATGGGAGGCCGAGGAGATTGTCTTTTACGGTAATTACATGTGCTCGGGGGAGGGATTTCACTCTTCCAGACCTGTTACTGGCATTTTCACCAGAAATGTTGTTGCCATTCGATTGGCTTCATCGGTGGATGACATTCTTCGAGGATTATGACGAGACAACAAGCAGTGAAACTTGTCGACTCTGATTCAATTCCATCGAGATGCATCCACTCCTCCCAGCAAACTTGTAACCTCAACCCTAGTCACGAGCTAGCTAGCTAGCTGGACACGTGCCAGTGAATTAATGTCACCAAGAAATGGGCTTGAAAACCAAAGATGTCACTGATTGCCTATTATCCTTTTTCTGGAATCTGATGCGTAGTCTACTTACGGGTCTCATCTCTCGTTTGGAGGTGAAGGTTAACACTATTTACTCTTTGGTGGTGAGATTAAGGTCATGTTGTGACTGTGTTTCAATAATGTTTATGAAAAAAAATAAAAAAATATTTTTATTTTTATTTTAAATATTTTAGATTATTTTGATTTAATAATATCAAAAAATATTTTAAAAAAATATCATTTTAATTTATTTCTAAATAAAAATAACAATAAACTCAACCACATCCATAATCCATAAACAGTCACCGGTCGGTTGATAGCGGGATCTTGAGAGGTTAGAGTTCAGCATGCTTAGACGTAAGCTAATTCGGCAAGCTAATTGATAATTGATAAACTAATATAGGTCTTCATGCAAATAGGATGAATATTTTTTTTATTTTTGATCTCGTTACATTAAAATAATTTATATTTAATTATTTAAAAAAAATCATTTTTACTAAAGAAATAAAACAATCTATACTTGTTTTTCTATTATTATTATTATTATTATTATATCTAAACTACCTCTTTTAATTTAAAATAGAGTTTGACAGACTTTAAAATCACTTAAATATAAATAACTGGATTTTAATAGTTTGGAAAAATATTTTTAATAATAAACTAAATCGACATGAGTGGTAAAACTCAAGTTAAATACATGCCTCAGTCTAGTTGGGAAATTAATTTTTAAAAAAGAAAATTACGGTATTGCCACCAGGGAGAGAGAGGGGACAGGTGGAGCCAGAGTCTTGTCCACTTTAGCTAATCACAATTCACACCTTATCTGAGGGTTCCTACCTCAGATATCATTCTAATTATTTTTTGAATTTTTATCGTCTCAAGTTAAATATTTTATTTGACTAGTTCCAAGTCGACTCACTGCCCGGTCTAGATATTATAATAATAATTAAAATTACATTGGACCATTTTAGTGACTCCGAGTCATTTGCTGAGATTTTATATATATATATATATATTGGTCTTTATTTTTTTATTTAGTTTTGATTTCTTTATTTTTTTGTCCCTTTGTGATAGTTCTTATTTTTTAATTGTATTTATGTATTTATATTATTAGTTTTGGCTTCAAATTTTTATATATTTATTTATGTATTAAATGCAATTTGCGTTAAAAAGTATAAGTTTAGCTTTGGAGGCGTGAAATGAGAATACAATTCTCTCTTATGCATGTATAGTGAATATTTTGTTGCTAGTAATTTGTTATCTTTGAGTTTCTTTTCATATGTTTTGTCTACGCGTAACTTCATATATTTTTAATTTAAAGTGATTTTTATTTAAAAATAAATTAAAATAGTTTTTATTTTTATGATTTAGTATTGATATTATTATATTAAAAGTATTTCAGAACACCAGGATTAAATTAATTTGAGATTAAAAAAAATCTTACTTCATTTTTTTATATATTTTAATACGTTGATATTAAATAAATATCAAAATATATAATTAACCTAGCATATTTTTAAGAAAATATACCTTAAAAATAACCATTATCATTATATTCAACACCTTATCCATGATAAAATGAATATATTAAAAAAAAAATCAAAACTATTTTAGGCCAACTAAAAAAACATAACAAATTAACTTATACTATGTTTGACAGTCTGTTAATGTCTCGTAATAATAATAAAACTAATTTTACTTTTGTCATTTAATTATGTTCTTCAAATATTTCCATTTGCTCTTTGTATCTATTTTTTTTTTCAATATTGCTAATATTTTTTTGTTTTGCTTTCAATCACAACATGACAATGAGAATAATAATTCAAGTAATTTATAATTTGGTGGTGTATTTATTAAGAAATAAGTTTTGCAACTTCTCTACATAGAATGTTCCAAATCTAATATCTCGGATTAATTATTTTTAAAAAAATGATAGTTCGATGTTATTTTTAATTTGTTATCTTATTTCTTTAAAATTATATTACTTAACACTAGTATCGTACAAAAAAATACTAAATAACAATTTTTATTGTAATTATATTCATAATAAAAATAATACATAATACAAAATTTGCTTATGTCCTTTAATCTTGCCATTTAACTATTTTCAATTGTTCTTCAAATTAAATAATATATATTTCTTATGATAATGATATTTTTCTGGCTTTTATTCATAATAATAACAATTGAAATAATTTACCACTTCATTTTGTATTTATTCAAAATTATTTTTTACAGTTTCTCTATATATAATGGTTTAAATCTAATAATTTATCATTTAATGTTGTATTTGTTAAAAATCATGTAATTCAATGTTTTATTTAGTTATTTACCTTGTTTATTAAAATTTATGTTATTTAACATTAGTACCAAACACAAAAAATTATCCTCTAAATAGTTTTTTTTACATTACTTGATAAAAATTGTCCTTAGGTTCATTATTCCGCTCAGATTTATAAAATTGTAAAACAAATCTAATGCCATTAATATTTTTGCTTACATGTTAAAAAAAATAGTTTTGGGTATGGCAAAACGCAGGGCAAATGACTCGTATATTTTTTCATTGTAGATCATCTAACCCAATTTTTTCATCTATGTTTGTCTACGCGTGACTTTTTATATTTTTTGTTTACATGATATTGGATCTAAAATATCATGCATAGAAAACCACAAAAGTCATTTATGAACAAAACACAACATCTGCTAATGAATTATTTTCATCAGTATTCTTATTGATATCATCATGATTGTTAAATTGCCTCGGTAGTTATAGCTGTCATTATAATCATTATTCATCATACTATCGCTATCACTATCATTATTGTTATGATAATTGTCATTATTTTAATGATAATCATCAATATAACCAATACCGTTATTTTTATTTATTTCATTTACATTATAATCAGTATTGTCATCATTATTATAATCAATATAAACATTACAATAAAATATAATTGCTACTATCATTATAATTAATAATGTCACTATTATTATCATGATTATAATATCTAAAATTACTATTATTTTTAAAACAATAAAAATTATTAAATTACCTTGAGAAATAAAGAAAACCAAAAAACTTTAACAAAAGAGTAAGCGAGAAAAAATTATTATCATTATTGCATAAATAATGGAAATAACAAAATTATCCCAAAGAATGAATTTTTTTTTAATAACAAAAGTGCAAACA
Organism: Salix arbutifolia; assembly: GCA_025169955.1. Taxonomy (NCBI): domain Eukaryota; kingdom Viridiplantae; phylum Streptophyta; class Magnoliopsida; order Malpighiales; family Salicaceae; genus Salix; species Salix arbutifolia. The sequence continues at coordinate 3,434,663 of CM045915.1, read as the reverse complement.
AAAAAATAAAATAAATGACAAAACAAAAATAGATATTATAAGCTTAAAAAAATCATTTGACTTGAAGAATAAATAAAATTAATAAAAGAACAAAAAAAAGAAAAAAAGATGAAATATCAATTTTCAAATGATCACTAGTACAAATTAAAATTTAAGGACTAAATTAAATAAAAACACAACCTTAACAAAAGAGAGAACACTAAAATTTAAAACCAAAACTAATAGCATATACATATAAACATGAATAGAGAATAAAGACTATTCTAGAAAGATAAAAAAATTAAAAGGGATTGAAATCAAATAAAAAATTAAAAAGAACAAAGACCAAAATAAAAAACAAATATACGATCAATTTCAATTGAAAGACACCATTGAAACAAATTGAGACTACCCTTGAGTAATCAATTGTTTATTGTTTGCTAGTAGGGGTAAAACACATAGTTTTACTGTGCAAAAATACCTTAAAAATATTCAATACCCTCAACAATCAGATAATATTAACTGGCCATGAAAAAAATAGAGAAAAATAATAGTTACACTATTACAATCGTAGTAATTTATACATGCTGATATAGTTAAAAACCCACACGATTTACTTCTTTTTTAATATATACTGTAAAAGTGATCATGTGCCCTGTGGTGCACTAAATTATAATGACCCACTCGCTAGATTAAAGAATACACTAGGTATTGGACCCGTAACTGGCAATCAACTTATTTGATGAGCAGGTAGATGATGTGATGCTCCGGCTAACTGTCTGATTTGTACCGTGTGCACTCTGTTTTTAAAAAGTTTTCTCTCTCAGAAAAACATGTTAAATATATATTGTTATCCTTATAAATTAATATATTGAAATTATTGAAAAATAAAATAAAAATATTAATTTAATTGTTATTGTATATAAAAACCACTTGTGATAACTCCAAATAATCAAAAGCATCTTATCATGAAAATGACAGTGCTCAACCAGGCCCCCTTGTCATTAAAAAATGTAAAAATTATTAATAATAAATTAATATTTTTTATGTGAAAAACAAATTAAAAAATATATAGAAAGTAAAAGTTATCAAAACTCACAATAATTCTAGTATCGAAATAAATATTCAACGAGGGTCCACTTATGTTTTGCATTTGGTGATTGTCTGTGACGATCCAATTTTTTCAATAAAAAACAGCAAAATATGCATTCTTCCGATTACATGGTTCACTCGGACGGAGATAAACGTAAATTAACAGAGCCGCTACTCAGCCCGGCGGTGCGAGACACTTTCGAGTTTTATTAAACACACGCATGCACGGCCAAAAACATGTTTCCGGTCAATGAGAATTAGATCTATACGAATTACACGTATACATGTATTCGTAGCGTCCTTCACCGACAACACAATTCCTTACCATTAATATCGATTGTTCTGGACATGCCAGGGTTATCATTGACCTGGCTGGAACAAATATTTATTTTATTGCTAAATTATTTATGTTTTTTTTAATTATCTATCAATCATGACATATTGATTGAAATTGTGATTAAAGTTATTTTTTAAAATAATTTTTATTTACAAATATATTGAAATTATATTTTTTATTTTAAAAAAATTATTTTTAATATTAACACATGAAAATCCTGTCAAAAACTTAAAGTGTCGTAATTTCTCACCTCCAATCGAGACCCCGGTTGACGGGGGAGGGATTTGTTTTTTATATTGCTGAAATGAACTCTCTACATTTCATAACCACAAATATAATTTAAGTCATAATTGTATTATATCAACCCTCAACATCACAAAATTATATTTTTCACACAATCCTAGCAATTGAAAATATTTTTTTAAATTAATAATTTTGAATACGTATCAAGGGGGGCAATCGCAAGAAAATCCAAGTTTTACTCTTCTTTTCCCCCCAGACCCTAACCTCTGTTTCATTTTTAAACAGCCCCCAAAACACTTAATATTTTAATGTAATTACCTATCCACGTTCTAATCACCACAATCAATTTGTTTTTAATGGATTTGGCAAGAAATAAAAAGAAAATCGAACAAAGTCTCATCCTCTATCTCTAGAAGCAAACCGCTAGCCAAGAGAAAAGAAACCGGGTGCTTGTATTAAACTTTTTCTATTATTTGCATATTGACCCCAATTATTTCACATTTTCCCGTCTGACCCTCCACCTCTCCTTAAAACAAATTTTTTAATTGGTGCCGAAATAATTTATTAATGATTAAATGTGTATTTTGTATTGCGGTTTAGAGGAAATTTTAAAAAATATTTATAGACTTTTTTTTATACTGGTATGTAAGAGAATATAAAATAATATTTAAATATATTTTTAATCCAGACAGTCTTAAAACCTAAAAAACACAATTTCAAATGTAATCCCAAACAGTGACTAGAACACTGATACCCGAAAAATCAACTGCTGGTTGGGGTCAATTGTGGCGGGAAAATCTGGTGGGAAAATAAAGGCAAAATATATTTTTAGATATTCTAATTTTCAATATGGAGGCAAAGCAAATAAATTTGGCATCTCGTGTTGGATAGGACAACACCGACGGCAGGTAGCGCCTCCCCCACACGTGGGTCCCGTATATGAATTTCGGGTTTCCGTTACGTTTCCCTTCTTCGCCGTTTCTCTTTTCCCTTTTCCATCCCGTTTGCTTTTGTTGTTTATTCTTAAAAGAAGAAAACTTTTGTTGTCTTTATGATAAAATTACCAAACACCATTTTTCCTTTGGATTTTTTTCATTTCCTTTTTAAAAAAACAGCTATTTTTGAATGTAAAAGGAACTATATTATATTTTCTATTTATTATTTTTGGATGTATTTTTTTTAGACAAGAAAATCTTATTGCCTGAAACACGTATTTTGTGTGCCTAGTTGAACGAGTAAAGTTTCAACTATCCTAAACTCTTATTAAATTATTAAAGGTTTGTTCTCCATAGCTTCAATCATTTGAATCTACACCATACAACAACAGCAAAGTTTATATTAATTGCCACTCTACATCACTTTTTTTAAAATTCAATCCTTAAATCAATTGCATTGAGCCATGTTCAGGAATCTTAACAGGACGTGCAGTTGATATAAAAAAATATTTTTGAATAGAAAAAATTAAGATTCCGAGAGTGTGATAATTTATATCTTCGATGTATATTATTTGAAAAACAATTAAAATAATGTTTTTATTGATTTTTAATTTCAACATATTAATATATAAGAATATTTTTAAAAAATACCATGCATTAAAATACAAAACACACTAAAAATAATAGATAAAGAAAGATGATATTATACATAGATAATTATAGAGTAATTTTCTTCCGAGAATTGTTTTTCCATGTCACATCATGATTCTTCAATTAAATAAAGGAAGAATACAAGAAGGTTCGTATCCCAATTCCTGCCTACGAAAACCCCGATTTCTCTATCTTCCTGTTCTATTCCTGTGTCGAGTTATTCAAGAAAAGAAAAAAATCCAAATTCAAAAACACCACACCACCAAGAGCAAGGTCAATCCCGTCATTCCAACTCGTATCCCCGCTGGCCTCGCCTCTTACAACCAGTCAACCAGTCAACTCTCTGGTATAAAAAACAATCCGTGTATGACGATGATAGTGATTATTTGTTTAAAATTATATTAAATAATATATTTTTAATACTGAAAGTTTAAAATTTTAAAAATTAATTCAAAATAAAACATTCAAAATGTTTTTAAAACAATTTAAATGCAAAAACAAACACTACTTAAAAGCAAGTGCTTCTAAGCATGATTAACGACACTGTCTTCTCTTTCTTACGTGTCCAACGCATACTGGTCCATTCTCTCTCGTCGGGATTCATGGTTACACAACCAATAAACAAAGGCAGGAGTCACTCTCATCTTCTTTCTCTCTCACACAAACACAAAACTCTCTCTCTCTAAAAACTGTGTTTTTTCTCTTACAAAATTCTCTAATTTTCACTACAACCTCTCTCTCTCCGCCCCCCAAACCATTCACTGCTTGCTCTGCAATGCACGATCTTCATTTCGAGTTTTGAAACTCGAATTTTGACTAACTGAGCTGTTTATAGATACAGTTATTCATTTTTAATAATGTTCGAGACAATGGAGAGTTCAGTCAATGGAGGAGGAGTAGGAGGAGGGTTTTCTCACTTACAGAGCTGTGGTGACAGTAGCGAAGAAGAGCTCTCTGTGCTGCCACGTCACACTAAAGTGGTAGTTACAGGAAATAACCGTACCAAGTCGGTGCTTGTGGGTCTTCAAGGTGTTGTCAAGAAGGCTGTTGGGCTTGGCGGGTGGCACTGGCTGGTAAATGTTTCAACTTTTTTGTTTCTGGGTTTTGAGAATTCAGGAGAAATGGGTATTTTATGTTCTGCCATCTGTGGTTTGGTTTTCTTTTGATTGGTAGTTTCTTTTGCAATGCAGGTCAATCTAATGGTTTTGGGTCTGGATTTTGTGTGAATGTGATACTATTTTATTGACCACTTGCTTCAATTTTCATTTTCTTATTACAGAAAATAAATTCGTGGAGACTGGAAGATTAAATGTTAAATTTTGCAAGGGTTAAGGTGTTTTATGGTAATTGGAAGTTATAACTCAGGGGTTCAGAAAATGGGTTTTCATTGCATGTGGATTTTTACTCACGGATCTGGTGTTTTGATGGGACATTTGTAATGTAGGATTTCAAATGTATGATTTTATGAGTTTTTCCGGTTTATTTTGATTGTTTTGGTGTTCTTCGTCTGTTTTGGATTGCTTCTTATCATTGCATGATGGGGCTATGCTGGGGGATCTTGTTTTGATTCATTTTTAAATGATTCTCTTTTGGCTATATATATAAAAAAATGTTTCCAGACATCTGAGCCCGCTTGGATTAAATAGTTTATCAGATTCCTTAATTCTCTCGCATGCTTTGTTTTCCAGGCTTATTTTAACATCTTCTAAAACTTGTTTTTCTTCCTGGGTTACTGATGGAATTCCTTGTTTTGCCTTCTATGACCCCTTATATTTGCTCATGTAGTGTCTGTAACTAATGCACACCTCTCAATTTTTGATTGATGAAATTCGAAACATCTTTTGATATGGGTTAAAGACAGTAAAGCTGGTTTTATTAGAATGTTCCACTCCACTGCAGGTGATATCTTTTAGACGTTTAACTGGTTTTTTATCATTGAAAAAAAAGATTTGGTATTTGTTCCCGTTCTCTGCTGTCTTGTTGTTTCTTCTGCTTGGTAAAGCATTTTAGCTACTAAAGTAAATCGCTTATCATAATATTTTTAGTATAATGATCAGGAAAGTCTAAATATTAATCTTTGCTTGCCTAAACTCCTAAATGGAACTTATTTTATTTACTTCACCGCTTCATTCCCACCGTTTCTTGTCGTTTCCTCTCTTGCTGATGTATACCAACTTGTCTATGTTTTCATTTGTATGAAGTCATTCCTGGCATTTGCTGTGTGCTGATATCTTTGATTCTCTGATCACTAAATTTACAGGTTCTGACAAATGGCATAGAAGTCAAGCTACAAAGGAATGCTCTTAGTGTGATCGAGGCTCCCACAGGCAATGAGGATGATGATGATCTGGAATTTGATAATGTGCAATGGAATGGATTGGATATGGGTGAGCTTGGTTAGTAAATCTCTCTGCATAAATACTCTCTTCTTATTCCAAATTTTAGCGAGGCTTTTTTTAGCGGAGCCCTGTTAAAAATTGTTGAAACAGCCCTAGTTTTCACCAGAAAATAAGCTATCAATCTCATGATTACCTTGCTCTGCTGTGCTGGTTTATGCTTATTGCTCCTATGTTTCTTCATAAGCTTTCCGATGTACTTTCCAATCGTCTTGGTAAAATCGTATGGCACTGGTTAGGCGAATCCTGGGTCTTTTCTGTGTAATTAAATGCCTGCTTGGACTCTAACTGTAAGTTCCTAATAGTGTATGCTATTATTAGTGAAAGGGGTAAAGTTTGGCACATAGGATCCATTCTGTCTCCCACCTTTTACTTTTCACTATTGCTAAAAGCTCCCTTGTATCATTTCCTTTTCTTTTGGTTGGGTCCACCACCCTTTTAATTCTGGTTTTCTGTCATCCCTAATTTTCCAGCATCCTATGACACTCAAAAGTCACATAGATCAAGGAATCGGCCTCATAAATCAACAGGATCATCTCACAAGACTATGAGCAGGTCTCTCTCGTGTGACTCGCAGTCTAAGGGCTCTGTCTCCACGCCTCGTGGGACCATGGTAAATAAAACTTCAATTGGTGCTTCTATTTGCTTTTTAGGATGACTACAGAAATGTATTAATATCTTTTTCTTATCGACTCTTCTTACCACAGAAGGTTGACCTCAGCAAGTTGGAGATGGCTGCTTTGTGGAGATATTGGCGACATTTTAATCTTGTGAGTTTTTTTTAGAGGGGAACTTGAACAATTAACTCCATACACTCCGTAGCGTGCCCAACTTAATTAACATCGATTTTCTAGGTGGATGCCATGCCCAACCCTTCAAAGGAGCAACTGGTTGATGTTGTTCAGAGGCATTTTATGACGCAGGTACTTGAAAAACTGCACAATTCATGCGTGGTTTACTTGTTATTTTCCCATGATTTACCTTCAAGTATATTCATCAATTCACATGTATTGTATGGGACTGGGAATTTGATGCTTTTCGAAAAAAATAAAAAAGGTAGGCAAGCATATCCGACAGACATTTTGTTCATACATGCGAAGTAGTTGCCGGCCAAACTGGAGATTCGGAAAACTTGTGCTTTTCTGAAACACCAGTGTTCTTGGGCTCTGTTACCAGGATTCACTTCCCTTTCTTCTTAGCTACAAGGGTTTGCAATGGAAATGATAGTTTTCGAATTTTCAGACAGTCATAATCTGAATATGATGTCTTTCGCTGGTGCAGCAAATGGACGAGTTGCAGGTCATCGTGGGATTCGTCCAGGCCGCAAAAAGACTGAAGACCGTCTGCAAATGACCCCCGAGAGAGATATATCCGAGTCTCCCTGTCCATTCTAACAGATACCTGGTACTTGAACACCCCCCTCCCCTCTGTGTAACATATGTTGTATCCCTGGCTTGCTTATCATCGTGTCTATCATCACTAGGTTAGTATTCAGAGCTATAGAGGTTCCTTCTTTTTGTTAGTGTAGCTATGTAGATATATTATGTAAAAACTGGTGAGGTGACTGGACCTCGAAGAAGTCCCTGTGGCTTTCTTCTAAGCTTGGTTTAATTAATGTACTGCTGACTTTGAGGGAAATGGATTTCCGAAAGTGTATATATTCCTTGGTTCTTTGTTGACTAATTTGGTTTCCTCGTGAAGTGGGTCCTATGCCCCCTCATAAATGATACCCTGCTTAATTGTGAAGATGAAACGGGAGCTGCCGCTTTGGATTTGGAAACCATTTCTCTGTATTAAACGATTATTTTTACATTTTTTTAAGATTGGCTTTTGATGTTGATATATAAATAATAAGAATATATGATTAGCCATGGAAGTGGGTCCATGGTGAGAATATTTAAAGTGAGATAACCCTTAACAAATCCCGACTAGCTAGGTCAATAAAGAGGTAATTAGCTAATAATTAAAGGGATGATGGTTGCATGTGTTGATTTTTTTCAAGACTACAAATCAAAGCACTTCTGTTAAACTCCCGTCAATTTCTTTTCGTTATCCAGAGTACTATCTAACAATTTTGGTGGGAGCTTTCCCACCGAAATGAATTTTTTTGTTATATTTTACTGTTTCGAAGAAGGTTTTTTTAACAAACAGATTATCGGTTCGGCGCCGGTTCAAATACAGATGGAGTTGAAACTTAATATTTTAAAAATATTAAAAATTAATGTTGTGATTATCCCAAATGTAGTGGGAAGGTACTGCGATGCCCCGTCCATGCCGAGGACCAGGGGCAGTGAATGTCATTTTCCATTTGATAAAAATGCATGGCTGTGCTAGCGAACTGTTTGATTGAAGAAGGGTCGTTTTCCAGGCCACGGAAGGTCAGAACATGATCTTACGTATCAAGATGGGACCCTTCCAGTTACCAGGCCTGTTTTTTTTGTCGGTATGGAGAACTGATGAAGGGACGAGATTTCCCGAACCATTTGCTTTCGATGACTTGTGTGTTTAATGCCCTGCGCTAGAAGTCTACGCTCTCTCTTTCTAGAGGTCTCAGCTTCGTACCAAATTGCCTCCCCCCCATGATCTTTCATAGATTTTAGTCAAATTAACAGTGAATTCGATGAAAAAACTGTTGCCACTGTGGGATTTTCGCTAAACAAAAACAGTTTGGTGATTTTTTTTGAAAAACAATATATTCTTACGTGACCGCTGGTAAGAAATCACGGCTGAATTAATAAATTGCTGGTAAAAAATAGCGGTCGTGTTAATCATGATTGGATTAATAAATAGGTAATTTAAATAGCGATTTGCGTTTTTAGTTTCCATGTTTATCATATTTGCAGATGTTTTTGCTTCCTTCTTATCCTTTTACTTTTCCAACATAATTTTCTGGCACCCCACGTTGATTGAAACATGCATCGTTTGTCCTTTTCTCTTCTTTGATAAAAGGTGAAGACAATCCACAAAGCACTAACATGCATGTTGGATGAACTTCGAAGCCAATGGCCCTGCCTAAATTTCAAAGCAAGACTTCAAAGACTCCAAATTCTCTCTTCTTCGTAGTAACTATGACCAAATTTTATTCAACAAGTTAAACCCCATAATACAATTCTTTTTTCCCTTTCGAAAATACATTATTTCCACAGCATGGCAAGCCTTAGTTTGATTATTGGAGAGGTACAACAAATTGTTTCAATTGCCTTTTGCTACTATGTTTTCATTGAAAGAGAGTTATCTAAATGAATTTTTTTCCTATGCATGCCCGGTTAATAATGTTTTAATACACATTGAAAAATCAAGCTAAAAATACCCTCTATTACATGGGAAAATAACATAGATAAATACGAGAAAAATAAATAAGAGAAGAGATAGTCATGAAAAAAATGAAAATTTTCGAATTAAGGTGCACACAAACTTATCGACTTACCACAATTATCAAAATATATTGAAAAAAAGGAAGCAAAAACATCTACAACATATTATATACATGCAAATGAAAGACACAATCGCTATTTTCATTAAGGATTTATTAGTTCAATTGTTATTATCATTAGTGGTTATACAAAAAAACACAATTGCTATTTTTATCAGCGATTTATTAATTCAACTACAATTTCCATGAAAAGTGATGTAAGAATAAGAATATGCTATTTGCAGCTATTTTTCTGTCCTACACTCTATCCTGAAAGCTTTTAACCAATCCATGTTAGTTTGAAAAAACAAACACTGCCATTCATGGGAAGGAAATGGATTAATGGTGCGATTAAATGCCTGAGGTACATGTCAGGCGAGTAGAGGTTGACAACGACAGGAGACCTGTCGAGGGGAATAGCTGAATAACAATATTAGCGTAGATGCTAATTGCTCGAGGAAGTTTGATGCCGAAGTGTTAAACTTTCGGAACTCCCTTAATCTTCAATAAGAAAATAGCATGTTAATTTAAGAAAATGAGAGGCTATATTTTTAAAAAATAGATAAATTTGACAAAAAAATAAATACCGTCCCTGGAAAGTGTGGTATCAATTTCTTGGAAAAAAAAAGAAGAAGATAAAAGGACATCTTAGAAATACATAGAAGTTTCGATCACTTATACTTTGATTACTATTAAAAGGATCTTGGAAAAATCATGCTGGAAAGGAGAACACATCTCGCCATGATTGTTTTCAATGAAGGGCTATAAATAACAGGCTCGAGGAGAAGAAAAACAGGCAATATCTAGGGTTCGGTGGTTGAAAAACGCGAACACCCAGTCAAGAAATTTGAAGTGTGAATTAATAATGCTCTGACAGGTGGTGGTTTTTTTCTTTAACTCTTCTCCCATCCCTTCCTTCCTCTACACAAAATGCATACACAAACATGGAACGATATTGATTTCGCTTTCATTCGCCTTCAATTCCTTCGTCTTCGACCCATGCCCTTCAATCTTGGTGGCGGCTAATTTTCCACCCTGACAGTCTATCTCCATCTCTCACCCACGTGTGTGGCCCGAAAGGTAGCCACGGCCTCTCAAACAAAATGGATGCATTATTGTCGAAACCTGCTTGGGTCGATGGTCCGGTGATTAGACCCGTTTTTTTTACAAACTATTACATAATAATATAAATTATATTTTGGGGTCTCATTTAACAGTTTAAAATTTTAAATAAGATGATTCTTTAACATTGTATCAGAACCTTGTTGGCCCAGCGATCACGAGTTTGAATCTCACTACCACTATTCTATTTGATAAAAATCAGGCATAAAATAATATATATCTATGCAAGTTTCAAGCCTAAAAAGTTCACTTGAGAGAGTGTGTTATAGAACAATATAAATTATATTCTAGAATCTCATTTAATAGTTTAAATTTTTAGATGAGATTATTCCTTAATACAAATTAAGAGTACAAAACAACTTTTTTTCATTAAAAAAACAAAACAGAACTGCTTGATCTTGAGCCGGCAGGAGCTTATAGCTATGAATCGATGTATTCCACCTAGCAACTACCAAAATTGTCGAATGAATTTACATTGTTTTGTAACTTTTATTCAGTTTTTTCCCTTCCCCTGTCAGTGAATGTTTTTTAATTAGGTCTAGAGGGATAGAACGCAACAAGAGGAAGCCTTTGATTCTTGACCTCAGGCCCCAACATCTTCTATATCTTTCGCCGGGCTGGCCAGAGCAGTGGTGACAAGCAGGCTCTCGAGCCTTGCCTATTAAGAACCCTCGAGCAAAGTGAAGCCCTCATGGTTTTTCTGACAAGGGTTTTCTTTTCTTATTTTCCTAGGTGGCTTGTAGATTCCTAATCCTTGCAACCATCATGTAGTCTTTCCAAAAAAATTAGCAATTTGGGCCCTCGATGTTCAAGTAATGGCATCACCTATCACAAACAGTTCCAAGCAATGGTGATCTGTGTGCCCAATCTAGATAGTTTCCGATGGGCTGATAGAAAGGTTAGCCTGGGACCGAAAATCAAATAGGTTAGCTGGACTAACTCTGGTAATAGGGTCCACTCTAGACCCAATTCATCTCAAAATTTGAGTTAAGCAACTCTTTTAGAGGAGTTGTTTCTGTACAGGGTGGCCCAGTAAATGGAAGGCCTAATTGTAAAAAGCTGCCTAACTTTAGTTAAAAAACAAACATCACCCAGAAAAAAAAACCCTTCATTTTCTATCCTAAAAAATATGATTTTTAAAATTTATTCATAAAAAATAAAAAAATGAAATAATCCATGAAATTACTCTAAATTCATCTTTTTCTCTATAACTCTTAATAAAAAAAACAACCCATCTTCATTTTTTTGCTGGTTTAGTTTGAATTCTGATATCTGAGTATTTATTTTCATGTCTTTCTCTTTTTTTTTCTCGTTAGAAGAGAAAAGAAGAGGAACCAGAAATTTTCTTCGAGGTTCTTTTTCATCAATTTCTCAATAAAACCAAAATTTTTGCTTACAGTTTGGCATAAATGGAACATAATACACATTGCTTTCTTTCGTTTTTAACGTTGTCGCTTGTATATGTGCCAAAACTTTGCTAGCTAGTTATTTTGTTTTAAGAAATGCAAAACTTTCCCGATCAAGTTTTATCAACGAAGCCAAGTAGTCTTCTAAGAGTGATACGGTCCTTGCATTTATAAGATTATATGTTCAAGTCCTTCATCGATATAATTCACGTTTTAAAAATCTATATTACAAGAAGAGATCAGAGAAGTCTTTTATGTTTATAGTGATGATGAATTCAATTCTTATCAACTAACAACACTAATCATGAACTGACTGTTCTAATCAAGAATTGAATGAATGAGGAGTTTTATCGGCAACATTTTTATTATCAAATGTGTTGAGAATAATATAAATCATATCTTAAAGTCTTATTTAATAACTCAAATTTTTAGGTGACATAGTTCCTTAACATGGTATCAAAACCTTATTAACTCAGCAATCATGAATTTGAATCTCATCATCCTTATTTTATTTGATAAAAATTGAGCACAAGGTAGTGTGAAGTTGTGTGCAAGTTTCAAGTTTAAAGAGTTTTTACTTGAAAGAGTGTGTTAAAAAATAATATAAATCATATCCTGGTACCTCATCTAATAGTTTAAATTTTCAGATGAGATGATTTATTCACTATGATTCCAACCATAAAAAGCAAGACCAATTATTATTATTTATTTAGCTTTCAACTAGTCTTCAAAGTGGTAATGGTTTTGGTCACAGCAACCGGATTATTTTGCATTTATCCAGGCTACATGGCACTATCAAACGTTTTCCACCCGGAGAGCAAGGGTTCTTCCTATCATTTATCGCGATTAGTTTCCATAATTCCATCGTCTCCACTCTCTTGAAAGTCTCCATGATTGAACGCTAAAAAAGATTCCAACCCTTTTTGGTCAAAGATTCAATTTTAATCCCACAACGTGGAAGCTCTTTGCAATCAATCAATCAGCCACGATGAGGGACAGCTTTTCTCCAACTCAAGTAGCCAAACAATTCTGATCTTTTGTTTTGTTTTCATGTAATGACCGGATGTAATTTGGTCAAAGGATTTAAAGAAAAACAGCTCTTTTCGGCTGCTTTTTCCTCAGATATTGGTCAATGGAACATAAATAATGGTATTTTAACATGATAATCATTGTTATTAAATAAAATCTGATCAAACTCAGTGAGTATATTGGTTTAACTTACTGAGTAAACCGAGTGGTTGACCAGATAACATGATGAGAATTGTTCCTGGTTCAGAAATTTGGTTTTCATTTATCTTCATTGGAATTGCCGAGGTCTCAAAGATGGTCAGAACCCGGCAACTCGTTTCTGTGAACGTTCGAATTGTTCGAGGCTGAGTTTGCAGACAAAATTGAAGGAGCAAGCTACACGAGCCTATCAATTTCAGGCAATTATATATTTGGCCGTAGTTAAGTTCAATGAATTTTCATAGGAGTTATGACCCCTTGATTCATGCAAGTAGTTTTAGGATTTCCGTGACTGCAAAATGACAAAATGTTTTCTCGGGTATCTCGGGAGATAACGAGAGAATCCCCTTGATTATCTCTCCCCCCAAAAAAAAAAAAAAAATTATTTAAAATATTTCTCTTAGAAAATAACTAGCTAATCTCTTTAGTTTTTAATCCTTCACATTGGATCCGTATTAAAAGGACTGACATACAAATTATAAGAAACACAAGGACTAAGTAAGAACTTACTCTATGTACGTAACTTCTAATTGAACCGCCTCGGAAGTCTTTCTCGTGACAGAAAAAGTACTTGTGGAGTGTAGATTACAGAAATATTACTCTAAAATTTCCATTTGAAATCAAGCTAGTCATTAAACCCGAGCCCACTCAATGGGTCAATTTCAAGACCCAGTCCACTCGCCTCCTTATTCATTATTCATGTGAAAAATCAATCAGAATAACTTTGTTTAATCCCATTAATTTAATCATGAGCCAAACAATCACATCATAACTCAGTTTATTTGTTTTTAGAACAATATTATTTGACCTTTTATTTTTTTTATAAATCCAAATCACTCCATTTAACTTATAATTCAAACTCTACTTGATTTTTTAGATTAAGTTTATTTTGACACTGTATTTGAAAAATATATTTTTTTTAAAAAAATATTTTTTGATGTTTTTAAATAATTTTGATGTGCTTATGTTAAATATTATTTTTTAAAAAATATATATATTATTTTGATATACATTTAAAAAAAAACACTTTAAAAAATAGCTCCAATTACACTCTAAATCTAAACATAAATTTACTAATCATGCATCAATCACATATAATTTACAGGGAGGAGGAAGATCCCTTCCCGCATCAAGAGCTAGATGTTTCAAAGCGAAAGGAATATTCATATTCATCTAAGTAATTCAATTAACATGTGAAAACGCAGCATCTATCTCGAAGCTTGATGGGATTTACATTGAAATTATAGCATCGTGATGTAAGCATATCACATGACAATGACGACTACGAGACAAGACGAATCTATTGAACATATTATTATAAAATCAAAGATTTAATCAACCTCAAAGGGTTGATATGAGGAGAATTTTATTATTTTTTGAATTTGCTAAATTGATGTAGGAATGTATTTTTAAAATCATATAAATAAGGATTAGCCAGTAAAATTACACACTATATATAAACCCTAATAATTGCAAAATATAGGGTGCGCATATCTATAATTTTCAAGATAAATGGATCAGAAAACATTGCTGGTGCAAGAAGCTACAGTCAGATTACGATTCCCCAAATCTCAACTCGGCATCATTTGGTTAGCTACTGGCTGGCTGAAAGAAATAGCATGCATGGATTCTCAAGGATGGTTGCTTTTATTCCGAATTTGATAGTTTCAAACCACCTCTAAGAATATATATAACTTTCAAGAATATGTATTTGTCAAATGTCTACTGTTCTCTCGCCCCCTTTTCTTCCCTTGAGAGTAGTATAAGAAAGAAGCAAGCAATCTTTTACCATAAATGGCAAATTTATAACAATTATTTTAATAGCATTAAATTTGACCTAGCTAGATGAGTGGATTCACGGTATGGTTAAAATTGATTTTCGTTTATTATTTAAAAAAAAAACAATATCATCTTTTATAGAATAAATCAATCTGAATTAACTGGTTGACATGTACATGATTTTATTTATTTTTAATTACTATACCTAAAACCGACTTCGAATGGAGGAATCAAAATACTATCCAAATTGAAGAATCCAAACGGGTATACATTTAGCCACGAAAAGGGAACATGGCCCCTGCGATTAATGAATGAATCCGAAGCTGATTCCTGGAGGGCTGAAACGGACTCAAGCCTTCACTGTCCATCCTGTATAATTCAATAAGCTCTGGACATCAAATATACCTCATCGCTCTCAGTCCTGTCAATTTCCATCGAATAATGTGTTTTAGTGCTTCGGATTCGGACCGCAATGCACCCACAAAAAGGACGTGGTTAAAGTTCGTGCAACCATTTTTGTAATTAATATAATTGTCCAGGTTAATTTATGTATATTTTAATTAATTTTACAGATTTTTAAGTTAATAATTATATATATTTTTAATAATCATCATATTAATAAATAATTGACTCGAATATAAAATCATACGAGAAATAAATCTTTTAATTTAAAGTTCTTTATCACCTGACAACCATTCTTTCATGTCCTAAACAACTAGAACCTAATCAGTGCAACTGCTTTATGATCAATTTAATTAGTTCAAGTGACCATCAACGCTGATGTGGTCTTAAATTAATCATCATGAAAGTTACTGGTTGGAGTAGGTAAATTTAATTAGTTTAATGATTCGAAGAGTTAATTAATCCGATATACATTACCATCTTTTACGAGTTCCTTTCACTCATTTCTTTCTTGTAGTTTTACACCGAGAATTCCTGCTGTCTTCTTCATTTTCTAGTAGGGAAGTGTAATCCAAGAAGAGCGAAGCAATTGAAGTTCAAACAGGAGCACGTCGGGCTGACAATATTTAATGGTATAAATACAACACCATTAGCATAAAAATAATAATTTATCAGCCTATTAATGCTGGATGGCACTGATTAAAGAAACGTCATCGTTTCTACTGTAGTTGATGGAAGAGAGTATTAATTTATCCACCTTGATTATTTTATTTTGGAGTCTTTTCCCAGATTTTTAGCGTCGGTTTTAGAAATGTGAATACGAACTAGATTTTGAAGTGAAAGGGGAATGATTGTTTTATAAAATAATTTTTGGTTGAAAAAATATTAAAATAATCTAAAAACATTATTTTATTTTTTAATTTAAAGCAAAATAATAAATAAAAATATTTTTTTGAAATATAAAAACAAACATGTCCGAATTCTTAACATGTTTATATTTTACTTTTCAGTCACTTGAGATTAAATAGACTTCCATGTTCTTTGGAAATTAGCACTCAATAATTCTTATATCTAGGTTAATGTAGGTTTTCAAACTAGGCTTCCTTTTTTCTTTTCTTTTTTGTATCATGCTCATAGCATTAGGAGATAAATTAGATTTTTCTAGCAACCGCAATGTCATGTGTCACTCACTCCTTTTCCTTTGGGCTAATTAATTTTAGATGGCCCTTCTTTTGGCATGGTAACATGAATAATTATAGACCATCTTGCTTAATCATTTTGGATGTGATTAGATTGCATCCGTATGGTCTATGATTGTAATAAAGTATAGGGATCCAGCATAGATAAACATGTATGAACATTTTATGTGATGTCATTGACAAAAATATAATCACAGCGCGGTGGTGCATTTCTCAGGTGGCAGATCATTGCGTGATTGGAGGAGCTTTCTCATGTTTATATGGTGACTCTCCAAGCTCATGAATCCCATAATCCAAATAATGGTGGCTAGTGGCTAAGTGGGCTGCGTCGGAAAAAAGCTTGTTTTTGTCACCAAAATGCTATCATTATTTTCTACTAGGTCAGCCTCCATAGCTTCGAAAGCCGACACTAATAAAATTCAGTGGGCTTACGCAGAAACAATTCATTCCTAAAGCAAAGATTTTATCATACTTTTATGGCATGAAGTTGCCAGGTTAGTTGAAAATCACAAGCATTCACTAATTCCTTTTGTGTCTAATAAAGGAAATCGAGCTGTCCATGGCGGATTCCAAACACGGGAGACCCTGAGGTTCGGGAAGTCACGGTAATGGTGTCGGTGTTTCCACGCCAAAGTGCGCAAACAATTCTTACATGGGATTCTGTCTGTAACTGTGTAGTAGTGATTGTTTTGTAGTATAGATAAATGTTGTTTTTGAAAATGTTTTTTATTTGAAAATGTATGAAAATAATATATTTTTTATTTTTTAAAAATTATTTTGATATAATCATATGAAAATGATCTAAAACATAAAAAAAAAATAATATAAAATAAAATTTTAAATTTTTTCAAAAATATTTTTGAAATGAAATCTCAAACAAAACACCGGTAAAGGAAACATGATGATGATTCAAACGCTCATTTCGCCTACTTGACTGTGGAGATGAATCGGATGGTGGCTAGAATCTACTTGCTCGTGGGAACATGGGGGTAGTAGACTTCCCACTAGCTTGTAACGAATCTCTTCCACACACATACACAAATGGAATCGACTGCCTAATATGATTCCTAGCCCCCAATTTGATGGGATTCTTTGATTCTTATCCAGTAAATAAACAAGGATTGTTTGAGTGAAAACTTCTCATTCTTTGATGGATTCTTCTAATGTTTTCTTCGTTACATGCCACTCATCGTTTTTGGATAAAAATATCTATACTTTTTTATAGGGCTATGAATCGCTGCCCCGTTTGATTTATTTAAGAATCCCAAGATCCGCCGTCACCATTATCCTTTAATTCGATCCATTTTTATATTTTTTTACTTAAATCAGAATCGTTATCCTTATGTATCATAAAAACATGTGAGGCATTATTACACTCGACATCTACATCGTCAACAGAAAATTAAGCATTTTTCTTTCGGATAACTGATGTTCTTATGATTAGATTTATAGTTAATTTTACTATGTAGTAATTAATCTACGCTATTTTATTTTCATAATTAATCCCAACTACACGCCAAATGAATTGTCGGTAAGCTTTGTTCGATTTGATCAGTTGTCCGAAGACGAATATGAATTTTAGGATGACACCAATGTCCATACCTTATCTTAGAATCCATTAAAGAAATTGATTTGTTGTGTTCGGAGAGGGTATATTAAGAAAAAGACCTAATGGTTACTTCAATATTTAACCTTTTTTAATAAGTTAAAACAGTTTCAAATCCGACTACTCAAAAGTCAAAACGAATAACGTGGCACGATTTTAGCGATTGAGAGTAACCCTACTCTCCTTATAAATTCCAACCTCACAGCAAGCACGAGGAGACTTTTGACATTTTGCTAACTAAATTATCTCACATCTCTTCCATTCTCACACCATACAATTCTTATAATTAATTCCATATCTTTGGAATTTCCCCACTTACGTATCTGTTTGCCACTATACATCTGACGCTTTATACCTTATAAGTATTGCATGCTATTTCTTCCATCTTCCTCGATCACTACTCCCATCCATTTTACTTGGTTAATTAATATACCGTTGCTTTTACGAATCATAGTACTAGCTCTTGATGTCTTAACCGACGCGCTAACTTGTCGTTTACGAATTCTCAAGACTCAAAACACACAGGCTTTACGTTTTGCAGATAAATAATGAATCGCATGCATCTATGAAAGCAGTAGCTAGGGTTCTAAAGACTTTTCGTCATTTTCTCGACCGTGTTATTGTGTTATTTTTGACTAATAATTAATGAGAAAGGGATGTGTTTATCCTCCATTTATCAACGATCATGTTTCATTCAATTAGCTTCACCATTAAAACTTATGACAAATTTAAATGGAATCGTCTTAAGAAAATCAGGTCCTTGTATTCTATGATTTGGGGGGGGATTTAAGTAGAGGGTTAATGGGTACTGTCCGATAAATAAATGATCAAATAGGGTTTTCTTTTATTTTGTCTCGGAACTCAATTGAGAATCAGATGATAGTTAAAGGATAAATAGTTCCACCTAGCTCCATGCATTTCTAAAATGTTCGCTGACGCCCAACTGGGTGCTTTAGTTTGCAGGAATTTATTTCGTGTCTTACATTTATAATCTAAGGGGTGTTTGGGGGTGCTTCTGAATGTGATTGGAAAATATTTTTGAAAAAAAAAATTATATTTATTTTTTATTTTAAATTAAAAAAAATATTTTTAAATCATTTGATTTGATGTGTTGATATCAAAAATAACTTTTAAAAAATAAAAAATATATTATTTTAATATATTTTTAAATAATTTTTTTTAAAAAAAATAATTTCCATCAAACTCTCAAACAATCACTAAAGTCTCGATGATGCGTACCACACCACGTGAAGTATATCATTATAGTATCTGTCCCACAGTTGCCGCGTGCATTCTACAAGTAAAATTACACATAAAGTTAAAGTTGTTTGTGAATTGTAGAATTCCCTCCTTGCTTTAGTTTCCGTGTATCTTCTACATTTTGATTTGCTTAGTAATGAAACGATGAAGCAGTTCCGTCAAGAACTCTCTAAAAGCGAAGGCATTTTCCATCCAATCATTCCTATATTAACGAAAGGTAGAAATAGGAAAGCACAGCCCGATTACAACCAGGAATTCACGTCACAAATAAATAAATAAAATTCAATGTTCATATAAACGAATGCGTACATGGGGAATTTAGTGGGAAAAGAGAAATGATTTGTGACGCAAGGACATGCAAGAATAAAATGAAAATTAAATTCATCAGCATCTCATTCAGGAGAAGATTGTTGTTAGGCTTAGATCATTAGAATAATACCGTGCGTTAAAGTTATTTTTAAAAATATTTTTCATTTAAAAATATATTAAAATAATATTTTTTATTTTTTAAAAATTATTTTGACATTAATACATTAAAATAATATAAAATCACTAAAAAAATTAATTTAAAATAAAAAGTCATTTAAAAAAAACACATTCTCAAACACCCCCTTATAGATGTAAAAAGCTACTTGAGAAGGATCGAAAGATGCTTACACCACCCACGATTATTTGAAATTTATGGAGGTTGGGTGGGAAAATTAGTAAGCTTGATACAATATTTTTTTTGTTCTCTCTATATTCTAGTGGGAAGATATTGTGAATATATCATAATTCGTTCGGGACCAAAGGTCCTAAAATGGATTCATGAGTCGTGACTAGGGATGCGTAGCTTTCGATCATGGAACAATTTGCATCACTATATATAAAATACGTGGATCTTGGGTTGACATGAACGACAAACGAGTCCATCAAGGTTGGATTGTATGGAGAGGATGTGACGTTGACGGTAACAACGTTTGGGATCTTTTAGTAAAATTTAAATATTTTAATTGTAGGATTGAAAATTATTTCGATTGAAATAATATTAGAAAAAAAAAATCGATTTTAAATTTAAATTATTTTAACCTTGTATTTTTGAATATCCAATAAAACTTTCTAACCAATGAATTACAAATTACTTCCATCATAGATTTTAAAACTTTGGATGAAATTTCTGTGATGACCTCAACTCCACTACAATCCCTTTCACTTGCCTAATTAGCAAAGCAAAAGCTTGCCGGCTGTCCACAAATTAAAGTCAAAAACACCCGACGCAGCTTATTCCTGGCCTGACCTTGTGCATGTCCTCTCACAAATGGGCATGTATTTTGAACCCGGTGGAAGATTTTGCTTCCCATGGCTTCACGAGAAATTTAAAATTTGATAGAAGTTGAGTTTTTATTTGAATCGGATAAAAAATTAATATATTAAATTCGGTTAATAATAATGGAGCTTCTTTTCTTCTTCTTTTCCAAATACAATTACAAAACTTGTTTGGTTAGCCTTGAAGCGATGGATTTTATCTCAAAAGGTTGCTAATGTTAAGATGAAAGGAATTGAAGATTCATCACTAGAAGCCAAACAATAATACAAACAGTTGGCAGACACAAAATGCCAAGCAGGTGACAGTCATAACCAATTCTGTTATCAATGGTTTGGCTGTCACCTGATCCACGGTGCTCTGCACCACAAAACCATTTTCTGTTTTGTACCACAAAGAATATTATTCTGTTACATGAATGAGCTGCTGTAAAATAGTTCTATAAATACAGCGGAGCTCATCACTCTGTAATCAAGGAAAAAGTAAATACAAGCAGAGCAAAAGTTAGTAAACAAATCAGTATTCAAATTTCAACTTGGT
Source organism: Salix arbutifolia (assembly GCA_025169955.1). Taxonomy (NCBI): domain Eukaryota; kingdom Viridiplantae; phylum Streptophyta; class Magnoliopsida; order Malpighiales; family Salicaceae; genus Salix; species Salix arbutifolia. The sequence goes on along the minus strand of CM045915.1, from coordinate 3,413,774 downwards.
ATCAGAGCCAGTGACTAATGTCCATGGCATCTTCATCAGAAACTCCTTCTCAAAATGAGAACTCAGTTGTCAATTCACAAACAACTCAATTAGCTCCTGCTCCTTCATCAAACCCTTCTCCCTTCCTAAATCTGGCTCCCATTACAATCAAGTTAGATAGAGCCAACTACTCTTTTTGGCGCTCTCAAGTCATCCCAGCTCTTCGAGCACATGATCTTGAAGGTTATGTTCTTGGAACTAAAACCTGTCCTCCACAGTTTACAGACCCAAATAGCAGTGAAACTTCTTCTGCCTCATCCAGGCAAGTCAATATAGGATTCACTCTCTGGATCCGAATGGACCAAACCATTATGAGTTGGTTACTTAACTCCATCTCTGAGTCCATGTTTGGTCACATAGTTCGGTGCAATACCTCCCGTGAAGTCTGGAACACTCTTGAAAATCTCTTCACCACTCATTCTAAAGCTCGCACTCTTCAACTGCGATTTCAACTCCAGTCCCTCAAGAAAGGCAATTTGTCAATACATGACTATATGCTGAAAATGAGGTCTCTTACTGAAACACTAGCATCTGCAGGTCAACTCATCTCTGATGATGAACTCATCTTATACATACTTGGAGGTTTGGGTCATGACTATGATTCAGTTGTAGTAAATCTTACCTCACGTCATGATCAAGTCACTCTTCAAGAAGTGCAATACATGCTCCAAAGCCAGGAGATGAGACTTGAGCAACTTAATCCTCCTGCCTTCACTGACAACTCCACACCAAGTGCTAATCTAGCCACACAGCTGCGCAGATCACTTAACATTCAAGGTTTCAATGGCAACTACTCCAACTCATCTGGCCGTTCATTTACCTCTGGAAGAGGTCGTGGCAGAGGAAGGTGGAGCAAAGGCAATCGCTCTCTTTGTCAGTTGTGTAATCGACCTGGCCATGTAGCACTAAAATGCTATCATCGTTTCGATATTTCCTATCAAGGTCAACACAGCTTCAGCAATGCTCCACACTCAAGTAACTCTTTCCCTGGACAACACCAACCCAGCAGAGACAATCAGCAAGCTCATTATGCAGCATCAAATGACATAAATTCAGACAATGCTTGGTACCTCGATAGTGGAGCTACAAACCACATCACTGCAGATCCATCAAACCTGCACCTCAAATCTGAATACAAAGGTAATAATCATTTGCTTATAGGTAATGGTCAACCTCTTGCCATCACTCATATAGGTCACAGCATCCTTCACAATCTCAATACTCAGTTTTATCTAGCTTTAAATGACATACTATGTGTGCCTCAAATTGCTAAAAATCTCTTGTCCATTGCCAGACTAACAAGTGATAATCCTGTATTTGTTGAGTTTCATAATACATACTGCATTGTGAAGGATCGAATTACGAAGAGGGAGCTACTTCGGGGAGTGCTATGTGAAGGCCTATATCGGCTGCAGATACATCATCATCCTGCAACATTTAAAAAGCTTCAATCAAAGTTCCATTCAGTTCCAAAAAGTCCAGCAAAGTCAGTTTATTTTTCGTCATCTATTCAGTCGTTATTTGCTAAGTCATCTCAGTATTCCAAACTTGATTTATGGCATATGAGGCTTGGTCACCCAAGCATTAATGTAATGAAACATATGTTGAATCAAGAAAAGTTTTCCCTCACAACAAGTCCTACATTCTGTGATGCCTGTCATATAGGCAAATCCAAACACACACATTACAATTCATCACTTACCACCACTACAAAACCTCTTGAATTAATACACTCAGATGTATGGGGCCCCTCTCCTATTCTATCCAAAGAGGGTTATCGGTATTATGTTCAATTTGTGGATGATTTCAGTAACTTCACTTGGATCTTTCCCTTGAAATTAAAATCTGAGGTGAAAGATACTTTTATCAAGTTTAAAAATCTGGTTGAAAGGAAGTTTGAGACCAAAATTAAAACACTTCAATCTGACTGGGGGGGTGAATATCGCAGCCTTACATCCATTTTATCATCTTTAGGCATTCATTTCAGGCATCCATGTCCACATACTCACTCCCAAAATGGCAAATCTGAAAGAAAACACAGACATATCATAGAAATGGGTCTTACTTTACTTACCCAAGCAACCATGCCTCTTCAATACTGGTGGGAAGCTTTTAGCACATCCACTTTCCTCATCAACCACCTATCCACACCCACCTTGAAACATAAGTCACCTATTGAAATCCTGCTTAAGATCAAACCCAATCTAAGCTTCTTAAAAGTCTTCGGGTGCACCTGTTTTCCTCATCTCAGGGACTACAATCAACACAAGTTAGATTTCAGATCAATTAAATGTGTGTTCATAGGTTATAGTCCAAACCATAAGGGATATCAATGTCTTCATCCCTCGGGTAGAGTTTACATTGCACGCAGTGTTACTTTCAATGAGTCTGATTTTCCTTTTGCTGTTGGCTTTCCCAACTCCACTTCTCATACCTGTGAGTCCCAGTCCTCCTCTCCACCAATTAACTACAGTCATTGGCTACCCTTTTTATCTAACAATCTGCAGGATAATAATATTGATGAATCTGCAGCTGACACAAGGACTTCACCAGTACACCCTGGATCATCTTCACCTTCATCTTCAGATTCAACATCCCTTGAAAGTCATGCTATTATCACTGTCTCGCCAAGCAAATCCACCTCTCAGCCTCCAGACAACCCATCACCAGTGGCCAACCCAATACCATCCACTCTCCCTTCCCACCCCATGATTACTAGGTCCAAACTTGGGATCTTCAAACCCAAAACATATCTTGCATCCATCCTTCGTAACCCACAAACACCTGCATACAACACACATACACCAGAATCAGTTTCTGAAGCACTAACCATACCATCATGGAAACAAGCCATGGATGCAGAATACAGTGCCTTAATGGATAATCATACCTGGGATTTGGTTCCTCGACAATCAAGCATGCACATTGTTGACAACAAGTGGATCTTTCGGATCAAATACAATCCTGATGGCTCTGTTCAACGCCACAAGGCCAGACTTGTCGCCAAAGGATTCCAGCAGCAACCAGGGATAGACTTTTTTGAAACATTCAGCCCAGTTGTAAAGCCCTCTACCATTCGTGTCATCCTCACAATGGCTGTTACAAATAACTGGGACATTCAGCAGATTGACATCAACAATGCCTTCTTAAATGGCACTCTTGATGAAGAGGTCTTCATGGAACAACCTAATGGGTACATCAATGCTAGTCAACCTTCTGCTGTGTGTAAGCTTCGTCGTGCCCTCTATGGCCTCAAACAAGCCCCTCGTGCTTGGTTTGAAAAACTTCGAAGTTCTTTACTACAACTTGGTTTTCACAACTCAACATCTGACACCTCTTTATTCATCTATAACACTGGTGAGGCTATCATGTTTGCCCTAGTATATGTTGATGATATTCTTCTCACAGGAAATAACTCTCACAAGGTCCAGCACATCATCTCTCATTTACACTCCCAGTTTGCCCTCAAGACCCTCGGTTCAGTGACTTATTTTCTTGGCTTTGAGACAAGTAGGGGGGCTGATGGAATCCACTTGTCACAAGCCAAATACACAGTTGATTTGCTGAAAAGAACAAACATGCTTGAAGCCAATCCATGTCCAACACCCATGAACCAAAGCAATAAACTTCACCTTCAGGATAGTGAACCATTTGAGCATGTAACTCTCTACAGAAGCACAATAGGAGCTCTTCAATATCTCACACTCAGCCGACCTGACATAGCTTTTGCAGTCAATAAGTTGAGCCAGTTTTTACAATCTCCAACTCAAAACCATTGGCAAGCCTGCAAAAGAATTTTGAGATATCTAGCTGGATCAGTCGGTGAAGGCATTCAATTCACCAGAGCCCCTACCTTGTCAATCGAAAGCTTTTGCGATTCAGATTGGGCCAGCTCTCTAGATGATAGAAGGTCCACGTCTGGTTATTGTGTATACCTTGGGGGAAACTTAATTAGCTGGAGTTCAAGAAAACAAAAATCAGTAGCTAGATCAAGCACTGAAACAGAGTACAGAGCACTTGCTCAAGCAAGCACAGAGATTATGTGGTTAAAATCTCTACTGACAGAAATAGGAATACAGTCCAATGAACCAGTAATCATTTGGTGCGACAACTTGGGAGCTAGACAACTTGCAGCCAATCCAGTTTTTCACTCAAGAACAAAGCACATTGAAATCGATGTTCACTTCATAAGAGACAAAGTCCTAAGCAAAGAAATAGAAGTCAGGTACATACCTTCTGAAGAACAGGTTGCTGACATCCTCACCAAGCCTCTTACAATCTCACAATTCCACACGTTGAAAAACAAGCTTGCTGTCGTTCACTCACCACATCACAGCTTGAGGGGGCATGTTAAGATGAAAGGAATTGAAGATTCATCACTAGAAGCCAAACAATAATACAAACAGTTGGCAGACACAAAATGCCAAGCAGGTGACAGTCATAACCAATTCTGTTATCAATGGTTTGGCTGTCACCTGATCCACGGTGCTCTGCACCACAAAACCATTTTCTGTTTTGTACCACAAAGAATATTATTCTGTTACATGAATGAGCTGCTGTAAAATAGTTCTATAAATACAGCGGAGCTCATCACTCTATAATCAAGGAAAAAGTAAATACAAGCAGAGCAAAAGTTAGTAAACAAATCAGTATTCAAATTTCAACTGCTAAATTGTCATTTAGATACGTTAATTTTATTTAAAAATTGAAATTAAAAATCTCGTTTTTATTTTTATTAAATTAATATTAATTGTGATATATGGGTTAATATTTTGATAAATGAAAATTCGTTTCGATATCTAAATTCCTCGAATCCGACAATATAGTCATGATTTTATGATATAAAATTAATTTTGTATTATTATGATTATACATTTGAGCCTTTTAACGGCCATTCCTTCTTTCGTAACGCAGCAGCAAAAGCAAGCCAAAAGGCATTAGCTACCTCTTCATTGAACCATGCGGGATCACTTTAGTGACCGGCAATTAAGTGTTTATGGTTAAAGTTGTTTTTTAAATTGTTTTTATTTAAAAATATATTAAAAAATATTTTTATTTTAAAAAAAATATTTTTAATATTAGTATAAGAAATTGATTTAAAAACACTAAAAATTTAATTTAAAATAATAATAATAATAATAATATTTTTTTTCAAAAATATTTTTGAAACCCAATGTCAAAACTTTTCCAGGCTGATTTTCATTTCAAATTAAATTGAAAATTAGCTCGATCAAACTGGATTGCTTATGATCAATTCGGTTTTATCAAGATAAATTTTGATTTGATTTTTTTTTAAAAAAAAAACAAGAATCCATACAATCTTTGAAACAACATTGCTATAATTTTTTAAAAATATATTATTTTGAATTGACGTAATCCATACTATAATCCAAGGATTTAACAGAGATATAGGGCATGAAGGTAGGTATATGTGATCACCGGAAACAAAGCCACGTTAGGCTGACTTAAAACAAGCTTTGCAAGGCATTTGGCAGGCATGTAAAAGAGCATGACGGAGGCTAACATACAAACGAAGGAGGCTTGGGTTTGGTACTTTTGCGCAAGTGGCCAGATGGACAAAAATAAAGATTATATTTTTTTTTAATCTGAATTATGAATTTAATTATATGTAAATATTTTTGTCTCAATTAATTGATTTCCATCTCGCGTGTCATGTTAAACTTTGTAAAGGAGATTGAAGTCCCTGGCAATATAGCTTGAGCAAGTAACAGGTACTGTTATTTGTTTTTCTGAACCTCTCCTTTTGTCTCGTGAGAGAAAAAATTCAGACCAATTTTCTCACCGTCATAAGTAATTATCCTAAAGGTTGTTTTTATTGTCCTAACGTTGATATGTGTTTTGGTTTTTGTGTATCTGGACCGATTTTATATATTTTAAAGTTAATAATATTTAAATATTTAGTAATTATTATACTAATAATTACAGAACTCGTACTTAAATGTCGATTTTAAAACATTATGAATGTGATTGTTTTTAAAAAATAAATTATAACTTATATAAATATCACATGAAAATGAATTAAATTGTAAAATATTATTGAAAATGATAATTTAATATTTTTTAAATCAAGAGTATTTTTGGAAAACATCTAGAAATAAATGCAAAAATATTTTACTTGTTGTACGTGTATATTAGAAAATGGGGTGGATGTTATTTTTAAAAATAGATTTTATTTAAAAGATTATTACAATATCTTTTTTAAAAAATATATCTGACATTATCATATATAAATAATTTTAAAATATAAAAACAAATTATTTATTTTAACAAGAATGAGAAATAACTTTTAGTCTCAGACGGCAATCCACCTGTACCTACACGGTAAAAACTGATTCCGTGCAGAAAGGGAAACAAAAAGATTCCATCCGATATATCGCCATTTTCATTTTCAGATTCTCCTCTCTTCCCCTTTTATTAGGAAAAAAATTAAAAAAATACAATCAGATTCCCCCCCATCTTTGCACCCTATATATACCTCCCCATTCTCCCCAGGAACACCTCAACCCTCCTCATTCGACCGCTTCAAAACCCTCAAATCTAATCAATTATGGCGTTTCGAAAATTATTTTCGAAGGGTACCATCACCAACGGTTACCGAGTTCCATCACCTGCGGCAACTCTAGACCACTCATCATCACCCATTAAATCCCTTACAGCGCCACAAAATAATGCGCCATCCAAAACCAACCTACAGAAAGAGCTTCTCACCGGAGAGTCAGTTGATAAAGGATTTTTCCGGCGATTCCTTCACCGGAGAGCTGTTAACCAGCTACCAGAGATCCTTTCCATTCCGGTTGGAGAGAAGTTAAGAGAAAAACTTAAAGGGCTCAACATTTCCAGTGACCGGCTCCACCTTGATGGTCTGACCCTGCCGGGACAGGTCGCCGTTGATTCAAATACTTTCGGAGTTTCTGTTGAGAATGCGAAGAAGATTCTGAGGGTTTCTATGATGGAGAGGTTGAAGGAGAAACTTAGAGAGATTCCAAAAGGGTCGATTTGGTATCCAGAGTTTGTTAAAGTTTGTGTCGATGAGTGTGGAAATGAAGATCAAGGTGCTGAGTTCGCTAAGTTGCTGGAGCAGTCTCTAAACGTCATCGTTCTAGGGAACATTGTGTATCTCAGGCCTGAGCAGGTATTAATTACTTTTATTTGATTAACTAATTAATTAGCTGGTAATCTGTGTACCATAGTAATTACAGGACTATACATGGCAGTGGATCTGCTCTCACTCGGTTTAGATAAATTAATTAACTCCCTCTATTTAATAAAAAAATCAAACGATGTCGTTTTAAGTTTTTTCTACCAACTCATCTCAAATCAGATTCGGAATCGACATGCACTGAATTATTTATCGGACTGATCTGAGTGTAATAACAGCGACACAAACTAGTGATCGAAGTGGTTTGTGTGTGACTTGTTTTCCTCGACTCGCCATTTTCCAAGGGACAACCGAGGAAATATTGTCATAATAATGATATTCTGATAAAGTCTAATTTATACAATTCGGTTTATCATGTTAATCATCAACAACTCTAAAGCTCTTTTTAATGTACCAGGTGGCGAAATCGATGGAGCACATGATATCACAGACTATGGCAACTCCGAGCGATCCAAGAAGAAAACAACTTGAGCATATGGAGAAACTAAAGGAAATAATTGATAAAAAGGCTAGAACCCAGGTGCGAGGGGAGCTTTATTGTGGGCTGGGCTTTATAATGATCCAGACACTTGGATTCATGAGGCTCACCTTCTGGGAACTTAACTGGGATGTCATGGAGCCGATATGCTTCTTCGTGACCTCCCTTCACTTCGCCATAGCCTATGGTTTCTTCCTCAGAACATCCACCGAGCCTTCTTTTGAAGGTTACTTCCAGCGCCGATTCAAGACCAAACAAAAGAAACTCATGATGTTTCATGGCTTTGATGTCCAAAAATATCACCAACTTCGCAAAGTTTTTTATCCTAGCCTCGGTGATGGTTTACCACAATCCGAATATTACAAACCCGAGCACCCGCACCATGAAGACGGGGCCTTAATTTCTTAGCCAATCCATGCATAGGAAATGAGCTCGAGCAAGTTCCTGTTAACAAGTAGGACGTCCAAAATGAATCGAGAACTTTTTGTAACAATGCCAGAATCTTTTTTTTTTCCAAGCATCGAATGATCCGACGTTGTTAGAGTTTACTGATTGAAGGCCTCGACGAGATGGTAAAAATTTGAAGATCCATCATAATAGCATAGAAGCTGGAGTCAAGCTAGTAAAAGCAACGAGAGTTTGCTGTTCTTTTTTCTTTTGTAAATTGTAAATTATGAAATATAATGCCTCAGTAGAGCGATCCAAATCTTCTTGACTGTTGACGATAAATTTCCAATTGCTAATAGTGTTTTCGTGCCTCACATCCTTTATAAATCATGCATGAAGATAGCTGTGACCAGGGATTTCAGGATTCTTAAAGCATTCAATCAAGGCTGAAAATTTCTAGCCCAGTAAAAAAGGGAAGAACTTTTATCCCAAAACGATAAGTGTTCTTGTAACGAAGAAAACATCAGAAGAATCCGTCGAAGGGGGGTAAAATTTAACTCCAAAAATCCTTGTTTATCAACCGAATACGAATTAAGGAATCCCAACAAATTGGGGACTAGGAATCATGTTAGGCAGTCGATTCCATTTGCGTGTGCCCGCAGTAGTTTATTTCTTAGCTAGTTGGAGGTCTACTTTCACCATTTCCCCCGTGCTTGGTAGATGCTAGCCACCATCAAATTCTTAGTGTGAGTGATATTACAGTTGTTTTCTAAAGTTTTTTTTTACTAAAAAAATATATTAAAATAATATTTTTTATTTTAAAAAAATTATTTTTAATATAATCACATTAAAATAATTTAAAAACTTAAAAAAATATATTTTTTAAATACTTTTAAAATATAATGTAAAATAACCATTAATATTCTGCGGAACAACAAGTGGAATCTGCATTGGAATCAACATCACAGTAATTCATAAATCGATGTTTTCTCGGTTCCCCCTCTTACTCTGCACTGAAACAGACAGTATCCCATGTGAGAATTGTCGGAGCAGTTGGCGTGGAAATACCGGCACCGTTACCAAGACTTCCCAAACCAGGGGATCTCCCCTCTTAATCGGTAAATGCTTATGATCTGTCAACCTCATTTTCTAGATAATTACTATCAAGTCATTGAGTTTGATAAAACCTTTACTTTACCAGGGAATTGTTTCTGCGTATGTCCACTGGATTTTAGTAGTGTTTGCTTTTGAGACTATGGAGCCTGACCTAATTCACATTGTGACGACATTTCGGTGACAAAAACAAGCATTCTTCCTCCGAGGTCCACATGTATGTAGGGTACCATGTTTGAGTTTGTTTTTTAAAGTATTTTTTGTTTAAAAATATATCAAAATAAAATATATATTTTTTATATCAAAACATGAAAATAATTTAAAAATATTAATTTTTTTAATTCTAAATAAAATTAAAATTAAAAATCATTTTGAAACGAAACTCCAAATAATATCTTAGCCAACAGACATTGTTTGAATTGCAAAATTCATGGGTTCGGAGAATTATAATATAAACAGGGGAAAGATCTTCCAGTCACTTCGGGATCTGCTAGATGAGAAATGCACCAATATTTCTGTGTGGTTATAATTATTTCAATGACATCACATTTAATCATAATTATTAAACCCGGATCATTAGAAACGAGGTCGTGGACACGAATTAATATCGGTTAAATAAGTTTTTATATAAAAAATTTAAAACAATATTATTTTAAAATTAAAAAAAAAATAGAATTTTAATCAGGTTTAATCCAGAACTATCAAATCATAAATCAACTAGGATTTTTAACCATATCAATTTCTCTCATTATTTTTTATAGGAATTCTTTTTGCTACTCTAAGTGTCTGTCTAAATACCTGTTTGAGAATGTAATTATTTTTTAAAATGATTTTCGTTTAAAAATATATTAAAATTATGTTTTTTTTATTTTTAAAAAATTATTTTTGATATCAGCACATCAAAATGATCTAAAAACACCAAATTTTATTAATTTAAACTTAAAAATAAAAATAAAAATAAATTATTTTTTTTCAAAAATACTTTTGAAAAACACTCTCTAAATAGACTACCGGGGCTTATTTAAACAATGATCTGTTTTGTTTATGAAAGTTCTTTAATTTAGAATGTATTTGTTTTTGCAATAAAAAACATGTTTTATAAGATTTTTATTTTGTTTTTTGCTTGAAAATAATATTTTTATAAGTGTTTTTATATTGTTTTAACAGGTTAATAATGTCAAAAATAAAATTTTAAAAATAAAAATGTATTATTTTCATGTATAATAATAATAATAATAATAATAATAATAATAATAAAATACGTGTGCATTTGAATAATTGAATCACGTCCTGAATGATTGAGCAAGACGACTTATGACTATTCATGCTATCATGGTTGGGCCATCTAAAATTAATTATTCCAAAGGAAGAGGAGAGGGTGACACCATAACATCATTATGGTCATTAGAAAAAAACAAGCTTATCTCCTATGCTAAAAGAAAACGATAAGGAAATGGAAAACGACAGCCCCAATTTGAAAAACGACATGAATTTATTTATATATGAAAATAATTAAATATTAATTTCCAGAGGACACGGAAGTCTATTAATCTCCAGTGCTTCAAAAGTAAAAGAAAGGCTTCCTAAAAGTAAAAAAGCAGGGAAAGGATATAGAAAGCAAAATAATTAAAAGGGACTTGCACTTGGCACAGATTTGAACAATTTTTTATAATTAAGTCTTTGTCGTTTCGTTTCAAAGAGATTTTAAAAATATATATATTTTAAATTAAAATTTAATATATTTATAAAAAAAATATTAAAAAACATGTTAAATCACACTACCAAACAACGCACTTAAATGACAACACTATCGGTGTAATACACACACATATTTGTCCAAAATATGTACTAAAACTATATATAATGCATATACTCACTCAGCTAAATAAATCAATTCAGAGTTTAATTTTTTGCAAGGGCAAACTCTAATTTATTTTCTTTTTTGTCCAAAATAATATAATTTCATAAAATAAAATGAAATGAAATGACCAGGCAAACTGATGAACCGATTCTGGAATCATGTCAGCCTCACCATGACTATATTAAGCAATAACGGAACCTGAAACTAATGAGCAGAGGCTAAGGGTATCAATTGGTGCATGGGCATGCAGCTTTGGATGTGCCTGAAATGAACGAAGAAGTGATAGATCATGGGAATAAGGTTGTATGGTAGTGTTTTAGGTTTTTTTATAATATGTTTTGTTCATAAATATATTAAAATAATATATTGTAAATCAATTATTTAGGTTTTTTGGCGAGTGTTTTAGGGTTTTTTATAATATTTTTTGTTCATAAATTTATTAAAATAATATATTTTATTTTTAAAAAATTGTTTTTGATATCAGTATATTAAAATATCTGAAAATACAAAAAATAATTTAAAATAAAGATAACAATTATCCATCAAATTGAGAATAAATATTTTATCTATCATGATCTATAATTAATAACAAATTTACATCTCCATTTATGGTCAGAACACATTGTGAATTAACTTAAATAAAAAAACATTTTAAAAACATAAATCTATCTCATCTAAGTTATAATTAATTAATATTCAAATCGATTGTAATATGGTTTGATTGGGATTTTTTTTTTAAAAAAGTATTTAAATACCAAGATAAAAATAAAAGAGAACAATTGACAAATTGATTAATAATGAAAGGTGCGCATATATTCTTGGAGGTGGTTTGACATTTTCCCCGGACATCCTTGAGATCGGCCTGGGATTTGGGGAATCCTCATCTTGCTGTAGCTTCTTGTACCGGCAATGTTTTCAGATTCAATTAATTCGAAGGATGCTTAAGTTTGCTTGTCGTTTAGTATTTACCTGTGCAATCTGTGTATTGATTCTCAAGTAGTGTGATTTCATTTATTTTTTTATCTCCCATATAAACTATTCGAGGAGAGATTGGAAAATAAAACGTGTACTTTCATGGAGTGAATTATAAATGAGTACCTTTATTTTATAAAGTAAATAATTATTTTAGTTTAAAAGTTTAGCTAGAGAGAGTAATTAATAGTTTACTCTAATTTACGAGGAAATCAGGGAATCTTTCTATCATTCTTTAAAATACAACCGGGTAGATGCTAGAGGTATACACTTACGTTTGTATCCACGAGTTATTTGCATTGCGCTTCCAGGGATTTTTTTTTTTTTTGCCAACTTCCAAAGAGAGTATAAGCAAGAAAACCATCAACACATCGGTCCAACACGTCAAAAATTATCTAATCTTTTTAATCAACTCTTGAATTTTGTATAGTTTGACTGTATATCCATATTTATATTGTTTAGAAAAATTTGACCCGCCGATAACTTTTATTTTTTTTGTCTTATTTGAGGGCGATATGGTATTTTATTGTCTGTAACGGTGTAAAAAATAAAAAATACTCCTGGATAGCCAATTGTTTGTTATTTGCTTGCAGAGGATAGAGAATGTTAACTGGTCTCGTAGAAAAGTCTAAAATGCTCTTGGGTTCAAGAGTTAGAAATTTTATACAACGAGAGGCAAAATAATAATTATATTGTCACAATCCACATTAACCAGTGTTTATTGCTACAGTTAAAAACCCATATGGTTTACCTTCTTCTTTAATGATAGTTATCTTGTGGAGTAAATTATAAATTATTCCCACTAATCTTGAGAAATACATTAACTAGTTCCACTCGTTTAAAAAAAATATATATTTAACCGGATTAAAATCAGATTAACTCATGGTTAAAATTTATTGATTTTATTTTAAAAAATACCAACACAATATTATTTTATTTTATTTTAAAAAAAAGTTATTCCCAGTTAACAAACAGTCTTTTTCACTGTGAAATTTAAATCTATATTACTTACAATTCTTTATGTTTTATAAATATACCCTCATTTTAAAAAAACTTCCATGGTTAATGGATTTGTAATCAACTTTACTGATAAACGTTCAATAAACATATCCATATAAATAATAATTAAAAAAAACAGTGGACCATCAATCAACTTCCATGATTAATGGATTGGCATGCAACTTGGAGAGGGTTAGTTTCAAGCTCCACTAGTTCACTTTTGCTATCACAGAAAACTAAAAGGATGTGAAGTGGAAATTACAGTGGACCACGCGTGGTATTTCTTACCAGACCAGGCCCACCTAGACATGGATTGCTTTACCCTTTTTTTTCCCTTTCATATATTTGTTTGTTTATGAATATTCTAAAATTAGTTTCTCATTATATCAAATTAAAAAAATCATTATATATCATATTTTTAAAAAAATATTTCAAGATAAATTAATTTGTTGAATTGATCCTTGACCTGAACCTAGTTCAGATTAGGTTTTGATAAAAACAAAGGAGAAAAATAAAAACTTAGATTAATTCAGTCATTGTTAATTTGTTTTTTTTTTAAATTATTATGTTTATTTTTTCATAATATTTCAGCAATCGATGTCATGTTTGAATAAATGGTCACAGGCTCCGAGCTAGAAGAAAAGATTTTACGACAAGATAGGTTTTCCCTATGATGCACTCGTAAATATCTCTTAGCCCATATCGAGAATTGGCTAAGGCTTCAGTGGTGGGTGTTGGGTAAAAGCCCGAAAAATTATTTGGGCCCGGTACAAATGGGCTGATGGGTTCTGCCCGGTAATGATTATATTTATAAGAAGAGCCTTTGAGAAAATGTTGGGCCATGAATGAGAAGGACAGGACAGGCAGGAATGGCCAGGAAGAATCACGAAAACCAGCCTATTAGAGTGCAGTGGCCCACGTATGGTTTGATGGGCAGGCTATCATGCCTCTCTGATGTCGTTGGTGTGAAGGCCTGCTAAATCGGCCCACGGAAATTAGGACGTCGTGATCGCTGAATTTTAGAGGATAAACTACCACATCGCTTAACTAGTTGGTTTAATAATTTGGAGACTTGATCTTTGCTTGCGTTGGATGTATTTTGAACTAGAGTAAACGGTAATATGTACAAGGGTGCTTAGTCGGGATAATAAATCTCAAATTTGAGTCAGAATATATATTTTTTATAAGAGTTTGGGACAATTAAAATTTTAATCGCTCATTTAAGCTCATAAAACACGTTTCCCGAGAGGATTTCCTTGTATAGAAAAAGGATAATTTGGTAAATCAATTCACAACTCAAATAAATCTGGCTAAATCAATGTCAATGTATTTTTTATTTAAAACAATAGTAGTTTTTTTTTTAAAAAAAAAAACAATAGTATTGTGTTTAAATTTGACGAGGGTAACTAGATAATGTGAAATTAATTAAGTTAATACCAAGCACACTCTATCAAAGTATAACCATTTAGAATCTATAGTTGGCCCACGAAAGTGGCAACGAAACACAAAGAAACCTTGTCACTCAACAAATCTCTTCTAGCCAACTTTAATTTTGTATCATCAAAACGATGCCTCATCAACCAGCATTTCATATTAATTTTTTTATTAATATAAATGTTCGAGTTAATTTGTGTATATTTTGATTAATCATATGAATTCTGAATTTAACGGTGATATAAATCTCTAGTGACTATCATATTAACAACCATAAAATTCAAACCTGAAATCATATAAAAAATAAACTTTTTAATCTCAAAATCACCTACTAGATATTAATTTCACAAAGTTTTTGAACAACTTTTCCGGTGCTTGTTTTTGAAGAAAAACGAAAATATATAGAGATCAATGACCCATCTCCCTGGAGAAAACGATGTTCCAACTCAGATCTCTGGGCCATCATCTCAACTCGAGTAGAAAAGGAATGCCTCCCGTTCCACTTCAACCATGACCCACCGAACAAGGATTACTGTGTGTAGTTTTGGTACCAAACTAGCAATGTATCATATCTTTTAATTTTCCATGATGAGTTGAACAAATCTGCACTCGGTTTCTTAAAAAAGTTGCCAAAGGGGCATAGCACGTCTCTATCACCTCACATGCCCTACCATTTACATCATAAAGTATTGAATGGGCAATTCTTGTTGTAGAATCAAACACTCAATTAAGGTCATTTGCTTCTTTTTATTCCTTTCCCCGATGCTCGGCTTGGAATAGGGTTAAAATTGTTTTTAAAAATATTTTTTAATTAGAAATGTATTAAAATAATTTTTGAAATAACACTTAAAAATAATAACAAAATACCCTTTTTAATATTAAATAAAAAAAAATCATTTTTTTTCTAAATTGTTTTTGAAACATAATATCAAACATGGCGTGGGTAACCTGTATTCAAATTGAAGTTAGCCCAACTACTCGCCGAACCACTACCACCCTCTCTCACTCTAGCAGGTCTTCGGCGGTGTATTAAACAAAGCACCTCGCAATATCTCCTCCTCGAGCCCGGTGGCCATAGACCCCTAGAAAAATCAAGGGAAAGATAAAAAAAAGTTTGATTATTTTTTCCGTATAAAAATATAATTAGATCAAAGAATTTATTTAGCAGGCCCACGTGTACGACTACAAACGAGTCTAATTATATTGATGTAGTAATTGGTAAATGATGGTGGTATGGAGTCATGAATCAAAAGTCTATGTAAGCACCTACACGGACGATGGATCGCCTCTCTAATTTGATTTTGCGAGTTAATTTAGAAAATTTATGCTTCCTTCCGGTCATGTTGAGTTGAAGTTGAGCAATTGATTAATTAGGCTAATCAATTGCTCAACTTGCTTGAAAAAAATTGATCGAATTTGTTTTTATCAACAAAAAAAGATTGTTTTAATAAAAATAGTTAATTATAATTGATTTGGTGATTAATTATATTTTGAGCCTATTTTGTATTATAATAAAGATTATTTTTTAAAATATTTTTTTTATTTAAAAATGCATTGAAATAATATGTTTTTTTTCTCGTCTTTTAATTGTTTTTAGTATTATTACATCAAAATGATCACCTGAAATGTCAAATAAATAAATAAATAAAAATATGATTTTAATTTTTTTTAAATTAAATTTAAATAAATCTAATTATTTCTAATATAGTGTTTGAAATTGAGTTTGAACCTGCTTTGTGTTAAAAAAATAATTAATTTTTTAATTGTTTTACAATTACTTTAATATATTAATATTAAAAAACACGTTTTAATTGTCATAATTTTAATCAATCATACGAACTCTTATGAGATTTATGGCATGATTGAGAGTATATTTGAATTTTTTTAAAGTATTTTTTGTTTAAAAAAATATCAAAATAATATATATTTTTATTAAAAAAAAATTAATATAACAGATCAAAATAATCTAAAAATATTATTTTTTCCAATTTAAAATAAAAATATATATACATTTAAAAAAAATTAAAATACATGAACAGTGACTTGATAGTGAGGCTTTACCAAGGCAGTGTTTGGAAGATTTTCTCGGTGCTGCTGCTGCTGCTGCTGTGGTTTTCCCAACTAGGACATGAGGCATTATTTATTACATGTCTCTTTGGACTGTCGTCCCAGGAAAAGACAGTGAAGAGCGGATTTAATTATAAATCCAGTATTCATGAAATTTCTATATTAATGGCGATGGTTGGTGACATTTTAACAGTACTCCACATCAAGATACAAGCTTTTTAATTAATGGCCGTCCGATCATGAACTCACCGGGATTCACACATAATTTACCTTGAATTGTTAAAAATATATAGCTGCCACCACGTGTTTGCTGGCTGGCTTCCAGCAGCGTTTTAAAACCCTGATATTTTTTTAAAAAAGGAAGAGGCTCAAAAAGTCACCATTTGATCACGGTAAGACTTTGTTTTTAAAATGATATATTTTTAGTATTTTTATTATTATTTTAATTTAATGATACAAAATTATCATCTTAATATATTTTCAAAAAAATAAAAAACATATTCTCTCAAACAAGCTCTAATTCGTCATACAAGGAAGACTTGTCACATTAGTACATGTGGTAACTTCCACTTGCATTTATCTTGAAAAAAATATTAAATTAGTATTTTTTATGATTTTAAAATATTACTATTAAAAAATAATATATTTTAAAGTGGGTTTTTTTTTACAAAAAAACTTTATGCATGATAATGTCAAACATGCGCCAGATAGCATGGTGCTAAAATACATTCTTTTGAAAGTGAAGATGAATAAACTAAGGAACCCAATGTTTCACTGTATTTAAACTAAGGAACCCAATGTTTCACACTGTATTTAGGACGTGTTTGTTTTAGCTTTTTCAACCATGGTTTCTAAAAAAATTACAATTTTATTTTTATTTTAAAGACCGGCGGTTTAGTGTTTTTAGATTATTTTGATGTGCTGGAGTCAAAAATAATTTTTAAAAAATAAAAAAATGTTATTTTGATGTATTTCGGCACAAACCACTTTTTAAAAAATTATAAAAAACTACAACAACAGCTCTCTCAAACACTCTCTTAGTGGCAGAAACCATTCATTATTGCCCAACTTGCTGTGGTGTTTCATGGACCGTGATAAATGATGTCGGCATGCTGCATGGGTGAGATTTATAGCTTTGCCCTGCGAGATGGGGAAAAGCCAAGGCTGAAGTTTCACTCGTTGCGAATTTTGACTTTCAAAGAAAGGCCCGAGTCGACTTTTGTTCGAGTGGGGCGTGATTTTGATCTCGAAAGTATTTTTAATATATCTACAAATTTGAACTTTCGAGTAAGATTTCTCAAAAAAGTTTTTAAAAAATTGAAGGCCTAGACCATCATGGTCATCCTTTGATTGGTCACTAGATGTGTTTTATGTTCTTGACCATAAACTTTCGAGGTTACTGTAGTTGTAGCTAATAAATAAACATGAGATTATTTGATAAAGGATGGTGTTAAATTCAACGAACATTTTGTTATTCTGAAAACTTTTTTAAAACTATTTTTTCAGTGGCGAAAAGGGTACATCAAACCAAAATTATAGCAAACATGAACAATAATAATAATAATAAAAAAAAAAAAACGTATTGGAGATTTTTGAATGAATATAGCAGTTCATAATTCAATAAAAAATTAATAAATAGGTATATAGTTGGTGAATTTATATTTTCAAATTCCTTATTTTTAATTTTTTTTTCATCAAAACGTTTTACAAACAAAATTGAAAAATAAAACAGCAAATAAATAAAGATTAGTGATTTAAGATATTATCATTTTTCTATTTATTAGTTTAAAGAAGAACAAAATTGAAATGAAGGATATCATCGTTTTTCTATTTACCAGTCTTGAGAAGAACAAAATTGAAACACTTAATGATCTTAATTTTCGCTCTCCATTCTTTAATTTTCCCTGCAACAAGCTAATTAATCAAAACAATCAGTTTATCCCTGCGACGAGAAAATTCTCCACGTTAATCAGGGCAAGTGTTAGACAGCATGCAAGGGTCGCTTCCACTTGAATTCTTCATGGCCTAGACGTGACCCTGCTTGCCCCTGGCTAGCCCCACCTGTTTCTCTTTTAGATAATAAAGAAGACGAAGGGTGGAAGCCATCCATGCATTAAGGACACCATATATCCAAATAGATTAGCCAGGACCCCTATCGAAATAATTATCAAATAAATGGACCACCCTCGGCAAGCAATAGTATCATTATTTTATTGAAAAATCTCCCACATAATTCTGATGCAGCTTTTCCTTGGAAGTTTTGGTTTGGTGCGCAGAACAGTAACTCATACTGTTCCATGATTTGTTTTTGAACGACAGTTTGAAGCATTGATTCGACCCGAATAGTATTTTTTTATTTTACTTTTTAACCTTGATAACTTGATTATTCAAATTATTATATTATATATATAAGAAAATCATCTCAACTAAAAAAAAATGATTAAATAGCTTAAATAAATCATAAAAGAATGTTGAATTGATGCCAGACCCTACTGCTCGAGTGTACTGAGGCATTGGTGCTGACGATGATTAGGCGGAAGGTCAAAGTTGTGGAATTGATTTTTTCATGGCACGAACGAACCTTTTCCACCCACTAAAACACACCATAATCATATTCAAATTAAACAGAAGGGAGGTTCGAGCTTCGATTTTATGACCTAACCTTTTTCGAGAAAGCGACAAAGCCGAAGTGGTGCAACCAAACCATATCCAGGCAAAAATCAAAGGGAAGGATAAAACACTAGCCAAATTTTTAAATAAGATTTATTGTTGTGCGGTCGTTCCGAGTAGCTAAACTATAAAAAAGATTTCTTCAAACTCAAGATTTTAGTCCATCATATATTACATATATCTTGCGAAATGTAAATAGCGATATCATCTGTATAGTATGATGAGAGTTTATGTAGATTTTGAGTTCGAGTTAAGATATATATTTTTTAGAAAGATGATGACAGTGAATATTGACAGCAATACATATAAATCCTGGTTTTATTGAAGGTTTAGGTTGCGGAGTTAACTTTAGATTACTGGGTTACATAGGTTATTTTTAAAATGATGTTGTTTTAAATTATTATTATTATTATTATTTTAAAATAATCATGTCAAGTTTTATAAAAAGTTTAACCGAGGGTCACTTAATTTCAGCAACTGAAAATGATTTAAAAACAAACTAGACTAAACCACGCTATAAATCGATGAGCTACTTGATAAAATTATTGAAAAAAAAACGTTTTAATAATTATGAGTTAAACATGTAATAGCGATATTGAACACCGAACAGATTGTCAAACTATTTAAAGCGTTTGTGGGCATTTACCGACCGAGGAAGATGCTGTCGTGGCTAGTGGCTTTGCCACTGTATTCCATTCTCCTTCCAATTCCTAGGGAATTCGGCAGTGTTAAATCGAAGGGGAAAACATCTGACAGGCTTCACAAACCAAACACATTGAAAACTGTTCAGTGCTTGTTTAGTGTGCAAAAAACCTCTGCAACACATGCATTGGATGTAGAAACAAGGAATGGAGCTCGAAATCCTCCATCCAGTTTGTCTGGGGCTGTTGCATGCCGTTTAATTTATCTTTTAAATCCTGGTGCTGATTATTTTTTTTCTCGAGCCATGTTTTTCCGATACGCACTCGTCAAGGCTTCACTTCTCTCGATACGCTTAGTAATTTCGAGATATTACTTTTATATTTTTCTTGAAAGCTGAGTGCTAACCTATCATTAAATATCCAATTAGATATTATTAGTTGTCAAAATCATGATTTTGACATGACACGTAAAATCGGATCGTAAAATCATACCTGAATTTTTCTATACAAAAATCATAAAATACAACTAAAATCGTGTAGGTAGAAAAATCATAAAATCATAAGTAAAATATTTCCGTATACAATACAATATAATTATGGTCATAAAACTTCATTAGTTAAGGTTTATACATGATTCAAAATAACTTAAAAATACATTACAAAACAATTATGTCCATAGAATTTCATTAAGTAAAAACTAATAAATTTAAAATAAATATTTTGCTAATGTGCTATATAAATTAATAAAATTTGATAATTTAACTTGCAAAATCATATAATTTTGAGAATCAATTTACAATTTTGACAATCATGATTACCAGGACGGCTCCACTTTTCGGAATTTCCGGTCTGGGTTTTTTATTTCCTTAGATATCACCGCGTACGTTGTGATTCGAGAGCAAAAAATAAAAGATATTAAAGACAAAGGCAACAAGAATACATCGAAAAAAGAGATCATTTATTATATGACTGATAAATTTTTGAAATCTAAAAGGATAATCTTAGGGTTGAGAAGGTGTTTGAGAGTGAAATAGTTATTATTCTTTAAAATATTTTTTTTGTTAAGAAATATATCAAAATAATATATATATTTTTTTAAAAATAATTATTGTTGACATCTTACCATCAAAATAATACAAAAAAAACATGATTTTAAACAAAAAAATTATTTAAAAATAATAATAATTTCAAATGCCAACCTAATCAGGGTTAAAGTAATTGAAGCATCAACAAATCCGTGAAATTCTCACGTGTTTCTATTTTAAAAAGCGTGTTAGTGTTATGATACAGAGTTATTATTAAAAATATCTTTATTTCTCGTATTAATAAATTAAAATCACTAGAAAAAACTTAAATTTACATTTTTTTCCAATGCAAATACATTTCAAAAAAACACTTAAAATTAATCTCGAACGGGTAAAAACCCTGCTTCCTATCCTCTGCTAACTTTGAATAAACTTCAACTAGAACTCAACCAATCACTCGGCTTCTCTTTGTTCTGCCGTGAATTGTGAACTTCGGTGTCATTCTTGTGCTGCGCTGCTGAGTGGTGCCGGGACCACCTGGGTTTTTTTTTTTTTTTTTTTTTAAGAATCGCGAGAGTCAAGAGTAGTGTTCGTTTGGATAAGTAACAGTTACCCAAATAAAATAAGGCATGATTACGTCGATTGTTTAAATAGAGGAGTTTTGATTCTGCTGATGTTGGTGAGCAAATACGTTGGAAGATAGCGAGAGGTTAGTAATCTTTAGATTATCTGTCCCTGTTACGATACATCTCAGGACTTGAAAAAATGAGACCGCAGGATAGAATGTCAAACTAGGAAGATAATTATTGAAGCTTGTGTTGCGGGTTAGCAGAATACCAAACCTAACTACTCCCCTGATCTTAATCCATTACCGAACAACCTTCAAACTTCGATATATCAACTCAGATTTTGCAAGTGGTGGAGTCTTGACCTGGTAGTAGTGAAAGAGACTTGTTTCTTCACAAAGTTCAAGCCCCACCATGTGTATTTGTCCTCCCGTGTTGTCTTACTTGTTTATTGGACTTTCAGAATGTTCAATGAATCCGAGAATTAATTGTGATGCGTGTAAGCTGATCTGGACATCCCGGTTATTAAAAAAAAACCCTTAGATTTTGTTTTGGTTCAAATACCTCATCAGTTTTTAAAATTATTCCTGCGAGAATCATGTAGGTAACAGGTTATACCGTTCGTTTCCCTTTCAATTGAATCTCAGTGCATTGGTCTCTTTCATCTCGAACGTCTTTCAAAATAACTATTGGACCGCCCAAAACTTGTTCCTTATTCCAACTTCAAAGTGGTCCGATTTTTTCATTGAAACTTTTGATACGACCTAGTCATAACTTAAAATCTAGGCAACTTAAAATATGTTTGTCATAATTCGTGAAAATTAATTTTTGAGTTCGAGCAACGAAGTAATTCAAATGTAATTTCTTATAAATAATTTTACTACAAAAGTTAATTCAGCTTAAAATATATTAATGCTGAAAAATAACATATTTTTTTAAATTATGTTTTTCCTGTAAAATATTTTCCTGGATGCATATCCTTTTCATGGTATCTGTCTAGATAGACAGGATCTCTTTTTGTTAAAATTAATGTCTAATTGGCATGTAAAAAATAAATATCTATTTTTTTCCTATTAAACTATTTAAATTAGAATATGTTACAATATAAAATTAATGAATGAATTTTAATAAATTTCAATACATTAAATTTTATCAAGGTTTTACGATAAAAAAATCACACCTAAGAGAACCTATTTGATATTTCAATAATAATATTATAATTCCAAACCACAACATTTGATACATGAAATTATTAAAAATAAAATTATACAGCACCAAACAAATATTTTAAATACTTTTGTTCATAACATGTTTAATATGTTTGAGAGTGTTGTCACGATTCATTTTTAAAATGTTTTTTACTTAAATATATATATATATATATATATATAACATCACCATAATAAACTATCTAAACACTCTAATTATTTTTTTATTGATAAAAAAATTAAAATGTTTTAAAAAACATATTTGAGTGATTTCAACCCCCCTGAAAGCGTAATCATTACCGTACAAAAACATATTTTTAGCCGATAAGATGGTCTTACGTGGCTTCGTGGGACTAAATGCCTTAAAACTATGGTTGCGTAAGAGCCCTGGCACCAGAGCCGTTTACATAACCGGGCCCATCAGCATTTATTTGACCAGTGCACTAAAGCTACAGGCTGAATTTTTAACCACAAATTAAAATTAAAATTAAAATTAAAATTAAAAAAATACTTGTTCATTTAAAACTGTCATGCACGGCGTCATTGATTTTAATTGGTAGCCTCCAAAAAAATAACAATACATCTTTGATGATCGCAGCGTAGAGTTTTCAACTGATACAAGCGCATCGCTTGCTGATTTAAAAATTTAATCGACGGTGCTTGGCTAAGAAGTATAAAACCTAGCCTACCTCATGAATCAGCTAGATATATAAGTTTGTAATTTTTTTTTTGGTTTGGTATAAAAATTATTTTATTTTAATATTTTAAAATTAAAATAAATCGAGTTTCGTTATCGTTTTAACCGGATTGACTGAGTTTTTTTAATCCAGTTAAATAGAAAACACCGACTTGTATTAGATTTTGGATCACAGCATGTTGCCAAGTTGACATGCCAGCTAGAAATAATTTAATAATACTAATTTGTTTTAAATTATTTTCTTTAAATTTGTAATTTTGAAAGCTTGCATTAACTTCTTTTTTTTATACTGAAAATGGTTTGTTATAATTTTTCCCCAGCATGTATATGTATATAATATTAAATGTGGACTTGATGGTGTCTTGTCGTGTGGACAATTTTGTCTTGAAAGTGTTTTTAATTTGAAAATATAGAACAATAATATTTATTTACTGATATTAATACATTAAAACAATATAAAAATATTAAATAAAATTAATTTGAGATATTAAAACAAAACATAAAAAACATTAAGCGTAGATAACAAGGGTAATATAAATAGAGAACCTCTAAAATTTCCATGCAATCATTAACACTAATGCGTAAAAACACAATATCTTTTTAAATAAATGACTGCTTAAATAAAAATTTAAAATGTAAAATCTACCCGAAGATACTCGCTGGATGGCCACTAGTTTTGCAATTCTATTTTTTTAATATATATTTTTAGATTTATATATTATCTTGATATATTAATGTTAAAAATATTTCTTAAAAAAACAATAAAAAATTCATTAAAAATAATTATTACTTCACTCCCACCACACCTGCAACTAGCAATGCCACCACGCGGCTTCTTGTTTGGCGTTGTTATCAGCTTTTACTTTTCAAGTTATCTTTCATTCTTTTTCTTAAATAGTTTTTTTTCTATAATGTTTTTGTAATGATAAATACATGGCACTACAATATTTAATACACATAAATAATTCAATTTTCTAAAGCTCGTAACCTAAAAAACTAAAAACAATTATTGTAACGGTACAATATGTTTAAAATCCTATATTTTTTTAAATATAAAAATAAATAAAATACTGATCTAATATGAATTACTATACTAAAAAGAAAAAAAACTTTATATATCAATATCTTTTTTAAAGACATTTTAAATAATAAAATGAATGTGACAAAATAATATAAAAAATAAAATGAATTAAATTAAATTTTATCCTTTCTAAATATATAAATTCAATTTAAATTAACCACTATACATGAATTTAATTAATGTAGATCTATAATAATTAAATTTGATATAATGAGTTAGATTTGAAATATTAATTCTATAAAACTTCACTGATTCTAACCTGAATTTCTAGTTTAAAAAATAAAATATTAATTCTATAAAACTTCACTGATTTTATTACAAAAATTCATTTAATGTTTTTGCTAAAATACATATTTATTTTATCTTTATTTGTATTTTTTACTAAATATATTTGTATTTGTTTTCTAAATTTACACTTTCTACCTCGTCTCTTTCCTAACTAGGTAAATACTATTTTGTTTTCAAAAATAAAACAGCATTATTTTTATAACTAAACAACCCACATTGTTTTTTGGGATAAAATTTAAAACAGATCGATAACAATAATTTAATTAGTAATTAATGGATATAAAAAAGGAAAAAACAACAACATTATTATATCAACTACACCCACCCCTACCTAATCCATTTGATTTTCAAGCATCCCTTTCTCTCTCTACCTTCTCCCTCCCCCCTGCTGCTGTTTCTCTCTCTCCTGTGTATAAAGCTTCAATTTCAAGTCAGTTCAAATGGTCTTCTTCATCTTCTTGCATTCAGCACCACCTCGTCGTTTTTGATTCAGTACATAAAAAGAAAAACAAACAAACATCCTTCTACTCTACTCTACTCTTTGTTTTTTTTCTTTTGTCCCGTGTAGCACTATGACCATTCAACATTCCAGTACTTAATTATAATCAGAATAAAATTTTATTTTCTCTTTGATTTAAACCAAATTAACTACTATCTATGTTCTTTATCATTTGGGTGGGTGAAATGCGGAATAGCCAGCGGTTTTTCAAGCGGATCGGAACACCGGCGATTTGATGGAATCCGCACTGTTTTGTTCTAGAGTTTTGGACATTTCATGGAGGGTTTTATAAACAAGTTTAGTTCATGTTCGGTGACTAGAGTTGACACTAAGCTCAGATTCACACTCGTTGTTTTCGGGGTAAGCTGTTCCTTTTCTTTTTCGTAAATTTTAATGCTGTCATCTTGTTTGCTTTTCTTCTGTGAAATGTGGGATTTAGGGTTTTAATTCACCGGCTATGTTTGTTTACTGAGAATTCGAGGGAAAAGAGAGGAAATTTCTGGGTTTATTACTGAACTGTAACCCTCAAGTGATTGTCAGACGCCAGAGATTTTCTTTTCTATTTTGGAGCCTCCCCCTCTTCAGTCTCTTTCTTTGTTTCTTTCTTACTTTTCCCTTTTGTTTGTGGAAATTACTTTTCCGGAACTGTTCACGGTTACCTGATTTTCTTAGAACATAAGCTTCCTTATAGAATTTGGGTTGCTTAGCCTCTACGAATGAGCTGGGTCGTTTAAGGGTTCGAGGATTTTTAAGTCAAAAGTATTATAATTTGCTACTTTATTAGTTTGGAGTTAAAGCTTAATTGAGCTCATGGAGTTCAAAGTCTGGGTCTTTGTTCTGGTATTTGTTACTCTGAATTTGGAGTTGCAACATCTGCTGACTCGTTTTTTTCTGGACAATTTTTGTTGCCAATTTGTTCGTTATCATATTATTACTCTGTGTTTGAATTTGAAGCTTTCTGTTCATGTTCATATGCTCTGTCAGATTTACTTGTTTGTGTTTGATAAGTAATTTCAATAATATGTGTTTTTATTGACTTTGAAACAGATTGTGCTGACATTGTTATGCTTTCGAGCTATAATTGCTGAAAGTCATGACCAGCAATTGCAAGTAATTTCAATAATATGTGTTTTTATTGACTTTGAAACAGATTGTGCTTACATTGTTATGCTTTCGAGCTATAATTGCTGAAAGTCATGACCAGCAATTGCAAGGGGAAAGTGCTGAAAGGGGAAGTGGAAATATTGTATCACATTCATGCATTCATGACCAAATAATTGAAGAGAGGAAACGACCTGGTCGCCAGGTGTACTCTGTTATGCCACAGGTTTATGGTCAATCTAGTAACTCTAAACCCCTTCATGGAAAAGGTAGGGCATTGCTTGGAATTTCAGAATCATCGTTACATCAAAAAGATGTAAAGCAGCCAATTAGGATATTTTTGAATTATGACGCTGTTGGTCACTCACCTGATAGAGATTGTAGGAAAGTTGGTGAAATTGTGAAGGTGGGTGTCGTATCTAATTTAGTAAGCTTAGTTAGTTGTACTACTTCAGCTACGCAAGTAATTTTGTCTGTTCTTTGTTTCTTATCAGCTTGGGGAGCCTCCAGCGGTTTCTCTTCCTGGCACTCCTTGCAATCCCCATGGTGATCCTCCAATTTATGGTGATTGCTGGTACAATTGCACTGTTGATGATATTTCCGGGGAGGACAAAAGGCATCGTCTTCGCAAGGTTAGCCATCATAAAATTAATTCAAGACTTCTACCCCGTGATGCATATGACAATTAAAACTTCATGAGGCATGGAACTGTAATTCACATTTCTATCAGCATAAAAGGTTGATAAAGCTGAAGAACTTATTTTGGTGAAGGCTCTAGGGCAGACAGCTGATTGGTTTAGGAGAGCATTAGCTGTTGAGCCTGTAAAGGGTAACTTGCGGCTGAGTGGATATTCTGCATGCGGGCAAGATGGAGGCGTACAACTTCCACATGGATACGTTGAAGGTATCATCATTTTGGGTGCCCCTTTGCTTAGTGATCCACTCAGATTGCTGTTCCGGCTTTTGTGGCACTTGTTGAAATCTGAGGCAACTTTCATATTTGTTTAATTCTTCACAGAGGGTGTTGCTGATGCGGACTTGGTTCTATTGGTGACTACAAGACCTACCACTGGCAACACTCTTGCATGGGCAGTGGCATGTGAACGTGATCAATGGGGCCGTGCAATTGCTGGTAATTTCTTAGTTGTGCAATTTTTTTCCATCGAGACCTCTTCACGTGATAATTTTTCTGAGCTGTTCATTTCTTTTGCAGGACATGTGAATGTTGCCCCTCGCCATTTGACAGCTGAAGCAGAGACTTTACTTTCTGCTACCCTCATTCATGAGGTGATTTCATAATTAAATTAACAAGATTGGCAACCTGTAGAATGATCTAACTTTACCGATTAACATGTTTAATCTTGTCCAGGTTATGCATGTCCTTGGTTTTGATCCTCACGCCTTTGCCCATTTTAGGGATGACAGAAAGAGAAGGCGCAGTAAGGTAGATAAAAACTGTTGGATCAATTCTTAAAAACATTTCAAGGAAATTATTTGTCTTCTTCCATAAAAAATGTTATTTTGAAAAGATTTCGCAGTATATTTGTGTCATTATAAGGGAATTTCACATCAACAGTAAGATCACATTGCACGTTGCTTTTCAGGTCACTGAACAAATCATGGATGAAAAGCTTGGCCGGATGGTAACACGTGTGATTCTTCCACGTGTTGTCATGCACTCACGACATCATTATGGGGTAAGTGTCGTGCAGCTTATCAGTTTTCCAATGAAATGCTAGTGTCATCAAAATACTTTCGTTTCCGATTATCACAACCCAAAAACCAACAAAGGTTTGATAAGTTTTCCTTCTTGCAGGCATTCTATGGAAATTTTACAGGTTTGGAGCTTGAAGATGGGGGAGGTCGTGGCACATCAGGTATTCCTTTTAAATTCCGTGAATGTTTTTCAATTTCAAGCCGTGTTTACTTTTTATATGTATTTTCGCTACTACTAGATTGTAGACATGTTGGTTGTTGTCTTTGAAGCACTGACATCAACACCTGTCTTTGAAAATCAATCTGCGGTACATGACAGAATGTTAATTTAGGGAAACAGAAATACTGAATGAATGACATGCGGACAATGTTTATACCAGTTTGAGGAGCAATAATCTATTGATACTATCTGACATATGCCATATTCCTGCTAAAAATGTGGTAATTCTTAGCAATTTAATGATTGCTAGTTATCTGGGAACTTGGCTGCAGGGTCACATTGGGAAAAGAGGCTTCTGATGAACGAGATAATGACTGGATCTGTGGATACAAGATCGGTAGTTTCAAAAATGACGCTAGCTCTATTGGAGGATAGTGGTTGGTACCGGGCTAACTATAGCATGGCAGATCATCTTGATTGGGGTCGAAATCAAGGAACTGATTTTGTTACTTCCTCTTGCAACCTCTGGAAGGGGGCATATCATTGCAACACTACCCAGTTGTCAGGCTGTACATACAACAGGGAGGCAGAAGGTTATTGCCCAATTGTAAGTTACAGTGGGGATCTCCCCCAGTGGGCTCGTTACTTCCCGCAGGCAAATAAAGGTTTGTTCCAGATCTTGATATTTCTAGCATTTTATTTATGCTTTGTGTTCAAATTCGCTAGTCCATGAATGTGCAGTTAGAAAATCTCCCACTCTTATACATGTTATTGTAAATATATGTTTTGTGGAGATCAAATATTTTTTCCCTTTATATACTGGATCAGCAGTCTGACCTTCAAGATTCTCACATCAAACTAAGCCTAGATTTCAAGTTGTGTCTATGATTAATCCTGGAAATCCAGGAGATCATCTCCTTAACCACATGTTTCTCCCATTTTTCCATATTTCATCTGAAATCCTCATTTAGTGGCTTCAACTTATGGAGACTTTGCTTTGACTCAAATAATGCTTTGGGTATCATAAGCTGCTTATAACAACTGGCCATGCTTCAACATGTATGCATTTGAAAAAGGCTGTGATTGTTTCAATAAATCAATATCCTTGAACAAGTTGGATTGGTCCTTAATTTGATAATTCTCTTAACATTCTTTTATTGCTCCTCACAGGCGGGCAGTCCTCACTGGCTGATTACTGTACTTATTTTGTGGCATACTCTGATGGATCCTGTACAGACTCTAACAGTGCAAGAGAGCCAGATAGAATGTTAGGTGAAGTGCGAGGAAGTAGGTCCAGGTGAGATCTGAGATTAGAGCCTTTTCTAGGGTCTAGTTGAAGGGTTTAAGCAACAATATACTGATCAGCTTTTTTAAAATAATGCATATAGGTGTATGACTTCATCATTAGTACGAACTGGCTTTGTCCGGGGCTCAGTGACCCAAGGAAATGGTTGTTATCAGCATAGATGTGTCAATAACTCTCTTGAGGTATGCATCCAAGCTTTGATACAGTTAATATTTTCTTGCATGCCATGTTGTAGTTTAATAGATGCTAGTGTGATCCGTTCAGTTGTTTGTGGAAGCTTTTGAGGCTCTAGTTTTACATATGAACTTTATTTTTGTCAACAAATTATGAGTTTTTGAGAAGGTCGAAAATATGAATTAATGAAATTTGTGCAATTGTGGAAGCTGTTATTGACTTGCGATGATTTGGAGATTTCCAAGTTTTTAATCTCTATTCTTGAGCTATGAACTTTTAAATTTTCCTATATTTTCCAGAAAATAACGTGTCGAGAAATTTAGTCACAGGGTTTAGCAAAGCTTCTTGCCTCTTATATGGTGCTGCTGTTTACTAAGGGGATGGTCTGAAGGAAACTAATGTCTATTTTTAGCATTTTGAAAATAATTGGTACTTTTGTGCTGATACTTAAAAGCAGGGTGAGTTTTCAATGTAATTCTGATGATCCTCCTTTTAGGTTGCTGTGGATGGTATTTGGAAAGCGTGTCCAGAAGCTGGAGGACCAGTTCAATTCCCAGGCTTTAACGGTAGTTTAAATATTTGTTTTTAAGCTGATTTATCACATTGAATTATGAACTCTGTTCATTCTTGTATTTTCTGTTGTGTTGTTACCTGCAGGGGAGCTGATTTGTCCTGCTTACCATGAGCTCTGCAGCACAGGTTCCATTTCTATACCTGGACAGTGCCCCGGTTCTTGTGATTTTAATGGAGACTGCGTAGATGGAAAGTGTCACTGTTTTGTAGGATTTCATGGTCATGATTGTAGTAAACGTAAGCTTCTAGAAAGCATTTCAATAAATCAGCTTGAAATCAGTGGATGGGAATCTTGGATTCATTGACTTTGTTTTTGGAATTTTATAAAAACATTTCTTTCATTCTTTTGCAGGCTCCTGTCCAGGGAATTGCAATGGCCAGGGCAAGTGCCTTTCAAATGGGATCTGTCAATGTGATAATGGTTACACTGGCATTGACTGCTCTACTGGTGATGTGATCTTTCTCGGAGAAGCCCACTAATGTTCCTTTGAAGTATTATCTTTCTAATTTTGCTCTTTGCTATGATATGCAGCTGTTTGCGATGAACAATGCAGCCTACACGGCGGGGTCTGTGACAATGGAGTTTGTGAATTCCGTTGCTCAGACTATGCAGGCTACACATGTCAGAACAGTTCAACTCTGCTGTCCAGTCTTTCAGTTTGCAAAAATGTACTGGAGAGTGACATGTATGGCCAACACTGTGCACCCGGTGAATCAAGTATACTTCAGCAGCTAGAAGAAGTTGTTGTCATGCCCAACTATCACCGATTGTTCCCAGGTGGTGCTCGGAAGTTATTTAATATCTTTGGCAGCAGTTACTGCGACGCAGCTGCCAAGCGATTAGCCTGCTGGGTAAGCCACTCACCTTTTTCTCCATCAATCTCCTTCCCATAAATTTATAAAATATTTGCCATGCATGATGATGATGATTTATTGCATGGGCTAAAATTTGTCCCCATGAATGACCAGATCTCCATCCAAAAGTGTGACATGGATGGTGACAACAGGCTCCGGGTATGTCATTCAGCATGCCAGTCTTATAATTCAGCCTGTGGAGCATCACTTGACTGCTCGGACCAAACCCTCTTTAGCAGTGAGGGTGAAGGGGAGGGTCAATGCACGGGCTCTGGTGAGATGAGAGTTTCATGGTTTAGTCGTCTGCGGAGTAGTTTGTTTTCAAGTAATACTTCGTCCAGAGGAATGTCTGTAAAATATAGGCAGCTGTAGGTCCCCCCCCCCGATTTTTTTTCTTAATTTTGGGTGGTAATTTTTCAAGGGTTCAATTGTAGGAAAGGTGGCACGAAGAGCACGTGCCCTAGATGTAGGTTGGTCTTGTGCTTCACCCAAGTTTAAAGAAATTGGGGTGGCATTGGCTTTCAAAAATGAAAGCCGCCTGTAGAGAAATTTGGAAATGTATGCAGAAAAAGAAGACAACAAAAAAAGAAGGGAGGTAAAAGCTTTCTTGACGAGCGAGCGATTAGAGGTTCGGCCGAAGGCCTTAATAGAAAAGCCTTGTCTACTTTGTTGTTTCCTCCCCCTATTTTTTATTCATTATTTAGCGTAGTGGCAAGGAGTAATTCTCACTTTCCGAATGATCAGCTGGATACAGGGTTTCATAAGTTAACGCTTCAGATGAAAATGGTGGCCATGCAAATATCGATGTTTTTTATTTAGAAATATATAAATGTATTTTTTTTTAAAAAAAAAACTATTTTTATATCAATATAAAAACATAATAAATAATTAATTTAAAATAAAAAATAAGATAAAATAATAATACTTTTTTCTAACTAGAAAGCACGTTTGCCCTCCAATACAAGCTCTATCCGTACGCAATCCTTGAACACAGACTAGACTTCTCTTGATTACTTCATTGTTTTCGGCACTGTATTTTTTTTAAAATAAATTATTTTTATTTTTTATTTTAAATTAAAGATTTTTAGTATTTTTAGATATTTTAATGTATTAATGTTAAAAATATTTTTTATTTTATAAAAAATATTTTAATATATTTTTGAAAGAAAAATATTTTTAAAATCAACTATAACCATACTTCCAAACAATTATAATTTATTGTTAAAATTCAAAATCAACCACAACTATAAACATTTACAATTTGTTGTTCAAATGCCATAGCTAATCCTTGTTTAGTTTGTTTTCAGTCTATTTGCCCTATCCGGGCATTCTTGTAGCTTATCCCCTTCCTTTGCTTTTTAGGAGGGACCGTCTCTCTGAATACAAAAAAAAAGGGGTTGGGTGCATTCAAGCTTCTTCTGATTTTGGTGGCTGACTATGGAATCATGGGCTAATGGTATGAACTAAATCGGCCCTGGGTCTATCTTATTTAAGTAGAACCGATTAGCCTATCCTCAACTCGGTGATCAAATGATCATGAGCTCTTGATTGAATACTGGCGGGGTAAATATTAGATAATCAGGTCGTCAATGGCGTGAGCATTTCCATCCCACCCAAACCTTGAGCCATATTCACTCAACAAATTAATTATAGCAACCAATAATATAAGAAAGAAAAATGCTAAATATGATCATCTTAAGAACAATGCTTGCTTGCAAATGTATGAATTCTATAAATAAGATTACATTCCTCGGAGAATAATCATCTACCGAGAAACATGACAGGAAATTATCCAGAACCATTTGGACAGAATGTGATCAAGTAATCAGCCCCTGTGCAAGTGCACGTGCTTGAGGCATCATCGTAAGCATAGCTATACGCCGTCGGGCAAGCAGTTTTGAACATCACCGAGTACTGCGTTGGCGAGCAAGTCTGTGGCGTCGCATGATCGGCGGTACAGCAAAACTCGGGGGCGTTGAAGGCGGCGCAAGCACTCTTGCAAGCAACAGTAGAGCCGGAATCCAAGACTCGGAGCTCCGCAGGGCAGTTGCTATTAAGATCCGTGACACAGCCTGCATATTGACAATCTCCATAACCGCCCAATGCCTTGACGCCTAAGCCAACATTGTAACCATCCACGAGACTAACATCATAAAAGTCCTTGTCATTAGGGTTTGTCCCGATAGTAAATTCCACAAGACTGACGGGAGGAGCACCACCACCAACACAGTTTAGAGTGCCACCACAGTCACCGGTTATGCACTTGCCGCTGCCTGATTCATCAAATACGCACCCAGTTCTGGCCCAAAAGCGGCCTGACCAACCGGGTGGAGCCTGGAACTGGATTGATGCACCAGGTACCAAGGTAAAACCACCATCACCAAGAGTGGCAGCTCCATTCCCAGAGAGAGTTCCTGGCCATAAGGTGTAGCTGCACTGGTTTTGGAGAGTAAACACGGTGGCATTACCTACGTTACCTGCAAGAAATCAGCCATAGACATGTGGAGATCAGTTCTTGTAAATACAGCAACTTGCACACATATATAAGTTAATTATAACCTGGAATGGTTAATTCGCTAATTAATTAATTTAGCTGAAATCTAATAACCATAATATCAATCAAGAATCCAAAAATTATTGATGAGAGCTAGCCTGGTGTGATGTGTTAAATCTACTGATATCACTCTAGACACATGCATATCATCTTTCAACATGAATTTGTTTCTCCAAAAAACAAGATCGTAGACCCAACATGAAGCTTTACCTATTACGAAGAGAAGGAGCGAAAGATAACACAAAGAGATTGAGGGAATCGCCATTGGTTTCTGAGAGGAAAGAAGAAGATGGGGAAGAAGAGAACAAACAGTTGTGTGTAAATAAGGAAAATAGAAGTGGGAAGGTTAGAGTGGTTGTAGTTGGGATCGTGGAAGTTAGTGTAGAGGGCTTTGAATTTATATCGGTTTCCATACCCTGAACTTTCTTAATTCATTCCAGTCTTTTCGTGATTCAATTTCAAGATTCCAGGCTCTTTTCTTCATTGATGGCATGTGATTATTATTATATTGTCAAAGTACTGATTTGGATTTGATTGCCTTTTCTATTTCGTCCTTTCTTTTCGAGACTCTATTTCAAGATTTTACGTTCTTTCCCTCGTCGATGGCGTGTGCTTGATTATAACACTATCAAAGTACTAATTTAGATTTGATTGCCTTTTCTATTTCGTCCTTTCTTTTCGTGACTTCAAATTATGATTTATTTATTTATTGGGGAGAAACTCTTTGTGTGCACGAACTAATAATAGTTAAGTTAGTGTTTTCCCCTGCTAAGCTGGCCCTTTTCGTGATCATGGTCGAACGTGGGGGTAATGGGTTCGTTCTTGGCAGAACTGGTTCTCTGCTAGCTGAAGCTTTTATCTAATTAACATCCAACAAGCTGATTAATTCATGAATAGATAATTATAAAAAATACATGTTGAGTGAAGTGATCAACCAGGCGCATGCAATATGGCTTGATGAGAGATTAAATTGTCAGACAACTCCTTGATCAATCTGGCAGCAAAATAGAAATAAAAATAGAAACTAGATTTAAGGAACTTGCGGAATGAAGCTCAAATTACAAAATATTAGTCACAACTAAAATTGTTTTATTTTAATGAATCTATGTTTTTAACGGCAATCGTATCTTCTTGTGAGTTGCATGTCAAGTTATAGTTTTTCAATATCTTAATATAAGTTTTTTCAAAAATATTTTTAAAAAATTTGATTTTTTTTTTACTTGAAATTAAATTTTTTTAGTATTTTTAAATTATTTTCATGTATTATATCAAAAATAATTTATAAAGAATAAAAAAAATATTATTTTGATGTATTTTTAAACAAAAAACAAACTCAACCACACTCACAAACAAACAATTAATATATTCATTTGTACAGTCAACTTGCCTTTTTTTTTAAGGTAACTGATACCCGTAGTCAACTTGCTTGGTTGTCTTGTCTGGATAAAAGTGATTTGCATTTTCCATGCTTCTAGTTTTTGCAGTTCATCCAGCCATAGAAGGCTTTACTCCATTAACACAAGATCAATGAAGCTATAGCTACTTGGAGAAGCAAATTGCTCAGTGATAATAAGATAAGCTTAACCAGTGACGTACAGGTCTCAAACAGGGCAACAGAAAATAAGAAGCCATTGCTTTGGCTGAAGCTGGAAGAGTATCGAGTCACATGAGAACCTGGAATTACCCCCCAGACAAAAAGAATCGGATCAGAAATCCTTGGCAGGTCAAGAACATGGAATCATAAAAAATGCCGAAGGCTAACCCTTCACGTGGCAAACATCAGCACTACTTCCAACCCTCAAACGTCCTAAGGCCAAGGCAGTTAACATGCATGTGCTAGCTTCCACTTCCTCCCAGGAACAACTTCACTAGATTCACCCTTCCCATTTTTTATCCAGGCTCTGCTAGATTACTTGCCAACTTCATGTAACTAATAAATAAATAATTTTTTCTGGATGGTCCCAGGTAATAATAATTTTCTTCAAACGGTAACCAGGCACTGTCATATATATTAAAAATTAATTGACAATTAGTGTATAAATTGAACTCCTTTTACTACCCTTGATTCCATTTTCACACTCAATTTATAGTTTGTGTATTCTAAATAAGTTGTCTCTATCAAAGAATTATCTCACCTAAAAGTTTGAGCTTTTAAGTGAGATTATATAATATGATTTATATTATTCTCTAACACACATCCTCAAGTAAAAAAAATTTAGACTTGAAACTTGTATAAGTCCACATTAATTTGTGCTTGATTTTTATCAAATAAAATGAGAAGATGATATTTGAACTCGTAACCACTAGGGTCAACAATACTCTAATAACATGATAGGAAAACTTAAACTTTTAAGTGAAACCCAGAATATAATTTATATTATTCTTTGACAATCTCCAATAATGTAAAATGACCCCATCAATTTGTGCTAATCAAGCACAGGCCGGCATCGACCTTCATCATCATTCAATTCCCACATTCCTTTCACAAGATATTGTCGAAAATAAGTTTCTTCATTCTTTTCCTTTCAACGTAATGATAAAAGACATGCCGGTGGTAGCTTGAATGGAATGAATTATCTTGTCGGCCAAGAGATCATAAAGCCTTCGGTTCACAGCATCAATGTGATGTCTGTTTGCTTTGACAGAAAGACGCGACAACGACAACACAACCTTGTCCCACATACTAGCTATTTCATCACAAAATAGATCTGTAAACGTGCACCCGCTGCTTAATCAGGCAAACAATTGTATTTATCCATGAAAAAGGAACCCAATTTCTACTGGTGTTTGATCCCGCACGAATCTGTTAATTAGAGAGCTTCAGCTACAATTCTAAAGCAGGAAAAAGACAGCCTGTGTATGAGATAATAAAATGTGATTAGTTAGAGAGATGATGGCTCATCACCTAACAGGTTAAAAATTCTTGGTGCAAGGTCGGATCGCATCACAGTTTGAAACCTAATACACGGACACAAATTTTAGATGGTTGATATAGTTCCAACAAAATGTTTCGAACTTGACAGATATTGATTTGTCATTCAGGTGATTCTGGTGACTGTCAACTACCATTCTCTTTTTGCTTACTTCTGTTGAGAAGATCAAATTTTGTTGATCTATAAATGACAAAAAGGCATATCAACTGCAATTGTTCTTGTCATGTACAGCAATGGCATCTAGGACCCCTTTTTTTCCAAATGTTTTCATGTCTGTTCGATATGCAGAAGGTAAGGAATTGACAAATCGGGATGTGGGATAGAAGATGAGTGGAGAAATGATAAGCCGATGATAAGGGCAGGTAATGCAGCAGGAATTCTAAACTGTGCCCACTTGGTTCTCTATTGAAGCAAATTTTAGTAATGTTACCCTCTTTTTTACCACTTTTAGTTCAGCAATCAATTGATTGAATTGCACAACAACAACAACAAAAATCTTCTCTCAGCTTCAAATCCTCCGTCCAAATCACTTTATTTTTCCTTTTTCTAAACCCTAAGACGGAGATTTCCTTCAAAAGAAACACCGCAATTCATCTAAAGTTCAGTGACGGTGTGCTTGTCGGGACAAGAATTTCACGGTATCAGGAGGGGGTGAAAGCGCGCGCGCACGAAGAGGAGAGGGAAGGGGGGGGGGGGGGGGGGGGGGGTCTTAATGGGCTGGGCTGGAGAGGTCAGGGCTTTGCTAACTCTTACTGGACCTGGGTGAAAGACAGCATACCTAGTATTGGGCTAGACAAGACTGAAAACCACATCTTGCGCGTCAATCCAAGCTAGCCCAAAACCAGCCCAACCAATCCGATACAGGGGTGATTCTTTATAGCAAAGAAGCAGCAAGCTAGCAACTTCGGAGGAGGATGGTTGTCACTGAGATGAGATCCTATTCTGAGAACTCTAAAGCAGAAAGTGAGTATGAGACATAGACAGGGAACGTAACCTGACTGAGAACTGAAACCTAGGGAGTAGAGAGAGAACCTGGGTGTATGAAATCAAGTTACACAAACAACAGAATCACTTGCGAGCTGACTCGTAGTGCGGACTTGAGCGGACCGAGCTGATTTTGAGAGCTGACACCTAACCCAGCCTAGTAGCAAGGGTTGCTATGCTCCATCTTAACATTTTAAATCACATAACACCATAGTTTTCAGGGCATCATAACATATTGGCGGTAAACTTGCATTCTTTAAAACCTATGCAGCATACACAGTTCTGTCATGTTGCTTAAATAATATATCAGAACAGTATACTGTGATAGAACATATGATCATATTGCTTCTATGTTCACAAGAGACCTTAACTGTAAGTCTGACCATCTTCTGTAGCAGAACTATTCATTTCTTGCACTAAGCAATGCTATATCAAATTCGTAACGGGTAATGGCCGGAAATTAAAGTGAGTAGCTGAAGCAAGGTATGCACATGCTAAAATAGCATATGTTTTGAACCAAACGGATGAAAAAAATGTAAGGTAAATGAACAATGCAGTCAATAAAATTACCACAGTGAAATTTACCAAGCATTTCAGTGTAGAAAGTTCTTGTCCACTTCCTTCATTAGGGAAATGACCTTGAGCTTTGAAGTCTAGAAGCAACTGATCCTTGAGCTGGAACCTATCCATTAACCAAGTAGCGGCCTCAGCATCAGAAGCTGGGATGTCCTTGGCAGGGATACGCTGGACATGAATGTGAACTTCCGAAGGATCTGTACCAAATACGTTGTCCAGAAAGGTAGGTAATTGGTGCTTATATGCAATACTCACATCATAAACTGCAACAAAGGAAACATGATTAAGTATTTAGTAAATGTCAGAAGGAGCCATAAAAAGAGAGGAAACAACTGAATTCTTCTCCTCATGCAATAAAGGTCGTGATGTTGGGATAAATTTAACAGAATTCCAGCACTGATACAGTAATACTTAGCAGAGGTGATGCACTGATAGTGAGGCAGGCTGCTTTTTAAAACAGTATGGAATAAAATCAAGTATATATATTTGCTTGAGAGAGTGAAAGCCACACGTTATATTATCAACAACATATGATAACCACACGAGACAGGGAAAAAAATTATTTTAAAAGAACCTGCATCCAAGGAATTCTGTAGAACTTCCAAGCATACGCGAAAACCCCTTGTTTTAGGAAGTAGCACATTCGCCAGCACAGGAAGTCCAACTTCACTAGCAAACTTTTGGCTCCTCTGGCATTTCTGTTCACTGCCAAATATTGAAAAAGGAGATCCCACCAATTACTCTATATGTAAGATACCTGGTTTTAGTAGCCAAATATTTTTGATAAAAAATAAGCTTAATGTTATGAGTAAATATGCCCACATAAAGAATACATAGGAAGGATATTAAATCACCTAAAATCAGTTCCTTCGGGGAAAAGTACTAGCCACAAGGGATCTCGAGAATCCTTGAAAGTTGAAAGCATTTGACGCATGGCAGGTTCGTCAACTTCCCACTTCCTCTCAACTGAAATGAACTCCAAAATATGGAATCCCCACCCAAAGACTGGTAGTTTCATCAAGCTGCTCTTGAGGATATACTTGATGTAGCCCAGGCACCCCTTCCGCAATGCTAAATTCCACAAGTACATCCAATCAACCTCAGTTCTGTGATTAGAAATTATCAAAACACGTTCCTTAGGCGGTACTAAATCTCCAGAAAATACAACTTTGGTCCCATTTATCTTTTCAAAAAGAAAGGGCCACAAAGCTAGCCAGAGAGCAAAGAGGAAGGATGTTGCTTTTCTACAATAGTGTATGCTGAAAAGACGCATCAAGACAGCTGCAACAGGAGCAAAATACACTACAAACATAAAAGCAGTAGAAATATACACCAACAAACATACAAGGCCCCTTATCAACCTAAAAGGGGTTAAAGGGTAATGCTTTAGTTTATCATCGGATTTGAGAGGCTTGAAAGTTTCTTCCATGTCCTTCCAGGTTCAACAGCAACCACCTCCTCCAAAGACAGCTGCTATGCAATGTGCCTGAAGAATCATTTGAGATATTCCTCAACCTCATTATTTTACAAAGAGCAAGCTAAAAATCCAAATGAGAGCAGAATATAGATAAAACGCACAAAAGTACATAACACCATGGTGCCAATCATTGTCAAACATCTAGCTGGAATTAGAAAATCAACACGAACTCCAATTCATGTTAAAGTCACAAACAAAGTTGCATGCTCTCTTCAATAAAAACCTTCTTGTAACCATGGCTAGTTAGGCTTTTGAATGTCAGTGAAACAGAAATTCATGTGCCGCAACAATGATGGAGATCATCTATTGAGGCCAGTTCCTCAACTAAGACAAACAGCCCCATTTGACGTTAGCACCAAGGGGTAAACCATCAAGTTTCAGTTACGGTAACCAAGGTCCTCATAAGGAAATTGACCCATAGTCTAGTAATCACAAATTTGGGTGGCGCGCCCATCCTTTCCCTAAAAAATGGAAGACTTAATGCGATTCAGCCCCACTATGTGAGAATTTCATAGAAGTAAAGGTTGCTATACATAACAAATAATGGTTAACTCTAAGCATCCTAATTAGTTATTACCGACAATTCCCGCTGTATGACATCCATAAGTTAATCTCGGCCATCAAGCTACAGTTCTTTGATTAAATCATTTGACTCTCAGTTAAAACTACAATTAGCATAGACAATTATATTAACAGTTCATGTCTAAAACATTCTATCCAATCCTAATTTTCATAAACAACACAATTGCCTTTTTGGTTAAGCTAAGCAAGCACCTACTCATTCTCTAAACCTCAAAACCGATAGATTCGCATTCCTAAGACTAAGACAATATCGTTCATAATTAAATTGGAATCTAGACATCAAAATTCACAAATTCCATCAATTCAAACACGAAGAAACCCAATTCTAAGCTCAAATAGTTTTAATCTGAAAGAGCAGAATAAAATTAAGAAAACGATCTGTGAATTGAAGTAGAACTGAATTGAACGATGAGTTACCTGGTCTCTTGAGAGAGAGAGTGAAAGAGTTATGAGTTCGAAGATTCAGTTTTTTTGTTTTGAAGGAAGATAAAAATAAGAGAAGTCTGCGAGGAATAGGGAAGCAAGCCAATAAAATAGGAAGCATTTTGGCATCTAGATTCGTAAAGATAGGCCAGAAGATATCCCATTGCATAATGGAATGTTTGGTATCGTGGTTTGGTTGTATATTTTTAAGTAAAATTGAATATATATTTTTTATTATCTTTTAATGATAAATATTTTAAAAACAAGGTCTATTATATTCTTAAGCAAATTCTAAATAATTACAATGTTATTAAGCTCAATTCAATTTAATTCTATAAAAGACAAGTGATTTTAGATTTTCTAAAGAACAAGTAATTATATCTTAATTTAAAAAAAAAAATAGAAGATATAGATTTTAGTCATGTATTTTTATCATTTTAGATGAAGCCTGGATTTTATAAAAATATTAATAGAATGTTAT
This sequence comes from Salix arbutifolia, assembly GCA_025169955.1. Taxonomy (NCBI): domain Eukaryota; kingdom Viridiplantae; phylum Streptophyta; class Magnoliopsida; order Malpighiales; family Salicaceae; genus Salix; species Salix arbutifolia. Next base: position 3,372,674 of record CM045915.1, on the reverse strand, counting down.
TAGTATTTACAATTTATTGATTTTGAGTTACAAAGATCAAATAAAATTTACTGACTTTTTTACCCTGCTGTGTGTCGGGCGGGGGGGCTATTTACCAGCCAAACCAGTTGCTGTGTTTTGTTGCCAGCCAAGTTTCTAGAAATGGCAACGATTCGACAAAGTCAAATTCAGCGTGCTTTGTTTTATTTCTGTTTTATCTTATGGTGACCAGTTTTGGACTGTATCAACTATCATGAATGATACGGTTGGTCAAGCAGCTCACGAGAGATTTAATTTGAATTAACTAATCTCATAGGCTATGCCTCGAGTGCGTTTGGAATTATTTTTTATTTTAAATTATATTAAAATAATGTTTGCATCAAATTGATTTAAAAACATAAAAAATATAATATTTTAAAAATATAATTGAGCCACGAAAACAAATACAACCTTGCATGACAGGAGAATTTTTAGAACGAGGACAGAGGAGAATAGAAAATGGAGGGGGTGATAATAAATAAATTAAGGAGCTTTGGATGGATTGAAAATGAAACGAAGGAAGTGTATTGTAAGTAAAGAAAGGAGAAACATGGCTGTGAATAAATTATGTGTTTTTTTACACCAAAACATGGCTTTACAACCCAGCAAAATCATGTAGTAGATATGGTACGGTAGTAAACTAATGTTTTTATTTTTATATTAGATAAAAAAAATTAATTATTTTATATTATGTGCTATGTTAAAAATATATTTAAAAATATATATTATTTTTAATATATTTTTGAATAAAAATAATTTTAACAATCACACATAAAAACAGGCTGGAATAGTTCCGCACTAAATAACTTTAAATGGTAGAATTTCTTTTTTGGAAAATTGTATATAATAAAAATACTGAAAATAACAATGTTTTGATAAGCCGAACTTAAGAGCAATAAATAAAATCTAATTAAGTCTCTGGGCAACTTCAAAATAGCTCGATTCGATTTGCTTCAAACCAATTTCTCTATATCCTGTACGCAAACTCTCCTCCCCTTGTATTATCATTCTCCATGTTCATCCTGATAACTCTTTCTCTAAATGGCGTCGTTTCCTTTCAACTAAAATTTCTTGCCAGCCGACTTTCATCCCCGCCGTACATGTAGGTTGTATCAAGCCGATCCTGACACTACACGCCAACCTTATCTTTTCATGTTCTTGCAGTTATTTCTGTCGGTGTCGGTCATTTTACTTCCTTCTTCCCTGCTGCCACAGGCAATATTACCACGTGCTTAAATGAATCTTCAGTTTGGACTTTGGAGGCGAATAAAAATGGCGGGTTCAAGTTTTTCTTCCCATTTCATGTTCTTGTCGATCTTTCCAGGGCAGTGTTTTTTTTTTCCTCGATCTTTCTAAGTGAGAAAAAAATAATCTAAACGCCTCCTATTTTCTTTGTTTGGATCCTCACAGGCACGATGCAAATTGCTTGGTCAAATTAAAGAATGATTTGTGCTGACCCAGTTTGAAGCAGAATTTTAGAGATTCCGGGCCTTTTTTTTATATTTAGTTAATTGATTTAAAAATTAAATCAAGATTGTGCGTGAGTGTATATATTATGTTCATAAAACGCACCAACTTGTACAGAGATAAATACATATGGTATCATCTTACCTTCTATAGGGGCAATTATACGAGATATTAACTCTTAATGCATGAATTTTTTATTTAAGATAAAAAAAAATCATTCCGAAATGATGTAAGCACTGTATGAGCACGCCATCCTTTTAGGGTTAGGGTTAGGGTTAGGCTGGGCTTATCTGAATGCTAGATTCAAGTCAAGTCCCCTACCGTTGCAATGCTGTGTATGTTTTTAAAATTTAGTTTTTATTTGTTTAAAGTTATTTTTATGTTTTATATTGTTTAGAAGTGCTAATATTAAAAATATATTTTTAAAAATATATATTATTTTAATATATTTCCAAAAAAAATAATTTATAAACTTTATAAGTATCTCGGATAAAGTGGGACATGCAGTCGGGGCTCTTCGAGTCTTCTTGGGGATTAAGCTGTGGGCTCAGCGATGTCCATATGCAGGCGTGGAGGTCCTGGATTTAGTAGCAGTTTAAGAGAGTTGTTGAAAATTGAAATTGTTTTTTAATATGTTTTTAGTTTAGAAATATATTAAAATAATATATTGTTTTATTTTTAAAAAATTATTTTTAATATAGCATATTAAAATAATCAAAAAATACAAGAAAAAATAACTAAAAAAATTCATTTTATTTAAAATACAATGTTAAACAGAACATAAAGGGTGACTATATTAAAATCGCGCACAGTCCGGTGCTCTTGCGTGTGCATAGCCTGGGCTCAAAAAAGAAGGCAGGCGTGGGCTTATCATATACATTGCTTTTCACATTTCATTTATTATTTGATTTAAGTTAAAAAGATCCCATAATATTCAAAATCACATGCATTTCATGTGGAATCACGACATTATTTTCTAGTTTTTTAATTGACAGTTCACCGTGGAAGCAGCCCTATGCTCATTTTCTACCGTGCCAAAGCAGGACATTGACGAGAACAATTTCTAAAGCAAGATCGAGAAGGTGGGCTTGGACTTGTCTTAGACATACGAAGCTTCCATGCAATTGGAAACGCTAAGAGTATACGAAGCTTCCACGCAATTGGAAATGAGAAAAGTATCTGGTGGGCCGTGCAAGGGCTTGAATAACGAAAGGGACATCACCGTCGAATAAAAAATGGCATCTAGAGGGGATCAAGTTGAACAACTCTTGCTTTTTCCATGGCCGACCAATTGAAATAGCTGACGTTGCTCGAATCACAACTCTCCTCTTTTTTCTGCAACCACAGGCAAAAACTAGACTAAAGCCTCTAACATATGCATTACACAAGATCCAACATGGATCCGATCATGTACACTTTGGTTCTTAACAGAATTACAGTTCTGTCTGAATAATCAGAGAACGAATATGCAGTAACTCTGAAATCGAAACAAGAAAAATCATAATAAAGAAGCAAAAAGTAATCTAATGGAAGACTGGTTTTAATCCATCAACTAGCCTTGCTGTCCCGCTTCTCCAAACCAGAATGCAAATACCTTGAAGAACCCTTAAATTCACTCGAGGAATCGCCCTTTCTCTTGTTCAAATAAATCTTCAGATAAAACTTCAAAAACAACAGCAAGATCACAGCATTCAGCATAGAGTTAAGCCCCCAGGCTCCGATCCCATTGCACCCTCCTCCTTTCAATATATGCAGCGAAAGCACCCCGAAGTGGCAAACCAAATTGCACCCCAATAACACAACCTGACAGCTCACTACAAAAGGGAAACAAGCACTTGGAAGCCCAATTGCTGTCCAAAACCGGTACCCATAAACGACAGAGTACAGCAACGTTGTTGAAAGGATAGCCAGGATTTGAAAAGACTGGGAAAATTCAAGCCAAAGAAATGACATGAACAAGAGTATGGATTGGTTGAACAAAGTAAAGAAAGTGAGTTTACGGTGTTTGAGGACTGTAAAAAATGTGCGAAATAAATGAAGGAATCGAGAGAGGTAGAAGATGTAGGACCAGAAGAAGACGCGGCCAGAGGGTCGGGTGCCGAGAGGGAAACAGAGGAGCCACTGGAATGCCGTGGTGGTCCTGGTTCGCCGCCAGAACCAGCGCGTGTCACGAATCTCAGCAGCGGTTGAAAGAAGAATGCCAACAAAAATCACAACCGATGCCATCGCCATCGCCAGGCTATGTATTGCTGGGATTGGACCCAGTGGGACACGGCGGTTAGTGCGGAGAATTAGGGAGACCATAAGGTGGAGGATGGCAGCAGCAATGATGTAGATGGCGATGGCGGAGAAGAGAAAAGACCACGTGGAACCCCATGATTCGGAAGGGCTCCATCGGAAGTTAACAATCGATGGGTGCTCTGATAGCCAATATTTGGTGGTCTGTATTATAGATAGTCTCATGTTTGATTACAACCAGGAAAATTGTGAACCTGATGACAGGAAAGTTATGGTTTTTTTCAAGCTGAGAATTTTCTAGGTATTGTTAGAGACAGGTCCATAAATCGAAATGGAGAAAGAAGAAGACAATCGGGGTGAGCTTTATGTATGGTTACATTTACTGGCAGCAATGATGGACGGTTGAGATGAACAGCCGTGAAAAGTATTTGGAACGGCTACTGAAATCTAGACACCGTCACTCGGCGGCGCATGATATATATAGCGATGACCAAAAAAGAAAAGTTAAGAGATTTCTTAACGCGGACTTTTCTCAATTATAGGCATGGTGATCCTGGGTCGTCGAGATTTAGATTTTTGTTGATGGATTCCCTTTGTTTCTGTTCGGAAAGCAACCTGGACCCGCTGCGGTGCTCGTGAAAGTGAATTATTTGACAAGATTACCATTTTGAATATATATATATATAAAAAAAGGGAAGCCATTTGAATATCATTGAATAAGTAATATTAAAATAATAATTAAATAAGTAATTGGTCAATTGCATAACACCTTCAGCAAGTTTAAGATATAATAGCAAGAAGAAGAAGAAAAGGAATTGTTTGTCTATTATTTTCTTTTACGTAAAGATAGGACGAATAAATAATTTTTGAATAAATTATTATCATACATGTTTGAATTTTTATTTAAAATAAAATTTGTAGAAATGCATTTTTTTTCACGCATGTTTCGAATAAATTGACAAGCATGCATGGGTTTTTTTTTCCTAACGAGAAGGATTTTTTTTATGCATTCGGAGTCAATTGGGATTTTTACATATAATTTTAAGAGAACATTTCCACAATAATCCGATATATTTTTAAAAAATAAATATAAAGCAAACTTCCTTATCCATCGCGCTAATGATTTAATATTACCAAAAGTCTTCTCAATATATAAAATAAGGGAAATGTTTATTCTATTTTACTAATGTAGATGTCTTAATCAACTTATACATACCTTAATTAATTCCATGAGTCTTGAATTTAATCACTTTATAAATCTCCAGAGATCATCATTTTTAACTTGAAATTATAGAGAGAGAATCTTTTAGTTTCAAATTTTTATCGGGATATTTATAAAATGATTTGTTTTCTTTACCAAAGATTGCTGGAGCTGAGCAAGATGGACATATTTCACCACAATTACCATGTGAAAACCTTTATCCAACAAAATGATGATCGGCAATTTCCTTGTGATCCGCGTGTTGCACGAGGATTCAATAAACTAAGCATTCTATTTTTATCGAGATGATAGAGGTGATTTTGATTCTTTTCATACTAGATCTGGTCATGAGTTGCAAATGATTGATTTACTGTTTTCTCGTACAAACGTTGTCCGTGGACACCAACAATCTACAATTCTACGTGGACGTCGAAAGATATTATTTATTTAATTTAGTTTGAGTTTTTAATAAATAAATGACATCCTGTGAGTTTGATTTTTTCTCTGCATTGCATGCCTTTTTATTTTGAAAAAAGTCATTTTAGAATCCCTTTTGGCTATCCCATTAAAGATTAAAAAATATTTGAAGAATAATCATTTTAGTGGTTATTGTTTATGGTTTTTTATTTGGCTGTCTCACTGGAAATACCCTAAAAATACACGTGGCATGGGTTTAAAAAATAAAAAATATTTGGTATCATTTTTTAATTTTTATTTTTATTTCAAAAAAAAATCAAAATGGAAACAAAAAACTTATTTTAAAAAAAAAAATAGTTTAAGTTGAATTTAATTGAGTTTGAGCTGTATTTAAAAATATGATATGTGTGTGTCACATTATTTAATAAATTTATTTCACAGTTCATGATTATTTACTTATTACGAGTTGAACGGTAACAATGTACCTTTTGAGCAATGACACAATAATATCAGTAATCGATATTATTATAGGATAATTAACCAAGTGATTAGATAATAAGATTAATTATTATGATATAATAAATAAAAATATTTAATAATTTATAATTTAATTTAGTGTCATCAGGTAACTGTAACGATCTCAATTTACACAGTAATCTTGTTCAAGTGAACGCGATTGATGCGTTAAGATATTTATTATTCTACCAAAAAAATTAAATATATATTAACATATTGATTGTAATCGTGATCGATACATTATATATCTTAACTAGCCACTTACTTGTATTTTTTCGTGCCCGAAATCATATTTTTTTCAATCCAAAAAACATTATTAGTGTGAAGTTTTTTTATTATACTAAAAATTTAGATAAAATAATAAATTTATGTAAAATACTCAAGGAGTGCTCGATATAAAATTATTTGTGTAGTAGGCTTCAACAAAATCACCGGCATAAAATTATCATCGTCATTAAAAACAAGAAGATTAAAATATATGAATTATTGAATTCACTATATTAATATTAATTCATTCTATAATCTAATTTAAAATAAACACAACAAAATAAAATATAAATTATGAAAACACATATATTAATCAAATAAGAAAAATAAGTAGTTTATTTTTTATTTATAAACAGAAGAAAATATCATTGAAAATCCATCACTACATTACCATTATTATTATAACTATAATAGTTAAAATTATTATCAACATTAATGCATAAACAATTAAAATCATTAAATTTCTCTACAAAATAAAAAAAATATTTTTACAAAAAAACAATAAAAAAATAATCACTAAAATTATCATTATTATTGCGCAAACAATGAAATCATAAAATCATCTTGAATAATAATAATAAAAACAAATTAACAAAAGAGCAAACAAAAACAATAGCAAAAAAACTACAATAAATATTATGAGCATAAAAAAATCATCTGATCCGAATAATAAATAAAAAATAACAGAAAACACCAAAAAAAAAGAACAAGGGGAAAAAATGAAATATTAATTTTAAAATAATCATCAATATAAATTAAAATTTCAAGACTCAACCGAATAAAAATAAAACTCCAAACAAAAAATGATAAAAACTAAAAGCATAAATACATAAATACGGGCAAAAAATAAACATTATCCAAGAATGACAGAAAAAAAGAAATTAATTCTGAATAAAAAATTTAAAGAATAAGAGCCAAAATGAAAAATAAAATATATAATTAATTTCAATTGAAGGGAAAAACTGCATCAAATCGAAACCTTGAGATAAAAAAAATAAAAGGATTTAAAAAAAAAAACTACAGTGTATTTTTTATAAAAAATAAAAGAATAAGGACAAAAAAAAGTAGCATTTATGCCCAATTTCAATTTGAGGAAAAAATTAAAACAAATTAAAACCTGCAGACCGAAAAATTTAAAGGAACCAAAATGAAACAAAAAATCAACATAATAAGAAGTGAAATGAAAAAAAACATATATGATCAATTTCAATTGAAGGGCACAATTGAAAACAATCAAAATTTCCATTGAAATAAATCAAAAGGCCATGAACTAAAAAAAAAAAATGAAGTATTGCCATGCATTTTGTCGCTATCGGAGAGAAAAATAAAAATCATCCACCGACACTTCCCCGACTACCTTTAAGGACACGCAACCCACCAGGAAAAAGAGGACATGGTGGCTCACTCGGTGACACGACGACCAAATATTTTCCACCATAGATAATGATCGCACGCATTGCTTGAGTGACGTGTACGGGTGAAAACGGACGACGCGTCCAGATGATGGCCTGTAGTAATCTCGAGAAAAAAAAAGGACAGAATTACCTAACTATCTCTGGATCCAATGATAACCACGAAACCCTGGAGTGAAAGTATCACCATGCCCTTTATGTCAGACTTTCATTTTTGTCGTTTGTGAGGGTATTAAAGTAATTCATTGTGAAAAACACATGAAAAAACTAAAATACTCTCACCTCCAATCCCTTTCCTATGTCCACATCCGAGGGCAAAGTCATTATTTTACTCTTCATAATCAGGCAAAAAACCAGAAATACTCCTAAACAACCCTCGTCTACTTATCAGTATCTAAGGGTAAATTGGTAATTTTGTTGTGCAAAATAAAAATGGAAAAGACCATATCACCCCTAAACAATCTTCAAATGCCACACATGTTGTTGGAAATGTCTAAAATAACTCCGGTATCAAGAGTTAAATTTTACTTCCCGGAAGATAAAATAATAATTTTATTGTTAAAATCTACAGTGAGAACATAGTAAAACAGCAATGTTATGTTTTTTTAAATGACCTCAGCTCTCTCATGAATCAAAAGGTGTCTCGCTTGATGTTTCTTTGTTCGCCTGGCAAAATTCACTCGATGTTTCCAAGATTAAAAGGTATTTTTTTGTTTTATTTCTTGTCAAATTAAAAAAAAAAAGAGCATGTACATGTACATTTTTAGGTAATATAATATCTGGTAGGTAGAAAATAAATTAAATGAAATGAATTGTCTCAGCCAACAATGTTTTTGATAAAATTTCTTTTTCAGTCCACAAATCTCCGTCAAAATCTCCATATTTTATAAAGAAAAAAGATGCTGACTCCCTCTAGTTTCACTCTTTTCAAGAGGGGAAAATACAAGAACAATGTGGCAATGCCAGCTACCCACGAGCCCAGCTACCCGCGACCCCAGCTACCCATTCGACTCGAGTTCTTACAGGGAAATACATGCACCAAGTTGAATGACCTCCAGAGTCAAAATCTAGCTGTTAAAATAAATCATCGACGTCGAAGCGTTTTCATCCAACGGTCCATATAAGAAACTCAACATAAACCATTAGTTATTTGCCAAGTGGAGACAAAACTCCAAACACCTGTGGGCAGAAGGGTTAGAACTTGGACGGGATATTTAATCCACCTACTATCGATTTTGTATTTGCTTAGCATTCCTTTGGTATTTTGGTTTAAATAGAGGTTTGTTTCAAAAAAATTTATTATTATTATTATTATTATTTTGATATGTGTGATGTAATAAATAATTTTTTTAAAAATGACAATATTATTTTGAGTTATCTTTTAGTAAAAAACATTTTTAAAAATAATTGTTATCACCTTATATCATTCTTCAACCTTTTATTTAAGTGATTATTTATTCTTTTTATTAATTATCGTGAGTGAAGTTAATCGAGGTAGTATTTGGTTACTACTATGAAATATAAGAGACATGAACAAAGATAAAATAAACAAGACAATATGAGATTGAAACAAAATTGTGTTTGATTGTGATATACAAAAATAAAATTTGCATATAAATACTATTTGGTTATGGTGGACAAGTTATCATATAATATTAATAAAATATTATTGATGTTTATTGTTATAAAACCTGCATATTTTTAATAAATAATTCTATATTTTATTTTATTTTTACACTTGTTTAACGAAGTATTGGAATTAATAATATTACAATCATCCTAGTTATAAAACAAATACTGAAATAATTATCTCGACTTGATACGGTCAAAACCAGAGTCAACTTGGGATAAACACACAAGTCAAGATCTTGTTGATTTTTTTAAAGAATTTAAAAATCTATTGTCAACTCAGTTGACCTTTCTTTCCAACATGTAACTTGAATCTTACCTTATATTAACTCTCGAGATGATATTTGAATCAAGTTTTAAAATCATGACATCAATCATTTTTATTCTTACACCAGCATGGTCAAACTGTATCAACTCGACTCATAACTCGGGCCTCGACAATGACCCTGATTTTATCACATATTGACCCATGAATTGAGTTTTAAACATGCAATAATAATTATATGTGTTTTAACACTTTCTAGTTGTATAATTTTGAAATTAAGAGTTTTTTACAATGATATTTTAGAATTAAAAAATAATAAAAATCATCTATATAAGCATGATCTTTTTGTATCTATGTTTTGAAATTACAAGAATTAACTCTAAAATTTATTTGAAAACATAATTATTTTTATGTTTTTATCTTATCTCTTCAAATAAACACATTTTTTTATTCATTATTTTTATCTCATGATAGTAACCAAATGTGATCTTAATATTTAGTCACTATCATAGAATATAAAAAACAGAGAATAAATATTTTTTAAAAAGAAAATATATCATTTTTCATAGAATAATACTTAAATAATATCTCCACTTTTTTCATCTTAGAATAATTTATTTTTTTTCTCCACTTTTTTCATCTTAGAATAATTTATTTTTTTTCTCCACTTTTTTCATCATAGAATAATAATTAAATAATATCTAAATATCTACTGAACTGTAAAAATAATGGCATATGGTTGAAACTGTAAAGGATGAAATTAAAAAAATTAAATAAAAAAGATCAAGTTGTAAGACTAAGATGCATCAAAGCAACATTAACCCCCGGTCATAATAACAATTCCAAAATTGTAACGTAAAAGAAGAGCAAATAAAAAGAAAAATCAGTATTATTACTTTTTTGGTCAAAATGTTTTCTCTGAAGTCATTTTTCCCATAGCCTTCTGCATTCTCCATCCCGAATCAACTGATCCGCATCTCTATCCGTAAAGGTCAGTAATTTATCTCTGTCTCCCAATCTCTTCTAATCAGATCTCCCCTTTTGCCCTTTTTTGATTTGTGATTGTATTGATCTTCTAGAATTATGGCTCGTCTTAATCTAGATGTTGTTTAAAATATTTTAAGATAGAGATCTGATCATCTGGTCTTTGAATTTATCAGGTTTTGTTTTCCTTTTCAGATTATAATACAGGGGCTTGAATTATAATTAACTTTTTGCGTGGTCAATTGAAAATGATGCTATAGTAAAATTAAAATCGCATAAAAATCTGGACCCCAACACAAAACCCTTTGATTTTATCAAAATTCTTGGACCTTTTTTCGTGTAAAGATAGTCTTTCAACAGTTACGATTTGTTCATATACTTCAGCATCCTGATTTTGCCATGTTAAGGTTTCGAGTCTGGGAAAACTGTGTTGTGTGGGGAATTTGATATTGTTCTTGGTGTTGATTAATGCAATGCTTTTATTTTTTTATTTGATTCATAGGGAATTGACTGGGTTTTCAAAGATGGAAAGTGGGTTTGAGGAATCAACAAGCGGGGTTCCTCAAAACCCTTCATTTACTAGCAGCAATGGAAATGGTGATGCTGGTAATTTTGAATGCAATATTTGCTTTGACTTAGCTCAGGATCCGATTGTGACATTATGTGGCCATCTTTTCTGCTGGCCTTGTCTCTACAAATGGCTTCATCTTCACTCTAAATCCCGAGAATGTCCGGTTTGCAAGGCTCTAGTGGAAGAGGAGAAGCTGGTTCCTTTGTATGGTAGAGGGAAAACATCGACTGATCCAAGGTCGAAGTCCATTCCTGGTGTTAACATCCCCAACCGTCCTGCAGGGCAGCGACCTGAAACTGCACCTCCTCCAGAACCAAATCATTTTGGCCAACATGGATTTGGATTCACAGGAGGATTGGGAGGTTTTGCCCCAGCGGCAACTGCCAGGTTTGGGAATTTCACATTTTCTGCTGCTTTTGGTGGTCTAATCCCTTCACTCTTTAACCTTCAAGTGCATGGATTTCCTAATGCTGCTATGTACGGTCCATCTGCTGGCTTTCCTTATGGATTTCATTCATTTCATGGTGCCCATCCACATGGATATCGTCAGCACCAAGGTCAGGGACAGCAGGATTATTATCTGAAGAGGCTGCTCTTATTCATTGGTTTTTGTGTTTTGCTTGCTCTTATTTGGCAGTGAGAGCAAATCATCTTTCAGATATTAGCTGCTAAAGATGCTTATGGCTGGCCATCTCCATGTCTTTGTAAATCTATTAGTGCATTCTATGCTACTTTTTTCCCTTTCCCTTTTCTCATATTGAGGAAATTGTCCATAACCAGTATATTTTAGCTTCTTGTGTGTCACAAGTACATGGAATGCAACTCCCATGTTTTTCTTATCGTACTGCAACAGTTAGGAGTAAAACGATGTTGCTGTAACTGTATCTCTTTTTTCCCCTCAGGGTTTCAGTCCTCTAGTAATATGGTATTTTAGCTTATATATGTTACATTCTCTTGCAGCTTGTCTTATCCAGGTCTAAACACATCTGCTTTAAAGTGATTATAGATCGTCCACTAGGATTTGCTCAAACTACCAGGTGATTTAGATGTAGCCAAAAGGTTCGCAGGAGCCACAAATATGTGGTTGATTTCAAAATGCTGGTCCCCTGCTAAATGATTTAAGTTTGCACTTTCTTTTCCAATTTTTGCTGTCTGACTGAGCCTCATCTGGCTTTGATTAGCCTGTTAGTCTGAGCTTGTTAATCAGCAGCAATTAAATCACCAAGTTTTTCTTGGATTTCACTGATACATGCTAAAGTCTGCTCTTGGTGCAAGAATTAACTTCTCATTAGGGGTATTCTGCAAATATCTCTTTATTTTGCAGTTAATGAAACATTTATTTTAAGTTCCATTTGTGAATGTTCTTTACATAAATCTGAAAACTTTCTTTTATGCTTGCTTAATAGAAGCATATTACAAATATAGACAGCTTTGTGAATTACTCAATGAGTTTGGTAGCATCCCTGTTCTTGTTTTGCTTTGCTAGGTCTTAGTTGTAACTCTGAAAACTTTCTTTTATGCTGCTGGATTCTTGCTAGTCAATTTCCTGTGAATCATGATTTTTAAGAGAGTGAATGTCTTACATGTACTTGATTTTAACCTATAGACAGGCATACGAATTGCGAGTTTTTGAAGGAAGAGAAGCTAGAGAACCTTTTCAAAGTTGATAGAAAGATACTTTTATTGGCAATATTAGCGGATGGTTTTATTTATCAGGCATGCATGTTTTTGTTGAGGGAGTTTAGTGGACTTATTACACTTGAGATGAGCTACTTTATTCAGACATTCTGGGGATATCAGAAAATCTTTAGTGTTGCTTAGCATCTTTTTGGTGGTTTCCTTGAAGTCTTTGGTGTTCATTATGTGCTATGGAGAATCTTGATGATGTTTATATGCCAATCTATTTACCATTATTGTCATGTTTGCCTTCTTTTACTGGTTTTTGGATTCTTGGAAATGCATGAAGAGCTGAGAAGGTTTTTGGTCCATGCTGATAACTTGTGCTCTCTTGATAATATGCAAATTTCGTTAGGTTTAACTTTCCCTGGTTGCTGGATACCAAAAACCAGCTTTTGTCCTTCCTAAACGGAGGAGGAGGAAGTGCATGTTTCACACTGTATCTGCACCTGTTCTCATGCCATAACTACTGGTTGGAGCAATTACTTTGATAGAATTATCACATTAGACAAGAATTTGCCAGGCACAGCATCCTTATTCTCTCATGAGTTTCTCTTAGGTCGTCAAACCACCACCACAAATCTGCTTCTGCATGTGCTTTTTTGTCTAGTCAAGTTACGTCGTCACATCGAGGAGACAAAGAATGGTGGGTGTGCTTTTAGAAGTAATCTGGTTTTTGAAAAAAATATTATATTTTTACTTTAATTTTTTTTATGTGAGTTATTTCAATGCGCTAACATTAAAAATAAATTCGAAAAAAATAAAAAAATATTATTATAATATATTTCTAGCTAAAAAATATTTTAAAAAGCAATATTTAACACGTTTCCATTAAATAGGCTTCCCAATCTTAGGCTTGTGTGTTATCAATTACTATGAACTAGTCTGATATTTGTTTTTTAAAGTGATTTTTTTACTTGTAAATGCAGTGAAATAATGTATATTTTTTATTTTTAACATAAAAAATATTCAAGAAATTATTGTTTTGAAATAAAAAATGAAATGAAATTTTATAAAAGTAATTTTGAAACTATAAAATAAATATGTTTTATATTAACAAGAATGGACATCAACCAAGTGGAGATTATCCATCCCACTTAAAAGTTAGTGACCCCTCAGTGGTCCTTGTTTAGGATGCTTTGAATCAAGAAATAATGCGTCTGAATTTTCTAAAGGTATGTGGTCCTAAAATGTTATTACGTTGAGTGTTCAATCATAATTAGCCAATTACCTCACCCACCAGTTCATCGATATTGTTGATTGTGCCCCCCCGACTCCCTTCCTATCGCATCGGTTGCATGATAATTCTGTTGGTTTTTCGTTGTATTTCAAAAGTATTTATTATTATTTTTTATTTTAAATTAATTTTTTTGATATTTTGAATTATTTTAATGTGTTGATGCTAAAAATAAATTTTAAATATAAAAATATATATTATTTTAATATATTTCTAAATAAAAAAATACTTTAAAAACAACATCAATTTAACCTCTGGATATGTAATGAAATTTCCGATCATGGTCTCTTTCAAATTTCACATTTCTCCCAGTAATCAGGACTTGGGAGCTGCTGTCTGCAAACAAAAAAGAAAGAAAAGGAGTGGAATCTCGGAGAACTTTCTCCTTGTTGGAGTTTAGCAATAATAATCCTTCCTTTCCAGCCTCGCAATCCTTCCTTTCCAGCCGAGGAAAAATCATCAACTCAACTTCCATTCTGTGTGTTGGCTGGTTTTCTTTCATTGACGCAGCACTGCTGATTTGGACAATAGCGATAAAATTTACTTCTGATGTAGTGCCTGGCCTCTATTTTGTAATGAAAATCGACTGGGATTGTGAAAACATGTTCTCATGTCGTTCTTGTTTTAAGATAATAAAATCTCATTTTAATTTTATTTTTTTAATCTCATTTTATTTTTATTTAAAATAAAAAATAAAAATAATTTTTTCAAACACGTTTCCAAACATCCTGTCTTTGGTAATGTGGGGCATACTGTTTTATAAAAATATTTTCCAAATTAAAAATACATTATTTTTCATATATCACAACAAGATTATCAAAGTACTTAGAGAGTATTAGTTTAATATTTTTCATATTTTCATGCAATAAAAAATTAAAAATTGCTTTGAAAATAATAGCTAACTTCGTTGATGATTTAAAAGCCAGTTTGTTTTTGAGTTCTAAATATATTTTTTTTCAAATTATTTTTTCATAGTATTTTTATTGTTTGATATTAAAATAATAATAATAATATATTTTTAAATATAATTAATACTACAATACCAAAGGCTCTACTCACACTAATTAACCCTCGGTGATAGTAAGATCTCCCTTGTTAATGAGATCACAAGCCTGTAGGTCATGTTTGACCCTATGTTTTAATTTTTTTTTTGATTTTTTTTTCTTTTTTAGTGTTTTTAAATATTTTAATGTACTATTATTTTAATATATATTTTCCAATTTCTTTTTTGAAAACAACTTCTAGCATGTAATTTTAAAATATCTGATTTGTGTAGATTCTAGCCAGGAAAAGACAAGGATCTATTCCCCTGGAAAATAAGTGATGTTGATCAGGACAAGGGCATTACTCAGAGCAGTCATATCTTAAATGCATGTGGGTTTAATTGGCTGAGTGCTTCGAAAGAGCCTTGTTCTTGATTTGTAGCCGGCCAAGGGGGGCGGTTGAAGAAGTCATTAGGGTTTTATTTCTTTTTCACAGGAAGGTCTTTCATCATTAATATTTCATTGATTCAAGTCCTTATATACAACTACTTAGGTATAATGTCTATTTACATTTTTTATTTATTTAAAATATCATATTATTTTTACCACCCTAGTTCTCAATTATATTGCAATGCAAGGATAGCCCGATGGGATGGTCCACCAGCAATTCAGCTACAAGCTCGGGGTTTCAAGTTTTAACTCTAGTGCCAACAAAAAAAAAATAGAGCCATAAGCAAATTGTTGTAAAATAAAAATAAAAAAATAATTAGGATTTGGACCGAGATAACTTTTTTACACTTATTCTTACCTAAAAAACACACCGACTCCATTTTAAATTAACAAATCAAATCAAACCGGGTTTAACATAGCTTTCTTCGGAGCATTTATTTTACAATAATTAAACTGTTTATTTTAAAATAGTTAAGTTATATCAAACACCTTCTAAGAAAAAACCGATCAAACCAAACATTTATTTAAACTTTCAAAATATCTAAGATGCCTTGCCACGTGGGAATCGAGGAAAAAAAGTGAAAAAGAAAGGAGATTCAGAAGCTTCGACGCAACTTGCGTCGGGACAAGAGGCTGGCCACACACACACTAGCTTGGTGTACCTATTATATATTAATAGGATTTTTTTTAAAAATAAATTGAATTTTATGCTATAGAGAAAAGGTATTTTTTTATCTATATTCTTTGAGTTTCTTCATTAGAAAATTAATAAAAATAGAGTCAATTTATGTAAGAAGTAAAACCAAAAAACAGTACTAGTGATAATTAAGACGACTAATTAATCATGCAGACAAAGGCAGAAAGCATGTGCTCCTCATTTAATCCGACTTTTACTAACTCATGACCTACACACGTTTTGGTTGTGGGCCAGGTGTCGGTGACCTTCAGAAAGAAGAAAATTTAGTTTCTGCTTTGCCTTTACGTTGCCCGTAATTTATACAATACTCGTATATAC
The DNA here is from genome assembly GCA_025169955.1 of Salix arbutifolia. Classification (NCBI taxonomy): domain Eukaryota; kingdom Viridiplantae; phylum Streptophyta; class Magnoliopsida; order Malpighiales; family Salicaceae; genus Salix; species Salix arbutifolia. The sequence continues at coordinate 3,356,327 of CM045915.1, read as the reverse complement.
GCTCGCTCAAAACAACCTAGGACTTGTTGTCGCAAGGCTGGTTGTTTGCATCGTAAAATGTTATTAAGCTCATTTTTTAAAGTTATAAATTCACGCGTGATAATTTAAAGTAATGTTATTTTAGATAAAATTAAAATACCATTTTTTCAGAAGAAAAAAATGTTAAATTAATTAAATTATATTAAGTCAACTATAAACTAGTTTAATTTAAAATACAGTCTAAATAATTAATGATACAATGGGTAATCAAGTTAATGCACCTCTCCACCACGGTGTAATTAATTGTTTGAAAGTAGACTGATGTTGTGTTTTGATAATGTTTTTTATTCAAAAATATATTAAATTTTTTATTTTATTTTTTAAAATTTATTTTTAATATTAATATATAAAAATGATCTATAAATACGAACATAATTTAACTTAAAAATACAAAATAAAAATATTTTTTTAAAATATTTTTTAAAACACAGCTAAATATTTCTGAATGCTGGTGGTGCATCATAGGGATGGTTTCATTGAATTTATAAGTGTATATATATTACATGATTATGACATGACCATAAATGTCATGACCTATACAAGTCCTTGTTGTTTTTATAAATTGTTTTTTTATTAATACATTAAAAATACTAAAAAAATATGTAAAATTATGCTATATATAATTACAATAGCTTGCTTGGAAAAGAGACATCCAAACGGTTCAACCTTAAACAATATTCCTGTCAATTTCTAAAGTGATTTGTATATATATATATTAAAAAGAATAGCGTTGATGGGAGTTGGTAACACCATCATGCACTTGCTTATAGCCTATTTCTTTTTTGTATCTATAATTAACAGGAATGTATAAATAAATATTCAAATCATGATCACCTTAAAGTAAAAGGGAAGTAGAGCCGTGAGAACTAAAAATTGGATATGAAGGCTGGTGATGCTGCAAATAATTAATCGATCTACCTCCATATACATATGCTCCTAAAAATGATTGGAAAAACAGAATATATATATGATTCAAAATCCTTTCATCATGTTAGTGTTTGTTTCAAAGAGTTTTTTAAATTATTTTTATTTAAAAATATATTAAATTACTTTTTTTTAAAAAATTCAAATAATCTTGATGCGTTAATGTTAAAAATATAAAAATATCACTTTAATATATTTTTATTTTCAAAACACATTGCATTTCAATGCCAAACACATAGTCTACTAATTTTTAATTAAATAATATGTAAGTTGTATTTAAACATATATATTAAAAAAATCATCATAACATCACCAAGAAACATATATACTAAAACCTTTTTTAAGTTTGACAAAAATGCCATCTAGAATTTGATCTCGATCTATCTATGAATATTCTAGCAAAACTCATCGCTTGTTTGTGATATCTAACCGTTAAAATGGATGAAATCTAATACAACTATATCGATCGAAATACTATATAATATACAGGTTAAAACAAGGAAAAAAACCCAATAATTCAAGAGATGTCATCGAAAAGGCTCACAAGACTTGAAACAGATTTTTCTTGGCCGCGAGACCCTCAACAAAGCAACATTGTATCAGCTATATCTGGAGACTTGGTTTCCAAGCATAATTCTTCGAGTTTGCTCAAACATGGTTTTCTTAGAATATGATGGTTCAACATATCTGAGAGAGAGCTGATGGGAAAATCGTGAAGAACTGAAAAATTACCTGTTCAACCTCTACCGATGTAGCATGTAAATTTACAAATTAAATTAAATAAAAAATGACATGTTTAAATTCGATCGACTTGACATGTCAACTTGCAATCCAATCCAATCGAATTAAAATTTGATTGTTTCAATAATCTTTGTTCACTGGTGCTTTTCTTAAAAGAAAAAAAAAGAGGACAGAAGAAAAAAAAAAGATAATAAAGAACTGTTAAATGACAACACATCCTTTTTCTTTCAGTATTCCTACACCTTTTCCCCACCGGCAGAGCCCAGTGCCGAGAAAAGAATGGAGATTGAGATACCATGAGAGCAGCGTGCAACACTCCCGCGTTAGTCTCTTCTTTACAGAAAGAAAAGCATAATATAATTTTTATTCAATTTCTTACGTGGAAAATGACAAGACCACTTTTGTTTCAAATTCCACTAAATTTAATGAATTGTTATTACATTAAAATGCAGTTAGCTCTGTAGACAAACAAGCCTTTAATTTTTTTCCATCTAAAATAACCTCTGTTTTATTTCCCAGCTCATGAGGAGCCGTGAAAAACATCGACCTAACCTGAGTAAAGTCGAGATTTGAATATTTCTTGTACCCTTTAAGTAATGATTTGGAATAAATAAAAGGGTGTTTTGAACTAAAGCCGTTTAATTGTTAAAAAATCAACTTATTTAAAAATTTAATTTATTAAACGAGGCTTCAAAATATAATTTATATTATTTTAAACATATCTCCTCAAGTGAAAGTCATTTGGACTTGAAATTTTTATAGACTCACATTACTTTGTAATTGATTTTTACCAAATAAACTAGAGGTGGTGAGATTTGAACTCATAACCGCTAGATCAACAAAATTCTAATATCATGTCACCTTAAATTTTAAACTGTCCTAGTAATATGATTTATATAATTTATAACCCTAATTACTCTATTTTTTTTTTTGGTAAGATTTCATGGGTCACATAATTTTACCAACCCAACCCAAAAGCACCTCTGTTTTTTCTGAAAATGTATGCTGTCATTTTCAAATTCAAGAGAAGCAAGCAAATAGTTAATGCTTGAAAGAGATGTAGGACCTCATAAAGGACCCATTGCCAAAAAGTCAAGTAAAACCCCACCCCCTCTCGAGCCAATGTGAATCCCCCCTCCAAAATTCTTGACCGAGCCCCCAGCAGCATGCCCAGCCACCCATCCATCCTCCTTTCTCTTTAAAAACAATAATTGAACACCTCGATAGCCAAAGATACATATCCCACTCCTTTCTTCCCCGCGTATAAACTCCACACCTAGCTTGCTATTTTTAATTTCCCTTTCTCAACTTGAAAAAATTCTGAAATCGGAAACACAACGTACTCATGCCTAGACTGATCCACAAGCTCATACTACTCTTTACCTTTCTCTTCCTCTCTCTAACCACCAATGCCGCCGCCGCCACCACTATCACTCAGCAATTCAAAGAAGCCCCTCAGTTTTACAACTCTCCTGACTGCCCTTCAATCGATCAAGATGAAATGGAACCGGAGCCGGATGGTGACAGCACCATCTTCTGCTCCGAGCACGCAGTCCATGTAGCAATGACATTAGACGCAGCCTACATCCGTGGCTCCATGGCTGCAATTCTCTCGGTTTTGCAACACACTTCCTGTCCCCAAAACATAGCTTTCCATTTCGTCGCCTCTGCCTCCGCTAATGCTTCACTCTTACGCGCCACCATCTCGTCCTCCTTCCCTTACCTCAAATTCAGAGTCTACACTTTCGACGACTCGTCAGTGTCGGGACTCATCTCCACATCAATCCGTTCAGCTCTGGATTGCCCTCTGAATTACGCTCGCAGCTACTTGGCCAATATCCTGCCTCTGTGCGTCCGACGAGTTGTATACCTTGACTCGGATCTGGTTCTTGTCGATGACATTGCCAAACTAGCAGCTACCCCACTTGGTGAAAAATCTGTTCTTGCAGCACCCGAATACTGCAATGCAAATTTTACATCGTATTTCACCCCAACTTTCTGGTCCAATCCTTCTTTGTCGCTAACATTTGCGGATAGAAGACCTTGTTACTTCAATACCGGTGTCATGGTAATCGATCTTGATCGATGGAGAGAAGGAGATTACACGACAAAGATTGAGGAGTGGATGGAACTACAGAAGAGAATGAGAATTTACGAGCTGGGTTCATTGCCCCCATTCTTGCTAGTTTTTGCAGGCGATATAGTGCCAGTTGATCATAAGTGGAATCAACATGGACTTGGTGGAGATAATTTTAGAGGGCTCTGTAGAGATTTGCATCCTGGTCCCGTCAGTCTCTTGCATTGGAGTGGTAAAGGGAAGCCATGGGCTAGACTTGACGCGAACCGGCCATGTCCTTTGGATGCTCTCTGGGCTCCTTATGATCTCTTGCAGACTCCATTTGCCTTGGATTCTTAAGGAGATAATAAAAGACGGTGATTCTTTTCCTTGTTTCTTCGGTTATGGTCTCATCGGACTCGAAGATGCCGGTCCCGAGAGAGATCTTGGAAGAGTTTTAAGAGACAAAAACCCAGTTACGTCTCTGAAGAAGCCAAGTTTCAAGGATCCAAAGTGGATTAGGTATGTTCTTGTAGATGATTATACAGAGGGATCTATACATTAATCAAGAAAATATATATATATCTTAATTCTTACTTGTATGAAACAGAACAACAGTACCCTTTTAAATTGTGCGGTAATAACAAGATGGATTTATACACATCCAGAAAATGTACCAAAAGAAGAAGGATTCATGAATTCCCATCTCGGATTTGTTGTTAATTGTAATCAAATTGTATAGCGGAAGAGCTGGTTTTGCTGGTTTTGTGGATCGATATTTTGTTTAATAAGAGCTGAAATATTCAGTCGATAAATGTTTATTTAAGCTACATCCATGTTCTTTGCCATAACTCAACAAGGGGCTAGCTAATACAGGGAATTATTTCCTGAACATGCTAATCTAATATTGTTTACCAATCATTGATTGAGTTCATGATTCTTCGCCATTGAGACAAGGCTCTGCTTATTCTGTGCTAGCGGTATGATGTAGTTTGTGTTTTGCTCCCATCATGGATTTAAAAGTATTTAGCTATTCAATACGAAATTATAATTTATAATTCTGATGAAGAAAAGGTTATAATTTATAATTTTTAAAGACTGTGATTAATGCAATGCCAAACACACAAATCAAAACGCCTGATTAGGAGAATTTGGTGTATTTACTTGAAAATATATTAAGTTGATATTTCTTAGTGTTTTTTAATTATTTCAATATTTAAAATTAAAAATAAAAACAATACTAAAAAAACAATTTACACCCCAGTAATAAATAATAAAAGAAAAACACACTAAATATGCTGGTGGGTTTGGAGAATTTGATCGAAACGTCTCATCATCCTTTCCAGCAGCCTCTACCTCTCCCTTTCAAGCACCAGTAAGGATTTTGCATGAGGGTTCGGTAGGCTGGAAGCATCACTGCTGTTATAAATGAAAAAAACTGTTTCTTTTCTTCTTCTGAAAACTTGAAGCTAAAGAAGTAAATACTTCACTTTCAATCTTTTATTTTTATTTTTTATTAATCTGAATTAGTACGTGGTACTGGTACTTTGTAAGGTTACTTCAGCTGGAGAGGTGACTGCTTAGACATGTTGCCTACTGATGCGACTTTTCACCCACAATAATTTCGAGACCAGCCAGTAATCGATAGATCATCAGGTAAATAGTTGATAGCTACTGATAATTTTGTACATGCTTGTGTAAAAATAACTTATAAATCGATTAAATAGCTGTTAAGTCACGCAAGTTGGAAAAAAAAATCTCAAAATAACAGGAAAATTAAAATATATTTTTAAAAAAATTATAGATTTAACCTGGACATGAAAGCGATCTCAACTTATTATCATAAATTGACCCCTTATAATAAAATTGACTTCATAGAGCTCATTGACTAAGTTTTAGTATAACCCGACTATCGAAACGTTTTCAGTAGTTTACACGTTTGAATTTCTCATCGAACTATGACCAGTCAATTATGATTCGCCAGCCATCTACAAAATGTTTCGCATTAGCTGTGGTGCACGTGCCGAGTCAAATTTAGACGGCTAAATTTCCTACTCCGGGCACTGGCAATTTCGATCGAATAAGCGATGCCATATTCGATCACTGCAGCATTCTCGATCACTCATTGACCATTCTCTTGCTTGCCAGCTATTTCTGATAATTGCCGAGTCGAAAAAGAGTGCAGATGCTTCTGTCATAACACAGTCCAGTAGGCACAGATTTTATCCCATTTCAGATGATTTAATGGGAGAGCTTCATAATGTTACCAAAATTGGAGTTTTTAAAAATAAAGTGGAAACCCAAATTTAATTAATTAAATAAATAAATTTCAATTTCTTTGTTTCTATTACTTTTTTGGCGAAATGGATTGCTGTGTTATAATTGTTTTTGGTTATGATCTCAAAAACATTGAGAGGTGGACAACGGATACCAGAAGAATATTTTTTTGTATTTTTATTTTTTAATTATTTTTTATTTTTTATGTTTTAGAACACTAATTGAACACAGACTTCTTGATTAAGCATCGTGGCTTCAGTTATAATCATGTCGTCAACTGTGACAACTTTCAAAACGCCACTCTGTAAGAATTTCTTTTCCTCTTTTTTTTTTAATATTTAAACAAAACAATAATTTGTCCAAAACGAAAGTGTCGGTGGAGAAATTAGAGACTACGGAAGGTCACATATAGCTGGATCTTGGTGGCTTATCGCTGACCGACGCGTGGCATGAGATAAATCGCTGAGCCTTGTGTACGGCATATGATCCCGGTTTGGGCATGTAAAGAGGACTATAGATATGTGGACCCGACCTCAGTGTAGCCTTTTCTGATTCAACACTTAAATCTCCTGACTTCTCTTGGATTGCTTGCAAACTGTACGACCTGCCTGCCCTTAGATTTTCCATGCTTGTTTTTCATAAAGCTCGAAGATTTGACATGTCGTTTGTCCTGTCTTGTCTTGTTCAAAGATCAGGCAGCTCGGAAAAACAATTTCATTGGAGTGCATCAATTTAGTGTGTTTTTTTAGATTCAATCTACCTTTTTATATATTTTTTCAAATTGCTTACAAAAAAATAAATAAACACTTCTAAAATATACTTTTCTTAATGTGTTTTTAAATATATATAATTTAAATTAAAAAAATATTTTTATGAAAGTATTTTACATCATGTATCAAGTATTCTAATAAGATATTTGACATTGCGATTCAATTTTACTTCTTAAAAAAATTGAGTTTCTTTTAATTAATTTTTTTATATTAATTTGATATGTTATTTTCAAAAATAAATTAAAATGATATATTATTTTAATTTATTTTCAAAATCAAACACCATTACATTTTATATTATAAAAATAAATAAAGAGAATAATATTTGAAGTAAAAAACTTTGATGTGATTATTTTTATCTCACCAAACTGGTATAAAATATTTACTTATTCCAATAAAAAATAGGATTTTTTTCTTTCTATTTTTAATCATTGAAGTCGATAGCAATGATTCTCCTGGTTTCTCTGCACACATGCTCGACTTGTAAGGGTCAAACCCGCTATAAAATTCAAGAAATAAATAAAATTTATTACCTCGTTTTTTAAAATGTTAAAATATATTGTCTTGACAAAAAACATTTTTTTGAAAGTTCAGTAGATTTTGACATGGTCATGGATTAGCTTGGAAAAACAATCTCATTGGAGTGCATCAATTTAGTGTTTTTTTTTTAAGATTCAATCCACCTTTTTAAATTATTTACAAAAAAAGTAAATGAACACTTCTAAAATATATTTTTCTTAATGTGTTTTTAAATGTATAATTTTAATTGAAAAAATATTTTTATGAAAGTATTTTACATCATGTGCCAAGTATTCTAATAAGATATTTGACATTTCAATTCAATTTAACTTCTTGAAAAAAATGACTTTTTTTAATTAATTTTTTATATATAATTTTTATTAATTTGACATGTTAATGTTAAAACTAAATTAAAACAATATATTATTTTAATTTATTTTCAGAATTTTTTTTCAAAATCAAACTCCATCACATTTTATATTATAAAAATAAATAAAGAGAATAATATTTGAACTAAAAAACTTTCTATTATGATGTGATTGTTTTTATCTATTTACTTGTTCCAATAAAATCTATTAATTAATTATTCTATATGACATCAATTCTTGATCTAAACACTAATTATGTTGGTGATTTTTTTAAAATATGATCTGATTGTATTATGTAAAATTATATTAATATGTTTTCGATGATGTTTAAATACAATTTTTGCAATGATTTTTAAAAAGAAGATTGTATAACTGCTTGTATTATCGTAGTTTAATTTTTTTCAACAATTTCACATAGTCACGTTACCTTTAATAAACACTAATATTTTCAATTTTTTATAGCATTAATCAGTTGATCAGAGTGGAATTCATAGGTTGGGCGACACAAAACCTATAAATCGTGCTCCAAATCTGGTAGAGATTTTGCTCAAAGTTTTTATAGATGTTGTTGCCTGGCATGGAGTCCACGAATCTTCATTGGACGCTCTGAAAAACATTGCTACGAAAGTCAGCACACAGCTATCAACTTGTATTAAAAAATAACGTTGTTTTGTTTTTATTTTAGAGACAGCTCTTTAGTTTACCCAAGAGCAAAAAAAAAAAAAACGAAAAAAATAATTTATCTGTGGAGAGTCTGTATTCCATGGAACTATGAATCATGATGTCGTTGTGCTGATGACAACGCGTTTGTAAGGATTCCCTTCGTGCTTGCCAGCACTACCACTCTCGAGAAATTTCTCCACCTCGAAAAAAAATAGGATTTTTTTTTTCTTCCCATTTTTAATCATTGAAGTCGATAGCAATGATTCTCCTGGTTTCTCTGCGCACATGCTCGACTTGTAAGGGTCAGACCCGCTATAAAATTCGGGTAATAAATAAAATATATTGTCTTGACAGAAAATATATTTTTGAAAGTTCAGTAGATTTTGACTTGGTTATGGATTAGCAGGGCTTCTGACCGGATCACACTGTATCAACACTCTCGAGTTTTTAATGAAACCAAATCTAAGTTTGGTGACAAACATCTGAGTTCGGAGCTGACCCGCTAGCCTGTCCGGTCTGATAACAGTGGCGCGTGTCTTCCTTGCCTCTTCTGTTACTGTACCGGTGATAGCCAATATATTCAGCACGCGGCAGTCAGTGAAGGAGCTGCTGTGTTTATTGTGTTAGCATAAACTACACAGCCAGGAATGACTCCTTCATGATAGCATCAAAAAATATATTTTTAAACAAAAAAAAGCGAGGCATTATCAAGCAATAAAAAAAGAGAAAGTATATGGTAAATCCCTCTACCATTTCACACAAACCAATTTAATAATAAAACATTACATGTAAAAAATAAATCGACCCAATAGCATCATTTATGTTGCGTGTTAATGTATTGATATAGTTTATTGGTGATTTAACACGATGAGAGACATGGTTTTATCAAGTATGATAAAATCAAAACAAAACAAAAATTACTTTTTTTTTTAAATATTTTGAATTATTTGGATATTAAAATAAATGTTTAAAAATAATAAAAGTATTATTCTAGTATTTTTTCAAATAAAAAAAAACTTTAAAATACAGAAATTTCAGTCCACTTCGAAACAGTGACGTAGAGGGTCAGAGGAAGAGATTCCAAACAAGTACGGGGTAGGACATTCTCTTTCAGGCACATCACGTTTTAAAGGAACACTATCAGTACAAAGGAGATTGTTAGTTTGTTACAGCTCGCACCCCATCACCCCAATCGTCATGCTCATGCAATAAATCTTACATTATAAATAATATTTTTTCACAAATAATCAAAGTGAAAACGCCACAGTTTTATACATCTCCAGGGGCTGGAATTAGAGTCTTAGAAATGGGGTGTCAAAATGAAATTTCTTAATAAATAATACAATTATTATTATTTAGTTGGAAAATGCAAATTATTCTCATAAACAAGCCGTGCATTCAAGGGGGCACTAATTATTTTTTTTTGGAAGTTTATGACTAACATGAAATCTTCATATATTGGGCTGCCATGGTCCTCTTGTACTTTTTTGCGTCTATAAAGTTATTAAATCCAATTAATATGTTAATTCGAATTAATTTTAAACCAAGTTGTTTCAATAAAAAGAATTTGAAATGATATGTTTTGATTATAAGAATATCCATGATTGAAATGCTTGTAAGAACAGAAACGGAAATCCATGACAGCCGAGCTAGAAATGAACAGCCCCATTCTACCTGCCTTATCTCTTGATCCTTGATGCATGGTTGCATAGCTTCCCGCATCTATCTCGATGCAGCTTCGCGATCCTAATCTGCCTTTCTGCCGAGGCTGCCGTAACCAGTTTTTGGCGTGGGAGCTACTGGCTAGCCTTCTCTTGAATGGTCCCCCTGTATAAGGTTTTTTAGATGAGAATCAAATCTTCCCATTAGTGAGAACCAGATCTTCCCAGTTTGTATCCCGGAAGAGAAGAGAGTAAATGATGGAAAAAGTAAATCTTCCTGATTAGTGATTTAATTTGGACTACATTAAATCTGATTTCATCATTTATGTTGTTAAATGCAAGAAAAGTTACTTCAAAATCACGAGAACCTATTTTGTAGCTACTGTACAATGTATGCTAATCTACAGGGACTTCTTGTGGGTTTAGGAAGAGGTTGCGTCGTATTCCATACACGGAAGCATTGAAATTTCATACAAGTAGCGTCCCCTCTTCAGTAAGTACAGTGTAAATTTCATGTAAGAGTTTTTCTGATAGGCCACAGCACATAGACTAAAAAAAAAAAACTAAACACCAAAAAGAAAGCTTCACTTCCACAACGAAGTTCACTTACTAATATTCTCTTTGATCTGGTATTTTACTTGCACAAACTTTGAAGTTTGTAACAACCATCAAATACAAAGATGAAATAGCTATAATAGATACCTGTAGGAACAGTTAAATTTGATTTTAAAAATTAATAATGCACCCCACTCAACCCAATTGTTAAGTAGATTGAGAGCAAAAATTTGATGAAAATATCTTTGCTATCATTACATTTCTATCTTTTTAGGTACTTCTCTTGACAAACCAGCTGGTGTCTCCTTGTTGCAAAGACTTACCTCGTTAACTGCACTCTTAGATCCATCAACTTTAGACAAGATATAAACTTTCATAGTGTCCATCCCAGATGATTTCTGTCCCGGTTACAAGGCAGATCACAGTGGAGGGCATTCTCAATCTTCAGGTGTTGACCTTGAGAAATGATCCAAGATGCAAATCCCACCATGATGAAAATATCGGTTACATCATAATACATCAGAGGTGGGTTTCCGGTTTCCTTGAGAACCTATAATAAGAGTCACGTCCTAATGATAAAAAGGAAATTTATCAGGAAACTTGCTAAAGCAGAAGCCTGGTGACACAAAAACAGAAAATAGTTACTTTAAACCATATCCTTCTAGTCCAAGTTCACTCCTACCAGGCTACAAGTTTGATTGCTAGAACCAAAAAGATAACGGATGGATTCTTCTTTGCCATCATAATCTACATGCATTTATGTGCATCTGCTAACCAAAATGCATGTGTACAACATGAACACCAAGAATTTCTAAAATGCACCATTCTAATATATTCATACAAACATACATGCATATTTATAGAGATGTTTGATTCAGCAATATATAGGACAAAAAGTAGGTATCAAGTCATTTCCACACTTAATTCAGTAAATATTGCGTCTTCCTATCACAGCACACAAAACAATGGCAAAGGAATTTTCTCACTGCCCTCGACTAAAATGTACAGAAGTTGGGCAAAGGAATTTTCCCACTGACCTCTACTAAAATGTACAGAAGTTGAACTTCCATCATCATTTAACTGTCATTGCAAAAGGATGATAGTACTACCACTGAGATATTTACAAGGCGAGGCAGAATTTGCCTCCAGCCTGCTGCATTAAATCTCCCACTAAGCACAATCTTTCCTGTTTCTGCAATAAGCAATGGTCCAGCCGTTTACTGGCCTGATCACGATGGATATATTGCTCCATATAAAATACCATTGTTTATCCTGTGAAAGAAAATATTTTAATTACAACATGCAAGTTTTAAGAATAAACATCAGCATCTTAATGCATATGTTAAAAGAAAACCAGAAAAATCATAAATATAAATATGGCTTGGGCTGGGGCAATGACACAGTTATGGGAAGATACAATTGGTTTCAAAGATTGATTAACTCAATAAAAGGCCCACCACAGCTTTCTCTCAATTAATGCCCGCTTTTGGCTAGAAATATGTGAAAGTAAAGCCAGAAGCTCCTCGAGCAATTACTTACCAAGATGGTCAGAGCAGGCAACATTTGGAACCATAAAGCAATATAAAACAGATGGGCTACAAAATGCACCATGAGACCACCATCAGTACCCCTTGCAAACAAGAGACAAACTAGTGTATTTGCAACACACATTACCAAAACCTCCCTTTTGTGGAGGATTGAGTAAAGGAATGAAACAATTTCCGCATAGAAAATTTTAGTTTACTCATTCATCAACATGCAGCTTCAGAGATGGTATACGCATCTAGCATTTCTTTGGCGTTTGGGGGCTCTGATAATCCCATTTGTTTATAAGAAGTAACGCCAGCAGAGGGACATGCCATATGCATCATATTGTGAAGCTTGGACATCTTCTTAACATCTCCGTGTTGAATACAATCCTCAACTAACTCGGAGAATGTGGCTATAGTTTGGTCCACATTTGATGCTTTCATCTCATTTAAAAGCCTCATAGCTTCTTCCACATCGCCTTGCTTACAAAAACCATTAATCAAGGACGAATAAGTAATAATAGAAGGAGAAATCCCTTCTTTTAACATTTTGTCTCTCAAGTCCAAGGCTTCTCTAGGACGGCCACTTTTACAGTAGCCATCAACCAATACATTGTAAGTAATAGCATTTGGAATTAATCCCTTCAAGCAAAGTTTATCGAAAAGTCTCTGTGCTCTATCCAGATATCCTGACTTGCAAAGGCCATTCAGTAGAGCATTGTATGTAGTTATGTTCGGAACAAGACCCTTATTCACCATCTCATCGCGCAAGTTGAAAGCTTCATTCACATTACCAGCGGCTGAAAAGCCATGGATCAGGGTGCAGTATGTAAAGTTATCAGGAGTAAAGCTTCCTTGTGACAATTCCATGAAAAATCTCCTTGCATCACTAACCTTCCCAGACTTGCAAAGCCCTGCCATAGCTATATTGTACACCACGTTGTTGGGGAGAGAAAATCTAATAGCACTTTCATCGAGGGTATCGGCAATTTTCCGACAGTCTAGTTTTCTAATATCATCATTCTGAAAATCTTCCATACATCCGTGATCTAAAACAAGATCAAAATCCACCATCTTCTGCAAGAGCATATTTGCTTCATCAATCCTACCACACCTGTAGAGGCTACTGACAATTTTGCTACAAATAATGACATTGGGAGCGAACCCCTTCTCAATCATCTCAAAATATGCTCCAAAAGCTTTATCCAGTCTACCTTGATCACACCAACCAGTAATAACAGCTCCATAAGTAACAACGTTAGGGGACAATCCCTTAGTGTATATCTCTGCAAGAAGATCTATCAGTTTACTTATTTTCTTAGAACTAAAAATTCCAACAATAAGGGAATTATACATTTCAATGGAAGGAAAAAATTCTTCCTTTTCCATTTTCTCTTTAACTTTAAAAGCTTCTTCCACGTTTCCAACTTTACAATACCCATCACTTAGGGTTCTATATGTTATTCCATCAGGTTTACAGCCCAATTCCTTCATTCTTTTAAAAGTCTCCTCTGCTTCAACCATTTTCCCCATCTTACACAACCCATTGATCATTGTATTGAAAGCATATATGCTTTTGTTTAAACCTCTAGCTAGAATATCTTCCCACAGGATTAAAGCCCTCGAAAAATCTCCCATCTTGAAAAGACCATCTAGTAGAGTACAATAGCCAACTTCATTAGGAGCGATCCCTCTCTGTAGCATCAAATGCCAAAGGCGCAAAGCATCCTTGTAACCACCAACGTGACATAAACCTTTGAGGAGAGTATTATAAGTTACAACAGTTGGTTCAATCCCCTTCCGAAGCATCTGATCACAAACATTGAAAGCTTTGCTACTGAGACCATCTCTACAATATCCATCCAAAAGAGTACAATAACTATATGAATCTGGCTTTAAATCCCACTTTCTCATACGCATCAACAACCTCTCTCCCTCATGAACTTGACCAGTTTTACAATACCCATTAATCAAAGAATTGCAAACAAATAAATTCATCTTCAATCCTACCTTCAGCATCTCATCCCTGACCCTAATAGCATCGTCCATTTTACCAACTTTACAATACCCATCTATCAACGCACCATAAGCATACTCATCAACAACCACTCCCTCCTCTTTCTCCATCTCTCTAAGCACCTTCTCTGCTTCCTCCACCTTACATTGTTTACAATAACCCTTAATCAACAACGTAAACGTAACCTTATTTCTCATAACCCCCCTTTCACTCATAAACTCCAAAACCCCTTTCGCCCCCTCTACATCTCCCAAACTAACATATCCATCAACCAAACTATTGTAGCTAACTACATTCAATTCAAACCCTAACTTCTCCATTTCCTTAACAAATTCCACTGCTCTCTCCACCTTCCCCGCCTTACAATATGCGTTGACCATAATTGCACGAGTAAAAACATCAGGCACGATATCTAACCTTCTCATTTGATCATAAACAAGAACTGCAGTATAACTCTCGCCCCTTTTAGTTAAATTACTCAACAAACTATTACAAGACCGTAAACTCGGTTTACGACAGTACTTCCCCATGTTATCAAACACATGGAGTGCATTCTTTACCATTCCTTTCTCTGCATATACTTTCAAAATCATATCAAAAACTAACGGAGAAAACTTAAAGTCTTTATAAACCCTAACAAGCTCATCAAAAACAAGAAAAGAGGTGTAATTATTCTTACAAAGACAAGCCAGTTCATTTAAATACGATCTGGTCTCATCGTACATTCGAGCTCGTGATAGAATGTGAACAAGTTTACAGTAAGATTTAACGTCCGGTGTAAAATTAGGTTGCTTTGTGGCTAATTGGAAGAAATTAAGACAAGCTTCGGGATTTAACTTGAGTTTAACAAGGATGGAGTCGACAAGGCTGTCAGAGAAATGGAAGTTGAGTTTTTCGAGGGCGTCAAAACGACGTAGGATTAGGAGACGAGAGATGCGGTCGTGGAGTTCGGGCCGGGGAAGGTTGGATTCGTGGCGGGGTTTCCAGTGGATTGATTTGCGGAGAGAGGAGAGGAGGGGAGAAGGGGACGGGATTGGAGAATGCCTGAGCATTGAGATTTGAGTTTTTTGGATTTGGAGATGTACACGGAGAGAGCATCATAGCGAAGGGAACGGCAATGTTTTGGCCATTTAGGAGTTCGAAGGAGGAGACTGCATTTCTATGAGGGATGGAAGTGAAGTGCTTGAGCCGAATGACTGTCTTGTCTTGCTGTCCTGCTGAAGGGCATATTTCACAGGTCCGACCCGGCCCGGCCCATGTTTGCTGACTAGTATCAGCTGCATTTAATTTAATATTATTTTATCCTTAAAAATGCTTTTTATAGTATTTACTTCTTATTTTTCATTTTCATTTTCATTTTTAAATAAAAAGATAACATGAAATGAATAAAAATAATCAAATTATCAATAGATATAAAAAAAAATTAATTAATCTTCAAATTAAACAAAGTTAATTTATTTCACAGAACTAAAAATACTAATTTATAATTTACTCCAAAACCATTGTTTTATCTTACTTATCAGTTAAAGTTTTTTTGAAATAGCTCAATATAGTGGCTCCTTTTATATCTCTTACACTATTTAAATTTCCAAGAAAAATAAGCCGAGTTATTGACACGATTTGAATTTTTCTTTCACAGATGTTATTGCAAGGTCAGGAATGGGAAACTTCTTATGGGGAGTTTTCCGGCATGCAAAACATGATAAAACTATTTGTAACAAATTCCCTTCATTAACTATTCCCTTGAGAAGTGAACATGATGACCGTGCCAACATGGACAGAGATGAGGCTGTTGACATGGAAATTGACATGGTAGGTGGAACTGTTATAGGTAGGATTGATGTGGCTGTTCCCAAAGAATCATCCAGTAGGTTCTTTGTGGAGTCTAACAAGGAAACTGTTGATGAAGATACCTTAAAATCCAATAATTTATACTCTTCCAAGGATTTGGATTCCACTGTCGAACATGCAATTTCTAAACCTGAACGAGTTCACCATTTAGTTGCTGAGAAGTTCAGAGGTGATATGTCTTGGAAAGTTAGCAGAAGAAACTGGAAATTGGGCACAGAGAATTCGGATTGCTCTGGATGTTGCTAATGGACTTTACTATCTTCACAGCTTCACCGAACCTGCCTACGCGCACCAGGACATAAAAAGCAGCAATGTTATGTTAAACGACAATCTAAGGGCCAAGATTGCAAATTTCAGTCTTGCGAGAGCAGCAGCAAGCGCTGCCATGACAAAACATGTTGTGGGCTCTATAGGTTACATGGCGCCTGAGTACGTACGGGAAGGACAAGTGACTCCCAAGATTGATGTTTATGCTTTTGGAGTCATTCTGCTGGAACTGATCGCAGGGAAAGATGCTGTTTTCACACAGGATGACAGGGAAGTCCTCCTCTCAACGGCAATAGTTTCTATCATGGAGAATAAAAATCCTGAAGTCGAGCTAGATTTCTTAGTCGATCCTGCTCCAGAAGGGAGTTGTAGGACAGACTTCGCATTATGCTTGGCTAAAGTAAGCGTAGCCTGCTTGATGAAAGAACCAGCAAGGAGACCTAGTATGGAGGAAGTGGTATCAATTCTGTTGAAAATTCAGGGAAATGTACAGAGATCATAAATATTAAACTTCGACTCTGTCGATGAAGCAGCCCAACTATGGTGTCCATCACTAAGTGAAACTAATTGGAAAGCAGAAACCATTTCAAAGTAAAAGTCATTTGCACGCAGGTTTTCTATTCCCACCACTCTATCTTCGTCAATTCTTTTTTCACATGTACAAAATGGTGGCGATTGCTTCTGCATATAGCTTTTCTCATTTCAGAGTTCCACGGTGAGCAACAGAGATGAAAGAATGAATTTCTATAAGAAGATTAGTAATATATCAAACAAAAAAGAATCTATTCAATGTGTCACTATAGCTTAAGAGGCTTAAAAATTAGCTCTCTTGAAGCTACTCTCTAGAGAATCAATTCCTATGTGCTTCGGCCCTGGGCTCATATAGGGAAAGGCCGAGGTTTAACGATGGATAGAAGAGAATAGTGAGAAGTCACTGTTCAAAAACACAAAATGGAAAGCTCTCTGTCATTTGTCCAGTACTTGCTCAGTGGCTCTTTATCCATTTCCATACACCCAAGTGCGTGAGATAATGCAAGGGCAAATTCAAGCTTAGAACTTCAATATGGAAACTTCCCTGTCATTCGTATATGGTCAAGTGTCCTTTCGAGGCCATATTTCCTCACTGCTTGCTGGCCAGCCCTATATCCACGTCCATACACTGGGGATGTATCTGATTCAATTTGATGCTTGAAGAACTCCCCAAGCTTTCTCTCAAATGGAGATCTTGTACCACTTCTTGTTTTTCTGGGAGCAGAGGATGACGCAACATTCCTGCCTGAAGTGGATGCGAGCTCTGAATCTAACCACATGTGTGCAAGCACCTGACAAATGCCCTCCTCAACATCTTGATCGAGAGTTTGGATACCTTTCAGGAAAACAGAAAATGTCAGAATCTCAAAAAAAAGACCCAGATACTTTTAAAGAAGCAATTGCACAAGTGAAATTATTTAAGGGTCATCCATCAATTAACATTTGCTTGAGCAAACTACCGGGAAAATAAACCAGCATTTACAGGTCAAATCTTGATGCCAATATATGAAAGAAAAAATAAAAAAAATGACTCTAGAAAGCATGGGATAAAGAAGCACCTTTCAGCCGCATCCATGCATGCATCATCTCATGAGCTAGGATCGACCCCGTAAGCAACCTGTATTGATCAAGATTTCAAGACATGCATAAAACAAATGCTATTAAAATACAGAACTAATGCAGATAAAAAATCTTCCACTAAATATCCATGAAGCATGTCAAAGAAATGAAAAGATGTGTTAATTTCTTGTTCCTCCTGCATCTTCTTGTTATAAATTGTAGCCGAACTATTTAGTATTCAAATACTCGCATACAGAAATGAATATTCGTTTCTATTTCCTATTATCTGCTTGTTATTCAGTATTTTCATGGATCCCTCACGTATAAGTGTAGCAGAAAAGTGACTAAGGATATACCTTGGGAGGCCATACAAAATCAGAATTGCAGTAACCTCGCAACGACGTGTTAGTTTGTAAGGCTCTGTTATCATACTCGTGACTTGGTTCCCTGCTCCAAACCTTGGCCGCCTTGATACCTGATGATTCAAGGTGATTGCAATATAAATTTCCTAAGTTCCAACTACAGAAACCAAAATGAAAATGGAAGATTCCAAAATTTCTTACAGTGCTAATGGTTTGCTCCTCAGAAAGGCACAGTCCTCTAGTCTCTGGTATGTGGTAATGGCCCTGTCCAAGAGTTAGAAATTACAAAACCAACTTAGCAAATTAAATTGCTTGAAAAGAAATTCCACTACCAAATTCATGGAATAAGTAATTTCCCATTTTTTTATGGGTTCAATAATGTTTGGCATGATAATTCAGTGAGATGAAGACAGAATAATGTTTGGCATGACTTAATATATCAGAAGATCGTTAATAATGGCTTGATTTTGTACATGGGCAGAATAATCTTCGAGAGAAGATAATTATATAAATTGGCAATATCTTCAATGTGTAGTTAGCCAATTATTTCCAAAGAAAAGAGTCAGGCAGGCGATACGAAATCTTTTCAATGCATTTGCCCTTACATTTTTTTCTCCAACCCGGGCTTCATTCAGTGCTTGTCTTTCAACCAAGAGTAGTGGAACATACTGCTCCACTTTCATATTTAAACGTTCATAAAACTCTTGTATATCAAGATAAAGAGGTTGGCACTCCTTGGTATCCAGGACTGCTGAGTCCAGGCACTCAAGGCAGAGCTTCCGACCATCATTAAGGGAAATATATCCAGTGTCTTGTGGCTGCATGTGACGAGAAGATGCATTATACTCATGAATTACTTTTCAGAAAGCCAGTTCAGCATGATTTTCCTTAGTAAACTTAAAAAGAAGTTTTTGCAAGCGCAAGGAATTCATCCAGACTAACCTCCATTCGCTCACAACTGCAACACCGAGGAGTACCATCATATTCATGAGAAGGACAGTACTTCTGGATCCAAAAAGGACTTGCCCTGTATTCAATAAGACCATCTGGGTTTGTTGGAATCTGTCAAAGGATATATATACAAAAAAGCAACACCAATCGTATATGAGTAATGTATCTGAAATTCTACGACAAGAACATTTACAAATTGCAGTTTTATCAATATAAAACATGATAAGCATATTACATTGATTTTAAATATGATTAACAGTTTTTGGATCTATAGCCTCTGCAAATCCCTCCCCCCCTCAACAGTATGGGCTCATTTAAATAAAAAAAGTTCTAATGAGAATCCTTTGGCTTGACCTTCAGGAGCATTCACAAATAGTTCTGATCTATTACATTAGCAGAGAAGTGTTCAATTACAAAATAAAATAAAAAGGCAGGAAAAAAAACTCTAAGGAAAAATATTTTTTAGTTTAAGCAATTATAAAAGTAGAGTAGTTTCTGGTGAAACAGTTATAAAAATTTATTTGCCCAAAACTTGGCCATTCATACAGTGAAATGAAACACACAACTTTAAGTGGACGAATAAACAGAAGATTTCTAGGATAGATACTTACAGAGAGTTTACAGACTTCACATCGTGGATGGTAATGCTCTTTGCAGCAAAATTTGTGATAAGGGTGATTTCCAGTCATCGAGAACTATATTGAAAGAATGCACTTAAATTTAGCCATTGCATATTACTATAATAATAATTCAAAAAAAAGAAATCTATGGCGGGGTCTACGGAATCAACAATCTAATATATAAGAAAATAACTCGGAATTTCATTTATCACCTCGTTATCAGAAATTGGTAGGCTGCAAGCATGGCAACGGAAACATTCTGGATGCCAAAATGCATTGAGACAATTCAGAAATCTTCCCTGGCCAATCTCTGTATTGCAACCAGCGCATATCCTAGCCAAGAATTAAGAAATTATTTACATATGCTAGTGACAAAAGAAGTAAATCAAAAAAATGAATAAAATTAATTCATAGAATAAAAAATAACATTGAGGTGTGGAAATTGACAATGAATCAAGGACCGGACTTAATCTGTTATAGAAATAAGATACCTGAACCCCATTGGAAAGTGAACAGGATACGGCTGATATGTGTTCCCTTTATATGGAATTCCATTCCCATATTGAAGAATTCCATTTCCATATCGAGGAGAAGATTCAACGTTCAAACTTTCTTGTAAGGCTTTGGCAAGTTGTTCATCTTCTTTTACTTGAATCTCATTATCTATCCATTAATTTGAGAAGCTTATTAATATGCTGTGGTGCATTGGATCATAAGATGTAAAGAGAATGAAGCAATGTGATAAAACAGAGCTGAAAAGGCAACGATGCACTTCAAAATATTACACTGGACGAAAAAATGAATAAATAAATCAATTCAGAAAATCAAATAACAAATAAAAGTTATTGGCAAAGGAATCCAGAAGATGAATCAAATGAGTTCTGCTGATAGCATCAGACTGCAATATTGCTCACCCATGACATTATTTCCATTTTGACTGTCCTCTATAAGGGATAATGCAATAGCACGATCTATATTTTCATTTTCCAGCTCCAACCATGCTTCCTGTATTCATTATGCAAACTGAAAAATGTCAAAGCAAGAAGAGCAGATCAGGGATTGGACTTAAGTACCACAAAATTTCAACCAAGGCTACTAACATTCTATAGGTAATAGTCATGTAAAAGCTACGGGCTGCCAGCAAAGGAGAAGTATTATTTTATGCATCTCCTGCTACAATTAGCGACGGTTTAACAAGAAAGATTAAATTAAGTGGGTGAATACCCTTGAAGTAGAAGGCGCATTATAGGTAGCATCCGGTCCATAATCCCCATGATAATGCCCTCTTGGAATATGATGACGGGACCCTTTAAAAATCTTGCCAAGCCAACCCATATCGTGTATGTTTATTTGCTCATGATCATCAGATTTCTTAACTGCAAAATAAATCAATCAGTCAGTCAAAGGAGCCAAACTAAAAGACGCAAAATGCAGCAGGCTTAGCAAACAATTCCCAAACTTGACATGAAAGCTTCGAACTTGGTCTACATTCTACATTGCAAGCAATACTCATATTCAATTTGACTATGGCAGCTAAGCATCCCTGCAACACACTGATTATGTGTTTCCAAGAAACTTAATTCCAATACCAGGGATAACCAACTCTATAGCTATTCCTATTCAGCAGCCAACGCAAAAACACGAATAAGCTATATCAAGAAAAACCACCAACCAGGCATTGTAATGCCCCGGAATGTTTCAGCTACAAAATATGTTCATGGACATCAAGAGTCCTCAACGCCCACCAGCTCAAATCAATATAAGAGAGGAAAAGGGAGATAAAAGGATTGATTCTTCCAGCTCAACATGCCCATAAAATTCATGACACAAAACCTTTTGATTTCAGGTTCTGAAGAGAAAGAAAAAAGAAAGGCAAGGAAAAAATCAAATAGTGGAAGATATTCACCTATTACAGGAAAAACACAGATCAGATTAGACCCCAATTTGCTCAAAATCTACAAATATTTGCAGTCTCGAAAGAAAACTATTTTCTTGCAGCTAACAACACCTTTTATCCCTCCCTCTCTCTCCCTCTCCCTCCCTCTCTCTCCCTCTCCCTCTCTCTCTCTCTCTCTCTCTCTCTCTCTCTCTCTCTCTCTGAGTCTTTCTCCGTCTCTTTTGTCTATAAGAGAAAAATATCTATAAGAAAATCAATGAGCAGAATTGTTATGTGCAGAAGATTTGGGATTTGGAAAGTGAGTTGAAGATAGTGTATAGAGTTAAGAAATATGCGAGACAAATACGCAAGGAATTGCGAACTGCCTGGATTGTACGCAATTTCAAAGTCAAATTTGTACAGAGAAACAAAACGTGTTGGGTTCATTTATTTGGATTTTTGTTAATAAGCCCAAAATACTCCGATGATTGACGAAGTTTAATCGAAACCCAACTGAAATAATCTAACAAAGATTCAGAATTCAACACTGTGATTTGATTTTGGTTTCGCAGAACATATATTTTGCATATAGGGTCCTTGCTAATCTTCGACAAGGAGATTCCAGCCAAAAAAAGATTTGTCTAGTTGGCGCGAGGTGCAGGGGTCTACACTCTACAGTTTCGCCGAACTTTGAAGTCCCAAAACAGTTCTCTTGTTAATTTGCAATTGTTCTAGAAGTATCCGTTGCTCTATATTTCATTTAAAATACATGTGTTAATTGGTAATTATATATTAAAGTTAATACGATTTTTAATTTTTTATTGCTATTTTTTGGACATTAGTTTCAATTCAGTAAATTACTTAAATATATTAATTATCAATTAGTTTAACTCTCTGAAATAATATCTTTCCGAACTCTATTTGACTTGAAAATTTATCATAATATATTTTCATGTGTCTAGTATTTCCCTATAAAATTTCAGCTAGATCCAATATATAGTTTGAAAAATATGATCAATCTCACAGAACTGATCAAAAAATATTTTAAGATCAAATTCAATTTTGACTTGGTTTATATCAATAATCTAGTAAAATCGTAAAATCAGATCGATTTTAATGATTTTGCACTAGTTCTAATTTTACTAGTTTTAATATTTTAGTCTAATTTTATACATAAATACATGTTAATCGTATAATTTTACGAGTTAACTAGTTATTTTGATAACAATGTATATAGCTTTAATTTAAATGAATAAAATATAAAATGATAGTCAATTCTGTCAGTATTCTGAAGGTATTTCGTGTGAGAAAAAAGAAAAAAAAATGGTTAGAATTTGATTATTTAAAAAAAAAACAAGATGAGAAAAGATACCGAAGTCTATTTAGAAGTGGTGTGGCCAACCAATAAAGTAGTTCGAATCAAGATTGTATGCAAAGCTATATGTTTTTTTTAATAAAAGGTTGTTTAGAACGGTAGTTATATCGTGCTTTATAAAAGTGTTAAAAAAATTTAGCTTTAAATAATCAAAACAGCATTATTTAATTAAAAAATAAATTAAATCAATAAATTAAAGTCAAGATTTTAATCGAGTTTTAGCGCGAGTGACATGTCCAACTTCCAAATTTATAACAAAGTTAAAATAAAACAACTGTGTGAAACAAAAGGCACGGACGAGACCTCTTCTTCCTCGAACATGCACTATCTTTTTTGTCCTTTCAGATAGAAAAATATGAGTAGCCGACTTTTTAGTCGTGCATGCTTCGAAGCTCTGCGTTTTCACACGTCGATCATTTCATTTATCGGTCAAAACAATAAACGCGTCCATTTTGTTTGCATTTTTTCTTTTCGTGGACTCTTGACTAATGGGAAATGAAAGGGTTCCAATTTATGCCTAAAATACAGAGGAAATTAAACCAAAAAAAAACCCTGATTTTCATACAATGAACTACATTCTGTGCATTTCTCCATCCCTTAGAAGGGGTCAAATGATCCAGTTTTCAATTTTGGTCGGCCAGGTGATCCAATTTGAAATGTCTCGGTGGTGATTTAGCCAATCGGCAATATGGCTTTAAGTATTAGAACGCAAAATTTGGATATCTCGAATGATTTTGATTAGACTAAGCAAACGTAATTATAATTTTAAATTCAATAATTAGACCGGGTTTAAACTCAATTAAAAGCTCATATAATCCTAGTTTTACAGGGGGTAACCGTCAATTAATCTTGGAAAATGTTATTCTTGTATTCTTAATTATTATCAGTCATTTTTGGGTTTTGATTATTTTCTTGTTTGTTTTTGGATTATTTATGTTTGTTTGTTTTATCATAATTTGATGAATTATAAACTTTGCCTTCTAGATTATGATATGACACAAAAAAGCACAAGCTGATACCGCGAAGAAAAGAAAAAACTGATTTCTATTGGCAGGTTATGGCTGTTCATCAACTTTCAAGCAGAGGTGAGCTTTAACTGGCTTGTGATCTGAACTGTGAATGTCATCGACAGACTCGTAAGAATGCAAACTTGCCCTAATTTCCTCCATGTCTTGAATCTTGAACAAGATTCGATCTGTCCATGATGGGACTCGGACCTGCGAAGTTAACACAGAAGAACCAAATTTATGTCATGATCGATCGCCAACTATCGAGTCAAAAAAACAGCTAATTAGAAGAGAACATTCGGTGAAGACCTTGTAACTTGTATCGTAATTGCTGCTCCCAACATCGTACTTGTATGTTGGTTTAAAAGTCAATGTCCCTTCGCAGTATCCATCAAACACCTGTCCTCTTTCAGCTTCTTGTAAGATTACGTGTTGTTATGAAAAATAATTTTTAATATATATTTAAAATATTCTTTTAAAAAATAACTTCTATAAAATTATTAATTTATTTTTAAAATGGGGATTGACAAATTTGATTTAGGATAACCCGACTCAATTGTTACTTTATTAAGAGTAGATATTAGGGTCGACAAGTTTGATTTAGGATACCTAACTCACTTGTTATTTTATTTAAGTACATATCCGGGTCGACAAGTCTGGTTTAGGATACCTGACTCACTTGTTACTTTATTGAAAGTAGATATCCGGGTCAACAAGTCTGGTTTAGGATACTTGGCTCACTTGTTATTTTATTGAAAGTAGATATCCGGGTCGACAAGTCTGGTTTAGGATACCTGTCTCATTTGTTACTTTATTGAAAGTAGATATCCGGGTCGACAAGTCTGGTTTAGGATACCTGTCTCACTTGTTACTTTATTTAGAGTACATATCTGGGTCAACAAGTCTGGTTTAGGATACCTGACTCACTTGTTACTTTATTTAGAGTACATATCCGGGTGGACAAGTCTGGTTTAGGATACCTGACTCATTTGTTACTTATTAAGAGTAGATATCTAGATTGACAAGTTTGGTTTAGGATACCTAGCTTACTTGTTACTTTATTTAAATTATATATTTAGGTTGACAAGTTTAGTTCAGAATATCTAACTTACTTGTTATATTATTAAAATAAATATTTGAGTCGACAAGTTTGGTTCAAGATGTTTCAGGACAATGAAGGATAGGATTTTCCACGTCGAAGGATTACAAGAAGAGCTAGGCTCTTTCCCTTCAGCTCCATTTAAATTACTCCACCTCTCAGGCAAGTCATTAAAATAATTCCATTCAATTACTGTGCAACATAAACCAGTTCCATTTAATACCGTAAAACACACACGAATTCTCTTCTTTATTGCATTTTTAATCATTTTGCCTTCAAGATTTTAAACCCAAAATACCATTCTAGCTATCATCTTCCTTTCGCTGGTGAATCAGATTTTGTTGGGTTTGGAAATTTCCTTGAGAAAATCTAGCTTAACGTCAGTATTGTTGTAAGTTGCTCTTGTTCTTGTGACTGTATTAAATTTTTGTTAACATTCACTATTTCTCGATAACTGGTTGTTGAGTTGGTTTTTTTTGTTAATATATTAGAAGCAAAGAGAACCACCCAACTTCTCGTGTGAAATGGACACGGAGGTGGACAGAATTAGCAGCTTGCCACGGCATGTTTTAGACCAAATTTTATCAGTTTTGCCAATTAGAGATGCAGTGAGAACTAGTAATTTATCAAGAAAATGGAGGTACAAATGGTCTCATATTCCTCATCTTGTGTTTGATTCTCGATGCATCTCGATAACTTCAGAAGATCAAACTATAGTCAAGAATAAGCTTGTCAATATTATCGATCATGTGCTTTTACTTCACAATGGTCCAATCTACAAGTTCAAACTATCTCACCGCGACCTTTTAGGTGTTAGTGATATTGATCGATGGATTCTTCACTTATCTAGAGGTTCTACCAAGGAATTTGTACTTGAGATATGGAAGGGGCAGAGGTATAAGTTGCCTTCTTGTCTGTTCTCGTTTGAGAACCTGATTCATCTGGAATTATTTAATTGTTTGCTGAAACCTCCTTTGGCTTTCAAAGGATTCCGGAATTTGAAGAGCCTTGACCTTCAGCACGTTACCCTGGCACAGGAGGTGTTTGAGAATCTAATTTCTAGTTGTGCTATGCTCGAGAGGTTGACATTGATGAACTTTGATGGTTTTACTCATCTTAAAATCAATGCTCCCAATCTTCAATTTTTTGACGTTGGAGGTATTTTCAATGATGTTAGTTTCGAGAATACTTTTTTGTTGACCCTGGTTTCCATTGGATTGTCTGTGAATGGCATAAATGACCGGAACGTGTCTTGTGGGAGTTCTAGTAAATTGCTCAGTTTTTTTGTTAATCTGCCCCATATTCGAGGGCTTAAGATTCAAGGTTACTTTATTAAGGTAATTTCTCCACCAATATTTTTGTATAGTATATCAGTCTCCTTGCAGATTATAAAGAGCATCTAAAGTAATTTAATTGTTTTTGAAATGCATCAATTTTTGCCCTTGTCTTCAATTCTTGTAATGTTAAGATTTGAAAATTTAGGTTTTATATATGTGTGTGTGTGTGTGTGTCAAGGGTTAATGGAAAAGCACCACCTTATTATAAGATTTACAGGTTATTCCATCATTTTTTCTCTTTTATTTTCTCCAGTATTTGGCTATCGGCAAAATTCCAAGCAGGTTGCCAAAATCATGCGCGGATTTGAAGTACATTGCTATAGACATAAATTTCAATGACTTTGAAGAGAATTCTGTTGCCTTGTGCCTCTTGAGAAGCTGCCCCAACTTGCAAGAAATAGAGATGTGGGTATGTGACCTCTTATGTGTTTATGTGGAATTAATGTTGATTGCATCATATGATTTTTTTTAAGAAAAGAATGTCTGGTTAGTTTACATCCTGTGCCACTACATAGGGAGATTGCAAGTTTATGATATCTAGCATCCATGTAGGGTCGCGCAGAGGAACAAGCTGCTATGGGACCACTGACTGTTTTCTGGGGAGATGACCATTGGAAGTGCCTATTTGGCCAACTGCGACTAGTGACAATAGCTGACATCTCTGGCACCCGGTCTGAACTTGATTGCATTAAGTTTCTGCTTTCAAACTCTCCTGTGCTTGAGCAGATGACTGTTAGGCCTGCTTTCAACAAGGGAGGCTTGGAGTTGGTAAAAGAATTGCTGCGTTTTCGGCGAGCTTCAATCCAAGCAGAAGTCATTTATGAGGGGCCATAACTATTAAACTGTGCGAGTTGGGCAGGCACTGTTACTGAAAAATAATTCTCATCTAAATGTATATAGAAAACACACCTTTTATGTGTCTGCAACAGGGATGAGAAAAACTGAACTTATTAAACCGAAAAAAATTAACTGAGAAAAAATATATGATTAAACCGATTAGATTTTAAAAAAATTTTATGGTCCTGTTCTGTTTTCAGGTTTTTAAGTAAAAAACCGGTAAACCAATAATAAATCGAACCGGTTCAAATTAAAAAAAATGCTATAATTTCTTTTATTCTTCTGATCCAGTTTAAATTTTTTTGTTAGATGGGAGAAGGCAAAACTTGGTTAAAATAAAATAAAATAACCCAAAAAAAATCAAAACTATTTTTTGGTTTTTTTTTATTAAAAACCGAACCGTAATTGGTCAGTTTAAACTTGGTTTTGTTCGGTCTGGTTTTTTTTATTTTTTTTTGGTTTGGTTGTTTTTATTGATAAAACCCAAAGCAAACCAAAAATATTTAACCTTATTTTGCACTATCTATTTATGTTCGACTAAAACACTGGCTAGTTACAATTAGTTAGTTGTTATCATTTATTAATCTAAAAATATTAAAAATAATATAAATTATATTTAGAGTTTTACCGGTCATAATATTAGAGGGAGATTGATTTTTGAGGTTACTTTACAGACTTTCTAGTGTTTGTTTATTTTTAGAAAGGTTGATCGAGTGGCTTTCGATCAAAGAAGAAACTTCTATATTTTCTGAATTTTTAAAATAAAATGATTAAACTCAGTGAAGTAAAAAAATGTTAAATTAGGATTTATGAACATTTATATTGTTTTTAATAATAAAATTTATATTTTAATTACTATTAAATATAATTTTAAAATAAACAATAATTAGGGTGTATATTGGGCGTGTTTAGACGGTTAGAATCATCTATGCAGCCTCTCTCTTTTTTGATGATGTGTGTCGTATTGATTTTTTTTATTTGGTGTCAACATCTTTCTCTCTTTTTTCCTCTTATTTTTTATCTTCTCCTTGACATATGCACTTAACTGACATTCACGTCCTCCCTCTCACCTCAAACACCATTGGCCCTCGAGAGGTTTTATATCTTGGGCTGGGTTTATTCTTGTTATTTATTCGAGCCTAATAAGTTGGCTGGGCATCTACGATGCTAATTGGGCTTCCAATGGCATGCAATATTAAAAGTCCAAAATCATAGAACCGAGCAGACTTTTGTAGTGCGCACAAAACGAAAAATGCTCATGGCCTATGGTGGTTGATTGACCGAATGATTTAACCTTTTTTATAATATTTTTAAATTATTTCAATGTATTGATATAAAAATAATTTTAATATATATATATATATATATTATTCTGATGTATTTTTAAGCTAAATTTATTTTAAAAAATAACAGGTACAATATTATTAAACAATCTTTAATGATATTGTTGCTTTATTTAGAGTAGGTATTTATTGGGTCGACAAGTTTGGTTTAGGACACCTGACTTTCTTCCAAACTGGACCGTTTTCAAATGGTGACAATGAAATACTTCTTGTCTGGGAATCGCTATTAGCACACCATCTGTGTTTATGGGCACAACCTTTCTATTTATTTTTTATATATAATTATTGATTGTGAGTTCGCCAATCAATATGTGATTTAGTAAGTCAATTTAAGGGCTATTTTAAAACATTATGATATTGTTTTAAATAAATAAAATATTAAATTATGATAAATTAGTATGTTTAATTATCGGGATTAAATTGTAATATATATTTTTTTTAAATAAAAATAAACTGGTTTGGAACAAACTTTAAATTGGTTGGTAATATAATTACTTTACGACTATTCCACGTCCGAGTTTGATAACTATTAAGGTCTATTCAGGAAATATTTGAAAAATGCTTTCTTTCAAAACATAAAAAATGTTTTTTGCTTCAAATTAAAAAACTATATTCTTTTTAGATCATTTTAACATATAAAAAATGCTTTTTTGCTTCAAATTAAAAAACTGTGTTCCTTTTAGATGATTTTAATATATTAATATAAAAATAATTTTTAAAAAATAAAAAATATTATTTTAATATATTTCTAAAAAACTACTCTGCCAAGCCAAACAATCGCGAAACAACTTAGGTAAGGTAAGAGAAAAGTTGGCTTCTCTATTTTTCTTTTCTTTAGGCAGTGATTATTACCATAAGTTATTTATTAGATTCATTTTATAAAAATAAAAAATAAATAAAGACTAGCAGGAGATAGAAATTTCAAAGGGGATGTCCACATTGCAGATAGCCTCTGCCTTTTTACTTTTTTTCATGTTTAAATTTGTCTCGTGATCAAGGTTGTCAAAATCGAGATTTTGACACGAATAGGAAGGGGCTTCGAAAAATCGAATCGTAAAATCGTAAGATTGTACCCGAATTTGTCCGTACAAAAATCTTAAAATCATAGCAAAAATCGTGTGAGAAGAAAAATCGTAAATTCGTAAGTGAAATATTTCCGAATACAATACAATATAATTATGGTCATAAAATTTCATTAGTTAAGGTTCATACATGATTCAAAATAACTTAAAAATACATTACAAAACAATTATGTCCATAGAATTTCATTACGTAAAAACTAACAAATTTAAAATAATTATTTTGTTGATGTGCTATAGAAATTCAAATCAGTCTCATGACTGTCATTTTCCTCGTTATTTTTAATACATTCATCAAAAGGATTATTATTGAAAGGATTATCAGTACTAATATTGGTATCAACACCGATATTGCTAGTACTAGCTCCAACTCCAACAAATTATTTCGACATGAGGATATGAAAATGATTTAAAAAAACCAAAAAAATTAATTTCAAGTAAAAAAAATATTTTTTTCAAAAATTTTAAGTATAAATTTTAAAGTTAATATTACTAATTTTTAATAGTAATTCCATAATATATACAAGAGAGATAGAGAGAAAGATAATTATATATATATATAAAGAGACAGAGAGAGATAATATTATATATATATATATATATAAATAATATATATATATGTATGCAGATTGCAGACTGCAGAGGGGCGCGCGAATTGGAAGGAATTGGGAGGGGCGCGCGTAATATTATCAATTTTGCAGAATCGTAAAATCGGACCGATCTGGTCCGATTTTACGATTTTGTACGATTTTGATCGAGTTTGACTAAAATCGATTTTTCTACCCGAGTTGACAAGTTTTGATAAGTTGACTCGCAAAATCATACGATTTTGCGAGTCAACTCGCGATTTTAACAACCTTGCTCGTGACAACAAATGACGAGGATTTTCCATGTTGGGGGATTACAAGAAGAGCTCGGCTCTCTCCGTCCAGTTCCATTGAAATTGCTGCTGCTCCAGTGCTCCTCCACCGCTCAGGCAAGTCATCAAAATAATTCCATTCAATTACTGTGCAACTTAAACCAGTTCCATTTGATACCGTAAACACACGCACAAATTCTCTTCTTTATTGCATTTTCAATCATTTTGCCTTCAAGATTTTAAACCCTAAAATACCCATTCTAGCTATCATCTTCCTTTCGCTGGTGAATCAGATTTTGTTGGGTTTGGAAATTTCCTTGAGAGAATCTAGCTTAACGTCAGTATTGCTGTAAGTAGCTCCTGTTCTTGTGATTGTATTAATTTTCTGGTAACATCCACTGTTTCTCGATAAATGGTTGCTGAGTTGTTGTTTTTTTGTCAGGGCAAGTCCAACAGGACTAGCCATCAGAGCAGGCAAAGGCATATTTTAATTAAAAAAATTGTTCTTTTTGTTAAATTTGTCTCTGCAACGGGGAGAGCTAAATGAAGAGGCAAAATATCTTTTCCTTTTTCGGAAGCCATTCCCACAGATTTCTCCTGGGGAGGCAAAACAAAACAATCCGGCCGTTGTAAAAATGTGACCGTTGCCATTGTCCAAATAAAAACCAACATCAACATAGCAATACAATGAATTCAACAATTGCAAAAACACAGTATATTTTACAACAAACTCAAACAAGAAAAATCACATAAAATACCATGTTTGTACAGATAATCAATCAACATTTGCAGTTCGATTAACATTTGCCAAAAACTCAGCAACATTTGCACTTCGATCAACATACGTACCATGTTTGTTCTCCAAACTTGTTCTTTGATTTAAAATCGAGTAACAGAGGGGGGGGGGGGCTGGAGGGGAGAGGGAAGGGGGGTTGAAGACTGAGAGAGAGGGAGGGAGGCTGGAGGTGGAAAATAGAGGGGGCTGGAGGTTGAGAGAGAGGGGGGGTGGCTGGAGGCTGAGAGGGAGGGGGGCTGGAGGTGGCAGAGAGAGGGGGGCTGGAGGCTGAGAGAGAAGGGGGCTGGAGGTGGCAGAGAGAGGGGGGCTGGAGGCTGAGAGAGAAGGGGGCTGGAGGCTGAGAGAGAAGGGGGGCGGCGCTGATAGAGAGGAAATTAGGGTTTGGGTGTGGGGGGGGGAATGGGTGGGTTTATATATTATGGGGGGTTTATATATTATTATTAATAATTATAATAGTTAGCATAAAAAATAGTTAATTATCATAAAAAAATCATTTTAGACGCCGGTGGGGTATTTTTGGTCACCGGAGTAGGCCACACGCGCCGTCCGAAACACGCATGAGCGTGGAAATGAACGGCGTGTGTGGAGACGCGCTGGCAATAATAAGCCAGAAAAAAAAATAAAAAATTGGCTAATTACCGGAACACCCCTAACCCCTAGGCGTGGTTTTTGTCCTTTTCTAGGGACAAAATCGTTAATGCACTGTTCAATGAAATATTAAAAAAGTAAAAAACCAGGCAGACGAACCGGGCTGGACCGGACCGTACCGAAAATGGTCAATTACCACTAAGCCCCTGAAACCGGCGGTGTTTTTTGTCTTTTTTGAGGGGGTTTTTCGTTAAAACACTGTTCAAAAGCCAGAAAAAAAAGTGGACGTGCACCCACGAAGCACCGGCATAAATTGCCAATGAACAATGGCTATGAGTCATGGTGAACAGTATTAAAATAGTAAATCACCGTTCTACTTTAGGTTCTTTGTTAATTTTCCGAGTCTTTAAAATAAAATGAAGTAAAAAAAATTTAAACTAGGATTTATGAACATTTATATTGTTTTTAATAATAAATTTTATATTTTAATTACTATTAAACAATAATTAGGGTGTACATTGAACGTGTTTAGACGATTAGAATAATCTAGGCACCCTCTTTCTTTTTTCCTCTTATTTTTTTATCTTCTCCTTGACATATGCACTTAAATTTATAAGTTTTCAAAATAGTTCTTCATTTAAAAAAAATGATTTTTTTAATCTTATTAGCCGAATCAAAATCAAAACAAGCACACATTGCAATGAACAGCTACCTAAAAGTTCTCTTGTTTTCTTTGCAATGTGTGGACATGTAAGCTTATTATATGTAACTGACATTCATGTCCTTCCTCTCACCTCGAATTCTCGGGTTTGAATGTTTCCTATCAAACACCAGAGAGTAATTACATCCAAGTAGCCCTTCGAGCTCGACAAGTCGCTTAGAGTTAGGACCGTGATCCGTGAAGACCACAGGCCCTCTAGAGGTTTATAGCTGAGTCTGGGTTTATTCTAGTTATTTATTGGAGCCTAATAAGTTGGCGGGGCATCTTCAATGCTAATTGGGCTTCACTTGGCGTGCAATATTAAAAATTCAAAATCATAGAATCGAGCAGACTTTTGTAGTGCGCACAAGACAAAAAAAAGAAGCTCATGGCATATGGTTGATTGATTGACAATTGAATGAATGATTTAACTTGTTTCTTTTGTAATATTTTTGAATTATTTTTATGTGTTGTTATGAAAAATAATTTTTAATATATATATTTAAAATATTCTTTTAAAAAATAACTTCTATAAAATTATTAATTTATTTTTAAAATGGGGGTTGAGAAATTTGATTTAGGATAACCCGGCTTAATTGTTACTTTATTAAGAGTAGATATGAGGGTCGACAAGTTTGATTCAGGATACCTTACTCACTTGTTACTTTATTTAGAGTAGATATCTAGGTCGACAAGTCTGGTTTAGGATACCTGACTCACTTGTTACTTTATTGAAAGTAGATATCCGGGTCGACAAGTCTGGTTTAGGATACCTGACTCACTTGTTACTTTATTGAAAGTAGATATCCGGGTCGACAAGTTTGATTTAGGATACCTGACTCACTTGTTACTTTATTTAGAGTAGATATCCGGGTCGACAAGTTTGGTTTAGGATACCTGCCTCACTTGTTACTTTATTTAGAGTACATATCCGGGTTAACAAATCGGGTTTAGAATACCTCACTCACTTGTTACTTATTGAGAGTCGATATCTAGATTGACAAGTTTGGTTTAGGATACCTGACTCACTTGTTACTTTATTTAGAGTACATATCCGGATTGACAAGTTTGGTTTAGGATACTTGACTCACTTGTTACTTTATTTAGAGTACATATCCGGATTGACAAGTTTGGTTTAGGATACCTAACTCACTTGTTACTTATTGAGAGTAGATATCTAGATTGTCAAGTTTGGTTTAGGATACCTAGCTTACTTGTTACTTTATTTAGAGTATATATTTACGTTTACAAGTTTAGTTCAGAATATCTAACTTACTTGTTATATTATTAAAAATAAATATCTGAGTCGACAAGTTTGGTTCAAGATGCTTCGGGACAATGAAGGATAGGATTTTCCACGTCGGAGGATTACAAGAAGAGCTAGGCTCTTTCCGTTCAGCTCCATTTAAATTACTCCACCTCTCAGGCAAGTCATTAAAATAATTATTGTGCAACATAAACCAGATCCATTTAATACCGTAAAACACACACGAATGCTCTTCTTTATTGCATTTTTAATCATTTTGCCTTCAAGATTTTAAACCCAAAATACCATTCTAGCTATCATCTTCCTTTCGCTGGTGAATCAGATTTTGTTGGGTTTGGAAATTTCCTTGAGAAAATCTAGCTTAACGTCAGTATTGTTGTAAATTGCTCTTGTTCTTGTGACTGTATTAAATTTTTGTTAACATTCACTATTTCTCGATAACTGGTTGCTGAGTTGGTTTTTTTTGTTAATATATTAGAAGCAAAGAGAACCACCCAACTTCCCGTGTGAAATGGACACGGAGGTGGACAAAATTAGCAACTTGCCTGCGCATCTTTTAGACCAAATTCTATCAGTTTTGCCAATTCGAGATGCAGTGAGAACTAGTAATTTATCAAGAAAGTGGAGGTACAAATGGTCTCATATTCCTCATCTTGTGTTTGATACTCAATGCATCTCGATAACTTCAGAAGATCAAACTAAAGTCCAGAATAAGCTTGTCAATATTATCGATCATGTGCTTTTACTTCACAATGGTCCAATCTATAAGTTCAAACTATCTCACCGCGACCTTTTAGGTTGTAGTGATATTGATCGATGGATTCTTCACTTATCTAGAGGTGCTACCAAGGAATTTGTACTTTTCATATGGAAGGGG
Source organism: Salix arbutifolia (assembly GCA_025169955.1). Classification (NCBI taxonomy): domain Eukaryota; kingdom Viridiplantae; phylum Streptophyta; class Magnoliopsida; order Malpighiales; family Salicaceae; genus Salix; species Salix arbutifolia. The sequence goes on along the minus strand of CM045915.1, from coordinate 3,321,527 downwards.
CAGAGGTATAAGTTGCCTTCTTGTTTGTTCTCGTTTGAGAACTTGATTCATCTGGAATTATTTTTTTGTTTGCTGAAACCTCCTTTGGCTTTCAAAGGATTCCGGAATTTGAAGAGCCTTGACCTTTGGGGTGTTACCCTGGCACAGGAGGCGTTTGAGAATCTAATTTCTAGTTGTGCTCTCCTCGAGAGGTTGACATTGAAGTACTTTAATGGTTTTACTCATCTTAAAATCAATGCTCCCAATCTTCAATTTTTTGATGTTGGAGGTATTTTCGATGATGTTAGTTTCGAGAATACTTCTCTGTTGACCAAGGTTACCATTGAATTGTATGAGAATGTCAAAAATGACCGGAACATGTCTCGTGGGAGTTCCAGTAAATTGCTCAGTTTTTTTGTTAATCTGCCCCCTATTCGAAGGCTTAAGATTCAGGGTTACTTTGTTAAGGTAATTTCTCCACCAATATTATTTATAGTACATTAGTCTCCCTTGAAATTATAAAGAGCATCTAAAGTAATTTAATTGTTTTTGAACTGCATCAATTTTTGCCCTTGTCTTCAATTCTTGTAATGTTAAGGTTTGAAAATTTAGGTTTTATATGTGTGTGTGTAAAGAGTTAGTGGAAAAGCACCACCTTATTATAAGATTTACAGGTTATTCCATCATTTTTCTCTTTTTTATTTCTCCAGTATTTGGCTATCGGCAAAATTCCAAGCAGGTTGCCAAAATCATGCGTGGATTTGAACTACATTTCTATACGCATAAATTTCAATGACTTAGAAGAGAATTCCGTTGCCTTTTGCCTCTTGAGAAGCTGCCCCAACTTGCAAGAAATAGAGATGTGGGTAAGTGACCTCTTATGTGTTTATGTGGAATTTAATGTTGATTGCATCATATAATTATTTTTTTTAAGAAAAGAATGTCTGGTTAGTTTACATCCTGTGCCACTGCATAGGGAGATTGCAAGTTTATGATATCCAGCATCCATGTAGGGTCGCGCAGAGGAACAAGCTGCTGTGGGACCACTGACTGTTTTCTGGGGAGATGACCATTGGAAGTGCCTATTTGGCCAACTACGACTAGTGACGATAGCTGACATCTCTGGCACCCGGTCTGAACTTGATTGCATTAAGTTTCTGCTTTCAAACTCTCCTGTGCTTGAGCAGATGACTGTTAGGCCTGCTTTCAACAAGGGAGGCTTGGAGTTGGTAAAAGAATTGCTGCGTTTTCGGCGAGCCTCAATCCAAGCAGAAGTCATTTATCTGGGGCCATAACTATTAAACTGTGCAAGTTGGGTAGGCACTGTTACTAAAAAATACTTCTCATCTAAATGTATATAGAAAACACACCTTTTCTGTGTCTGCAACAGGGATGAGAAAAAAAAATGAAGAACTGATTAAACCCAAAAAAATTAACCGAGAAAAAATAAACTAAAAAAAATACCTCATTAAACCGATTATATTTTTTTAAAATTTATGGTCCTGTTCTTTTTTCAGGCTTTTAAGTAAAAAACCTGTAAATCAAAAATGAACCGGACCAGTTCAAATTAAAAAAAAATGCTATAATTTCTTTTATTCTTCTGGTCCAGTTCAATTTTTTTTGTTAAATGGGAGAGGGCAAAACTTGGTTAAAATAAAATAAAAAACCCAAAAAAAATCAAAACTATTTTTTGGTTTTTTTTATTAAAAACCGAACCGAAATTGGTCAGTTTAAACTTGGTTTTGTTCGGTCTAGTTTTTTTAATTTTTTTTGGTTTAGTTGTTTTTATTGATAAAACTTGAAGCAAACCAAAAATATTTACCCTTATTTTGTACTATCTATTTATGTTAGACTAAAACACTAGCTAATTACAATTAGTTAGTTGTTATCATTTATTAATATAAAAATATTAAAAATAATATAAATTATATTTTAAGTTTTACCGGTCATAATATTAGAGGGAGTTTGATTTTTGAGGTTACTTTACAGACTTTCTAGTGTTTGTTCATTTTTAGAAAGGTTGATTGAGTGGATTTCGATCAAAGAAGAAACTTCTATATTTTCTGAATTTTTAAAATAAAATGATTAAACTCAGTGAAGTAAAAAAATGTTAAATTAGGATTTATGAACATTTATATTTTTTTAATAATAAAATTTATATTTTAATTACTATTAAATATAATTTTAAACTAAACAATAATTAGGGTGTATATTGGACGTGTTTAGACGGTTAGAATCATCTATGCAGCCTCTCTCTTTTTTGATGATGTGTGTCGTATTGATTTTTTTTATTTGGTGTCAACATCTTTCTCTCTTTTTTCCTCTTATTTTTTATCTTCTCCTTGACATATGCACTTAACTGACATTCACATCCTCCCTCTCACCTCAAACACCATAGGCCCTCGAGAGGTTTTATATCTTGGGCTGGGTTTATTCTTGTTATTTATTCGAGCCTAATAAGTTGGCTGGGCATCTACGATGCTAATTGGGCTTCCAATGGCATGCAATATTAAAAGTCCAAAATCATAGAACCGAGCAGACTTTTGTAGTGCGCACAAAACGAAAAATGCTCATGGCCTATGGTGGTTGATTGACCGAATGATTTAACCTTTTTTATAATATTTTTAAATTATTTCTTGATATAAAAATAATTTTAATATATATATATATAATTCTGATGTATTTTTAAGCTAAATTTATTTTAAAAAATAACAGGTACAATATTATTAAACAATTTTTAATGATATTGTTGCTTTATTTAGAGTAGGTATTTAATGGGTAGACAAGTTCGGTTTAGGACACCTGACTTTCTGGACCGTTTTCAAATGGTGACAATGAAATGCTTCTTGTTTGGAATCGCTATTAGCACACCATCTGTGTTTATGGACACAACCTTTCTATTTATTTTTTATATATAACTATTGATTTTGAGTTCGCCAATCAATATGTGATTTAGCAAGTCAATTTAAGGGCTATTTTAAAATATTATGATATTGTTTTAAATAAATAAAATATTAAATTATGATAAATTAGTATGTTTAATTATCAAGATTAAATTGTAATATTTTTTTTAAAATAAAAATAAACTCGTTTGGAACAAACTTTAAATTGGTTGGTAATATAATTACTTTATGACTATTCCACGTCCGAGTTTGATAACTATTAAGGGTCTATTCAGCAAATATTTGAAAAATCTTTCTTTTAAAAAATAAAAAATGTTTTTTTGCTTCAAATTAAAAAAAATATGTTGTTTTTAGATTTTTTAATATACTAATATAAAAATAATTTTTTAAAAATAAAAAATATTATTTTAATATATTTCTAAAAAACTACTTTGCAAACCAAACAATCGTGAAACAACCTAGGTAAGGTAAGAGAAAAGTTGGCTTCTCTATTTTTTTTTCTTTGGGCAGTGATTATTACCATAAGTTTTTTATTAGATTCATTTTATAAAAATAAAAAATAAATAAAGACTAGCAGGAGAGAAATTTCGAAGGGGATGTCCACATTGCAGATAGCCTCTGCCTTTTTACTTTTTTTCATGTTTAAATTTGTCTCGTGACAACGAATGACGAGGATTTTCCATGTTGGGGGATTACAAGAAGAGCTCGGCTCTCTCCGTCCAGTTCCATTGAAATTGCTGCTGCTCCAGTGCTCCTCCACCGCTCAGGCAAGTCATCAAAATAATTCCATTCAATTATTGTGCAACTTAAACCAGTTCCATTTGATACCGTAAACACACACGAATTCTCTTCTTTATTGCATTTTCAATCATTTTGCCTTCAAGATTTTAAACCCTAAAATACCCATTCTAGCTATCATCTTCCTTTCGCTGGTGAATCAGATTTTGTTGGGTTTGGAAATTTCCTTGAGAGAATCTAGCTTAACGTCAGTATTGCTGTAAGTAGCTCCTGTTCTTGTGACTGTATTAATTTTCTGGTAACATCCACTGCTTCTCGATAAATGGTTGCTGAGTTGTTGTTTCTTTGTTAATATATTAGAAGCAAAGAGAACCACCCAACTTCCCGTGTGAAATGGACACGGAGTTGGACAGAATTAGCAGCTTGCCTGGGCATGTTTTAGACCAAATTTTATCAGTTTTGCCAATTAGAGATGCAGTGAGAACTAGTAATTTATCAAGAAAATGGAGGTACAAATGGTCTCATATTCCTCATCTTGTGTTTGATACTCAATGCATCTCGATAACTTCAGAAGATCAAACTATAGTCAAGAATAAGCTTGTCAATATTATCGATCATGTGCTTTTACTTCACAATGGTCCAATCTACAAGTTCAAACTATCTCACCGCGACCTTTTAGGTGTTAGTGATATTGATCGATGGATTCTTCACTTATCTAGAGGTTCTACCAAGGAATTTGTACTTGAGATATGGAAGGGGCAGAGGTATAAGTTGCCTTCTTGTCTGTTCTCGTTTGAGAACTTGATTCATCTGGAATTATTTAATTGTTTGCTGAAACCTCCTTTGGCTTTCAAAGGATTCCGGAATTTGAAGAGCCTTGACCTTCAGCATGTTACCCTGGCACAGGAGGTGTTTGAGAATCTGATTTCTAGTTGTGCTCTGCTCGAGAGGTTGACATTGATGAACTTTGATGGTTTTACTCATCTTAAAATCAATGCTCCCAATCTTCAATTTTTTGACGTTGGAGGTATTTTTGATGATGTTAGTTTTGAGAATACTTTTCTGTTGACCCTGGTTTCCATTGGATTGTATGTGAATGGCATAAATGACCGGCATGTGTCTCGTGGGAGTTCTAGTAAATTGCTCAGGTTTTTTGTTAATCTGCCCCATATTCGAAGGCTTGAGATTCAGAGTTACTTTATTAAGGTAATTTCTCCACCAATCTTATTTATAGTACATTAGTCTCACTTGAAATTATAAAGAGCATCGAAAGTAATTTAATTATTTTTGAACTGCATCAATTTTTGCCCTTGTTTTCAATATATATATGCATGTATGTATGTGTAAAGGATTAGTGGAAAAACACCACCTTATTATAAGATATACAAGTTATTCCATCATTTTTCTCTCATTTATTTCCTCCAGTATTTGGCTATCGGCAAAATTCCAAGCAGGTTGCCAAAATCATGCGTGGATTTGAACTACATTTCTATACGCATAAATTTCAAGGACTTAGAAGAGAATTCCGTTGCCTTTTGCCTCTTGAGAAGCTGCCCCAACTTGCAAGAAATAGAGATGTTGGTAAGTGACCTCTTATTTGCTTATGTGGAATTTTATGTTGATTGCATCACGATTTGTTTTTTTTTTATTTAAATGTCTGGTTAGTTTACATTCTATGCCATGACATAGGGAGATTGCAAGTTTATATCCACTATCCATGTAGGGTCGCCCAGAGGAACAAGCTGCTGTGGGACCACTAGCTGATTTCTGGGGAGATGACCATTGGAAGTGCCTATTTGGCCAACTGCGACTAGTGAAAATAGCTGGCATCTCTGGCATCGGATCTGAACTTGATTGCATTAAGTTTCTGCTTTCAAACTCTCCTGTGCTTGAACAGATGACTGTTAAGCCTGCTTCCAGCGAGGGAGGATGGGAGTTGGTAAAAGAATTGTTGCGTTTTCGGCGGGCCTCAATCCAAGCAGAAGTCATTTATCTGGAGCCATAACTATGAACTGTGCGAGTTGGGCAGGCACAGTTACTGAAAACTACTTCCCATCTAAATGTAAATAGAAAATATACCTTTTTCTGTGTCTGCACAATCCATTTATGTCTGACTAAAACACCGGCCAGTTACAATTAGCTAGTTGTTATCATCTGTTAATCTAAAATCATGTGCTTGAGTGCATGATTTAGATTCTGGTTTTTGCTGCCATTTTATAGTTAGATGGTTGTGCGAGCTCTAGCTGTCTTGCGGTATTTTTATGTTTAGCAGTCGGGATGAAATTTTTTTGACAGTGTGTTGTGCTAATTTTGAGCTCTCAACTTAATGAGCTTCTCCTCCTGTGTATCAATGGTTGTATTGGAGATTAGGATGTCCAAAGAACTTATCTTTTTACTTCTAAATTTAAGCTTACATGGTCTCTTTTGATAGAACCAGCCGTGTGTTTCCTGTAATGTGGTGTCTCCGTTTCATGCTGGAAACTTGTCCACCTTAATTCTTTTAGAGCGAAGTTGAATTGCATGATTGGATTTGATTGAACATTCTTTCAATTGCTTTGGTTGATCTCTATCCTGTTGGAAGTCTCGAATTTTACTTGTTAGCCACCATTCCTCGGTAGAAGGATTATTTTCTCATCTTCTTTTGTTCTTGTCTTCTAGATGTCTACAACAAGACTTCAATGGTTTGCTTATTTTACTTTATGAATCGTGGTCAATAGCATCGCTCTTCGAAATGATTTTTACTATTGGAATGTATATGCATTAAAAAATATATATATTTACATCATTTCAAAAACTATTTTATCAATTTAGCTATTCAAAATAACATTTTTCCTCAAGATACTCTCGTGTGAAAGTCTTATCCAGGGGCGGAGTTAGGAAATTAAGTTAGGGGGCTAAATTAGCAACAACAAAAATATATAGGGAGAGATTTAAATTTTACTAGTTTTAGTGCTACAACTATGAAGTTTAGATTTTATTATTTTTTATAAAAAATGCTTTTTAACGGCAAAAACTTTTTGATCACAAAAATAAATAGAGTATAAAAAAGGCATGATGAAACAAATCGCAAAGATAGTTGACCCTCATGTGTCGGTCTTGGTATTGTATTTTTTTCACCTATTGTGTTTGACTTTTTTTAATTTAAAAATACATTAAATTAGTTTATTATTATTTATTATATATATCATATTAAAATTATTGAAAATCATAATATTTTTTAATTAAAAAATAGTTTTAAAAGGAATACATATAACACTCATGCACAGTCACTCAGAGGAAGCTAAAGGGTAAGGGTAGCTCTTGATAATTAGTAAAGTTAAACAAATTTGGGGTGTTTTTTCGAAAATATTTTTGGCGCGATATAATTTGTTTTTTAAAATATTTTTATTTAAAAATATATTAAAATAACACATCATTTTTTATTTAAAAAAACAATTAATCTTTTAAAAAATATTTTTAAAACATATCGTCAAATATCCCTGCCTTTACCTTGTGTATGCTGCCAGCAACTAGACACAAACTTTACCTTGCTTTGAATAATTATAATTTCATTTCGTTAGTCTTGTAGTTTTATTTTTTATTTTTAACTATTTTAGAAAATCATTTTTTTCATACAAATTATATTAAAATCTCTTAGATCAAGATAAAATTTCAAATACATTTTTTTACCTGTTGCCTTTTCTCCCATCTCTTTTTAGAAAACACAAGTATTTAAATCAATTATAAAAACACAAAATAATATAAAATATTTATCATTTAAATTCAGCATGTGAATGTAATAAAAAAGTATTTGATTAAATAAATATATCATATTTGATTATTTTTTGTATTATTAATCATAGATTTATTTTAACTGGATAATGACCTAATAATAAAAACTCAAATTGAAAATAATTTCATTGATTGTGAAAAAACAAATAAATTAGATAATTGAAACATTATTATTGTTATTGAAAAGAAGTATAAAGGTTAATAAAAAATAATAAATTGGTCGTCGTCAATTCAAGAAACATATCTCCTTCGCTCACCGTCCATCTTCACCCTCTCAAGAAGCCATCGCTAAAACCTTTCCCCTTGGCCAATGGAAGTTTGAAACCGGAAAAATGGCAATCTCGATCGCCTTTAAAACACCACCACTCTCTCCCCTCTCATTTTCCTCTGAAACCTCCCACAAACCAAACAATATCTCATTTTCCTGGTCCAATTCTCTTTCTTTCTCACTCTCCCTTACTCTCCGTGTGTCCGCTACCGTTTCCTCACCTGAAACCACCACCACCATCACTAACCTTAAGAAATCAGTGAAATCGAGACTCCCTGGTGGCTTCTCCGCTCAATCCATTCATGGCACTGGCCGCCGTAAATGCGCTCTTGCGCGTGTTGTTCTTCAGGAAGGCACTGGCAAGGTTATCATCAATTACCGTGATGCCAAGGTCAATAACAATGTTCTCTTTTACATTTTCTCTCAATTTTCTTGCTGCATGATGTTTTAAAAAATGGGTTTTAATCATTCGGTGATATTTATGTCAATTTTATCAACTTAAAAGTTAATAAACTTTCTGGGAACTGTGGCTTTTTGGTTGCTGGATTGCTCTTTATATTCTCATTTTATTCTATGCTTCTCTAATGATTGCAACCACACTGAAACGGGTTTTCAGGATTTTATCAGTAAATATCTATTTTTGCTACCTGAAAGCTTGATACGGGGGAAAAATTCATGATTCAGCAAGCTGTTTTATGAGCGATGAGTGTGTTTGATACTTCTCAGTTCTCCAATATACACTCGTTTGAGAGAAATACAAACGGAATTAAAATCATGATTGTCATATTTATTGCTTATTGCTACTGTACTGATCCTTATGTCTCCAACGATATTGAAACGAAAAGGTTTTACCTTTCTGTGATTTAGTTTTCATCTCTCCTGAGAGTATCCATTGCCGATGATCTAGTTCTAGTTCCCTTGAAGCAGGTTGGGTGAATTGCAATACTTTTTTTTGGATGGACAGGTTCTGTCAGTGGTAAAAACCTGCACCTCTCTGACTGCAAATCCAAGGACTTGTGCGTTAATCAAAGGAATAGATTTTTTGAATGAATGCATACCTTTTAAATGAGCAGCAGCTCATTTGTCATGCGTTATATCCCAATTCTAAGCGATTCAATAGATACCAAAGCTCCAAATCCACAAATGAGGATGACACTTTTACATCTACATTCAATAGAAAGCTCCAATTCTATGCTTGCTGGGCCATAATCTGGCCTTTGAGTTCTCACTATTTCTGTGATCATGCTACTCTTTTGCACTTGATTTTTTCCCTACATGTTATGCATCCTTTGTGACAGGGCTTTCTATTGCTGTGTAGGAATATCCTCAAACTAATCCATCGTGGCTTCATTATTTGAAAGTCCCACGGGTAACTCTGGGGTATGAGAGCAGCTACGACATGTTTGTCAAAGCTGGAGGTGGCCTTGCTGGTCAGGCTCAAGCAATCTCCCTTGGTGTTGCCCGCGCACTGCTAAAGGTGAGTCAGAACCACAGAATCCCTTTGAAAAGGGAAGGGCTTCTAACCAGAGACTCGGGAATAGCTGAGAGGAAGAAGGTTGGTCCCAAGAAAGCTCGCAAGACCCCACAATTTTCCAAACGTTAAGGTTGGGAATTATTGCTCAAGTCTCCGCTTATCGGCCCTTGTTTGTACATATTTTCGTAGCTTGGCCTGTAAAAAATATTCTGGCTATGTATTTCAGCATCAGATACAATATGTTTTTTTGGGTGAGCAGAAGGAATTTACTTCTGGTGTTTTTTGTTTTTCATTTGGAGGTCTGCTGAACCTTGAATTGTTCATCCTATGTTAGAAATGCCTATAGAACTGAGAGGTGTGGATTTTTACCTCCCAGTCCCGTCCACAGGAGTGGGGGAAATAGTATAGGTTAGGATCTCAGGGTATCGGTGAATCCAGGCCCATGATGCTCACTTCCATGCAGAATCCTACTATGATTCTAGCAGATTGATGAAACCGAGCTGAACCAGAAGAAATAACTGAACCGATTAGCTTGGTTCGGCTCTGTTTATATTTTTAAAAATAAAATAAGTTCAGTTTAATTTATAGTCTGTTTAGTTGGATTATTTTTTATATGATTTAATTTAATACATATTTAGTTTACAATGTGTTTTTTAATCTATAATGAGTATTTTTTATTTGATTTAGTTCGAAATAGTTTAGTTTTCACTTTAGAATCCAAGATCTAAAATCAAACTCTCAACCAAACTTATCTAAATTCTTTTTTTAAAAAAAAAATACTCGGTTCTAGTTAATTTTAAATCAATTCTTACAAATATTTTGTTGGATTCAGCTATTTCTTAAATAACATGCTTGAACTTATGTATACATACATCAATATATTTGTATTTTTTTATAACCGGAGTGTCTGTACCACAATTAAATTTCAGGGCCCTTGTGTCCACAAAAATTATCCATATAAAAATAGATTAAATTACTAGGTTATTAAACATGATTTCAAGAAAATATAGCCAGTAAAATTCAAATAATTAATTATAAAAAAAATACATTTTAAAACTTTTACGGCTACACTAACCCTCCAGATTAAAATATATTTGTATTTGCAATAATAAACCTTTTATTAAAATAAACTCTCGCTATTCCTATGTCTAGCATTGAAAAAAAAGGCAGCTATTACTGATTACTAGAATTACTAAAATATGTGAGGCTGGTTTAATTGTTTATAAATAGCAAACTAGCTTGGGATAGTATTCTAGGTGCTGGGTCAATGAGTTTGTGTTGTTGAAGTGTGTAAGGTCGGGCTTTATTTTTTGGGTTTTTTTTATCTCTTTTTTTTAACTTAATCTCTTAACATGAAATTTAATTTAATTTAATTTAATCTACACAAACAATAATATATATTTAATTTATATAAATTCAATTTTCTAATTTAATACAACCACAAGATCTCAAAATAATGTTTTTCTAATTATTTTACATATAAAATAAACCGACCCTTCCATAATAAAAAAAAGTCCCTACATTTTTTTAATCCTTTTATTCTCAAGAAGGAACACGTTTACGCGCAAAACTTGAATTGAAAGGCTGTCAGTGGACCGCGTAAAACAAAAGCAAGCTGGCGGTCCAACTAACGTCTTCTAACACATGAATAAATCGTGACCGTAGATCGTTTTAATTAAGAAATTGATCCCAACCATTAACCCCAGCTCTTCGATCTATAAATATAGGCCCTCATCCTCTCAATTCTTTACTTTCAAGGCACCGTGAGAGGCCTTCAGCGATTCTCTATCTTTCGCCTTTTGCTTCAAACGCTCGGTAGCTTTCTTCCTTGTTTTGTTCCTTTCGATCTTTTTACTAATTATGGCTTCAGCGATCCGTGGATGCTATGGCTTCAGCGATCCGTGGTTGCAGGGGCTCAGCGACGAGGGAACTAGGTTTTGTCATACGATCCGTAAATTATGATCTAGTTCTCTTGATCTCCGCAATTATGGTTTCTCGATTTACGAAATTTTCTCCTGATATTGATTAATTTTAGATCGTGTTGCATATGCCTGGAGTTTGGATCATCTTCTGTGCCTATTTATGCTGATGTTTGAGAAAACATGGATTCAAAGGATTATTTTCCACATTTTTTTTAGGAACATGTGAGTGCTGGATGGCGATTCATGTGAGAAAATGTAGTCTGTGTGGTTTGGTTCCCTTACTTATTCTTCACTTTGCCCTATTCTGAATTAATTTAACAAGTCTTTTTTGCGAAGCAATGTCATACTCTTCTCATTTGTGCGATAATGATGCTTATGTCTAGGCATGGTGTCCCCTAACTTCACAATTATTTTTTCTGGAACATGGGATACTGCTGGAGGGCGAGTTTTGTGAGAAAATTTAGTCTGGCTGGTTTGGTTCCCTTACCTCCATTTCAGCTTGCGCGATTCTGAATTAATTTAACAAGTCTTTTTTGCAAAATGATGTCATACTTCTCATTTGTGCGATCATGATGCTTATTGTAGGGCATGGTGCCCGAACTTTATAATATTTTTTGGGAACCCGTGACAGTTCTGGATTGCGAGTTTTGTGAGAAAATGTAGTCAGTGGCTGGTTTGGTTCCTTTATTTACTTTTGAGCTTGCACGATTTTGAATTAATTTAACAAGTCTCTTATGCAAATTGGTATCAATACTCCTCACCACTTGTGTGCTTATTGTAGGGGCATGGAGCCCGAACTTTATAATATTTTTTGTGACCCGTGACAGTGCTGAAGGGCTAGTTTTGTGGGAAAATTGGGTCTGGCTGGTTTGGTTCCTTTACTTCCTCTTCAGCTTGCGAAATTCTGAATTAATTTAACAAGTCTTTTTTGCAAAATGATGTCCTATTCTCATTTGTGCGATCATGATGCCTATAGCAGGGCATGGTGTCCCCTAGCTTCATAATTAATTTTCCTGGAACATGTGACAGTGCTGGAGGGCGAGTTTTGTGGGAAAATGTAGTCTGGCTGGTTTGGTTCCTTTACGTCCTCTTTAGCTTGCGCGATTCTGAATTAATTTACAAGTCTAGTATGCAAAATGGTATCAATACTCATTTGTGCGATCATGATGCTTATTGCAGGGCATGGTGCCCGAACTTTATAATATTTTTGGGAACCTGTGAATGCTGGAGGGGGCGATTCATGTGAGAGAATGTAGTCTGGCTGGTTTGGTTCCCTTACTTACTCTTCAGCCTGCGAAATTCTGAATTAATTTAACAAGTCTTTTTTGCAAAATGATGTCCTACTCTTCTCGTTTGTGCGATCATGATGCCTATAGCAGGGCATGGTGTCCCCTAGCTTCATAATTAATTTTCCTGGAACATGTGACAGTGCTGGAGGGCGAGTTTTGTGGGAAAATGTAGTCTGGCTGGTTTGGTTCCTTTACGTCCTCTTCAGCTTGCGCGATTCTGAATTAATTTACAAGTCAAGTATGCAAAATGGTATCAATACTCATTTGTGCGATCATGATGCTTATTGCAGGGCATGGTGCCCGAACTTTATAATATTTTTGGGAACCTGTGAATGCTGGAGGGGGCGATTCATGTGAGAGAATGTAGTCTGGCTGGTTTGGTTCCCTTACTTCCTCTTCAGCTTGCGCGATTCTGAGTTATTAAACAAGTCTTGTTTGCAAAATGATGTCATACTCTTCTCATTTGTGTGATAATGATGCCTATAGCAGGGCATGGTGTCCCCTAACTTCATAATTATTTTTTCTGGAACATGTGATGTTGCTGGAGGGCGAGTTTTGCGAGAAATTGTAGTCTGGCTGGTTTGGTTCCTTTACGTCCTCTTCAGCTTGCGTGATTCTGAATTAATTTTCAAGTATCTTATGCAAAATGGTATCAATACTCATTTGTGCGATCATGATGCTTTTTGCAGAGCATGGTGCCCAAACTTTATAATATTTTTTGGGAACTTGTGACAGTGCTGGATGGGGGATTCATATGAGAAATGTAGTCTAGCTGGTTTGGTTCCTTTACTTCCTCTTCAGCTTGCACGATTCTGAATTATTAACAAGTCTCTTATGCAAAATGGTGTCAATACTCTTCATTTGTGCGATCATGATGCTTGTTGTAGGGAATGGTGCTCGAACTTTATAATATTTTTTGGGAACTTGTGACAGTGCTGGAGGGCTAGTTATGTGAGAAAATGTAGTCTGGGTGGTTTGGTTCCTTTACTTAATTCTTCAATTTGTCCGATTTGAAGTAATTTAACAAGTCTTTTTTGCGTACTGTTCTCATTTGTGCGCCAATGATGCTTATAGGAGGGCATGGTGTCCCCTACGTCATAAATATTTTTTTCCGGAACATGTGATTCTGCACTGCTGGAGGGCGAGTTTTGTGAGAAAATGTAGCTTGGCTGGTTTGGTTCCTTTATCTCCTTTTCAGCTTGCGCGATTCTGAATTAATTTAAAAAATCTTATTCGCAAAATGATGTCATACTCTTCTCATTTGTGCGATCATGATACTTCTTGTAAGGCAAGGTGTCCCTGAACTTTATAATTTATTTAGGGAACCTGTGACAGTGCTGGAAGGTGCGACTCGTGTGAGAAAATGTAGTCTGGCTGGTATGGCTCCTTACTTCCTCTTCTGCTTGCGTGATTCTGAATAAATCTAACAAGTCTCATTTGCAAAATGGTGTCATACTCCTCATTTGTGCGATCATGATGCTTATAGCAGGGCATGGTCCCCTAATGCAGTCAATAATTCTCATTCCTTGCCACTTATTTAAGATGCTGTTTGTTTGTGGCTCCCAGGACCCCTGAATGTCTGAATGGAAAATAAAGTCTGCTTTTTCAGTGCTTCAAGGAATGTTTAAGCTGATATTTCAGAATTAACTTGGCATTGCTTGGGCTGCTTCCTTTCATTTTCACAGTTATTGACCAAGTATCTTTAAAACTTCGATTTATCATTTTGATCAATAATTGTGTTGGCCTTTTGTTTTGCATGTTTTCTTGGCCTTGTGTCAGTGGTTTTATGTTAACCTCTGCCAGCTTCATATCCAACTTCAGCAACAGGGCTGTTTTATTTTCTCTTATATCTCCAAATCCTTTTCAATTGCTGACAATGCTCTCAACAATTTTTATATTTGTTTTATTTTGCAGATATTTTCTAGATGATTGTGTTTTCTACAAGATCACCAAGTATTTCCTAACTTTGCTTTTCTAAGCCAGCTTCTGATCCTAGGTCAAAACAAATGTTTCTTACCTTTATTTTATTTTTCATCCTAGTCAATAAGTTTAATTTACTAGAACATAACTAGTGTCTAACCTTCGCTCACTTGTCTTTCTAGATTCCTTCCAATTTATCAAGGCACATATACGGGCTCACAATTTTTTGAGTGTTTATTCCATTATCTACTCGTCCTTCCTCAGCTTGTATTCTTATGTTTTGCATTAAAATTTTGATTGTTTAGTCTAAGTCCCCATTGTGTCCTTCCAGGAGCATGGAGTTGAACAATAGGGATGTTTATTGGGTGATGCTTTGGAACCTGCTGTCCTATTTCTAATTTTGTACTTGTATCTTTTTCTGTTTTTTATTTATATATTACTCGATTCTGCTACTTTAATAGAGGTTGCGTAGCATTGTAGGGAATGTCCTAAAAGTAAACAAGGAATTATAACTTGCTGCAGCCTGCTTAAAGGAGGTGGATTTTTTGTTACTGGTTCCACCAGCTTCGAGTCTAAGCCTTACTAGTAGGATCCATATTTGTATATTCTCTCGTTTTCTTCAATATTTCTATGTATGTTATTTCTTGTAATTTTTTTGTAACATGTAATCTACAATTTGTTCTTGGATTTACTAAACAGTAACTTTTGATAGCACCTCCTTTGTGTTTTTTTCCAGGACCATTCATACTTGTCAAGGAGTCCATGACCTAGAGTTAAGCCTTGGGAGTGCTCATATAATTACTTCCCTTTTCTTTACCTTCTTATATTTTAATCTCAAGCTTTGAGTTTGTGTGATATTCCGGGTGCGTGGACTTTGAGCATGTGAGTCTCTTACTTGATGCTAACAAAATTGCAGTGACCTAGGTTTTTTCTGAGATCATTTATGACTAGTGTTGACCTTTTGCTGGATGCTTTTCTATGAGATCATTTATGACTAGTGTTGACCTTTTGCTGGATGCTTTTCTAGGATCTTTTTAAATCTGTCAAGGACCATGTTTGGACTACAATCAACCCAAGAAGCATTACCTACCTTTTGCTTGTATTTTCTTTTTATCTTGCATCAAATTTTTGTGCTTGGTTTAAGATATTAACTTAATGTCTTTCCAAGAGCATGATTTTTGAACAATGGTTTAAGATTAATTAAAAACTAACCCTGGCCAGTCTTCATTCTATAAGTGGTGATCATCCTCCCGATCCTTTTCATGCAACTTCAAAAGTGAGGAACTATGTCTTTCTTCTCTTGGTTTCAGATTCTGGGTAACTTTCATCTCTCATTTGTTTCTTAGATTTGGTCTTTCTGCTAGTGCCTTCTGTGAATACAAGGGTTAGTGATATAGGAAATTTAGGGTTTCTTGAACTATGAAATTTTTTAGTGATGATGAATATTCTTAGTTCGTTTTGCTTATGAATGGAGTTTGGATTGTGTGGCTGTTTTGTTTAATTTGCTTCTGATTCTGCTACTTTCAAGATTGAAATTGATTGGATATATATTTTATTGGAATCTTGGTGTGGAGAAGCTTCTGCCATGTTTTTTGCGAGAGGGAATGGTATGGCAGTTTTGACAAGTTTTGTGGCCTTGATCTTCGTTACCCTGTTTTTCACACTTTCATCAATTGTTTTGTCCTAGTTTTGCTCCGTGTCATTGGATGTTCCAAGAGAATCTTACGAACAGGAAATTAATGGAACGAGGCTAATCAAGGTGTCAATTTGAGATAACATAGAATTAATCTGGAAAGAATATTCTGCTATTCTCATATAATTCAGATGGCCCTACTTGACAGTGATGGGAGTTCCTTGTGAAAAATTCTAGCCTGGCTGGTTGATTTCCTTGCTCTCTCCTCGGATTGCACTGTTCTGAATTAAATAAAGCTACTCTTGGCTAAATGTTGTCTGCGCATTTGTGCTGTTCATGTTGCTTTCAGCAGGTCATGGTGTCCTTTATCTTTTTTTTTTGGTATTGCAGTCGACATTCTTATTTTTCACCATTTGTTTGTTTGAGGTTTTCTAGGACCCCATTTGTTTTGTAATGGAAAATGAAGTCTGGTTTTGCTTTAATGAATGTTTGGCTGCTGGCATAGTTCTGGAACTAACCCAACATTGTATGAGACAGTAACATTTCGACAATTATAGGCCAAAGGTCTTCAACTTTCTTATCTCATTTCAATCAATACTTCTTTCTTGACCTTTTTCTTTGCATGTTTTTCCTGGATCCATTCAGTTTTCGAGGAAACAGGACTATGATTATGTTGGAGTGTTAAATGCATTGCATACCATTCAATTTCAAGGCTTGCTATACTTTGTGGCACTAGGACATTCTAGAGTGCTAATTCTAAGCTTTGGTTTTCAGGGCCATTGACTTCGTGCAATGAGAGATGCTATGAATCTTTTGAAACTTGCATTGGAGGCTAGGTTCCTCTGAGTCTTGTATAATAATCTACACTGGTTAAATAGGTAGCATTTTCGTTTAATTGTGTGTTCCTTGAAGATTTGCTTCAGATTTTTGCAGTGGTATTTTGTTCTCTGAACTGCTTCAAATCTTACTTACAATGTGGCTGTTTTCTTTACTCTTGTATTTCCATATCACTTTCAACTTCTGACAACAACTGTATCAACAGCTGTTATGCTTCCTTATTTATTTATTGTGCAGATGTTTTCCAAATAATATTTTCAACAAGAACGCGTCTCGTGTTTCCTAACTTTTCCCTTTCATTTTAGATCAAAACTAGTGTTCTTAACTTTGTTTTTTTCATTCTAGGCAACTTGTTTTAACTAGTACCAAAATATAACCGGTTTTTGTCTAACATTCTGATTGATTTTTTTTCTAGAAGCTTAAAGGTGGACAATGGTGATTCTTTGGAACTCTTCTATTTCAAATCTGTATCTTTGTATACAATTACTTTGATTTCATTTTGTGCAGACACCTGGATGGTGAAGTTTTGAGAACAATGCATCTAGTGTCTTATTTTATTGTACATTTCACTCCACTGTTTGTTCTTTATTCTACAAAATAATATTGGTGTCTGCTTCGTTGTGTGTTTTCCAGTATCCTTCTTGTTGTCAAGGAATGCCTATGAACTCGAGTTTAAGCCAGGGAGTGTCCTGTATACTATCTGCTTATTGCATTGTAGTAAGTTTCTGTTTGTGTTATTCCAGGAACAATTGAGTCTTTGGCTTTGGTGCTAACAAACTTGCAGTGAACCAAGCTTTGCTGTTTTAAATGCTTTCATTCTTGTTAATTTTTGTTTTATCTCGTTCCTTTGTTTTCTAGACAATGATGTTTCACCTGTTGTAATTGTCTCTTTGTGGGATCTAATCAAGCATTCTAGGCATGGACTAAAATTAAACAAGGAATCATAATGCAGTCTAGTGTGGTTTTTGTTTGTCTTTTGGGGGGTCTCAGTCATGTGTGACTTCTGATTGCTCCGCATTTTCTTCTATATGCTCTTGTTTTAGGTTCTTTCCTTCAAAATTGTTGAGCCATCTATTTTGCAGGGAGCAAAGCTCAGAATTGTTGGACATCAAGTAAATGTCTAATGTGACTGTCAATCTTTGCATTTGCTTTGCTGATACACGATAAACTTCTTTCCTTGCTCTGACTGGGGAGTGTGTAAATTGGTTGTATATGCGTCTAGTATGGTTTTGGGTTCATCCTCTTTAACTCTCTTTGTACATATGAAGTGATTGGCTGAATGTGTTTTTACCTGTCGTCTTTTCAGGGTCCCAAAATTCATTTATGAGGTGTTTTTTCTGGGTCTTGTTGATGTGACTTCTGGTAACTCATATTTGTTCCTCCTTAAGCTCTTATTTCAGATTTTTCTCTAGAAGTTGTCAGATCCTCTGCTTCTGTAATTTGATTAGAACAAGCAAAGTTACAGGTGAGCCAACTACGTTTGCTAATGCTATGGATCTGGAAATGTGTCCTGGATAGCTCATTGTGATGTTTTAGGTTCTTCCAAATGGCTCTTTGTCAAGTTCTATACAACCAGGGTAACGAGGTCAAGTTGGTTTTTGTTGGCGTGTTCTTGTTTTCAGTTCATTTTTATAAAATCCTGAATTCAACTGGAATGAGAATGGTGAAGCGAGTCCTTGATGCTTTGGGGTACTAGATGAGTTTCTGTTATGGTTGTAATCTTTCCTTCAGAGTTATTTTACAGTAGGGTAATTGATGGATCAGCTTCTTTTGGAGATCTATGTAAAGATCAGATGGCAAGTGTTTCTGGAAGGGTTCCTTTGCTTTTAATTGATGTCCTTTGCATGATCTCTTGATGTTTCTTGGCTTTGAGTCTTTTCTGGAGCAGATGAACATGCATGAAGCTGCTAGGTACTGATATGTCAATGGCTGGGATGTCTTCTCCTTTTTCGTTAAATCACTTGTCTACCATGTGGTGCCTTGTGGTGTGATTTTTCAAATCAGATGCTTGTCAGGTCTTGGATATTCTCATTGGACCAATCATGCTGCCATATCAAGTACTGAATTTGCGTCATGGTTTGGGTTAAGATTGCTTTTGGTAACAGGTGGAGCATGTAAAATTGTCTTTTACTTCTGAATACCTGCTGCATCAAGCTGGTGATTTTCAAAGGTGTTTGATATCTCCTGCGTTAATGTACGTGTGAAAAACGAAGTTATTGTGGTTGGAATTGTCAAGGTGCTTTGCATGGATCGTGATTTCTGTTCGTTCTTGATACATCTTCTAGTGGCTGGACTGTCCTTGAATATTGGTTCCCTGGTATCAGATTGTGATAGTGTCAATGTTGATTTGTCAAGTGTTATTCTAAGTGGAGCTACAGCTTTGATGATTTAACAGCATTTTGTTAATGTTTTTGAATGCACGGCTTGCTTGTTTCTCTGTGTGTGCTTGTTTGTACCTGTGTGGTTGCATGCATGTAACTCCGCCTGTGTTGCTTTTCATTGCTCACAGCCGGTCTCAAGCCCGGGTTAAGGAGGAGAGATGCAAACCATGTAATTATATGGTGATCGAATTATGTTATTAACTCATAAATGCCTTTCTTTACTTTTGCGTTGATGATGTTTTAGATCAGGGCATGTCTGGTCTGCCTGCTTGTATGCCCAGTTGATATGAGACGCTAAATGTGGAATAACGAGACTGGCCTCTAGATTTCTGGATTCAAATTTGTGGGACCGGGGTTCTTTGAGATTTTCGTTGGTTGGTGTCCTCGCCTAGAGGGGTATCCGTTGCTTGAAAGCGGTGTTCTTCTTTTTCTAGACCCTGCGCAATCCTCACTCAGTTACAGAGAATGTGCTACCCTCAAGAGAGCTTTTTACCCTGCATATAAATGTGTTTGCTTATATCGTTTCTTTTCGGCAAAGTCTTATCCGTGGTTTTGCCTTGACCATTTGTTTGCTTGCCCAGTTGATTTAGCTCACTGGATGAGAATTCATCAAATAAGTAATGGCGGTGAATGACCGTGATGCTGGCTGTTTTTATGATGTTCCTTCTGCAGTGCCACGGGGGTCAAAGCCAACGACCTCCTGCCAAGTCTTATTTCATTGACATGCTTTCAAATGGTCGAGTAATATTTTCTGTTTTTTTTTCTTTTGATTAAATCATTGATTCTCCGAATTGTTTGCGCTCAAGTGGCCTTAAACAGCTCTTGACCTCTTCCTTTTGTTTTTCCCTGTATTAACTAATACTCGAGAAACTGCTGTATTAATCTGTGCATTGCATATAATTAAATCAATAGAGTAATCTTTTCCTACTCTTTTGGAAGACTTGATTTTTATTTTTATCTTATTCTATTCAATTCTTTGTCGTCTTGAAAAGGGGTTTGGTGATGGAACAATTCCCTCTCTAAATAAACACTTTTGATTTTTACGAGGGGAAAGTTATCTTTTGTAGATGGTAAACCAAGCAATATTTCAGAATATATAGAATTCATGTCCCAGTTTTAGTTCCAATCGAATCTAACGTAGTCTGGAAGCGCATTAATATGCCTAAGAACAATACCCCCTGCAGGTTCTGAACTAAGGCCCTGATGGTTTCTTCAAGAATTGAAATATTGCCTCTTTTAGGCTATACGATATTCAGTTGGTTTGTTTTTTGGATAATAGGCTTCTTCCTCCTCTTTCTGGGCTATACCCATATGTGTGAGAATTTGTATTTTGGTTGATTTATTTTCATTAATAAGACTTAAAAGCTGTTTCGCTTATGTAGTTTTTGAAAATGATTTTTATTACAAAATATATTAAAATAATATTTTTTTATTGATATCAATACATGAAAATAATTTAAAAAAATTAATTTAAAATAAAAAAGAATTTTATTTTATTTTATTTCAAAAACATTTTGGTAATGCAGTATCAAACAACGTAGAAGACTGACGAGATCTTATTGAGGTATAGCTATCCATTAACCAAAAATATACAAAATATAAGTAATAACTACAAATTTTGTGTACAAATTTAAAATAAATACGATTAAGGATAAATGTGTTCATTTCAAATTTGTAATCTATACATGTACAATTTATAATAACAAAAAACATATTGAACTAAAGACATCGATAATCACCATCTTATTTTTGTGAAAGTGGAAACAATGCATTAATATGTAATTCTCTCTTTAAATAACCTATAAAAACATTAACTTAGTTTTAAATTATTTTTTTTTAAAAAAAAGAAGAGAAACAGTACAGGAGATTACTATAATAACTTCAATATTCATTAGCAAAATAATTTCAAACGTAAGCACAAAACATTACTGTATATCAGCATTAGTACCCCATCTGTTGTATTCCTACTCCTCTCAAGATTTCGAGACTGACCTCCATGCAGAGGGATCCCGTCATTCCTAAAACACTACTAATTCTGGCTACTATACATAGGGTTATGCACACCACTTTAAAGGTGAAAAGCTAATTACATCCTTCTTGGTCACCGGATTAGACTTCTGATGACAGCATTTGCTATTCATTTGAAGAGAGGATCCCTTTCAGCTGCCACATCTCAAATAATTGCTTGGAATACTTGATGGCAAGTCTCTTGCAATCATGGAAGCCTCCTGGGTCATCTGCAACCAGCTCCATTGTTGATTTCTTGAGCTTCCCTTGGGGATCCCCATTAGTGAGAAACTCAGCCAAAGCAGTGCCCCTGGAGAAAAGTGTCAAGCATAGTAAAGCCTGTTGTTGTGAACAATGGTAACGAGCAACAAATGGAAGTTCAAATAGGAAGGAAGAGGAAAATGTTATTTTCAGAGAGAGGTTATAGTACTGGTGCAGGCGGAGCAAACAATGATCACTAACCAAGAAAGAGCAGTTACTTGAAAAGAGTACCAACTAGAGGCAGATTTTATTCCTCTTCTAGGGTTATTGAGAGAAATACTAGCTCATCCATTTGTCAAACAGACCACCTGAATTTTAAAACGTATCGGCTGGTTATAGCAAGTCGACTAATACAATTACTTGTTCATGGGGGGTTCTTAGGTGGACTAGTATCATGTTTTTTTTCACTCTTCCTTGCTCCTGCTAAAGCAACCCAGTTCATGCTTGCACTTCCACATTCAACTCAAATTTCAATCCAAAAACCCCAATTCCTTCTCTCTAATTTAGGATAGTATAAGGCGCCAAACAAAAAAAGAAAAAAATAACGGCACGCATGCTTATCTGTCCTCGCCTTTCCTGTGTCAGTAGAGAATGAGCACACCAAACCAGTTTGCTTCTATTATTTTACAAAATTAATTGCCTCCAAACATGCACAGAGAAATTCATGAGAACAAATGTGTAGTTCATTGCTGAAAGAGATGTTGCTATGCGACAGAGTAGGGTCAAATAATCCTCATTATAGAAATGATTCTGAAATCAAAACCCATCAATCATCCTTAATCCCAGTGGCACATGATGACAGAACAATGCTCAAAATTTGTCATACCTGGCTGCATCAACCTTGTCAAATCCTTGATTTTGTAAAGATGCCGTGAATTTAGATGATTTCTGCGCAGCAGCCTGTCCAAACAGTGCACAAACAGCCCTTAAACGTAGTTCTACATCTTGCTCTAGAGCAGCAACCATGTCTGCTACAGATTTCCATTTTTTATGGATTATATTTTCTTGTGTCAGTTTTATTGCTGTAGAGAAGTCAGTTGAGAAATCAAAATCATCAGAGTCTGAGGAGCTCGAGCTCTGCTCACCATCAGAACCAACAAACCCATCTAAAACAAGCTCCCTTCTCTGTATTTGGGAATTCTGTCCAGCCCTAATTTTCTCCTCACATTGTCTCAAAACTGTTGAAGCTTGCCTTGATTGATTAAAAATATTTCTTCTGTCATCACTTCCAGAAAACATTGTTGTTGCAGCACAACCATTGACAGGAACACTTTCAGGGTCTTGATTTAACACTTGGCATTTTGATGCCATGGGCTCATTGCTACCACCACTATCACCCTTAGAATTTGAACACGAGGCTCGTTTTCTTTTGAGCAATTTGGCCTCATTGTTGACATCTTCCAGACCTAAATCTGCTTCATACTGACATCCTTGCTTGCTCAATTGTTTTCTACTCAAAGTTGCACTCAAAGTAGAGTCGTCATCGCTGTCATTAATCTCTATAATGTCTGGTGATTGACGTGTCCATCCACCTGGAAAGAAAAAAATGCACTATCAATATCTGATTGTCATAAACATAACATTGCTAATTGTAATTACACGATATCGTCTTGTCGAAACCTCCAGTTCAAGTGGCAGGCGATACCCTTCATACCCCACGCAACGCTAGATCATTCCATAATTTGATGTGCCCCAGATTCCCAGAAGGTAATATCACACATTTACTAGTCAGTTTAGTAGTCTGTCTAGTGTGATAGCCAGTGTGCATTTAAGCTTGTATGAGGTTGTCATGAGTTATCGGTAATCCAGGTAGATATACAGGTTGTTTGATTAGTTCCCTGATGTTAATGTTCTAAGTAGTTTGAAAGATATTTTTCCAAATGAGATTGAGATGGTTTAATCCAATCCACTTATTCCCTCTCTTTAAGGTTCATAGTTCTTTTAGAGTTCATTTGCTCACTGGAGTCAGAAATGAACAAGCACTTTCTGGGACTGCAAAGGATTTTGCAGCATAGGTTTTTTTTACTAAGAACATGTTTAGTATTGTAGTGGCGGTTGTTATTCAAAATGTTTTCCGCTTGAAAATGTATAGAAATAAGTATTGATTTTATTTTTAAAAAAATATTTTTGATATCAACACATCAAAACTATCTATTTGAAAACAAATAAAAAAATAATTTTGAAACAAATAAAAAAAATCATTTTAAAAAGAATGAGACATAAAAAAAAGTTCTAACTTAAACAAAATAACACAGAAGTGGAGTTGCACGGAGAAATTTAAATTCAATAGAGTTCCAAAATCGCAAAAGACAAACAATTTACTGAATATTACGGACCACGCATTCTCTAAACAAAATATGAGTGAAAAATTAAAGCAAGCATGAGCAATTTAACTAATGTATTCTTATAGTTCACTAAGAAAAACATGAGCAAACAAAATAATCAAATTAACAGATACAGGTGACAATAAAAACACAAGGATCATAGCAATACCTGAAGCACCAATATTTCCATCTCCATTCTCCGGCAAGTTGCTCCCAGAACCTCCACTTGCCCCTAAAACCATGTTCTCACGATTATCAACAGCGATCGTCTCAGCTTTCACATTACCAACCCGGTCACTGCCGTTTCCATTTTCCATCATAGCCCTCTCTCCCAAACCCAAACCCTCACCAGAAACCGGACCTGGGCCCCTCACATCACTGTTTCTGCTCTCTGGTGAGTGAGACCTAGGATCACCATTTGCCTCAACAACATTAGTACCATTGGAATCATTGCAGACCACCTTAGTTTTCACAGTGACAACATTCTCTTCCAGAACAACCTTCTCTTCCACAACCCCCCTAGAAACCCCAACACTATTTACAGGCTCCTCAGACTTCAACAACATCAAATCCTTCTCTAAAAGGAAAACCCTCATCTCTAGCTCCTGAAACTTACTCTTGTACGCATCAACTTCAGTCTCTGCCTTCAATTTAGCACACTTCAACTCGCAAATTTCATCTCTGATCTCTCTTATTATCCTCTTATCCTCTCCACTAATCCTCAATAAATCATTAAACCCTTCTTGCTCTTTCTTCAACTGCAAACACTCTCTTCTACATTCCTTAAGCTCAATCTCAGCTTTCAATCTCTCTGATCTCTCACTCCGAGCCTGTTCTTCCATCGATTCCTTCTCTTTCTTCAATGATTTAGTCTCACGCTTCATTTCTTCTTTCATGGACAGCAATAGTCCTTCAATTTCCGCAAAATGCTGAGACATGGCTGATTTTAAAGACCAAACCTTTTCCTTTATACTTTTATCAGTTACACCCTCTTCAACGCCTTGTGAATGTGACCCAGAAGCCATATTTAAGAGAAACAAAAGTAGAAACACACAAAAAGCTGGAGTCTTTGCAAATTTTAAAGAAAACCCAGAACAGAGCCAGACGTTTTCATTCCTGAAAAAACAGAGATAATCAACTGTTCAAGGAGTTTCTTTACATGTTTTCGAGTCAGAAAATTAAGAGTTCTTTTCTAGTGGGTTTCAGTCTCTTTCGCGACCTGAATTACGGATTTAATGTGCCACGTGGTGCTGAATTCGGATCTTGTATGGTATATTAATAGCTAAATTAACCTCGCTACGTTTAGAACTGAGTAAATAATTTTTAGTTATTAATTTTTATAATTATTGTAATTGAAATAACTTATAAATTATCCTTTTTCAAAAATAAAATATAATATCTATAATATATCCTATTATAACAACAACAATATTGAAGTCTTAATATTTAAAAATATCATTATCATTACTGTTAAAACAATAAAAAAATATTAAATTATCTGGAGAAAAAAAAACTTAGAAACATTAATAAAGACGAAGAAAGAAAAAAAACTAAAATTATTATTATTATTATTATTGCGTTAATACTGGGGGAAATTAAATCAAATAATAAAAAAAACTAAAAACTTTAATAAAAGAGCACACAAAAAAGGATAAAAAAATAAAAATTATTAGCTAAAAAAATTATTTGATGTGAAATAAAAAAAAAAACTGAAAAAAACCAAAAGAAAGAACAAAGAAAAAAAAATATCAATTTTCAAATGATTATAAACACAACTAAAATTTAAGAGCAAAATTTTTCAAAAAAATACCACCTCAACAAAAAAGAAAATAATAAAAATTAAAAATCAAAGCTAAGAGCACATATATATAAACATGGACAAAAATAGGGACTATTTCATAAATAAAAAATAAAGGAATTAAAATAAAAAATTAAAAGTATAAGGGCTGAAATAAAAACCAAATATATTATCAATTTCAATCAAAGGATAAAATTGAAAAAATCAAATCTTTTGTACTGAAAATATTAAGGGATTTAAAACCAAACCCAAAATTAAAAGAATAGGGATTGAAATGAAAATGTAATAGATAATCAATTTCAATTGAATGACACAATTGAAACAAATCAAAACTTACATAACAAAAATGAGGACCATACAGCACAATTAAACGATTAGGAACTAAAATAAAACAACCGTAAAATTGAGGGGTTACCATGTAATTTATCGTGTAGGAGAGAGAAGAAAAAAAAGAAGATCAATTGACCATTATAATGTCTCCGGCCACTGTGTTCCGCCACGCGCCACACTATGAAGAAGAAAACACAACGACGAATCCATTGGGACGCTAAATGAATATTTTCTGCCACTGGAATACATTGAAAGCATTGCTCGAATAGAGCGTCATGAAGAAAATTGTCGACGCGAGTGTCAGACACACCCACAGTGTCTGCGGAAAATTTTAAAAAATAGTAAATTACCTAAACACTCCTGCAACCAACTCTTCTATTTTGTCTTATTAGGGGGCAAATAAATATTTAGACATTTTCAAAAAAATATGAAATATCTGAAACACCCCTATAGGCACCCCCTGGTTTTTGTCCTATTAGACAGTAAAATGGTAATTTTACTGTGCAATGGAATGTGAAATTACCGTGACAGCTCCTTCGACAACTCTTGATTTTGTCTTATTTGAGAGTAGAGTGATTATTTGACTATGCACAAAAAATAAAAAAAGTAAAAATAACTCACGACTTAGAAATGTGAAATTACCGTGACACCTACTCCAACAACTCTTAAGGTATAATGATTATTTTACTGTGCAAAAATTATATAAAAAAAACCGGTGACCCAAACACCCGAAACCAAACCGAACCAACCCAAAAACACTATTGTAATCCACATTGAAAACACTCATAGTGAATAGTAACACCCTGACCTCTTTAATATATGTTATAATTACGTGTTTAGCCAAAAGTGCTCTATAAGAAAATTTAAATTTTTATTCTTTATTTTAATTAATTTTAATGATGTTTTTAAATCATTTTTATGTGCTAATGTCAAAATAATTTTTTTTTTAAATAAACATTTTCAAGCATTTTTTTTATGAAAAACACTTTCAAAAGCAACCTCAATCACGCTTCCAAACAGAACAAACAAAAAACAAAAGAATAAGTGCTGAAATGAAAAATAACATATATGATCAATTTCAATTGAATGATAAAATTGCAGAAAATTCATCCCGGGACTGAAAAAATTAGAGCACTTCAAAACAAAAAAAATCAAAAGAATAAAGGTCGAAAAAAATCACATATATCATAAAAATCAATTGAAGGGCACACTCAAAACAAATCAAAACTTCTATAATAGAAATATGAAGAAAAAAATAAATCAAAAGCCTAGGGACTGAAATGAAAATACTATAAACACAAAGAACTAATTTGTAGTTTGGTATGTAGGAGAGAAAAGGTGAAACAAATGGATCAACCGACTATCAATACATCTCCGACCATCATTGGATGACACACGAATATGAAAGAGGACACAACGACGCATCAAATGAGATGATGAATGAATATTTTTAACCACTGAATGATGCCGCACCCGTCATCCTAAAGGCGTGGATGAAAGACAACTGTGGGCGTGTTAGCGAGACTCGCTTACTGGTTTTCTTTTAAAAAAGAACAAAATGTAGATGAAAATACACATACAGCCCCATGCTAACTCTTCTATTTTTTTAGTTTCAGGGGGTATCCCTGTAATTTAATTGTTCATCAATTGGTTAAAAACCAAAAATACTATCACATGGGATAGTCATGTTTTGTCTTATTAAAGGGCATAACAAATATTACACTGTTCATTAACAAACCAAAAAATAAAAAATATCATTGCTCATTGAACACTGTCTTGTTTGATACTAGAGGTAAAACAATAGTGCAACTGTATAAAAAATGAGGAAAAGATGAAAATAACCTTAAATAATCAAATAATATCAACCGGTCTCATGAAAATATAAAAAATACCTCGGTACTAAGAGTTATTTTCAAAGCATTGAAAGATAAAATAATAATTATATTATTATAATTCATAATAATATGTATCTACTGCTCTAATATTTATTCCACACGTTATAGCCTTTTCTTTCATTTCATTGCATGTAACATAGTGAGCTTAAAAACTGGTTTTTTGTTTAAGATGATGCAGTTCTTATATATAAAATAAAAAAATAAATCGAACCAATTTACCACGTAAACCCATCTGACCAGCGACGCGGAACGGTTAACTTTGGACAAAAACTTGGTTATGGGACCCATAATAGGAGAAAAAGAACAGTACCATGGTCCATGAGAGTGCAAAATTAATTATTGACCAGAGAGGAGAAGCAGAGAAAAAAACAAGAAGATAAAACAACACCCGCAAATCGACGCGCATGCTCATCTCTCTCCCCCTCCCTCCCTAAGCAACTGGAAGAAGGAAAAATCAAAGAGGAGGAGAAATGGCGAAATCGAGCGCCGACGACGAAGAGCTCAGGAGAGCCTGTGAAGCAGCAATTGAAGGCACAAAACAGAAGATCGTTTTGTCGATCCGTGTCGCCAAGAGCCAAGGGATCTGGGGCAAATCTGGCAAATTAGGCCGTCACATGGCCAAACCCAGGGTTCTCGCTCTCTCCAGTACGCCAAACCAGACCCGACTTTCTCTCATTTTCACACCATTCATTAATTTCCTTTTCAATTGAAAGCATTTTGTTTTTTGCAGCAAAATCTAAGGGTCAGAGGACGAAAGCCTTTCTTCGAGTATTAAAATATTCAAATGGAGGAGTCCTCGAGGTAAATAATGTTTACTGTACTTGCTTTTGTTGTTGTAGTAAATTTTTTTATGTCTTATCTGCGATGAACGAAGCGTATGTGATCAATATGTGGTTTTGGAAAAGAAATAATGGGCTGTAAATGGATGGGTAGGAAAATAAATTTAATTTGTATAAAAAGGAAAGCTATTTTAAATGCTGTTTACGGTATCTCTGATTTTGGTGCCAAGGATTATAGATACATGTCTCAAGCTTGTGTTTTTTACTTAATTATGCAGCCGGCAAAGCTATACAAACTCAAGCATCTTTCCAAAGTCGAGGTTATAGCTAATGATCCCAGCGGATGCACGTTTACCCTGGTAATGCTTCATCAGCATTTTTACGTGGGGTTGTTTACTGACTTCCTGGATTAAGGAAGGACTTTGTGAGGAAATGGGGAACTTTTTATTTTTTATACTCCTGACTGAGCTTCTCACAGGGATTTGATAACCTCAGAAGCCAGAGTGTTGCTCCGCCACAATGGACTATGCGCAATGTTGATGATAGGTGAGTGGGCCTGGGAACACCACTTCATTTTCTGCTTCTTTTTTCAGTGCTTGTTTGGTAGTGTGGTTGCAGTGCGCTTGAAAATGCTTTTCAGAGTGAGTTTGGGACGAGAGAGCATCAAATTAGTGCTTTTTGGGTGCGTTTGGATGATTGTGGTGTGAAGATGTCAAAACTATAAAAAAGCATCCCAAAACGCATTAATTAGATGCTTTTTCTGCTGAAAAGCACTTTTACCACCGCATTACCAAACACACCCTTAATGAGTAATGGATAAACAATTCAAGATTTTGTCTGCTTAATACTTTTTTTTTTTTTTATGAATTTATATACTTTTGTTCTTCATTTACGCTCTTCATTTTTTTGTTGTTGAAGGAACCGCCTTTTATTTTGCATCCTAAACATCTGCAAAGATGTACTTGGACGTCTTCCAAAAGTTGTCGGCATAGATGTCGTGGAAATGGCACTTTGGGCTAAGGTGTGAATGTGATTTTCTACTACTCTATTTATTATTTTAAGAATGATGATTGGCTACTTCTCCATCTTCAAGTATTACAGTGCTCTATCATAGTTTATGATTAACCTACTCGAAGGGAAGCCTGTTGAATCAATAGTGCTGCTAGTCATTTTGCTGTCACAGTAACTTTCTAGATACCGTGTTCTGATTGCAATAATGTATAATCAAATTGGCACATAAATATTTCACATTTTGGATGTTATTTGATGCTATTAAATTGAAGTGCTTGTTGCTCTCAAACTTAGAAGTGATTGTTACTCTCAAACTTAGAAGTGATTGGTTATCCTAGATCATGATGCATGATGCATGACTTTGTTCTCAAGCTTTGATTTAATTCTTGAAAAAAGGAAAATACACCCACCGTTCCCAAGCAAACAAATCAGCAAGATGGAGGAGGGCCTGTTGAAGCTACAGTTACAGAAAGTGACTTGAAGGTGTCTGTTGAAAGAGAACTGGTCTCTCAAGCTGAGGAAGAGGACATGGAGGCTCTTCTTGGCACGTAAGTCTTTCCTTTCCTTATTCCAAAGCTGTTCAGTCAGGTAGAGAGCTTACACATATTTTTGGCAAAATAGCAGTATACTGTGGAAGGTTCTAACAAAAGGAGGAAAAGGAATATGAACAGCATGTTGTGGTCTAAATGTTTGAGCATTTGTATTGATTAGCCTTGATTTCTGACATAAACAGCAAACATCCTTTAACTCATCCATCATTTACAGTCTGCAATTTTATAATCCAAGGTTTCAGTAGATGGGGAGTGGATCTATCCCAATGGTTTCATTTGCTTGAAATTTTCCATAATTTTAATTTAAAAAATTCAAAACTTAATTTACATCAGAAAGTGCTCGTTATGGTGCAGTAAATGGTCCACACTGGTTATGACCTGCATTCATATGTCTTCTGTTTGTGTTGATATCAAGTGCCATCTCAAATTTTTTAATGACTATCCTCTTAGATCCCATAACACAACCAAAATATTGTTCTCATTCAAGTTTAGTGTGTGTAGGTTCTCTGATAGTCTACATGTTTTCTCTCTCTCTCTTTATGCTAAATATGCTCCCCCCAGGTATCAAATACATCTCCTTTATGAAAATAATGGCAAACAATAGTAACTCTTTTGTGTCACCTTTTGTTTTTAATTTTTTAATCCACCTGATGATTTCAAGTATAAAATGATATGCAGTTATGTAATGGGTATTGGTGAAGCAGAGGCATTTTCAGAAAGGTTGAAGCGTGAGCTTCTTGCCCTGGAAGCTGCAAATGTGCATGCCATTTTAGAAAGCGAACCTTTAGTAGAAGAGGTATGTCCACAACGACTTAATTTTGTGCACGAGTTTATTGTTGTTTCTGTCTTGCAGTCTTCCCCCCCTTCACTCTTGATTTGTATTATACTTCATGAATTTTTATCCTGGTTAACTTTTTGAAGATTAAGCTTTTTAATTAGTCTGTGATATGCTTTGCCACAGCCTGTGGAGCTGTGTAATAGTGACAGATCTTGCTCCTGTAAATTGATTGCTGGTCCTTTCAGGTGTTGCAAGGGCTTGAGGCAGCAACAAATTGTGTTGATGACATGGATGAATGGTTAGGCATCTTCAATGTGAAACTTAGACATATGAGAGAAGACATTGAGTCAGTAAGTGTACATGAAATTCTGCCCAAGTAGGGTTTCTATGGTATCCATCCCTGTTTTTATTTTACCATGTCAGTCATAAAGGAAAATGTGTATGCTACGAGGAGAAATTGTTCAACTTGGTGGTTGTTAATGGATTCATTACTTTCATATGTCTGCTTCAAATAAATATCTCAAATTACCTTGCAAGACACATGTTTTGGATCTATGCATATATTCAAACATTTACGTTACATCTTTCTCTGCTGCTGCATGATTATCCATTTTATGAATCCAGATAGAAACCCGCAATAACAAGTTGGAGATGCAGTCTGTAAATAACGTATCACTCATTGAAGAGCTCGATAAGCTTCTTGAACGACTGCGTGTCCCTTCTGAAGTATGCTATTCATCACTTTGCTATCACTTTTAGTGGCAATGCATTCAAATTTTGCTTTCCTCTAATCATGTTGTGTTGGTTGCAGTATGCATCTTGTCTAACAGGGGGTTCGTTTGATGAGGAACGCATGCTTCAAAACATTGAAGCATGTGAGTGGTTGACTGGTGCTTTGCGTGGTCTTCAAGTGCCTAATTTGGATCCAATCTATGCAAATATGTGTGCTGTATGCTCTGTGCCACTTTCTTCTCCCTGATTTTTTCTACTAGCAAAATGATAAACTAGGTTGTTTAGAAGATTAAGTGGGAGAATAATTGGCTATTGCATCAAGATGCATGTTTTTTTCCCCTCCTGAGTACTCATCTTTGTGTAAAAGTTATCCTGAATTACACAATACACATGCATGGCAATTCTCTCCAATTGTTAATGATGTGATACACCATGCTTTGATTTCCAAAATGATCCCAAGGACACAAATTGAAGGATCCTTGTCCATCGTTTAGTATTTTTTGACAGTCTTTTGAATTCAGGTTTTAGGATGGAGCTACATAACAGAGTTATTTGTTAATGTGAGTAGTGGTCTTTTTCTAAAACAGTGGATTGTATTATTACAGGTTAAAGAAAAGCGGACAGAACTTGACAAATTAAAAACTACATTTGTCAGGAGAGCTTCTGAGTTCTTGAGAAACTACTTTGCAAGTTTGGTGGATTTCATGATAAGCGACAAGAGTTATTTTTCACAAGTATTTTTCAGCTTTCTGTAATTTTTATACAGATCACAAAGATTATTATTGGGTCTCGGAATTCTAATATTTGCTTGTGTGCTTTGTGTGAAACAGCGTGGACAGTTGAAGAGGCCTGATCATGCTGACTTAAGGTACAAATGTAGGACATATGCTCGCCTTCTACAGCATTTAAAGGTTCATTACAAAGCTTTTCCAATAAATCTCATAAGTATACTTTTGTTCTCTCTCTCAAAGTTGCTCTTTACTAACATTTTCCTGTTTCTGTCGCCAGAGTCTCGATAAGAATTGCTTGGGTCCTTTGAGGAAAGCATATTGTAGCTCCCTTAACCTGCTTCTTCGTCGGGAGGTCCGGCCACATCTTTTTATTGACTAAACATTTAGTTTTTACTTGATTGTTTATGAATTTATCTGGTTTTAGTGATGCCATTTTCATTTAGTTTATTCTGCTTTTTTTTTTTTGGCTGCATTTATGGTATTTCAAACATACCTTTTTAAGGGTTATCTCATTCACATGCAGGCTCGTGAATTTGCTAACGAGCTTCGTGCTAGTACAAAAGCATCAAGAAATCCAACTGTCTGGCTGGAAGCTTCTCCAGGCTCGAGTCAGAGTGCACATAATACAGATACAGCTTCAGTTTCTGAAGCTTACGCGAAAATGCTGACAATATTCATCCCACTCCTTGTAGATGAGGTTACAATTTCCGCATACATATTTTGGAAATCATTAATGTTGTTGCCTCTTTCATGAATGATTTATATTGCTTTGCAAATCAAACTGCAGAGTTCTTTTTTTGCACACTTCTTGTGCTTCGAGGTTCCTGCACTTGTTCCCCCAGGAGGTGTGGCTAATGGAAATAAAGGTGGGAATTACAATGATGACGATGACGATGATGATTTGGGTATTATGGACATTGATGAGAATGATGGAAAAGCTGGTAATACCTCGTAGATCTGTATTCATCCCACTTCAAATTTGTATAGAAACTTGTCATGAAAGCTCTGTCGCTCTAGAAGTTAAACAGTGACAATTTATTTGATTTTGTAGGTAAAAATTCTGCAGATCTGGCAGCACTAAATGAATCTCTTCAGGATTTGCTTGATGGAATCCAAGTAATGTATACTTTACATTGTTTCTTAGAAGGGTGTATTCATTCTTGCATGCTCCTTGCATACATAGAGAGAGATGCCCTTGCATTTGCACATGCACTTTTTTATTTTTTGAATGTATGTATGCCATGTTTAAACTTTTCTTCTTGTTGGTCGGTGCACCTCAGCATCTCCCCCCCTCTTTTTATGGTTATTATATTGCATACTAGCAGTAGGTATTGCTGAGTGATTCACCACTTAATTTACAATACTATTATAATCTCCAAGTGCTGACTTGTTGAGGGTCATGGATTTTTAGGATGATTTTTATGCTGTGGTTGATTGGGCATACAAGATAGATCCCCTGCGCTGCATATCAATGCATGGGATTACAGAGCGTTATCTCTCTGGTCAGAAAGCTGATGCTGCAGGATTTGTGCGTCTCTTGCTTGGTGACCTAGAGTCAAAAATTTCTGTGCAATTCAGTCGTGTACGTGTCTAACATTCAACTTAAAACAAGTGATAACCATACACATTCCAAGCTTCTTTAAATATCTGGTTTACCTTGAGATCTATATTTCAGTTTGTTGATGAAGCATGCCACCAAATTGAAAGAAATGAGCGTAATGTGCGGCAGACAGGGGTTTTATCCTACATCCCAAGGTAATTTGGATCTGATGGACATGTTCTGTGTTGTTATGGGTGAACTTGCATCTGTACTTTCTGTCAAATTAAGATACAAGAATATTATATGTGAAAAGAACTAATTAATTGTAAATGTGTACCCTAACAGATATGGAGCATCTAGGTAACATTTGCTGTGAAATGATCAAACCAGCCAACTTTTATGATACTTGTTTCACTTGATTATTTGCTGTGAACTCTTTTAAGTGTATTATGCTCACCGCTATTGTGTTCAGGAACTAATTGCATCTCCAAACTCTTGCCTGTGACTATAATTGACTTGCATATTTTACTGAGTTGAAGATGGATGTGCTTGGCTGCTTAGATTTTCGATTAACAGCAGGAGCTATATTTCAAACTAACAATACTTGATATTTGCAATGATTTTGCTGTTTGTTTACATTGTGTGCTATGATAAGTTCTTTTATTTCATGCTATATGATATTTAACATTGATCAAACATTTATTTTTATCATAAAAATGATGTAACTTTGTCTTGCTTAGATTTGCAACCCTTGCAACTCGTATGGAGCAGTATATCCAGGGACAATCTAGGGATTTGGTTGATCAGGCATACACAAAATTTGTGGGTGGTCTTTTCTTAAGTGTCTCTTTGTGTTTTCTTTCTTTTTAGAAGGGTGTTGTTGTCCCCCCCCCCCCCCCCCTTTTAATTTCAGGCTAAGTTGAAATTTACAATGTGGATGTTATTTGACAGGTTAGTATTATGTTTGTGACTTTGGAGAAAATTGCACAAACAGATCCAAAATATGCAGATGTCTTCCTATTGGAAAACTATGCAGCATTTCAAAATAGGTACATTTCTCTCCCTCTCCCTCTCCCTCCCTCTCATTTTGGTAACTTTCCTCTTTTTGTGAAAAATCTTGATTCAGTAAAAAGATTTTTCTCCTCAAGCCTGCTTATTAGAAACAGTTGCATGCAGCTTGTATGACCTAGCCAATGTTGTGCCAACTTTAGCCAAATTCTATCACCAGGCAAGCGAAGCTTATGAACAAGCTTGTACACGTCATATCAGCATGATTATTTTCTATGTAAGCAATCATCCTACTCCTGGCCCTCTTTTGCCAGTCTTTATTCCAGTTGTCTTTCTGGTTTCTAATGTTTGCTGAAGTTTTTTAAATGATTTTTGCCTTAACCTTTGGATGGTGCTTGTCCTCATCAAGTTTGGTTTCTGCAGCAATTTGAAAAACTTTTCCAGTTTGCTCGCAAGATTGAGGATTTGATGTACACCATAACACCAGAAGAGGTTAGTTTGTGGTGATCAAATGTCATGCATACTACACCCCATCATATTAGCTCCCCAGAGTTTGTTATGAACCTCTAAGGAAGATATGATATTGTGATATACCTCCTTGATCAAATGCCATACATAGTATGCCCCATCATATTAGCTCCCCGGTGTTTGTTATGAACTTCTATGGAAGATATGATATTGTTCCTCCTTTTCCTTTCTTTCTGTGTTTTTGTGCGATGATTTGCATAAGATGGAAGATACTAATTCAGATCAAAACAATGATAAATGGAACAAAAACATGCCTTTTTTACATCTTTTCTCCGTCACTTTCTGTCTTGTTGCCTTGCTTGCTGGGCAACCTGTGGTTATACTCAAAATGTTGGTTTTGAATTCTGCAAGCCTCTGCTGGTTAGCATAAGAATTGCAGTGTTGAGTGCTCAGCTCTTAAGATCTAATTGATTTGGCAAGAAATTTGTCAGTTATATGGATACAATTGATGCTAACATGGTTCCAGCAAAGAACTGCTAGAAGCCATACTGTCACATCGCTGACAATGGTCTAAGATTTATATGTTCCTGCTCAAACTATTGAAATGCTGAATGTCTTTGCCTTCTATTTTTTTTCCTTTTAGATCCCATTCCAGCTTGGATTGTCAAAAATGGATCTCCGAAAGATGTTAAAATCTAGTTTATCCGGGGTAAGTTAACACATCCACAACAATCTGATTGTCTCTTGAGTCTGGTCTTGAATCTAGTGTTGTGATAACATGGTTTTTCTGCCACAGGTTGACAAGTCTATTAGTGCAATGTACAAGAGATTACAGAAGAACTTAACTTCAGAAGAATTATTACCTTCTCTGTGGGATAAGTGCAAGGTAATTCACTTAATATTTGAGGATTTGGTCTTTAATGTTTCTTGAAAGGCAGCTGGTGGAGCAAGTAATGGGTGTTTGATGGTTGGAAAGTTATTGATCAACAAAGAATTTGATTTATGATTTATGAGCAAAGCATGCAGTAACCTGCAAATGGAAACTCAACCTATGTAGTTTGTTCTTGAGTGTTTTGGGGGTAATGGAAGGGAAAGGTGGGTTCCCACAAATAATAGAAATTGCCATCTATCCATCTTTCCCTTGTGATGAGGTTTGTGAAGATTCTTAAATGAAACAAATACCCTTGGTTTGAAATTACATAGGAATTACAGCCCCCACATTAAGAATATTTTTAGTTCAGTTATTGATCTGCATTCCCTTTTCATTTGCTCTCTTTCCCTTGCCCCATCCACACAGGGGAATGCTATTGGTACAATTTCTACCTGTAAAAAACTTTCTTCATTATGGAATTTGTTGATGCTGGCCAATGGGATCAATTTTGTTTTCTTACTGCTAACAATTTGTGCTAGGAGACCATCTTCTGATGAAATAAATAATCAATTGTGTTTTGCGTCTCATTCAGTAAACTGCTAATAAAGCTGATAGTTATTAGAACTGCTTTTTATCTTAATTTGACAGAAAGAGTTCTTGGACAAGTATGAAAGTTTTGCACAACTCGTTGCAAAGATCTATCCCAACGAGAGTATCCCTTCAGTGTCAGAAATGAGAGAGCTTCTGGCTTCCATGTGAACTTTGTAAAGGGTTTTCGGTTGTATAATTTTTATTCTTGAACAGGACTATGTTGACATACTGTAATTATTCTTTTTGGTTCTTGTTTTCAAGTTTTCCCCATATTCTATTCATATTCTTGTAATTATTCTTTTTGGGTCTACGACAACGTGATTAACTATGAATCTGGACAAAAAATAAGCCGAACTTGTGTTTCGTGCCCAGCAACTTCTGATGCTGAGAGCTTACGTTACATGGGATGTGACGACGGGTTTTTTTTAGCTTTTCAGAAAAGATTTTCTCGGGAGGCAATAAAGAATTAATGACTACAGGGAGCGGAAGACTTCTAGCAGCAAAAGAATTTCCAAGGATCCTGGGACCCTCTGAGAAAGAAATTCACGATCACAAATGGAGAGAAATGTACAGAAAATTACTGATATGATCGCAGAACCACCGTAATAAATTAATAATTTAAGGCTCTTAGTATTCTTTCTTCCGGGAATTTCCTAGCCATGAACGAAAGACACCCTTCAAGCGACAGCATCAAAGAGGAGTTAACCATCAAGTAGTACAGTGATCGGTTTGATGATATTCAGTGTCAGAACACAATATAAATCATATTTTAGTATAATTCGTTTATTGGTTTAATTTTTTTAGTTGAACTGGATTTTTCTTAATCTTTGAGTTTTAAATACAGAGAACTTTCAAGAGTGTTTCATTAAAGACTTTGCTGGTGATGATGACGATGGTGCTGTTGAAGCCCTCTTGGAATATTAAAAAAGCTGATGTCGCTGAACTATCTGCCATCCTCTCTATATCAAAAGCTGAGGCAAGCATCTTACTCTGACATTTCAACTTTCACGTTTGGTGTAAACCTTTGGAGCCAAAATGCTATCAGATATACATTGCTCATATTTCTAGGAGAATGCATTTTATTTGTTTCGGGAATTGAGTTGGGGATGAGGGGGGTTGATTTCTATTAGATGAGCAGCTGGTGAAGAAGAAACAATTAATCACTGATTTTGCAACTTCTTCGAGCGCTAGCTGAGAACTTTATTAAAATTAAAGAAAGGGACTGCCTATCATACATCAAAGAAGCTTCCATACAAAGAACACCGTGCACTATGATATAACCAAAAAATCTTTTCTGATGTAACTTCAGGGACCTTTGCTCACTTCAGGGACCATGCATGTAACTTCAGGGATCTTTGCTCACTTCTTGTCAATTTCAGTACTGTATAGTTCATAGTGGCAGCAGATATAAAAGAATGGTTAAGATAACAAAAAAATTGCTCGCATCTATGTCTCCTTCTATGCATGTTATGAGGAGGGGCAAAAAAACATTGCATCCATTCATCCATCCATCCTGTAGCCACCACCTATATATTTTCCACAGCACCGGGAGAGAGTCTTGAGAGTAGGAATATACAGGCTGACGAGAGCAGTACCGCTCCAGCAAAACAGGCAAGATCCAGACTGGTAGCCAGCGGTATGCTCTTGAATTTCTCCAACATTCCCACTTGAAGTATCATCATAATGGCATGCCCGATTTTAGATTTTGCTTGTGAAACTGATCGCATTTCGACCCATGTTGGGAGGGACTGCAAGAAGAACCAAGAAAATCAATATTTGGAATTTATGAGTGATTTATTTTGGATCAAAAATCGGAAAAAAATAAAAACACTCGCCTTCAAAGAGAAGAGGCCAAACAAGTTTGAATCTGGCAGCAATAACGCTTGATCTTTTGGATTTTTTGATCCCACAAACATAACGTACAGCCCAACTCCAAAAATAAGCATGGCAGTTCCTACCAGAAACATGTCTGCATTCAAAATAATATTGGATCGAGCACGATATAAATAGTTAGAAAAAAGAGAAAAAAATATATAATTGGTTTTAATTCTAAGAAAACAAGAGGGAGATCTACCTATGGCTTCTATAAGTAGATGCACCAGGTGCCCTTGATCTGAAACTCGAGATAGTGTGTTGAAATACTGAAAATATGACTCCAAAATAAGAAAGCAACCCTGCAATATTATGATTCAAAAAAGGTGTTCATTATCAGCAATACCGGAATATATGTGCAGAGAAAATATCTCTTGTTTATAAGAAAGAAATATCATTCAAGAACAGAATTAATTAAAACCAATAAATATGTACCATCTCATTCAAAATTGCTCCAACCTTACACTATTATCCTTTCACTTATCTATTTTAGCTTTTTAAGAAGATTAAAAAACATAAAAAATAAGATTTTATTAGAAAAGATCTACATCTTTTGTAATATAATTAGACAAATATTCGAGGACAGTAAAGAAATAGAAATAAGATAGAGAAAATGATAGTTACCTCCACAAAACACAATGCTGAACCGAGCAACGACCCCGCGACAGCAAATAACGTGAAGAATCGACAATCAATTATAGCCTGCACAGTTGCAGTCGATCAATTTAAATTTATCCATTGCTTTTTAATCATAAGTTTTTCCCCATAAAATACAAATCCATGTATGCCAAGCAAAGTTGCTAAAATAAAGTTTGCATGCATGCGTTATTAAGGAAATAAAATCAGTTGCAGAAACTCTGAAATTATATATATGATATATAATGCATAGAAAAAAGCTGCAGATCCCTGCTATTGTATCTGGTCAAGGGCTATCCTAACGTATCATGAAGCAAGTGTGTGAATAGAGTGCACTGAAAGTGTAAAATCTCTGCTTAAGCCTTGAAGTGTGAGTAGAGTGCGTAGAAAATCATAGTCTTATGCACTCTTTTCAGAAAATCATAGTGTGTGAAAATATAGATGGGCCATCATACAACTATGATTTTCTGCGAGACGAATTTCCCATTGAAGTTTTGAATCTTTCACACCTTCAAACTTTTTGGGTCATTGGTTAACAGCTAAATTGTAAAGTACGTGTACATGAAAAAGTCTTACCAAAAATAAATAAATCAAACCAAAAAGGTTCATGAATTAAGTTTCTAGAAGGAAAAAAAAGGTACAAAATCAATTACTGATAAAAATAGATAAATTACCTTCTCAATGAGCTTCTGGACCTGGAATTTCCATAGCTTTGGTTTCAAAGCCGGTGGCCTCAACACCTTACGCAAAGCATTACTAACCGTAGCAAGTAAAGAAGCCAAATCTATTAATCCTCGCTCAAATGGCTCTACGGTGAGCAAAGAACCCTTTGAAGCAGCCACAGATGCTTTGACAGCAACCGTGGATTTCCTTTTATGATCACCATGATCCCCAGAAACCATCTTGTCCCCATTAAACCCTGCAGCCTTGCCGACACATTTTACCGAAGTAAATGGTGAAGAAGTTGTGTTCGGAGGACCAACATGATGCAAAGGCCTAGATGAACGTAATAACCTTGTGGTTGTCATCGTTCTTTCTACTTGGTTTCTCTTTTTTGGGTTTAATTATGTTTTGGTTGTGGGTTTGGGGGGCTATATATAATAAGCATCGAGGACATTGAGAAGAGAAGATTCGAGGCATATTAGCTGTTAGTGTCGCTACATGAAGGCGGGGCCTTTACACTTTTTCTCTCTTTGGGACACCACAATTACACCCATAGCATAAAAATCAGTTCTTTTAATTTCATTCTGAAATAAAGAGTTTTACCAATTGGGTCCTCTAACGCTCTCCCACGAGCTCCTTCATTTTCTATCTAGTGTGCATGTTTTACTCAATAGAACGCTAATTTTTTGAGAAGATATGGGTGAGTACAAATAGAAGTATAAAATTTCGACTGATTAGGGACCTAATTGGTGAGTGTTTTGTTTTAAGTAAAATTAAGAGTCTAATGAATTTGAGATTTTTTTTGCCCCTTTTCTTTTCTTGCAGAGGATGGTTTTGATTTGTTGAAGTTTCAACCTCACGTGGTGTTCTTAGTTTGACAACGTGTGGGTTCAAATAAGTTGTGAGCCGAACACTTGTCAAACAGCATCTTTTAGGGGACTTTTACCTGGTAGAGTCCGGGTTGGTTTTCCATGAAGAAGAATAATTTGTCAGGTTCTTCGAACCCTGGCGTGCAGAATGAACAGTATGTGCTTCCGTCGAGGAATAGTTGTCGGCGCATTTTTATTTTTTTTTATTTCGAACACGAAATCTTAAAAAAAAAGGGTTCGATTGTCAATTCAGCTACATGCAAATAGTTGAACGAACAAGAAGGCTACTTTCCCCACCATTTGCTTGGCAAGCTCGTATATTTGTCGTGATGGCTTCAGAACACAACCAAAGCTAGCTGTTCCTTGTTTTTTATTCTTCTTAGGATTAAGAAGAGTTAATATGAACCTGTCAAGGAGAGTTAATTGAACCGTTTCTTTCTATCAATATTTGTGTCATGAATCCCATGACCTAATATCTCACCAGCACAGCATTTAGGGTTGGCAAAAATTCTTGTTACATCGACAGGCCAATGTCAACATCCGGACCTTTAGCATAACACAGTCATGTGTTACATCGATTATTAGACGGTGCCGAAGACGAACGCGCATATCCATGTTCACCCTCCATTGTAATTCACGGCCCGAATTTCTTCCCCAGCTCTACCTTATCTTGCGATTTCTTTTGTTTTTTTCCTGAGAAGGCCTTATGTCATGTTGAATTGCCACATTTTCAAAACGCCTATGTCGCTGTTCTTGGTTGATTTTTATCCCAGATAAAAAAATGGTTTTTTCTTTCTGTTTTTGTTTTGCGCTGAGAAAACCTCAATGATAGATTCTGTTCAAACTCGTTCTTCTCTGTTATGGTAACAAGTCATGATCCAAGCAGCAGCAGCCACAAACTAAAAAGAAAAAAAAATTATAATGTTCGAACTATAATTAGTCTATATTGTAAATAATATGGATTCAGCAGGAAAACGTGATACAATGCTCTGTTATCACGTGTATATTTATATTGAATTCTGATACAAGTTAAAGCTAACAAGGTTGTTATACAGGATAATGATAAATTACATGCAAACAATTCTATTCTAAGAGCAACACTGATTCCTTAAGCAGATAGGAATCTTGCATTGGAAGTGTTTGATATTGTTCTGTCTTCTACTTCTGTTACATATATTAAGTAGAAATTGTCTCACTTATTTAAAAAGTAATGGGATTTTTTTTACAGATTCAAAGCGTCATTTGCGTGGCAATCTCGTACATTTGTCGTGATGGCTTGAGAGCACGACCAAAGCTCGCCGTTCCTTGTTTCTTTTTCCTAGGATTGGGGATCAAGGAAAGCTACTCGACCTCTATTTGTTTTTGTGATGTTATATGTGTATTGTTTTAATTTGCTCCAATTATATAAATTTAGATAATATTTGATCGATTAATCGATATAGATTAGAGTTTTATATAGGTTTTATTGATTTGTTTTTTAAAAATATGATTTATATTTTTTTAAAATAATGTTTTTTTTCAAGCACAACCACAAAAACATACCATAATATATTACATACTTAGTGATTGCTTTCATTTATTTATTTGCTCTAACTAATTAGAAATATAGAGCATTTTTTTCTTTGAGAAGTAATTACAGAAATTTATTAATTAAAAGTGATTTAATATCATGTTCCGTGTCTTCCAAAATTAAGGAGAGAAAAAATCAAACCTACAAAGAAAACACACAACTACACTCTATAAAAAGAAAAGGAGTCGTTTTTTTTTTAAAAAAAACAATTAATAATAGAAAAAAAGAAGATTGAACTACACGACAGAGAAGATCTTCTCTTAATTTCAAAATTTCCACTAAAACTTTTTACCAAAAAAATTCCAATTCCTAGAGCATTCTCTTAGACACATAAAACTTAAATTAAAAAACAATATTCACCATTTTCAAAAAAAAAATCGAAAAACTTTTCAACGAGAGATAATTGAACCTTTTCTTTTATGATTTTTTTGTGTTATCCATTACCTCAAAGCGATGATCAAGTTAAAATAATATCTTACAAGATACAAAATAAAAACTTTTCAAGAAATATCATCCTGTGTTAATAAATATCTTAAAAAACAATATAAATTATATTTTAACGTATTTTTTAACAGTTTAAGTTTATAGATGAGATAATCCTATAGTATCAAAGAGTTTTGCTGATTTAATGGTTACGAATTTAAATCTCACCGCTTTATTCTGTATAATAAAAAACTAAGTATAAAGTAGTGTTAACCTATGCAAGTTTTAAGTCTAAATATTTATTTGAGAATATATTTAAAAATAATATAAATTATATTCTGAAAAATTATTTAATAATTTAAATTTTTAAACGGGATGATTATTTAAAAAGACAATATTCCGAAAGGCAGTGCTAACTGCTAACATCCGGATCTTTTCCATAGTATAGTAGTCATGGGATATGGATTAATGGGCGGTGCCGAAGGCGAACGCGCACATCAATATTCACCCTCCATTTGATTTACGGCCCAGAATCTCTTCCAAGTTCTACCTAATGTGACGATTTCTTTTGTTTTTTTCCTGAGAAGGCCTTGTGTCAAGCTGAAGCACCAAGGATTCGAAACACGTTTATTGCTCTTCTAGGTTGATTTTTATTCCATCTTATAAAATGGGTTCTTCTTTCTTCTCCTTTTGATTTTGCTCTTGGAATTCTTATTTCTGTATGTTGAATTTTCAAATCTTAAAATTGACCAGCTAGAGTATAATGATCGTTTAAAAAAATAAAAAAACTCTAGCGGTTTGGGCTTTGAAATTCGGCCGAAGAAATTTATCCAGGCCCTTATCCGGTAAATAGCTCTGATCCAAATTCATTGGACCCATTCTGGTTAGAAATCTGTGTGAGTTTCTAATAGTGAGAGAGGTTTATCCTCAAAGCTTAGCTGTGTTACCTTTATGGTGCCTCACCACAATCCTAAACTCATACCAACAGCGACCTGTGCTAGTTTATCAGAAAGAAAGTGGCATTGCATTTGCATGGAGCTGGTTATCAAATAATATTGGAAGATGATACTTGTACAGTAAAATTTCAAAGGCTGATGACAGCAAAATTCTAACAAGGGAAGGCTGTGGAAATGGACGGGAGGACGGATAGATTATGTTCAACCCTTCATGAACAAGGATCTAAACTCGCAAATCTGAATGATACAGACATATTATAAAGAAATTAGTGTTTAGGATAGCTCACCACTCAATGGAATCTACCAAAGAGATAGAACTAAAAGAAGCTACCAAGCTTAACTTGATCTTAACTTCAACCAAGTCTCTATCTTTTACATTGGTGACACGCCCCAATTTTGATTGGAACAATCCCTCCAAGCTAGTAAAATAACAAGACATCAAGACCAGATTATCCACACCTTCACACGTTTTATCATATATAGTTGTAGGAAACAAGTTTCCACAAAATCTGTCATCCAATGATTTCCTACGGAAGTCTGCTTTTGTTAGGTCTAGAGATAAGATTTATGGAACGAAACTTATCTTTTTATTGCCTAGCAAAGCTTTTCATGTGCATCTGAACAGGGAGCAAGATTGTTAAAGCTCTATTAAATGCTAGTTGAAGAAGATGACAGACTTGCAAGTTGCGAAATATGGCAGCATATAGCTTTCTAGGTATGCATGGCTTGCCTAGTGTTCTCTGCAGAATCGATACAGTTTTGCCTTCAATGACAATCTTGGTTTCTGAGCATGTTATGGGCATTTTCAGCTTGCTCAATCCTTGTTTAGCACCTCCTATCTCTCATCTACATGTTTCCATGTGGATTTTGGATTTGTTAAGAATGCTCTTGCAGTATTATCTTCCACACACCATATTATAGGTCAAAATATCTATAAGTTATACATTAAATATCAGGTGGAGGCATTAGGGCAGCGGCTGGCCAAATTTATTTTGATACCTATTCTTACCATTACATTGAAAAAGAGATTTGTAGTTTTTTTCTTGAGGGAGAGCATGAACTACGGATTTCTATTAACAGTAACGAGGAAGCACAAATTAAAGCACAGGGCATATATAAGGCTAGTAGAGAGTCTATGGTCAATTGAATTAGGAAAG
Organism: Salix arbutifolia; assembly: GCA_025169955.1. Taxonomy (NCBI): domain Eukaryota; kingdom Viridiplantae; phylum Streptophyta; class Magnoliopsida; order Malpighiales; family Salicaceae; genus Salix; species Salix arbutifolia. The sequence goes on along the minus strand of CM045915.1, from coordinate 3,276,591 downwards.
GATTTTAATTCAAAAAAGAGCAAATTTTATCTAGTTCAGTCCCTGGGGTCCCAGGGCGTTTTCATTAGCAGTAATCATGTGAGGCTTCAAGAAGATATTTGTGAGATGGGGCAGCTCCTTTGTGGATAAGGCCTGAGTATCTTGGAGTTATGGTTCCAAAGCAGAGTTTGTGCTTTGCTCTACATTAAAACATCTTGCATGGTGGAATTCTCCAATTGAAGCTTTAAAGGAATTTGAAAACCACGAACCCAAACAAATATATTCTTCAGTTTTCGCCATCTCTCATGTAATGGCTACTTCTCTGAGCTTCTTGTCACAGCCCAGAATTAGACCTGTTACCAAACGTCCTCCCAATCCCTCAAGCTCGTTTCTTGAGCTATTGAATGTTAGCGGTAAAAGTTTACAGGTAACAAAGCATAATGATTTTGCAGTGGTTTCGAGAGTATATCAACGAGAAAATGCTAGTGTTCAAGGAGAGAATCTGGTGAAGCCATATTTTAAGCGTTTATGCAAGGAGAGGAAAGTGGAGGCAGCTCTTGAAATCATGGATGAAAAGGAGAGGAATGGAGGTTATGCAGACTTGCTCGATATTGTAAAGTTGATACAAATTTGTGCTGATTTGAAATTGCTGGAAGCAGGGAAAAAGGTAGATGGGTATGTTATGAGGTCCTCATCAAAGTTCAAGTCCAGTGTTGTTGTGCTGAATAATCTAGTGGAGATGTACTGTAAACTGGGCGATACAAATAGGGCAGGAGAAATATTTGAGCAAATGGGAGCGAGAAATTTGGATTCTTGGAACAAGATGCTGTTGGGTTTAGCAGAGAATAAGGAAGGAGAAAAGGCTCTTGAAATCTTTTCCCAGATGAAAGGAGATGGGATTAGGCCAGATGGTTCTAGCTTTGCTGGTGTTTTAATGGCTTGTGTGTGCGTAGGGGAAGAGAAGGAAGGACAGAAACATTTCGAGTCAATGAGCAGGGATTATGGAATCACTCCCACGGCAGAGCATTATGAAGTTATGGTTGATCTTCTCGGAAGAACAGGAAAGATAGCGGAGGCAGAGGAGCTGGTTTCAAATATGCCAATTGATCCGAACACTAGAATTTGGGAGACTCTGCAAATGTACTCAAAAACCAGAACACAAGGGCAACTGGGTTATCCATTATCACCACCTGGACTGAAGCTTGGTGACATGAAAAGGGAAAACGACAACCTCAACACAAATCATAGAAGAGTGACTTCAGACAGGAGCAAGGCATATGAAAAGTTGAGGTCTTTGAGTAAGGAGGTAAGGGATGCTGGATATGTGCCGGACACAAGGTTTGTGCTTCATGATCTTGATCAGGAAGCGAAGGAGAAGGCATTGTTCTACCACAGTGAAAGGCTAGCGATTGCTTATGGGCTTATCAATACACCTCCTGGGACCACTTTAAGGGTAATGAAAAACCTCAGGATTTGTGGGGACTGTCATAATTTCATCAAGATCCTCTCCAAAATCGAGGACCGAGAGTTTATCGTGAGAGACAACAAGAGGTTTCATCATTTCAAGGCTGGAAACTGTTCCTGTCGGGATTACTGGTAGAATACCACAGCTTCATGATTTTCCCAGTGCATAAATATTTACTATATGATTTGGTGATGGAAAACTGGACTAATTGTCGTCCTACTTTGCAGCATCAATCATTAGAAGATATATATTACTTTCCTGATTTCCTTGAGAATAATTCAAAGGAGGCATTACACAGGATAATATTTTAAGCATTTGCTTCTTGATAAGTTCTGGGATCTTGGTCTTTTGGGGTTTTTTACCTTTTGCTTTCCCCAGCCCAATCTTCTTGTATCAACTTAACTTATTACTTTCTCTTGAGCAGAAAAAAGGGTTCCTAGGAATCCATACCTCTAATTTTTATTAATTTGTGTTGAATCGGTGCTTTTTTAGGTCCTTCATGTGCTTTGTTTACTCAAATTTTCAGTGAATTCACTCCAATATCTCAATCTTGGGACATAATTCTATGAGAATAATTGTTTTAACTGTTAATTTTTTCTTTAATACATTGATCGAATGCTATGTTCTTTATAGCAATCAGCTTCCTTTGGTACAAGAGCCAATGGATCATTTTCCATAATTGTAACTTGAGACAGCAAGCAACGACCTAGTTATAGTGCACAGTGGCGCATTCTAAAGAAGATTCACCATGAAGTAGAATGCTGAATAAAGAAAGGTTAATCATTAAATAACAGATTTTTCACACAGCATATTATGAACATAGAATTCTGTCCCAAGATTGAGATCTCGCATCAAATTCAGTAAACATTTGATTAAACAGTGCACATCAAATACCCAAAAACATTAATACAGTACATGAACAGCATCAGAGGTTTATATTCCAAAGAAACCCTGACTTTTTCTGCTCAACAAAACAGTAATTCCTGCCCAATTATTCAAGAATGGTCAGTAGAAAAGAAAATGACAAGCCCAGAAGAACAGTAATTCAAGATAACTTTCTCAGGAAACAAACGCTAAAAGCATACTCAAAATTGAGAAACTCAAAAGGAACGGATTCAAGAAAGGCATACAGAAACCGACAGAGTGACAAGTATTAGCCAGGCGTTAAGAGCTTTGCTGAAACGGAAAGCAGCATCGGCATTTTTTTTGATAAATCGAGTGAGTTCAAAGTCCAACACGGCGTCAGCATATTTGCCATATTTAAAGGCATGTGATCCACTCTTCAGGAAACAGGCGAGAACTGGAATAACCCCCTATATATTGATACCATCATCCATTCTTGAAGTAAAGAAGATGAATTGAAGAGATTTTTTTACGAGTTTTTGAAAGAGCAAAGAAGAGAGAGAACAGAGAATTTAGAATGAGGGATAGGCAAAGTTCGTTGTACAGACAGGGATTTTGGGCGGGAAGAATCTGTGGTCGCAATGGCGGCCAAGTCCGTTATTGCTTTCTTTTTTTTAACGGTATTGCTTCTTAGGAAAGAATATAATGATAACAGTCAAATTGACCTGCGAACAATCCAAAAACAGATGCGGTGTTCGCGCTAACATTTCAACTCATTGATATTATAGCTTCTAGCTTCTCTTTAGAAATGTATTTGAAATATATTTTAAAATTTTAATTTTTTTTATGATTTTAGATCTGTTTTTATTTTTTTATATATTTTTAAATAAAAAAACATTTTAAAAAATAACCACTATCATAATTAAATTTGGATAATAAGGTTAGTAATAATAATAAAAACGTGATTAATACCTTGTTTTTTCAGGTCAACCCTTGACCAAGACGGGTTATGAATATAGTACCATAAAAATAGCACTGACCATTAAAATATGGGCTTCCAGATTCTAGGACTCGGTTGTTTTGGTAAGAGTCAGGACTAAAACTTCGAATTTTTTCCCAAGGTCCAAATTAAAAGATGATCTGAAAATGACAAGATGCTAAAATTACAAATTATTTATCAGTAGCAAACACGGTTTCTATTTAAATTTATCAAGAAGATGAGATAGACTATTTGATTCCACTCCTGAGTGATTCAAACTATACCATATAACCACTTCATGGAGTAATGCTATAAAGAAAAGGAAGGAAACCCAGAAGAATAAGATACACAAGACAGTAGCAAGCAAGATGAATGCTGATTGATTTAATCGTCAATCTAAACAATTGTATAACAAGTCTCATCTAGAAGAAATTGTTATGAACTGATCAAAAAGTGCTGCAAATGGAACTTTACAGTACAGTTCTATGAAAAAAATTCGCAAGACGTTTAGCTGGTGTGTCCTCACTTTTGGGGGGTTGGAAACGTCTGGAGTGAGCTAAAGAGCTGGATGATAAAGCCTGATCATGTACAGATGTAGATTCTTTGGAATTGGAACTGATAGGCGATCTTCATTACAAACATCAATAGTTTTCTGCTACAGGTCTAGAAGGAAAGAGCCTCAAAAGAAATGTCAACAGCGACCATAGGCAAACCAAACCAAGGACTTGGAAGGTCACTATCATCGAAACTAAGGCATTGCTTCTTTCCAGTAGCAGGGCAGACTCTGGAGCCCCTCTCAAAGTGAACATCAATTTCTCAATAAAATAAGCAGCTTTTGTCAGCTGATATAGCCTATAAACCTGTCAAACCAATTCAAACTGTTAAAACCCACAATTTTTTGGCTTCAAGAGCGCAGGATTGCAGTAAACGTAGTCATATACCTCGAAGATGATGGGGACTAGAGGCCAACAAGACGACCCATGCTTGTCCAGATAAGTCTCAAACAGACGCTGAGCAAGGCAGCCAACTAGGAAGGGGAGCACAGAAACCAACGCTGGCAAGCCAAGGACCGGCCAGGTCACAAACACAGCGAAGAGAGGGGCAATAACCTTGAAACCCATGACAAAGAAGGCAGATGTCAGGTATCCTCTGAGGCCTGTTATAAGACCCCATCTCTTTGAGCTAAATTGCAGATAAGGCCTCTGAATGCGATCAGTCACAGTCAAGAAGGTTGCAAGACCAAAGTAAAACATAGCCTCAAAAGATAATGATGTCACAATCTCTGCAAAATAACTGGCATATAAGATGCTTTGTAGATTTCTTTTTCCCATCTTAATCATAATAAATACACACTCAAGCAGCATAAATAAATCATGGTATTATTTTGACAAGATTCGGGTACTCTTTTTTCCCATACAAAGTATCAACAGTAGATCATCGTATTGAAAAAACCCTGAAGTTATTGACAAGACAATGATCAATTCAATTGCAAGGCCATATAGTACAATAAACATCTAATCAAAGAAGTGAAATCCGTTGCATTTTCCTGTAACACCAGTTTGGCCCTCAGATATTGATCCAATAACCTTGGTGACTGTTAAAAAAAATGTTTCCCAAACCTCATAGATTGGCTTGGTTAGGGTCTTCCAAAGTCTTAAGAAGTGAACTCAGTTCTTATTGAACACAAGCACTTCCCAAAAACTCACTAATGATAGTTGGTGTACACAAATGTGGGAGCAACTAGGCTCCCCACCCTAAAAAACATATCACTTAAATCCAAATTAATCATGCTCGAAATTGACAATAGGCACTAACAATTTGCAATGGTATCTATATTCTTATAAAACATAATCTGTCATGATAAATTAATAGTGTTCAAATTGAGCTAATTGGCTAAAAACCAATGAGCATCGCACACATATGAGGCAAACAAGAAAAATAAGAGGGGGTTAATTTTCACATTTCACTATTGTGCTCGGTCAAATATTCCAGTTCCACACCACTTTTTTAAGTGCAAATATTTCAAGAGCTCAAACTGATAAGTACCTCCAAGAACTTCATCCTTGAGGAAAGCCTCAATGGCAGAGCCAAGGAAAAACTGGGGCACAATCAAAGACAGTACCAGCGCAACCGGTCCCAAAAACCAAACAAACGAGCCTTTATCCTCATTGAAAGGTGCGGAGACCAATCTCCCTTCTTCCACAGACTGGTGAGTCAATCCATGAAAAGAAACAGAACCTGATTTACCATTAAATGGCTCCACCCCATTATAACTACTAGCAGGCACACCCGAACCTTTCCTTCTCGAAATCTTTAAATTCGTATCAGCATTAGAATTAGAACTTGAAGAACCGCATATTACAACTCCTCTGTTCAAGCTTGACCAGGAAAACCCCTTAGATAGATTCTTGAGACCAGGCTTCACACACACTGCAATAAGACAACCAAGCAAATACCAAAAAAAAGCCCGTTGCTTAGAAGATGGAAACTGCTTTTAATCACCAATCGACTAGCGTGAGAAAGCAAAACATACATTTTGATGGGGGTTTAAGCAGGATTCTGGGGCATCTCAACCCAACATTGCTTGCAGATACCTTAAATTTTGAAACATAGATGATGAGTTAGAAAAAGTCTAGGTACAAGAAGACACAATCCAAGCATAAATTTGAGCGGATGTACTTACAACCTCGTTTGAAAACAAACAATTAGCTGATAATCTGAGTTTCGGAGCAGTAATTCCGGTGCAAACTGATTGCATTTCCATGTTTTTTTGTTGTAGTTAAGATTTTAGGGCTTTTAGTTAGGATTTTAGGGCTTCTGCAGGTGCTTAAACCCTAATCCACTATCCTCAATAAAAGTCTGTCCGTTTTAAGGAGATGAACACGTGTGTGTTGTTCGGTAAATACGTGATTGGATGTTTTTTCTACATCCATTGGGTCCATCAGAGCATGTTCGGGCCCAATATCTAATATTCAGCTAGCCCAACCTAAATGAAACAAAATAAAAAAATTAGTATCCTATAAATTGTTGTTTGAACTCGTAAATTAATATATCATGTCATCAACTTATTTCACATTAAAAACTCCCATCAAGTTAAAACAGTTCTTCTCAGCTCCTGATCTGTCATTCTCTCTCCCAAATCTAAAAACTACATTAATTTGTTTATATTTATATATGCAAACAATTTAAATACATTACAAAAATCATATATATTTTAAAAAATATACCGCTCTTAAATCCTCGAAGTGCCACGTTTTCAGATTGGTAAATGAGATGGACCCACCAAAGACCTGGATTATTTTGCCAGATGAATGATTAATTAGTTAATTAATTAATTAAGCTTAAAAGAAAGATAATGTATGTTGAAGGCCTACAATATACGTGTCATAAATCAATTTTGGGTTATTCATCAAATTTATCCAAATATAAAAAAATAAAATAAAAAAAGCTGGTATCGGCAAAAAATCATAGTGGAAATTTTGGATGTTTTCGAGAGCTCGATCGTATCTCTTTTGGTGCTAGAAATAAAGGAAAATATATATTTAAGGCTAAAATAATTTATTATTGGATAAATCTGTTTAAAACTTAAGTCGAAAGACATAATTATATTTTTATGGGCCAATTTAATTTAATCATTGATCAATTTAAAGTGTAATTATATTTAAAGATTAATTTAGAGCTCAATTGAAGGATTTAATTAAGCAGAAAAACTTAATTATACATTAAATGAGTCAAATTAATGTTATTAAGGGTTTAATTGATGAGAAATTAAGTTTGGAAGCCTAATCTGGGTTAAATTGAGAATATCAGAATTTTCGGAAACAAACATTTTTGGATGAAATCGGAAGCCAAAATTAAAAAGAAAAACATTGTTCTTCCCGTCAAAAAACTTTTTTGTAACAACCCATTTTGTCAGTCTATTTCATATTATTAAAAAAAACTTACCTGTGAGGCATCACCAATAGCCATATTGTGCCATGTCGGCAGCCATGCTACAACCCACTCCTGCACTGCAACACGCAACACATCATCCCTTGGATAACACTAACATACCTATAAAAAGTCTATAAAAGGGGAGTAATGTTTAAGAACAAAAGGACAGTTAACAGAGGGGGAACTTTGCAGGAAAAAAAGAGTAATGACGAGGGGGAGAATAGAGAAAAAAACACGGACACGAGCGGAATTTGCAAACAAAAATAACAAAGAAAAGAGAGATACACAGACGAGAGGAGGGACGATCGAATTTATAAACAATCACGTAAAAACACAACAGACAACCACTCTTCCTCTTCCTTGGCGCCGACAAAAGCACACTACTCTCTTTCCTATAGTCATGTCATCTCTCTCTCTCCTTGCTAGTTCCAGCAGCAACCAACTCTCTCTCTCTCTCTCTCTCTCTCTCTCTCTATCTCTCTCTCTCCCCCCTTCTAGCCAGCTCCCAACAAGCACCAGTTTTTCCCAACACCAGCAGCTCCCCAGTAGGCTCAATTTTCTTCTCCAACGTCGGCAACAATGCAGTAGCAGTAGCAGACCAACTCTCTTTTGTCGCTCCTACCGGCCACCACATGCCATCATTTTAAACGCCGTCATCACAAGGAGAACCACATTGACCTTCTCTACCCGACGACATTGACAGGTGAGCCTCTCATCACCGCCGATCACCCTCCATTTCACTGTTCACGTGTTACGTGAACCACGTGAACAGTGTGAGTGAATTAATTCACTACACTGCTCACGTGTTTGCTTTTTTTCTTTTCTGTTTCGGCTTTTTGGGATGGCCTACTCTCTGCCTGGTTGGTTGTGTCGAGGCCAAATCCAGCAAAGTTGGGCCTGGCCCAGACCGATTTTTTATAAAAAAATAAAAAAATTGCATTTAAAAAACACAAAAAATATGTTGTTTTCGTGCATATAACTGAATTCTGAGATTTTTCAAGCATATTTTTCATAACAAATATATGTTGCATCTTTCTCATATTTTTAACGAAAATTAGATATTGTAACCAGTTTATGATTATCCGTTGAAATTTAGCCAAAATATCAAAAAAGTTACAAATTATTTTGTTTTAGCTATCGCGGTGTAAAATTACATTGTAAAGTACACTCGCAAGTAGTTAAAGACGGGGTTTTCAAAATGCAATTATTTTTGTTAGTCTTTCAACTTTCACTGAGGTCGAGATTCTCTCACGAAGAGAGATCTACGTCGAACTCTAGAAAAGACCAACAAAAAAATCAAACTTAGAAAAACAATCAAACAACATGTAACTTGTCTTAGGTAGGGTGCACTGGGGATGATACGTCTTTTCCTTACACAACAAATCTCCTTACCCAGACTCTCACAGACCAATAAGTTTTCTAGTGATCGTAATACTAGGTGGCAACTCCTAATAAATATTTACAGGGAGGCCAATTGCGTGGCCGATTGGTTAGCTAATTTTGGGTTAACTAGAGATTTGATAGATAGGGGGTCAGATAATTTTACTGATCCCCCGGCAGGGGTTTACACTTTGCTGTACTATGACCTAATTGGGTCTACTATTCCGCGTTTAATTTAGAAGGGTGTAAAGCCCCGATCTTTACCAAAAAAAAAAAACTCCTAATAAATATAGTCATAATTTTTATGACTATAAAAAACACTCCTTTTACCGTGTATCATTGTCTCCTTTTTTCGAGAATGGCGGAGCGTGAAGTATAAAAAAACACCGTCGCGATAATACATATGAAGTTGAGAGTGATATATTCGTGTTGATTTACTCGTTAAATATGTAATTATATCTGAAATCTTGATTATTAATAAAATAAAGTCTGTCCCTTTTCAACCCCTAAATCATTGCTGGTCCAACCAAGCCAGATGCTTTATTATTTTTAATATTATTATCATTATTATACACACGTGCATTTGACCGTCATAAAACGTGTTAACAGTAGCAGTGGTCGGAAGCTGAAAGGATTATTTCATGCACTGGGCATCCAACACATCAGCAAGTATGTTCTAGACCTTAACCCTACAAAATTTAAAACATGCGCTCTATAGAGCCGGTGACCTTGACACCATAACGGCCGCACTATTTGGTTCTACGATTTCATACATGTTGCTTAATTAACTCTACAACGTAAATTATGTGATCAGCACATGATGAAGCATCGGCCACAGGATGATACGACGACGTGGACGAGGAACGAAGGACGGCCTCATTTGGGGCTTCAACATGATGTGCAGAATTAATATATTTTTCTGGATAAGATGAAATTTTATTTTTAGAAAATATATTTTGTATATTTAAATGAATGAATAAAAATATAGGTTGTTTTATGTTTTTATAAAAATATATATATTGACTCGAATTCAAAAATTATTATATAAATTATTATTATTTTTATTATCATGGTTCTTTAGTTATAAATGGATAGTTGATTGGTGCAACGATGATAAGATGATGGATCCACAGCTTTTCGCCACTAGCTAGCCACAATAAGCACGAGATGGGATGGCGTGGGCGGGGTGGTTTGTTGTGTAGTCTAGAAAAGACGGCGTTGTTGAGTCATCGATGGAGATTGGTTGTCTCTTATGGATGTCCATCGTGGTTATAATAAGAGCAGAATACACCTTGGTAAATAGGCTAAGGCTCTGCTACTTCAAGAGTATTAAGTGAGAGGAACTTGCTGATTTCTTTATGGCTCGACCTATCATTTTACTATTATATATGTTTAGATTATTCGAAATTATCTGTGTTAATAATTTATTTAAAACAATGACGTTAATAGCTACCTGTAGTTTAATTGACTGCTAGAAAATTAACAAATAAAAAGAGAAATGCCTTCGACAATAAATATTTTTTTTGTAATAAATTCATATTTAAATTATAATTTTTCTCTTCAACCCATAAAAATTAATTGCGGGTTTCAGGGGTATTTTTTTTCCTTACTTTTCCACTACATCTAGTGAGCTGCTCTTTTTTTACCGTTTTCTCTCTCCTATGGATGAAAATGCATACGTGTCCTTTTTGCTTATAAACATTTCATTTCGGTCATTAATTTATTGGTTTCTTTTTTAATTTTGTTATTCAATTAAAATTGATCATATATATTATGTTTTATTTCAGTTCTTATTTTTTTGATTTTTGTTTGTTTTTAACTTTTTAGGTTTTTGGTTTTCAGGTTTTGATTTGTTTCAGTTTTGTCCTCCAATTAAAAATTAATCATATATTTTGTATTTCATTTCGATACTTATTCTTTTAATTATTTTTTTTAATTTTTTGGTCATTCTAGGATAATTCGTATTTTTTGTCTGTATTTATGTATCTATACTCTTAATTTTTGTTTTTAATTTCTATTATTTTCTCTTATGTTGAGATTTTATTTTTATTCAATTCAGTGCTGAAATTTTAATTTATGTTGATGATCATTATAAAAATAATTTTCCCCTTTTTCCTTTGATATTTTTTTAGTTTTTCTGTTATTTTTATTTGTTCTTTAAATTAGATGATTTTTTTCATGCTAATAATATTTATTTTGATTTTTTTTTGCTTTTTTGTTAAAGTTTTTAGGTTATTTATTTAATTTTTCAGGATAATTTTATGCTTTTCATTGTTTATGTAATAATAATGATAATTTTCGTGATTTTTTTTAATTGTTTTCTTGCTCCTTTGTTAGAGTGCTTTGCCTTTATTTTTCCGGGGCAATTTAATAACTTTTTTTTGTTAAAAAAACAATATTAATGATAATTTTATATTGATAATTTCATTGAAATGTTTTAACCAAGTAATTTCAAGTTTCATGAAAAAAAAAAAAGAGGGAAAGGAAAGAGAAACAAAGGGACGCTAACATTCATCGACTGGATTTATCAAATTAAAGAAAAACAATCTAACAAAAAATGGTAAAATACATGCATCGCTCAGACTTGAAAACCAGTTAAGGAAATGATAGTCCATTTCGTTTTGTCTATTTACATATAGACAGACAGCCACGCACACGCAGGCTTCCTTTCCTGGGAGAATTTTCTTTAGGTGCCATACAAGAAGGGAAAAACCCTAGTCGAAAAGTAAAATAGATATTACAATTAAAGCATGCTTTTCACGACTCCATCAAAGCGCAAATTCAAGGCTAGTGGGTTTCAGTCAATGGACCACCGCACTCGTAAAACCCACTTGCTCTCCCCACCCCCACCCCCTATATATTTTCCAGCTTGCAGAACGGAAGCCAGGTAGATTAGAAAAAACACAAACATGGCTTCCTCTTCTCTGGCTTTTCCAACCCTTCAACCCCAATTCAGGTCACCAAAAAACAGATCTAGTTCCAAGCCCTCAACTCGTAGCTTGTCCTTCCGTACCATCAGAGCATCGGTATCGGAAAAACCATCAGTTTCGGCTCCAGGTGTTGCTGTTTCACCACCTGAAAACACCAAGCTCCCGATCCGTAAAATCCCTGGTGATTATGGCCTTCCTCTTGTCGGCCCCTTTAAGGATCGTATGGATTATTTTTATAACCAGGGCAGGGACAGTTTCTTCAAATCCAAAGTTCTGAAATACGGATCAACGGTGTTTAGAGCCAACATGGGACCGGGTCCTTTTATTGCTCCAAATCCACAGGTTGTGGTTTTACTTGACGGCAAGAGCTTTCCGGTTCTATTTGACGTGACAAAAGTTGAGAAGAAGGACCTTTTTACAGGAACCTACATGCCCTCAACAGAACTCACTGGTGGCTATCGAACTCTGTCCTATCTCGATCCATCCGAGCCAATGCACGCCAAATTGAAGCAATTCATGTTCTATCTCCTCAAGTCACGCCGTGATCACGTAATCCCTGAATTCAAAGCCAGTTACACAGAACTCTTTGCGAGTCTTGAAAAGGATTTGGCTCTCAAAGGGAAAGCTAATTTCGTTGCTGCTAATGATCAAGCAGCCTTTAACTTCTTGTCCCAGGCTTGGTTTGGTACTGAACCGGCACAGACCAGTCTTGGCCTTGACGGACCTGGCCTAGTTTCAAAATGGGTGCTCTTTAACCTTGGTCCAGTCCTCTCTCTCGGTCTTCCAAAATATCTCGAAGATCTTACAATCCATTCCTTCCGCCTACCACCATCACTGATTAAAAAAAACTACCAGCGCCTTTACGATTTCTTCTATGCTTCGTCAAGCTTTCTGCTCGATGAAGCAGAGAATTTAGGAATTTCACGAGAGGAGGCATGCCATAATCTTCTTTTCTCCACATGCTTTAACTCATTTGGTGGGATGAAGATTTTATTTCCAAACATGATGAAGTGGCTAGGCCGTGCCGGGGCCAAACTCCACGCTCAATTAGCCGAGGAGATCAGATCAGTTGTTCAATCCAACGGTGGGAATGTTACAATGAGGGGCATGGAACAAATGCCGTTGATGAAATCAGCGGTCTACGAAGCACTCCGAATTGAACCACCAGTCCCACTACAGTACGGCAAAGCAAAGCGTGATTTGATAATTGAAAGCCATGATGCTGCTTTCGAAGTCAAAGAAGGGGAGATGCTATTCGGGTTTCAACCATTCGCTACCAAAGACCCGAAGATATTTACTCGGGCTGAAGAGTTTGTTGCTGACAGGTTTATCGGGGAGGGAGAGGAGTTGCTGAAGCACGTGCTGTGGTCTAACGGGCCTGAGACAGAGAAGCCAACGTTGCAAAATAAACAGTGTGCAGGGAAGGATTTTGTTGTGCTCGTGGCCAGGCTACTTGTCGTGGAATTCTTTTTAAGGTACGATTCTTTTGAGATAGAGGTCGGCAAGTCGTCCCTGGGAGCTGCTGTGACGGTCACTTCATTAAAGAGGGCAAGGTTTTAGATAATTAGAGATTTTGGTTTCTCGTGGGAAGAGTATAACGTGGGTAAGTGGAGATGCCAGTGTAGTAGCTTTCTGTAACGCACAATTGCATTGATATCTTCATGTAGCAGTCCTTTACTTAGCAAAAAAAAAAAAAATGATGATACAGTGTTCCATTCTGTGAATAATGAAACAAGTTGAGCATGCATGTTGCTGGAGTCGCTCGGCTCTTTTTGAGCTCTTGGAGATTTTTTTAATTTTTTTTATTAATTATTTTAAATGTATTTATGTCAATATATATATATATATATAAATATTTTAATATATTTTTAATCGAAAATAGTTTTTAAAATGCATTTTGTATTTAAGTAATTTTTGTTTTTATATTAAATATTTATATTAAAAAAATGGATGGAGGTCATTGATCAACAATTTATAATATTGAAAGTAAAATTGATAAAAGAAAAATGAAATTGAGAAACTTTGCCCAAAAGTCAAACTAAAGACCAATGACCCCTTCCTTTTAATTTGTTTCCGACTCTTTCGATGTCTTGAATTGACTTTTTATCTCCAGGTGTCAATTTTTAAAGTTAAATGTGACCTCAAAAGGCCTTGAATCCGAGTAGGTTGAGGTTTAGCTACGCAAGGTGCGATGGTATGGAGAGTCGGAGACTTGAATTATTCTTTGCACGGTGACAAATGAATTCTAGGATATAACTAATAAATATATTTTATTTATTTATAAAGCAAGGATTTCGAAACATTACAAAAATGATCTTTATTTTTAAACCAACTCTTATTATTTCATTTTAGTATCATCTTATAAAATTATAAAAATAAAATAAAATAAATACTTTTGAAAGACGGTGTGAAACACGCGCTTCACGCGGCTGGTTATGGTTCGGGAGATTGTGATGGGACAGTGCTACCGACGGTGGTGAATAAATAAAACATAACAGCATGGAATCGTTGCTTTTTGCAAAGACCGATTCTCCTTAATCAAATGTTTCCATGCTGGGGGAAATGGGTTAAAGAAAGGTCAACTTGAGATCATTTGCTAGTGGCCGGCTGTACGGTGCAGCAGGGAGGATATTTTTGACTCGCCGACAACAGTCTTGAGTTTTATAATAATTCTGATCACAGCGTTTCCCACCTCCACCACGTGCATGCCAGGTTGAAAAATAATTTTCTCATCCGCCGCCATCAAAGTTCAAACACGCAAAAGATTCTTGAATCGAACTTTTTATAGTCGAGTGTTGGTGGTTTGTTTATTTGAGATAGCCTTGCCCTGGAAACTGGCCTCTGAAAAATCAACGTTATCGTGTTCACAGTAGGTCTGGAGGATATCCACAATCTCCCAACTTGTTTATTTTTTTTAAATATATTTAGTTTGAAAAAACATTAAATAGCTGTTTATTTTATTTTTCTTCTGATTTTGATATATTTTTTTGTGCTCATATTGACATTCATGTTAATTTATAAAATGATCATGATTTTCCTTTTAATAATAATAATAAAATGATCACGGGCTTTCTTCGTGCATCAGGCTGCGTAATGTACCCTGTTGAAAGGATCCGGGTGGGCTGATCGAGTGGTGATGCAATCCACTACAAAAGCTTAGACCACAGGAAAACTACGATCCGACTGGCAGTTTTATGGACCAGTCATTCAAAGCCCATCTCCTCTAAATTATGTCTTCTTGCTCCAATTATGGGCCTACGAAGCCCGTGAAGTATGTGCGCCTATAACCCAAATTCTTTTATTATTTTTCTATAACCTTGAGGATAGAACCACTATTGAGCATATTTATAAAAATTGTTCCGACCTAGTGAGTAAATTTTATTGATTTTAAAATGATTCAAATTAAATTTTATTTTAAATTAATTTTAAGATTATTTTCATTAAACTCAGGTTGACTGAACTAACTTTAGATGATATTTAGCACGTTCAATTTTATTTTATTTTATTTTTAATTTCTGTTTAAAATAGCATGTTTTATTCAAAAATTAATATTATTTTAAAGTGTATCTCTCAAACTCATTAATCAAACCTTGATTATTATCACAAGCTAAACTTATAACTATATCGTTAATAACATTTAAATTTTGAGGAGTGTGACTCAACTAGTCATATCATAGGTTTGCTCTCTAAAGATCACCAGTTCGAGTCTCACATCAGTCATGATTACTGGAGGTTTTAAATGGTTGTTAATTTAATTGCGCGTGGGATCAATTAAAATACATGTAAACTGGTCTGGATACCATATTAAAAAAAAAATTGATATCCAAGTTAAAATCTAAGCACAAGTCAGCTGGCCCTGTTGTAATCGGCAAGTGGCGAGTGTTGATTGTGCTAGCACGCACCGAGTTTAGTTTACTTTGTGATTTAGCACTACTGAATAACAGAGCCAAGCTCGGACTTGGAGAAACGGAGCCACTGCTCTCATCTTGCAACATGAGAAGATGCCACAAAATTTCCAGTTGCCACCGTTGTCACATGGACGTGTGCTGTTGGTATATTCAATCAAACAATGACCAGCATAATCCTGCGGATTTGGCAAGAAAAAAATGGTACAAAATGATAAGCAGCGGTAGCTTTTCAAGCCCAACCAATGAGGCTTAAACGAGGAGAATTTTAAGGAACTGGGACAAAACAAAACTGTTGAGCAAAAAAACTAGTATACATTGATGGTATCATAGGAAGAAATGACCCCAAATCACTCAACTATAACGTTATTTAGCAAACTGCTCGATGAGGGAGAGCTTCGTTCACTTAACCATGGATCTTGAACAGAAACAGGTGAATTATGATCGGCCTTTTCCGTTGACTTTCTACGGGGCTGTGTCTGCAGCACCAACAAATCTTTAACTGTTAAGTTTAGAGGCTTCTCGCTGACATTAGATGAAGAAGAGGAAGGGGAAGAATCTAATGGAGCTGTGCAGTTTATTTCCTCTGAAGGTGGCCATCTGGCAAGCATTATTTGCTCCAACTCTGCTGCAACTTCCATCATTGAAGGCCTCGTGTCTTTAAGAAAAGCGAGGCATCTAAATGCCAGTTCTGCCACTTTATGCACTGAAGAAAAGGTCCAAGCATCACTGTGTAAATCAAGAAATGGATCTATGATCTCTTCCAACCGCCCCCTGCCAATCTTGTCAATAGCAAGAGAAGCCAAATTCACTTCATCTTGAGGCCTCGAAAAGTCCAGAACCTTCTTTGCTGTGATGATCTCGACGAGAACTACACCGAAGCTATAAACGTCAGTTTTGTCCGAAAGATGGAAGTTTTGATGGTACTGAGGATCAAGGTACCCTGGAGTTCCTTGTGGGATCGTAGAGATGTGCGATATGTCAGTCATGCCATGTCTAGAAAGACCAAAATCTGCAACTTTGGATTTGAAGTCGAAGTCTAAAAGTATGTTGCTCGACTTGATATCTCTATGGTATATCGGGGGATCGACAGCAGAGTGGAGATGGGCTATTGCTTTAGCAGTTTCAGTAGCAATGGCGAGGCGAACAGGCCAGCAAAGTCCATCACCTCTCACTCTTTGCAAATGCTGGCACAATGTGCCATTGGGCATGAATTCGTAGACAAGAATCTGCTCATCATTTTCTATGGAGCAGCCTAAGAGACGGACTAAATTCGGGTGACTCACAGAAGAAATGAGCTTGATTTCATTAAAGACCTGGTCAATGCTGTCCACGTCTCGATGTTTGATCCTCTTAATGGCAACCCATGAATCACTGTTAAGTTTTCCAGCATAAACAGTTCCATAAGCGCCGGTCCCAATTCTTTGTTTCTCGGAGAAACTATTTGTGGCCTTTTCTATTTCTTTGTAAGGATAGATGGGAATGTTGATGTCCGCAGCTTCAGCCCGGTGGAGTTTTCTGAAGCTTTTGGCTTTTGAAATGGAATTCCTCCTCGCGAGACAGCAAACTAGACCCAGACCGACCCCTACTGCAGCCACAATGCCTGAGAAAGAATTTCAAAATTTAGGAATGCAATTTATGTTGTGATATAAGAAAATTTCTCTATGCCGAAGATCATTTGCATTAACATTCTTCTCATCACATTGGATATTAGCGAATTATTCCTTCTGAATACTACAAGAAAGTTGTATGAGATAAAAAGAATTGATTACCTCCGAGAAAAACAGCAGGTCTAGCCCCTGCCCCGCATCGACCAGTCAAATACTTTGCAGGATTGCAACCTGCGTCTTCAGCATCACAAAAAAGCTACATTAAAACCGTGACATGGAGGTTTCCTGGTATTCGAACATATCCCATACACATCATCACTGTGAACTAAAAGAACTTCTAGAAGCAATATCTTTTTAATGCTTTAAGGTTTTTGTCATCGACATTTTGCTTCAGGTTTCGACAAAACAAACCTCTAGGCACTAGATCTCTGGTCTGTACTTGATCAACACCTCCAACACCAGTCCATCATCAGTTAGCTATTTCATGTTTAAACAGAACCTTAATTCATGGCACAAAACATGAGATTCAAGCCATCATTTCCTTCTCCGTTCTTAAATTGGAAAATCTTTATTGTTAAAGAACCATCTCACCTAAAAGCATAAACTTTTAGGTGAGGTCCCAGAATATGATTTATATTATTCTCTGACACCCTCCTCAAGTGAAAGCCCTTTAAGCTTGAAACTTGCACAGACCCACAATACCCTGTGCTTTATTTTTATCAAATAGAATGAAGATGGTAAAATTCAAACTTATGACCACTGGGTCAACAAGACTCTAATACCATGTTAATATGATTT
The DNA here is from genome assembly GCA_025169955.1 of Salix arbutifolia. NCBI lineage: Eukaryota > Viridiplantae > Streptophyta > Magnoliopsida > Malpighiales > Salicaceae > Salix > Salix arbutifolia. The sequence continues at coordinate 3,258,769 of CM045915.1, read as the reverse complement.
ATGCTCAAAACACATTAGGACAATTGCATTCCTCCAAAAGTGGGAATTTTTTAGAATACCTAAAGGGCCCTGAGATGTATTGGATGAAACTACTTGTTTTTGTGAACGCTTGTTAAAGAAGCCAAGCCATTCCGTCATATGATTGAAAATCATTTTATTTTATGATTTTTTAACCACTCAGTGTTTATAGACAAATGGCCTTTCCTATCAAAACAAAAATGTTGAGGTCATTTAGTTATAATCAGAATTATTTTAATTACAATACTTGACCATATGATTTGATCAGCTAACTAATCTTTGACCTTATGCAGCTATTGAAATAAGTAAATACACGATGTCTATTTTAACTTAATTTGGTAATTAGTAAGTTCTGGCAACCAAAACTGACCTTTCCGGCAGCCGATCCCGGCAAGATATCCATCACCAGCTAGTCCATCTCTGCAGTGGCACCGAAATCCTGACCCTGCAGGTGATTTAACTTGAGTACAAATGGCATCCTCAGAGCACCGGCAGTCCCCTTGAAGCCACCACCGTAGCTCCATAGTCTGGATCTCTAAGGAAACACCAGAACCAGTGAAAGGCCCCGCTGAAATAGATGACAACAGATACTTGCACTGGCTAATATTGGCCATCTTATAATCAAAGAATCCGTTTGCTGAATCTGCCGTAGAAAAACAACTTAAGCTGCTGTTATTTGAACAATTCAGTGACTCGAAATGAGTCCGCACGCTTATGGAAGGTATATTGCATGGTGAAAATCCAGAGGTACAGTTATTTAGAAGAACTGCGTTTGTTGATTTTGGAGCATAGTTTTTGGTAGAAAGACTGCGAAGGGCTTCGATAGGACGGTCACATTTGGGTTCAAGATTGATCTTTATCGTGTCTTGGCCTACAATCTGGACTGGGAACTCGTTGATAAGCATGTCACCATTTTTGCTGCAATTTAAATGGATGTCACAACTGGCAGAGAATCCAAAAGGGTACGGGAGATGTTTGGCGCCACATGTTCTGTTGCAGCTGAACTTGATGGATTCATGGCCTCCGATCAATGAAACAAAGAAGATTGCTAAGAAGAGGATAGTATGTTGTTGCAGGATCATATTTTTATCGCGCAGGCCTCTAAAGAGACTAACAGCAGAAACTGATACAGGAAAAAAAGAGGTGGGAAAAGATAGGAGAGGTGTTAAAAGATGAAAGACATAAGCAAGCAAGCAAGGACTAAGTGCTCATAATGGATAAGAAACTGGAAATTCTTGAAAGATTGGAATCTCGGGTGAGACTTTTAGGAGTAAAAATCTTGACGACGGCTGAGTTGATGATTCTGACAATAGAACTTAATTTAGAGATGGATGAAGCTGTGGAATCTACAGGAGAAAAGATGCAATGAGTGAGAGAGTTTCTTCTTTTCACACCTCTTTTTGTCCTTTTCTCGTGTGTGTGTGAAACCAAATCTAAATTCTTCATCTTCATATCTGCTACTGTTTCGTTGGAGTAAATTTCTGAGAAATTTTATGGCGTTGCCATTAACTTATATGCCATGTTGTCTTTTAGTTTTGACATGGATGATCATAAAAGGAAAGCTTGATATGACTAGTCGAAATCTTATTTTAGAAAGAGAATCCAGACAATTAAAGGGAGAAAAAAGGTGAGAAAATTATGGAATAAGAATTTACTTTACTTTCCAAATAATTTAATTATGACTAATAAAAAATCAAAAAATGACCCGTGAATCATATTGTAAAAGCGCCGTGAATCATATTCTTAAATTTCCATAGGATTATAGAGTTTGGTGATTAATGAAGAATGAGAGGTTTGTTAAAGTGGATGAGAGGGAGCTATAGCTATGGAATGTATGCTAAGTTCCATTCTTTTGCATTTAAATATTAAGAAAACAATTCTTTTTGTGCTTAGACTAGATTGAGGTCCAAGAATAGATTTTAATTTTAATTTTAATTTTAATTCTGTTTTTGGGAGTTGTTTTTTATTTATTTGGAAACTGGATTTGATTTTTACTAGTCATAATTATATTCTTTTTGAAAAACATAATAAATTCTTATCCCATGATTTCTTTTTTCATTTGATTATTTATATCCTCTTAATTAAACTTAATACTTCGTAAAATAGAAATCAATATCCGTTGTGCGAGCATACCTACTTCAAACGTGTAACTTGAATGGGACGCTACCAAGGGGGGAAATCAACAAATGAATTCCCCATTTCGTTTTTTGCCCTAAACCTTATCAGTAATTTACTCAAACAGGGTATAATGATTCTTAATTTTAGGCCCCGTTTGTTTGCTGGAAAGTGGTTTCTTTTTGAAAAGTGAATTCCTGAAAAGTGAATTCCGATGTTTGGCAGTGTTATGAAAAATGAACTGGAAAACACTTTCCAGTACTTGTTTGTGTTATTGAAAATGAACTGGAAAATAATTTATTAATAAATTAATTTTTTTTTCAAGTTTATTAAAATAATGAAGAACAAATCTTACAAATTAAAAAGTTGAATGAGAATGAAATTGAAAAAAAAATATAATTTCATAAATTATCTCAAATAAAATAAATAATAATCAAAATAATAGAGATCAAATCTAAAAAATTTAAAAAAAATGAAAGGTGAATAAATTAAAATAATAATAATTAATATTTCATAAATTATTTCAAATAAAATAAGTAACAATAAAAAAAATGAGGACCAAATCTGATAGATAAAAAATTTCAATAAAAAAATGATAAGAAAAAAGCAAATAGCAATTATAAAAATAAGGACCAAAATTAATATAAAAATTAAATTTTAAGAGATGGAATTGAAAAATAAATATTCAAAAACAAATTATATATAGCAATCAAAAGTTTGAGGATCAAATTTGATATAATCAGTAAATAATGACATTTCTAAATTTTTCACAATTTCCGGAAAGTGTTTTCCGCCCAAATTTTCTGGAAAACACTTTCCTGAAAACCAAGCCAAATTTTTCTTTGACTGGAAAGTGTTTTCCGTTGATCGGAAAGTGTTTTCCGTTGACCAATTTTCTGGAAGGCAAACAAATACAGGAAAGTTTGGAAAGTGATTTCCAAATAATGAATTCCGGGAAACAAACGGGGCCTTAGTAAAATCAACTCGGATTATAGTTACTGAACTCGGTTTTTTCTATGAATTAATCTATGAATATATAGCTCAAGTTTGACTAAAATGAGTTCTAGTTTGAATTAATTATAATTTATCAAATTGATCCGTGATTTTATTGGCCAGTCAATTCAGAATTAAAAATAAAATAGGAAAAAATAATATGGTTTGTCTTAAAAATGATATATAGAATTACATATTAATATACATATGAAAATTCATTTTTAGTCAAATCCCAAGCCGAACATACCTTGAAAAACACAACAAATTTCCCGTGACCTTTAGCCCTGGGGTTCCACATAATAAATAATATGGGTAAAAGTAAGCTATCACTACAATTAAGAAACTATTTGGGACAGATTTTAAAATTGTGTTTCCAAATTTTTATTTTTATTTTTCATTTTAAATGAATATGTTTTAGTATTTTTAGATCATTTTGATGTGCTGATGTCAAAAATGATTTTTAAAAAATAAAAAAACATTATTTTGATATATTTCGGCACGAAAAACACTTTGAAAAACTACAGCAACAGCTGTCCAAACAGCCCTAAATGACATGCACTCCTGTCATACACGGCACTACATCATCTATGCAGAGCAGATGCAAATTGATCATCAAATTTCTTGAATATATCATTGTAATTTAGACAATTTTCACACCCCGCCATTGATTCATAGTCACATTATTGATTATTTTGACTAGAAATACACGGTTGCTTCCAAAATCAAAATTATTCCTTCTCTTGGTCTTGAAAGTTTACATATAGAATGGATGTATCTGCATTTGTTTTTGTTTTTTTGTTGTTTGTGTGGGACTGCTTTTCAAAAATGGACTAAAAAAAGATTATTATCTCAAAACAGCAAGTACACGGTATCCAAGTAAAAAAATTATATATTCATAGACATTAAGGGCTAAGTTGGAACTCCATTGAAAACCAAGGGATTGAAGAATAATTCACTCTTTCCTCTGCCAGGACATCATGAGGTCCAATTCCTGTCATTTATAAAATTCCATAATAAATCATAAGAATAATTACTGTTGTTGAATAGGAATTCGTCACCTTCAATTTCTTGGCAAAACGTCGATTCTCTCATTTGTCGCCATCCATCGGAATTTGTCCATGCTCTTTGTCTCGTCATTTATTGTTGGTTTTTAATTCGCGTAAAAAAAAAATTAAGTATTTTTCATGGGTCCAAGTTAAATAAATAAAATTTTAATTGTTCCATATTCTTTCAAAATAACATAATCTAACTCGAAACCATAACATATAAAATAGACTTTAATCTCTTTATCAGCAAAACACAACATCAGAAGTCATTACTATTTATGTTGCCACAGCCTGAAATTAGGGATGGAAATTAGGTTAGAACCATAGTTTTTTAATATGATTTAACTTAGATAATATTAACCAGAAGAGGTGGCAGTTATTTGTCTTGAGTAATTGTAGTAATTAATGAATAAACAACTTGGTTAGGGGACATGGAGCCGTGTTGGATGCTCTATCACGATGCACTCGGGCAATGATTGAAGAAGTTTCCCATAAAACCAGACCTTCTGGGTTGGTATGATCACCACAAATAATTGATCCATGTATTTGTCGTCTCTCTTTTAGTGTGTGTTTTAGAATATAGAAATCAAAATATCTATTTCTATATATATATATAAAATACTCAAAAGCTAGTCTCCTTGAGTTATAAGGAACGAGTCATCGATTCCAGTCTCCAGTTATAAAATATCATTTATAAAATAAATAAAAAACATTATTATAGACATGTCACCCCAATACTAGTTATTTAATGTTGTTTTTTTTATAAGGGAAACCTCCTTATCCCTTGCTACACAAACATGTCCTATTATACAATATATATATATTTTTTATCATGGTTGGACTGCAACACACAACAAAACAAAATAACCATCAATGATCGTTGAATTATGATACTATTTGAAGAAAATAATAAGGAAGGATAAAAGGTTTATTACAAGTCAAATTCTTAAATATCAAAAACACCACAAATTATAGGGCAACAGTGGCGGTGGTGGTGGTGGTGATGAGGAGGAGGAGAAGGAGGAGATTGTGGTGGTGAGATGAATATAGTGTTTGAAATAACTAGATGGTATTGTAAATGAATAATTATTCATAAAATATTTTATATAATTTCACAAGTTGAAAATAGTTTTTAATAGATAAATTAAGTTTGAAAATTGATTGTTCTATGGACTTGTGTTTTTTTTTTCATGTCTAAGTTGATTTTTTTTTTGTAAAGATAACAATTTAATTCAATTAAAAATAATAAACTTTATATCTATATAGAATGAAACGGTAATTTTATATTTATCCATTTTATTTTGTTTTTGAGAGAAGAATGCTGAACTCTAATCATAATGAAAGTATTGAAATTGAAGGTCGCGTGTATTATATTGGTATGGATTAGTATTGGGCTATAAAGCAAGGTTCGTGGGATAACATTGGACCCAACCCATGTTAGTGATTTCACGCATAAAACTAGCCCAATCATTTTATATAAAAAGTAAATCATAAAATTAGTCACTACTTTTTTTTTAATATAAATTGAATAATTATTTTAGTTTAAAAAATAAATTAATCAATCCCTTGAACAACGTTGATCGTGTTTAATTTAATAGTATTTTATTTTCAAAAAATATCTTATTTTATCATCAAAATTTTCATATTATTTACTTATTTCTTCTTCTTCTTCTTCTTCTTCCTATTTCTTAAGAAAAAATAAGTCGAAAAGGAATATAAAATGGATTAAAGGACAAATTGATTAGTTTTTTTTGGATGTGATGAAAATCCATCTCTAGAAAAGTGCACTTTACGGGGTATATGTAAACAAATAAAATCTCGGCTATTTCAGGTTCTTACAAAGAATGCACGTCCAGATTCGAACTCAAAACCTACAATGCATATCATAATTTTTTTGCTACCATGTCACACTCCTTAAAAACTAAATTGATTAGCTTTCAAAACTAATAAAAAGTATTTAATAGTACGGAGAGAGACATCCTTAAGCACTTATCTTTAAATATTAAAAATGATTGGACAAAAAAGTATATATGATCGAATCCAATGCTTCATTAAAAGCAGGATTCTTACAAATTTGCAACGTGAATTGTCCCACGAAAAAAAGAGATAATCTTAAAAAAAACAAAAAAAAAACAACTTTACTTCGTATATTAGGTCATAGCTTTAATTTAAAGGGATTCCCACAAGTATATAATCACAAGTATATATGCTCCTCCTGTATATTTTTTTGGACAATTAAAACACATCCCATTATAACGACGATATCTGTTGCCCGATATGTGCACGTGTGAATAAAACATGGACCTCCGGTTCATGGTTATATGACCTAACCTGACCTCTCTGCCGGCTCAAGGTTTATAGGTTGCGAGTTAGGTTGTGGGTAACTTATGGATTGATGGGACATTTTGGGTTTTTAATTAAAAAAATATTGTTTATATATATATATATATAAAATGGTTTGATATGAAACTGGCCCGGCTCTTCAGGTCTGCTTATCACTACATTGATTTCTAAGCCGGACCTTTTTTTATATTTATACTCTTGAGCTTGTAAATTATACTTCGGCAAGGGAAGACTATCATCAAGAGTTTTTCTTTTATAAAAATAAATATTATTTTTTATTTTTCTTAGTTTAGAAATTTTATAATTTTTATTTTATTTTCTTGTTCAATATTAAGTATTATAAGAATTTTCTTATTAATATCAAAGTTCAACTATTAATTATTGTGTATTAATTAAACATGCTCGTGTGAAAAAGGACATGACATTTTTCTCTTGGAAAGTAATTAAAATGTTATTTTTGTCATTTGTTTTATTGAAATACCGATGGTGAAACCAACAATAGAGCTGTCTGGATATTCTATTAGAGATCTATGATGAGACAATAGGTACAAAATTGTTATGTTATGGATCCATGATGGTGAAATCTACACAAAAGATGTCAAGCTCTCGTGATGGGTGATCCTCATCCACGAAAATATTAGTGATGAAAAACAATTTATAATTAAAGTCACAAAAATATTTGTGGTGAAAAACAATTTATAACTAAAATTACAACAATATTTGTGGTGAAAAACAATTTATAACTAAATTCTTAACTTGATGACGAGTTTCTTGTAACTCACGGGGACTGGTGCTGAAGTTTTTTTGGGAAATAAATATTTTTCTAAATTATTTTTATTTATTTCTTTTCAGTTTGGAAATTTTATAATATTTTAGTTTTATTCAATATTACAGTAGTAGGCTTAAATTTCTTTTTCAGGCTTAAATTTGAACTTGTAATAATCAACGTCATTCTTCACCATGTCAGCGTCAAGCTAAACTCGAAGCTTTGAATCAAGTATCTGTTAACTGCATGCCCAAAACTAATCTTACGCTACAGAATAGTAAGAGAATAATATATATATTTAAAAAAAAAACCCGTAAAATTAAGAGTGGACAGAGGAATTGGATTCCTGTACAAATTAAGAGACGTGATATCTGATAACAGCTGTAATTATCAATTGGCAAAACACCACTAATCCCTCGCGATTCTATCCAAAAAGGACATCAATTCCTCCACTGTGAAACCTGAAATAGCTGCTGTTTGATTTGATAGCAGGAAAATCATGGGGCGGCGAAAGCATCATCCACCCACTTGGCAGAGACCTTACTCTGACTTTTCGACGAAAACAACCATCCGAGAAAACCTTGCAGACCACCTCGTACCTTGTTCGCGCGCTTGCGCTGCCGTATCCTCCGCAGAACCTCCTCCTTATCTCGCGTTTTAGTGGAGTGTACCGGCTTTATGTAGACAAGGCTCGTAACGGAGTTGAAGATTTCTGGGTCTTCTTGGTCTTCAGAAGTGGTGGCGTTGCTTATGTTTTTTTCAGATTCCGGGGGAGCAGATTGGGTTTTACAAGCTAAAGAAGACATTGCCACCAGGTAAAGCAAATTAACCCAAAACAGTAAATTGCAGCAGAATTCGAGAAAGAATCTTATCAAGATAGAGAGAAGGATGGAAGTGAGGGACACAGTGGTGGACCATTTGGCGTGGTCTATTTATAGAAGAGCATCGGGAAAAAAGAGAGATTTGGATGCTCCTATTTATGGGGTGGAGTATAAAGTTGTGGTGGTGCCACTGGAACCTGATTCCCACGATAACGTTTTTTTTTTTAATTATAATTTTCTTGTTAAAAAGCACAAAGATTTTGAATTATAAGATTACCTTTTTAATTTATTTATTTATTTTTGTTTTTGAAGCTTTGCTAGAAAGGTATGATGGAAAGGTATGATGATGCTTGCAAATAATAGCTAAATGATCTCTACACTGTGGGCGTGCTAAATGATCTCTACACTGTGGGCGTGCCCGGTATACTTTTGCTAGAAAAGGTCGAATGATGTTTTGGTTTTGCTTTTTTGCTTTCGTTTGGGCCTGCCAATAGCTAAATGATGTTTGCAAAACGGGTTTTTTAATTTGTGAAGAGGAATAAAGCACTTTTTGTTTTTGTACATGACAATTTTAGTGTTTAAATTGTTTTTTAAAATATTTTTTGATTAGAAATATATTAAAATAATATATTTTTTAAAATTATTTTTAATATCAATCTATCAAAATATATATTTTTACAAAAAAAAAAACATTTAAAAAGTTGTTTGAAAAGGGGATTGATAAAGCCTATCTATAGAAGCACAAATGGCCTCTATTGCAAGAACACTCAGCAAAGCTCCTTAAAATGGGCTTGGGCCATCTAGGGTTGAAACTGGGCCAACCTTGTGTGCTTGGAGATTTTTCTTGCTTGGTATCATAGCATCTGATGGATTAATTTTTTGTTGAACCATATATTTTGAGCTATCTGAGTTATTGATAAGAGCAACACCGTATCACGTCAATAAATCTTTTTTGGAAATCCAATTTGGGGTGTTTATTTTTTGAAAAAAATATTTTTATTTTTATTTTAAATTAAATTTTTTATTGTTTTAAAAAAAATAAAAAATATCATTTTGATATATTTCTGAAAAAAAATACTTTCAAAAATAATTTTAATTATACTGTCAAATCATCACCGCCACAAACTTTGATTCATAGAAATATAACTTAAAAATTCATGTTCTCCCGTGAGTGACGTCAAAAAGAATGTGTCCCCGTGACATAAAAATTTCTCCAAAGTGTTTGTAAATTCCTCGATGATCTTGTTCCTCGATGACCTACCAAGACATAACTAGCTATACGCATCATGACATGCGTGCATGTGAATGCTTGACTGATTTTAATAGCAATGGATAGACGTGCTCGGCATGACGACGAACATTTTTTTTTTGTCTTTTTATTAAAAAATATTGATATGAGCTTGTTTAATTTTAATTATATTATTAATAGCTCTATCTTTTGAATCATGAATTTCATAAGTTTTTTAAATGAACATGAGAGAGAAAAAAAGTATTTGTTATTGTCCCAATCATAGAGAAGGAAATCATTTGATTAGTCAAATTAATTATATTTTTATAGCAAATCTCACACATAATTACCTTTCAAAACTTTATTTTTCCGAATCTAAAATAAGTTAATTTTTTTTCATTTATAAAGACATGCTTAGTATTTATTTTGCATGGAAAAAATCATCTTACAATAATTTTAACCAGACGAAGTATTTTCTTAAAACTATAACTAAGAATATTTTTAAAAACCTATTTTTAAAACTCACCTATTTAACAGCTATAAGACAAACTATTAAAAATAAAATCGAGGCAAAAACATTTGTTTCGAAGAAGACACTATCATGGTTAACTGTTCGAAGTGTAATTAATGTTATTTTTAAAAATATTTTTTTGTTTAGAAATATATTAAAATAATATATTTTTTTATTTTTTAAAAATTATTCTTGACGTTGGAATATGAAAATAATTTAAAAATATTAAATTTTATAATTTAAAATAAAAAATATTTTTTTTTAATGAATGAAGAATGTTGTTACAGTTGCCCGTACTTGAGGTTATTATAACTATAACTAAAAGAGCTCAGTGTTTCACTGTAGATTCTGAGTGAAAACACTGTGGATTTCAACAGTCGTTTTTTTTTTTTCCTTTTTTTTTCTCTGTTTTTTTTAAACAGTATTATTTTTTTTCTTTTTTCTTTTTCGTTTTTTTTATGGTTTTTTTAATACCGTTTTTTTTAACAGTATTTTTTTTAATGGTTATTTGAACAATGATTTTTATGGTTTTTTTAACAGTGATTTTTATGGGTTTTTTTTTTCGTTTTTTTTTTCTCTGTTTTTTTTAAACAGTATTATTTTTTTTCTTTTTATTTTTCGTTTTTGTTATGGTTTTTTTAACAGTATTTTTTTATTTATTGTTTTCTTTTCTTTTTTTTCGTTTTTGTTATGGTTTTTTTTTAACAGAATTTTTTTTAATGGTTATTTATTGTTTTTTTTTATTTTTTTTTTCGTTTTTGTTATGGTTTTTTTTTAACAGTATTTTTTTTAATGGTTATTTGAACAATGATTTTTATGGTTTTTTTAACAGTGATTTTTATGGTTTTATTAAAATTTTAATTTTTTCATTATTAACATAATAATGATAATTTAATATTTTTTTTTCTTACTTACTTTTTTGTTAATGTTTTTTCCTCTTGGGATAATTTGATAAAAAAAAAATTCTTATAACAGTTATAACAATGATAATTTTTATTTTCATTTTATTTTTTTGTTTGATGATTTGTTGAAGTTTTTAGGATTTTTTTAGTCTTTCATTTTTTTCCTTTCATTATTAACACAAAATAATAATAATAATAATAATTTAATTGTTTTTCTAGCTTACTCCTTTGTTGATGTTTTTTAGGTTTTCTTTTCATGATAATTTGATAATTTTTATTGTCAACACGGTAATAACAATAATAATTTTTATTTTTATTTTATTTTTTTGTTTGATCTTTTTTTTATGGTTTTTTCTTTTTTTTAAACAGTATTTTTTTTAACATATTTTTTTATTTTTTTCTTTTTTTTTCGCTTTTTTTATGGTTTTTTTCTTTTTTTGTTCTTTGGAAAGCTTCTGAGTGAAAACACTGTGGATTTCAACAGTGGTTTTTTTTTTTCGTTTTTTTTTTCTTTTTTTTAAACAGTATTATTTTTTTTCTTTTTATTTTTCGTTTTTGTTATGGTTTTTTTAACAGTATTTTTTTTATTTATTGTTTTTTTTTCTTTTTTTTCATTTTTGTTATGGTTTTTTTTAACATTATTTTTTTTAATGGTTATTTGAACAATGATTTTTATGGTTTTTTTAACAGCGATTTTTATTGTTTTATTAAAATTTTAATTTTTTCATTATTAACATAATAATAATAATGATAATTTAATATTTTTTTTTTCTTACTTACTCTTTTGTTAATATTTTTTCCTCTTGGGATAATTTGATAAAAAAAATTCTTTGAACAGTTATAACAATGATAATTTTTATTTTCATTTTATTTTTTTGTTTGATGTTTTGTTGAAGTTTTTAGGATTTTTTTAGTCTTTCATTTTTTTTCCTTTCATTATTAACACAAAATAATAATAATAATAATTTAATTGTTTTTCTAGCTTACTCCTTTGTTGATGTTTTTTAGGTTTTTTTTTCATGATAATTTGATAATTTTTATTGTCAACACGGTAATAACAATAATAATTTTTATTTTTATTTTATTTTTTTGTTTGATCTTTTTTATGGTTTTTTCTTTTTTTTAAACAGTATTTTTTTATTTTTTTCTTTTGTTTTTCGCTTTTTTTATGGTTTTTTTCTTTTTTTGTTCTTTTGAACAATATTTTTTTTTTTTATGGTTATTTGAACAATGATTTTTATGGTTTTTTTAATATTTTATTTTTTCATTATTATTATTATTATTATTAATAATTTAATAATTTTTTTCTTACTTATTCTTTTGTTAATATTTTTTATGTTATTTTCCTCTCTGGATAATTTGATAAATTTGTTTTTCTTTAACAGTTATAACAATGATAATTTTTATTTTCATTTTATTTTTTTGTTTGATGTTTTGTTTAAGATTTCAGGATTTTTTTAGTCTTTAATTTTTTTTTCCTTTCATTATTAACACAAAATAATAATAATAATAATAATAATAATAATAATAATTTAATTGTTTTTCTAGCTTACTCCTTTGGTGATGTTTTTTAGGTTTTTTTCATGATAATTTGATAATTTTTATTGTTTTGACAGTAATAACAATAATAATTTTTATTTTTATTTTATTTTTTTGTGTGATCTTTTGTTGAAGTTTTTACGATTTTTTTAATCTTTCACTTATTTATTTATTCTTTTATAATAATAATAATGATGATGATTTTTTTTTCTCGGTATAGTTTGATAATTTTTATTATTTTCAAGTGAAATGATTTTTTTCAAGTAATGATTTTTATTTTTGTTTTATCTTTTATTTTTTCATTTGCTCTTTTGTTAATGTTTTTAGACTTCCTTTAGTCTTTGATTTAATTTTATTTTTTATTAACGCAATAATAATATTAATATTAAGAATAATAATAATAATATTTTTTTTTCTGACTTGCTTTTTTTTTCTCTCTAGGTAGTAATAGTGATGATAATTTTAGAAGTTAGCACTTCGATGTTACTGTTGTTATGACAAAGTATTTTTATCTGTTTTATTATATCAAACTTTACATGTAAAAATATTATATTTTAATCTGAAAGTTGTAAAAATTATTTACTCCGCCCGCAACGAAGTGCGGGCCCATCAAACTAGTTGTACTCTACTTAGTGTTTGTGATTTCCAGTATCATATCATTTGTTGCCGTCGGACACGTGGTTTATTGTATGGTCCTCAAACCAATAATGTACAAATTGTACAACGAGCAGGTGGAGATGGAAGCAGTAAGCTGCCGGAGCTGCTTAAAGAAAGAGACACAGAAATCACCACTCCTCAATCCTAGGACGTGGCTGATGATAGTTTGTGTTGGAAGCTGTGTTACACTTGCCGTGTCTCAAACAATGATTATTAAAAACTATTTTTGATATTAATACATAAAAATAATTTAAAAATATTAAATTTTTTAATTTAAAATAAAAAATAAAAATATTTTTTTTTTCAAAAATTCATATTTATAAATATTGCAGCTTTGTTCAAAAGCAAGCACATTCATGGAAGCAAAAGCATCGGATCTGGTTTCTCCGCTCCTCTTCAAGATCTAACCCTGCCGATATTGATTTTAATGTCGAAGTTTCTTATTAGCCATGGCTTTCTCTATCTTACATGAGTTTTATTTTCAAGGTTAAGCTAAGAACCCTAACAAAACTGTGCAACGTGCTTCCTAGTAGATAAATAAATAAATCAAAAATAGCCAGCAATGGATAATTGTTGCATGCATTTATATTCCCTAGTAAATGGCCCTTAGAAGAGACTAGCCAGCCGCGAGTGCTTTGGGTTATCAAGGACTCCTAGCTAGCTAGTGGCTACACAACTTCTTACAACGGTCAAAATTAGCAACCCAATTTATGCACTTGTTATCTTATTATAGGTTTGGGTAATGTAAAACCTTCCAGGATTTTCGGAGAAGTACACTGAGGTAGAAATATTATTAGATAATTCACGTATATTGCTCTCTTCCTGACATTAAAGAGGGTAATGTGATATTGTCATTACAAATTACTTGTTGGATCCACTTCTATGGTTAAAGATCCAGTGATGGGCACGTTAGTACTTGAGAGTATTTTAAAATGATACTGTTTAAATAATGTGAAGTTATTTTGAAAAATTATTTATTGGATTTATTTATATAATATTTGTTTGGCGCTCAAGTTAGAGTTGATCAGGTCAACTCTTAAATCAGTTAATATACCCGTCTTTATTTTAAAATATTAATAAGAGTTTGGAATTAAGGAGTTTGTTTTCTCTGTGGTCTCAAGTTCCCAATGTTTATTCTAAAACAACATTATTTTTATATATAAATAAAACAATGTCATTTGATTTTTTTATAAATAATTATAATTGACAAGAACGACAATCTCATCCAAGTTTTACAAGATCAATTGAATCTTGAATTGATATGTACAATTATTTAAATTTTACCATGTAAACTTTCTGCTTAATTTTAAAATAAAGTTGACTCGAACCAATCTTCTAAACCAAAAGATTAACCCGCCGGGCGAGATTGATAATTAGACGTCTACGACGTGATACAAAGGATAAGTACGTGGGAGAATCCTTATTATAGTCCCGTTCCTTAATCAATGTCTGTTTTGTAGGTAATTGCCACCCTGGGAAAGCGATTAATGAAACAAAGTAAACTGGTCCAGTTTTTTTTTTTCCCAATAAAACTTGTCAGGCCCCACCATGCTCGGCCTGATACAGCAATTTTATCAGACCTGAAAACGTTTATAGTAGTCAAATTTTCAAGTCTTCCTGTCCGAATAACCTCACAACAGGATGGAAAAAGTTATCAAAATAAGGTCCAGACACCAGAAATAGATATTAAAGCATCAGCCACAGAAAGAAACAGCCAATCCCACCTAATGAAACTAACATCCTTGATTATTATTAGTAAAGGATCCCAAATCTCTCTCTACAAGCAATCAAAATGTTGAGCATGGACACGTGTCGCAATCCCACGTCCCTAATCTTGTCTGCCGTTGCCTTGTCAGCCATTTATGCATCTATAATACTCCCTGCCTTCTCTCCCGCCTTTGTTTCTTTAATATTGTAAGCAACAATTCTCTCGCCACCGTTTTTTTTTTTTCAATTTTCCAACCACTTTCCTCATCTCTCCTTTGTTTTTGACCCTCTTCAGATTGAGGAGAAATGTTGAACGGAGGAGGAGGAATAGGCACACGAATGGGAGATGGAGAAGAAATAGGCACAAAGTTTGTGGACACAGGAAGCAGCATACCGAGATCGAAATTCGGCAACATTATGCATTCTGATCCAAATCTTTCAGCAACAGCTGCGGCAATACCCCGTGATGAGGTTTTTGCCTATCGAAATAGCAGTGCTTCCTTTACAAGTCCTGGCAGTTATGACCCTAGCAGGATGAGCTGTGAGGGGTCTCCTATGACCATGTCACCATGGAACCAAGCTGGTGCTGGTTCCAATTTTCCGTGGTCATTTGAAGATAATCTTCCTCAAAATGGGCTGATTGGCTCCCTTGTTCGTGAAGAAGGTCATATTTATTCCTTGGCTGCAACCAAGGATCTTCTTTATACAGGTTCTGATAGCAAGAATATTCGTGTGTGGAAGAATTTGAAAGAGTTCTCTGGATTCAAATCGAGCAGCGGTTTGGTGAAAGCCATAATAATTGCAGGCGAGAAGATTTTCACGGGTCACCAGGATGGCAAGATACGAGTCTGGAAGGTTCTTCCAAAGAATCCAACCGTGCACAAGAGATCAGGAACCTTGCCTACCCTAAAGGAAGTATTCAAGAGCTCTATCAGACCAAGCGCGTATGTCCAAGTCCGAAACCGCTCTGCTCTTTGGATCAAGCATTCCGATGCCATTTCATGCTTAACCCTCAACGAGGACAAAACTCTCTTGTATTCTGCTTCCTGGGACCGGACTTTCAAGGTGTGGAGAATCTCAGATTCCAAGTGTCTCGAATCAATCAATGCTCACGATGATGCTGTCAATTCAGTAGTAGCCAGTCTAGATGGCTTGGTGTTCACAGGCTCAGCTGATGGAACGGTGAAAGTGTGGAAACGAGAGCAACAAGGCAAAAGGACAAAGCATTCTCAGGTTCAAACATTGTTGAAACAAGAGAGTGCGGTCACAGCATTGGCTGTGAACACCTCTGGTTCGGTTCTGTACTGTGGATCCAGTGATGGAATGGTGAATTATTGGGAATGCGAGAAGCAGTTAACTCATGGTGGGGTTCTTAAGGGCCACAAGCTTGCGGTTCTGTGCCTGGCTGCTGCAGGGAATCTGGTTTTCAGCGGATCAGCTGACAAGACCATATGCGTGTGGAGAAGGGACGACAAGATTCATGCATGCATGTCTGTGCTAACAGGGCACAATGGACCTGTCAAGTGCCTGGCGGTGGAGGAGGATCATGAGAAATCCAAAGATGGTGACCAGCGGTGGTTGGTGTATAGTGGAAGTCTGGATAAGTCTGTCAAGGTCTGGAGTGTGGCTGAGATGGCACCTGATATGTATCAAATGGCCATGATGCAACAACAGCAGCAATACCAGCAACATATGGGTTATGATGCGGATTCATTGCCATCTGATGGGAGCAGCATAGCCAGTGAAAACAGGGCGAACTAATCTCCAGAACCTCGAACTTTAATTGCAAGATGTACTAGAGATTAATCTAATTGTTAAACCTTGCGAGTTAGTTAAACAAGGGAAGAGTCTGTCCTTGTTGGGTTTCATTGACAGTGGAGGTATGGGCTGGGGATAGTCATATTGGGGTTTGCCATCAGAAAGGGAAGCGGAGTTTGACGAGTGTGGATTATTTTTCCAGCAGTATTTTACCTTGTAAGCCTATTGTGGATTAGAATGAATGGGTGTCAATTAACAAGAAAATAATATGTGACGAATTTATTCTTCCTATATGTATTCTCAAATTCAACATGTTTGAAAATGGATAAGCAACTCCCCTATGGAAGAACTGAACCGTTCTGAGCTGTACAATTAACAGAAGATCATCTCACCCGGAGCCGATATCATTATACATATTTATTGGTTGATTCTAACTAATACAAAATCAATTTTCAATGAGAAAGCTTACGAGAATGACCCCTCCTTCTGTCAGGATCTGTGCGTGAGCTCAAACCACGCAGATGGCCACTTCTATTACCAACTGAACTCACGTCCAAACTCAGAGGAACTGCCAAATCACCCCCCTCAAGTATTTTGAGGACCTGTTATTTCGCAAATATGAGAAAAATGGAGTCATCCTTCACTTCAGAGAATGCTATAGGTTCAGTTAAAGCAAAAGGTACCATATACATCGTACTTCGTAAATAGACAAGAAATGGTGGTAAGATAGCATACCTTTGACATCGGAGGTCTGGTTTCTGGATCTTGACGGAGGCACAAGGAAGCGGCGAGGCCCATAGCTTTTAGTTGATAGGCAAATTCAGGGAGTTTCTCTGAGGCCAAACATGGATCCAGTAACTCATAAATACTTTCCAATACACGACCTGTTTCTAATGCATTGACGGGGTGAAACCAGTCGGACAAAAAATTCCGTCCCTTGTAAAATTGCAGCTTGCTGATTCTTTGACCTGTCATTAGCTCTAATAAAACTAACCCAAATGCAAATACGTCAACTGTCTGCGTAATTTTTCCACCACTGATGTACTCTGGTGCAATATACCTGGATTTAGGCAAGCCCTCATGAAATCTTTGCAGTTTAAAAACAGAATTGAACACAAGAAGAAATCAGGTTATGTAAGAAGTACCCTGAAGTTCCAACGACCCGCTCTTGGGAACCGATAGAACATTCAGCGTGCCACCGAGCCAGCCCGAAATCAGCAACCTAAAGCAAAACAGCACGGCGCATATTCCATCAGTGTTGGCACCCTGATGATAATCAGTCTGTCATTTGATAAAGCATTGAACATAAAAGAGATCTAATCTTGCTTTAAAACAAAATAGATTTGCAATGAGGGTCTCCATGGAAATTAATTCATAGTTTTCAAGCACAATCTGTCCTGGAACAGAGGAACAAAATGTCAAGGTTAAAATTGCTGGGCATGGATCTTTATCAAGGAACATTTGAAGGTGGAACCGTGATCCTAATAACTTAAAGAATGAAAGCTCATGCTTCTGAAAAAATAAAGATTAAATTTAGTACCAGAGGTTCAAAATTATGGGTTACGAGGATATTATTTGGCCTCATGTCTCTGTGTACCACACAACCCACTCTGCAGTCTTCATGAAGATATCGTAAGCCTCTTGCTGTCCCGATTGCTATTTTCAGCCTAGAGTTCCAATCTAGAGGCGCTCTTTTGTTTCCTGAAATCACAGAAGTCCAGTCAAACTGTCGATCCTTATACCGAGCCAAATGTAGAAGCCAGAAGTACACGTGCTAACAGAGGAAATTGAGAGCACAAAAATTTAGAAAACCATAAAAGGAATATGGCACTGTTCTTGATCAAACGAGGAAAAAAAAAGGGCTACCGTGTAAATGGAATTCCAAGGACCCGTTGCAGATGTACTCATAAACCAGTACTCTCTTCTTTCCATCAATGCAAAATCCAATCAACAACACAACGTTTCTGTGCAGCGCACAGCTCAGTACCCTCACTTCCCTGCAGAAATCAGCATCTGCTTGAGAGCCGCCATAGTTTAAGAGCTTCACTGCAACTACCTGTCCATCCCTCAACACCCCTCTGTAAACATTGCTAAAACCACCTTCGGCCAGGAAATTCATATCCGAGAATCCTTCAGTAGCTTCTTCCAGCTCTTCATAAGAAAACTGTCTTGGAGGTTTTCCAAAAGTCGGTGCCTTGTGTTGGCATAAAGAGCACAAAGGAGGGGGCATTGAAGAAGCTCTACCTAAAGAAACCGCATGTCTGATACCTGAGCTTACAATCTCTTTTTGATGGCTCTGGTTGAGCCTACCGGCCCGAGCATCGTGATCATATTGCACAAACTTATCGAGTAGAGTTCTGGAAGTTGGAGATTTGATTTTGCAAGTATCTCTGCAATTCATGGTTTTGGAGACCTTCCCATCAACAATGTGGTTTCGGGGATTCCAAAGTACACTCTTCTGACCACTGCTTAGAGCTGACATTGGGTTTGTTGACAGAGGGACAATTCTTTCCCCATCTGAGTACATAGATCTAAGTTGGTCATCGTAGCTGTTTTGGTCATCTTTTAATGTATATTTTCTTTTATACGGTCCTTGAAAAAGAGGGTTTTGCTCAGAAACAAGTAAAAGAGGCATCTCCGTATCATGGCTTGACGATGATGAACCTTCTCCGGTTCTTGAGCAGGGAGTACTTGGTTCTTCAGGGCTGCTCACAGGAGTAGAATGCTTCATCCTGTGTCCAAGAAGCCTTCCGACATCTTTATCCGGCGAAGAGGCAGCAGAATAGTACGGGGTTTGGACTTCATCCGAGCATCCCAGGTTAAGCCTGAGAACTTTTGCCTGAGAACCTTTCATTACAACAATGTTGCATCGAAGTTCCTCAATGCAGTGCTTCAACTCTTGCTTCAGCTTTCTGTTTTAGCAGAACAAGACACGATATAAACCAACCTTCATGGACTAGAACAGATTTAATAATACTGGTTCTATCACATCAGAAATAGGATTGGAGAATCAAAACCAGAAGCCAGCAAATTTTAAGTGAGATTAGCCAGGAACCACAAGGATAAAATAGCCAATTTTATGAAGCATGGCCATAATTAAAACTATGCCAAAAGAGCTGAGAAATAACCACTGGCCAACCAATTACGATACTAGTAGCTCAGAAATAAGAAAATACTTTTTTTTTTATGTGTAATTACTTGTCCAGGACAACCCAGTTGGCTCCATTGCGCCGTGCTTCAGCCACCACAGCACTGCCCGGTGTACTTGACACCACCACCTTAATCCTCACTCCAACCTGAATCAATAAAGCAACATTAGCTTCACTTTTTTTATTGAGCTTATGCATAAAACTACAATGTGAAGCAGCCCCACTACGTGATCGTTCGGTAAATCCATGAAAAAAACGTTGTCAATCAAATTTTTTTATTAATTTTAAATTATGTTTTAGATCTTAGTTTTATAAAACCTAAAATAATATTTTTTTCATTCATGAAAATATACTTTTTATTTAGCTTGTATATAAAAATACATATCATAGTAATTTTTACTAATCCTGTATCTTTTAAAATCACGACTAAAATTATCTTTACATCGCTGTAGGAAGCAGTAGCATTTTGTATCAAGAATCCAAAATAAAGGACTCCATGTTTGTTATCAATTCATTGCTTTAAGTGCCTTCAATTCTCACATGGAGTGTACAAAATGTTCCCCAAAGTATGGTGATGTGGGGCACAGAGGCTAACAATTTATTAATAAGTAATAATGCACATGAGGGTAGAAAACTTCTGTTTCTAGAAAGAACATTTTATGAATAAAATAAATGGGTAAAATTTTAATTGTTTCAGATTTTTATAAAAAATACATATTTTAACTCGAACTCAAAACTTATTATATAAATCATAATTTTTTTATTACTAATCGATCTTCTAATCTAGCAAATTAGAAGCATACGATATTCCCATCATTAACTCAATTTGTTTACATTGGACAACGCACCTCAAGGTTGTCTTGTGGGACACCAAGCTTCTACACACCACACAAAATTCCTAAGAACATGATCACAGCATTATTGGCCTCCTTTTAGGTCACCTTAAGCTAGCTCCGAATGCTTCTAATACACACTTTTTTTTATTATTATTCTTTATAAGAGATCCATTGAATATTGGCCTAATACAATGGCATTATTAGCCTTAACAACCAAGGAGGGGAAAAAATACAAATTTTGACAAGAAAGTAAGAAAATCTATAAGCGTTTAAGAGAGAAATATACCCAGAAGAAAAGAAAAAAGGTAAAAAAAAAGTCTAACATTCAACAAGGAATTAATCTTGCTATACGAATCAACGTTTGCAAATTAATTAAGGTAATTTATGAATTGATAAGTCACACTAGATTTAGATTTATCCTTAGCAATATTATTTTAAACAAAGAAATTAAAAATAGTCTTTAAATTGTTTGACCGAATCAATGATCAGATTAACGTAACAAGTTACACTAAATTTAATCAAATCGATTCTCTAAATAAATCAAAAATAAATTCGATACAAGCTAAAATTTAAGTCGACAGGTTAGGGTTCAACCGAGACAGGCTTGATGGACTGTGTTTTTCAGACCGTCTCACATTAAAACGAAAAAGAAAGCGAGGAAGGAAGGAAGATGACAGATGGGAAAATTCAAGCTAACCTCAATTTGGTTATGAAACTGAAGCATCATCTGAGAACAATTCTCGGAGATTTCAGAAACACAATCCGGCAACCTCTCACGTTGTTTACTCCCACAATCTCCAGACAACCTCGGAAAGTTCCAAAATCTTTTACCTATACATCAAACACAAACATCCACGCTTGATCATATCGAAAAAAGAGAGTTGATAGTAACAAACGGCTAGAGAGAGTGTGTCAGCATTGGAAAATCCTGAATTACCGGATTTTTCCTTGGTGGAGACAGCAAGCAACGTTATGCCATCGCCAGGATGGACAACGTGAGTGAGAGCCCAAGCTAATGCTGTCTTAGAAATCACTTTCTCTGCTTTCACTGCGATCACCACTTTGTCTGCCGGCACCGTGTTGGTGGTGCGTTGGTGGTGGTTAACACCCTGTTGCTGTTCAATTTTCGCCGGAAACATCTTGCCGCCAAGTTGAAGATTCCGGGAAAATCGAGAAACCTTTTATCGTGAATTTGACGAGGCAATTCTGGCCCACTTAGCTTTTAAAGTTGACGATCGCGTAAGAAGAAGTGGTTTCTTGAAGGTCTAGAGTGAAGGGCAGTTTATCCATTAAAAGAAACTGAAGTACAGTTTTGGAATTTAAAAACCGTGGTTAGTTGACTGTGGTTAGCAAGTGGTTAAGACCAGGATTTCATTGTTCAGAAAAGGTGGTTAAGTTTTTTGAAAGTATTGTACTAATTGTTTTCGAAGTATCGATCTAATTCAAAATGAAGTAAAAAGCTTAAAATTTTAAAATTAAAGTGAATTTGAGTTTGATATATAAATTTGTTTTTTCTCTATGTATATATAATATAGCAA
Source organism: Salix arbutifolia (assembly GCA_025169955.1). Taxonomy (NCBI): domain Eukaryota; kingdom Viridiplantae; phylum Streptophyta; class Magnoliopsida; order Malpighiales; family Salicaceae; genus Salix; species Salix arbutifolia. Next base: position 3,236,842 of record CM045915.1, on the reverse strand, counting down.
TATCTAGGTCCAAGCGGTTGAATTATTATTATTTTTAATAAATGGAATATATAAATATCATTAACACTCTTAAAATTATTTACAAATTAAGTGGTTCAAATGAATCATCAAAGGCACGGTCGTAGCGAATTTCTTCTCTTTGATAGCAGATTTTTTTAATTACTCGACGAAATGGTGGCTGATTTATGTCCCTACGTGCATGAGAAAAGCCTGAGGACCTCCTGATTTTACAAGTCGACGGCAGAGTTTTTCTTTTTAAAGCCTTGGATATTAATATTTGCTAAAAGAGACAAAACTCGAGGGATGGATGATTGAAGATGCTTGAAACCTGTCCAACAGATCGGCTGAACTCAGTGTGGTTCGGGCTACTTTAAATTACAAGACAAGGGGAACAGGGACTCTGGTTTTTCTAGAAATTAATGCGGTGCCGTTGCATATTTTGTCTGATGAAAATTCCCTATTATATGATTGTGTCGTAGCCACCGTTGATTTGTAAGGTCCCAGCTTGAAAACAAGTCAAGGTAACTTTCGAAATATAGTTGTGAGAATCGGTTCAGCTCGATCTAATTTCGTGTAAAATTAGTAGTGTAGCTGATGTTTTTGTTTAAAGTATTTTTTGTTTAAAAATATATCAAAATAATATATTTTTTATTTTTTAAAATTATTATTGACATCAATACATTAAGATTATTTGAAAAACATTGAAAAAATTAATTTAAAATAAAATAAAAATATTATTTTTTAAGAGTACTTTTCAAATGGGACATGGATGCAAGTTAAACAATCATAAGAATAAAAAAAATGAATTATTGAGTTATTGAGTTAACTTGATCGATTATTTTTAATGAAATAATATTATTATATACTATCTCTTATTAAATTTAAATAAGGTTTGATTATATCATTAGCAACTTGATGTAATCTAGCATGACCAAATTGTAATCTAGCAATATCATTAGCATCGAATCAACAGTTTATATATTTTAATTTAAAATTAAAATCCCAAATTGAATTTGTGAATTAATAAAATCAACTCACTAAACCAAACTAAATTTATTAGTTATGCTCAAAACAGGGTGAAATCAATTGTGAGTTGGAGGACGTGGTTACCATGACGAAGTGATGGCACTGATTTATGATCGGACGGCCAGGAGTTTGTGATGACGACCGATCATGTTTGCCGCCATATTCAATGACATGTCGCACAAGCACCATGTGATAATAGTTATGATCTTGATTTCTAGCTGGCCGAGCTAATGGTTATAGGACCACTGGAATGAATGTCAGGATGATAAAAAGCTTATGCCCGTGTGTTTGCTACGTGTGTAAAATGTTTTTTAATAATTATTTTATAAAATATAATTATTTACTTTTTAACATTAAAACACGAACATGTAAATATAACATTAAATTACTTTGGTCCTCATATAGCATTAAATTCTTATTGATACATTATGGTTCTTTTTTTTTTGATTTACTTTGGTCCCTATATTTTATTTTTACATACAAACAATTTCTTATCTGAAAGGTTTTTGGTCAATTTCATATTTTAAAATAAATACAATTAATTTAGTCAATGCATTGTTTTATATTAATTCATATAAGTCATATCTTCAACCTGGTTAAAATTAGTCTAAACAATTTAAATGGATTCATGGATATGGTAAGAGTTAATTTAATTTAAATAGGTATATCCATTTAAAAAAAAACTTTTATTTTATATGATATCGTATGTTTGTTATTCGATTTTTATTTTTTTAATTATTTTCTTGATTTTATAACAATGAAAAGATATATGGTATTATAACAATGAATTGTATCTCAAAGTAATGTTTTATTCCCTAAAACTCTCAATAATTTTAGTTTAATGTGACTAATTGATCACATTTTCGGTTATTTTTCAATGATTGTGGTTGATATTCCTGAATTTCATTTCCTATAATATTATATATCTATTTTAATAATTTTACAAAGTTTATAATTTGACATGTAGGAAAGTAAACAATAATTCAGGGACTAGGTTATATTTACTATAAAATTTGAGCTAAGGAAAACTCAAATCTTTCATTACATGTGTAATGAAAAAAACTGCGATCATGAAAACTCAGAATTTAGCTCTTGGAAGAGAAGTTATCTTATAAACGCCAAGAGACAAAACTAACAATAATACTGAAAGCTAATCAAATTGTTTTTTTTGTTCCACATGAATCTCCATTCATTATTAATTTTTCCATTATTGTCGTTCCCAAATCATTCATCTGTCAATACGAGTTTCGATAGTCAATAAACAGATTATTAATATGATAATCATTGAATATTCTGAAATTATTAATTTTAGAATTCATGAAATTAACTAAGATGCGTGCAAATTGACTCGAACATCCATGTTAATAAAAAAATAATAATATTCATGAACAAGTACACGAAGGAATTACCTAAAAAAACGTGAGAACTTGTGATCTTATTCAAAGATGGACAATTTAAAGGTATGTTTTAATGTCCATATAGACGAGAAGGAAGGCGTGGACTGAGAAGAACTTCGAGGGGCGTTGCTCGGAGGTTGGTCAATCCACTGCTCTCATGCATATCAATCGGCTCGCCTGATGGGGTTGCAAAATCAAACCCATGAAGCAATGAAGCCAGAGCTAGCTCCATGACATGAAGGGCAAACGAGACTCCAGGGCACATTCTTCTACCACTTCCGAACGGGAAAAACTCAAAGTTGTGTCCTCTAACATCAAAATCTCTGTGAGTTGTTAGAAATCTTTCCGGGTCAAACTCGTTCGGATTGGACCACACCCTTGCATCACGATGAATCTTCGGAAGATTAACAAGAAGCCTTGTCCCTCTCGGAACATGGTAGCCATCGAGGGTGCAATCCTCAGTGGCCTCATGTGGTATCAAGAGTGGTCCAGCTGGGTATAAACGCAGCGTTTCCTTGAGAACTGCTTTAAGGTAGACTAGATTTTGCACGTCCGATTCCTCCACTTGCCTTGCCTTGCCGACGTGGGTGTCTAATTCAAGTTGAGCCTTCTTTAGGACATCAGGATTATTGACTAGTAAAGAGAGAGCCCATATCAAAGTCACTGCTGTCGTGTCTGAGGCTGCCAGAATAAGGGCCTGCAATAGTGAGAATCCGTAAGGTGTAATCCATCAACTCAAGATTATTCACAATTTATTTTCTTTTTTAATTCATAATTTCAGCGTCATCTTGAAATTATCAATAGCTTAAAATAGTTAGAAAACATGTTAAGAAAAATGATTTTTTTTTAGTTTTTATCTTTTATTTTGGAGGAAAGGAATATTAAAAAGTCAAAACAGCATTTCTAAATTAAAAACTATTTTTACATGTTAGTTAAAAGAGTTAAGAATTTATTTAATATATATTTATGCAAATTGTATTTTGAATGGAATTGTATTAATTAATTACTAGTAATAAACAACTATATTAATATTAAATATATTAAGCTATAATTGAATTTTCACCCCTCCAAAACTATAATAAGTTTGTTAATATTGGCTCAGCAAACGAGAAATGTTATGCATGTACTTGCCTTAAATACAGCTCTGTGAAACACTTGAATTTCACATGGCTCCTCGCATGATGGAACTTACGTTTTACCCCTTAAAATACTCAGCAAAAAACGATGAATATTCTCCCAAAATATTCTATTACTCAATAAAAATTGCATACTTTCTATATTTCTTTTTTATTATTAACACAAGTGATAAAACTAGTTTGTGCATTTTACGATTAATTTTATGGGACTTGAAATTAATAACAATATAAATTTTTAATAATTATTATATTAATAACTACAAAACTCGAAATTAATTCCATAAGACTTGAAGTTAATAACAATATAAAATTTTAGTAATTATCACATTAACAAATACAAAACTCGAAACTGAGACGACAGATTGCAAACTCTTAATCCCAAACTATTTTGACTGTCATGTAAAGTTTATTTATAGTTTAGTTAATGTTACAGGGAGTTGAACTAATCCTTTAAATATTAAATACAAAGGGTAATAATTAATTGATTTGGCTATGAATTCTAGCAAGGACCGGTGTAGAGGACTGATTACCAGGGATGTTGCTTTGACGGTGGTATCAGAAGCTCCGGCGTCATCATCGAAAACATCTAGCATCAGATCCATGAAGTCCTCCTTTCCCTTGACAACACCGGCAGCTCTTTTTTGCTTGTGCTCTTCTAGCCAATCTTCAACAACAAGGTCCATTTCTTTTGCAATCTTCTTCATAGCCTCTCCATGCCCCCCAAGATCCAAAAACCTTAAAAACGGTAGCGCATCAGACACCGAAAACATCCCTATCAAATGAAAAAAATCCGCCAATCCCTTTTTCCATCGTTTCACACTCTCCTCATCCCCGACGCTTGTGATATATCCCACAGCTTTTCCAACAATTGTTCTGAGAACGATGTTTAATGTTAGATCTCCAAACCATCCTTTCATTTCCACCAGTACCTTATTACTTTTTGATTTTGAAGCACCACCTCTATTCTCGTCCCATAACTTGTACAACTCTTTCAGAAATGCCCTTACCTCACTCTCTCGTACATCTTTCATTTTCCCTAGGCGGTAGGTGGATAGAAGCTCAACCGCGGTTATTTTGCGGACTTGCCGCCAATAAGGCCCATATGGGCTGAACCCCATCATTGCACCGTCGTAGGTCAAAAGCTCGGAGGCAAGTGTTTTCGGACGGTCGGCAAAGACTTTATCATGGGTGGTGAAACACTCCTTGGCGATCTCCCAGTTGCTCACTACCAAAGCTCGGTGCACGCCAATCTTGATAGTGAAGATCGGTCCATATTTTTCGGCCATTTTTCCCAGTACTTTGTGGGGAGGCTCCGCCCCTCCTAGCAGGTGGAGGTGGCCAATCAGAGGCCATGCTCCGCCAGCTTTTGGTGCAGCTTTCTTCTTGCCTGTTCTTGCTAGGAATTTTCTTGAAATCCAGAAAATTGAACTAAGAAAAATAAAAATGAAAAACATGGGATTGGTGATCATGTTATTTGTTTGGAATGGGAAATCAAAAAACTCCATAGCTCGTTCTGGAGATTTGGGATGGGACGCATTCCAGCAATTAGTTCAGCTTATTAAAAGATGCAGGAACTGTTTCGGATAAGTTTGCTGTTGTCTTGATGGAGAACTGCATTGGTGTGCTAAATGAAATGGTAAAAGCAAAAAATATATTATTTTACCTTTTCAAGTCTGATTTATATGTTTAATAAAAACAATATTTTTAAATCAAATCAAATCAAATCAATTAATCAAAAGATGATCAAGTCATAATATTCTGTTTGATTATTTTTTTTGGGTCATTGATTTGCTAGCATACACAATCTCTTTCAATGTTATTGTGCAATTTCTTATAGTGACATTAGAGTCATCTCAATGATTTCTTTTTTATTGTGGCATTATCTACAAAACTAAAAGAGCTCCCGGTTTTACTGTGTAATGGTTACTGTTCATCTAGACTCAGATGAGATTAATTAATAATATAATTAATATTTGTATAGTAGAAATGAACAACAAAGTAGCTTTGGCCGAATGGTTAAATCTGTAGCGGCTAAGTAAAAGTTGTTTCCTCGCGAGAGTTCGAAACTCTCAGATAACGTTTTAGATTTTTAATATTATATCACACTCTCAGGATTAAAGGCAACTTTCAAACATGAAAACGACGAGTCAACCCGTAGCCATCACATCCGCTAGCTTTGGACCAAACTACTCTTCTTTCGCTGCAACTCCTTTCTTTTATACTTTTATAGCTATTAGAAAAAAGAGAGAAGAAAAGAATGAGTCGCTTTGGATTTTTAATATTAAAATATTTTTTAATATATTTTGAAAAGGTGCGTTTTTCAATCACGGTTCCTTTTTTTGTTTTTTTATAATTGAGATGTCCGGGCCAGTTAAAACACACCATAACTAATCTCTGGATCCACTTTTTTTTACATTTTTTTCCTGTTTTTTTTTCCACTTATATATTTTTTTGGTTTTTTTTTTATAATTGGAGTGTCCGAATCAGCTTACGTGCACCATAATTTTTTCTTTCCATGTATATATATTTTTTTCCGGGCCAGCTTAGAGCGCCACGAATAATCCCCGAACCTATTTTTTTTTACATTTTTTTTTGTTTTGTTTTTTCCACTTATATATTTTTTTATAATCGGGGTATCCGGACCAGTTTACGCGCACCACGACTATTATTATGTTATGTAATAGGTAAAGGAGATCGCAATTTCAAACAGTAATGAACAGTGGTTTCAAGTTTTCATTACTGTTTGAAAAGGTTAATTGAACTGTGGTTTTGGTAGGATATGACAGAGTTATTTAGGAATGTGTTTGGAAAATGTTTTTGAATTTTTTTTATTTAAATTAAAAAAATATTGTTTTTAGATGATTTTAATGTGTTGATGTCAAAAATGATTTCAAAAAAATTAAAAAAAATATCATTTTGATGCATTTCTGAACGAAAATCACTTCCAATAACAACTTCAACCACCTCTGCTCAATTTTTGAGCCATAAAGTTATCCCATTTCCTAGAGATAGCAGAGAGAGGTGCCAAAATTTCTCATTCTTGACCCTACGTTTGCACCACTAAAATTTGGATTTCTTCCACCAAAGAGGTTCCTGAACAAGGAATGACTTTTGAAGTTCACAAGACAATCTTCCAGTCAGCAAACAAACTAACAAATAAATAAAGTACAAGCATTTATATCTAAGAGAGGGAAAGAGATCATTATAAGTGTTTATGGCCATATTTATAACTAACAAATACATTCTTACAATCTAATAATATTTATTTTTATTTTGTTATTTATTTTGTTTATTAATTGCTTCTTTTTATTATTGTTAAGTCTTGAATTTTCTAATTATTATAGATAAGACATTCAAAATAATAATAATGATTATTTATTAGTTTTGTTTTCTTTTAAATATGTCTGACTAATTATATATTTTTATATTTATTTAATATTAGCGCCTTAATATATATATATATATATATATATATATATGACATAGATTTTTTTGAAAAAGAAATTACTATCATTACTTTGAAATACTTTTAATATAATAATATGAGTAATAAATCTTAAAAAATAAAAAAAAATTATGGATTTTTTTTCAAACAATAATTATGGCCTCACCAATTTTTATTATTTCTACTGTTATTAAGATTTTTTTTTAATATTTATATTTTAATTTGTGGTGATGATCATTTGAAAATTTATATTTATTATTTTTTCTCTTTGTTGTTCTTTAAATTCTTTTTATTTATCCTTCAAGTCAAATAATTTTTTTAAATCTAATTATATTTATTTTTGTTTTTTCATTTATTTAGTTTTTTTAATTGTTTTTTTGTTAATATTGTTAGCTGTTGAAATTTCTAATTATTATAGATAAGACATTCAAAATAATGATAATGATTATTTGTAAGTTTTGTTTTTTTCTTATAGATATGTGAAACTAATTATATATTTTGATATTTATTTAATATTAGCGCCTTAATATATATATATATATATATATAAATTAACCTATTTATTATTTTTTGAAAGTAATAATTTACTGTCATTGTTCTAAATGTTTTTTAATATAATAATATGATAAATAAATCTTAAAAAAATATATTTCTTTTTAAAACAATAATTACGATGTCATCGATAGTATGACAAATAATAATTAGAATATTAATTATGTATAATAATATTTATAATGATAGCTATAATAATTGTGACAAAAATTAATTGGTCAATGTTATTTTTTTGAAAAATAACTTCTGTGTCTTTTTTTATGTATGATATTTCAGATCTCATATCATGAAAAAATATATATGAAACCACACGTTGACAAGACATGTAGAAAAATTATGCCAAATTATCTATAATAATAAAATAAAAAATTGCCCTGCGTTTTGCCACAGCCGGCACCGAATTTTTTAACATGTAACAAAATTGTTAATGGTCCTAAATTTTTTATATATTATTTTAAGGACTTTTTTCTTATAAAGTAGGAGAGACTAATTATATATTGTTATATTTTTTTCATGTTAACGTCTTAAAATATTTATAAAAAATTGAACTTACTTTTCTTTATAAATCTCACATTAATTTAATCTAAGTGCTCTAAATTGTTTTTAATATAATAATATGAAGAAAAAATCTGGAAAATTTTAGTAGTTATATTTTTACTATCTGTCAAATAAATTATTCGTCAAATAGTTAAAACATGCCCAACAAATAATTAGTATGTTGCAGGCAACAAATAATATATCTTTAGACAATTTGATCAATTGTGATTTTGCTATCTACCAATTAAATTATTACCAAAATAGTTAAAACAAAACTACCAATCAAATTGTTTGGTGCATAAAACAAATCACCCATCTCTGCTGAAATTCAATGATTTTTATTTTACTATCTACTAATTAAAAAATTCACGAAACAAATAAAACATACACAACAATCAATCAGTATATTACACGGACCATGTGGCTCATTTTAACAGAATTTTTTCGATTTCTATTGTACAATCTACCGATGAAATAATTATCAAAACAGTTTTAACAGTAGCAACATTCAATCACTTTTAGGCGGGGAAAAAACCATTTATAATAGATTCTATTAATTACAATTTTACTAATTAAATTTTAAAATAACGAATTACAATACGTATGAAATCAATCAATTTTCTACATAAAAAAAGCTCAGATAAGACATTCAAAATAATGACAATAATTGCTTTATTTTTTATATATAAATATGTGAGACTAATTATATATTTTAATATTTATTTAATATTAGCGTTTAAAAAAATATATAGAAAAAAAATGATCTAGGATTTTTTGAAGAAAAAAATAATATCAGTTTTTTGAAATACTTTCAATATAATAATATGATGAATAAATCTTATAAAATAAAAAAAATAATTTTCACTTTTAATTTTAATTTTGTCCTTTTTTGTTTAAGTTTATTTCTTAGAAAAATTTGATTCTTGGATTTTAGGTTGTTTTTGTAAAAAAAAAATTACAATATTTTTATATATAATATTTCAGATCTAATATTACTGGGGAAAAAAAAGCAACTCATAAACAAAATGAGTAGACAAATTTACCAAAGTTATTTACAATTAAAAAATATACGAACCACTTCCCCTATGTTTCGATTATACTATTCCTTTTAGGATGACAAAAAAACATATTTCTAACCGATTTTATCTATTATAATTTTATTAACTATATATTAAAATAACTAATTATAATATGTAAAAAATCAATTAATTTCTTGCATAAAAAAAAGCCCAGCGCAACGCGCGGGCAAGTCACCTCGTTAATCTCTCAAGCACAAACTTTCTTCCCTTGATACTGACTTGCCCTAATTATGCATCCACCAGAGAGCATGCGCATAAGTAGCAGCTATAGGCAAGGACCAAATTGTATCTGACTTTTTAAGCCTTCGTTTTTGTTTACTATTACGGTTGAAATAATTTTTAATTAATTGAAATTCGAGTTTTCTGTGCTGAAAATATCTCTAAAAACACAACAGTGAACACAATCTGATCAGACACTGAGCTTTTGCAAAATAGGATAGACCTGTAGACTAGACTGCTTTCACTTTCTTTTTTTCTTTCTGACAGGATAATGTTGTTCTTCTAGCTCAAAGTAACTCAGCACTCGACATGAACCAATTATTTCCGGTTGCCGTTTCGATTGTTGATTTATTTTTTTAATTGAAATAATATTTCAATTTTGAAGTGTTTTGATATGTTGTTTCGAGATTGAGATTGTATACGTATATATATAATTATGAGCTGGATAGATAAAAACACTCCCATATATATATAGCGACAAGGACAAATCCCTGTAAGAGATTTTGATCTTGGTGAGACCCTACCCTGCTAACACCATCTGAGGTAGGTTAGGCAAAGTTTGGGATGGCGAAGTGATGACTAGCCAGAACTTTCACGTGTTGTCCATCTTGATCCATGATGTTTTTTTTTTTAACTTGTAAGAATCGCTCACACTTCGTTAGGTCCTGTAACCTATAAAAGCTCGTCGAATGAAGAAAAGTTATGGGATTCAAAAAAAAGAAAGAAAAAAAAAGAATCATTCATCTCTGTACTGCTCTATAATTGAAGGAATAAAGACAATTATACCAGGAGGAAAGAGAAAAAAAAGGTTCAAAAGGGTTATAAAATGGCATGTGATGCGATGACAGTGCTTCTCCTGGTTTATCATTCCTGTACTGCTAACTATTCACCATCCATGCCAGGGTAAATCTTTCTTTTAATCAAGAATCTTTCTTTCATGTACCACAGGTAATTATAGAAAGTAACAATGACTAAAAAGATTGTCAATAAAAATTCTGATCATTAATATTATTGTAAAATTATTTATTATTTAAAAAAAAAATATTTAACTGAAAACATTTCTCCAGTCAAAACACTTTTTTTTCCTGACAATTTAAGCTAATATTATTACAGTGGCAGAGCACAAGCAAAGACATTATCCATGAAATCAGCTCAAGATCCGCTTGTCCCTACTCTCATCTGCCAAAACTGAAATGATGAGATCTATCTCCACAACAACAGATTCTTATTCACTTCATCCATTACAGACGCATAGGACAACAAGACGAGCAACAGAAAAGATAAACATACTCAAACCCAAGCATTCCACTACTACTACTACTACCATCACATAGTTCTACATTCCAAGTTTTAATATGCATACAAATCTGACAAACCCATGGGAGGGCATTAAGGGACTTCTCACTACAAGACTTCTAAAGAGAACATTTGATCAAAGAGTGGACCCCAACAATTGATGATTAACCACAGTAGTATCTCACACCAGAAGTTTTCTTTGTGCTGCTACTTTTTAATAAGAGTTTAATACTACCAGCATGATTTGTGTGAGGATAAAGAGACCGAGACAAAAGCATGAAATCAAAGAAAAGGGAAGGGTGGATAGTGGGACCCGAATTACCTAACGCGCATGCACTAAATCCATGGGGGTTCTCAACACTTGAAGAAAAGGAAGTCCTCATTTACAGCACAGCCCACCTCCACAATCAACCCATGCGTCCAAATCCTTTAGACTTTTGTTAAACCTTTAATCCACAATAAAGCTAAAGGATAATCATTTCTGGTCAACAAACAAAACACAAATTTTCTTCACCTTCTGCAAGCGAAACAGCCATATCATCCCCCCACTACTCTCCTTTTATTGGCCCATTATATACAAGCCCTTGAGAGGGGGGGGGGGGGGGGGGGGGGGGTTGGAAAAAAGAGCCCCCACATGAGGAAAAAAAAGCTAATATAGTGATTTCAAACTCATCAATCATTCAAACCAAGAATTCTTGAGTAGCTACCTTTCTTTCATTCTTCCTTCCTCCACTTTTTGGCAAACATGCTACCATGGAATGAGGAAATGAGACTTAATAGAAGTTCACTCCAAGAGTTTTGGCTTTGAGCTTCAAAGACTTCAAGTAATTTATGGCTTCATCAAGGAGCAACAATGGTTCCTTATTCTTTGCACCAGGGATTATGCTCTCCAGAATTTTCAAGGTTGCATGAATCTTATCCTTTCTAAATTGCTTGCTGCCCAAAATGGAAACCATTCCCTCTTTTGGGGTTTGACCTATAGCATAGCTGGATTCCGTATCACTGTCATATCCGAGAAATCTGTCCACTTTCACTGAACTAGCAGTGTCTACTGGAGATGATTTTTTGTACCCACCATCGATCAATTTCTGCCTTTTGTTTGGACCATCAGAACTAGTCATGTCTATGATGGAGCAATTGGGAGTCTCCGATGAGTATCATTTTTTAATAGTTAATTATTGATAATTTTCTACCTCTCTGTTCATTGTCAATGTTTTTTTAATCATATTAAATTTGTTGAATTAACTTGTTGAGATTCTTCATTGCTCTAATAAGTAAAGTCTTGTTAATTTTAGGCATTGGATATTTCTATTTACCATTGCATTGTTTGGCTTTTCTTTTCTGTATATAACCTTCTCTCTTTCTTTATTCAAATAATAATAACTCCTCTATTATTTTATAAAATAAAAACACTGATCTGACACGTGATAAGTGTCCTCGGACATCTTTCACTGAGAAATCTACACGTACAAAAAACACCATGCTGGGAATTACTGTCAACTTGCACTATGAATCTTTTTTTCCTCCGCTTTGTTCGCCGCCCTGCGTGGCGTTCCTCTGGGGTTGGTAGATCCACTTCAGTCTGCGTCCCGAGTCTGCTGGCTCGCAGAAGTCGTATGGGCTGGTTTATCTGCGTTTCTTTTTGGACTCTGTGGTAGCTTGGATTCGTTGGGCTTCGCTCTCTTTCAGCCTTTCGATCATGCAGTTTTTTTTAGTTAAAATACATTTTTATAAGGAATAATTGAGTTTTATTTTATAACTATAAAAAGAAAAGTGATGAAACGATTTTAACATACGTGTAAAACTCTATGCTGGAAAATAATAGCACAAGTGATCAAAGAAGACAAGTCGTCTATTAGGGTCAAGCCACCCAAATTTAGTCTTCATTGAAACAAATAATTAAATCAGGACCCATAATAAACAAACTCACCAGTAACGCAGTGGAGGATTAGTGAAGATCATTTTGCTTATATTTATTCATATATAGATTCTTTTGTAGAATGGTCTATGTTATTTGCTTGCTTGAGAGCCAATGCCAGTCGATCAAACTGTTGATTAACTTGTGTCATACTCAATATTATTTTAAAAATATTTGCATTCTTGTCATACTCAATATGTATTTTTGATATATATATTTTTTATTTCAGGATATTTACCAAACACATGAACAAATGTAGAAAGATAATTTTAATACAGAAAAGAAAATCATTTCAAAAGAAATAAAAAAAACGAATGATCAAAAGCTCCACGATGGCTGAAATGAAGGGAAAAGAATGCAAGATAAACATTAATTGCTAAGAAAATTAGTGGGGTATAATCCATTGTGTATTCCACAATCCTTGTCTATTTCACCAGTGCTAAGGCTTGGTTTATGGTGTTTTTTCACAAAAAAGTATGACAAGGGTTCTTGTGTAGGATAGTCTGTGTGATAGGTTAGGATCAAATTCATCTTTGAGGAAATAAACCTGGATTTGAGCTTTTTTTCTTCCTGTTTTTTCATAAAGAAAGCAGAAACCTGGATCCATTCTTTCGACATGCAATAGATTCAGCTATACTAGTATGAATATGTTAAGGAATAAGAAGTGTTTTGTTGCCTGGAGAAATAATCACTTCTAATTCTCAAACTTTTTATTTTATTTTTACTTCCTTTCCTTTATAGTTTTTTCACATTGTATATCGAATTTCATCCAAAGCAAACTCAATATAATTTCTCAACTTTAATTTAGATAAATAGATAGGTTCTTCATATTTATTACAAATCATACAAGCTAGGAGAAAGACGAGGAGTGAGAAGGGCTTTTAGAGGTGTGGCTTTGATGTTGGTTATTCCTCCAGTTTCAGTCATATCAATCGGTGCATCATCCAGAGTCTCTATTTTAAACCCACGCAACAAAGTAGCAAGTACAAGGTTCAAGATTTGGAGGGCAAATGAGACTCCAGGGCACATTCTTCTTCCGCTACCAAATGGTATCAATTCAAAATGTTGGCCTCGAAAATCACAGTTCTTGTGATCAGTGAGAAACCTTTCAGGTCGAAACTCATCTGGGTCCGACCACACCTGTGGATCTCGATGAATCTTCGAGAGATTTGTGAATAGGCGTGTGCCAACAGGAATATGGTAGCCACCTACAGTACATTCCTCCATCGATTCATGGGGTACAGACAATGGCGCAGCGGGATATAAACGAAAAGTTTCCTTGATAATTGCTTGTAAGTAGACCAAGTTTTTCATGTCAGACTCCTTCACTTGCCTTTCTCGACTAACATGGATGTCTAGTTCATCTTGTGCTTTCTTCAGGACATCGCGATTGTTTAGTAGTAAAGAGAGAGCCCAAGTCAATGTAATTGCTGTCGTGTCTGATGCTGCTAGAATAAGAGCCTATAAAATATTTGAGAAAATAATTACATGCAAATTTATGATTTTAAAGTCATATCCAAGTTAAAGATGATGTGTAAGTTGTCATTTTAAACTCTCAAGTCTCTTTTTTATTTTTTATTTTTTACATCATCTAATATTAGTAAAAAAAAACTATTGACTAGCTCATAGCATTACATGATTACAAATGCAAGCAAGTAATTGTAATTCACAAGAGTTCCATGAGTCCTATATCCTCCCAACAGATCTCGGGCTTTGTTAGACCATTCTTCTCAATTTCAGGTTTGCAAGTGGAAGAAAATTAATTTTAATTCATCAAAAGGAAAGCAACATGTAAATAAACAATCTTTAACATTTTTATTTTCCAGTTTAACGAAAGGAATGGGTGTTGAGAAAGCTTGTACGCTTTAATGATATAGCATAAGTTTGTAGAAAAATAGCATACCAGACATGTAGCCTTATTGATGGTATCAGTATTGTGATTAGAAAACTCTTCAGCATCATCCAAAACGGACAGCATCAAATCCATGAAATCTTCTTCTCTTTTAGCTGTCCCAGAAGCTTTCTTCTGCTTGTGCTCTTCTAACCATTTCTCAGCCACGTGATCTATATTTTTCGCTGTCCTTTTCATTGCCTTCTCAACTCCTCCCAAATCCATCCATCTTAAAAATGGAAGCGCGTCAGAAACTACAAACATTCCTGACAGTTCAAAAAATGTTCTCAGTGAATCTCTCCATTCATCGCTCGGCTTTTCCTCCCTTTGGCTTGCATAATCCACATATCGCCTGTTAACAATTATCTTCAATATAACGTTCAAAGTTATGTCACTAAACCACCCCTTCATCTCCACCAAAAGCTTTTTTTGTGAATTACCTTTGTTGTGGATCCATTGCTGGTATAACGCTCCTACAGCATCCCTTACCTCATCCTCTCGAACACTTTTGAACATCTCAAGTCGATGATTAGAGAGAACCTCGAGAGTGATTATCTTGCGTATCAGGCGCCAATAAGTCCCGTAGGGGCTAAAACCAAGCATGCTGTAGTTGTAGCCCAAGATATCCATTGCAAGAGCTGTAGGTCGAGTAGCAAAAGCTTTGTCATTTGTCGTTAGACACTCCTTAGCCATCTCCGAATTACTCACTATCAAAGTTCGATGGACTCCAAGCTTGACAGTGAATATCGGACCATACTTGTCAGCCAAGTTTCCCAATGTTATATGGGGTGGTTGTGAGCCTCCTAGTAGATGAAGGTGGCCAATAAGAGGCCATGCACCGGCAGCTTCCGGCGGTGCTCTCTTCCTGTTCTCCTTTCTTGGTATCCAAAACAAATAGTAGATCAAGGGTGTAATAAGGGCAGATAAAATCAGTACTACCGCAGTTGCTGAGAGCTGAAAGGGGAAATCCATGAACTGATAATTGATGATTTGCTCTTGGAGATTTGAGGTAATTTGATGAAAAATATTCAGTCACAAGTAGTCCTTGTGATACTGTGGATGTGTAATGTTGGTTTGGGTCGGCGTGTATGCTTTTACTATATATAAGACAGGCCTGGAAATTTACAAAAAAAAAACCACCACACAAAAACTGATTCACTTGGTAGATAAGGATGACATGCATGGTTGGTAAGAGCTGGCGGCTGATTCACTTGGTAGATAAGGATGACATATTTGGTAAGAGATGGCGGCTGATTCACTTGGTTTATTTTTCCTCATGATCGTGATGCCAATGGAAAATTAATCGAGATAAGTGTTTTTTTCCATATAAAAAAGATATCTAAGAGCATCTGCAGCGGGATGCTATCCCCGCATGCAAAAATAAATAAATGATTATTTAACTATTTTATCTACACTGTTTACACTGCAATGCCATTTGCACCTCTGCAAATGGAGAGCAAGCTAAAAAGGTGGCCCCACCTTGGGGCCACCTTTTTTATATATTATAATATATATATATATATAATGTAATATATATATTAGAAAATAATGTAATTATATCAAAAATATTTATTTTTATTTAAAAATATCTTAACAAGAGAGTAAAAAAAAATATAAAATTAATAATTATATTGTTGGAGGTTTTTTTAAAATAATTATTTAATTATATAACTTATTTCTATTAATTGTATAATCAATGACATAATTAAACTACATACAAAATAATTCCACTATATTTAAAATAATATAAAAAAAATGGCTCTCCAAAATGACTTTTACCATTGAAATACACATCAACAAAAAAACTATATATACACTATTCAAGAAACCATTTTAAAGATTTGACTCTCAAAATGGCTTTTACCATTAAAGATGCTCTAAGCTCGTAAGTCGTAATAGTTGTATATTATACTAATAATAGTAATAAAACAAGAGGTTAATTGTCAAGGGAGATAATCTGATATTATTTATTGAAAGAGAGGTGTAGGATGTGATAGCTAATTTCTAAATAACAAAGTTAATATATATATATATATATATATATATATATATAAGGTTTTTAAACCGTCTTGATAAAGATGAAATTTGTACGTGTTCACTATTTTAGATAAAAGAAATTTGATCGATCTGAAATAATTTTAATTTATTGAGCTTGGTTAAATTTAATTTTTTTTATAAATATCAAAGAATTATATTAAGCTCGCCATCTGGTTGATGGAAATTCTGCAAAAACAAAGGAAAGATACTACAAAAAACACGGTGATATATCAAGTGGTTTGTGGATTCACAATGAACTTATCTTTTAATAAAATAAATAAATAAATAAAATAAATGTGTTGATGGTTAATGATTAGGGAGAAGTTCAAGCGTGATCGGAGAACACGAGCCATTATCCTGTGTTCCGCCGCAACCTCGTTTTAATCTATATAATTTTGTATTTTGTTTTTTGATTTTTTAATTTAGTTTTGATCTCTTAATTTTTTTCGGTCTTTCTGATATAATTTTTAATTTTTTTGTTTTTATTTATGTATCTATATTTTAGTTTATATTTTTAATATTTATTGTTATTTTTATTTGTATTAAATACAGTTTACGTTAAAAAACATAGTAAGTTTAGCTTTGGTGATGTTAAATGAGTGAAATTTCTCTTATCCATGCATAGTTAATCTTATATTGTTAATGATTTATTATCTTTGTGTTTTTTTGTTTATATGTGACTTGATATATTTTTAGTTTCAAGTGATTTTTATTTAAAAAAATTAAATTATGTTTTTATTTTTTAAGATTATTCTTCATATTATTATATTTAAAGTATTTCAGAAGACTGAGATTAAATTAATTTTAGATTTAAAAAAAATAGTTTAGTTTTATATATATATTTTCAGGCATAAATATTAAATAAATATCAAAATATATAATTAGTCTCATATATTTTTAAGAGCAAAACCTTAAAAAAATAATTGTTATCATTATTTTAATTGCCTTATCCATAATAAAATGAATATATAAAAAAACTAAATAATCAAAAGTTTTGTAGGTTGATTATTTTACTTGTATATTATCATAAAAAAAAATTATTATTATTATTTTTAAATTTACTCTTCATGTTATTATATATAGTACAGGCCTGAGAATTTCATCGAATGCATCGAACCAAATATGATGGCGAGGATTTCAATTTTCACGAAGAAATGCAGTATTCATGCATGTGATTCCCCCGCACATGTGGTACGTGCAATGCAAACTAATCATGGGTGTTCGTCTGTTCTGCACATGTTGTCGCCAATCTCACGCATATATTCTTACAACAGGAAATCGAGGGTTTCTAGAAGAGATGCGGTATTCATGAAGGTGGTCATTTGATTTTTTGGAAAATCGCCTGTTGATTGTTTGATTTTTCAACATAGATGAAGAATAAAATAATATTGTAATTAATACAATAAAATATTATTTTCTTAGTCTTTGTATAATAAGTTTTTTTGAAGAAAAAGTGAAAAGAAAAGAAAATTACAAAAAATACAAAAGTATAGAGATAAGAACAAAAAGAAGTGTAGGGTGATGATATAAAAAATTTAAAAATAATGTTTTTTTCTTCTAAAAAAAAGTATAAACAAGAAAAAACCTTAAAAAATATTACAAAAAAATGATGATAAATAGATCAAGTATAAAATGATAAAAACACAAAGTATAAAGAGAAAAAAATATATTATCATATTATTTCTACATGAAAACAACCTTTTCTTTTAGTATATGTATAATTCTAGCAAGATCAATAGAATTCTTTAAATATCATGTTTTTATATCTAAAATAGCTTTTAATAAAAAAAATATTTTTCTAAAGAGGTCACATATGTTATGCTATATGTGATTCTCAAGCCATACATGCCATTTATAATTTTATAAATTATTTTATTTTATTAATTAAATTTTAAATGTTTTTTTATTTTAAATTTGCTACTTAAAAAAAACACTAAGTAACGCCAAATATAAAAGACAATGAAAATGATTTTTGAGTTTTTCAATAATAACTACAAAAGAAAAGTGATGATAACGATTTTAACATACGTGTCAAACTCTTTGCTGGAAAGTAATAAAGCAAGTGATCAAAGAAGACAAGTTGTCTATTGGGGTCAAGCCGCCCAAATTTAGTCTTCAAAAAAACAAATAACTAAATGAGGACCAATAATATAATGATACCCCGTAGAGACGCAAACATTAATTTTGAATAAAAACAATATTGACTAATGAATTACTTCAATTATTATTTTATTGTTATTATTATTATTGTTAAATTATCATAATTATTATAGTTGTGATTATAATTATTATTGTAAATAATTAATATTATGATTATTATTGGCAATGTTGTCGCTGCCACCATAATTATTGTTATAATTTTTTTTTAAGATTTATTCTTCATGCTATTATAATAAAATTAATAAAAATATTATTATTATTATGATGTAAATAATGGGAAAAAATTAAATCAAAGAATAAAAAAACCCTAAAAACTTTAACAAAAGAGCGAGTAAAAAAATAAATTATCTCATTGTTATTATTATTATTATCTCATTGTTATTATTATTTTTAAATTATCATAATTATTATAGTTGCGATTATAATTATTATTGTAAATAATTAATATTCTGATTATTATTGGCAATGTTATCGTTGCCACCATAATTATTGTTATAAAAAATTTCATTTTTTTTAAAGATTTATTCTTCATGCTATTATAATAAAATTACTAAAACTATTATTATTATTACGTAAATAATGGGAAAAAATTAAATCAAAGAATAAAAAAACCCTAAAAACTTTAACAAAAGAGCAAACAAAAAATTAAATAAATATTATTAGCTTAAAAGAAATCAATTGACTTGAAGATTAAATAAAAAAACTAAAAGAAGAACAAAGAGAAATATCAAATTTTAAATTATCACAAAAACAAACTAAAATTTAAGAACTAAAGTTTTTCAAAAAATACTACCTCAAAAAAAGAAAAAATAATAAAAATAAAAAACTAAAATTAAGAGTATATATATAAACATCAACAAAAATAAAGAATATTTCAGAAATATTAAAAGGTTGCACAGCACACTCAACCAACAGTTGCTAAATAATCAACATGAAAATTAGCATGAAGAATGTAGTTGAGTAGACTACTAAATAATCGGCATGAAAAATCCATTTGGGTGGCCGCTAAATAATTAGCATGAAAAGTGATGAAAACGATAACACAACAAAATAAGTAACATGAACAATGTAGTTGAGTTGATTGGTAAATGATGAGTATGAATAGTGATGAAAATGTTAACACAACTTGTATAGCAAAATAATTAGCATGAACAGTTACAATCAACAATTAAATAAGTGTATATGAACAGTTATTCCACGACCTCTTTTAGCTTTATGTATAATGTATAATGTATAATAATTGTGCATCCTGAGCGTATTTCAGCATTATAGTTGATGATTTGAGAGATGCTCAAGGTGATTGTCCTGCACATTTGTTGTAAGTAAGGTCTTGATGTATCCAAGCTTAAGGAATATAAATTATAAAAAATAAGAGACAATTTTTTTAAAAGAATGTATCGTACAAAACTCATAATCCAGAATAACTCTTATTTAATAGTTTTTCCTCAAAATTAACAAGAATTACATATTCTTAAATAGGTCTTAGCTGAACATTACAAGATAAGAAAAGTCACGCAAGCAAGGTCTTGGCCCCGTGATAAGTGCTGAGATTGTTCTTGCTAGATACCCGGATTCGAGTCCTGTCATGCATGTTTGTCACTCCTGCGGTGTCTTACATGTTCACTGGACTTGCAGGATGTTCAGTGGATCCGGAGATTAGTTATGGTGCGCGCAAGCTGGACCGGATACCTCGGTTATATAAAAAAAAAGTCACAAGTCTAGTTCAAATAGGAAAATAGCATATAAACTAAAGAAAGAAGAAGCTAAAACCCGAAATCAGTTAGGAAAATAACAAATTTGATAAAAACAACAATTTCTAAATCTATTTTCAAGGCTTTGACAACCTTAACTTATTATAATAAATCAATTACCATATAACTAAGATTGTAAAAAATTCTAGAAAAAATTAAGTCTAATTCGACAATCACATCTAAAAATTCAAGTTTTTCTATTAAATAAGTCATTTGAAACGATTGGCCATTTAAAGAGCTTTAATCTATCCATGTTGTTTAAATAATATTAGGCTATCCATTTCATCTGAATACAAAAATTCCATATAGAATTTATCAAAATCTCGAATATCAAGTGCATCGAGGATAAAAGCTGGCGCATGGAGAAATGGTATGCTATGGCATCTGTGACAAGAGCTTTGCCGTTTGTAGATCAACATTCCGTATATCCATCTACCAATCACGCAAACATGAACAAAGTTTGATGGACACCAAGCTTGATGAGATGCATAGAGAATTTTGGATTTTTTTATTTATTTAATTTGTCTATTACGTATCAACCATGTCCATCATAAGTTTGTGTCTGGCACTTATCCAATATGGGAGTCTTTTATTTAAAAGTGTCCATCCTTCCTATTCTATGAATAAAGGCTTTAAAGCCAATTTCATTTAAAATTTAATTAATACATTAATTATATCGATAGAAAAATAGTCAATATATGATTTTATTTTATTTTATTTGGGTACACTTCATAATTATTACACACCATACATGCTAGGAGAAAGACGAGGAGTGAGAAGGGCTTTTAGAGGTGTGGCTTTGATATTGGTTATTCCTCCAGTTCCAGACATATCAATCGGTGCATCATTCGGAGTCTCTATTTTAAACCCATGCAACAAAGTAGCAAGTGTAAGGTTCAAGATTTGGAGGGCAAACGAGACTCCAGGGCACATTCTTCTTCCGCTACCAAATGGTATCAGCTCAAAATGTTGGCCTCGAAAATCACAATCCTTATGATCGGTAAGAAACCTTTCTGGTTGAAACTTATCAGGGTCTAGCCACACTTGTGGATCTCGGTGAATCTTCGAGAGATTTATGAAAAGACGTGTGCCAACAGGAATATAGTAGCCACCTACAGTACATTCCTCTATCGATTCATGGGGTATAGACAATGGCAAAGCGGGATATAAGCGAAAGGTTTCCTTGATAATAGCTTGTAAGTAGACTAAGTTTTTCATGTCAGATTCCTTCACTTGCCTTTCTTTGCCAACATGGATGTCTAATTCATCTTGTGCTTTCTTCAGGACATTACGATTGTTTAGTAGTAAAGAGAGAGCCCAAGTTAATGTAACCGATGAAGTGTCTGATGCTGCTAGAATAAGAGTCTACAAAATATTTGAGAAAATAATTACATTCAAAGTTACTTGTTTAAAGTCATGTAACAATTAAGAATCACGTGTTACTTGTCAATTTAGACTCTCGTGTCTCTTTATTTAATTTTTATTTTTTACGTTTGAGATTAATAGTTTTATATGATTACAAATGGAAGCAAGTAAAGGTAATTCACAAGAGTTCCATGCGCCTTAACTCCTCTCAACATATAGCTTAGGCTTGGGCAATTTTATATTGTTGAGTTAGCTGGAAATCTAAATTAGTTGGACCATTCTTAAAATTAATTTTAATTTATCTAAAGAAAAGTAACATATAAATAAATAATCTTTAAAACAAATATTTTTCAGCTTAACGTTAATGTTTGGAATGGGTGTTGAGAAACTTATACCCCTCGGTTACCAAAACCAAAGTATTTTTCAAACTAATTTAGCAAGTTTCTCTATCATATTAATATAAAACCTATTTGAGTCATCAAAGTATAGGATGCTGAGGATGGCACTCCAGTTTCATCAAAACATGATATGATCAGCTAATGTTACTCTATACCATCATTATTCATTTTCTAGTGTTTCTCGTGCTCCTTTAAAAATATTTAGAAAACACATTTTAATTTTTTTAATATTAAATTATAAATGTCCTATAATGTTATACCGTATGTTTGTAGAAAAATAGCTTACCAGACATGTAGCCTTGTTGATGGTATCAACACTGTGATTAGAAAGCTCCTTGACATCATCTAAAATGGACAACATCAAATCCATGAAATCCTCGCCTCCCTTGGTTGTCCCAGAAGCTTTCTTCTGCTTGTGCTCTTCTAACCATTTTTCAAGAGCATGATCTATGTTTTTTGCTGTCTTTTTCATTGCCTTCTCAACTCCTCCCAAATCCATCCATCTTAACAATGGAAGTGCATCAGACACTACAAACATTCCCGACAGTTCTAAAAATGTTCTCAGTGAATCTCTCCATTCATCACTCGACTTTTCCTCTTTATGGCTTACATAATCCACATATCGCCGGTTAACAACTATCTTCAGTATAACGTTTGAAGTTATGTCACTAAACCACCCCTTCATCTCCACCAAAAGCTTTTGTGAATTACCTTTGTTGTCGATCCATTGCTGGTATAACACTCCTATAGCATCTCTTACCTCATCCTCTCGAACACTTTTGAACATCTCCAGTCGATGATTAGAGAGAACCTCAAGAGTGATTATCTTGCGTATGTGGCGCCAATAAGTCCCATAGGGGCTAAAACTAAGGATGCTGTAATTGTATCCCAAGATATCCATTGCAAGAGTTTTCGGTCTAGTTGCGAAAGCCTTGTCATTTGTCGTTAGACACTCCTTAGCCATCTCCCAATTACTAACGATCAAAGTTCGATGGACTCCAAGCTTCATAGTGAATATCGGACCATACTTGTCTGCCAAGTTTCCCAATGTTATATGGGGTGGTTGTGAGCCTCCTCGTAGATGGAGGTGGCCAATAAGAGGCCATGCACCGGCAGCTTCTGGCGGTGCTCTCTTCAAGTTCTCCTCTCTTGGTATCCAAAACAAATAGTAGATCGATGGTGCAATAAGGGCAGATAAAATCAGTACTACAACAGTTGCTGAGAGCTGAAAGGGGAAATCCATGAACTGGTAATCGATTTGATCTTAGATATTAGAGGTAATTTGATGAAAAATATTAAAAATTATAAGGAGTACTTGTGATATTGTGGATGTGTAATGTGTCTGTTTAGGTCGGCGTGCATGCTTTTTACTATATAGTGGCCAGGCCTGTGATTAACATCGTATGCATCGATCCAAATATTATATAATATTTAATTTTATATATATTATTTAAAATTTAACGGACCACATTAGATTGCGGAAAGTGCACACTAATCACCTTTGTATGAGATAAAATAGACAGGTCAATGGTGTTATTATGATTTGTCATCATTTTAATATAGAATATGAAAATAATGAAGATATTTGTTTGATTATTCACGCCATCAATAAAATTAACCTCCTCAGAAAATAATAATAATAATAATAATATTAATAATGCAAGTGGCTCGTTTCTATTTCCATACTGTATGGCCATCTGTCTTTTTATCTCTACTTATCATCACAGGGTTTTTATATAAATATGATAATTATATATTCGATGAAATCTGTATGTGTTCACTATTTTAGAATTAAAAAAAAATGGACCATACCTGGCAGCTAGGGCTCCTAATCTGTATTTTAGTAACTCATTGTTTGATATCAAATTTTTTTTTTGGGGAATGTGGGTATTTGGATTAATTTATGTGCATCTCGATTAATTTTACGGACTCTAAAATTAACGATCAGTTAAAACCTTTAGTGGTCATGACTAATATGCGATTCGAGCTGATGATCTCCAGAAAGCAAACTCAAGTCCTGACCAGTGAGCCATACCTCTTAGAATTCAAAAAAAAAAATCAAAAAATCAAATTTGATTTTTCTTTGTGCAATAATAACAATTTTTAAATACTAGTAAAATTTTATTCTTAAAAATAAGTAAATCTTAACCGTTGATTGGGCTATACATAAATAAATTATTAAAAAAAACTAATTAAGTTAATAAATTTTTAGCTCCTGTATCACACACCATGTGTTTTTTTTCCAGTCATTTGTAGCTCACCATGACATAAGGGTTAGTTTTCATAATCTAATAATTTTATTCAGATAGTGATCACCCATTATCAATTTGTGTTTTTTCGAGGGAGAGAAAAGCAAAGCAAAAGGTACAGGCGTACAGCAAAAAGTTGCTTGAAATTATTAAAAACATTAAAACAATTATTTTTAAAATAGAATATATAATAAAAATATTTAATTTAAAATGAAAAATAAAAAAAATCATTTTTTTTCAAAAATACCTTTAAAATGCAGTCAATAACATCTTAGTATAAAAAAAATTAACTAATTAATGGTTGTATATTATATATTATAATAATAGTAATAAAAAAACAAAAAGTGAAATGTCAAGGGAGATATCGTGATTTTCAAGTTGATGTGATGGGCAATAAATTTCATCTTCCATCCTAAATGATAAATTTTCCACCCCTAGCAAAGCTTGTCAAATTAACCTCTTGAAAGTATTATTAGTCGCCACCACCATCTTGTCTTTGTTGATCATGACCACTAATATAATCATATAGAACTCGAATTCAATCTCTCATGATGCCACTGAAAAATGGATAACTGTTTCTCATCGAATCAGTTTTATTTTTTTTGGAGAGTTTCCTGAATTATGTTTTATTTTAATTTAAAAAGTAAGTTTTCTTCAAGACATTTTTAAAATACCAATCTTTTCTTTTTTTATTTTTTTTTTCAAAGTTTTTATTATTTTTTAAAGTTTTATCACAAAAACGTTTTTTCCAACTTTTTTTATACAATCAATTTCTGACCAACATATATAATCACAAATTGTTGATAATAGTTTTCTTTGATAATAGCTTGTAAGTAGATTAAGTCATGTTCGACTCCTTCACTTGTCTTTCTCTACTAATTTGATTTTAATGTTTTTCAAAGAAAAAACACAAAAAAACTTTTCCTTATCCTTCACCCCCACACACACATCCTA
The DNA here is from genome assembly GCA_025169955.1 of Salix arbutifolia. NCBI lineage: Eukaryota > Viridiplantae > Streptophyta > Magnoliopsida > Malpighiales > Salicaceae > Salix > Salix arbutifolia. The sequence goes on along the minus strand of CM045915.1, from coordinate 3,211,432 downwards.
CACAGAAAAACACTCTCCAAGAAATCACAAATACCTGTTACTCGCCCAGCTAAGAAAGAAAAGAAAAGTTAAAGTAAAAGAGAGAGAGAGTGTTTTGATCTGATTATTTAAAATTTATTATCAATTATAAAAAAAATATTAAAAAAATGCGTAAAAGAACATTTTGATCAAATATTCTTAGAATCACGATTTGATTCATGTAAAATAATATAATTTTGAAGAGTCAACATGTATAACTTTGAAAAATCCAATTAAAAATTCGAAAATCAGTAAAATCACGAGTTGACTCAATAAGCTCGGTCAAACCTATAAAATCAGTAAACTCATAATGATTTTATAAGTTTATGTGAAATTAATATCAATTAAAAAAAATTGCGTTAAAGGGAGGCTTGGGGAGAGATTGTTTGGTGGCAGTGAGCTTAGAGGGAGTGAAGAGGTGTAATGAATGAGAGATGGTTACCGGGAAAATGTGAAGTCTGGTGATAACAAGGAGGGAGGGCGTGTTTGGGGGTTAGTTAATGAGGAAGGAAAGAGTTTTATAAAGAGAGGGAAAACGACAGATGTAACAAAGCAAGTGAAGTGAAAAAGAGCTTCGTAGATGTCGTCGAGGTTGGATGGAGACAAACAAGCTTTGTAGATGTTGCCAAGCAAGATTTGTACTGTCGTTATTTCCAGTGCTACGTGTTTGATGCAACGGCTAGATTAGGAGGTTGGAGAAAATGTTACGATGATTTTGGCTAGGGAATTTGGTTACATGGTTGCATTTGATTGACTGGAAGGATGGGGTGTATTTTAGTTAACACCTGTAGAAAAAGAATTTTTATTTTCATTTTGTAATTTTGTAATTTTATATCAGGGTTTGGGCAATCTATAAAAATACCATTCAAAACTTGATTTTTATAATCTTTTTATTATATTTTACTAAAATTAAAATAATAAGGTTTTTTAGATTTTTTGGATAACGACACAATAAAACATGATAAGAAAATATTGAAGAAAAAAATTAATTTGTTATATTGTGATTTATTACTCGACTAGAATTGTTATATATAAGCAACATAAAAATTTTACTTACAGTTTTACAATCTGATTTTACAATTCAAGTTTATATTATATTTTCGTGTCGTGTCAAAAAAATAATTTGTTTTTTAAATTTTATAGATTAATAATCATAAAAATAAAATATAATTAATAATTCATGAAAAAAACATATATATTTTTTATTCTCCCATCAAACTACTTGCAATTTCATCACGAACAAATATTTTTTTTTCCATCAGGATTGATCTATATCTACACATTTTTTTTAAAAATATATATATATTTTTAAAAAAAGTTGGGCCAAGAGCAGGCCTAGCCAAATTGGGCCTAAGCCCAACTTTACTGGACTTGGGCTGGGCCAAGTGCAGCCTAGCCCAAGTCCACCTTAAAAGCTGAAGACGTGAAACGGTGCGCTGCACTGTTCACGTCTTCTTCACATGACAATGCAGCGCTACTATGCACGTGAATTAATTCACGTGCACAGTAGTTTTCAACCGACCACGATGATAGCTTCAACAGCTGATGCCGATAGGTAGAGGAGACCGAGATGGTTTTCCTGTCATGGTGGTGTCGGAGATGGTGGCATGTGGTGGCTGATAGCAACGTTGGAAGGTGCCACTATGGAGAGAGAGAGAGAGAGAGCTTTTGTCTTCTTCCATGGCTGTTTTGGAGAGAGAGAGAGAGCTTCTGGTGATCTCTTTTTAATCTATTCTCTCAATATAAGCACAATCAAATTCTCTGTTTCTACCTCTAACCATGTCTCTGTTTCAGAAGCATGAGAAAAAAAAGTCATTTGTTTTCGTGTAAGGAGTGAATGAAATTATTAAGCTTTCTGAAATTATTAAAAGCATGAGAAGAAGAAGCTGGTTTCTAAAAAGCATGAATCATCTGCTTATTACAAAACACAGTTTGATCGATTTTTGTGGTGGGACTCATTGCAATTTTTTCTGCTTATTTCATTACCAAACGTTGTGCTGAAAATGAAAAGTTGGTTATCGATCAAAATGGAGGTTCGATCACAATGTCAAACGGGCACATAGTGTATTTATAAGCCCACTATAAATATTCTAAACTAAGCAAAAAAATTAGAAGCCCAATTAAAGAATAAAGATGTTGGCCCATTAAACACAAAAGCCCACGCATGAGAATAGGGAGCATGCCACAAAAAAGGGGTTCAAAAAGCCAAATAATATTTTCCCTTAAAATAAAAACCTACAAGTCAGCCCATTATTTTTATTACATGTACTAAAAGAGGTCAGTTTTTTACTGTATATAAGCAATGTTTTCAATGTGGATTCTAATAGTATTTTTAGGTTGGGTCGGTTTGGGCAGGTCACGGGTTTTTTTTGTTTTTTTTTATTTTTTTACACTGTAAAAAAATCATTTTACCCTCAAATAAGACAAAAAAAAAAAACAGTTGTTGAAGGGAGTGTCATGATAATTTCACATTCCATTGCACAATACAATAACCTTTTTACCCTACAATAAGATAAAAATCAAGGTTTGCCTGCAGGGGTGTTTTGGTTATTTCACATTTTTTGAACATGTCTAAATATTAATCTGCCTCCCAATATGACAAAACAGAAGAGTTGGTTGTAAGGGTGTTCCGGTAATTTACTATTTTTTATTATTATTTTCCTTTGAATACCATGTGCGCTTCTAACACACGCGCCAATAGTATTCGCCTAACACACACTTCGAGCGACATGTGTAGCGTCGTCTGGTGGTAAAAAAATGTCAATTCGGTGTCTCAACTGATGTGCCACCATGTACTCTTTCTCATGGTGTGATGTGTGACCGTACTCAATGAATAGAGTTGTGATGGTGGTCGGTTGAACTTCTTTGGGCTTTTTTTCTCTTGTGCATGCTAAATTACAGGGGCAGACCCCTATGTTTGTGGTGTTTTTATTTCCGTCCCTGAGATTTTAATTGTTTTGTATGGTCCTGATTTCTATTATATAAGTTTTGATTTGTTTCAATTGTGTCATTCGATGGGAATTGATTATATATTGTGTTTTTATTTCAGTACGTATTCTTTTAATTTTGGGATTGGTTTTCAATCCCTTAATATTTTTGGTACAGAAGTTTTGATTGTTTTAATTTTGTCATTTGATTGAAATTGATAATATATTTGGTTTTCATTTCGGCACTTATACTTTTAATTTTTTATTTCAATTCCTTTATTTTTCTTATATTTCTGAAATAGTCCCTATTTTTGTCCATGTTTATATATATGTACTCTTAGTTTTAGTTTTTTATTTTTATTTTTTTCTTATTTGTTAAGGTGGCATTTTTTTGAAAAAATTAATTCTTAAATCTTAGTTTGTATTTATGATCATTTGAAAATTGATATTTTTTTTTCTCTTTGTTCTTTCTTTTTATTTTTTTCTAGCTAATAATTTTTATTTTTGTTTTATCATTTATTTTATTTTTTGTTTGCTCTTTTGTTAAAGTTTTTAGGAATTTTTTTCTTTGATTTAATTTTGTTTTTTCCATTATTAACGCAATAATAATAATAATAATAATTTTAGTTTTTTTTTCTTGCTTCCCCTTTTGTTAATGTTTTTGAGTTTTTTTTTCTTGGGATAATTTAATCATTTGTATTGTTTTAGCAATAATAATAATGATAATTTCAGATGTTAAAGCTTTGATATTACTGTTGTTATAATAAGATATGTTAATGTGTTTGATTATATCAAACCTTGCATGTATAAATATTATATTTTATTTTTGAACTAGCAAATCCTATTAATTATTTCAATTCCAACAATTATAAAAATTGTTTGGTCAACACGCAACATAGTGTCGATAATCTAACTAGTTAAACACTAAACGAGTTATCTTAGATCCTCTAGTTTCTTCAAGGCTTCCATTTTAGTCCCTACTTCCTTAATTTTCTATTTTTAAGCCAAATTGACTTCTAATATTAATTTATTCTTCAATTAATCTCTTAATTGATTTTTTTACCTTGGCTATTTGTGCCAAATTCCTAAACTCATTTTTTCTTGTGATATTCAATTATCAATCTAATTTCGAACTTCAAGTGTTTTTGTGTTTTTATTCAAAAAAAAATGTTTAGCGTTTTATTTTCATTCTGTATCTTTTTCTCTTATGATTTTTCAAGTTTTTTTCAAACAAAAATTTAAAAAATAAAGAAAATAATTGAAATAAAGTTATTCTTTTGGTTATTATTGTATGATAGAGTGAGCACTAAAGATTCCCTTGCAAGAAAAAAATTAATTGCCAATATTTCAATTCGTGATGAAATTGCAAGTTATTTGATGATAAAAATGACATTGAACAAGGTTTAAATAGACAAAATTCAAAAGTATGGTATTAGATTCGTAGTGTAAGGTTGATTTGTGATAAGATGGAGTGGGGGAGGTGGGGGTGTTGTGCTGTAAATTATAGAGGAAAATAGAGGAAAAGGAAGAAATAGAGGAGAGAGAAGGGTTACTCGCCATGTTATAAATTAAATATTATAGATTAATTTATCAACAAATTTAATTGGCATATTTAAATCTATTGGTAATTTTATCTGTAAAAATAATAAGTCATTATATTTTTTTGTCAATTTCCTAGTACTAATAGAGAACATCCAATAATTTTCACTCATTAAAGTTAATAATTTTACGTACTGAATTTAATTTCCAGGAGTAATTTACTAAACACATGAACAAATATAGAAAGATATTTTTAATATAGAAAAGAAAATCATTCCAAAAAAAAAAAATGAATGATCAAAAGCTCCATGATGGCTGAAATGAAGGGAAAAGAATGCAAGATAAACATTATTAAGAAAAATAGTGGGGTATGATCCATGGTGCATTCCACAATCCTTGTCTATTTCACCTGTGCCAAGGATTGGTTTATGGTGAATTTTTACAGAAAGGTATGGCGAGGTTTCTTTTGTAGGATGGTCTTTGTGATAAGTTAGGATCAAATTCATCTTTGAGGAAATAAACCTGGATTTGAACTTTTTTTGTTCCTAGGATCCACTCTTTCGACAATAGATTTAGCTATACTAGTATAAATATGTTAAGGAATAAGAAGTGTGGTGTTGCTTGGAGAAATAAGCACTTCTAATTCTCAATCTTTTTATTTATTTTTACTTCCTTTGCTCTACAGTAATTCACATTGTATATCGGGTTTCATCTCTAGCCAGCTTAATATAATTTCTCGGCTTTTATTAAGATAGATAGATAGATAGATAGATAGGTTCTCCATATTTATTGCAGATCATACAAACCAGGAGAAAAACGAGGAGTGAGAAGGGCTTTTAGAGGTGTGGCTTTGATGTTGGTTATTCCTCCAGTTTCAGTCATATCAATCGGTGCATCATCCAGAGTCTCTATTTTAAACCCATGCAACAAAGTAGCAAGTACAAGATTTAAGATTTGGAAGGCAAATGAGACTCCAGGGCACATTCTTCTTCCGCTACCAAATGGTATCAATTCAAAATGTTGGCCTCGAAAATCACAGTCTTTGTGATCAGTAAGAAACCTTTCTGGTTGAAACTCATCAGGGTCCGACCACACTTGTGGATCTCGATGAATCTTCGAGAGATTTGTGAAAAGGCGTGTGCCAACAGGGATATGGTAGCCACCTATGGTACATTTCTCCATGGATTCATGGGGTACAGACAGTGGCGCAGCAGGATATAAACGAAAGGTTTCCTTGATAATAGCTTGTAAGTAGACCAAGTTTTTCATGTCAGATTCCTTCACTTGCCTTTCTCGACTAACATGGATGTCTAGTTCATCTTGTGCTTTCTTCAAGACATCGCGATTGTTTAATAGTAAAGAGAGAGTCCAAGTCAATGTAATTAATGTTGTGTCTGATGCTGCTAGAATAAGATTCTACAAAATATTTGAGAAAATAATTACATACAAATTTATGATTTTAAAATCAAATCCAAGTTAAAGATGATGTGTAAGTTGTCACTTTAGACTCTCGGGTCTCTTTTTTATTTTTTACATCTAATATTAATAAAAAAAAACTATTGACTAGGTCATAGTATTACATGATTACAAATGTAAGCAAGTAATTGTAATTCACAAGAGTTCCATGAGTCCTATATCCTCCCAACAGATCTCGGGCTTTGTTAGACCATTCTTCTCAATTTCAGGTTTGCAAGTGGAAGAAAATTAACTTTAATTCATCAAAAGAAAAGCAACATGTAAATAAACAATCTTTAACATTTTTATTTTCCAGTTTAACGTAAGGAATGGGTGTTGAGAAAGCTTGTACGCTTTAATGATATAGCATAAGTTTGAAGAAAAATAGCATACCAGACATGTAGCCTTATTGATGGTATCAGTATTGTGATTAGAAAACTCTTCAGCATCATCCAAAACGGACAACATCAAATCCATGAAATCTTCTTCTCTTTTAGCTGTCCCAGAAGCTTTCTTCTGCTTGTGCTCTTCTAACCATTTCTCAGCCACGTGATCTATATTTTTCGCTGTCCTTTTCATTGCCTTCTCAACTCCTCCCAAATCCATCCATCTTAAAAATGGAAGCGCGTCAGAAACTACAAACATTCCTGACAGTTCAAAAAATGTTCTCAGCGAATCTCTCCATTCATCGCTCGGCTTTTCCTCCCTTTGGCTTGCATAATCCACATATCGCCTGTTAACAATTATCTTCAATATAACGTTCAAAGTTATGTCACTAAACCACCCCTTCATCTCCACCAAAAGCTTTTTTTGTGAATTACCTTTGTTGTGGATCCATTGCTGGTATAACGCTCCTACAGCATCCCTTACCTCATCCTCTCGAACACTTTTGAACATCTCAAGTCGATGATTAGAGAGAACCTCGAGAGTGATTATCTTGCGTATCAGGCGCCAATAAGTCCCGTAGGGGCTAAAACCAAACATGTAATTGTATCCCAAGATATCCTTTGCAAGAGCTTTAGGTCGAGTAGCGAAAGCTTTGTCATTTGTCGTTAGACACTCCTTGGCCATCTCTGAATTACTCACGATCAAAGCTCGATGGACTCCAAGCTTCACAGTGAATATCGGACCATACCTGTCAGCCAAGTTTCCCAATGTTATATGGGGTGGTTGTGAGCCTCGTAGTAGATAGAGGTGGCCAATAAGAGGCCATGCACCGGCAGCTTCCGGTGGTGCTCTCTTCCCGTTCTCCTTTCTTGGTATCCAAAAGAAATAGTAGATCAAGGGTGTAATAAGGGCAGATAGAACGAGTACAGCAGTTGCTGAGAACTGAAAGGGGGAATCCATGAACTGATAATTGATGATTTGATCTTAGAGATTAGAGGTAATTTGATGAAATGTATTCACAATCACAGTAGTGCTTGTGATATTGTGGATATGTAATGTTGGTTTAGGTAGCCGTGTATGCTTTTACTATATATAGATAGGACAGGCATGAGAATAACATTGGATGCATCGATCCAAATATGATGTCGAGGATTTCAATTTTCACCCACTATCAATTTTTTTTTTTTTTTTTTGTGGGAGAAAAAAGCAAAGCAAAAGTTACTGCAAGAAGTTGCTTGAAATTTTAGTCAAACTCCACTGATCAATTTATTATACCAGCTGGGGCAGACGAAGGTGTAAAGATTTGACAAAAATCCTCCTTGCTGCAATATTTTGTAATTTATTGTATTTGGAAATATTTTTTAATTAAAAATATATTAAAAAAAAATTAATTAAGAATACTGACATCGTAAAATTATTAAAAACATCTAAAAAAAGTTATTTGTAAAGTAGAAACTATAATAAAATCAAACTGGAAATTTCCCTTCAAAAAAACACCAGACCAAAATTGATTCAAATGGTAGATTTTTCATCACGATCGTGATACCATTGAAAAAATCTTCGTATCCATTTAATAGAGACGACTATCTTGTCTCTGTTGATTGTGACCAATAATATAATCATATAGAACTCGATTTTCAATCTCTCATGATGTGACTGAAAAATGGATAGCTGTTTCTCATCGAATCAGTTTTTATATTTTTTGGAGAGTTTCTTTGTTGATTGTGACCATTAATATAATCAGTTTTATTTTAATTTTAAGTCCTGTTTGTTTACTGGAAAGTAGTTTTTTTTTGAAAAGTGAATTTCGGGGAAAGTGAATTCTAGGAAAGTGAATTCCGAGAAAGTATTTTCCGATGTTTGGTAATGTAATAGAAAATAAGTTGGAAAACAGTTTCCAGTGTTTGGTTATGTCATAGAAAATGAGCTGGAAAAATAACTTATTAATGTTTTATTTTTCTCAAGTTTATTAAAATAATGAGAATAAATCTTACAAATTAAAAAGTTGAATGAGAATGAAATTGAAAAAAAATATAATTTCATAAATTATCTCAAATAAAATAAATAATAATCAAAATAATAGAGATCAAATCTAAAAATTAAAAAAAAAATGAAAGGTGAATAAATTAAAACAATAATAATTAACATTTCATAAATTATTTCAAATAAAATAAGTAACAATAAAAAAAATGAGGACCAAATTTGATAGATAAAAAATTTCAATAAAAAAATGATAAGAAAAAAGCAAATAACAATTATAAAAATAAGGACCAAAATTAATATAAAAATTAAATTTTAAGAGATGGAATTGAAAAATAAATATTCAAAATAAATTATATATAGCAATCAAAAGTTTGAGGATCAAATTTGATATAATCAGCAAATAATGACATTTCTAAATTTTTCACAACTTTGGAAAGTGTTTTCTGCCCAAATTTTCCAGGAAAACACTTTCCTGAAAACTAAACTAAATTTTTCTTTGACTGGAAAGTGTTTTTCATTGACCAACTTTTCTAATGGCAAACAAACACAGGAAAGTTTGGAAAGTGGTTTCCCGGAAACCACTTTCCAGAAAACAAACACAGCCTAAGACCCCGTTTGTTTGCTGGAAAGTGGTTTTTTTTTAAAAGTGAATTCCGAGGAAAGTGAATTCCTGGAAAGTGAATTTCTGAAAAGTGAATTCCGATATTTGGCAGTGTTATGAAAAATGAACTGGAAAATATTTTCCAGTGTTTGTTTGTGTTATGGAAAATGAACTGGAAAATAATTTATTAATAAATTAATTTTTTTTGTCAAGTTTATTATAATAATGAGGAACAAATCTTACAAATTAAAAAGTTGAATGAGAATGAAATTGAAAAAAATATAATTTCATAAATTATCTCAAATAAAATAAATAATAATCAAAATAATAGAGATCAAATCTAAAAAAAAATTTTAAAAAAATGAAAGGTGAATAAATTAAAATAATAATAATTAACATTTCATAAATTATTTTAAATAAAATAAGTAATAATAAAAAAAATGAGGACCAAATTTGATAGATAAAAAATTTCAATAAAAAAATGATAAGAAAAAAGCAAATAGCAATTATAAAAATAAGGACCAAAATTAATATAAAAATTAAATTTTAAGAGATGAAATTGAAAAATAAATATTCAAAAATAAATTATATATAGCATTCAAAAGTTTGAGGATCAAATTTGATATAATCAACAAATAATGACATTTCTAAATTTTTCACAACTTCCGGAAAATATTTTCCGCCCAAATTTTCCGGAAAATACTTTCCTGAAAACCAAGCCAAATTTTTCTTTGACTGGAAAGTGTTTTCCGTTGACCAACTTTCCAGAAGATAAACAAACACAGGAAAGTTTGGAAAGTGGTTTCCCAGAAAGTGAATTCCGAAAAACAAACACAGCCTAAAAGTTAGAGTGTTTTAGAAGAAAGCAAAGAAAAACAAAGAGAGAGAGAGTATTTTGATTTGATTGTTTAAAATTTAATGTCAAAAATATATTCGGAAAAATGCATAAAAGAAGATTTTGATGAATATTATTAAAATAATGAGTTAACTCGTAAAATTATATAATTTTATAAGTTAACATGTATAACTTATAAAATCAGATTAAAAACTCGAAAAATAATAAAATCACTATTCTAGTAAAATCGATCAAAATCAGTAAAATTGTATTAATTTTAAATGTAAAATTAAATATCTTTCCCACAACTGTTGTGGTGATTTTCTGTTTCTCAAAATCAATTTCCTCAAGTAGTAAAAGATAATATCTCACCTGCTCCAGTTCTGTTGTCCAAGATTAGGAATTGAGGAGGGGTCGCGGAGGAGTTGGGATTTGGTGAAGTGGTGGTTTGATTGAGATTTGTTGTCAAAAATTATTTTCATTTTGTAATTTCCTTTTTTTATATCAGGGTTTGGTTAAAAATACCATTCAAAACTTGATTTTTATAATGTTTGTGAGCTTAGTAAATAAGTTCTGATGTATAAAAAATATTATTTTTCAGATATTAATTATTTTTATTATATTTGGTACAATACTAAAATAAAAAAAAAAGTTTTTTAGAGTTTTATTATAACAGCACATTAAAATACAATAAGAAAATACTGAAAAAAACAATTAATTTGCTATATCGTTATTTACTACTTGACTGGAATTGTCATATATAAACAATATAAAATATTATACTTATGATTTTATGATCCAATTTTATGGTTTAGAGTTTATATTATATTTTTATGTCGTGTCAAAAAAAATAATTTTGACAACCTTGATTTTGATATTAGTAGAGACTTATAATAAAAGATTAAAAAAATATTTTATTTACAGATGGATGTCAAAAATTAAAGAAAAATTTCACCCCTAAACGAGTTATCTTAGACCCTCTAGTTTCTTTAAGGCTTCCATTTCAATCCCTAATTCCTTAATTTTCTATTTTTAAGCCAAATTGACTTCTAATATTATTTTATTTTTCAATTAATCTCTTAATTGATTTTTTTACCTTGGCTATTTGTCCCAAATTCAGTTTTAAACCTTAATTTATTAGAATTTTACCCAACTTAAATCAAATTGAGCCTTTTTCTTCTTCAATTAAGTCCTTGATTATGGCCTGAAAATTCCTCAACTTATTTTTTTTGTGATATTCAATTATCAATCCAATTTCAAACTCAAAGTATTTTTGTCTTTTTAACTAAAAACATTGTTCTGTGTTTTTTTTCATTATGTATCTTTTTCTCTTATGATTTTTCAAGTTTTTTTCAAACAAAAATTAAATAAAAATAACTAAAATTACTCAAACACATAATGATATATTTTATTTTATTTTTTATTTAATACCACTAAAAAAATAAAGTCTTCTTTTGATTATTATTGTATGGTAGAGTAAGCACTAAGAATTCTCATGCAAGAAAAAATTTAAATGACAATCTTTCAGCAAATTTTCCGTATTATAACTCAGAAAGAGAAACAGTTGACTATAGTTTTCTTCATTGTTATGAAACTACAGAAGAATACTTCATTCTCTGGATAGAATTGCAATGGTGTAAGTCAAGCTTTTTGAAATCTCTTGTGATGCAATGCAAGATCCTAATGAGAGGCAAGTTTTAAAGCTTTTTGAAATCAACTTTGAAACTCAGTTTGAAAGTATGGTTAAGATAATTTTTTAAAATGATTTTTGATGAGAAATTCCTATTAAATCTCTCTCTATATATAGCATTATATATTTATTTATATTTATCAATAAATATTAATAAGAGGCAATGATATGAGTGAGCATAAGTTGAAACGATAAAGTTTTGACTAAAAAATTTATGTGAATCAAATATTTTAAAAAAATTATAAACTGAATCAATCAAATAAAATAATCAAATCAATTCCCCCGGTTCAATTTAATTTTATATTTTTTATAATCGGACCTTTTAATTATGCTAGTTTTTTTACGTGTTTTAATTTAATAATTTTTCAGTTTAGAATGTGTTTTTTCTCTTCTATTTATTTAAGTTTAGTTTAATTTGGTTTGGTTTTAGGTTAGTTTAGGTTTATTCATTTTCTAAAATCTAGAATTGATCTAAATAACCTGTCAATTTGGCAATTGCAACAACCACAGCCCATAATTTCACAGCTAAAATAAGATACCTTTATTATGTTACGAGACTTCCTTTTCTTACACCAGAAAAAAGAGCCAAGGGGTTGGACAAAGACAGATTTAAACGTGACAAGCATTGTATTTCTCAAAATCTATTCGTAAACAGAAGCAGGCAAGCGTGGTTTGACCAGAACTTGAAGCGGGGTAGCCAGGCTGCTTGTTAGCCCAGCAGTTGCAGTCATATCGATTGGTTCATTGGATGGAGGCGAGATTTCAAAAGCTTGGAGGATACTCGCCAGCACTAAACGACTCATTTGGAGTCCCAGAGCCGTCCCAGGACAAGCTCTTCTGCCGGCACCAAATGGGAGGAGCTCGAAATGTTGACCCTTGACATCTACAGCCTTGTGCGAGCCAAGAAACCTCTCTGGCTTGAACTCTGATGGGTCGGGCCACACTCGTGGATCCCTTTGGATCTTATGAATGTTCAGTAGTAATCGAGTGCCTGCAGGGACACTGTAACCACCTATAGTGCAGTCGGCAGAGAATTCGCGGAATCCTGAGAGTGGACCGGCTGGGTATAACCTGAATGCTTCTTTGACACAAGCTTGGAGATATTCTAGCTTCTCGATGTCCGATTCATTCACTAGCCTGTCCTTGCCAACATGAACATCCAATTCTTCTTGAGCATTCTTCAAGCAACTCAACGATGCTCCTCAAGCAACTCGTCAAAAATGTTGTCCAATTCCTCGGCGTTCCTCTTCATGGCTTTCTCATGTCCACCCCAATCCAACCACCCCAAAAATGGAACTGCGTCCCTTAATACAAACACCCCGGCCAAGTGAAGGAATTCCCTCATCGCTTTCTGGCATCGGCGTGCCTCGTTTTCGTCCGCAACGATGCCGGCACCACAGTATCGTTTCCCTGCAATCATCCTGAGCATCAGGTTTAGATTTATGTCACCAGTCCACTGCTTCATGTTGACCAAAATTTGGCCTGCCTCATTTTTATCCTCTGTGTACCATAGCTTGTATAGTTCTTTAACTGAGACCTCAACCTCAGAGGCCCTAACATGTTTTAGTAGCTCAAGCCTGCGGTTGGAGAGTAGCTCTAACATTACTACTTTACGAATTCCCCGCCAGAATTCACCATATGGAGAGAACCCAAAGCTGGCAAAGTTGTAGCCCAGGATTTTTGAAGATGTGAGTTTGGGGCGAGAGCTTACAATTGCATCGTTGGTGGTGAATAGTTCCTTAGCCAGCTCCCAGCTACTAACCACCACAGCTGGTGACATCCCTATCCTGATGGCAAAAATTGGACCATATTTGTCAGCTAAGGCTCCTAATCTTAAGTGGGGAAGCTCAGCTCCGGCTAACAAGGGGAGGTGACCTATAATAGGCCAAGCACCGCCAGCTTCTGGTGCTGATTTGGTCTTGGAAGATTTGGACCTCCTTAGCAGATAGCATGAAAAGAGTAGTATAGCAGTCAGTACGATCGAGTTTAGGTACGGGAGAAGGATATCCATGGTGGTTTAATCAATCTATCAATGGTGGAATATCTCGTGCCAAGGCATATATACACACTTCTCTTTTGACTAGTAAGAAGCGCACTGATGGAGAGGATAAAAAACAATAACAGTTACTTCAAAAAGTTGCTTGAAATTTTCTTCAACCTCCACTGAGCAATTTATTATACCAGTTGGGGCAGAGTTAGGTGTTCCAATAACTACGATGAGTGATCTATAAGAAAAGAAAAAAAGAAGACACAAAAAATTTTAATTTTTATTCTTCATTTTCATAGTTTTAAGGGAATAGTTATATTGAAGAATTAAAATAATATTTTTAAGTTGAAGAGTTATTCCTATATATTTAATCAAAAAAGCCAAAAATTATTTAATATATTTCTATACAAAAAAATAATTTTGATTGTACTTGTATTAGTTATTTATTATTAATAAATAATTTTATCAATATTATTTATATTAAAATAGATTTAGCTTCTCTAAATAATTTTTTTTCCATTGAAATACAAATATAAAAAATATTATATTTATATTATTCAACAAGCCATATTATTAATTTGAATTCTTTAAATATCTTTTTTATTTTGGAGATGCTCTAACAATTTGACCAAAATTCCCCTGCTACAATAATTGGTTAGAGAATCTATTGTATTTTAAAATATTTTTTAATTAAGAGTATATTACAATAATTTTTTTTATTTTTAATAATAATATCTTAAAATTATTAAAAACATCTAAAAAAATATTTGAAAAGTAGAAAACTGGAAACATAATATAATAGTACAAAACTGGAAATTTCCCTATAAAAAAGACACCATAACAAATAGATAAGGATGAAACAATTGGTAAGAGATGGCGGCTAATTTCCAAAAAGAAATTATTAATTTTTCCTCATGATCGTGATACCAATTGAAAGTCTTCATATCCATTTAATCAAGACGAGTATCTTTTCCATATAAAAAACATATTAGTATACATCTAAAAGAGCTCGGGCGTTGCACTGTGGATTGGACTTATTTTATCTGTGCGTCGCGCGAGTTTATCCACCTTTTTTTTTTTACACAGGTCTTCTTTCTGTATTTTTTATAGTGAAATTGACAAATAAAAAGCTTTAGCCGAGCGGTTGGTCGCGCGCTGCCAACACAGGCGCGCGCGAGTTCGAACCGCTCGGGCACCAATCTGATTTCCAGTTTTTTTTTTTAAGAACTGTTTTTTTTAAAAAAAAAGTTTTTTTGTTTTTTTTAAAGAACTGTTTTTTTTGTAAAAAAAAATTCTTTAAAAAAAATTATTGTTTCTTTTATTGATAATTGGTTGTTGTTTTTTCTTTTTACAAATCTGATTTTTTTTTTAAAGAACTGTTTTTTTAAAAAAAATATATTTTTTTATTAAAAACAAATGATTATTTTTTTTAACGGGTTGTTGTTTTTATTTTTTTACAAAAAACAATATTTTTTTTTAAAAAAAGGGGTTTTTTTGTTAAAAAAACAAGGTTTTTTTTTAAATAACTGATTGTTTTTTTTTTAAGAACTTTTTTTTTTAAAAAAGGGGTTTTTTTATTAAAAAAAAAAGGTTTTTTTTTTTAATAACTAATTGTTTTTTTTTTTTACAAATCTGTTTTTTTTACAAAAAAGGATTTTTTTGTTAAAAAAAAGTTTTTTTTTTACTAGCTGTTTGTTTTTTTTTTTACAAAAAATAGTATATATCTAAAAGAGCTCTGGCGTTGCACTGTGGATTGGACTTATTTTATCCGTGCGTCGCGCGAGTTCGTCCATCTTTTTTTTTTTTTTACACAGGTCTTCATTATGTATTTTTTATGGTGAAATTGACAAATGAAAAGCTTTAGCCGAGCGGTTGGTCGCGCGCTGCCAATAGAGGCGCGCGTAAGTTCGAACCGCTCGGGCACCAATCTGATTTCCAGTTTTTTTTTTAAGAACTGTTTTTTTTAAAAAAAAGTTTTTTTTTGTTTTTTTTTTAAGAACTGTATTTTTTTTTGTAAAAAAAATTATTGTTTTTTTTTATAACTGGTTGTTGTTTTTTCTTTTTACAAATCTGATTTTTTTTTTAAGGAACTGTTTTTTTTAAAAAAATATTTTTTTTATTAAAAACAAATGATTTTGTTTTTTTAACGGGTTGTTGTTTTTATTTTTTTTACAAAAAACAATATTTTTTTTTAAAAAAGGGGTTTTTTGTTAAAAAAAACAAGGTTTTTTTTTTAAATAACTGATTGTTTTTTTTTTAAGAACTTTTTTTTAAAAAAAAAGGTTTTTTTTTAATAACTGATTGTTGTTTTTTTTTACAAATCTGTTTTTTTTTAAGAACTTTTTTTTTTAAAAAAAAGGATCTTTTTGTTAAAAAAATGTTTTTTTTTTACTAGCTAGTTGTTTTTGTTTTTTTTTTACAAAAAACAAGAATTTTTTTTTTTAATAACTGAGGTGTCCAGGCCAACTTACGTGCACCACGACTAATCTCCGGATCCACTTTTTTTCAATTTTTTAATTCCTTTTTTGTTTTGTCACTTATACATTTTTTTCTTAACCGAGGTATCCGGGTCAGATTACGCGCACCATGACGATTATTATTATTTTCTAGAATACCTAAAAGAGATCGCAATTCCAAAAAGTGATGAATATATATATTTTAAGGTGTTGATATGAAATAAATAGCAAAATATATAATTAGTCTAACATATTTATCAGAGAAAAAATCACAAATAGTTATTATCATTATTTTAAATGCACTAATATTAAATAAATAGCAAAATCTATAATTGGTGTAACATATTTATAAAGAAAAAAACTTACGAATAATTATTGTCATTATTTTCAATGTCTTATCTACAATAATTAGAAATTTCAACACCTAATAATATTTTAAAAAAAATTAAAATGAATGAGAAAACAACAATAAATATTATTAGATTTTAAAAAATTATTTGACTTGAAAAATAAATAAAAAAGAAAAAAGACAATGATAAGCCCAACCATTACGAAACACCCAACCGCCAACGAATGCCCAATTGACTACAAAAAATAAAGTTATTCATCTTTAATTTATATCATCGATTGTATTTTTCCATCAACCGATTATATAATTGTCACAACAATTAAGACACACCAAATAATCAATCAATTGCAGTTTTGCAATCTATGAATTAAATAAATCGACACAAAATAGCAATCAACCACAAATAATCCATCTCTGATAGATTTTAGCGGTTACAATTTTGCTATCAACTGGTTAAATCGTTCGTTGCTGTTAAAATAAACCCAATCATCAACAAGTTCGATACAAGAAAAAAAAATTCATATTTTATTCATTTTATTAATTGCAAATTTACGTCCAGCAATTAAATAACTGTCAGAACAATCAAAACACGCCTACCAATTAATCAATTATAGTTTTTCAATATGCAAATTACATAAATCGATAAAATATCTACGCAAGTTCACTCATTAATGAATTGGCTATAAAATACAATTCACTCATCTTTAATAAATTTTATCGATTATAATTTTGAGAGTTGTCAACTAAATTATTATCCGAGCACTTAAACTGATAACAACAACCAACTAATTCAATACAGACAAAAAAAATACAACAAAATTTAACGATTACAATTTGCTATCTACCAACTAAATAATTCTTTGCAGGCTAAATAATTAATCAGTTTGCTACATCAAAAAAGCCTAGCGCGACGCGCGACTATATTATGATATTTGTTTGGTATCAACGCCTGAAAATATATATAAAAAAATGAACTGAGTTTTTTTAAAATCTCAAATTAATTTAATCTAAGTTTTTTGAAATACTTTTAATATAATAATATAAAAAATAAATCTTAAAAAATAAAATAAAAATAAAAATCACTGTAAACTAAAACAATATCATGTCACATATATATAAAATAAATGCAAAAAAACACAAAAATGTAACCAAAGTTTCCATGACAACTTACGTGCACCACAGCTAATCTCTGAATCTATTTTTTTAACATTTTTTCCACTGATTTTTCCCCACGTATACGCTTTTTATAATTGTGATGCCTGGAACAACTTACACGCGCCGTGAATAATCCCCAAACCCATCTTTTTGGATTTTTTTCTGTATTTTTCGCACTTATAATTTTTTCTTTTATAAACAGGGTGTCCGGGTCAGCTTACGGGAACTACTACTACTATTTCATAAAATAGCTAAAGGAGATTGCAATTTCAAACAGTAATAAACAATTATTTCAATTGTGATTTTCGTTGTTCATTACCATTTCAAAAAAAATTCCTTTTTTTATATTTCTTACATAATTCTTATTTCTGTCCATATATATACATGCTCTCCAATTAAAAAATATACGAACCACTTCCCATTTCGATGGCACTATTCTTTTTAGGCTGAGGAAAAATTTATTTGTTACATATTTTATCTATTTTAATGTTACTAATTAAATATTTAAACAACTAATTACAACATGTAAAAAATCAATTAGTTTTCTACATGAAAAAAACCGTAGCGCAATGTGCGGGCAAGCATACTAATTATACCACGCAAAAAACTCATTCCTAACGTATTTTTATCTGTTGCAAGTTTAGTAATTTAAACATTGACATAACTAATTATAGCACGCAAAAAATATAAGTTTCTTTCTTGAAAAAAAAATTACAATATTTTTATTTATAATGTGTCAAATTGAATATTACTGGGAAAAATATGCAACTCATAAAAAAAAATTTACCTACATTATCTACGATTAAGAAATATACGACCCACTTTGCATTTCGATTATAAAATTTTTATCAATTATAATTTTACTAATTAAATATTAAAATAGTAAAATACAATACATATAAAAACAATCAATTTTCTACATAGATAAAAAAGCCCCGGCGCAACGCGCGGGCATTAAGCTAGTTTAACCTATTAAGAGGAAGTCCAGTGATAGGAGTCATTTTTAAGAGCCAAATCATAAAAATGATTTTTTGAATAGTATATAAATAACTCTTTTTTTTATGTGCTCTCCAATGGTAAAAAGCTATTTTGGAGAGCCATTTTTTTATATTTTATTTAAAATAAAGTTTAATTATTTTGTATATAGTTTAATTATGCAATTAATTATATAATTAATAGAAGTAAGTTATATAATTAAATAATTGCTTTTGAAAAACTCTCCAACAATAAACTTATTTTTTTTAATTATATTTAAATTAAAAAATTGAATTTAAATATAATTAAAAGACCCACAATATTTGAAATTTTAAAATATTGAAAAAATCCATCAAGATTTCATTTGAAGTTATTGTATGTTTTTTAAGTAATTTTATGTTTTTTTATAGTTGTTGTATTTGAAGTTAATTAATGTTACTTATTATCTTTAAGTGATAGAAAAACTTTAAAAAATAAAATAAACACATTAGTAAATTTAAAACAAGTAATTAAACTAATTAATCAAGAAATTTCTAATTTACTAATTTTGTATAATTTTTTTTTATGATAACTATTAATATTAGTATAATTAATAATATTTTTTAGCATAACCACACACACGATCACCAACCCCCCTGTCCCCCTGGGATTCACACTGCTAAAAACCCTTAGCATACACGGCCCTTCATCTTCCCCCACGTTCACTGTCTACAACCACATACTCTTGTTGAGATAATCGGGTAGTTGGTTAATTGGTTAATTAGTTGTTAATTGTTTGTTGATTTCAGTTGTAATTAGTTGGAAATTTAGTTGCATTCAATTTGTGTCAGTTGGGGTACCAAAATGTAACTAGTATAAAAGGGGAAGGGTATACATGCATAAAGTGTGGGAGTCAATTGCAAAAACTAATAAAGATCAAGGATTCAAACAAATGGTATCAAAGCCCATATAAAAGGGACGGGGAGAGAGAAGCTCTGAAAAGGGAAAGGTAGAGTGAGAAAGGGGAAAATTCGATTTTTGCAGAAATTCTGCTCATCGAATCTGTTCATTCACTCATCGATTTGAACATCAAGAAGCTGCGAAGAAAGAGGTCTTGATTTAAAGCTTCTGAGTTAGAAGAAATTCAAGATTTGTTGATTTTTCTTGCGACGATCAAGAAGTGTAGAAATCGAAGGAATCCTTGGTTGAATTGAAACCGAAGCTCCACGACCGACGACCACCGCAGTCCGTGGATCTTCAGGCAGAGAGTGAGAGAAACACCGAGAGTGAGAGGTGAGAGAAACATCGAGAGAAGAGAGAGAGAGGTGAGTGTTTCTGTGAGTGTTTCTGAGAAGAAAACCAGTGTTTCGAAGGAGAAGAGAAACCTGAGATTCTTGAAGAAGAAGTGAAAACTGAGAGAAAATGCTTAACAACGCAGACAAGTTTGTGCAAGCTGCGATTCTGAGATTCGACGGTTTCTATGACCACTGGTCGATGATGATGGAGAATTTTCTCAGGAGTAAAGAATTATGGACCTTGGTAGAAGAAGGAGTCCCAACCATACCAAGGGGAACGGCTGCAAGTGAGGCTCAGCGAAAGGTTATGGAAGAAGCTAAGCTCAAGGACTTGAAGATCAAAAATTGCCTATTCCAGGCAATAGACCGAGAGATTATGGAGACGATCCTTGACAAAGGCACATCAAAGGCAATCTGGGAGTCTATGAAGCAGAAATACCAAGGGTCAACCAAGGTGCGCAGAGCTCAGCTACAAGCCCTAAGAAGAGAGTTTGAGCTGTTGAGTATGAAGGAAGGGGAGAGAGTGGACAGATACATCTCTCGCACTTTGACAGTGGTGAATAAAATGCACATCAATGGAGAAAAGATGGAACAAAGTGTAATAGTTGGTAAGATTTTACGAACTATGACTGCAAAATTCAATTACATAGTATGCTCAATTGAAGAATCGAATGATTTAGATACTATGAGTATAGATGAATTGCATGGTAGTTTGTTAGTGCATGAACAAAGGATGTTTGAGTACCGAGAGGAGGAACAAGCCCTCAAGGTTGCGTATGAGGAAAAACCAACCCGTGGCAGGGGCAGGGTTTTTTTTAATTCATACAGAGGGGGTGGTTTTAGTGCTGCCAGGGGAACCCAAGGTAGGGGTAGAGGCAGGGGAAGATATCAGCTCAATAAGGAGTTGACAGAATGCTATAAATGCCATAAACTGGGACACTTTCAGTTTGAATGTCCAGAATGGGAGAGAGGAGCACATTATGCTGAGCTGGAGGAAGAGGAGGAGCTGCTGCTTATGACTCATGTTGATTTGCACAATGCTAGAAGAGACGAGGTATGGTTTCTAGACTCCGGTTGTAGTAATCATATGACGGGGAATAAATTGTGGTTTGTAGATATTGATGAAGGTTTTAGACAATCTGTTAAGTTGGGAAACAATGCTAGAATGGGTGTAATGGGAATAGGGAGTATTAGAATGAGGGTTGAAGGGGTAACTCAAATCATTATCCAAGTCTATTATATTCCCGAACTAAGAAACAACTTGCTAAGTATAGGCCAATTGCAAGAGAGGGGGCTAGCAATTCTCATTCGAGATAATGTGTGCAAATTATTTCACCCATCTAGGGGATTGATAATGAAAAGTGAGATGTCTATGAATAGAATGTTTGTAGTGTTGGCATCTATAACCTCTAGTGAGCATGTGTGTTTTAAAACTGCTGCTGATGAAGAAGCACAGTTGTGGCATTGCCGTTATGGGCATTTGAGTTACAAAGGGTTGAAGACCTTGCATGATAAAAAATTGGTGAAGGGGCTGCCACTGCTGACAGCCCCTGCTAAATTGTGTGAGGGGTGCATGATTGGGAAGCAACATAGGGACCCATTTTCGAAACAAAGTGAGTGGAGAGCTGCTAAGAAGTTGCAGCTGGTTCATTCGGATATATGTGGGCCAATAACTCCAGTATCTCTCAGCAATAAGAGGTATCTAATCACCTTTATAGATGACCATACCAGGAAGATTTGGGTGCAGTTCATTGCTGAAAAGTCAGAAGCTTTGATGGCTTTCAAGAGATTTAAGGTGTTGAGTGAGAAGGAAGTAGGGGAGAGCATCTGCTGCTTGAGGACAGATCGGGGAGGAGAGTTTAACTCTCAGGATTTTAACAAATTCTGTGAGAACCATGGGATCGGCAGGCAGCTCACAACTGCATACACACTCCAGCAAAATGGGGTCGCAGAGAGGAAAAATAGGGCAATTATGAATATGGCCCGGAGCATGCTAGTTGAAAGGGAGGTTCCGAGAGAATTCTGGCCCGAGGCTGTGAATTGGACAGTATTTTTGCTAAACAGAAGTCCTACATTGGCTTTAAAGGACAAAACACCCGAAGAGGCATGGAAAAACATCACACCATCAGTGGATTTTTTCAAGGTGTTTGGGTGCATTGGGTATGTGCACAATGTGGATCAGCAAAGGAAGAAACTGGATGATAAAAGCACAAAATGTGTGCATTTTGGGCTGAGCAAGGAGTCCAAGGCCTACAGGATGTACAATCCAGTAACCAAGAAGATTGTCATAAGCCGAGATGTTGTATTTGATGAAAACGAGGGCTGGAAATGGGGAAGAACTGAAACTGAACCAAGAAGCAGTACATTGGAGTGGGGAGAGGATGAGAAAGAAGAGACCAGTGATGTAAATGGGGTTGAAAATGATACTGCAGCAGGGGCAGCAACTGGTGCAGCCAATGATGGTGATCATACAGCAGAGATTGGAGAAGAAAATGCTGAAAATGGCTCTCTTTCAGATGAGGTGGAAGTGGAACAGAATACCACTTACATGCAGAGTGGGGATACTGGCGTATCTAGCAGGATACAAGGGAGAGTGAGTAGAGAACCAGCATGGATGAAGGACCATGTGTCAGGAGAGGGTTTATCTGAAAATGAGGAGGACCAGGACATGGTTATGTATACTGAAGCTGGTGATCCTAGAACATATGAGGAAGCAGTCATAAATCCCATATGGAAGAAAGCTATGGCAAATGAGATAGAAACTATAGAAAGTAACAACACTTGGGTTCTAACTGAGTTACCAAAGCAGACCAGTGCTATAGGGGTGAAGTGGATCTACAAGACCAAATTAAATGAAAAGGGTGAGGTGGATAAACATAAAGCTCGGTTGGTTGTGTTAGGGTATGCTCAGAGACATGGTATAGATTACACTGAAGTATTCACCCCGGTTGCAAGATGGGATACCATACGGATGATTATGGCAGTGGCAGCATGCAATCATTGGAACATCTATCAATTGGATGTCAAGAGTGCCTTCTTACATGGGGAGTTGGAGGAGAATGTGTATGTTGAACAGCCAAAGGGGTTCATAAAGAGAGGAGAGGAAGGAAAAGTGTTGAAGCTCAAAAAGGCATTGTATGGGCTGAAACAAGCCCCAAGGGCCTGGTATAGTAGAATTGAGACATATTTTCTCAAAGAAGGGTTTGAGAAATGTCCAAGTGAGCACACTTTGTTCACTAAGATCAAAGGAGGGAAGGTGCTGGTTGTGAGTATTTACGTGGATGATTTAATATTCACAGGCAATGATGATGTGCTGCTTAATGACTTTAAAGGGTCAATGATGAATGAGTTTGATATGACGGACTTGGGGAAGATGAAGTTCTTTTTGGGAGTTGAAATAGTCCAAAACAGCTATGGCATCTACATGAGTCAAAGAAAGTATGCACAAGAAATACTGGTGAAATTCGGGATGGAAAACAGTAATCCCACCAAAA
Organism: Salix arbutifolia; assembly: GCA_025169955.1. NCBI lineage: Eukaryota > Viridiplantae > Streptophyta > Magnoliopsida > Malpighiales > Salicaceae > Salix > Salix arbutifolia. Next base: position 3,188,307 of record CM045915.1, on the reverse strand, counting down.
CTCCTATGGTACCTGGTTGTAAGTTGACAAAGGATGAAGGAGGAATCAGAGTCAACTCAACCCAGTATAAGCAGATGATTGGAAGCTTAATGTACTTGATGGTATCTAGACCTGACTTAATGTATGTGATGAGTCTGGTAAGCAGATATATGGAGAAACCCACCGAATTGCACATGATGGCTGTGAAGAGAATTTTAAGGTACTTGAGGGGTACTACTGAGTTGGGAGTTTGCTATCAGAAGAAAGGATGGACTGAGGGTCTTATTGGTTACTCAGATAGTGACTATGCTGGTGATCTGGATGATAGAAGAAGTACATCTAGGTATGTTTTCATGATGAGTTCTGGTGCTGTTGCTTGGAGCTCGAAGAAGCAAGCAATAGTTACTCTTTCAACTACGGAAGCCGAATTTATTTCTGCGGCAATGTGTGCATGTCAAGCCATATGGATGAAAAGGGTTCTCAAGCAGCTGAATTGGGATCAAAAGAGTTGCGTCATCTATTGTGATAATTGTTCTACCATAAAATTGTCAAAGAATCCAGTGATGCATGGAAGGAGCAAGCACATAGCTGTCAGGTATCATTTTCTTCGCGATTTATCAAAGGATGGAGAGATAGAACTGAAGTATTGTAGCTCACAGGAACAAATTGCTGACATCATGACCAAGCCCTTGAAACTTAACACCTTTACAAAGTTGAGAGAGCAACTGGGAGTATGTGACATGTCAAAGATTGTAAACTGTTCAGTTTAAGGGAGGGAATGTTGAGATAATCGGGTAGTTGGTTAATTGGTTAATTAGTTGTTAATTGTTTGTTGATTTCAGTTGTAATTAGTTGGAAATTTAGTTGCATTCAATTTGTGTCAGTTGGGGTACCAAAATGTAACTAGTATAAAAGGGGAAGGGTATACATGCATAAAGTGTGGGAGTCAATTGCAAAAACTAATAAAGATCAAGGATTCAAACAACTCTTGCCATTAACCCAGCCGTGCCACTTCAACAAGATTTGCCACTCAACAAACCACCGTCCACGACCACAAATTCCAGCGGCCAACTACCTGAAGATCTACCAAGAAATCACCCTTACATTGCAATCAAATTAACCCAAAAAAAATACTGCGACCATTTGCCCATTTTCTTTGAAGTACAACCAAGCACGATTGTTAAGAAAAGAAAAACCAACAAATCTTTCTAATTGGAGGCTGTTTGGTGCAAAGATTCAAGCTGCGAAAAAGTTCCTCAGTGTGTGAGTGGATTGAACTGACTTGGGTTTTTTCCCCATCACCAACGGTATAATTCTAATTCCAACGGCTATATTTTATTTTTGGCTGTCCATTGAAAATATGTAGGAATGGCTTTAGATGTAAAGATTGAACTTGCCCTAATACATGTATATTATATATTATAATTATAATAATAAAAAAAACAGTGAATTGTCATGGCAGATAATCGTGATCTTCAAGTTGATGTGTTGGGCAATGAATTTTATCTTCCAATCCTAAATGGTACACTCCAAGCACAAATTATCAAATTTAATATTAGAGAATAATATAAATTATATTTTGATGTATTATTTAATAGTTTAAATTTTATAATGAGATGGTTCTTTAATATGGTATACTTGAGAGAGTGTATTAAAGAATAATATAAATTATATTCTGAAATCTCACCAAATAACTTAAACTGTTAGATGAGATAGTTCAACATTTAACTTCTTGACAATATTATTATTATTATTTACTCTCTTTTTCTTCTAAATTTACCATTATAAATAATTAAATTTAAATTTGATATCATTTGGGGGCAAGACTCAAACCATGCGTTGGGTGATTAACTCGGATTGGTCCAAAACAACGTAAAACAAAGGCTATTGTCATAGTCTTAAAATCTTATTCAATAGTTAACTCGAGGTAAGACCCGGGTCACAGCTTGAACCGGACAACTCGGGTTTATTCAAATCTACACACTGATAAGATATTTATTTCTCTAGTTTAGTCCAACCCAAAGGCACAAATTCGGACAGAATAGACTAAAACATGAGTAGTACTGAAATACAAATGGACGTTACAAACTGATCGATCAAGAAAAGTTTCCACACGAGGCAGCAGACAATAAAAAAGTAGAAACAATTATGAACTGATCCAAAGACTCTCTGTTTCCTTAAAATCTAGATGGCACATCGAACCTCCCTTCAGTACTCGGTTCAGCAGCCATAGAGCTTGGAAGGTAAGCGTGGGATAAGAACAGCCTCTAATGGGGTAGCTTTTGGAATGGTCAAACCTGAACTTTCAGTCAAGTCAACAGGCTGGTCCATTGGGGTAGCCAATTCAAAAGAGTGGAGAAGACGGGCTAGTGTCAGGTGAAGGACTTGGAGTGCAAACGACACGCCTGGGCAGGACCTCCTACCAGAACCGAAAGGAATGAGTTCGAATTGCTGGCCTCTTACATCGACATCTGCATGGCTAGTGAGAAATCTCTCGGGAAGGAATGCGGATGGATTTGTCCAAACTCTCGGATCCCTTTGAATCTTCCATACATTTACTATCAAGCGGGTGCCAGCAGGGACATGGTAACCAGCAACTTCGCAATCCTCCATTGCTTCTCGGGGTCCTAACAGTGGACCAGCTGGATATAGTCGGAGGGTTTCTTTGATGATTGCTTGGAGATAAACAAGATTCTTGACATCTGAATCTACAACTTTCCGCTCCTTACCAACTTGGAGGTCTAGCTCTTCTTGTGCCTTCTTCAACATGGGGCGATTGTTCAGAAGTAATGAGATGGCCCAGGTTAGTGTGCCTGCTGTGGTGTCACTGCCACCAAGGATAAGAGCCTGCACAAAACGATGAACTCAAAAAATTCAGTCATTATCTTCATGAGCATGAATGATGAAATTAATATATTCCAGCAACCACTTTATTCAAGCGTAGGCCCGAAATTCGAACCATCCCAATTAAAGGTAGTCTGAGATGAGAATGGCAGGGAAAACCTGAAATCTTACCATTGGCAAACTCCAATTTGCAATTAGTTTTTATATTCTCATCAACAAAAGAATTGCCTGAACTGGCTCTATGAATTATATTCCATGGTTATTTAGCATATCAACTTACTAGGCAGGTAGACTTGATGCTGGTGTTTGCATCATACTGAAAACTCAACAGTTGGCCTTCCTCCTTAAGTGACAACATCACATCGATGAAGTCTTGCTCGCTCTCATCCTTGATTTCAGCAGAAACTCTCCTTTGGCGATGTTCATCCAGCCAGCCTTCAAGAATAGCATCCAACTCTTTGGCTGTATTCTTCATTGCCCTTTCATGTCCCTGCAAATCTAACCACCCAAGAAATGGAAGTGCATCTGAAACCATAAAAATACCAATCAGACGAAAGAACTGATTAATCGCCTTCTGGCACCGTCTTGCCTCTCCATCATCAGAGGCGGCAGCAGAGCCAAAATAACGCTTTCCGGCCACCATTCTGACAACCACATTAAGTGTTAAGTCTTCTAGCCATTGTTTAAGTTCCACGACCACAGGACTGGAGCTATTGTTAGCCCACAAATTGTATAGCTCCCTTATCCCTGTGTCAACTTCAGAAGCTCGAACATGCTTGAGCATCTCAAGCCGTCGGTTAGAAAGAAGCTCAAGAGTTGCGATCTTTCTCATCTCACGCCAGAAAGAGCTATATGGAGCAAATCCAAAAACAGCATAGTTGTAGCCCATATGCTTTGCTGCAACTGTAATCGGACGTGAAGCTAGCGCCTTGTCATTAATTGTGAAGCATTCCTTCACTACCTCCCAGCTACTCACCACAAAAGCCCGGCGGCTGCCGAGACGGATAGTGAATGCCGAACCATACTTATCGGCCATTGCTCCAAGAGTTCGGTAAAGAAGTTGATCACCCCCACCTAACAGGTGTAGATGGCCAATAATCGGCCATGCTCCATCTGGTTCAGGAGCCTCTTTAATCTGGTTTCCTTTAATACTCTTTTTTTTAATTAGTGCATTGTAGAGAAGTATGCATGAAAAAAACAAAGCAATCGCAATTAATTGAGGAGAAGGATCCATGTTCTACACAGAGATGCACAATTGTGAAACTGAAATCCCAGTCAATTTATAAGCCACTTCCAGACAACGATTCAACAAAACTCAGCAAGAAGCAGGCCGCTTCCTGACAGTTTGTGGCAAGGGCCATGGCTTGCCCCTGTGAGCTAGTATGAGAACAGAAAACTCAGATGTATGCTTTCATAATAAATTATCGATCCCCATTTCACTCTTAGTAAGGATTTAGATTTGTTCAATTTATTCAACAAACTTCATGACAGTTGACTTATGGGGAGTGAGAGCTGGTTGGTGATCATGACAGATATGCAAAGGTCATGCCCACTTTAACATGCCATTATGTTCTTTACATCATGTTGCTGCACATACTGCACTGCAATAAAATCAAGGGAATAAAATTTACTTTCTTTATTCAAAGCTTATGCACGTGAGCTACTAATTTAGCGAAAGTCTAGTAGGAATGTTCTTGAATCCATTAAATAAGAGGAAACTTATTCATGTCTGATAATGCCACTTAAGAAAACAGAGCCCACGAAAAGTTGTCCAGTACGGTGTAGTGGGCCTCTGTCCAAAACACCAAATAAGAGCAAAATTTGTTCGGTTGGGTTTTAGCCCATTTATTAAATAATGTCCAGCCTTATTTGGTGGGCCTTGGCTCAAAAACATACAGACAGCAAGTTATACATTCAGATATGGCGGCCTTGATCCAGACACGAGACCGAGCAGCAAAGATGTCTGATCAAGTTTTGGTGGGCCTCAGTCCTACAGCTAGAGTTTTTTGTTTTGACCCAAAGCAACGATTTGTTGTGTAGCCACCTGTCCACTTGCAGAAGTTTTAGATACACTTCTTGTCAGCACGGCATCACGCAATCACCTACGAGGGTTTACTTGTCTCACGCTTCATTTTTCTCATGGGATTTATTAACTTAAATATTAGATAAATTCTATCCCAATAACAAAACTTATTTTATAGGAGTGAATTAAACTGATGATAGTGGAAGGAAGATGCGGGACGATGAAGATAATTGAGCGAAAATCATCTAGTACGTGTTCAGTGAAAAGAGCATGAGACTAGAAAATTTATTTTCCATGTAATTTTAGATTTAAAATTTATTGTTATTAATATAATAATAATAAAAATTTAAATAATTATTAACCTTAGATTCTGTAAAATTAATTGAAATACACACAATATTACCTAAATATTTTAATTAATAAAAAAATTACACATATTTGGCACAAAATCTATTACAAGATATCATAATCTATTACAAGATATCATGTAATGATGCTTCTTGCAGGAATTCAAGGACGATGCCCAAATTTCAAGCAAGAGAAAATCCTTGATAATGGTTGGCCATTATCCACGCTTTCTTCTCTGATATTGTTTTGGAGAGTTTCTTTGTTGATTGTGACCATTAATATAATCAGTTTTATTTTAATTTTAAAAGTTAGAGTGTTTTAAAAGAAAGCAAAGAAAAAGAAAAATAAAAACAAAGAGAGAGAGTATTTTGATTTGATTGTTTAAAATTTAATATCAAATATATATTCAGAAAAATGCATAAAAAAAGATTTTGATGAATATTGTTAAAATAGTGAGTTAACTCGTAAAATTATATGATTTTACGAGTCAACATGTATAACTTACAAAATCAGATTAAAAACTTGAAAAATAATAAAATCACAAAAGCTGACACGGTAAACTCAGTCAAAATCAGTAAAATTGTATTAATTTTAAGTGTAAAATTAAATAACTTTCCCATAATTGTTGTGCTGATTTTCTGTTTCTCAAAATCAATTTCCTCAAGTAGTAAAAGACTAGTTTAATGGCCCGCACTTCGTTGCGGGCGAAGCAAATAATTTTTACAATTGTTCAGATTAAAATATAATATTTTTACATATAAAGTTTGATATAATGAAACAAATCAAAATATCATGTTATAACAACAGTAACATTGAAGTGTTAACTTCTAAAATTATCATCACTCTTACTGTCAAAACAATAACAATTATCAAAATACCTCGAGAGAAAAAAAAGAGCAAGTAAGAACAAAAATTTAAATTATTATTATTATTCTTAATATTAATATTATTATTCCGTGATAACCAAAAAAACAAAATTAGATCAAAGACTAACAGAAGTCTAAAAAAAATAACAAAAGAACAAATAAAAAAATAAAATAAATGATAAAACAAAAATAAAAATTATTACCTGAAAAAAAATCATTTCACTTGAAAATTAAAAATATTGACCGCACTATGTTGCGGGCTGAGAAAAAAAATTATGATTGCTGGGATTACAGAAATTAATAGGATTTGTTGGTCTAAAATTAAAATATAATATCTATATATACGAAATATAATATTATAAAACAGATTACCACGTCTTATCATAAAAATAGCAAAATCAAAGTTTTAACATCTAAAATTATCATTGTCATTACTGTCAAAACAATTAAAATTATCAAATTATCCTGAGAGAAAAAACATTCAAAAACATTCACAAAAGAGTAAGTAAGAAAAATAATTAAATTTATTATTATTATTATTGTGTTAATAAAGAATAAAAAACCATAAATAAATGACAAACAAAAAAAATTGTAATAACTTTAACAAAAGATGAGACAAAAAAATAAAATCAAAATTATTAGGCAAAAAACTTAATCTAACTTGAAAATATATACAAAAAAACCAATAAAAAACTAAAAGACAGAGCAAATAAAAAAATATAATAGATGATAAAACAAAAATAAAAATTATTAGCTGAACAAAATCATTAGGGGCTATAACCGTATTTAGCTATTTTAAAAAATATTAAAGAAAAGAAGTTGTGGCGGACCGGACTGGTCGTACGCGCGCAATTACATTCGTGACCCTTAGCCGGAACCTTTTTTTGTCCTATTATCAGGGTTAAAATTGTTAAAACACTGTTCAAAAAACAAAAAAAAATTCAATCAAAGAAAAAAAAATCAATAACTTTAACAAAAAAACAAACCAAAAAATGAAAAACAAATATAAGAAAAAAAATAATTTGACGTCAAAATAAATAACTAAAAATAATAAAAAACAATCAAAAGAAATAAAAAAAAATCATAAGTGAAAATAAAAATAAAAAAAGCAAACAAAAAATGAAAAGAAAATTAAAAGCTAAAAGCTTAATTTTCCAGTAATCCAAAGAGAGGCCAAAGGCAGGGATCGAACCCTGCTCCCTCCTTGCACAGGCGCGCCTTTTTTCCAGTAAGCCAATGGCCTCTCTTTGTTATTCACTGTGAAACAATATATAAATATAATAAACATTGCAAAAACGAAAAAAAAATACTATTGAAATCCACAGTGTTTTCACTCACAATGCACGGTGAATTCCTGATCTCTTTTAGTTATATTTACTAGTTGGATTGCCCGCACTACGTTGCGGGCATCGTGCGGGCGGAACAAATAATATTTATAACTGTTGAGATTAAAATATAATATTTTAGTATGTAAAATTTGATATAATGAAAAAGATCAACATCCTTTATTATAATAATAGTAAATCAAAGTTTTAACTTCTTAAATTATCATCACTATCACTGTCAAAACAATAAACATTATTCAACAAATCTCAGAGAAAAACAAAAAAAATATTAATAAAAAAGCACGCAAGAACAAAAACTAAAATTATTATTATTATTATTAATATTAATATTAATATTATTAGTGTTTTAATAACGGGAAGAAAACGAAATTAAATCAAAGGCTTAAAAAAAACCTAAAAACATTAACATAAGGGCAAATGAAAAAAATAAAATAAATGAAAAAAACAATAAAAATTATTGACTGGAAAAAAAATTATTTGACCTGAAAATTTATAAAAAAATATCACTACGTTGCGGGCAGAGTAAAAAGTTTGTATAACTATTAAAAGAATAAAAATTATCAAATTATCCTGAGAGAAAAAAAACCTAAAAAACATTAACAAAAGAGTAAGTAAGAGAAAAACATTAAATTATTATTATTATTATTATTATTATTATTATGCTAATAATGAAAAAAAATAAAAGACTAAAAAAATCATAAAAACTTTAACAAAAGATCAAACAAAAAAATAAAATAAAAATTATTAGGTAAAAAAAAGTCATATGACATAAAAATAAAAATAAAAATAAAAAACAAAAAAAGCTAAAAGAAATAACAAAAAAAAAATACAAATATCAATTTCCAAATGATCATAGATATAAAATAAAATTAAGAACTATTTTTTTTGAAAAAAATATACCAGCCCAACAAATAAGAAAATAACAAAAATTAAAAATCAAAGCTAAGCACACTTAAATATATATATATATAGAGACAAAAGTAAGGATTATTCTTGAAATAAAAAGAAATAAAGGGATTAAAATAAAAAAATTAAAAGTAATAGGGATGAAATGAATATTTAATATAAAGGGATTAAAATAAAAAATTAAAAGTAATAGGGCTGAAATGAATATTTAATATAAAGGGATTAAAATCCAAAATTAAAAGTATAAGGGCCGAAATGAAAACATCGAAGTCTTAACATTTAAGAATATTATTACTATTAGAACTAAAATAATAAAAATTATTAAATTATTACGATGAAAAAAATAAAAAGCATAAAAAACGAAAGCAAGAAAAAAAAACCAATATTATTATTCTTATTGAGTTAATAATGGGGGGAAATCAATCAAAGAAAAAAAAATGTCAATAAATTGTTTTTTTTAAAAAAAAAAACATAAATGAAAAAAACAATCAACGCCAAAATAAATAAATAAAAACGTCAAAATAAATAAAATCAAAATAAATAAAAATGAAAAAAAAATCATAAGTGAAAAAAAATCAAAAAAAGCAAACAAAAAATGAAAAACAAATGATATTAGCTTTTGCTTATTTGCGCAAATTTATTCAACAAATCTCACGCAAATTTTTTGCTTATTTGCGGTTGGCAGGGGTCGAACCCGCGCCCTCTTAAGACACAGGCGTGTCTGTTTGCCAGTGAGCTACATGCCCTTCTTTGTCTTTTCGTGTGAAAGAATATATAAATAGTATTAAAAAGTTCAAAAACAAAAAAAAAACACTATTGAAATCCACAGTGTTTTAACTCACAGTACACAGTCTTTTAGTTATATTTATAATAATAATAATAATATCTCACCTGCTCCAGTTCTGTTGTCCAAGATTAGGAATTGAGGGGTCGCGGAGGAGTTGGGATTTGGTGAAGTGGTGGTTTGATTGAGATTTGTTGTCAGCAATTATTTTCATTTTGTAATTTCCTTTTTTTATATCAGGGTTTGGTTAAAAATACCATTCAAAACTTGATTTTTATAATGCCTGTGATCTTAGTAAATAAGTTCTGATGTATAAAAAATATTATTTTTCAGATATTAATTATTTTTATTATATTTGGTACAATACTAAAATAAAAAATAAAAAAATTGTTTAGAGTTTTTTTATAACAGCACATTAAAACACGATAAGAAACTATTGAAAAAAACAACTAATTTGTTATACGTTATTTACTGCTTGACTGGAATTGTCATATATAAATAGCATTGTACTTATAATTTTTAATCCAATTTTACGATCTAGAATTTATATTATCAAAAAAATAATTTTGACAACCTTGATTTTGATATTAGTAGAGACTTATAATAAAAGATTAAAAAAATATTTTATTTACATATGGATGTCAAGAATTAAAGAAAAAATCAAAAAATTATCTAAAATTAAATATTGGACCAAAACAGGCTAAAATTTGAGGTTTAAATTGCGGGGGTGCTTCTTAAGGGTAAGAAAAACAGAGGTACTAGTTCAGCCAGTATTAAGAAAAACGAATGAAACCGTGTCGTTTTTGTTTTTCCAAGCTAAATTAGGTTTTTTCTTTGATTTAATTGCACAGAACTTCAGTATAGCCGTTCCATTTCAGCACCTTTTGCTCTTCGATTTCTGATCTTTTAGTTTTGGTCAATTTTCATCTTCTTTCCTGAAGTTCTTTCAATTTCACCCCTAAACGAGTTATCTTAGACCCTATAGTTTCTTCAAGGCTTCCATTTCAATCCCTAATTCCTTAATTTTCTATTTTTAAGCCAAATTGACTTCTAATATTATTTTATTTTTCAATTAATCTCTTAATTGATTTTTTTACCTTGGCTATTTGTCCCAAATTCAGTTTTAAACCTTAATTTATTAGAATTTTACCCAACTTAAATCAAATTGAGCCTTTTTTTCTTCAATTAAGTCCTTGATTATGGCCTGAAAATTCCTCAACTTATTTTTTTCTGATATTCAATTATCAATCTAATTTCAAACTCAAAGTATTTTTGTGTTTTTGACTAAAAACATTGTTCTGAGTTTTTTTTTTCATTATGTATCTTTTTCTCTTATGATTTTTCAAGTTTTTTTCAAACAAAAATTAAATAAAAATAAAGAAAATAACTAAAATTACTCAAAAACATAATGATATATTTTATTTATTTATTTATTTATTTGGGGGGGCTCAAAATTGGGTTATGACACATTTATTTATTACTGAAAACAAACAATAATGCAAATTTTTTTAGGTATGATGTATAGGGTGAGATTTATCTTTTCTATTCTATAAATAAATCTTTGTTCATAATCTCTAGAAAGCAGTTAAAGGTTTTATTTGCCATTAAATTAAATGGTGATTTATTTATTTATTTATTTATTTTCTATTTTACTCTTTTTACACATAGCTCGCCTCTCGCCTTGATGTCCACATGCAACAATCTAATACCCTTTTGGACATGATTTTTTTATTTAGATGTATCATATTTCTCTATTTTTTTTGGTTATTATTGTATGGCAGAGTAAGCACTAAGAATTCTCATGCAAGAAAAAATTTAATTGACAATCTTTCAGCAAATTTCTCGTATTATAACTCAGAAAGAGAAACAATTGAATGTAGTTTTCTTCATTGTTATGAAACTACAGAAGAATACTTCATTCTCTGGATGGAATTGCAATGGTGTAAGTCAAGCTTTTTGAAATCTCTTATGGTGCAATGCAAGATCCTAATGAGAGGCAAGTTTTAAAGAAAAACCTTTATTGGTTTTGGCTGAGGCATTTTGCAAGGTATTTGATTGGCAATAAATCTTTTGGCTTTCCATGATTAGCCGTTGGATTGAAACTCAGTTTGAAAGTATGGTTAAGATAATTTTTTAAAATGATTTTTGATGAGAAATTCCTATTAAATCTCTCTCTATATATAGCATTATTTATTTATTTATATTTATCAATAAATATTAATAAGAGGCAATGATATGAGTGAGCATAAGTTGAAACGATAAAGTTTTGACTAAAAAATTTATGTGAATCAAAGATTTATAAAAAAATATATAAACTGAATCAATCAAATGAAATAATCAAATCAATTCCCCCGGTTCAATTTAATTTTATATTTTTTATAATCGGACCTTTTAATTATGCTAGTTTTTTTACGTGTTTTAATTTAATAATTTTTCAGTTTATAATGTGTTTTTTCTCTTCTTTTTATTTAAGTTTAGTTTAATTTGGTTGGTTTTAGGTTAGTTTAGGTTTATTCATTTTCTAAAATCTAGAATTGATCTAAATAACCTGTCAATTTGGCAATTGCAACAACCACAGCCCATGATTTCACAGCTAAAATAAGATACCTTTATTATGTTACGAGACTTCCTTTTCTTACACCAGAAAAAAGAGCCAAGGGGTTGGACAAAGACAGATTTAAACGTGACAAGCATTGTATTTCTCAAAATCTATTCGTAAACAGAAGCAGGCAAGCGTGGTTTGACCAGAACTTGAAGCGGGGTAGCCAGGCTGCTTGTTAGCCCAGCAGTTGCAGTCATATCGATTGGTTCATTGGATGGAGGCGAGATTTCAAAAGCTTGGAGGATACTCGCCAGCACTAAACGACTCATTTGGAGTCCCAGAGCCGTCCCAGGACAAGCTCTTCTGCCGGCACCAAATGGGAGGAGCTCGAAATGTTGACCCTTGACATCTACAGCCTTGTGCGAGCCAAGAAACCTCTCTGGCTTGAACTCTGACGGGTCGGGCCACACTCGTGGATCCATTTGGATCTTATGAATGTTCAGTAGTAATCGAGTGCCTGCAGGGACACTGTAACCACCTATAGTGCAGTCGGCAGAGAATTCGCGGAATCCTGAGAGTGGACCGGGTGGGTATAACCTGAGTGCTTCTTTGACACAAGCTTGGAGATATTCTAGCTTCTCGATGTCCGATTCATTCACTAGCCTGTCCTTGCCAACATGAACATCCAATTCTTCTTGAGCATTCTTCAATGCAGCGGTGTTGTTCAGCAATAACGACAGTGCCCAGATTATAGTGACAGTTATTGTATCAGTGCCCCCTATAATGAGAGACTGATAGAAGAATATGGCATCATATTAAGAGCAAAATGAGGGAATTGAAATATTAGTTACTAAAATTCGGGGAAAATTTTCTCAAAATCAAACTAAAGGCAATAAAATTGTACCAGGGATGTGGCTTTCCGAACTGTATCAGCATCATAACCAGCCAAGTCGACACCATCAAGAGAATATAGCATCGCGTCCATAAAGTCTTGCTCTTTGTTAGCTGATTCACCTGATTCTCTCTTCCTGCGATGCTCCTCAAGCAACTCGTCAAAAATGTTGTCCAATTCCTCGGCGTTCCTCTTCATGGCTTTCTCATGTCCACCCCAATCCAACCACCCCAAAAATGGAACTGCGTCCCTTAATACAAACACCCCGGCCAAGTGAAGGAATTCCCTCATCGCTTTCTGGCATCGGCGCGCCTCGTTTTCGTCCGCAACGATGCCGGCACCACAGTATCGTTTCCCTGCAATCATCCTGAGCATCAGGTTTAGATTTATGTCACCAGTCCACTGCTTCATGTTGACCAAAATTTGGCCTGCCTCATTTTTATCCTCTGTGCACCATAGCTTGTATAGTTCTTTAACTGAGACCTCAACCTCAGAGGCCCTAACATGTTTTAGTAGCTCAAGCCTGCGGTTGGAGAGTAGCTCTAACATTACTACTTTACGAATTCCCCGCCAGAATTCACCATATGGAGAGAACCCAAAGCTGGCAAAGTTGTAGCCCAGGATTTTTGAAGATGTGAGTTTGGGGCGAGAGCTTACAATTGCATCGTTGGTGGTGAATAGTTCCTTAGCCAGCTCCCAGCTACTAACCACCACAGCTGGTGACATCCCTATCCTGATGGCAAAAATTGGACCATATTTGTCAGCTAAGGCTCCTAATCTTAAGTGGGGAAGCTCAGCTCCGGCTAACAAGGGGAGGTGACCTATAATAGGCCAAGCACCGCCAGCTTCTGGTGCTGATTTGGTCTTGGAAGATTTGGACCTCCTTAGCAGATAGCATGAAAAGAGTAGTATAGCAGTCAGTATGATCGAGTTTAGGTACGGGAGAAGGATATCCATGGTGGTTTAATCAATCTATCAATGGTGGAATATCTCGTGCCAAGGCATATATACACACTTCTCTTTTGACTAGTAAGAAGCGCACTGATGGAGAGGATAAAAAACAATAACAGTTACTTCAAAAAGTTGCTTGAAATTTTCTTCAAGCTCCACTGAGCAATTTATTATACCAGTTGGGGCAGAGTTAGGTGTTCCAATAACTACGATGAGTGATCTATAAGAAAAGAAAAAAAGAAGACACAAAAAATTTTAATTTTTATTCTTCATTTTCATAGTTTTAAGGGAATAGTTATATTGAAGAATTAAAATAATATTTTTAAGTTGAAGAGTTATTCCTATATATTTAATCAAAAAAGCCAAAAATTATTTAATATATTTCTATATAAAAAAATAATTTTGATTGTACTTGTATTAGTTATTTATTATTAATAAATATTTTATCAATATTATTTATATTAAAATAGATTTACTTCTCTAAATATTTTTTTTTCCATTGAAATGCAAATATAAAAAATATTATATTTATATTATTCAACAAGCCATATTATTAATTTGAATTCTTTAAATATCTTTTTTATCTTGGAGATGCTCTAACAATTTGACCAAAATTCCCCTTGCTACAATAATTGGTTAGAGAGTCTATTGTATTTTAAAATATTTTTTAATTAAGAGTATATTACAATAAAAAAATTATTTTTAATATTAATATCCTAAAATTATTAAAAACATCTAAAAAAATATTTGAAAAGTAGAAACTATAATAGTACAAAACTGGAAATTTCCCCTTAAAAAAAAACACCAGACCAAATAGATAAGGATGAAACAATTGGTAAGAGATGGCGGCTAATTTCCAAAATTAAAGAAATCCTTAATTTTTCCTCATGATCGTGATACCAATTGAAAGTCTTCTATCCATTTAATCGAGACGAGCATCTTTTCCATATAAAAAGCATATTTAACCTACTAATACTTGTATATTATATATTATATATTATAATTATAATAATAATAAATAAATAAAGTCAATTGTCATGGCAGATAATCGTGATCTTCAAGTTGATGTGTGGGGCAATGAATTTTATCTTCCAATCCTAAATGGTACACTCCAAGCACAAATTGTCATATTTAATATAAGAGAATAATATAAATTATATTCCAAAATATTACCTAACAACTTAAATAATATAAATTATATTATGAAGTTTCACCAAACAACTTAAGCTATTAGATGAGAGGTTCTTTAACATTTAACTTCTTGACAATATAACAAAGAACCTAAAAGAGGTTCGTCGTTCACTATAGTTCAAGACCCATTCGCACTGTAGACTGGATGTTTGCTTTGGTGCATCGCGCGCGGACATTTGCCTCTTTTTTTTAATTTGTAAAAAGTGTATTAACGAAAAAAACCCTCAAAAAGACAAAAAAAAGCCCCCGGTTTCAGGGGCTCAACGGTAATTGACCGTTTTTGGTCCGATCCGGCCCGGTTCGTCTGGCCGGTTTTTTATTTTTAAATAATTACTTGCACATCGCAATAACCATTTTGTCCCTCGAAAAGGATAAAAAAACAGGCGTTGCAAGGAGGGGCGATCCGGTAATTAGCCAATGTTTTAAAAACATTTTGGCAATGTACTGTTGGCGCGTCTCCGTACACGCCGTCCATTTCTGCGCTCACACGTCTTTTGGACAGCACATGTAGCTTACTCCGGCATCCACAAACCCCCAACCAGCGTCTAGAAAGATTTTCAGGCATGTTCTTTTCCACATGGTGCGGCGCGTGTGACGATACGGTGTCCGTAGACGTGTCAATGGTCGTTTGAAATTTTCCCCCATTTCTCTCTCCTCCTGCACAAGCTGACATCAGCGCAACTGTTTTTTGTCAAATTTCATTTCAGTCCCTGAACGTTGTAATTTGTTTTTCTGACCCTTATTGCTATTATATAGGTTTTGATTTGTTTCAATTTTGTCCTTCAAATGAAATTGATTATATATTGTAGTTTCAATTAGGTCCCTAGTCTTTTAATTTTGCGGATTGGGCTGGAATCCTTAATATTTTTTGTATCAAAGTTTTCATTGATTTCAATTTCATCATTCCATGCAAAATTATTATAAATCCTTAATATTTTCGGTATCAAAGTTTGATTTCTTTCAATTTTATCCTTCTATGCAAGTTAATTATGGATTTCAGTTTCATTTCGGTCTCAAATCTTTGAATTTCCGGTTTTGTGTTAAATTATTTAATTTCAATGTTTGAATTTACTTCAATTTTGTCCTTTAAATTAAATACATTATTGAAAATATGTCAAGTTGATTTTATATATATATATATATATAATATTCAATAAATATAAAAACATATAATTATATATATTCAACGAATTAAAGTATGTGAGACTAATTATATGTTTTTATATTTATTGAATATTATCGTCTAAGAATATACAGAGAGAGAGAGAGAAAATGACCTAGGATGTTTTCTTAAAAAAAAATCAGTATTCTTAAATACATTTAATATAATAATATGATGAATAAATCTTATAAAATTAAAAAAAATTGGCTTCAAATTTTTTATAATTCATCCTTATAATTTTAATCTTGGATTTTATTTTAGTTCCTTTATATTTCTTACATAGTTCCTATTTCTGTTCATCTTTATATTTATATGCTCTTCATTTTTCTTTCCAATTTTCCTTTATATTTCAATGTTATTAAGTTTCTCAATTTAATATCCAAATTTTAACAAATAATGTTTGTTATTATTTCTCTTTTTTTTTATTCTCCAAGTTGAGTAATTTCTTTAAATATAATAATATTTATTTTCTGTTAATATAGTTAGGTATTGAATTTTGTAAAAGTAATTTCTGTCCAAATTTGTGAGTTTTATTTTCTTTTAAATATATCAGACTAATTATATATTTTGATATTTATTTAATATTAGAGCTTTAATACATATAAATAACCTAAGTTTTTTTGAAAAAAAAATTAATATCATTGTTCTGGAATACTTTTACTATAATAATATAAAAGTTAAAAATAATTATGGTCTCACCAATTTTTATTATTTCCACTGTTCGTGATCATTTCACAAATGATTTTTTTTGTTTTCATTTTTCGGTTCAAAAAATTTCTTAATTTTTTAGTTCAAAAACTTCGTGATCATTTCAAAAATAATATTTTTTATTTTTCATTTTTTTAGTTTTTTAGTTCCTTTTCCATTAATATTATTAGGTCTTAAAATTTCTTATTATTATAGATAATACATTCAAAATAATAATTATTATTATTATTTATAATATTTTTTCCCTTATCAATATGTGAAACTAATTATATATTTTGATATTTATTTAATATCAGCACCTTCATATATATATATATATATAAATGATCTTTTTATTATTATTCTAAAATATTTTAAATCTAATATATATATATATATATAAATGATCTTTTTATTATTATTCTAAAATATTTTAAATCTAATAATATGAACAATAAATTTTACAATCAGTTTTCTACATAGAAAAAAAATTTAACAGATTTTATTAAAAAAAAATTGACAATAACAACATTCAATCACTTTTTGATGAGAAAAAAAATTATGTTTCTAACAATTTGTGGACTGGACATTTGCAATTTGTGCTTCGCGCGTGTACGTTTACCTTTTTTTCTATTAGGAACAGTATATTAATGTTTTTGCCCCTCTAATAGGACAAAAACTGGCTTCTGGACTGAGGGTCACAGAGGTAATTGCACGCGTACGGACCAGTCCGTCGCATTTTTATTTTAATATTTTTTGAAAATGGCTAAATACGGATATAGCCCCTAATAAGATAAAATTGAAGAATTAGGAACAGGGGTATCCCGGTAATTGACCATAATTTTTTTAAAAAAATTGAAATACTGTCGGGCGTGCAGAACATGCGACCGACAGTATTTCGCCTCACGCTCTTTTTAGATGACGCGTGAGGGCTGATACAGTCGCCAGAAATTGGCAACCAGCATCTCTGTCGATGCGCCTCCTCTTTGTCTTCCTCCCGGTGCGGCGCGTTTGGTCACACAGTGGATGGTGACGCAGTGGTGACCGGTTAAATCCGGTTTCACCGTTTCTCTCTCTCGTGCACGTAAAAGTGCAGGAGAATCCCCTGGTTTTCGTGCCTTTTCACTTCGGTCCCTTGACTTTTAATTTTGTGTATGGTTCTGATTTCTGTTATATAAGTTTTGATTTAGTGTGATTGGGTCCTTAGATTGCAATTAATTAAATGTTCATGTTTCACTTCGGTCCTCCTTATTTTAATTTGCGGATTGGGTTTAAATAGCTTAATCTATTCGGTACAGAAGTTTCAATTTTTGCAACTTTGTCCTTTAATTGAAATTGATAATAAATGTTATTTTCATTTCAGCCCTTAAACTTTTAATTTTTGATTTTAATCCCTTTATATTTGATTTTCATTTCAGCCCTTATACTTTTATTTTTTTATATTTCTAGAATAATTCCTATTTTTGTCCATGTATATATAAGTGTGCTTAACACAATAATAATAATAATAATAATAATAATAATAATAATAATAATAATAATAATAATAATAATAATAATTTAATTGTTTTCCTTGCTTACTCTTTTGTTAATGTTTCTTAGTTTTTTTTCTCCAGATAATTTGATGATTTTTATTGTTTTGATAGTAATAACAATGATATTTTTTTTATCTTTTGTTAAAGTTACTACGATTTTTTTAGTCTTTCATATATTTTTGTTTCTTTCATTATTAACATAATAATAATAATAATAATAATAATAATAATAATAATAATAATTTAATTGTTTTTCTTGCTTACTGTTTTGTTAATGTGTTTGTGTTTGTTTTTTTCAGGATAATTTGATAATTTTTATTATTTTAATAGTAATAGCAATGATAATTTTAGATTTTAAAACTTTGATGTTGCTATTGTTATAATAGGGTGTGTTGAGCTATTTTCTTATATTAAATTTTACATATATAGATATTATATTTTTATTTTGATCCAGCAAATCCTATAAAAATTGTTTGCTTAACCCACAATGTAGAGCATATATATTTTTTAATTTTCAAATTAAATGATTTTTTTCAGCTAATAATTTTTATTTTTTTTATCATCTATCATCTATTATATTTTTTATTTTCTCTTTCTTTTAGTTATTTATTCATTTTTTTATTTTATTTTCAAGTTAGATGAATTTTTTTTGCCTGATAATTTTGATTTTATTTTTTTGTTTGATCTTTTGTTAAAGTTATTAGGATTTTTTTAGTCTTTCATTTATTTCTGTTTTTTATTCATTATTAACATAATAATAATAATAATAATAATAATAATAATAAATTTAATTATTTTTCTTGCTTACTCTTTTGTTAATATTTTTGAGTGTTTTTTCTCTCAGGATAATTTGATAATTTTAACTGTTTTAATAGTAATAACAATGATAATTTTAGATATTAAAACTTCGATGTTTCTATTTTTATAATAAGGTATGGTAATCTGTTTTATTATATTAAATTTCGCATATATAGATATTATATTTTAATTTTGGACCAACAAATCCTATTAATTTCTTTAATCCCAACAATCATAAAAATTATTTTTTGTTTTATCATTTATTTTATTTTTTATTTGCTCTTTTGTTAATGTTTTTAGACTTCTTTTAGTCTTTGATGTAATTTTGTTTTTTTTGTTATTAACGCAATAATAATATTAATATTAAGAATAATAATAATAATTTTAGTTTTTATTCTAAATTGCTTTTTTTTTTAATTTTTTGCTGTGTTTTTTTCTCTAGGTAGTTTAATAATTTTTATTGTTTTGACAGTAATAGTGATGATAATTTTTAGAAGTTAACACTTCGATGTTACTATTGTTATGATAGATTATTTTGATCTGTTTTATTATATCAAACTTTACATATAAAAATATTATATTTTAATCTGAACAGTTATAAAAATTGTTTGCTCTGCCCGCAACGAAGTGCGGGCAATCAAACTAATTATTACTATTTACTCTCTTTTTTCCTTTTAAATTTACCATTATAAATAATTATATATATTTTAATTATTATCTATACTTATATATTATGTTTCTATTTACAAATGTATTTATAGAACTCAAGTTCTAGATAATCAAGGAATTAAATTATTTTAAAAAATAATATATATAGAAATCTAGCATTCTAATTAAATAATTTTTTTATTAAACTAATCTATTACAAATTTTTATTTTTTAAATATTTATAAATAAATTAGTTGATATTAAACTTCAATAAAAACGTGTCTGAAAATTCAAAAATTATTAGTCTTAAAACTCGACTTGAAGATTGACTTAAGGCAAGACTCAAACCATGTGTTGGGTGATTAACTCGGATTGATCCAAATCAACGAAAAACAAAGACTATTGTCATAGTCTTAAAATCTTATTCAATAGTTAACTCGAGGTAAGACCCGGGTCATAACTTGAAACGGTCAACTCGGGTTTATTCAAATTTACACACTGATAAGATATTTATTTCTCTAGTTTAGTCCAACCCAAGGCACAAATTCGGACAGAATGGACTAAAACATGAGTAGTACTGAAATACAAATGGACGTTACAAACTGATCGATCAAGAAAAGTTTCCACAAGAGGCAGCAGACAATAAAAAAGTAGAAACAATTATGAAAAACCGATCCAGAGACTCTCTGTTTCCTTAAAATCTAAATGGCACATCGAACCTCCCTTCAGTACTCGGTTCAGCAGCCATAGAGCTTGGAAGGTAAGCGTGGGATAAGAACAGTCTCTAATGGGGTAGCTTTTGGAATGGTCAAACCTGAACTTTCAGTCAAGTCAACAGGCTGGTCCATTGGGGTAGCCAGTTCAAAAGAGTGGAGAAGACGGGCTAGTGTCAGGTGAAGGACTTGGAGTGCAAACGACACGCCTGGGCAGGACCTCCTACCAGAACCGAAAGGAATGAGTTCGAATTGCTGGCCTCTTACATCGACATCTGCATGGCTAGTGAGAAATCTCTCGGGAAGGAATGCGGATGGATTTGTCCAAACTCTCGGATCCCTTTGAATCTTCCATACATTTACTATCAAGCGGGTGCCAGCAGGGACATGGTAACCAGCAACTTCGCAATCCTCCATTGCTTCTCGGGGTCCTAACAGTGGACCAGCTGGATATAGTCGGAGGGTTTCTTTGATGATTGCTTGGAGATAAACAAGATTCTTGACATCTGAATCTACGACTTGCCGATCCTTACCAACTTGGAGGTCTAGCTCTTCTTGTGCCTTCTTCAACATGGGGCGATTGTTCAGAAGTAATGAGATGGCCCAGGTTAGTGTGCCTGCTGTGGTGTCACTGCCACCAAGGATAAGAGCCTGCACAAAACGATGAACTCAAAAAATTCAGTCATTATCTTCACCTGGGAGAGTCCTATAGACAGTTTACAATACTTCATGAGCATGAATGATGAAATTAATATATTCCAGCAACCACTTTATTCAAGCGTAGGCCCGAAATTCGAACCATCCCAATTAAAGGTAGTCTGAGATGAGAATGGCAGGGAAAACCTGAAATCTCACCATTGGCAAACTCCAATTTGCCTGAACTGGCTCTATGAATTATATTCCATGGTTATTTAGCATATCAACTTACTAGACAGGTAGACTTGATGCTGGTGTTTGCATCATACTGGAAACTCAACAGTTGGCCTTCCTCCTTAAGTGACAACATCACATCGATGAAGTCTTGCTCGCCCTCATCCTTGATTTCAGCAGAAACTCTCCTTTGGCGATGTTCATCCAGCCAGCCTTCAAGAATAGCATCCAAGTCTTTGGCTGTATTCTTCATTGCCCTTTCATGTCCCTGCAAATCTAACCACCCAAGAAATGGAAGTGCATCTGAAACCATAAAAATACCAATCAGACGAAAGAACTGATTAATCGCCTTCTGGCACCGTCTTGCCTCTCCATCATCAGAGGCGGCAGCAGAGCCAAAATAACGCTTTCCGGCCACCATTCTGACAACCACATTAAGTGTTAAGTCTTCTAGCCATTGTTTAAGTTCCACGACCACAGGACTGGAGCTATTGTTAGCCCACAAATTGTATAGCTCCCTTATCCCTGTGTCAACTTCAGAAGCTCGAACATGCTTGAGCATCTCAAGCCGTCGGTTAGAAAGAAGCTCAAGAGTTGCGATCTTTCTCATCTCACGCCAGAAAGAGCTATATGGAGCAAATCCAAAAACAGCATAGTTGTAGCCCATATGCTTTGCTGCAACTGTAATCGGACGTGAAGCTAGCGCCTTGTCATTAATTGTGAAGCATTCCTTCACTACCTCCCAACTACTCACCACAAAAGCCCGGCGACTGCCGAGACGGAGAGTGAATGCCGAACCATACTTATCGGCCATTGCTCCAAGAGTTCGGTAAAGAAGTTGATCACCCCCACCTAACAGGTGTAGATGGCCAATAATCGGCCATGCTCCATCTGGTTCAGGAGCCTCTTTAATCTGGTTTCCTTTAATACTCTTTTTTTTAATCAGTACATTGTAGAGAAGTATGCATGAAAAAAACAAAGCAATCGCAATTAATTGAGGAGAAGGATCCATGTTCTACACAGAGATGCACAATTGTGAAACTGAAATCCCAGTCAATTTATAAGCCACTTCCAGACAACGATTCAACAAAACTCAGCAAGAAGCAGGCCGCTTCCTGACAGTTTGTGGCAAGGGCCATGGCTTGCCCCTGTGAGCTAGTATGAGAACAGAAAACTCAGATGTATGCTTTCATAATAAATTATCGATCCCCATTTCACTCTTAGTAAGGATTTAGATTTGTTCAATTTATTCAACAAACTTCATGACAGTTGACTTATGGGGAGTGAGAGCTGGTTGGTGATCATGACAGATATGCAAAGATCATACCCACTTTAACATGCCATTATGTTCTTTACATCATGTTGCTGCACATACTGCACTGCAATAAAATCAAGGGAATAAAATTTACTTTCTTTATTCAAAGCTTATGCACGTGAGCTACTAATTTAGCGAAAGTCTAGTAGGAATGTTCTTGAATCCATTAAATAAGAGGAAACTTATTCATGTCTGATAAATACCATTTAAGAAAACAGAACCCACGAAAAGTTGTCCAGTCCGGTGTGGTGGGCCTCTGTCCAAAACACCAAATAAGAGCAAAATTTGTTCGGTTGGGTTTTAGCCCATTTATTAAATAATGTCCAGCCTTTTTTGGTGGGCCTTGGCTCAAAAACATACAGACAGCAAGTTATACATTCAGATATGGCGGCCTTGACCCAGACACGAGACCGAGCAGCAAAGATGTCTGATCAAGTTTTGGTGGGCCTCAGCCCAACAGCTAGAGTTTTTTGTTTTGACCCAAAGCAACGATTTGTTGTGTAGCCACCTGTGCACTTGCAGAAGTTTTAGATGCACTTCTTGTCAGCACGGCATCACGCATTCACCTACGAGGGTTTACTTGTCTCACCCTTCATTTTTCTCTTGGGATTTATTAACTTAAATATTAGATAAATTCTATCCCAATAACAAAACTTATTTTATAGGAGTGAATTAAACTGATGATAGTGGAAGGAAGATGCGGGACGATGAAGACAAGTGAGCAAAAATCATCTAGTTTGTGGTAGTGGTAAAAGCATGAGACTAATTTATTTATTTTGTGATTTTAAATTTAAGATTTGTGGATACTAATATGATGATACTGAAAATTTATTTTTTTTGTTATTTTAAATTTAAGATTTATGGATACTAATATGATAATACTGAAAATTTAAATAATTATTAATTTTAGAGTCCATGAAATTAATTAAAATATATAAAACTTTAACTGAATATTTATATAATAAAAAAAATCACGGGTATACATATTTGTCACAAAATCTATTACAAGATATCATGTAATGATGCTTCTTGCAGGAATTCAAGGACGACGCAAATGTCTGGATTGTCTGGGCTATTTATTTCTGAACTATAGGTACCTCAAAAGTGAAATTTCAAGCAAGAGACAATCCTTGATGATGGTTGGCCATTATCCACGCTTTCTTCTCTGATATTGTTTTATTTTTGAAGGAAAATACATTTTTAATACAGTTTTTAAATTTTAGATTTAAAATATATATATTTGAATAAAATTGTTATGATATTAATTTTTGCATACAAAATAAATAAAAAACACTCTTTTTCATAGATGAAAAAGATCATTTTAGATTTTACAAAATCAATTTTCAAAATGCAATTATGTAACTATATGGTGCAAATAGCAAAAGTTATTTGATTAAAAATATATTTGGCGTAAAAAATCAAATTGATGAGGGTTTTTTTAGTGTTTATTTGATGGTTATGATATGCTGATATTAAAAATAAAAATAAAAATATTTTAATATATTTTTAAGTAAAAAATAATTAGCTGCATTGCAGTTACCCTTGATTGCTTTATCTTCCGTTGCCGCCTGCATAAACTGTAAGATCAAGCGATGGAATCTTATCCGTAGCAGATCAAACCAGTGAGAGCTTGAATGAAAGAAATTAATTGATGCCATTTATAGTTTATGACAGTGAGGGGTCTCATTCTCATTGTACGAAATCCAGGGCGTGTTTGAAAAATATATCTACCCGACAGGACTCCATTTAATTTATACAAACTATATGAGCAAAATTATAATTTTTAATAGTATGAACAAGAGGAACAAGTCTTCATCAACCTTGAATCATGTCTATATCCAATTTGAAAGACGGACCATCTTTTTTTAGTTTAAGATCCATTTAGAAATAACTTCTTTTTTTCTTACCGATTTGTTCGATGTTTGGAAAATCCATTCAAATCGAACAATATATTAATTTTATTTTTAAAAAAATTATCCTCAGTTATTAGAATAAAACATGAAAAATTGGAGAGAAAATAAGGATTTTTTTGTAAAACTAATTGGATATAGGGGAGTCAATTTGCGCATAGAGGAGTTGGTGACCGGTTTTTCCATTCGCTAACGTGCTCATTTAAAATTTAAAATCCCACGTGTCATGTTTTAAATGGTTTTGTTAGCGTGTAAATTACTTGACTAGGAAAGGACTTAATTACAGTATAACAACAAATGAATACAAATATTCATTGAATATTTATTTGAATGACCTAGCAAATTAATTCCATTAGATGAGTCCTAATTGTACCAGGGGCAGGGACAATTCAGTGCACGCGGTCAAAGACCAGAGGGGCTGGGACTGGGATGAGGAAAAGGGAAGACTGGGCCCCCATGTCTGTCCAAATTATTCGTATAGATCAACCCATTAGATCAATCAATGAGTGATGGGCCAAATGGTGGAACAACAAATTAAAATGGCGGTGCAGATCCACGTCCACATTATTGTTATTTACGTGGTGGTCCTGTTGGAGCTCATCACTCAATCTTGGACTATAAGGAATAAATGTGAAGCTGAGGTGATGGCGAATTGGCAGTGCCACCACCATCTCTGATCCCAAATGGGAGACGTGCGCCGTGCGCATGGGTGAGTGGGCGGTAACAAAGCCGACAAGAAGGTTCCAACTTTTAGTCTCTACTTTCTGTTCTCCATCTTGTCTGCAATCAAAATTCAAAAATAAGGGACACGGCACCAATTATTGTGGATTGACAATAACACCCTCGTAGTAAATGCACGTAGTAATGCACGTAATAGCCAATTAAAATCATAAAAAATGATATATTTTTGAAACGCAGTGCCAAATAGGTCCTTAGTAAAACTAGTTGTCGCATTTCAAAATATATTTAAATGTTGTTTTTCTAAAGCATGAAAACTATACTATGGCACTTGGTGACATTGAAAAAAACATTTTATTTTAAAAATACAATAAGATAAAAGTGTGTTTTTTTATTCAATATTTTTCAAATGATGCTGTCCAAGATTTTAACTTAATGTCCTTTTTTAAAATAAAAAGAAAGTAATTGTTAACAACTAAATCATTCGAGAAATTGTAGCTTCGAGTTTAAGAAATGGTCCCCGAGACACAGCTACGTCGAAGGAGAAGATGTCAACACTGCGACAAAATGTAGACCTTGACATTCGACAATATATCAGCACAATATGCACATGCATGCTTTTGAAGCTTTGCTTCCTTGATGGATCAATCACAATACATGTTATTTTATTGGGTCAATGGGTCCTATGGATTTTTTCAGGTTATTTTTACTTTTCAAAGGTCAAATACACCAGTGAAGGAACAATATTGCACACTCAACATACAAGTAAATGTTCTATCTTCACCAGGTAATTAACTTATCAATCCGGACCCTCCGTTGGTATAGCATGGGACAAATCAACTAGACCATTTCCCAAAATTATGATATCTACATGTTGATGGTGCTAATGGTTGAAAATCTATTTTAAATGAATAAATTATTGGTGAATTAAAAATTAATCTAAAACCCTTCTTGTTTTTTCGCTTAAAAAACTCTTGCTTTTCTAGATTTAATTCTTGATTTGCAATGGATAACAATGAAAAATAATAACCTTTTAGCTTTCAAAGTTCACTATAAAAAAAGAGATGGAGAACGAGTTTAGCGCTTGAGTTCTTTAGATTTCAAGACACTCTTCTCCACTTTATATTATATTGTTTTATTATCATTTTACATTTAGTTTTCATTTTAAATCAACAGTTTAGACTCATATTGTTAAAAGATATTTGAGTTTTATATTCTTTGACTTAAAAATCATAGTTTAGAAGTGCATCTAAACTAAGACGATAGTGTTGAAATAGTATGAGACATGTTGTGTTTATCATAATTACACAAGTAATGAGCAATAAAGCTTTAATGAAAAAGGATTCATCATTCACAACTAGGGGGGAAAAAATCATCATTTTAAAGTGTTTTGATTTAAGCAAGGTTGATTTTTATTTATTTATTTTGAGTTTATA
The DNA here is from genome assembly GCA_025169955.1 of Salix arbutifolia. Lineage (NCBI taxonomy): Eukaryota > Viridiplantae > Streptophyta > Magnoliopsida > Malpighiales > Salicaceae > Salix > Salix arbutifolia. The sequence continues at coordinate 3,161,883 of CM045915.1, read as the reverse complement.
GATTTAAACATGTATGAGCTCTAGTATTTTACAGGACATTTCTTGTTTAGCATATCTTTGTGATGATAAATTATCAATTCATGTTAATTATTTTTTAACTATAATTTTTCTATGATAAACTAAGTATATTTGCATAAGAGTCTAATACAATTACAAACTTGTATATATGTGCATCGATATATTTAAGTTAGGAGACATCCCGACAGTTAAACTTAAGCACATCGACTAAGATTTGCTATATACGCACAACCTTTAAGGATGATGGGTGCACATTTAGGACAAGGAGAAAGCTACTCCCACTTTATAATCAATTCAAGGTTTTTAGCATCCCGTTGGAAGGAAATTCTCGTTATCACAATTAACTAACGATATGATAATTAAAGTTGTCTCCTTTTTTTTTCTTTTTTTTTACCCTTTCACATTTGAGAAACAAATCCAAGAAACATGGAATATGCATAAAGATTAGTAGATATGTAGTCCGTTAAAAAAAGGATTAGACAAATCATAAAATCACAGTTTGTTAGCCTGATTAATTAACACTTGAGAAGGGTTAGCTCATTCGTAGATTCAGCATAGTCCAGTTGCCAACTTGGCCTTCCAAGGGTGAACTCTAGGTTAAGCAACATGTCTGAAGAAGACGAGGAGCTAGAGTCCAATCTCTCCTTCATATTAGCAGCCTCGTGGAGGGCTGCCGAGTGTCCGTCTTCCTAATTATGGATAGAAAAGGATAACATTATCAGCCAGAAGTTATTTAGGCAGATAATTGATATATATAATCCATGTATTTTTGTTTTTGATGACAAAGTCATATACCTTAGAATGATCGCGTGCTTCGAAATAAGAACATGGCAGAGCCTCAAGACTTGATCTATTTTTCTCGTCTCCCTCCATTGATGATGACCCTGAATTTCTGTTCACAAAAATCACCAAGAAATCAATATTTAATTATTACTAATGAACACGTTAAAAAAAAAATTGCAGGCAAAAAAGGGCGTCTCCTTTCTTTTCCTGTTATATATGAAGAAATAAAAAATCATGATATAATCAATTGAGATTTAGGTATCTAGTTAGGCTGACCTAATTGCAAGATCTCGATGTGCAATTGAGATTTAAATCATTCTCTTATGTTATCAGCTATTACTAGAGAAGCAATTCTACTACGGATAGTGTAATTTTTTAAGAGAGGATTAATTTTCTTTTCGCTTTATTTCTCTTATATCCCGAGAAGATAACATAAGATCATATTGTATAGTTAAGAAAAACAATTATTAATCCATACTGAAGATTCGATTATGGGAATCAAAAGTCATACTCTCTGGTTTTGAATTGATGTCCATAGGAATGAGTCAACAGGATCCAGCCAACGATGTAATAATATTAATGACTCGGTGGACTAAAAACGTTAACATGACTATTTGAGGTTCTGAGTTGTGCACTGGAAACCAAACCAAATAACCCTTAGAATAAAATAGCATTGAGATTGCAACCAAGGCCTTGACTTTTTCCATGCATTGGGATGAAGAAACATTCATAATCTAACGGATGAAAAGCATGCTAGGGCATGTATATATTACTATAAAAGGTACACGTACGTAAATCACCACACTTAACCTAGAAACCCTAGGCAAGCTTCATTAATTATGATCTATGTAGAGACTCTATTAGTGAAACCTATTGTCTACACGAATAACTAAGACAGAAAATGTTGGACCAAATTGAAGTTCATCACCAAAGGTATTTGTGTGAATGCGTGCTTGTATATATGTTTGCATTGATTTAATGCATTCATTGAATATGGAACTGTACTTTACCGTTTTAAAAAAAATAGAGGATAAGATGCGAAAAAAGAACAAGAGATAAGGAGGGAAGAGAAGCACAAGCTAGCCACCTTTGATTTTTTTGTATGGAAGATGGTGGTGGCGGTGGAGGAGGAGGATTAATATTGAGAGGTTGCGGGAGGTTGTTGGCATCAGCTTTTCCACTAGATAAACATGAAGCATCCAACTCAAGAATCCCTGCCCTCTGGCTCAAACCCATATCTGTCAGCCCTTGACCTGCAATCATCATATATTGAGACATTGCTCCAGCTTTGTCAGACACTCAGAAAACTAATTCATATATGGACTAATTAATTCAGTCAGTCGGATCCCAACAATATATATATATATATATATATATATATATATATATCTATCAAGTAAAAATTAGTGATTTTTTGGCCAAACTTGAATCACAAAGCTCTCTCTAGCAAGACAATTATTTCATGGAAGAGAGTAGATATCGAGTTCGTATATAAGGACAATATAATTTACCTGATCCTTTGTCAGTGCTCTTCACTGTTCTATACATCTGCATGAACACCCACGGGAAAAATGAGAAAAAGTCCACATTGTTAAGATTACATTAGAGATGCCCTTTTGTCCTCACCCTCGTTTTCCCTACCCACTACGAATTAGTCACAGCAATACATAGTAACGATAAATGTGCTGAAACAAGTTGTGAAATCTTGAAAATCTCCTTAAAAATACACATATTCAAAGAAATGAAGATTCAACACAGTAACTCCACCTGCAAGTGACTCTTCACATGAGCTAGGGTAAGATCCTTCACATTCATCAACTCTAAGACTGATTTTGGTGTTGCTCCTGCAACAATAATCGCCAAGAGAAGGTGTAAATTAACTTCTTCTCTTTTATATCAACAAATAATCTATACTTTCTTGTCAAATAATCAAGAAGAGGAAAAACACAGGAAACGAACTTCAGAAATAGAAATATACTAGTGATGAGTGCAAGTTTTTAAGAACAGTACTTTCATGGCCACCAAGAAGCTGGACCGCATGAACAAAATGGGCATGGAGAGTTGTGGTCCATCTCATTCTAGGAGCCCTTGCGCTTCTTTTCACTCCATTAATCATTCTTGCACTTCTCTTGAAATCACGCCCATATATTTGAGGTTGGTGATGGTGGTGGTGATTAAGATTTCTTGGTAGTTGAAGTGTTTGGGCACTCAAATCTGCCACATCAAACCCTAAGCTCAAAGTTGGTTCACTAGGACCAAGATTATAACTCCCTTCTTGATTCAGAAAACCATTTTCATGGCTTAAATCACTTCCACTACTACCAGAATCTGTAGTTGAGCTCCTATCACTACAAATAAGGGTTTTTCTTGTTAATCCTACATCATAGCCCGTTTCTTTAACTTTCAATGATGGCGGGCTGATCTGCAATGAAAGATCAGGAAAGGGTGATGCACTTCTCATTATGTGTTTTGAACTTGAGAACATGAAGAAGACGAAGATCTATATATCAAATTAAGCCAGGTTTGGGATCGAAGCAAGGGATCAGAAGGAATGAAAGAGTTTTAAATATATAGTACAAATAACGAAAGTAGAACAGAAAGCAGGTGAATAGGTGAGAACTTTGAAGGAAGAGCTATGGGGATAAGCAGCTGAAAAGCAAATTGATCGTTGTGATTATGTAATGGCTATATCATGAGTGCCTTATGATTTGCATGGGTGTTGAGAGGGGGATATATAGAAACGCTAGCTAAAGTAGCCAGAGAGAGTTCGAAATGATCAAAAGGCTAGCTTTCTTTTAGTAGGATCACTCTAGGGTTGATCCAGCAGAAGATCAGAGAAAGAAATATAAATATCGAGGTGATTGAAGGAATTGCAGAGAGTGATCAGAGTTTTAGTGAGAGAGAGATTAAAAAAAGGTGCATGAAAAGAGAAAGTCACACAGTCTTTCTGGGGATGATGGTCTAGATGAAAAGTTTGTAAAAAGAGAAAGTTATGTATTTAATTAAGGATGTAGAAAGGTCAGAGACATTTCTGCAAAGAGAGCTGGGGGGAGGGGACCTTTTTCCTTGCCTTAACTTTTATAATTGACAATGAAAAAAAGGGAGCTTTGCAGAGGATATATTAATGGCGGTGTTTGCAGCGAAAAGGGATGGAATTTGAGATAGCAAAAAAGTCCTGTTTAAGGAATATTGGAAGGGAATTGAGCGAGTCTAATTAATTGATGATAAATTTTTATTTTTATTTTCTATCTCTCTCTTTCTGGTCTCGCCATCTCTATGCTTTGATGGATCGTGACCCTTTTAGATTCCCTCGAGCTACTCCCTCCTTATGTTTCCTCTCTTAAGATTTTTATTTTAGATTTTATTCTAATTTAATCAATGGTGATTTCGTGAGCGTTTGCGTCAATGAGAATATTCCTGTTTTATTTGGCAGGCCCAAAACAAATATGTAATAATAATGAACAAACAATTCATGTTCAAATGCTGCAATTGCTTTACTTATTCTATCATTATAAATTTCATGCTATTCAAGACACATTTAATAATATTTTATTAGTTATTTTTTAGATTTATTTTCTTAAAAAATAGTATAGATATGAGGAGAAAAGAAAGCTTATGTTGAGATCTTTTATAGCTTTTATTATCAATTTATTTTGCATAAAATATTTTTCTAATTTTCTCATGTTTAATTGTTTTCATAAAATATTTTTCAATGTTTTTTCCTCTAAAAAAACTATACTGGAAAACTGGTCAAGATAAATATTTTATAGCCAACTTTTAAATTTAGTTTATTTATTGAAAATTATTTTTTTTCTCATGAAGTTTATATTATATTTTATAAATATTAATTAACTTATAAAATCACCCAACTATTTCAATAACAATTTTCATTTCACCACCACCATCGTATCTTTTTCTTTCTCTACCACCACCATCAATTCCTCCGTTGTCATATTTTTTATATCATCATCATAACTTCCTTCATTATCACCACCACCATTTGAAAAGTATTTAACTAGAAAATTTAATTAAGATTTTACATGTAAAACAAACAACCTTCTAAATTTTCCTGCATTTATCTTTGTGTAATTAATAATTAAGAAAAGCATAATTAAAAGCTAATTAAACAATGTCTCGAGAATTTAAGAACTAGATGTTGCTTTTTAGGACGTCAATGGAGATTTATAAAACTTAATTAAATAATTGATACAAGTCATGATCATGACACAATAACGATTAGCACGACCGGTCCCTTTCCTTCCACTAAAAAATAGCCGTCAATAAATTAATGTTTTGATCATTTGCAAAGACTTGCATTAAGAAAACATCAAACACAATTTGCTCTACCAGTTCCAACCCAATCTTAATTCCCTTTGCCCGAACCGACCAGTAGTTTGCCAGCTCAAGTCAAGTCAATCAAGTGTTTGTCCTTTGCCCAGCTCAGACAAGACAAGCCACGAGGAGGAGGAGGAGGAGGAGGAGGAGGAGGAAGACTCTCTCTGGGTCTCCTGTAGCCTTGGTGCGCACGTGGCAACTAAATTGTCGAGCTGTACACGTGAGAAGCCCCTTTCAAGCAGGAAAATATACTAGTCTAGTAGGAGGGGTTAAAATTGAAATCGGTAATGGGAATTGTATGAGAAGAAGGGTGTCAGAGTGGCTGGGTTGTCCGGCGACACCAGGGTCGCAGAGCCACATGCAAAACTCTCTCTGGCCCACTTTCCCTTTAAAATTCCAAAATAAAAAGTTGATACCCCACGCGATTTAATTTCTCCAATTAATGCCCCACGCGGTCAGAATTATTGTCCGGCCACCCGAACTGTTTATGCAACTTATATTATACCTGTGATTCAATTGTTATTTCAGCTATCTTTATTTCTTTTAAAAATATTTTTTTTATGTTTATAGTTTGTTTTAATATTCTAATATTAAAATTACTTTAAAAATAATTAATGTATTTCTGAAAGAAAAAAAAATTGTTGCCACACTCTCACCAAGTATATTAAATCGTAAGAACAAATATATCAGTAAAAGATTAGCTGGAAAAAAATCATTGAACGGATGGAAATTAATAAAAAATATATAATCAAGATAAAGAATTAGTAAAAAAGCAGCACACAAAGAGCATCGCCAATCTAATAAAAAGGAATGATACTTAAATTGCTAATTATAATTCATTATATGACCAGGATCCCAGTACATTTTGGGCATGATTTAACTTTTAAGTACTTAAAAAACAAAATCTAGGAGGTATAGAGGACGGCTAATTAAGCTTCGTATTTAAAATGTAAAGAGGCGCGTGGCAGGTGAGAAATGGAAACGGGGTGCAACCCTAACGTTCAAGTCATGACCACCACCGTGTAGTATTTGTCTAACCTGGCCATCTCCAATATTCCCTCTCCATGTCCAAATATTCCATGGCTAAAACCAGCTGTGGAGCCCCACCCCAGGCATGGAAGAAAGATAGTATAAGAAACGAAAACACACCATATTCCTCGGCGTCGACATGGGGTTCCCATCACGTGACTTATGGACGTGACCTTGTCTAGGTTATATAGTCTCTTCTCTTGTTCTCTTCCCTTGTTCTTTCTTTACTTTTCTCCAACCCCCGTTTATAATGCTGCACCCTCCATTTGATTATGCTCGAAAACCCATGCTCTGCTTTTCGTAATTTGTTTGTTTATGGGAATATTTGATGGCAATAACAACAAGATGCACTAGAAAGTGTTCATCATTTCTTAATTATAGTTTTCGAAGCCATGGTCAGCGCCTGATGCGCTCTAGATTCACCGGGAAATGAAATTGTTTGTATATCTTGTGTTTCTTTATTCGGGCTAATTAATTCTCCATCTTTCTTTGCACGGGTTACTGAATAATCAGTTTGTAGTATATGGTAATATCCGCTCAACATGTCTCTCTATGGATCTCTTGTTATGTTGTCAAATGCTACGGCTATATTCCATATTCCAAGTGTTTGTCTTATAAGAAATACCCCCCCACCACCACCACCATCAGCGCCACCACCACAACCTCTCTCTCTCTCTCTCTCTCTCTCTCTCTCTCTCTCTCTCTCTCTCTATATATATATATATATATTTTAAGGCTTTTGCATTGATTTTATATCTTTCCTAGAAAACGACTCCATTCCTTTTCACGTTGCAACAAAATTAAGCTAAAGTTTAGGCTAGTGGGTACCCATGGCTAGCAATTCGTCATGAAGGTGCCTAGCTCCCCATGAACCACCCTTTTAATTACTGAAACCTGGCTGAAGGGGTATGATCCAAGCAAGGACAGGCATTTGTGTACAAATTGAAATAAATTAACGTTGAGTAGCTATTATTATTTTTCATTTTAGAAAATGATGCCTTGTTTAATACTTAAAGTGTCGGGTATTTTTCCAAATCTTATATGATCAGTGGCCTAATGAGCATATTTGGACAGCAATTGAGTAGCATTCACTTTTGGTTTTGGGCAGAAAAATGCTGACTTCAATCACAAACCCATTTGTGTCTGTTGATACAATTAAATAATTATATGCCTTTTTGGAAGAATATTAGCTTGTTCATGGTGATTCGTGAGATCAGAATACAGCCAGGGTTGCTTTGAAATCTGGTTTTTCACCTTCTCCCACTCTTCGAGTATCGAAGAGCAAGACAAAAAAAGAGAGGATGGAATCACCGAAATTAACGCCGTTTAGGCTGACGTGCTCCACGACATGCATGGAATATACATGGTTTTACTAATTCCCACCACCACCAGATCGTTTCGCAGCAGGTTCGGAAGAATTTATGTCTTTAATTTGTAGGATTATTACCCATACTTATCATCAGATTAGGTAAAGGCCCGGCGTGGGGTGGCCGGCTCATCCCTAAATCGTTCTTGTTTTAGTGAAATAACATTTTTTTTTAAATGTAAATTGAAATTGAAACAATATTATTGTTTTGAATAAAATTAAAAGACGTATTATATATTTGTCTAAATCATTTTTTTTAAAGAGAAAAAATCATGGCTAGAACAAAGCTTCAAGTACACGAGTCATCAAATTAAGATATCACATCGATAGAGTTTAATATTATAAGGCGTGAGGCTGGCAAACTACACGGTCAAAACTCGGTTGAAAACACTGGAAAAAGTTAATTACAGGTGAACTTAAATGGGCACTTGACACTCCTTGGAGGAGCATGATTGAAAGCAACATTTTGTATCACAAATGAGGAAGATACACAGGTACCCACGCGCCACCAGAGAAGATTGTCAGAAATTCAGCATGGCAGTTTCAGGGACCAGGAAAGGGCATCCAGTCCATCCCCAAGCAATTATATACCTATGAGGAAACCATATATTAAGAGTTTGGGATTAAAAGTTTTTATCTTTTTAATTTTAGATTTAAGTCTTATAATTATTAATATGATAATCATTGTAAAATTATATAATCATTAACTTCAAAATTTATAGGATTAATTGAAATATACATAAATTTATCCGGACATCTACATTAATAAAAAAAAATATCAATTTACCTGCAATGAATTGGCTTAAAGTTGAACGAAATCAGAAAGCCCAGGACGTCTATTTTTCTAGCGACTTTTGAAGTAACCACACAAGCGCTAAGAGCTTTGTAAGTTATTTTAAAACAAATATTTTTTATTTTTAATATTCATATATTAAAACTATTTAAAACACTTATAAAAGTATTAATTTAATATTTTTTGAATAAAAAAACATAAATTAATAAGAATAGATGGCTCCATTTTGTGGCAACCAATAATCAAAGTGACAACGAATTAATTAATCTCCAAAAGAGTTGGTCCAAAAATAAAATTCCCTATCAAATTAAGGCAAAAATGAAGATGAAAAAAAATCAAATTATATAATTACTGAACATCCCCAATCAAGGTTTTAATTTAGCAAGTGAACAATTAAAACGATACATAGGACGAGGCCAATGCAGAGTCAAGACCTATTAGATTACTTAATTGACTGTTTATTTAAAAGAGAACAAAAATAGGAGAGACAAGAATAATTGAAGGGTGGGGACAGCATCCACTAAATATCTTCAATGATTCTTACGACCCCATCCAGTCAAAGTTAGCCACAGATAATTGCCATCCTACTTCAAATGAAACTATAGGAGGATGCAGCAATTACAAGGTCGGTCAAACCATTTAATGCATTTGGATCTTAGTAGGCACTACTCACTAGTGGCGTAATAAGACCCGTCCCGGTCGGCATGTTGCAATTGATTTGTGGGCTCGGAATCTAGTTTAAAATGGGGAGAAAAAAACATTATTTTTTTATTAAAATATTAAAGTTCAGATCCGTTTACTCTATTTGTAACCTATGTTTTGAATTAGATTATTATATAACTATTCTAGCTGGAGCTAGAAAAGGGCTTGTTTTTGTTTTTGCCCTGACCAATTTTTCGTTCCTCGGACGGGGTTGCTCCGATGAAAATGAAATTTCGCTAGAGAGATGTGAGCAACAGGCACGAACTTTACATTCCACTGCCACAGTAAATTGACTACGTTGAGTGAGCTGAAGGCGATGGATAAACTCCTGCCAACATCATTAACCAGTTCTCTTTTGACAACAATTTTATTGGGATTTTAATGCAGAGAAGATAGCCATGAGAATTACATTAGACCGGGCCGTATGCTGTAAAAGTCTAAGAGGCAATCTCTGAAAAAACAAAAAGTTGAGAAATTATGCCCTGTGGATGATTCGTCGAGTGAAGAAAGTTGTGTGTTTACTTGTAATTACTAGTGGTGGACGTATAGCTTCTAAATTCAGCAACCCTTTTGGTCTGTTTCTTGATCAAGATCACAGCAAACGAAAATATTGTACCTGATATCAAAGGACCCACATTCAGAATAGATCATGTGCCTCCAAACAGTTGATGCTGAGAATTGCAGTATGGGCACTGAAACTTGAAACTTGCGGCTATGGTTAATCAATTATTTCATATAAAAATTTAAAATATAAAATAAAATTTTAAAATATAATTTATACTATTATCTAATATATTTATTTATGTGAAAGTCTTTTGTGTTTGAAATTTGTATACAGACTCACTGTACTTTGTGCTTAATTTTTATCAAATAGAAGAGTGATGAGATTCAAACTCATGATCACGGGATCAATAAGGCTCAGATACCATGTTAATGAATAATCTTATCTAAAAACTTGAACTGTTAGGTAAGACCTAAAAATATGATTTATATTATTCTCTAATAGTGATGTTTATATATATAGTTTCTAAAGTCGATTTGATTATACAAGTTAAAATTTAATTTTAATTTAAACTAATTTTTATATTACCTGATTAAATTCTAACGATATGATAAATTAATCTATGATTATATCAAATCTGATAATTATATTATTTAGAGTTGGTTTACGTGAAATTTGCTGGTGCCATTGTATTTTCACTGGGGAATATGAAATCCCAGCATTCAAGTTGCTACTATACTAGCATCTATCATCTTCAATTTCCTAGATTTCTATCCATGACGGATTATCTAAACCTTCCTTTTCACATTAATGATAGGGTGAAAATGGATTTCTGAAAGAAAGTTTTGCAGCGAGTGCTATGGAAAGACAAACCCATCCCAATCGCCTGCATCCTCTCCCCTTGTATTTCTCTTTTGTTTTGGCTTCCTTGATCAATTCCATTTCTAGATGCTTAGGAAGCTACCCCTTTTAATATTCTCGTGACTCTGTCGCACTCTCATTTTCTGATACTTGTCTCATGGACCACCGGGTTAGATTTTTATATTTTGTTCAAAGCTTAATGATGCCTCCCCCCCAATATCTTCCTTGTTTTGACCCTTTCTTGCATTGATAGAGAGAATGCCCTTTTTGGTTGTCAATTGTCAAGCATTCAGCTCCAAAGTTGTCAATTCCATTTATGTTGATATTTTATTTTTTTAATTGATATGGAATATTTTGATTTCATCATACCGTTTTGAAATTATACTGTTTATATATATAATTAAAAATATTAATTCAAAAAAAATTTAGTTCAAATCCAAAAATAAAATTATTTAGAATTGTGCAATTTAATATAAAAAACACAATAAAATGATTTTTCTGAATAAATTTATGAACATGTATGATATTACAAGAATATCATCATCATTTTCGTAAAGTCATTACATTCACTAATTGATCTGAAATTTTAACATATATATATATATATATATATATATATCAAGAGACTCCTTGTAAAATTTCATCTCAATCTAACAGTCAGATTAAGAGATATAATTTTTATTGTAAAATTATTCATTATTTAAAAAAAAACATTTTTTAACCGAAATAGAATGGACGGAACAAAACCGTAACATTCCAGCCAAAATTTGAGCGAAATTTCCAGAATATGCTGAAATTTTAAATAAGGCATAAACTATGTTGTTTTATCTTTTTTTTTAACTGATATAAAATATTTCGATCATTTCAACTGAAACAAAACGAAATCAACAACACTTATCAAAGCTCCTCATTTATACAGTATATAGAGAAGAAATCGAATCCCTTTATGTCTACGCCAACGAATAAATCTCTATAGATTTCTCTTTCACCATGAATAAAACTTCTCCTTGACGTAGATTACATATATAATAATGCTTTGAACTCCATACTTAATTCTCCTTTGACAATGACTATTATGTTAATTATATTGATTGGACGTCATTAACAATATTGTTAGAACAAAAAAAATATGAAAATGATATGTCGAGTGTTATCATTAGGGATAGAACTCACCTTTTCTGTTTGGAAATAGTTTCGTTCTAGCTAGCCAGAATGTTTTGTCCAAATCCATATGGGGGGTGGTGGGCATTGGAGAAAACAAAAAAGCGAGGAATATATTTCTTTTTTCATGGGTATAAGTTCAAAAGAAAAATCTCTCTTTTTTCATGTTGAAAGACCTAGCTAGCTACCGGCCAGGATCAGAGGTTGAAAGTGTGCAATGAGAAACCTCAAGGGTTGGCACAGCGGATATCATTCGGACCGTGGGGCTCGCCATCTTCAGGTTTCAAGTTTGATTCTTCTTGTCAACAAAAAACTTCTGGGGTCACGGGCTACAGGGTGTAAATCACCGAATATAAAAGCTGGATTGAGGTCACAGAGAACCTAGTCTGATACATGAAATCTGGCCTAGAATAAGAGAAAAAAACTAGCTGACAAGTTCGATCGAATTTACAACCAAGTGTAGCCTGCAAGGACGGTCGCAGCAAAATAATTAGAGGCCATGTGAGGTGAAAGCTGTATAGTAAAAGATAGAAATTATTCAAACAAAGATAGAGAACTCGGGATGTAAGACATTCCAGGAATCTGATCTCTACTGATTTTAAAAGGAGAAAACAGGCGGTGGCTAGTGTGATACAGTTGGGATGGCATTGTCAAATTCTATTACTATAGAGCAAGAATAGTTTATGGTTGCTAACACCTAGTTTGAGTTAGGTTTAGGTTAAACTAATATTGAAATTACAGCCTACATGATTCAATAAACCCTAGTTTAGAGTTGAATATAAGTTTTACGGGGGGGTTTCTCTCTAGTTTTTCCAGGATTGATTTAGGGCCTGTTTGGGACAGCTATTGTTGTAGCTTTTCAAAGTGTTTTTCGTGCCGAAATATATCAAAATGATGTTTTTTTATTTTTTAAAAATCATTTTTGACATCAGCACATCAAAATGATCTAAAAATACCAAAACATATTTTTTTAAAAAGAAAAAAAAAAATCGAAACAAACTTTGAAAAGCTATTCCAAACAACTTCTTAGTAATCAAGTCCGTCACATTCTAGTTTAATCCTGATAATTATTGTTGGGATTTGTGCCTTGTGTAAAGAAAAAGAGGATCAGAATTATTAGGGTTTTAATATTGGAACCACTCTATGGCTATGCATGTGCAACCTTTTACAGTGAACCTCCTCGACGATCCGAAAGGGAACTCACAAGTCAGAAATATAGCAAGAGGGTGTTTTAATACCGAGAGTCTTAGTTTTTTATATAGAAAAATGATTTCAAAAGTCAAATGCAATTTATCCAAGCATAAAATGGACCCTTTTTGATCCATCAACCCTAAGAAGAATTATAGGCCCGATGGCTCATGCAATTTAGCCCATCATAAACTGGACCCTCTTTTGGGTCCATCAGCCTCGAGAAACTCAGAGGCCCAATGGCTCACATAAAGTGGCTCACATGAAGAGCAAAAAAAATTACAAACGTCCACATCCTTATAATATGTTGAATTTCAGGAGGTTGTGAGTCTTGTACTAATATTTAATGAATTGATATCAGAAAAACCTATAAATCCTCGATGCAAGGAAAGGTTAGTATGGAAGTTATTTTAAAAGTATTTTTTATTTAAAAATATATTAAAATAATATTTTTATATTTTAAAAATTATTATTAATATCAGTACATGAAAATAATATAAAAATATCAAAATAAATAATTTAAAATAAAAAATAAAAATAAATTTTTTTTATTTTTTTCTCAAAATTAATTTTGAAACGCAATGTAAAACAAAGTTTTTAAATCTAGTTTATAAAACCTCTAGTGAGATATCCACAGTGGGTTGAAAAAAAAGTTTAAAATATGTTGATATTTTTAAAAAATAAAATGAATTAACCTAAATTTTTTATTCTGTATAAATTTTTAATGAAAATAATTAAATTAAATTGATAGAATATTCATAACCAAAATTCTTTTGTAAGTACTGAGAGATAACTGTGGTTATGAGAAGAAAAATATAAGGATAAAATTAATAGAGCTAATTGCTCAAATGGCCCAGCACGCAGGTCCATTCTTACTCTTATCTCTACCTCGACCAAGCCCAGCTCTTAGCGGTAATTCCGTGGACTGCTATTTCTTCCTCCTCTGTTCCAAATTTCTCTCTTCTTCGATTCACTTTGGATCTCCCACTTCTCTTCCAAGACGAAGAGAGACAGAGAGAAGTTAGCAGAGAGATGACGTTATTTCACTTCTTCAACTGCGCGATTCTGACATTCGGCCCCCACGCCGTCTATTACTCCGCCACTCCCTTGTACCTCTCTCCCCCTGAAAAGAACCTTGCTAAATTCGAGTGATCTTCTTCCCGAAAAACCCATTATAATTTCCTTTTTTTTTATTAATTTCTGTTAAAATCTAATGCTTGCAGGTCCGAGTATGACACGCTCGGTACTTCTATTAAGGCTGCGCTTGTTTATCTCGGAACTGCTCTGGTTAAGGTTTGTAGAGTTACTTAGTATCTGTAATTTCTTGATTGTTGCTGTTGTTATTTTATGAATTTAAAGTTGGTGTCTTGGATTCTTGTATGTATGTTGGCAGCTGGTTTGCTTGGCAACGTTTCTTAAGGTGTCCGAGAATGATAGCTTTGATCCGTATCAGGTACTTTATATAACTTTATTTTTAACATTTTTGAAATTGAGATGGAGTAGTTTATATTTGTTTTGTATTAGCTGAATTGTGATGAGTATATAAGAAGGCTAGACGGTGTTAGAGTGGGAATAAAATGCTTCTATGTCGACCCTTGCGTTTTATATGGCTAGATATGAAAACCCTTCTGTAAACAAACTTATTGATGAACAAGGCAGAAGCTTTTTGTTGTATTACTATATGCTTGAGCGGCCGCTAATCAAGTTTGGTGTATGAAAAATCAAATGATGTAGAATTTGTTGTCTTTTTTCCGCTGTTTTTTGTTTGAAATTCATCATTTTGTTGAATTTGATTCGTAAGGTGTCTAGCTTGCAAATGAATCTTCCTTTCATGCTAGTTACACTTGCTATCAAATGTTCTTCTCTTTTCTATGATAACATGCATTCTGGTTTGTGAATGACCTGTCACCAACATCACCTATATGCAGGAACTATTGAAAGCACTGATTGGATTTATAGATGTTGCTGGGCTTTACTTTGCCTTGACCCAGTTGACCCACAGGAACATCTCTCAAAATCATAAATATCAAGCGGTTGGACTTGGTGAGTTTGACTTGTCTGAGTCATTTCATTTGAATGGCAGCATTTTTCTCCCTAAAAAAATCAAGCTGATTTCTTGCGTTAAATTGATTGTTAGTTTCTTCTCCATGATCTTTACATGAGATTCTTTTACATCATGTCTATAGTTTCTTTGAAAACTTATGGTCAACTTGTGGTATACTTCTTTAAGAAGAAGGTGTTTGTGCGTGTATCAACTGTTTCCTGGTTTTCTTTATGGACATTTGTCCTGCTTTTTTACCCTTTCCTCTTGATGATCGTAAACCTTTGGAATTTGTTCAAACCACTTTAGGATTTACTTACATGAAAATTTGTAAAAACTATTACTGATTTGTTCGGTTGGAAATGATAGGAATGTAATAAGGGTGCAATATTTATATGTGTTGCACATCATCATAATCTCTTCTCTTCATGCTCACATGCAAAATGGAGTGAATGATATCAACCTCGAGGTTTTCTTTTCACTTGGCCATAGTTATGCGATCTTAATCCTTATTAACTTTAGACCATAATTTCCCTATTTGCAGGGTGGGCTTTTGCTGATTCTGTTTTACATAGACTGGCACCTCTTTGGGTGGGAGCTAGAGGACTAGAATTCACATGGGATTTCATTCTGCAAGGCCTTGAAGCAAATGCAAACCTGGTTTGTTTAATTTTCTTGTTAATCTCTGTTATCGCTCTTTTCATATCATTTGCTTAGATTAGTTTGAAACTTGAAAAGGTATATATAGGACTATACGTGTCTGATATTCATGGTGGAATTCTTCCTCTTACATGAATTTCAGGTGTTGAGCATATCCCTTGCTGCTTTGGGATCTCTGATGTGGCTTCGGAAAAATAAGCCCAAGACTTTGATTCCCATCATATATGCATGTGCAGGAATTGTGGCAACCATGCCATCCATCACAAGGTCTGCTACTCATCTTTTGTTCCTAGCATATGGGTCAAAAGATCATCTATGTATGCGTGTGTGCTTTTTGCACTATCTGAATTTAAGCCTTACAGCAATTTAGGAATGCGTTAGATTCAACAGTCACCCTACAATTTAAGCGTATTTGAAATCAGAGAGACTGGTTACTACTAGGTCCATGCATCAAATGTTTCTTAAATCCTTTTTAGAAGTTTGATTATCTTTCTCCTTGAAAACTATTTTGTCTTTTGCAAGTGTGATGAAATTCACCCTAGAGTTTCATCACAACCCCAAAAATGATTAGCAAAAAGAGCATCATGTATGTTGTATTTTTATGGTTTCATTCTTCTGTGCCTGGAACAGCAGTCTGCACTGAGCTTAGTCTTTCATCTATTTCGCTAAATTATGCCTTTTGCAGCTACTTGAGAAAAGGATTGGGGTGGCATTTTCCGAAGGTTGTAGGCTTTGAACTGTTCACATCTCTGGTGATGGCTTTTATTAGCTGGCAACTCTTTTCTGCATGTCAGAGACCCTCGTCTTGAGGAAATCCAGTATCTTCTCCAACAGCAGATATTTGGCTGAAGAAAAGCACTTGAAGCATATTGAAGGAATTCTATTATCATAATGCTGCCGAATATTGCCCCGAGAAATTGTGTTGCTTTAAAATTGCAGTGTCTTCTATATATAACCTCTAGGAATTACTGAGAAACAATTTTGACTTTCACTGTGACTCAGTTATCTGCAATCCCAGAAAATTAGCAGCACTTTTTTTTATTAGTGATTCAAACACAGTGAAATCAGTTGCTGTCTATATTTCCGTGGGACTTGCTAGTCCGAATATGACTCGAGGAAGGATTGATATTGAAACCTCGGCATCCATTTATTCCACTAATTCAATACCATGAAATGGGACTTTAGCCTTGATTGTTCAGGCTGATGACAAAACCTGCATTGCTGGTAATTGATTATATTTTTTTCTCGGGTAAAGGATTACATTGATTCACATCTAAAACAGGGAATGCCAGAAGTTTCGAAGCAAATATATTTAGTTATACATTACATGTAAAAGATCGACAAATCAACCGTTGTCTAGCGACTCTAGCCAGACATGATTCTTCGGCAAGTTAGCTAAACAGAAGACTCACTCATTTTCCTCTATCCACGCTTCAACTCGGAGGAGTACAAATCCAACCGCAACCCCAACCAAAACAAGGCCATTCATAATAGCAGCAATCTTGAATATCTCACCCGCATCGCTGCATTTAGAGAAGAGAGCACCTCCACCTCCTCCTTTCCCATCTGATTTTGCTCTCAATGAGCTAACCACCTTTGCAAAGCATTGCTCGGTAGACACAGGCGTGTTCAGAGAAAGCACACTGTTGTGGGCTTTAAGACCCCCATAGGAACTCATCCCTCCTATGTAAACCACCTTATTCGTACTCTTGTGGATATTTCTGCCAAAATTCACGACTGCACCGGTGATTGTTGCAGGAGTGAAGGCAGCTGCTGCTGTTGCCATGCCTGCAACGAGCACAAGTTAGGGTTTACATAGATTTTGAAACCTTCGAATGAAGTAGAGGGGTTGATGGGATTGCCTGTACCTGTACCGTGGATTGGAAAAGCTTCCAAACAAGAGGAAGGCACGATGGAAACTTTTTGTAAAGGGATGAAATTGGATAAGGTGAGAAATAATATGATTGGCTGACACATGATTGAGATGAGATATAGGAGTCAAAAGGGGAAAGGGAACTAGAGCCGAAAGGGAGGCAAATACAGATGCTAACGTCTGTATCCTATAGACCACGCAAGCCCATAAAAGAGTTCGTGGCTTGGCACCTGATTTGTCGAAATAATAGCTCGTAATGTAGTCTTAACTGTTCGAGACTTCAATGGGTTTAGCCCTTGGCCCCTTTCCCCTAAACCCAGTATATGAATTGGCAACACATGGCTGTGAACAAGGGCAAATACAACCTGCCATTCTTTCACGCACGGGCTATTGCGAGAGGTCTCCATTGATACCTAAGCACAAAACTAATTTCATTTTGTTTAGGCTGAAATAACTTTAATATTTTATACTAGTTCAAAAAATAAGATAAGATTATATAGTTTTTACCTCGTTTAAAATTTTAGTCCATTCCAGAAATTTTGCCTAAATTTCAGCCAAAACATTCCGGTTTTGTTTCACCTATTCCATTTCGACCAAATAGTTTTTTTAAATAATGAATAATTTTACAATATCAATTATATCTCTTAATCCGACCGTTAGATTTAGATGAAATTTTACAATGAGTCTTTTGATATATTTATATATATTAAATTAAAATTTCAGAACAATCAAAAAATATAATGACCTTACAAGATTGATGATGACATTCTCGAAATATTATACATGTTCATAATTTTGTTCAGAAAAATCATTTTATTATTATTATTATTTTTAGATTAAACTGCACAATTCTAAATAATTTTATTTTTAGATTTAAACTAAAATATATTTGAATTAATATATTTAATTATATATATATACACACCCACACCCATAAACAGCACAAGTGTACAACCCACATTCCATTCCAATTCCAGTTGAAAAAACATGTCACCAAACGAAATAGAATTTGACATACTTGGCATAAATTGTGAATTGGAAGTGAATGTTGAGCGTGGCAGAGTTAGTCAGGTGTTGTCCACTTCCTTTCTTTTTTCTCCTCTTTTTTCTTGACTACTGTATAACACCTCAACTGAAATCTAATCAGAAGGCAAATCCCGGTCATCATAGTAGAAGTACAGGTCTACAAAGGTCCGAAGTAGATTTAACAGAACAGAAGCAATCTAACTATATACATATGGTCTACATAGATCATAAGAACGAGTTGTCATGGCAAAACAGCAACACGAGTTCTAATAGCCAACTTTACACTAAACTTAAACACAAGTCAACAGCTCAATTGAAACAAGATTTGAGCAGTTTTCATTCCTCAATTGAAACAAGATTTGAGCAGTTTTCATTCCCAGATAACCGGTGTGAGTTAGTTTCCATCCCCAGATGATCCGCAGGTGACAGATTTGCTAGAGAACACGAAAGATATTAACATCCAAGACTAAAGAGTTGTTCATTGTGCCGCTAGGTTCAAAGAGGCACACATCGAACTCCTGTAAATTGTTATCCAGAGCAAAACTCTTCCACCCAGATGAAAGCCCTCCACTGTTCTTATATTTATAATATAAAAAGTTGGTGTTCCATGTATTTTCTTTCACACGGAGAATCACTACTTTTTTCTCCATGGTTCTGAAATGTCTAGCTGACCATGCTGAAGGGATTACCTGAATGAAGCAGAACAATAAGTAAGACCAAACTTCAAAGTTGCCAATCAATCCTAACAATGGAAACAATTAGCACTTACCTCTGGATCAAAAGAAACATGGAAGGGGAGAAAAAATTGAGAAATTTGAACATGCAATAACTGAAAAAGATATTTGTACCATGTAAAATTTCCTGTATACATGTGTGGGTTTCATGATCACAACGAAGCCCTCATTGGTTTGTGCTGTTTGTGCTAACCGTAATGCATCGAGTTTGTCTTCCTCTGTTACCATCCTTCCACTTGATACATTTGGCATGCCGCTAGGTATATGCTGGACATCTGATTCATTCACAAACCATAACAATTTATGAGGAAAGCCATCCCATCCCTGCACAATTCTATGCATCTAGCATCGCAGAGAGACTCCATTAACGACCATACACTTCAATGCAAGGTCAGGTAATCAATAGGAGAGGCAAACAATGAAGAGAAAAAGAAAAGGCAAGCTACTTATTCTATTTTACATTAGTAAGGCAGGCTTAGAAGATGGATGCTTAGCAAGGTGTTGGATCCCCCGGCAATACTTCTCCCAGAGCATCAGTAGATTGCTACGCGAACAGGTGTTGAATGCCCGAGGGCAGTAAGCCATTATTCATTCATCATGTATAGAAACTTGGACTTACCAGGTTTGGTTTCTATTTCCTCGGCAGTAGAAGAAGGTCCTTCATGTCTCACACTCTTCCTAGTTTGGATAGGCTCGCCAAACTTGATCTCCCTCCGAGTCTTTTTGTCAATAGCTTTTGAGACAAAAGTGTTTCTTACAGGAGTTCTGTAAATGTAACCATCTGCAGATTTCTCTGGGGTGCCTCCGAGACCATTATGGGGGCATGTATAAGTAACTTCAACAGAATCTTCTACTGTTTTCCTCTTTGTTTGGACAAGACTGTCCCCTTCTCGGTGCCCACATTTTCTGACAAAATATGACGCTGCTTTCTCACACAAGCTTTGTCCATCAAAAATTAGAACATCAAAATTTGACTCCCCATTGTACTTAAAGATCAATAAATCCTTTTCCTCGAGAAAATGGTCCTTTACAAATTCTTCCCAGCCATGTTTGAAGAACATGGTGTCATCATCTGTAGCCAATTCAACTTGCCATGTGCTGCCACTAGGACCTTTAAGAGTCACATTTTCAAGCAATTTCTTCTTCAAATGATTAGAAAATGTTTCAGGGATCGGCTACAAATCAAACACAAAGAGGCAATGTGGTCAAACATAATCTGGCATCATGAATGAATAAAAAAATGTGTCTGCCATGATCACATAACATTCAATATCCTTGGTGAAAGTTCAAAATAACATCACATGAACATTTACGTTTCTACAACTTCAAATTTATCAAGGCCAAAATTGGATAGCCCAAGAATCCAAGTGCTAAAATCTGTGTATGAAGTCTACAATGAAGCTAAGAAAACATTTACGGGGGCTAGAAGGAAAAGAATATCCGCAACCTGGTTCAAGTAAGGGACAGAAAGGACTGAGATATGAATCAGGTTACGCATATCAACATGCAGGGTTACACGCTTTTGGCAAGGGGCCACGAAATCAAGTAAAGGAAAGTTTTTTTTTATGAGTATAATCTTGTTGGAGTTGAGTGCATTTCATTGGCAAGAACAGAATACGTTGCTCATTTCAAGACTTCAAAAAATAGACAAGAAATTTTCCAAGACCAGATAAACCATAAAATTCTTTCAATAAAACAAAACACAGAACCACCGCTGAAAGCCTAAACAAAAACACAAGAAGAAATCAGAGAGAACCCAGATGCCTAAACCCATAAAAATAAAATGGGCTTATTGCAAAGAACACTTACAAGCTGATGATCAAAACCAGCACTGAGAATTTGAGAAAAACGGGTGCACTGGAAATGCGTCCAATATAGTTCCTCTTCCCGGCTTCTGCAATCTTCACATGTTTCTCCCCCCATTTCCACTTGCTGAACTTACTGCAGTTCTAGATGCTTTCTTTTACTGCATACAAACAGCATTAATGGACTTTTTGAGGTTACACCAAATACTACAGTTTTCCGTGATAAGTGCTTCAGATTATTTTGGGTGAAAGAGAAGGAAAGGAATTACCTTTTCTGTAAACGGGAGGAGGAGGAGAGACACAGAAGTACAGCGAGGAGACAGATTTGTAAGAACTTAACTACGGACAAGAAGTCAGTGCGGAGAGACTTGCAGTGACAAGACAGGGACATGAAAAGAAGAGTCAACATGCGTCGCACGCTCGCACCCTCGGGCTTTAGTGGACCTTTTCTTTTATAAAATGTGTAGCAGTTATTTTTAAATAAATATTTAAATTATTAAAAAATATTTTTTTACACCGATATACTAAAATAAAATAAAAGGTAATAAAAATCATTTTCGATCGTATTGGCAGCATAGCATTATTTAGCATTTTAGGTAAGTAAACCCTAAATCTATTTTTTGTCTTAATCGTTTAGCCATCGTAATTTAGTTTGTTTCAAGATTCTAGTTTCTTTTATTTATTTTCAAGTTTTCTGTCTTGTTTAAATTGATTTTTGAAATTATTTAAGGAGGTATAAACCTTCTATAAAGGATAAATCTTTGATGTGGTAATCTTATTTGATAGAATTTTTTGTTATTTGTTATTGTGCTATTTTTATCTACGGCAAATGGTAAGAAAACAACAATTCATGGTTGTTTTTGTTAAAGATGGTAGAGGACTTGTAATAGAGCTAAACGATTCTGATGTTTAATTATTATAATTAATTGTTGAATAATTATAGTTGGAAGAGATTGCATAACATTATGTGCTTGTATAAAAAAAATGAGGAGATTTCCCAAGAAAATAAATAAAAAATTAAAAACTGTGTTGTTTATAAGTTTATCAGTTGATATTACTGAAAATCTTGGTCAACAGGGCCGAAATCCTGACAGTGTCAGATTTCCATTACCATTACATTTACGAGTACCTGTAACCAAATAAAGGAACCAGAGTTCCACGAAATAGAGTTTAGCCACAGGAACGAAAATGGACAGGGTCTAGCTCCTATCTCAATCACTTAGGACACATAGCAGCACCCGGTCAGTCAGGCTGGGTTCTATTAGATTTTATAGTTGATCTTTTACCGCAGGCACAGATATATCGATCCGAGGAAATTAGATATATTGTTCATTTCAACCCAATTGGTTTTCAAGCTCCAGCACCTTCTCTCGCATAATACCAGTCCGCTGAAAAATTATCATCAGCCAAGTTGTTTGAGCAAAAGGCCTAATTTTACAGTTCCATCCTACACTCTGATTGTTTCCACTGCATGCTAGGCTGCAAGTGCAAGCTACAGATTAACAAAACTAACCTGGATACATACACAGCATTGTACTAGGAGAGCTACAAGGATGACTAAAGCGCGCTGTTACATGAAAAATTAGTGGTGGCAGATTCATGAATCTTGAAAATGCCGAGCAACAGACCGAACCTTGAAGAACATCCCTTCTTCCTTTTGCTATCTTCGAGTACTGCCCCTTGTCTCAAACACATTGTTGGCTCTGGTAAACACGTGCAAAAAGAAGCTCAACCTGTACATAGTAAACGAAAATGAACGAATAAAAACACTCAGCATGTCGTTGGACATGTTTGATTGTCCATAAACTATTTATACAACATAAAAATGTGTGTGCAAGCATCCAGGATGACATATAAAACCTGTTGTACAGATAGTTTTTGTTTTTCAGAATGGGTTTCTTCAACCTGGCACTCATAGACGGTGTTCTTTTTAAAAGTTAATTTTTCTCGGTGTATACCTGATAGGAAAATCCGACAAAAAATTCATAGAAGAAAAACTCACAAGCACTGAGACACAGACAATGTAATGCTCACCAAAAATATGTCCAGCAAAGGCTGGACTCTTCCATGTGCCTCACAAGGGAGGATCATTGTGTGGCACTGCCAGAAGAGGCAAGTCATTGGATGCTGGATTTCCAATTTGATGATTGGCCACTTCATGTCCAACCCCAGATATTTGTACCCGCATTTGACATTTTCCAACAAGCTCAAACATGCAGATATCCCCTATCTTGATATTGTTGTCGCGAACAAAAGCTATCCACCCTCCACAAAAAGTGTGCACCGCTCTACCTTTTGAGTCTGGGAGAGAATTCACAGCCCAGCATTGCCCTTGTAAATTACGAAGGATGACCTCTGTCTTACAGTTTGGAAGATAAGCTGCTGAAAACTGGTGAGGAATTTTCTGCATAATGGCAATAGAGATTGCCAAACATCAATCTTTACAAAAGATTGCAAAACAGGAGAAACTCTTGAATGCTGTGGTCTTGTTTGTGATTTTCAAATGATTGTGATTTCATTTTGGTTTTTGGGATCTTCATATTTGTTTGGTTTCTGCTAAGCTTGAGTACATGAAGTAATGGTGCACCCTTAGATTTCATCATTAATCACATGTGTCAGTCAGTAAAAAACATTGAAAGATGCTAGGAAAAAAGGAGAACACTCACCAAAGTATATGAACCACTAACATTGAACTTCCTCATGATTCTAACAAAATTAGGAAAACCAGACGTAAAGGACTTGGCTGCTCTTTCTTCATCTAGTGCTACCAACCTTCTTAGACCAGCTTCTACACCCTTTCCATTCTGAATAAGCAGCGCCTCTGTTTTGTAATTAAGAATCCACTTTATGTTATAAATGGAACGATTGGATGAGGCAAGTAGATATAAAACTACCAAGATCCTTCTGAAGATTAAAGAGAAGAATATCCCAAGTTTCTGTTAAACATGGTAAATTATAAAGGTGAACGGTACATCATGTCAGTGTGCATAAATAAAAGCATGCGTGCAAACTTAGATGGAACTAAACTTTGTTTCACAAGTGATGCTTAGCAAACATGAGCCAACTTCACCAGAAATTCACTGGGAGAAGGGTGAAAAAACAAATGAAAATCTGTGGCTAGATGCAAGGCAACACATTTTATTAGAAAGGGATTCTTTAATTGGAAAACCAGGAATAAGAACATCAGTGCCCTTACGCTGCTTTCCATCTCCAGTTCTTGACATAGAGCAGAGAACAGCACAGGCAGAATCCTTTGTTGCATTTCCATGCCTTAAAATGCCAGTTGCTTGACTCTTCTTAAACTCTTTTTTATCACATATTTCTGCTTTTTTAATGAGTTTAGAATGGACCTTCAAACACTTTCTTCTCGATTTCTTTGGAAAACTTTCAGTTTTATGTGCAGTGGAAACACACCCAGTGTTTTCTCCATTAGAAACTACCTTTTGAGTTTCCATATCTGGGCCCTCCTTTCCAACTCGAAGAATAAAAACACGAAATTCATATTTGCACACAAGTTCAAAAATACAAACGTCTCCCACATTGATTTCATTGCTACGAACAAAGGCCATCCACCCTCCACATAATGTATGACTTGTGTGCACTCTTGTAGTTGGTACAGAATTCACACTCCAACATGCTCCCTTGATAATACGAAGGATAATTTCTGTTCTGCAATTAGGAAGATGTGCCATTGAAAATTGATATGGTATATTCTGCAGCATGGAAACATATATCAAATGATAATAGGAAAATGCTGTTTTTTCCAACTACATGCAAAATGGATGCCAAGGAATCCTAGCATGGTCCAATCCAATCTGTGATTGTAGGAACATTAACATACAGAATGTAAGAATGGTGTATGACAGTCAAAAATACAGAAAAATAAAATGAAGGAAAAAGTTTACCAGAGTGTACGAGCCACTAACATTAAACCGTTTCATGATCCTCACAAAGTACGGAAAGCAAGAGATGAAAGATTCAGCAACTCTTTTCTCACGTTCTGAAAAAATCGACACGTGACCTCTGTTATGCAGCTTCAAGTCATCATCTTTGCCAAATCTTTTCCAGATGGGTACCTCTGTTTTAAGACACGGAAACCCATTGATTAAGACATGGAAGATGTTTGGACATTTCATGAAAATCTAACTTTATAAAATTAGTTTTTAATCACAAAGGGGCCAGAATAAGACATCTTAGCACAAATATCAATAATTGTATTCAGTTCCATTAATTTTTTATGCAAACTTGGATTCAAACCAAAGTTTGATAGAAACATAGCTGGATCCCATGCCTACTCTTCCAAACAGAATATGCAAATAAGATGAAACAGATTCTTATCTGTAAACGACCCACGACTGAAAGTTATCTTCCTTACCTCGCTTTTCAGAGCATGCTGTTGATTGAGAGGGAGTGGCAAAACAATTGGCTAGATTCCCACATTGATTTGTTTCACGAGATAAACTTTCTTCAGTTGTAAGGACCCCGTCATGCTGGCGCCCTCCCACATCACATGCACTGATATGAGCTTCCCGGTCCTTTTCTATGTACTCTGAATGGAATTCAGAACAGCCCTCTATAGCCTTTTTCCGTGCACAAAAAAAATCTTTCTCTAACGATGCAGCCTCCTCCTCTCTTTCTCTCCTCTGCCCTATACTTCCACAAAATTCACTATAACCCTGGCTGCATTTGGAATGAAACGCGGCCTCCTTCTCACACGCACTTTGATCAAACACTTGCACAGAGAAACACAACTCGCCATGATACCTAAAAACCAAAAGGTCACCGCATTCCAAGAAATGATCTCTCACAAATTCCGACCACCCATTACTAAATAACACACCCTCATTCTCCTGGTTTAAGTCAGCTGTCCAAACATCCCCACTAGGGCCCAACAAAGAAACTAATCCCGACGTTTTCCCTTCCATATACTTGATGAAACTGACAGGGATTCTCTGTCATGTGAACAATTTGGATTGCGTTAATCCTGTAATTAAACTGATACCAAGCAAATCCAAAATCTTCAACCAGTAAAAAACTACTACTACAAACATGCACATAAAAGAAAAAATATTAGCAAAAACTAACGCATGCATTGAATAACAGATAATGAACATTTCTCTCTCTTCTTTTTCCCACTAAGGATTAGCAATCCGAAACTCAGGTACGGTCTAAACCCTAGTTTGATTCAAGAAACTATGAAAGGAAATCCAAAGAGAAATATGGGAGTTTCATATATGGGGAAAATGGAGCATGTGATATGGAAAAAAAAATTACCAGTCGCTCTGAGCTTAAATTAGAAGAAAAAATCACAAAGAAACACGGACGCCTAACAACATTCACCATCTTCTCCGCTTGATTCTCTTTGGGCACTTCTACTTCTTCTCTCGAGTTAAAACACCAAACAAGAAAAACCGTTGATAATTAATTTACATGGAAAACATTGAAATCTAAGGAAATCATTGTGAGGAACCAACACAAGAGTCATTTTTTTAAGAGAGAGAGAGAGTGATGCTCTTTTAGTTTGATTGCGGGGAAGAGAGGGTAGGAACGACCTTGTTGTCACTGTATTATATATATATATATATATATATATATATATATATTTAAATTATTTTCTTGTGATAGGTTAATGTTCTATATCAAAAATATTTTTTAAAAAAATATATATTATTTTAATATATTTTTATATAAAAAATATTTTTAAAACAATTTCAATCATACTCTTAAAATAATTAAATGTCATATACATGTTACGAGTTGGAGTATCTTTGCCACGACCACTTGGTGGCTGTGGTAGTGAAGTTGTAGTTTGTTTTTTAAAGTATTTATTATTTTAAAATATATTAAAATAATATTTTTTATTTTTATAAAAATCAATTTTGATATCAGCGCATAAAAATAATATATAAACACTAAAAACAATTATTTAAAAATAAATATAAAAAAATTTAATTTTTTTTAAAACGCTTTTAAAATATAGTTTGCGGGTGAAATTGTTTTATTTTTTTCAATGTAAAAACAATCCAAAAAAGAGGTTAAAAAATGAAATTCCATGTAATTGGTTAAATAATAAATTAAATGATAGGAAAGAAAACATAATAACAATAAATTAATTAGCTAATAATAATAATAATATTCAAGCCCAAGTTTATTTGGATTATCAAACAACTTAATCTAGCATAACTAAAAAACTAGAAAACAAAAGTTAAACTTGAAAAAATAAAGATAACATCTTCTTAAAAAAAAAACTAATCAAAATTAGGCGAACCTCTTAAATCTAGTACAATTTAAAAAACTTACAGCTTGTAAAATTTTGAATCCAAGTTCAATCAAAAAACTTAAATATAATTTAATTTAATTTTGAATAATGGTTTCGTCGAAAGACCCCATCCTCTGCATGAATCCCAGGTGTTTAAGCAATCATCTTAACTGGGTTCGCCATAGCCCTGGGGACTAGCTACGGGACATGACTTCACTCCGAACCTAATTTACCTGGTACTGAAAAAAAAAATGACTTTCAGGCATGTGGTTCAAGTCGAGATGGGAATGAAAGGCCCAGTGTAGAATATAAAGGCTCTACAGGCCGAGAAGGATGTGGATTTAGGCTGGTTTTGCAATGAAAAATAATCAAATTTGAATCGGTCCCCTCGTGTGGCCCATCTTTGTCGCGGCGGAATTGATTTTTTGTCGCCAAAACAATTTGATGTTCAATGCTGCGGTCGATGTATTTTAAAGAAATCACAACTTTACATTATGGGAAAAAAATGCTCTGACTTAATTTTATATTTTTAATTTTTTATGTTAATGTTTTTCATTCAAATTAGTCATATATATCACTTAATGTTGGATACAAAATAACAACCTCGATGGGGGGGAAAAGGTAATCAAAGAATACAAAGAGAATCGTGAAGCGTGAATTTTATTTTTTCAAAAAGAAATTATTTATAAAGTAATTCATATATATTTTTTAATAATATCAAGTCATGAGTGTAGCATTTCAATTAGTTTGGATGGGAAAAAATAACAAATTAAACCAGCGATGATGTTACCTACAAGTCACCAGTCAACCATTTTCTTTCATCTCCTCCTCCACTGATCCATTCCCCGCCTCCTCCGGTTCACTCTCCACCTTTCCATTCCCTTCCTCCTCCTGTGGTCTCTCCACAACCTCCAAAGGTCGTTATTCCACCAAGTCTCGGCTTCTCATACTCATCGCCACCTCCACCAACGTTGAAAATAAATATTTAATCCATTGACGTTAGCTTTTTTCCACCAAACAACGACAACAAGCCTATTGAATTTCATTTCATACGGGCCTAGTGACCGGCCCACTTGAAAAATCACACCCTGTTTTAATGCCAGTGCATCATCTAATGAGACACTGATAACATGGCGGTTAAATAAAAATATTAGGCTAAAAACGAGAATGAAGGTTAGAGTTTTTGGCATGTGAAGTAAAATGAGAGAACAGTATAGAAGTTTAACTTCTGAGTTTGTTCTTTTAGCATTTACAGATTTATTCTAAACATTCATGCAATTAATTTGTCAGTGAAATCCCTATGGATCATCGATACAAGACCGTGTCATCCATCCTAAATTGCATTAGCTGGTATTATTTTAATTAAAACCACTGTGTATTCTTAATTTCACTAATAAAAAATCTGACCCAATTCAAAGATAAATTGATTTTCAAAAATAATTTTCAAAAAATAGAAAGAGCCAATAAATTCACAAATCATGTGTTATAGAATCCATACCCCTTTCGAGTCTTTTTTTTATCTATTTAAATTTTCCATATGGATTATAGGGAGGGTTAAGAGCCATTTTGGGAGTGTGTTGCAACTGGTGTTTGCTGAAAATTTGATTTTTTTTTTTTCATTTTAATTGAATATATTTTGGTGTTTTTAGATCATTTTGATGTGCTAATGTCAAAAATAATTTTTAAAAAATAAAAAAAATATCATTTTAATGTATTTCAGCACGAAATTTTTTTTGAAAAGCTACCGCAATCACACTCTCGAACCGTCACTAAGAATTGAAAAGGACTCATCAAACAAATTTTCTTTTGTTTTTTTTTTAATATTAATATTATAATTAATGCTATCAGTTATGATACCCAAACCACCATGCCAGGCAAGCATGGAGAGTTACAGAAAACGACACAGATTAGCCGTTGGATGGCCGGATACGGGTACTGCAGTGCACCTTCCGAGAAGAATTAAGCTGTCTGCCGCGTGTGTGCCGTGTTGTTTTTCTAGCAGAAGATTGTAGTTTCTATTCTCCTAGACACTAATTTTTGCTGGGTATTTGACAGGCAGAAACCAATTATTATTTTTTTGCTCTATTGCCAAAATACCAGCGCCAAGGCTGCTGGCTACAACCTACCTGGTTCGGTGGAGCCACACTTCGAGTCCGAAATGAGAACACGGCCAATAAGTCAAACCGACCACTGGCCTGTAACAGGCGTTCATTGCATCTCTATTTCAGACAGATGGGTGGAGAAAATTTCATGTCAGATGGCAGTGCAGTGTTGAAAATTCTTGAACGTAATCCCATGCGTGTTTGTGTAGAAAAATACACAAAAGGGCAAATTTGACCAGTAGTACCAGATGCATGCATTATTTGCTGAACGTTGCCGGTCGTCGGGTGAATTTAGAGCCTGATTCTAGCTAGATGCGTGTTTAATTGAACTGAAAATATAATCTTATTTATCTTATCAAAACCAACTGGATAAACACAAGAAAATAAATTACCGATACCTTGATAAAAACGATTCACTATGATCGACTCTATAATATACAAGCTGATTCGATAACTCGGTGGTCGGGATGTTTTACTGAGTTAAACGCGACTGCTATAGATGCTTCTTTTTTTCCCGGTGAGTTCTCCCGTTGGAGGGAAAAGAAGCAGCAATACTGTATCTGCCCGGTAAATGAAACCACTTCCGATATGCAGAAAACCAGACAACAGGTGGAAATTGGAAGCAATAAAAAGTGTATTAATTCAACGAAACAGGTCCACCAGATTGTTTGGAAGTACTGAAAAATCTAACAGGTTTGAAATATTAGCTTTCATGTTTCTTCAATCACAATCTGTGCCCCAGAGAGATTCTTCTATCAATTCTGTGAACGCTCCTAATATTGAGTTTGAGTGGACTACCAAGACAGCGAACTCAATTAATTTGACTACGGGTTGTTTGGATTTGTTTTAGAAGTTTTTTTGAAAAAAATATTTTTTTTATTTTAAATTAAAAAAATTTAATATGTTTGATACTTTTTATTTAATTATATCAAAAATATTTAAAAAAAATAAAAAATATTATTTTAATATATTTTTGTTGGAATATATATAAGGAAATTCAACAAGTTTAGGAAATAAATCATGATTTTGTAATATGATTACTGCCTAATCTTATAAAGGCAGTAATCATAAGAATCTGCAGTGATTGTGAGGATCTGCTCCAATTACAGCAAATGTATCAAAGTCTTCTACAGATTTATAGTCTTTCCTAGTATAGTGTCTAAAACCCAGTATATATTTTTTCCTCCAATTGGAGAAGAATACATAGAAGAATTCAATCCTACAGACACCATTGTTTTCTACATGGTATCAGAGCATAATATCATATTTTATTCCGCATAAACATCAAACACCCGTATTCCACCATGAATCCAGATTCCACCATACCAGAAACACAACCCATGATGAACCCCAACCCCATTGTCCCAGCACTACCAAATAACCAAACATCCTCTGTTGTTATTCACCATGATACTTCATCATTCCCTACCAGTATCATACTGGACGAAACCAACTATCCCCTATGGTCTCAATTAATGGAGATGCGAATTTCAGCCCGAAATAAAATTGGCTATCTCACTGGAGAAACAAAGAAGCCTGCACCCGAAGACCCCATGTTCTCTACATGGATCACCGAAAGCCAGAAAGTGAAAAGTTGGCTTATTGATTCAATGAGTCCACTACTTATGCAACGATTCATTCGATTACCCACTGCAAAGGAGATTTGGGAGGCTGTGTCGAAAACCTTCTATGATGGTTCAGATGAAACTCGTCTATTTGAGTTGAATCAGAAATGTTTCTCGATCAAACAAGGTGGGAGACCCGTGTCCACTTATTACAATGAATTGGTGGCTTTATTTCAAGAAATTGATCACAGGACAGTATCTCAAGGAGAAACAGTTGGAGATATTGTCCAAGTACATTCAATCTTGAACCGACTCAGGGTGTATATATTCCTAAGTGGGCTTGATTCTGAATTCGATCAAGTTCGCGGAGAAATATTACGCAAAGAGCCAAAATTGGATCTGGAAAGCACATATGCCTGTGTAAGGAGAGAATTTCAACAGAGACAAACAATGGGAAGCTATCGTTCTGTGAATGAGCACTCTGCCCTTGCTGCCATATCCACAAACCAACATTTTAATTCTGGCCATCCTGTCCATCCAACAGTAGCTGCGAATCAATTGATGGGTTACCCAAACTCAACCCGTCAAGGACTGGCACCGGGAACCTTTAAAACCAGGAATCACACGGCTACTGGAAAATATGCAGGCTTGATTTGTGGACACTGTGGTGAGTCAGGACACTCAAAGCAGAGGTGCTATGAGCTAATTGGCTATCCTACGTGGTGGGATTTCTCTAAGAAACCAAGGAAGAAATTCGCAGGAAAAGCCATGATGACAACCACGGAAGATGATCAATTTGCTGCTACTGCTGATGCTCCACAGCCCGCTACTGCCGCAGCAAATATTGCCCATACAAAGGGTAATGGTAAGGAAAATTCTGCAAATACTATGGATGATAAATGGGTTATTGATACAGGTGCTACGGACCATATGGTTAGAGACAAAAACCATTTAAAAACCATAAAATCGACAGCACATTCCTTGATTTCCACAGCCAATGGCAGCACATCCCCAACTGTTGGCGAGGGCACAGTAATATTATCTCAGAATCTTACCTTAAACTCAGTACTTGTTGTCCCATCCCTTGAGCACAATTTGCTATCCGTAGGCCAAATAACTTCTGCCCTTAATTGTTTAGTAATTTTTTGGCCTTTATTCTGTATATTTCAGGACATTGTGACGCGGAGGACTCTTGGCTATGGTGTTAAAAGAGGCAAACTCTATTATTTGGAGTTGACCGAAGGGGGAGAACAGAAATTTGGCAGAGCTTATCAAGCTAGAAGCGTAGAAACGGATCAAGCAGCAATATGGTTATGGCACCGCCGGTTGGGACATCTCTCTTTTGGGTACCTCAGAAAAATACAACCACATTTATTTAATGCAGTTCCGGTTTTTGAATTTCAGTGCAATATTTGTGAAATGGCCAAAAGCCATCGTACTACTTATTTACCAAGTATGAATAAAAGCTCCGAACCTTTTGCTGTTATACATTCAGATGTGTGGGGTCCTGCGAAAATTCCTACAATATCAAAAGCGCGATATTTCGTCACTTTTATAGACGAATGCACTAGAATGACCTGGTTGTCTTTGCTGCACAAAAAGAGTGATGTTTTTAAAGCTTTTCAGGATTTTCATAGTATGGTGGGTACTCAATATCAGAAACAGATCCGAAGTTGGCAAACCGATAATGCTAAGGAATTCCTAGATTCCGCGGTACAACAATTTATACACCAACATGGAATTCGGCATCAAACTTCATGCACGTATACTCCCCAACAAAACGGATTGGCCGAACGCAAAAATAGACAAATACTAGAAGTGGTTCGTGCCTCTCTATTTGGCATGAACATGCCTCGGCATTACTGGGGAGAAGCTGCAAAGTCAGCAGTTTATCTTATAAACAGAATACCCTCTCGGGTAATCGATTTTAAGACTCCACAGCAACGTATGCAGGCATTACTATCCACTTTGCATCTACCTAACCTCGAACCAAGGGTATTTGGGTGCACTGCTTATGTGCACATTCCGAAGGTGTTGAGAACAAAGCTGGATCCATGTGCCACCCGTTGTGTTTTTGTTGGATATTCAGACTTGCAGAAAGGCTACAGATGTTACGACCCTCACAACCATAAACTACATGTCACCTTAGATGTCTCTTTCCGAGAGACTGGACCATTTTACTCATCACCAGGTCACAGCATTTCTTCCCAGGGGGAGCAATTGGGTGATGAAAATCTGATGCTTGAAGATG
Organism: Salix arbutifolia; assembly: GCA_025169955.1. Classification (NCBI taxonomy): domain Eukaryota; kingdom Viridiplantae; phylum Streptophyta; class Magnoliopsida; order Malpighiales; family Salicaceae; genus Salix; species Salix arbutifolia. Next base: position 3,128,829 of record CM045915.1, on the reverse strand, counting down.
CCGAAAGAGCAGGACCCAGTACTAACGTTTTGCCGAAAGTGCTTGGAGATGCCGAAGGTGCAACACCCAGTAATAACGTTTTGCATGAATTTGTTGAATTTGAAACAATGATCGAACATCTTGGGAGCAGAATTACGGAAGAGAGGTCGCGGGATATTGATGCAGAGCCACAACAAAATATAGAGTTGCCTCTGATAACACCTACAGCAAATGAACCTCCGCACAACAATGAACCTGGTCAGGTATCCCTACAGCCTTTGTCTCATTCTTTAAATGAAGCTAATATTTTTTCGCAAGATATTCCTCCTACAACTATAGTCCCGAGGTGCTCCCAAAGATCCAATAAAGGTATCCCCAAGAAATTGTATGAACCTGATCATAGAGCAAATGTGCAGTATCCCATCAATAATTATGTCTCTAACCATAGGCTGTCTGATTCATATGCACTCACAGTAAATCAATTATCCCATATATCTATTCCAAGTAATGTGCAGGAAGCTTTGACAGATCCAGCATGGTCTAAGGCAGTAAACGAAGAATTGCAAGCACTTCAACGAAATTCCACATGGGAACTTGTATGCTTACCAACAGGAAAGAAGACCATTGGGTGTCGATGGGTCTTCACCGTAAAACTTAAACAGGATGGCAGCGTTGACAGGTATAAAGCCCGATTGGTGGCTAAGGGATACACCCAAAAATACGGAGTTGATTATCAAGACACTTTCGCGCCGGTTGCCAAACTAGATACCATTCGCATCCTGATATCCATAGCAGCAAGCCGAGAGTGGCCTTTGAAGCAGTTCGATGTGAAGAACGCATTCCTTAATGGGGACTTAGAGGAAGAAGTATATATGGATATACCTCCGGGGGTACAATGCAACTCTGAAAATCGAAGTAAAGTATGCCGATTAAAGAAATCTCTATACGGGCTAAAACAATCTCCTAGGGCTTGGTTTGGGAGGTTCTCTGCTGCAATGAAGGCATTCAATTATAAGCAAAGTGGGTCAGACCATACTCTGTTTATAAAGCATCAGAATGGAAAAGTCACAGCCCTTATTATCTACGTGGATGACATGGTACTGACTGGTGATGACCCAGAAGAGATGACCCTGCTCCAACAAAATTTAGCAGCCGAATTCGAGATGAAGAGCCTTGGAAATCTGAAATACTTCTTAGGAATTGAAGTTGCTCGATCAGCCCATGGAATATCAATGTCACAACGCAAATATGTGCTGGATTTACTGACGGAAACAGGCATGCTGGCATGTAAACCAGCGTCAACTCCTATGGACATCAATCATAAGCTTGGTATTTTTCCAAACCAAGTCCCCACAGATACGGGCCGTTATCAGCGACTGGTTGGACGCTTGATTTATTTGTCCCATACGAGGCCGGACATTGCCTACGCTGTTAGCGTTGTCAGCCAATTTATGCATGCTCCCAGTGAAGACCATCTACATGTTGTTCATCGAATCCTACGGTACTTGAAAGGTACTCCAGGAAAAGGGTTGCTATTCTCAAAACATGGTGTCTCTAGCATTGTGGGTTATACAGATGCTGACTGGGCCGGGGATCAGACAACGCGAAAATCAACATCAGGTTATTTCACCTTTGTCAATGGGAACCTGGTGACATGGCGCAGTAAGAAACAAAATGTGGTAGCAAGATCGAGTGCAGAGGCTGAATTTCGGGGCATGGCTCATGGAGTATGCGAACTACTATGGATTCAAAGGGTTCTGACAGAGTTAGGGATTCAGTGTCCCGATCCCATGACCCTCCATTGCGATAATAAGGCAGCGATCTCCATTGCGCATAATCCTGTTCAACATGATCGCACGAAACATGTTGAAATTGACCGTCACTTCATCAAAGAAAAATTGGATCAGAAACTTATTCAATTTCCCTTTATCCAGTCTGCAAATCAGTTAGCAGACATTCTCACTAAAGCAGTTTCGGGACCCGCATTTCACAGCACTATTGCCAAGTTGGGCATGACAGATATTTATGCCCCAACTTGAGGGAGAGTGTTGGAATATATATATAAGGAAATTCAACAAGTTTAGGAAATAAATCATGATTTTGTAATATGATTACTGCCTAATCTTATAAAGGCAGTAATCATAAGAATCTGCAGTGATTGTGAGGATCTGCTCCAATTACAGCAAATATATCAAAGTCTTGTACAGATTTATAGTCTTTCCTAGTATAGTGTCTAAAACCCAGTATATATTTTTTCCTCCAATTGGAGAAGAATACATAGAAGAATTCAATCCCACAGACACCATTGTTTTCTACAATTTTTAAATAAAAAATATTTACTAAAACACACTGCATATTTACATGGCACAACCAGGATTGATCAGGACAACTCTTACAGATGCCTCGTCAGTCTTCGAGCACTGGGCCACCTAAATGTTTAAACTAAGAAATATCTCTCCCTGGCAGCCTCTCTCGGAGAGCACTTCTAGAGGTCGACCATCTTAAGCCATAAACGGCTGAATTTTCATACTTCTACTTCCAGCCCTTTCTTGTTTTTTTTACTGCATCTACTTCCTGCGATACCATTGATTGATGGTTGGATAAGACAGCTTTGAGATATAAAACAGATAATATCTAGATTGTATTTTTTTTATATTTTTATTTAATTTAATTTAATAACCTCTGTTCTAATTCTTTGTTTGAACTAGGTTTTAAATTCAATCACGTAGTATTACATTGATGTGATTTTATTGACGGGGTAAATCCGAAAAAGTTCAAAGAAAAAAGAAATATTACCTGCCCACTAAACCTACTACTTGTATCATGGACTCTATCAAATAAAATTATTATTATATGATAAAATAATAATTTATCATTAATCTAATATTAAATAGTCAAATTAAATGAAAATACTATATTAAAAAAAATAAAACAAGAGGCTTGTTACCACAAAGCTCAAGTGCGTGGTATTGTGGGAGACCTGCTCCTTTTTTTCATATATAGCCTGGGAATTTTAAAATCTATCCTACTCTAGACAGGGAGAGTTTGATCAATTAATTATATTTATAATTTGCTGTTTTTTTGTACGAGAAAATCTACAAAATAATTTAAATATAAAATAATATATAAAAATACTAGAGCTTGACTTGATAGGGATGCGGGTGGCTGACGCTCCCAACAAACCGTCAATCCAGCAACCTAACAAACAAGCCACTGATGTATTGTATAAATTATTGTAACAAAGCTTTATTTTTATTTAAAAAAAAAGAAAGAACAGGACGAATTGAAAACAGCTTTCGTGGTTTGACTGGCCCGGTCCATTTCGTATCACTTACATAGACTACTATTTTCAAGATGTTATATTCAGCATTATTAAAAAGAAATAAAATATCACCGTACATTGGGGGAAAAAACATTATTATTGGCATTGTATTTATAAAATATGTAGTTTACTTATCCAAACGAATGTTTGTGATGCCATAAATTAATTATTTTAAGTGTTTTTATATTTGTTTTTGACATGTTGATGTAAAAAATATATATAAATTAAAAAAAAAACAGTTAACAAATTGTTTTTAAAAAAATAACCTCCACCATGACACTGACAAATACATGTTCTAATCTCAAGAACATCTATCAGTTAAAAATCACCAAAACATACTCTCTCTTTTTTTGTTTTTGCAGACAAAGAACAGCAGCGCAAGATGATGATCGCTGCCATTAAAACAAATTGAAAAAGAAAATCGGATTGTGTCGGTATGGATTGTTTCATTTATTCCAACGAGGACCCCTTAATTATTTGTGTATGGGAGACCGCCAAAACAAGTTTGAAAAGGGCAGGCGGTGGCTAACTTTATGTTATTTCAACGAGGTAGTTTCGACAGGGACAGAGAAGTGATACAGTGACGGTATTGGATTGTGTTTGAATTGTTTTATAAAATATATATTTTTTAAAATGTATTAAAATAATATTTTTTATATTTTAATTTTTATTTTTGATATTAATATGTGAAAAATATATCAAAATACCGGAAAAAATTATTTAAAATAAAAATAAAACATAATTCTTTTCTTCAAAAATAATTTAAAAATGTAGATCGAAAACTCTTATGATATGCCAAGTACCTTATTCGGCTAACTGCTGCTTACAGACTCGAGGCTCCAGCGGCTCCCTTGCTTAGTCACCCGTCTAACATCACCATGCCAAGTACCGAGCCAGGGTCTGACCTGCTACTGATGTTGGGTAGGTACGTTCAGATCTTACACGGAACAGAGATAGACCTTGGCGTATTAATACATTTTAAAAATTGTTTTTGAAATAATCTGAATTTTTTTTTAAAATTAAAGTATTTTTTATCATTTTTATATATTAATATCAAAAATAATTTTTTTTAAAAAAATAATAATATTATTTTAATATATTTCTTAACAAAAAATATTTTAAAAAACAAACAAAATAAAAATCATCACAAAGGCTGTAAAACTTCAATGCGAAAGACTCGGTTTGACTGGGTTCATGTAAAACTTCAATGCAAAGTTTGGTTTTGAGACTGGAAATGGATATTGATTTATTAGAAACAAAATAAATAAATAAATTTAGAATTTATATATATATATATATAAAACTTGAATAGCAGGACAATTATATTACCAAGCAGTTTATAATTATAGCTTATAAATTTGGTTCAGACCAGCTTTAACAAAAACCTTAAACTCGATGGATTGATTCAATGACTTGGATATTCCAGGTTTAATTAAACCGAGTTTTATTTTGAATTGTTTATTTTCTTAAAATGATTTATTTTCTATTTTTTTTAAATATAATTTAAATTAAACAATCAGCACAGCACGCAAATCAATCCGTATAAGTGTGCTTTTACAACTGAGATTCTTCACAAATACAGGTTTAAGAAGAATTCAAATTATTTAAGCTATTATAAAACTAAAACTCAAAATACAATTATACATAGAATTGAATGTAAGAAAAGCATGAATTAATTATAAAAATGTTTCTGAAATTGGATAAAAAAAACAAAAAGTTCTGAAACACCGAAGATATAATCGAGTTTTGTAGCTGTGGATCGAGCAGAAAAAACAAAATCTGGGCAAGTTGCCCCTGGTATTCCATGAAAATGACACCTGGACAAATTTGTGCAGACAGTGAGGAGTCTGGGCGGATGGAGGAGGAGAGAGGGGGAAGCAAAATCAAAGGAGCAGATATCACGCGAGCCGAGAAATCAGGCAACAGGAAAGTGTCAGTGTCAGCAGTACGAGAGAGAATCTTGATTTTGTAGAGTGAAGAAGAAGGCTGGGAGCAGGCAAAACCCAGTTATTGCTTCCCACGCTGCCCGACACCAATGATGGTGTCGGTCTTCGTTTATTCTAAACACACATCTGCTTTGGATAATTATATTTTAAAGTAAAGCATGCTGATTCTATTTTATAGCTTTTTATACTTCTAGTTTAGTTAGTGGCGGTTTGTAATTTAGGTTTTGTTTTAAAATATTTTTATTTAGAAATATATTGAAATAATATTATTTTATTTTTAAAAAATTATTTTTGATATCATATATAAAAAATATCTAAAAATATTATTTTTTTTAATTCAAAGTATAAAAAAAATAATTTTTTTTTTTCAAAAGTGTTTTTGAAATGTATTGTCAAATATCAATTTAATTCCTTATTGTTTTATTGGAAAAGTTTTTTATTTATGATTTTAAACTATCTTAATATATTTTTAAAGATAAAATATTTGCTATAATCTTGAAAACATTTGCGGGTGTTCTCAGGTTCGGGGTGACTAGGGGGTTGTGTTATAACGTAGTTAACTTGTTTTTGAAAGTATTTTTTATTTTAAAATATATTAAAATAATATTTTTTTTATTTTTTTAAATCATTTATGACATCAGCAAATGAAAATAATTTAAAAAACAGAAAAAATTAATTTAAAATAAAAAATAAAAATAAAAAAATTATTTAAAAAAAAAGAGCTTTTGAATGCAATATTAAACAGGATCTTAGATGTTGATAACTTCAATTAAAAATATTTGTTTAACATGACACTAAAAAAATCAAAATAAAATACAATTCCCCATGCTATGCCACTCTTTCTTACATTTGATATTTTGATTCACAATATTAACTCGTGATTCTTTATTTTGTTCGGTGAAATGCGAAAATGTTGTCAACTTTCTTTTTTTTCGGTGTTAAAATCATTTCTCACTTTTCGTGCTGTTTGTAAGTTTGACTGTAATTATTTTTGAAAATATTTTTTATTTAAAAATTTATTAAAATAATATTTTTTTAAATTAATTTTTATATCAATATATGAAAAATGTCTAAAAATATAAATTTTTTATTTAAAATGAAAAATAAAAATAATTTTTAAATTTTTTTTCAACAATGTTTTAAAAACATAATGCCAAACACTCCAGAAGGGTAGATTTGGTGATCCTTCTTCCATGTTGTTGATCTGTTGCAGCCAATTAAGTTATCATTTTGGGTTTTAAAACATCAATTAGAAATCCAGCCCATGTATATATATTGATAACATGAATATCCTAGTCAATTTGTATGAGATAAATTTGCATGCATCTCGATTAGATTCTCAAGTTAATAATAGATTAATACAAACCATATATGCTATTTAGATTTTCCAGTTCTCAGTCAAAGTTTAAAATGCTATTATTTTTTAGTTTAAATATTATCGAATTAATATTTTTTCCAATTAATTCCTTGGAGATTTGCAAAAAATATATATATTTGTAGAGCAAAGTTCATCTGCCCCAGAGGTCATGCTCGTTGTATACAGGATCTGACATAGGGACCATTGTTATTGTTCTAGACAATATGCTCAGTCCTGGAGAATGTCTAAAAATATTATAACTTCTGATTCAATTGTTTGACTAAACTTGAATTTTTATGAGTTTTCAAATATTGTTTTTCATATAATAGCTCTCACAATATTCTACAAGCAGTCAAATTTAATATACATCAAAAATATCACACCCCATTTGACCAATTTTAATGTCTATTTGGGAGTGTAGTTGTAGTTATTTTTTAAAGTGTTTCTCGTTCAAAAATACATTAAAATTATATTTTTATATTTTTTTAAATTATTTTTGACATCAGTATATCAAAATAATCTAAAAACACTAAATTTTATTAATTTAAACTTAAAAATAAAAATATTTCTTTTATTTTTTTTCAAAAATATTTTTAAAAAGAATTCCCAAACACCCCGTGCTCCCCTTCTTTCATGATTTTTTTCTCTTGTTACGATAGAATTTATACTTTAATTTAAATTTTGTAAGCCTTTTAATTGCCGTCACTATTTTTTAGAGAATATAAAATTCGTGTTATATGTTGTCATTAACGTTTAAATGCGATAGTTAATTTTTTATTTATTTCTATGTAATTTTTAGAAATAAAAATTGATTTAAAATTTTATTATTAATATCTAATATAATTAAAAATGTAAAATTTATGTTGAAGATTCAAACATGCTGTTAGAGAATTTCAATTCCCTAAAAGATTTTTTTAATAAAATCCCTGCACTGGCCAGGAAATCAAAAGGCAGAGAAGCAATCTTGATTTCTTACAATTCCCTGCAAATCAGATTCCAACACGTTGACAGAACCACCTAACCATTCAAAAACCCTCACACCAAATCCCACTAAAGCCTCTCTCAGTTTTATTTTTTTATTATTATTCCAGAAGAAACAAACGACTCACGCGAAACCACGCGTCAAGCCGTCAAAAACATCGTACACAGTGTAGAACCCACTGCCTGTCGAGAAAACCTTTTAGAACATAGCCTCAAACCACCAACGAATGCAAAAACCTCGAGAAAGCATTTCTCTCTGACCAGAGAAAGAAAGCCCAGAGAGAGACCAAGAATGCCATCAGAAATAAGCCAGAGACACCCAACAGAAGCCCAAAACACCATGGATACGACACACCATCCAGCCAAAACGACTGAGCCGCTGCCTTGTCCAAGGTGCAACTCCACCACCACGAAGTTTTGCTATTACAACAACTATAACCTGTCTCAACCTCGCCATTTCTGCAAGTCATGCCGCCGCTACTGGACACAAGGTGGAACTCTCCGTGATGTCCCTGTTGGTGGCGGTACACGCAAGAATTCCAAGCGCTCTCGCTCTACTTCAAATAATTCTCCATCAATGTCTACCTCTTCTTCTAACTCTACTTCCTCGAATTCTGCAACCTTGACTGCTTTCACCACCACTCATGAGCCCGAATCCATGCCCGTGGTTTTACCCTCGACTACTGACTCTGGTTTAGCTGGTGTGAAAACTGAGGTACCAGCCGGGTTAAATCTGAATGACGGATTACCTTCTGAAGATGGAAACTTCATTTCGCTCATGAACTCTAACGATCATCATGGGTTTACTGGTCTTGGCGGGTATGGATACGCGTCAGGGTTTGGATTCGGGCCTACTGAAATGGGTATTGGATTTGGTGGAAGAGGATCGTGGTCCTGCCCTGTAATGGAAAATGGTCTTGTTAATGGCGGTACTTCTGGATGCCATCCCTGGCAGCTTGAGTGTGATCACGTTGAAGGAGGGGGACTTCAAGCTGGATTTACAACAGATACTGAAAATTACTTTGGTTCGTGGCCTGATCTTGTCATGTCTGCTCCAGCAGGAAAAGGTTTTAACTGATGCTGGTTTTTTCTTTTCACAAAAGAAACATGCTCCCTTTTGTTGTCCTCGGAGGTTTAGTTTTATTGATTGCTGCAACTTATGTTTATTTCAAGTTGTGTTTTTTGTTTACCGAGCAAGACCGTATAGACTATAGGGTTATGGTATAGAAGATGAACAAGTTCGAAGCTTGCGTCTTGTGTAAGTGGTTTCTTAAGGTCTTTGTAAAGCTTTTGGGTTCTTGCTCAAACAACTCCTTCGAAGAAAATATAGAAAAAAAATGCTTTTTTGTTAATTTTTTTCATCTGTGCTTGTCTTGGATTGTTGTGAACAAGTAACAGAAGAATCTGACATAACACATGAAAACTGAGTTCCGGTTTTCGAAGAATCTCTAGTCTCCTCCGGTATTGTCCAGATTATCGATAACCTAGCCACTCGATTATCCAAAAACACCTAACTGTATCCTGTTTGGTGGGTTGCCACCGGTAGTATCGAGTATAATCCGGCCAAAACATCCAGTTCATCTCTCGTTTGGCTCTTTTCTTTTCTGGTCCCTTCCCTCGTGTTTGTTTTGAATTTGCTGATTAATTCTTATTAATGGGGTGGCTGGCAACAGAGCTGCTATACATGGCTCGTTATCGATTGTCCATGGTTAATGCTCTGCTGTGCTCAGTAGTTTGACAGGCCTCCAGTTTCTTTCACCAGTCAAAACCTAACCAGCTTGCAGAAATGTTGAATGGCATAATTAGCTGCACCATTTTCACGAAGGTGGATGGTAATTAATTCGATGAATTGACGGGCCTGTCTAATTAGATGGTTTGCGAAGGTCAAAGGTCTGTGTGCATGTTGTCGGCTGTCACCTAACTAATTAATTGATAGTTCTATGTGGGCTTTAGATATGGATCCCCTCAAATCAGGGAACAGCTATTTAATCATGGTAGATAAATTCAATCAATGATAAGGATACTTTAATCATGCTAGCGAGTGGTTAAAATCCTTTTAAATTTACCGATCTCTGTATAAACAAAATGTTATCCCCATCTGGTTAGTGTTTCTTAATAGAAATATAAATATATTTGGTTGGAAATATTAAAATATGTTTACTCTGATGGATGGACAAAGATGAAATTTAAAAAATTGATTTTGACGATTTGAAAATAAAAATGGTATGAAGAAAATATGTTATTAACCCCAGTTTTTCTATTCCGGGAAAACAAACATGGAATAACCAACGTTGCTAGATCCGAATCATAGTATGAAGAAATGGATTAAGGAACATGATGAGTATTGTTAAGCTGGGCCCAATCAAGCACTTTACCGTTAATAAATTTTAAATATTTAGGGCACAAACTTATCGTATCCCACCGCAAAGGAACAGGTTAGGACTTTTTAATTAGTGCTGCAAATAATTCACGATGGCACCATGCGTCATCATACCGTTTTCTGTCATCATGAATACCTAGTTATAGCTTTAAATTGAAGCCAGTTGATTGGCATGTGCGAACACCCACCATAATGGTGGCGCGGCGAGGTCACCACATGGTATAAGCCCGTTGTTTCCTTGCTATTGGACCTACTTTGGAAACGTGGACCCTGACCATGATCATGTTCAGCTCATGGAGGACACCGAGCTGAGCCTTAGCAGAACGAGCCATTGTTTCCCCGAATTGACAGCAACGTTTCTCAGTTCTGAAGAGACTTCATGCTATTATTATTATCGGGATCGGTGGTTTGGCATGCGTGGCAATAGAACCCATGCAACACGACATTTTTTTTTTATAACCGAAGTGTTCGGTCAAATTATTTATATTACAACTAATTTTTAGATTTATTAAATACTTTTTAAGTCTAATAGATAAATAAGACATTATCGGGTGATAGATATACGAGAATTAAACCCAGGTGCAGAAAAAGAGAATAAATACATTCCCCCGCTAGACAACGACCTCAATTGTTTCACTCGCATTTCACATCATGCTTTTTGCTATTCTACTATAATCACTAAGAATTTTAACCTCCCAGTTTCTGTAATGTGCAGAATCAATTATGCCATGTTACATTTCCTTTGAAGACCTTTTGACTCTTTGGATAGCAGAGCTTTCTGCTTATTTTGGATGCTTGCTTGCTTGCATTCCAAGATAGACAAACACTTGAATTTTCAAAAAGTGGAGATTTGACGATGATGGAGAGATCGGCATCGCGCACCTGTCAAGGTCATCAACTTATCGACGCAAGTTTATCAGTTCAATACACAAGTCGCCGGGTCAATCAGAACCTATCTTAAAACATAAAACATGCCAATACACGTCGACCAGAATCTGTTTTAAAGCATAAAACAACGATACCAAAAAAAATTTATCTTCGACGGGAATATGATTTTTTATTTTTTTAATGTTGTGTAAGATAGGTTAGTCAGTCAACATCCACTCTGGACCAAGCTCGGAATCTACAGGTCACGTTCATGATACTTACCTATAGGCTATCATTGTTGCATCCACTACTCTTGATCCTTTTGTGCTGCTCTTTAATAAATTTATTGAAAAGTTTAGGCCGACAGTCAGAAAGAAAGAAAGTACAGTCCATTTCAAAGGTATAACAAACACAATCATATTTTGATATTTCTCTACATTCTTTCGAAGACAAGACAGTATTGAATCAAAGACAAGTAGATAAAACCCCCAAAGTAAAGCCTGGTAAAACTTTGAGAGGGCTATTGATCGGGATAAGCTTCGCTCATTCAACTTGCCAAAAGCAAATATCCGTACATTTAAGTGTAGATTTCTCAGCATCAGCAGGCACAAAAACAGCATACAACGTAAACCTATATAATGTTTGCAAGGTTTCAATGCTGCCCCTGGCACAGGATTCTTAATTTGGTGGCTTGAAGAATTTTAATGTAAGTCCACTATTCACCATGCTCCAGACACCTCCAATAGAGAAGGCCAGGCTAAAAGCAACTCCTAACCAGCCAAGGATCCAGTTGAAGTACCAATTGAAGCTGTATTTGGAAGGTTTTTTTATGAGAACCCACATGAAGCAAGGGTAAGCGAATGTGACTGGAAGCGTCAATCCTCCCAGGAGACCAGCAAGACTGGAGAGGAAAGGGAGTGCTACCCCGATGAAGAAAGAGATGAATCCATAGAACACGCGGAAGCCGGATCGAACCCAAATGGAGCATGGTCGGTTCGTTCGGGTGGTATAGCTAGCTTCAAAACTGTCAAAAACAGGCATGGAATATATCTGGAAGCTGCTTAGGCAATTGAACACAACGAGAAGAAAAGTCATTGCAAGAAGTCCTCGAGGAATGTCGTGGCTGTGAAACCCATACAGGGCATTGAGAATTCCTCCTGAAGGCATCTAAACAAGAGAACAGACATGATTCAAAACTGCAGAAAGGAAATAAAACAAATGGATGCCAGAAAATTCAAGTACAAAACACAGGACAGACAAGTTATGAACAGTTGTTAATGTACTAGATTCATCAAGGCTATTGACAGAACTTGATCAGTATGGTAATGGTGAAATTTTAGTTTTTGACGAAATCCAAGCCATAGCCATTCATTCTATTAGGAATTGGTAAGTGAATGCTATCCTAACATACTACTTGCAGCCAAACCTTTAATCGATACAATCTTGCGAGATTTATAGCACAACTTAATTTAATTTTCCTGAATGTTGATTGTTTTGCTCCCTTTACATTTTTCACTGGTCATAAGAGGGAATTAAATGTGTCACAATGATGAACTCACAAGGTTCCCATAAGCCCAAAAGCCTCCAATGGCGACTGGAAACAGGCACAAAGCAATAAAGAAATAGGCAACTTTGGCTCCTTTCCACATGGGCACATGAGCTGGGTGCTTAAATGTTGATGGCATTGTTGCCTGAAGAAAATCAAATAAACTCCTTCAGAAAAAAAAAACCCTGAAATGATAATGGTTTTTTCATATAAAACCATCACTTTGAAACTCCAAGTGCATACCTGAATCTCCATGGCTAGATTGTGTCCTCTGAAAGCAAAGGCAACAATTCCAAGAGCATTCATGACTGAAAACACAGAAGCACTAAAGGATGGCAACGAAAGGGGTTCATAAGAGATTGTAGGTGGCCTTTGTTGGCTAACAGAAAGAACCCACACCATGGTAGAGTAAGTGATAGCTGTTATGGCACCAATCAGTGAAAGACCTGCAATTGAATTGAGGTTTGGGAGCTGGGACAGAACGATGCATAGAGAAGTGAATACCAGGTACCACTCAACTGTTGTTAGGGGATTTGATGAACATAGTGGCCCACAAACTATTTGGAAGAACAATTTCATTGTCTCCCCTCCTATAAGAATCAAAGCTGTTGCGGTTCCAGCTGACAAATAAACTGTTGGGAAGAGCGCAAGCCAGAGGCCTAATCTTTCCCCTGCCACCACAACAATACAGAATCAATATAGAACAGAAATTGCAAAAGCCAGACACTTTTCCAGCTTCAATCACTATCCAATTGACTAAATAAGCAGAAGAGATGCCAATAATAACAATATTGGCTGAACATGCTCATAAATCATAAAGGTGAAGTTGAAATCAGAAGAACTTGTAAGCTTACACTATAACATACGAAAATACACTCCTTTTACAAGCAGAAGTTCTTTTATATATCAACTATATAAACCAATCAATTGAGTAGGTTATAGTTCATGTAACACTCTTCATTTAACACTCTTACAATTTACTTTATGATTGAATGTCTGAATCTATATCCGTGCTTTATTATTTCTGCGCATATGAATTTAACAATTTATTGGGCATATAATCTGTCAGAATTTCAGCTGAGTGTGACATGATTCTCACCAAATGCAGCTTGTGCAAGTTCCACATATCTGTTGTATCTCTTCCCGGGAACAGCTTCATGCAGCTGAACTAAAATCCATAGAGTGTATAGTTGCCAGCAGTAGGCTATGGTTAAGGACAGTATTCCCCAGCTCCTGGAGAAACAGAAAAAAGAAGATAAATCAACCAAATTCAGTTGCTTCTGTGCGTCTAACTAATCCAATTTCCATTCACATATTTCCAAATTTTCTAGAAGCTAGCGCTGCAAATCTTTTTCTATTTTAATTTTGTCTCTGAATTTGAGCATGTAACTCCTCTTTTACCTAGCTGTGTTTGGTAGGATAGAAAATGCTGAACTACGTAACCAAACAAAATCAGAGTGGTATATTTAGTCATTTTAGCTCTTCTTCACCTTATAATTTTCTAGGAGCTGCAAGCATGCTCAAATTAGTCTCATTACAATTTCTGAAGTACCTGACTGGTCCTTTCTACTTCCTCAAAAACCAGTCAAGCCAAGTGTCGTACTGAAAGCATCCTGGTTCTTGTCAGAACCATGATATTTCAGAACAAAAGGCTGCAATATATGAAAAGGCATAATTTTAACACTGTTTCTTTACTTTTTTTGGTCATCAAACTTCCATGGAAGTGATAGGTGTCAATGTTGAAGGCTGCACAATTTAAAAGCATCAACAATGTCGATCATGAATGACCAAAAAGCTACAAAAGCAACCATCAAATATAGAGGCCCCCCCTGACACTGGCCGAGGTAAAAAGCAGAATTATGACTGGCCCATTAACAGATGTGGCATCTCTGTCTAGAATTATTGAACACGCATAAAAACAAAACATGAAATGACCAGCTTCGCCTTCAAGTATGTTTTTATATATCTTCTATTCAAAAACAAATCTTCAAGAAAATTATAAAAAGATAAAGATGATCACTTTGCAGACCCACAGTCCATAAACTTCTAGCAAAATTCTTCTGACCACCATGTGAAGCCAGTGCTGAAAAGTACAGTCACATTTTCTCATTCGTTGAAAAACAAGAGGAAAGTTCACACTTCACATTTTAAGTACACAACTTAAAGAAATTAAAATAGGGTGAAAATCAACTAAGTGTTTGAGGATATAATTGAGTAGTGGTACTGGAAACTCAAACGTATCAACAAAATGAAGTCCAAAGCTGAAAACATAAACAAGATTTGAGGAGTGGGGATAAGAGCCATGGGCTGAAAACAAAAGTTAGAACATGAACATTACTAGAAACCCATGTCCATTAGATGCATATTAGTCTAGCACTTCAATATAATAAATTCATCAAGAAGAAAGTATTGCCAACAGTCTATATATGCTCTTCCAACGTACAAAACGTAAAGCAAGAGATCAAGGAGTGGTAATTACCAGCCAAGAAAAGCAAAGGCAACAGGCAAAACCAGGGCTTGAAACCCAACACCAGCATTCAAGTTATGAAACGCCGCATAATGAGCATTCCCATTACGAGACTCAGTGATAGGAAGCCAGGCATCTTGCGGATTTAGCTTAGTCAAATGACCCACTTCCTCTAAATAACCTTTCATGTTTATCAACACCCTCTTCATTGGCGTCCCTATTGGACTCAAAAACCTCGGCGAGATAAACGATGTCGGTGTCCATGCTGTCGATGATTTGGCTTCCTTTGAAGCTGGCCTTGGTGACCTTTGGCCAGACGGAGTCAGAATCTCTGGCGTCGATGCACGTGGCGTTGCTGGAATGGATATTAACTCCGTCTCTGGTCTCTCCTCCATTCTTGAATGCTCTCTCGACCCTCTCGGCGTTGAAATAGAAGTAAAGTGCGTGTACGAGATTTTGCTTTCCTTGTTACTTCACGTATGTCTATCCTTTTCAGTTGTGTCTGAACCCGAGTGACTGTGAGGAGGAATGTGTGAGTAGGTGTAAACAGAGAGCATGAAAGTTTGCAAACCTACGATCACGACCGTTGATTTTGCATGGAAGTGGAAACGAACGGTGAAGGATGGTTGTGAAACGTGTTTCTCGGGTAACGTGAACAAGGTTTCTAAGTTTACAGGCGTGAAGTTGACTGGTTTTGATTTCGATTGATGGTTTTTATTTTATTTTGTGTTTGTGTGGGTGACTGAGGGATGAGATATATACTATTATATATAGTGAGGGGAGAGGAGTGGGAGTGTGTTGTAACGGGTGGTGGGTGATTTAAAACCCGGTCCAACTCATGTCTTGATTTTAAGGTTTATGTCCGAGGCCGGATGGCTCAATTTAATCTTTTGCTTTAAAATTAATATGTTTAGTATTGTGATAATTAACAAGAATATATTTAAAATAAATAAAATTATTGCTTTTTAAATCAAGGGTTTTTGTTTTTAAAAATAGCATAACCAATAAAAAATTATGATATATATATATATCAAGATACTTTTAAATAAATAATTAAAATAAAACACAAACAAGACGGCATCATACCACATAAATAAACAAAGCCTTAACCTTCGCTGACAGGGTCTGGTAACAATAGTATAGGGATAAGAATTGGGTTAGCCATACAAAAATATTTTATCAAATTTTAAATTGTATTTATTTTATTTTATATATAAAAATATTAAAAATGAATTTTAAAAGATTTTAAATATCTCTTTTAAAAAATAACAATCACAGCTAGAATACAAAAATAGAGTGCCAAACCACCTATTATAATAATCTGCAGTAGGTCAAAGAGGGCATCGATCATTTCAATTAGGGTGTTTGGTGACTGATCAAGAGCGGGCCCCAGGCCTTCTCCGGAATTTCCGTTGTCAGGACTTGAAAAATGGATGCGTGGCGCATTGGTATTGGAATGTCTAAGTCTGCTTCTCTGTTCCAATTCTTAGATTTATTTGTTAATGTGTTTCAAAAATATTTTTAAAAATTATTTAAAAATTTATTATTTTTATTTTTTATATTAAATTTAAAAAATATTTCTAGATTATTTTTATAAATATATTTTTAAATAAAATATATTTTTAAAAATAACTAATCAATAACTTAAATAATCATAAAAGTGTTGTTTGGCTATTAGTAGACTAATTTTCAAGGTTTTACTGATCTTATTTTGCTTTAGTTGAGAAAAATTATTGTGATTTTTTCTTGATATGTAGCTATTCTTCTATTAATTTATATATTAATTAAAATTAAAATTTATTTTTAAATATTTTTAAGAATATATTATTTATATTTTATTTAACATACTTAATAAAACATTTCTTTTCCAATGTGTGTATCTAAGCTATGAAATTACCATGTTTTTTAAGATAGTTTTATGGGTTCGTCAAACAATTAGAAATAAATTGAAATTCATGGAATATTTTATAAAATCATATAATATTTCTTAACAAAATATAGACCTTATACTATAAATCCCAGTAGAAATTCTTTTTTTAATTTATAAATAATTTTTTTTTTTAGATTTTTATCACATGTTAAAGACTAAGTTCTGACAAACAAGAATTAATTTATTATATATTTTAATGTTAGAATTATATATTTTTTATACATGAAAGTTTGAATTTTGATTTTATAAGCAACAAGTATTTTTCATTTTAAGAATATGAGAAATCACGCAGTCCATTAATTCAAAATGAAAAGGTCTTAAGATTCATGCGGAAAAGAAACGCCATGCGCGTGGGATACGTTATAAGAGCTAGAGACCAATAAAGTAAGGTTAAGGAACATTGAATGGTCCCACAGTCATCGATTACTGCGCGGCGGTAACTTTGAAAAAACGTAGGGACACACAGTGTCAGGTTTGTTCGACACCACCACGTGCCACTCATCTCGCGTGGCTTGGCCAACCATGCGATTATTAGCTTTGCCATATTTGTTAACAACGCATGGGGCCTGTCTACAAGATTTATGTAGATATCTCCTTTTTTAGTGATATTTTTTTTAAAAAAACTTTTTATTCTTCTGTCTAGCTACTATCGTTGTTGTTAAATTCAACGTGACTTTATGGATAATTTATATTTTATTGATAAATTTAAATTAATTATTTTAATATCTCGTTTTAACTGGTTGAGGTAAATTTAAAAGAGGTTTTTTTTAAATAAAATAAATTATTTACATTAACCTGATAATCCCATTATTATAGTCTGTTTCGGAGTCTAGTTAATGTTATTTTCAAATTATTTTTTGTTCAAAAAATATCAAAAATATTTTTTATTTTTTTAAAAATTAATTTTGATATTATCACATCAAAATATCATTAAACACCAAATTTATTTTAATTTTAAAAAAATAAAAAAAATCAAATTTATTAAAAACCGCTTTTTAAACAAAACAATAAAAAAAAGTTATAATGAGACTTTTCCAAAGCAATCTTAAGAATATATCTGATGACTGGCGAGTGTCTTCCATTAATGATGAAAGACTAGCGTGTCGAAGAGCATATCATTTCGGGTTTTTTTTTTTTTTTTTGCAAGCTGGTCAACATGAAACTGTTCTATATTGTCCTTTTATATATTTATTTATTTATATATTTAATTATTTATTTATTGTTGTTGGCAATTGTCATTCAATTTTAATGTAGCGAATGATTATTATTTTCAGAAGCAAAGAGATGGACCACAGCACAGCAGGGCTTGCTTGCCGAAAGTTGAATCGGCGCTGCTGCTCCGGTTATTCTTCCAACTCCATTTCTTTCTTAAACTGAGGTCTCTTTTAAACCGTTGCATATAACTAATCATCTTGGTCAAGTGAGAGTTGTGTAGTGTAGGGTTCGTGGGATACAAAGTCTTTTTATAAGATGAAATTCTAAATCTAGAAAATATATTTTAGTTAACAATTAAAATCTCAATTATCTTAAATTTTTACAAAAAAAAAATATTTTTTAATTATAAACTCTTTATCATCATATTACATCCCTGAACAAGAAATCTATAGATTAATTCAATATACATGAAATCAATCAGGTAATCGATCCTTGTAGCATAGCTCAGGGGAAGGATAAATCAAGAGGCTAGAATTCCTCGACGTATTAATCTAGGCTTGTTCGTTATGTTTATCCTCGAAGCCGGCCTCATGTCATGGAATTATAAAGCAAACGGCCCATCCTCGAATTCGCAGCCCATTTACATACTCAATCTATCAAGGGCTCAAAGGTTCAAGCCCGACTTGTTATTATCCATGAATGTATTGCTGCTTTCTACGGGCCGATATAGGTGAAGAGCACGGAAAACTACAGCAATCTCCACCTTGAAGAATATTCACCCCTCAGAAGAAAAGCACGGAAAAACTCTACCAAGAACAACTGGTCGGGTAATTTCCTGTTTATAATTTGGAGACAGCGATGAAGCACAAGCAATACTTGAACTGTTTATGGCAGAATTTGTCAATATGTTTGTTTTATTTTTAATTTTTTCAAGCAGCAATTCATTAGAATAAACCAATTTCATGATAATGTGAAACCTTATATCCCTGTGCTTGGTTCTTATATGACACTCTTGTTTTTTTTTTTAAATAACGTGAGTATCCGGGTCAGTTTTCACGTACCTCGACTAATCTCATGGGTCCTGAAGTTAATGACCATGTAAATCTCTAGTGATTTGAAGTTTGTGAGACTTAAACCGGTAATCTCTAGATAACAAATCTAAGATCTGAACAATTAAGCTGCACTCCTCAAGATTAGAATGATACTCTTGTTTTTTTACCAGGTAAATGTCACTTTGACTAGTATTACTACCGACCCCACCTTTTTTTCTAGAATATATTGTTCGGATCAATTTATATATATTTTGACTAATTTTATGAACTTTAAAATTAATAACCATATAAATATTCAATAACTATTCGTATTAATAAACGCAAATCTGAAACCCAAATCAAATTTTCGAGTTAAGTTTTAATATTATAAGCGCGGGGTAGATGCAGGATGATGGGTTTCATTTTCAAAATCCTGTTTCCCTCGATGGATGTACTCTCTCGAAGGTGACTGATGTCCAGACATTCCTGGAATTTGAAACCATTTATCCAAATCTTATGCGCTAAGACTTGAAATTTCAACATCGATCATTTAATTAATTTCACAAGGTTATTAACTTCAGTTTTGTGTGTTTACTTTATTTTATGCTGAACGTGGTACAGTCGTATGAAGAAAAACAATCATGTTTGGTAGATCACGGTTCAACGTTCTGGTTTTTGACTTCTTTGGATGTGCTATTAAATATTCAGACTATTAGGAGAATAATGCTTCAATTAGCAAAGCCATGAAGTAAGGAGAAGTTAGAGAAGGGAGAAAGGAATCTTCTGTTATCATATCTCGATCCAATTTAATTTGATAATGAAATTTGATTTAGGTTAAATTTATTTTCAAATCAATTCGGTTAAATTTAAATAATTCATTAATTTAATCTGACACTCCGGTAATTTTAGTGAGACTTAACTTAAATTTATAAATTCAAATATTTTTTTTTTAATATTAATATCGGTGTCTAGTCATCTTGTAAACAATTTGACTAATCTTGCAGGTCCTTGAGTTAACAACCATGTAAGTTTTTAATGATTATCATATTGGTAATCATATGGCTCGAACCTGAAAATAAAAAAAACAAATAATTTAATCTCAAACTTTTATTACTACAACATTTATTTATATAATAATATGATATTATTTAATATGTGATCTGAATGTATTTAATATTGTCTAGGTTGTTCTCTATGTATTTTGTTTTGTGGGGAGTGATTTACTAGATTTTCAGATTTAACATTTAATAATGATAAATATTTGACCTCTAATCCTATGATGTAAAATAGTTTTTAATTAAAGATGTCTTTGTATGATATTATATATTTCAGGGTTAGTGAGTCAATATTTTCAAATAACTTACTTGTATTTGTATCTCTAATCAAGTAAATTTTAATCTATTAAAATCTCAATTTATCATTTTCTAGCCGATCATTGAAATTAGTCATTGTTCAACACTTTTTTTTAAAAAAAATTAAAATGAAAAGATTTCATATAAAAATCAAGTGACTAGATTTAGATCTGTTTGTCATTGTGTTTTAAAAACATTTTAGAAAAATAATAATTTTTTTATTTTTATTTTAAATTAAATATTTGCATGTTTTTTAGATCATTTTTATGTGTTGATATCAAAAATAATTTTTTAAAAATAACAATAAAATTTATTTTGATACATTTCTAAATAAAAAAAACTTCAAAAATAATTTTAACCACAATTTCAAACAAACACTAACTAATTTAGTTTAAATTCTGGCGGGATGATAGATTAGAAACTTATTGAATATATTTAAGAATAAATTTTACTTTATAAAAGTATATAAAAATTATTATAAATATATACTTTTTGTTACTTTTTAAATCCATCCTCTTTATAATTTTTTTATTGATACTCCCTAACTTTTAGATTCAATGATAGAAACTAAGTTCATTAAAATTATTATATTTTTTATTAACTAGTTCTGCTTTTTTGAAATGAACGACAGTCAAATTTGGGCTGATGTAAGCACTTACGTTACTCATTGGATCACATGGCAATCGGTCACCGTCGTTTATAGGTTTCGACTTTCAAGTCATAGAAGACCCCTCTTGTCCTGGAGTTATAAACTTCTTCTTGCCCCTCGTCTTCCTTCTTATTTGCATATCTGCCATGCATGCACTTCAACAGTTGGGATGGCATTCATCCATTTACAGACGTGAGGACGTGGAAGCATTCTCATTCTTTAAACTCACATCACCCCCGCCGAGTTGATCCTGGGCCTGAACTGGAAAAGAAAAAAAACTCAGTTAATCCAAAAAAATGGACTAACTCAGTTAATCCAATACTTCGGAGATTGTTCCACTCCAAAAGTTATAAACGAAGGTAGATGCAAGATGGATGGAGTGTTTCGAAGGTTACTAGTGTCCTCGATGGATGGACTCTAGTCACTCGGGCTTCGTTTTCAATGGGATATTTGGGATTATGTTTGAAAAATATTTTTGAAAAAAAATATTTTTTTTATTATTTATTTTAAATTAAAAAAATTTAATGTTTTTAGATCATTATGATGTGATGATGTTAAAATAATTTTTTTTAAAAAAATATTATTTGATATAACTATAAAGAAAATACACTTTAAAAAAGCCCGCAGCCACACTTCTAAAAATGTAAAAAATCCTGTTTCCCTCCATGGATGTACTCTCTCGAAGGTGACTCATGTCCGGACATTCTAAAATTTGAAACCATTTATCCAAATCTTATGAGCTAAGACTTGAGAGTTCAACATCAATCATTTAATTTATTTCACAAGGTTATTAACTTCAGCTTCGTGTGTTTACTTTATTTTATGCTCACGTGGCACGGTCGTATGAAAAAAACGTGTTTGATAGATGACCGTTCAACGTTCTGGTTTTTGACTTCGTTCGATGTGTTATTAAATATTGAAACTATTACGAAAACAATGCTTCAATTAGCAAAGCCATGTTTGACTGAGAAGTTAGAGGAAGGAGATAGGAATCTTCTGTTATCAGATCCAGATTCAATTTAATTCGATAATGGAATTTGATTTAGGCTTAATTTATTTTAAAATCAATTCGGTTAAATTTAAATAATTCATTAATTTAATCTGCCATTCAGGTAATTTTAGTGGGACTTAAATTAAATTTATAAATTCAAATAATTTTTTTTATTATTAACATCGGTGTCCGGTCAGCTTGTGAATAACTCGACTAATTTCAAAAGTTCTGGAGTTAATGACCATGTAAGTCTCTAATGACTATTATATTAACAATCATATGACTCGAAACTAAAACTATTAAAAAAGCAAATAATTCAGTCTTAAACTTTTATCACCGGGCTATCTAAGTGGATAATAATATAATATTATTTAATCTGTGGTCTGAATGCATTTAATGACTATCCGAGAACTTATCCGTTATTTTTATGAACTTTTCACGACATTTAACAAATTGGAAGTTTCTCGACAATTTCGTTTTTTTTCCTTGGACCGGACAGCAACGATTTTTTTTGACGGGTTGGGATACATTGAACCAAGCCAGATTTCGTTAATTTCTTGTCCTGTCTACCGACGTCAGCTGCTACTTTCTTTCTTTTTTATTCTAAATAAAATAAAGATGGGTTAAAATTTGATTTTTATTTATTTTGTTGTGTTTATTAAGAATAATTTTTATAAAAACATAAGTTTTTTTTTAATTTTTTTAATTTTAAATTAATTATTTTTCATTATTTTAATGTGTTGATATTAAAAATATTAACTATTTTTAAATAAAAATAATTAAAAAATAACACTACTATATTTACAAACACTTCATTTAAAAACAAAGAATATATTTTATAATAATTAAATTGCTTTGTGTTTTTTTTATAAAAAAAAACCTGGATTTTCCATCGCTCGGACGACGGCTTGTTGTTGGTAAAATTATTGTCTAGGTTGTTCTTTTTGTATTTTGTTTTGTGGGAAGTGATTTACTAGATTTTCAGATTTAAATTCAACAAGAACTAATGTAACATTTAATAATGATGAATATTTGACCTTTAATCCTATGATGTATAAGAGTTTTTAATTAATGATGTCAATATTTTCAAATAACTTCACAACTTGTAAAATCAAGTGACTAGATTTAGGCCGTTCGTTATTTCATTTCAAAAAAAAATTATTTATTTTATTTTAAATTAAATGTTTTCAATGTTTTTACATTATTTTTATGGAATGATATAAAAATAGTTTTTAAAAAATTATTAAAAAAATAATTTTGATATATTTTTAAATGATTTAAAAAAAACAATATTAACCATAATTTCAAATAAATATTTAATAGTTTAGTTTAAATTCTCGTGGGATGATAGATTGGAAACTTATTGAATATATTTAAGAATAAATTTTACTTGATAAAAGTATATAAAAATTATTATAAATATATACTCTTAGTTACTGTTTAAATCCATCCTCTTTATAATTTTTTTTTTTGACACTCCCTCACTTCTAGATTCAATGATAGAAACTAAGTTCATTAAAATTATTATATTTTTTATTAACTAGTTCTGCTTTTTTAAATGAACGACAGGCAAATTTGGGCTGATGCAAGCACTTACGTTACTCGTTGGATCGCAGGGCAATCGTCACCGTCGTTTATAGGTTTTGACTTTCTTGTCATAGAAGACCCCTCTTGTCCTGGAGTTATAAACTTCTTCTTGCCCCTGGTCCTCCTTCTTATTTGCATATCTGCCATTGTTTTTCCTATACTTTCTAGAGCAACCGGTGGAAAAGTAGAATTTATTGCCAGGAAAAAAATTATTTTCGATCAATACAAAAATTAATTTTAAAAACATTTATAATAAGAAAAATTATTATGCTTTACACAAACACGCTCCGTATAAAAATTTAAAATACTTCACCAAATAAAATATTGAATTTGTTAATAATTATTTTGATAACTAACATAACTATAGTACCAACTCTACCTATAAAATAAAATAATCCGAGTTACAAATATATCTCAAATATTTAATTTTAAATATAATAATAATAATTATTATTATTTCATGTCTTGAGGTATTATTTAACGAAAAATCTGTTAGGGTTAATGGAAATATGATAAAATTTCATTTATTTTTTATAATTTCTTCTGACTTGAGTGTTAATAATTTGGGAAGAAAATCATTTTTCTCCTAAAATTTAAAAGTGCTAAAAAACGAGGGTTGCTTTTGTCTTTTGGCCATTGCAATTTCTATAATAAGGTGCCCGAAAAGAAGGAAAGGCATGGGAACTGGGAAGGAAGCAAAAAGGCAGGCGCGTGTTTCATAAAAGTCAAAACAATGATCGGGGGAATGCCCTCAATCTTGTACCAAATTACTCGATCAACCTGGCTTCCTTTTTTACGTGGTTAGGACATGGTTTTTAACATGATTATTTGAATTATTAAGGGGGAGGATTAGCCACATAAAAAAAAAAAACTCAACCGAAAGCCAACCACCCCACACCTAAAAACCTAAACAGCCCCTCATCAAACATGCAGCGGTAATTCCGTAAATAAAGTACAAAAAAAGTCCACTTTCATTACTCCTCCACAGCCGCCGCGTATTAAAACCCAAACCTTTCCCAGTAGCTGGCGTTATTCAATTTTCCTCTCGTCAGTGCTTGCGTTTCATCACCGAACCCCCCCTTCTCTCTCCCGAGCCTCTCTCTCAGAGCTCAGGGTCTCCCTCTCCTCCCGTTGCCACACCCTAATCCTCCGATTCGAATCTCAATCACGCCCATTTTTGACCTCACAAGCTAGCTCACCCTCTCAATTCGTAATTCACTTCTCCAGCTCACTGATTTTTTCGGTAGAAATGTTGTCTATTTCTTGCTAGGTTTACCTGGATCATCAACCCTCTTAGTACCCGTAGTCACTATTTACCCAATCTTTATCTTGTTTCTTGAAATTGCTAGTATGGCGATCAGAGTCACCTTTTCCTTTTCCGGCTACGTTGCCCAAAACCTTGGTATTCGTGTCAGTAACTACCGGTCTCTAAACGAATGTTTTTTCCTGTCAAGGATTTTTGCTTCACCAGCCACAAAACACAATTCTGATATTGATCCCCCCGGGCCGGGAACGGGAGCAGATTTTCGTCGCCACAATCTGAAGAGGAATTATAGTAATTCGGCGGCGATGTATAGTACGATGGCCTGTGAGATTTTTGGAGATAATTGTAAAGGGAGTGCGATCGCGGTTGGACTAGTTTCTCTAATGAAGTCAACGGCTGGGGTTTCTTGTTCTAACATGGGTGCCTGTGGAATTTCACCATTTAAAGCCGTCTCGATCCTTCCGTTTTTGCAAGGATCGAGGTGGCTTCCGTGTAATGAGGCGGTTCTGGGATCGAGGAGTTCTGAGTTGGATAGAGGAGGGACAGTGAAGTCTGTGGAGAAGGTGAGCAAGAGCAGTACTAGTGTGAGCTTTCAGATTGATGGGAAGGAGTTTGAGAGGTCAGGAAGTTGGTTTTCAAGGGTTTATAATAATTGCTCGGAGGATGCAAAGGCTATGTTTACTGCTGCTACTGTTAGTTTGTTGTTCAGGTCCACCTTGGCCGAGCCTAGATCCATTCCTTCAAGTTCTATGTCTCCTACTTTGGACGTGGGCGACCGTATTTTAGCAGAGAAGGTGAGAGCGAACACACACCTAAGCATACTCTCGTAATTATTGTGTATTAATGTGAAATTGTGTCTGTTTTAAAGACCCTTTCGAGAGTGATGGCCTTAGATCATATTTGGCTATGCTTTTTGACCTCTGCCGCCATGTTTGAACGATTGATACATAATTCTGATCCATGGTTAGCTAGCGTGGTGACTAATTTGATGATATTTTGAGGCATGTTTAAATTGTAGGAGATGGAATTAATATTGAAACATTGTCTTATGTAGAGTAGAAATGAAATCTGTAATGCTCAAAAACCAAGCGAAGACTCTTGTGTTGGCGTTGAATGTTGATGCATTTATTTGTTTTCATATATGCTTTTGAAGTAGGATATAATATTTGTTCATATGTGAGAATTATGGTGAAAATCTGATACTTGTTAAGCTAGATGAACTTTCTTTCTTTCTTTCTTTCATGATAATGATTTTTTTCCTTATTTTTTGTCATAGGTTTCATACGTTTTCAGAAAGCCTGAAGTCTCAGATATAGTCATCTTTAAAGCTCCTCCAATCTTGCAGGTATAAATTAGATGTGGTTTTTGATGAATTTGTTTAAGATTTTGTAATTTCCCATTAAATCATAGATCGCTAACTTTGTGTTTTATATGTAATCTGCAGGAGTTTGGTTTCAGTTCAGGTGATGTATTCATAAAGCGAATTGTGGCAAAGGCTGGGGACTATGTTGAAGTAAGCCTCTATATGAATATATAACTGATCCTATTAGAAATGGAGGTGTTCATTCTGTCTTCTTTCTTCCCTTTCATCCCCATGTCATTGGATGCTGACAAGTTTCAGCCAAAAATATAAAGCTTCATCTCTGCTGCTGACTTCTTGTGTTACGTGTGGAATATTTATAGGTTCGAGAGGGCAAATTATATGTGAATGGTGTTGTTCAAGATGAAGAATTCATCAAGGAGCCACTTGCTTATGAGATGGAATCAGTGGTAATGAAATTTGTAGATTTCTACTTGTATTTGGCACATTTATACAGAGTACATCTATTATATTTGTTTCACTTGGCCATGCTCCCATATTAGCTAACAGAATTACTTTGGTTTCTCTTGCAGCTTGTCCCTGAAGGTTATGTCTTTGTGATGGGGGACAATCGTAATAATAGTTTTGACTCTCACAACTGGTAAGTTGAGAATCTTTCTATTGCTGATTTGGTTTGAGAACATGTTGTAATAGGTTGGAAAGAAAAAAACATTCTCCATTGGGTGTTGACAATTTGATGGTGTTCTTCTCAAATATCACAAACATGCTTTTGGCAATGTCTATATCATCTGAGTAACGCAAAGGAATATAAATGTAAATCAACACAATTTCTATTAATGTTTATTCTGTAAACGCAAACTCTTAATGTTGGTGTTATAACCTCTTTTCAGGGGCCCGCTTCCTGTCAAGAACATTGTTGGTAGGTCAGTATTCCGCTATTGGCCTCCCTCCAAAGTATCTGACACCATATATGATCCATATGTGGCAAATAAAGCAATCTCTTGACGCAGTGCTCTCCGCAAGGATCTTTGATACCTAACATTTTTGGCTCCTGATTGAGCAAATTGTGATTACCTCACTGCTATCATCTTGGTTCTGCTTACTTGAATGTATCAGATGGATCGTCTCATCCGTCTGTTTGTTTCTTTGTTGATGGCCTAACTGGCTGATGACGCATTCTTTCTTGTAAATCATATTTCCAAAACAAAAGACAAGTGGGAGAAGTAATAGACATGTTCATTGCTTTGTATCTTTATTTATTGTTCGTGTCCTGGGGAAGCCAGCAATGGACCAAGCGACCTGCATGGATTTCTGCAACTATTGCTGCTCCCATTTCAGTGCATGTATTGTCTTTTTATGCCCGAGGTTGATGAATTATGGAAAGCTCCTGGAATCGGTTTCCTTCGGTGCCAAGGTTCTCAATGCGGTTCCTCTTGATGATGCGGGTGGTTGTCGTGGAGGGCAGCAGCATTTTGGTCATTCAGAGGCCTTGCAATCCAGCCTTGCATTGGAGAACTTAATGGATTTGATCATCCAGATTGCTGGTCAATAAACAGAGCTTTATTATATTTCAGATCGCTTCAAATCTTTTTCCTCTGTTGCTTGAACACATGAATAATTTTTGCCTTTAAAGAAGGCTGTTCAGACTGAAAAATCTACTGCGGTTTTACTTCATCTTTTACTTGTGTTTCAATTATCTTGTATAGCCGCCTGGCTTTGTAGTGTTGAAAATCATACCCTGAATCTCTCTTTGTTTGATGGCGAGTTGATTGTCACTTTACGTGCACTTTTTCAAGCTAGTTAGCGTGGGTTGGGGTCAGTTGTTTCCTGAATGCATTTGATGAATCCCTGTAAATCTACAGTGGAATCGATGTTCTCTCGTCCCATCGATGCTGCTCCAGGATGCAGGGAGAGACTGGTGCTGAGCCAATGGTCGTGTTTTGCAACTACTGAGTTCTGACTTCGCTGCAGTTAGTTGCTACTTCCAAACCAAAATCACTGCTGTTAGGTTTTTCTTACTAGTGTTGTATTTTTTTTTTTAAAATATATATTTTACATCAAGTATGAGCAGAAAAATAATGACGACACCAATGAGAAGTGTAATCGAAAAAAAAAATGAAAATATTATATATATATATATATATATATATTTAGATAATTTTGATGTGTTGAAATCAAAAATAATTTTTTAAAAATAGAAATTTTTATATTATATTTTTAAATATTTGAATGGTATAATGAATAATTAGTGCTATTAAAATTTCAAATTTTATGAGTTAATAATATTTTTTTAAAAAAAATTAAAACTTAATTATTAAATAATGTTTATTGATCTTCTTATAAAATATTTAAATAAATAAATAAAAAGATGAGGAAAACATTCCCTTGTATGCCTCATCCATTATTGAAAGCGCTTGGAGTTCATAATAAAAACACACATATAAAAAGAAAAAAAATATATTACGCAAGTCTATAAATATTATCTAAAAAACAATTATTGTTAAAATAAAGTTCATCTACATAGTATATAAAAAATATAAATCAATCATGATAATATCTTAGAATATTAAACACATGTGAAACAGTTTTAATAACACCTTTATTTTAAATTGCTAAATAAAAAAATGAAAGTAATAATTGAGGATGAATATTAATAATTAAAACATAAAAAGTATTAAAATTTAAATTAAAAAAAATTAATTAGAATAGAATAAAAAAAAATGTAGAATGAAAAGAAACATTATCTAAAAATAAACACTTTTTTTTTATTTTAAAAATACAATTCATATATACTAAATATAAAAAAATTATAGATCAATTCAAATAATATCTTCAAAAATTAAATATATGCAACACATTTTTTTATAAAATACATTTATTTTAAAATGGATAAATAAAAACAAATCACAAAGAAGAGATACTAATTGAAACATAAATTATAGAACAAAAACACTAAAAAAGATATCATTAATAAAAAAAAAAGACGAGAGAAAACCAAAAACCAAAATGAGATAGAAAAAAGGATGATGACTAATGTTAATGTTTGAAAGTCTAACCCAAATTATTAGACCAACAGAATCATACATAAAAGAAAGTGCAGTCCAATCTTTGATAGATTATAGTATTTAATATAAAAAATACGAAAAAAAAAAAGAGTGGTAAAAAAACTCTGAGGGCAACCATAAAATTTTAATTAGAGAGTTCAGTTAAAAAATAAAAATAGCTTTAAGAAAAGGAGAAAACGACGACGAACCACCCATCTATCGTTGCACGCATCTCTCTGTGAGAAGTACAAAAAATGCCGATGAACTTATGACTGTATATTTTATGATTCAAAGGGTGAAAATTTCTTTTTTTTTTAGAAGAAAATAACAAAAACACCCCTAGACAACTTATATATTTTTTTCTACTGAGGGATAGACCAGTCATTTTACTGTCCAAACGAACAAAAAGGACTTGTATATCTCTAAACAATACTTCAATGATCAATAGGCCACTTGAAAAGACTAATTACCCAAGACTTAGGGTGTGTTTGGCATTGTTTTTGCTTTTGCGATTGAAGTTGAAAAAAAACAGTTTAAAAAAAAGCGTTTTTATTGTGGTTCAAAATAAGTAGTGAAGTGTTTGGTTAAAACTATGGTTGAGTTGGAGGTTGAAAAAAAAGCAGTTTTGGGTGTTTGGTTACCAAACTTTTCATATTGTTTTTAATTTGTGAAATTACTTTAAAGGACATATGTATATATATATATATATATAAATATTATTATTATTTTAATAGTAATGGATGATTTTTAAAATATTTTTTATTTTTTAAAATATATTTTGACATTGATATATCAAAATAATTAATTTAAAGATTTATTTTTTTGATTTTTTTAAAAGCAAATTTAAAACACGAAAAATAATTGTGTTTAATTATTATTATTTTAATTATATTAAAAAAAATTAAAATAATTGCATAATTATAGAATATAATTATATTTTTTTTAACCCTCACCCACCCGATTTCCTTAAAACCCTACCCATTCCCATTCCCATCTCCTGCGACGCCCACCCCCCAAAAACAAATATACCAGCCCCCATTAACTCCCCTCTCCAACCTACTTCCCTCTCCCCCACCGTCCTCTTCCCTCTTCCCTCTTGAGACTAGGAGACACTCTTTCTCCCGCTGCTGTTCAGTTCCATCTGGTAATAGAAGTCTCAGATTGTTTTTCTTTGTTCTTCCTGGGTGTGCTATGCATGTTCTACACAAAATTAGTGTTCTCCACATTCTCTTATAGAAATTTATGTGTCTGTGTTCCAATTTGTACTTGACTCGTCCTAACATATTTTTCCTTTGCTATCTCAACAAAATATATTGTTTTTATGGCTTTACTCTTTCACATTACTGGCTTCCTTTTTGTCTATAATAAAATTCTAGTGTCAGTGTAAGCTCTCAGGATGTCATGCACATGTGCATGGAGGTAATATCTTGAGACTGGGACAAGCACTGGGAGTTTTACAGCTTCTGCACATGTTGGGTTGCTGGTAATAGAGGAGAGAAAGGTGAGAGACGGAGGATAATGTTGGTTTTATTTTTCAACGGTTATATTTTCTATTTCAAATGTGTATTGCCGTTTCTCCAGGCACAGATCGCAAACTGAAAAGCATCAAATTCTAGCTTTTCTTCAATCGGCGTTGTGGAGAGAATTTGATGTGGGTCCCATGGTTGAAAACTGCTTTTTTTTGTTATCCAAACAGCAAATTGTGGTGCGATCTGGCAATCGCAGATCACACCACAATGCCAAACATGTACTTAAGACATCTCTTTTCAATCTTTCTATGTACAGATGCGTAATTTCACCGTTGAAGTTCATAACAAATTGATTTCTCCACGTGATTTAGAATTTTTATTAATATATATTCAAACTTATTTTAAATTGACAAGTTGATATGAGACGTAGCTAATTCAACATCAAATTAAAAAAAAAAGCATTTTGATTAAATGAAAAAATGAGGGTTTTCGATGACCTTTAAAATGATTTTGTTTTGATATATATTTTAAAAAAAAAACTAAAACCATATAGTTTTGATTAAACTAGATAAACCCTAAACCGTGACTGATTGTATTAACTTGCTAATTGCATCAAGTTAGATAGATATTGATACTTGTCCATTTAGTATTGGTGGATTTGATATAGCTTTTTTATTTTTCTTAAAAGAACTATAATAAAAAATCATATAAAATAAAATCATAAAAATAAATATGAAAATTTTAAAAAATATATCCATAAATCACAATAGCATAAAGTAAAGTTTTTAAATTTGAAAAGAAACCATAAAGTAAGGTTTAAAATGCAAATCCAAATCCACATATAATGTTCATGACTAACAAAATTACTTTTAACAAAACAAATACAGGTTTTTATGTACCGATTATTTTTTATTAATTTTTTTTTTCAAGAAATAAAGAAAAAAGCAAATCCGCTGAAATTCGGGGTACAATCGTCACTTTGATCTCCATACCCTCTTTTTATCCGAAAGAACACCTGCAATGCAAGAAAGCAAAGAGATATATAAATCTGTGAGATCCACATTGTCCTGGTCTCACACGTGAGTAAGTCCCTTAACGTTGCAGAAGAAAAAAGAAAAAATCGATGAGTGGCCTTCGTCGTCGTCGTTTTCCCTCCACCCTCCTCCCTCTACTCATCTTCCAGATTCTGCCATTAACTGTATCATTAACTCCTAATCACCTTAATGATAACAACACTCAATTCCTCAAGGTATGATGTTTCTCAACAGTACTCTTTTCTATGTGTGTGTGTATATATATAAATGTTATTCTCATGGATTTTGTTTAATTTGTCAATGATTTTACAGGACGTTTTGAAGGAGATATCGGTGAAGCAAGATTGGGATTTGGAGGGAATTGAGATTTCGAAGTTGGAAGTGAGTAAAGTTAGGATTTTTAGTTCTCAAAGATATGAGTTTAAGATCCGAGTTGGTAAAAGTCACATACTACTTAAATTCCCAGATGAAGTAGATTCTCGGAAGAAGTTGAGCAAGCCAAAATCAAGTATTGATTTTGGAGATTTGATCAAGGAATTCGGTTCCGTGGCTGTACTTGACACTTTGAAACTCCAAGGCCCTTTTGATTTGTGGGTTAGTGGCCATGACAATCTCTCTTTGCTATTACCGGTAACTAGCTCTGCTCACCGTTTTAAATGTTTCTGTTTTTTTTCTTCTTTTCATCTGGGTTTTGTTTAGTGTTGGTATTGGTTCTGTTAATGCTAGATGAATGCTTCACATGCTGGTCTGAAACGAATAGTAGTGGGCGAAGGAATCTCTGTGGAAGTGAAAGGAGCTAAAGAGGTTTCTCTTTTTCATGATTTTGATCTTAGTTTGGCTGTGAATGGAAGTGAGAATAGTAATAATAAGGGGGGAAATGGTTTCTACCCTTTTGGGTATTTGATCTGCTCGCCATTATTACCTATAAGAATGATTGGATCTGCATCACTTGTTGCCAACAAGAATTGGGACCCCGATGCTGAAATTGAAACGAGATTGTTATCGAAGAAGACTATCGAGTTGGTATCTGATAAGTGTTACAGTAGGAATGCTTACAAGAATCGGGCTAGCACCATTCACTTTTTAAGTCCGAGTATTACCAGGCTGGAAAAAGTTTTGAGAAGTTTTCTTGGTGACAGAATTACTCGAAATGGGTTGTCGAGCTTTCTTAGAGCAACTGCTAAAGCATCAACACTGATTCGTTTTCAGTTAGAACTGGAGAAGAGTTTTGGGAGCAACGAGACTGTTCAAGAAGTGTTGGCAGAGTGGAGAACGAGGCCTACTGTTGAACGGGTTTGGTTTGAGGTAATGGCAAGAGTTGAGGGTGAGAAGCTAAAGCCTGTAATTGTTAAGAAGGTCAGACCTTTTATTGCTGTTGATTCTGCTTCCTGGAGTGATTTAATGTTTAATATTTCCTTCACAGATTTCCCATCTGTTCTTGTTCCTCCTGAGGCTCTAACACTGGATGTGAAATGGTAGGACAGAACTTTTGTAAATAGTGTAATTTTAAAATGTTTACATAACAAAGCAACGAGCTGATATTTGTGCTTTGCCACTTACTGGACAGTTGCTGTCATTGATAAATGAGCTTCATTTGATGATATAAATAGGATCATAAACGTTGTTTTTGCACAAACTGCTTCATTTTGCAGTCATGGCTTTGAATTAGTACAGTTTTGCCGTCATTTTGCTTTGGCTTTGTGATTGTGGCTTAGGAGTATGCCCCCCTTGCCTGTACTGTTTGTATACCTTGGAAAGTTATGTCTCACGATGATTACTCAATGCTATGTTTGAGTATTTTGCTGTTTCTGTAGAAGAGTAATCTTTAATTTCTTATAAGAAATAATAATTGCTGGGATGCTACCCTTGTTCCTATTGAGTTGCATTCATTTGACTGAATTTCAGCATTGTCCCCCCTCCGAGAATACAGCATCATCTTGACCGTCAAATCTTTCTGGATCAAAGCTTTTAAGCTTTTAACAGATCTCCTGTCATTGTGCTGTATAAAAAGGAAGGAAAACAATTTTGGCCAGCTGAAGGAGTTGATCAGCAGGCAAACTGAATGCTATTGATCTCCCAGGTTCATGTAAATAATTTAGCAACAATGAAGTTAAAACCTGGCATAGTTTTTGACTTACTAACATGAAGGCGGATCAGCACTGAGGGGTTCTGACTTCTGGCTTCCCGAGGTAGTTGACCACCTATTAAGGACTTTTCGTGGTGGTGCAGTGCTACTGTCTTCAGTTCTTAGTCCTGGGCTAGCTAGAGCTTTAACACATGGAGAAGCACTAGACAAATCTGGGAGTCCCTTCTCATCTGATTTTGATGTTAATTGGATCCTAGATAGTGTCATCAAATTTGGAACAGAAAACCAACAATTATAGCAGGTGGTGTTACAGTTTTGGCAGTTCCACCGATTCTGTCTGGTGCTAAACAGGCCCAAGTCATGGGGCGTTGAGTCTGCAAAAAAGGTTTATGCAGCAGAGCAACAGTGGATTTTCGACAAGTGGGAAAACCTGGTATCAAGGGTTTGGGTAAGAAGCCAGCATCAATTGTTTATAAAAGTGAAGGTAAGCCAGGTTTCTTGAAGAAGCTGTCTTTGAAGTTTAAGGAACCAGAGAACACCACGTTGTTCATTCTAGACAAGATAGTGAATCCAAGTATTCTATTTTTCATGAAGATTTCCTCTTATTTTCATCAATATCTGGGTTATCAGCTAAGATAACAGGAAAATCTTTGATATAGAAAACCTGAACGGGGGGCAATCTTGATCTGAGGTTCCTGACTTTTCTGATTTTTCTTTAATCATTATGATTCTCAAATCTTCGGTGAGAATCGATGCACAGTCTGACTTTAGGGGGTGTTTGTTTTAGCTTTTTCAACTATGGTTTCTAAAAAAGTTGCAATTTTATTTTTATTTTAAAGACCGGCGGTTTAGTGTTTTTAGATCATTTTGATGTGCTGATGTCAAAAATGATTTTTAAAAAATAAAAAAATATTATTTTGATGTATTTCGACACGAAATACTTTTTAAAAAACTATAAAAACCTACAACAACAGCTCTTCCAAACACCCTCCAGATCTCATGTCCAGCCTCACTCTCTATTCCGACAACCTCTCCCTACCTGTATCTAACATCTCCATGACTTACCATAATTGGCACGGTCACTAAATTTATTCAATGTCTCCATTCCTTTTTCGCATTCTTTTGAAAATTTGTTGTTGCTAACAGATATCCAAACGGGGCATTAAAATACTGGAACCCTCCATCTGCTTAGCCAAGAAATAAAAAAAAAACAATATTATGAAAAAAATAAAAATCTCGGCTGTTCGGAAATAGACAATACTTTATTTTTAAGAAAAAAAAATGAAATTTTTGTTCCAATACAGTAACCTTCATCTCACAAACTAATATTATTATATTTTTAAATAATTATTAGGTTCAAATTAAATATGTTTGGCAATACTGATATTATTATATTTTTAAATGATTTTTAGGTTCAAATTAAATATGTTTGAAACATGATGCACACCTTGATAAAAATATTATTTTTATCTTTTTATCAGCAAAACACACAGGAACAATGAACATGATAAAAGATTAATTACGTTAGCACAATGTTTCAAAAATATTTTTAAAAAATATATATTTTTTTAATTTTAAATTATTATTTTTGTGTTCTTAGATAATTTTCATGTGTTGATATTAATTTTTATTTAAAAAAACAATTATTTTAATATATATATTTATAAATAAAAAAAGACATAACCTTAATTACACACCAAACAGTACGAGATGCACAACAAAAGACGACAATAGAAAGAAATCATAATTCCTCACGCCCATATGACTAATGCTTATTTTCTTTCTCTGTTTTTTTTAATTAAAGGAGTATTTTCTATATCTCTACCATTTGATCTTTTCCCTTGTCATCGTCTTCACCACCGTTTTCTGTTTGCTTCATTGCCCCCTTGTTCTTATATCTATACCAAGATGCACACGTCAAGTAAACTCCAAAATTCAATGTGCTGATGCCTGCTAATAGCCAGTAAAAGTAGTTCAACTTGTCTCTATTTAAATTGTTGCTAGCCAGCCATCCACCAGTAACTTTGTTCACCAACTGCACCACCACAGAGCTCAAGAAGTAGCCAAATGCCACTGAGCACCATGAGATAGCTGTGCCCAGCGATTTCATTCCGGCCGAGCTCTCTGCATAGAGGAATTCCAGGAGTCCAACTAATGTGAACATATCAGCTGCTCCAAAAATGGCGAATTGGAAACCAAGCCATAAGAAACTCATTGGCAAGGGCTCAGTAGAGTCAACCATGTTGTGTTCAATAGCCACCGATTTGCGCCATGTTTCCACAACTCCAGAAACTGCCATGGAGATGGCCGAGAGCACCAGCCCGACTCCAATGCGCTGGAGGTGTCGAATTCCAGTTGGAATCCCTGTGATCTTTCGAGCAAGTGGTACAAGAAAGCGTTCGTATATTGGGATCATAACAAAAATGAATAGGAGGGGGATTACTGGCAGTGAGGGGGCAGGGACTTTGAAGCCAAAGACGCGTGTGTCCATGGTGGTGCTTTGTTGGACCGAAAAAGTCTGGAGCTGAGCTAAGCACGTGTTCAAGAAAACTGTGCTGAGTATAATTGGAAGCATCCGAAGCAGGATCTTCGTTTCTTCAACTTGTGTCACTGTGCATAGCCTCCAAGGTCCAGGGTTGATTGGTGCTGATGCATACGTAGTAGTGTTTGCGATTGCTGCCCGGTCCAAGAACCTGGAATTTGGCAGAAATGTATGTGCTTTAGTATCCCGTTATGGCTATGATTTGTCGCAACAAAGTTGACTACATTGCATGTGGGGTCTTGGCCTAGTCGAGAAAGCGACTTGTTCTCTTTCCTCTACATCCGAGTTCAAGTTTTATTGTGCAGGTTTGTTATTTTTGTGGTGTCTTATCTATCTACTGATCTTGCAGGATATTTAGTGGATCCGAGAATTAATTATGATACGCATAAACTAGCCCGGACATCCTGGTTCTCAAAAAAAAAAATTGACCATATTATATTTTTATACCTGAATTGGCCAGTCCTTGGAAGAATTTCTTGTTTCACCCCCGCTTCTTTGTCATGAATTTCATGTAATTCTTCAGCCCTCTCTGGAATCGGAAGGTCTCGGTTCCGGATTGCAGCCACAAATACCTGCATTTTTGAACAAATTAAAGGAGAAATTCATGTATCTAACGTTCCAAAACTGATGATCAGAGGGAAGGTACTGTCTCAAAACAAGCTTTTTTACGAAGTTATTACCTGTGCAACGCGCGAGAGGGGGCTTCCCTTAGGCACATTGTTCCGATAAAAGGACTTGCCCATGCTTACAGAGATAATTGCAAAAAAGACTGCCACAGCACACACACCAAACCCCAAATCCCAGCCATGATTAGCACTTATCCATACAATAATGGTGACTCCTATTATACCTCCAATGGTGAGGCTAAGCAAGAACCAGTTGAAAAAACTAGACAATTGAGCTGCCTCCTCGGGGTCATTCTCGTCGAACTGGTCAGCTCCTAAAGATGGCAAAGCTGCTTTGATGCCGCTCGTTCCGAATGCAACAAGGTACAGACCGGCGAAAAGTATCGCAGATTGGCCACCATCTGCAGCCTCACATTGATCAGATGAAACGCCTTTGCAAGGAACTGGTCTTAGTTGGTGGAAGTGTGCTTGAACCGTTAGGAGGGCATATCCCTGGAAAACACAGCAATTTTATCATAAACACTACCATTTTTTCAATCTTCAAAGAAATACCACTATAAATCTAATCGTCGTCATCATAACACAGTCACACACATATATAATATGCTATGTTATCAATCAATTTGTTATTATTATATTCATGTAAATATATATTTATTATTAGTAAATATTTAAATTATCTTTAATATTCATATAGTATTAAATTAATTAATCTTAATATTTAATTTATGAATCTAGAGTAAGGATAAATTTCATGAAACAAAAATGATTTGTAAAAGAAATTATAAAGTGGTTATAATTATAGAATTTTTATTGTAACAAAGCATTGTTCCTAAAATATTCTTTGTCGATACTCTTTTAAATACTGAACATTTACTAGAACTGAAGAGACTTGTACATATTATGATCTTTCTTTTATGAAAGAAAATAGGTGTTCTCATAAGTTTTTTTTTTATTCGAGGAAGTCCCACCCTCCAGAAAACGTACTTTGTGGGCCCAAGTGAATAAGTAAAATCTCTTATGTCTCAGACTCTTACAAGAAGTGCACGTCCTAACTCGAACTCAAGACCTGTTGATGTTCTCATAAGTTGATGTATAAGAAATACTAAGAGCTAATATGTAGGTGCTTGTTATAAAACATATACATTGAACTGACCCACATGAGAGTTTTATATGGAGTAATCACTTATGTTTATGGAAAGTGTCAACATTGAATATAATATAAACTATATAGAGGTACTTGAGTGATAAATTTTTTTTTATCACCCTAGGTGAATTGGGAAAAAAAAATCTCATTGTTTTCAAATAGTATTGATTGAAAAATCCTTCGTTAATGTAGAATGAAATTTGAAAAGAGTTTCAAATTTTATTTAAATGATAAATGACTATAATGTAGAGAACAAACATGATTTAACATGACATACTTACTTTAAAATTTAATGTTAAATCATAATATTATTGATGAAATGATATTAATTATACCGAGAAATCGATCACTGAAATAGTAAGTTAAACTACCAATAACTTTTCTAATATTTAGGGATCATGAAACGTTGTTAAACACTTGATCTTCAATTTAAATTAATCATTCATTGAGTTATGCTAAATTGAATTGTTTGATTCTATTTAATTAGAATTATAATTTATATTTGGGTCAATATATTAGAAACTTAATGAGTTACACACATTAAGAACCGTTAGTCAAAAATTAAGCTACATGATTTAATTAAGCATGACTTGATTAAAATATTTTTTTAGGACTATAGTATAATTAATACAAGGATTATGTTTCTAGACTTAGAAAAATCAAGTGAAGACTTGATTTCTAAAATTATCCTGAACTAATATATAGATATTATTCACAAGAAAATTGATATTTTATCAATTTATAAGGTTTTTAGATAGAAATTTAAGAAATTTTTACGGGTGATTTGTGTAGATTAACATTGAAGATCAAATAATAGAACAACTTGTGGTTTGCAACAACTAAATCTATAAAGATATATTTAAATGCAAGCGATCATATGTTCATGTCTCTATATTCATCTTATGGAATCTTAATAACTCTCAAATAACTTTATTTTATTGTTTATGGTGTGTGTATGATATTCAAAATCCCAATACATGTATGTGTGTGTGTATATATATATTCCATGTTAATATAAAATACAAGTAGTTGACAACAACGAAAATAAATCATCCAATCTATGACGCTGCACATGGCAAGTTGAAGTAAAGTATATTGATTTTTGACCTATATTTTATGAAGTCATGATCATAAATCATAACATGTTTTATTGGGAAAAAAACAACGTTCGATATTATATATAATTGGTGATGTTTATGTTCATTGTCGTGACTGTAGTAATTACTACGTTAAACCCGACTCGTCTCGACATGGTGGATTGATTCAATCAATGCAGAACCGAAACTTGATCCAAGCAGGATTTTTATGGAAAAAATATATATTAATCTTATTAAACCTGCATGGTTATTTTGAACAAGAAAGAAACAAAAAACCTAAACCAAAATTTCAATAAAAGCAATTAATCTATAAAAATGAACCTATTCATCTTGTAACACAAATATTTTACATACCAGTTTTTAAATTGAGTATAACAGTTATAAACGAGATAACATGTACATTTTTATATCATTTTCGTCAAATGGCAGGGCCTGTTGTCTGCGTCATATGCTATCAAGTTTGGAAATCGTGGCATGCATGCCTTTTTTCCCCAATAAAATAGGCCGAATAATTGATGATTCTTAATTGGAAGCTTGGCACTTCATAATTTTCTAATGACAACATATTTAATCAGAAATGTATGGTCATGATTAGGAGATTAATCGGTAAACATACCAAGAACTCCACGCAACCGAACACGACACAAGTCTTGAATCTTGTCCAATAGGTATCACATATGAACCCTCCGAATAGCGCCAATAAGAAAGAAGTGCCAACGAAGTTGGTAAGTGTAGTGGCAGATTTGGTCAGGCTGAAGTTCATGTACCCAGAGAAATAAGTCACCAGGCTCACGACCACACAGACGAATGCCATGTTCTCTAGCCCCTCCATAGCTGCGCAAATTCACCAAAACTAACACCATTTAGCTCATAATCTGGCAAGCAAATCCACTTTAATCTTACGAACGTATGCATTAATCTTACCGTATACAAAGAACGAAGCTCTGTGTCTGCTTTGCTTTCTTTCCGGACTGGGTTCGATTTTAACATCTCTGGAGATTCCCTGATGAGGAGATAAAGAAAAAAAAACGTTTATAGATAAGTTTCCAAATTAAGAGAGTACAATATGCAGTACTAGAATGTAAGGGGAATTAAGGAAGCAAACAACAAATAAACTAGACTAGCCATTAGAACGTAAGACGATCATTTGGCTCTAGCCAGGATCATTGAGAAAGTTTGTATATCAGGACTGGAAATAATTCGGCTGACTTTACCATTTTGTTGAGCCCCTTTTGTGGGGAGGAAATGTTGCTTGTGAAGAGATGGTGTGATCTAAAACCAAACACTTGCACGTATAAATACAGAGAGAGAGAGAGAGAGAGAGAGAGAGAGAGGTTGAAAGATATAATCCTACAGGGTAGCAACAAGAACGAAAAGGAATCAAAAGGCATACAGTGGTTTGAGCAACTCTTCCTATACTTTGACTAATCTGCTGACAACTTGTATAGTTTAATGCCTCTCCCGAATTTGTTGGTATGTTCCTATTCG
Organism: Salix arbutifolia; assembly: GCA_025169955.1. Lineage (NCBI taxonomy): Eukaryota > Viridiplantae > Streptophyta > Magnoliopsida > Malpighiales > Salicaceae > Salix > Salix arbutifolia. The sequence goes on along the minus strand of CM045915.1, from coordinate 3,088,171 downwards.
TGAGGGAGTTGAGTGTCTTATAGCTACTTTTATATTTTGTAGTGATTATTTTTTATAATTCTTTTTAATATCAGTGCTGAAAACAAGACAAAAATCATTTTTTTATTTCAAAAACTCGTTTAAAACAAAAATAAACAGGCTGTTAAAGCTAGAGTTAATATTTAACGAGTTGAGTGCGACATCCAAAACTTAAAGCTTAAATCTTGAACTTCAACATAGAAGATGTATAGATTTTCGCGTATACGAGCTTTTATAAAAGGATGAACATCATCTGTACTCTAAAAATCCAAATTATAAAGCAATGAATCATCTTTTATATAAGAACATCTGTTTTCTCGTCTGTTTTTAATATAAGATAGTTAATGATAACTCATGAGAATAATAACATAAAAATGATTGAGTATTGGCTGCGACTACATTGATGAGTTAGTCAGGCAAGAGAAAAACTGGAATTACGGCTATATTTTCAACTACTTTGCTCGTAAATGCTTTCTGAAATGACGCCTGCGACGTTTTAAAATTCTATTAATGTTAGCGCATGTTTGGGAGTGTGATTGCGGTAGTTTTTTAAAGTATTTATTGTGCTGAAATACATCAAAATGATGTTTTTTTTATTTTTTTAAAATAATTTTTGAAATGAACACATCAAAATGATCTAAAAACACCAAACCACCAATCTTTAAAATGAATTTTTTTTTTTAAATTTCGGCAAAAAACCAGTAAGATCACGCCAAACCCAATGCCAAACCCAAACGGGCAAAAGCTCCTCAGCATATCAGTAACGTTGGGTCCTGTGTATATATATCTCATGGCCCCATACGTTTATCAAATATTCAAGCTAAGGATGCTCTTCTGTGTATTGTAATGCTATTATTATAGCTGCTGACGTCAATAAATGAGACCCCGCAACTACCAACATCCATATGTATAAAACCTGCTCTATACTGATAATATTGTGCTCGCATCACAGTTTAGCAGAACCAGAATAGAAAAGAGTGTCCGATTCGGAGTTTTCAAATAATCAATTAAAAGCTGTGTTTTTAAATTTTATAAATGCCAATTAGTTTTCTTTTTCTTTTTACAATATGCTGCGACGCAGAGTTTATCTTTCAATGATAGCAATCGATGTAGTCCATTAAGGATTGCAACTTTCTCCAACGCCTTTGGAGAGATCCAAATGAACTCCAATTGTTGTTTTTTGCATCGTTCAAACCAGATGTCCAGTGGGAGAGAAGATTTACAAAGCTTTTGGTTATTAATTAAAAAGAAAAAGAAAACTTGAAAAAAAAGAAAAGGATTCGATACATTCTAGGCTCCGGCCAGCCGAAAGAAAGAGAGATCAAGGCTCATATGTAGAATAATGAAAACCAACCAACTGATCATAGTAAAACCACTCTTATTTGACAGCAGAGCATCTTCATATAACTTATATTCTGGTCAACTCAGCATTGTTTCTGAATTTGAATGAGACAGAGACTCGAGAATTTAATATGTTTCGTGTAGAGTTGTGGGGGGGCATTAGGAAGAAACGTAACGTTTCCATGAAAATGAAGTTTTGGCACTTAGTTCTTCTTCTTTGTTCCAATCCTTAAACTGTAGTAGAAATACAAGGTTTCAATACATACGTACGTAAATACATACATATATACATACATACGAGTATGGTCTATTCGGAGAGTTGGTAAGATTAGACAGCCTAGTTTCTTGGCCGAATTCATTCGATGAAGGCAAATAAAATAAATTGATTTTAGATAGATTTGTTTCTACAACTTGCTCCGGCACGGCAGGGCTAAGTCAGAATCAAACTGATTTCTGGGGTAGCCGAAGAGATACTTTATGTCTGTTTCTGATGGAAATTATGTTATTAAAGTGTTTTTTTTATTTTAAAATAATATATATTTTTAGTTTTAACATAAACATATTAAAAAAATAATAAATAAAACGACAATGAAACCGTAAGGTTATAAAAACCATTCAACTAGAGTGTCATCAAGTTCAAACTTCAAAGCCGCAATAGAGTGGGGTGACCTGTGAAGCTGCTTAATTATGATTATGAACCTTTTCTAGATAATAAACTTTGAATACAACACTTTTATTAAAAAAATATTAATAAAAATGTCAAGCTACTATAATTTAACTAAGTATGCTAGTATCTTAGTTTTTTTTTAATTATTATTATTATTATTATTATTAAAGGGTAATCAAATTTTTGAAGGATGGGTCCTCGATTATCATAAACTGTGGAACTTTCTTTCCTATAAAAAATAATAGTAAATATTATATTATAAAAAAAATTGTAATAACAAGGGAGGGGAATTCACTGTCCAATGCTTACATATGATTTAAAAAAAAAAAAAACATATATCATTTAATATTGTATTTATTGAGCAATAAGTTTGATGAATTTTTTAATTTTTTTATGGATTATTCAAGTATCATAATTTAGATTGTGTATTAATATAGCTAACTTGAGTCTTTTTTCTAACTGATTTTGTCCTTAATTTTATACTTTAAAATTAAATTGACTGGGAATTAAATTTAATTATTTTTTTCATGAAATTATTTTAATTTTGTTATCCAAGTCGTGAGTTTAGTAGGTTAACTATAGATATCTTTAGGTTTTTTTTTAATATACATTTTTTAATTTAATCATATAATATTAAATTGGTTGGTAAATAGACTTCATATTTTGTTTTAGTTTGCTTGTTATGAGGTTATTTGGGCTTGAGATCTAAGTTGTGAGTTTAACGAGTTAACCCGGTTAACTTGTATTATTATTATTTTTTATCATTTTAATTTTAATTTTAATCCTATAATATCAAGTTAACTAGGAATTATATTTCATAATTTATTTTAATTATTTTTCTATGAGATTATCTTGATCTCATGATTTTGATTACGAGTTTGACAAGTTAACTTGAGTTTACTCAAGTTATTTTTTTAATCTTTATTTTATTTTTTTTCAATCTTATTTTTTCATCACTAGGATGGTTAGGAATCAAGATTCATATATTTTTTTAATTATTTTATATGAAATTGTCATGATTTTATAACTCGGGTAACAGATTTGACATATCAGTTCGAATATTGTCATTCAAATTATATCTAAGCTCACTAAGTTGACCGACATGTCACTCTCCACGTAGTTATATTTGTTTTTCTACTAGGAAATACGTTAGTCATTCGTGAATATTTTTATTCATGTTTTAAAAATATATAATTTAACCCGCGCAACGTAGCATGTGAATGAAACTATAAATTCAGAATTAACCAATCACCAGCATAAGAAATACACAAGAAAACCTAACAAATTTAAACATCGTGATGCATCTTAAGTCCATAATCATCAGTCAAAAATGTCAAAGAACAATGGATTCTATAATCTTCAAATTGGATTATTGGCATAGGCCTCACCGTAGACTCCAACACAAGAAGAAGGCCTGGAAATCTATGGAGGCTACCTGTGAAATGATAAATGGGCCTAATCATAAAGAACACGTCGCTCGGCCTTTGACCTGTATGGCAAATTGGAAAGGGGGCTTGGACAGAGGATGGATTGCTTGTATGGATGAGATTTTGTTTTTATTCGCGTTTCAAAAAGTTTAATTTTTTTATTTTAAATTAATTTTTTATGTTTTTATATTGATGTATGTATTTATATCAAAAATTAAAAAAAATATTTTAATATATTTTTAAATAAAAAATAATTTTCAAAATCAACCCCATTACAAACAGAAACTTGATGCCCGGGAGCATTTGATTTTAGTTGCGAGTATGGTTTAGATTGAATTTAAAAATTATTTTTATTTAAAAATATATTAAAATATTTTTTTAGTTTTATTTTTTAAAAAAATATTTTTGCATTACCATGAAAATAATTTAAAAAAATAATAATTTAAAATAAAAAAAATAATTTAAAAAACAAAAAACACTTACAAGTTAATTTAAGATGTCTCCAGCACTGAAAAATCTGGCACGTTCTGTAATTATGGTCACGAGAAAGTGAATTAATGACTAATTTTGCAGATCCGTGCAAATAAAATAACATAACTGGCAATGTTGACGCAGCCTCGTCAAATTTATAACGAGTCATGATGGTGAAGAAAACTGGACCGCGAAAGGGATTTCGCTTGATCTTCATTGGTTCGTAGCCATCTAGCCATTAGGGACAAAGCTACACCGAACGAGCCACCATGGTTGCCGACAAAAATCGAACGGGCCTCAAAAAATGGACCAGAAGGAGACAAAAGTTGTCGAGGATTCACCAAGAAAACCCTCGGCGTTGTTAAAACGCGACCTCCACGCGTTTTGTTTAGCATTACGGTAGGTTGTTTTTTTTTTTACTGTGGTCTTAGAATTATTAGTTTAATATTTTAATATATTTTTTAAACATATTTCATTGCATTACTAAATACACATAATTCTTTTGAGTCTGTATTTGTCTGTGGTTTGTTGCGTTTGAAAATATTTCTACTCTAATTAGATGGATTGTTTGGTTATATATATATATATATATATGTTGAGTCCGTATCAAATTATGGAAAGAATTTAGATTTTTAAAAAATATATAAATTTGTATTTTTTCTAAATATAAAATTTAGATTAACAAGATGGAATCATGGTTTCACATGTAGTTTAATAATTATAAATAAATGAGTTATTGAAAAAATATATATATGTTTTTTCTTTAAATTAATTTTGATTTTTTTTTATTTTAATTTAAATTATTTTGTATTTTTATATAAGTTTTAATATACTGATGTTCAAAAAATTAAAAAAATATATTATTTTAATATATTTGCAAAGAAAACATTTGTTTTAAAATTAATATAAACATTTAAAAGAAAACAGAAAATCCACCCGTCATTGGATTTGTAATTTGCTTGACTTTTTGAACAGTTATCAGCTAAATAGCTTTCTTCTTCATTGAACTGAAGAGAGAGAAATCAAAAGAACTGTATTTTTCACTCTGCAACGCTCGATTCCACACACAAGTAACACACCCAAACCCAATGGATCTCCGTGAATCGATCGGGAACCAAACCGACGTAGCATTGACCCTCTCCAAGCAAATTCTCTTAACCGAATCCAACAACTCCAACTTGGTGTTCTCGCCGCTGTCAATTCAGGTGTTGCTCAGTCTCATCGCCTCCGGGTCCAAGGGCCCCACTCTTGATCAGTTGCTCTCCTTCCTCAAGTCTAAGTCCAGCGATCACCTCCGCTCCTTCTCCTCTGAGTTATTGGCTGTTGTTTTCACCGACGGGAGCGCAAGTGGTGGGCCACGATTGAAGTTCGCCAATGGCGTTTGGGTGGATAACTCACTGTCTCTTAAGCCTTCTTTCAAACAGGTTGTGGACAATACCTATAGGGCCGCGACTAATCAAGTTGATTTCCAAACCAAGGTACACGATTAATTTCAAATAACTCGTTTTTCTTAGCTTTACAAATTACAATAATTTTTTTGTTAGGAACTTGAGAGGATAAATTGGTTCTTTTCATGTAGTCTAAGTGGTTGTAATTTATCAGTAGGAGTAAGCCATATGTATTGGTGTTTTTCAAAATTCCTGGACTGATTCCTTAGGAAGGTCTAATGATGCTGTACTCTGTTTCGTACTGGTTATTGATGTTCTAAGTAGATGCTAATAACCTTAATGTTGATGTTTGTGGTGGTGGTGGTGGTGAAGGCTGTGGAAGTGACCAATGAAGTTAACACATGGGCTGAAAAGGAGACCACTGGCCTCATCAAAGAGGTTCTGCCTTCTGGGTCAGTTGATAGAACGACAAGGCTCATTTTAACAAATGCACTCTATTTCAAAGGAGCTTGGAATGAGAAGTTTGATGCATCGACCACAAAAGATGACGACTTCTACCTGTTGAACGGGGGTTCGGTTCGTGTGCCGTTTATGACGAGCAAGAAGAAGCAATTTGTATGTGACTTTGATGGTTTTAAAGTCTTAGCTCTTCCTTATAAACAAGGTGAAGATAAACGCAAATTCTCAATGTACTTCTACCTCCCAGATGCTAAAGATGGGCTGCAAGCTTTGGTTGAGAAAGTGGCTTCTGAATCTGGATTCTTAGATCGCCACCTTCCACAAAAACAAGTAAAAGTGGATGACTTAAGGATTCCAAGGTTCAAGATTTCCTTTGGGTTTGAAGCTTCCAAAGCTCTAAAGGGACTAGGATTGGTGTCACCTTTCTCTAATGAAGCAGACTTGACCGAGATGGTAGACTCTTCTGCAGGGCAGGGCCTCTGTGTTTCAAGCATATTCCATAAATCATTTATTGAAGTGAATGAAGAAGGCACAGAAGCTGCAGCTGCTTCTGCTGGTGTTGTAGCTTTGAGAGGTCTTTCCTTTCCCACAAAGATAGACTTTGTTGCTGACCATCCATTCCTTTTCCTCATCCGAGAAGACATGACTGGAGTGGTGATGTTCGTAGGCCACGTCCTCGACCCCTCACAGGCCAAGTAATCTTCCATACAGGAGAACTGATGTGTACGTGGATCAAACCTAACATATATAACTGTAAGTTACTTCTGTCTGGTTTTTGTAATGTGTTTGGCCTGTCCAGTGGTGGTTTTGATGCTGGATTGTGTCTACTGTATTTTGCTTTGAATGAGGTTTTTCCCCTCAATAATAGATTGTATGGATATGGCAGATTACTATGTTATGTTTGGATTCATCTATTGCTTGTAGCTACGAAAACATAAGACGTGAGCTTTTCTTGCTCTGTTAAACTCGTCTCTGACGAGTAATGCAAACAGAATTTGAAACCATGGATTAGATTATCGTTCTGAATAAGGTGAAACTGATATCGCTACAACCCTGAATCGTCCGGCGCTAGAATGAAATTATTTATGGATCCGTTAGATGGTCTAGAAAAGCTTGAGTATGAGGAGTGTTTTTATATGGATCCGTTAGCCTGGGGTTCTGGGCTGCAGATTCATCCTGCGGAGGCGTTGTCAGGTCGCAAAATTTCAAGTTTGAAGCTCACTCGATAAATCCTTTATCTAAGTAAATGCAGTTTAGCCGCTGTGGCAGATGGCTTTCCCAACCAGGATAGACTTTGAAGCTCACCATTCATTCCTGTTCACCATTAGAGAAAACAGGGCTGCAACGACGTTGCTGATCGCCCAAGTGCTCGAGCCACCGCAGGTCTTTCTGCAGCGCGTTTAAGTACATCAAGCTATCTGAGAGGTACATTAACTCAATTTTGTTTTTTTGTTTTTGTTTTATTTTCAATAACAGACTGTATTTTTAGGTGCACGTTCACATGTATTTAGTCATATATACACTCAGGCATACATGCACCAAGGCATGCTAGCTAGTTTGGTTGACAGCAAGATCGAGGCGCCATAAACCTTATAAAGGTCATGTACATATGATCAAGTAAATGGAATTTAAAAATCCTGCATTTTATTTATAAACTTAACAAAAGGATGAACAGCTTAGCTTGCTAGGATGCAGCTCGTCAATCTAGGTTCCATTGAAGTTCAGAAAATTGCTCAGTAGAAAGTTTTCTTCTTCAATTGTAAATCTTGCCGAGTTGACAGTAAGAAGCAGAGAGGTAACACAGATACACAAGTAAAACTAAAACCAGGGGCGAAGCTACGTTGTAGAGAAGGAGAGCAATTGCCCCCCTTGAGTTTTTGAACCCTCCCCTTTAGTCCTTCTATCGTTTATTTTTTCACATAGGTCCGGATAAATATGCATCAATTGCCCCCTCTTAATTTGTCTAACCTATCCCATTTCTGAACCCAAAAGCAGATATTCTTACAAAGATGAGAAACGAAACATGTCATTTAAGATCAGCTGCGCCGCCTGGGACTAATCGAAGGACCTTGCATGGCAGTTAGACGTCGAGCAGTGCGTTCTCCTGGATTATTTAGAGTAGAATGTTCTATAACCCCAGAAACAAGAATTGCACCTAAGCACAACATAGCGAAGAACTCTCCCTGAAGCAGCATATCCATCTCTTCGCTCTTAAATATTCGCTAATCTCTGTGTAGAATTAAGCGAACCGAAATACGAGCAGCAGAAACACAATCACACACATAAAAACAGAATACAGGGGTGGGGTGGGGTGGGGTAAGAAACAGGGGGCAGCAGCAGGAAAGAGAAGACAATATTTAATTTTTAATACGACAGCAAGCGTTGTTTCTACTTTGTTTCGTTATTGTTCTTGTAATAATAATTTTAAAAATCAAAATAAGTTTCTGAAAGCTATTTTTTCTTGTTTCTTGTTTCCGTATTTCTAATTCATTAAAAGGTTATTTTAATTTTGTATCTTTTAAGTTTTAACCGGACAGATTGACATATGATTTAGGTGACCTTGGATTTAGATAAGGTTAGAAGGTTATTTTTAAATTATTTTTTATTTTAAAATATATTAAAATGATATTTTATTATTTTAAAAAAATAATTTTGATATCTGTATGTTAAAATTATCTAAAAACATTAAAAAAATTAATTTAAATTAAAAAAATAAAAATAAAAATATTTTATTTTATAAAAAAAAACTCTTAAAATGCAGTGTCAAACATGACATTAAAAAAATAGAAGAAGGATTGATTTATTGTGACAAATAAAAACTCAGTCAAAATCTATTGATTTTTATTTTTATTCAAAATAATATATTTTAATTTTTTTTATAAAATAAGAAATAAGTTAACCCATGTAGAACTTGTTCCGGATCTATTCTCATATCATATTTAAAAACTATTCTTTGTTAAGACAATAATTTTGAATTAACAATTATTTTTAACATTCCCTTCATTTATCAATAAAAAAAATAAAAAAAGATAAATAAAACAAAAACTAATAATATCATAGGGATAATTTATATATATAAATATTTTTGAAAGAAATGATCGAACTTGTATATAAAATGAAACTGAACCCTAATTATCATTGTTTTTCATGTTTACATACATAGATGTCAACATCGACTTCCATATCCATGGGCCGGGCTAATATGTGTTGATGAGTTTTGTGTCTTCTTCAGTACCGTCTCGGCCTAGTGCCTTTCTCCGTTTTCAGTTTAGGGTTTAGTACTCAGCTGGTGAGCATACATATCAAAACCAATTAATATTATATTGTAAATTAGTTTAATATAAAATAGCAACAATCATCCCTTTCAAATCATGTTATTTTGAAAACTGGCTAGCGTCAGGAATCGGGTCGATCAAATCTCTAATCTGCCCATCAATCTTATCCAAGTAAATCACGGTAAAGCTCGTTAGTAATGGGGTTAAAGAGACTTCGATGTCAAAAAATTTGAAATTTGTATAGGACCTATATTCTCTGTAAATATTTAAAATAATCGGGGTTTTATTTATTAATCTAAACCTATAAAATATGTTTTTCAGATAATGAAATTTTATTTTAATAAAAAGAAAAATAGGGTTAAAAAGTTAAGGAAATGGGATTTGGAAAGGAAGGAGAAGAAGCTTTAATCTACACTTGCATGTCATTTTTCCTTCAACTCGGAAAATCACAAGCTTTTGTTTGCATAGGCTTGGAATATGCTTCGGTCACCTGCAAAAACGAGGCTGCGCGTTGCCCATGCTCTGTTTTCACGTATCTGAGTTGAATGGCACTTCAATTTCGAGGCACATGTTCCGATCCAAATTCAAGGCGCGTCTTTTGCTTCTTCATATTAATCATTGCTTCGAAGATATCAATATCATCGAAGGTGACAGAGGATATACAGAGGGGCACGTCACTATTTTCTCTTCAATTATTCAGGTGAAATTTAGATTAGATTCAGATCTTTGTGGGCCGGTGCTCTTAAAGCATCGTATATACCTGCGTTTTTAAAAAGAATTAAAAAATATTATTTGATTTTTTATTTTAAATTATTTTTTATGTTCTTATATCATTTTTATATGATAATGTTAAAAATAATTTTTTAAAAATAAAAAAATATTATTTTGATTTATTTCTAAACAAAAAAATATTTTCAAGAACAATTTCAACTACACTTTCAATCATTCACATATTATAATAAGTTAGTGTAAGACCGTCAAGAGAGAGTCTCTTTTTTTAAGTTATTTTTATTTAAAATCTATGTTTTTAAAATAATTCTTGTTTGAAAATATATTAAAATAATATTTATTTATTAATTTTTTTTTGATATATCACATTAAAATGATTAAAAAATATCAATTTTTTAAAAAACAATTAATGAAAACTAGGTTACATCTCAATTACAAACACCCATGTCATGTAATTTCTATTTTTTATGTTTTAAAAATGTGTTTTGCTTCAAATAATATCAAATTAAATTATTTTTTTATGGTTTTAATGTGTTGATATCATAGTATATTTATTAAATAATTTTAATATATTTTTTTAAAGAAAATACATTGCGCCATAATATAAAACACATAACGAATAGGATTCTTGTATATGTAAATTAATTTTTTACTTTATGTGTTTTGAAAAGACTATTTACGTGTGTATATTTTGAATATTTTAGATAAATGAAACCTAATTGCCAGGCGAGAAAAAAAATCAAATTATTACTTATTCAACTATTTTGGTTCGCCTTTTCTTTATGGGATGGGAGAATCTGTCGTTACAAGAAGAAACTATTAAACGAGGCACTTGCCCCCACGAACCGAGTTACCTTCACATGGCTGGCGCGAAATTTCAAATCCTGAACGGTTCGCTCGATCTATCATTTTATCTCGGCAGGGGGCATCAACAGCCTCCTGTATCGCTGGTTCCATTCCGATATTACCAGTCCACCGTGCCAGAGCGAGGCTCTCCCCCCCCCCCCAGAATTGCCATTATAATAAGCACCACCAAGAAGGCAAGAAGAACCAATCCTTTCAAGTGGGAAAAGGCGCAGCTACACAACATGATCCAACGGTAGATTCAGAGTTTACGAGCTACTATTCGGGGTTTGCAAGCATTCATGATTGGGGCAAGAAACGTAGTTTTCGGGCGGGGCCATAGCACTGCCACTGAGGGAAAAAGATGACCTTGACATGATGGTGGCATGGGCCATGTATGTGTATGTTTCCGATAAGCTTGCCCCATATCTAAGCTTTCTTTTTGGTTCGGATGGGACTGGATAAAGAACCGGACACCAATGAAAAAAAAACCTCGATCGTTTCTGCTTTTTGGGCTCGATTAGTCTGTGAACACATGATTTGAAAAGACAGCAATGGAGTAATTGTTAGACTACTTGCACTGTAAAATTGACGATATCGTCGGGAGACGATCGAGAATGTGTGAACGAAGCAAGGTTTCCATGACTTTATTTGTGTTTGATAATATACCACTGGATATTTTTTAAAAAACATTTTAAAATTAAATATATATATATATATATAATAATTTACAATCATATCAAAATTATTAAAAAAATATTAGATATAAGTCTCAGAACGAAAGCAACCTTGGACCATGAAATTAACAGGAGAATTATTGAAGGCATGTAAAAAAGGGAAGACTTACGGAGGCACATTTAACCACTTTGATTTTGACTAGCTTGTTTTTCATTGTATTTCAAAAATTATTAACAAAAAATAAAAATAAATTTTAAATTAATTTTTTTTTGTTATTTTTAAATATTATTTTGATATATATATAAAAACACTTTAAAAAACTTAAATCACATTACCAAATAGATACTTAAATTCCTTGTAAATTCGTTGGATCATTCATCGTATTCCCAGACACAAAAGCTCCAGTGCGCCATGTGAAAACCTAACTCTTGGACCAATTTAGTTTAAGAAAATATGCATTTTTCAAGAACAATACATAAAAATAGAATAATCTGAAGAAAAAAAATTAAAATCATAGTTTATAAAGTCATTTAATTGTATTGTATTCAAAGTATCGTAATTATATATAGAATATTAATTTTATTTGGTTCAGGTTAAAAATTATCATAAAATAATTATATTGTTGACTAGAAAAATCATTATATTAAATTTACAATAAGAAAATAAATTTATGATACTGACTAAACATGAAAATATATATAAAAAATAATTTTAATTACCTGCATTGCTAAAAGTGCTTGTGTGTGTGTGTAGAAGTTGTGTTATTTACTTTTTATTTCAAAAACACAGAACAAAAACCATAAAAAACTCTAAAATGAAATTATTATTATTATTATTAATGAAATAAAATTAATGGTAATGGTTATAGATATTAAATAGGTGGTATTTTATATTCTAGTGATTTTAAGTTTCAAATACAACAAAACAACTAGACAAGGACATTGTTTTAACCTAATTAGAAAAAAATTACTTTTATTATATATGATTTTTCTTAGACCTATCAATCTGACAAGGACATAACAAGGTATAACTTTCACATAAAAAATAGGAAGATTAATTCGAAAAATGAACCCTGAATGATTCCAAACAGTAAACACTGTGACAACCTCGACCGTAGCCTACCTCAAAGTTCATGCCAATTTAAGATATTTACTTACATGACAGTACCCGATGGGTGGAAAAAATCCTCCATCGATTTATTTTTTATATTTTTTCTCGACAGTTTTGTTGACTGGCTAGGATATTTGTTTGTTTATAAAATATATTTTTTAAAAAAAATAAAAAATTATTTTTTATGATATTTTAATGTATTGATATTAAAAATAACTTTTTTAAAAATAATAATAAAATAATATTTAATACAATTCTAAACATCAACTAACATTTAATTCTTCATACAACTTTTGCGCTCTTGGTACTTTGATATAACCAACAAATGATTAATAGATCTTGTTTGATATCATATGAGTAATTATTATTTAAATTATAATTTTTTGTTTGGAAATATATTAATGTATAATAATTTAAAATATAAAAAAAACTTTTTAAAACAGAGAAAAATAGGTAACAAGATAGAAAGAAAGAAAGCATCTCGATCCTCGAAGAACGAAGAGAAGCGTCCACACGTACTTGTTCTGCTCATAGGTTAACAAATGCTATGCTGTGGCTCATTGCTTATATGCACCCTGGACCACGACAACCTTAACGCAATCCCAAGTTCCAAAGTTTAATAATTTTCTGGATCTCAATCTCCTTCGTAATCTTCTCATTATAGATCTCTATTTAACTGCTTAATCCTAAATATAATTCTCGTTTTGCTGCTTCTGCTTAATCTCCTTATTTCATTTTCTTTTCTTGGAAGGGCGCTAAAGGGACTTTCTTTCATCTTTTCATATTTCATTCACAGCCACTAAAATATAGAACGCTGTTGAAAGGCCTGGTAGTGATCAGTAGCAGCAACCTGAGCAAGAGAGAGTGACGGGTAAGCGACAGGGAAGATAACAAAGATGGGAGAAACTGCTCACAACCCAGCGCCGGTACTGGCAGCTGCACCACCTCCATCATCACTAGCTTTTTCAAAAGGTCCCTCTTGGTCCCCGTCTGAGATACTCCAAAATCTCGAGTACTGCATCCACTCCAATCCTTCTTGGCGTTAGTTCACTCATCTTTTTACCCTTTTCTGATTCATATCTTTTCTTATCTTATTGCCTTTTTGTGATTCATATATATATATAAAATCCTTTAAGTTGTGTTTTTGTCAAATTTGATTATTCAATTCTGAGAAAAAGCTGCTATGATCACTTTTTTGTTAAAATAAAATTTATAGTTTATGCACGACTCCAACTATCTCTCGCCTCTGATTCCGATTCTCTTTTAAATTTCTGAAAGTTTTAATTATTATTTTTATATCTAAACCCTGGTGGTCTTCCTGGTATCAATAACATATGTATATTTAACAGCTAGTTATTCAGAATTATTTTTGAACTAAGTGGATATTTGTCGACGAAATCAAGTGTCTGATTCTTGTAATTAACCACAGCCGAGACATTTCTGCTGGCTTTCCAACACTACATTGTGATGCTTGGAACTACGGTCTTGATTACACGTACTCTTGTGACTCAGATGGGCGGGGACGCTGTACGTTTTTTTCACCGTCAGATTTTTTTTTGATGATTCATTAATCATTTGGCAGGTTCTTATCTTTTAATCTGGTCCTGGTGTTACCATGAACAGGGTGATGCTGCGCGTGTGATTCAAACGTTGCTGTTTATGTCAGGAATCAATACACTGCTCCAGACATTTATTGGAACACGGCTTCCCACAGTGATGGGTCCTTCCTATGCTTTTGTACTTCCAGTTTTATCAATCATCAGAGATTACAATGATGAAACTTTCTCAAAAGAGCATGATGTAATAGTTGTTAAGCGTATTTAATTGGTCTGTCGTTTTTAGCTGCAATCAATGGTCTATTCTAATATTTCCTTGACCACCATTTTCTCCCCGGTTGCGATGATGTGGTCGATTGCAGAGATTTGAAGCCATTATGAGAACTATACAAGGATCACTGATTGTTTCTTCCTTTATCAACATCATTCTCGGGTATAGCAAAGGATGGGGTACTTTGACAAGGTAACTTGATAGTAATCTCGTGTTAGAATTCGTTCTTCTCATCTTCTTGCTTACAATCTTGTTGTTCAGTAGCAGCAGCTCGAGTTCTAGTGTAGAAACTCGGTAGGTTCTCTTTATGATATTGTTTTTTGATAATTTCCCTTCTCTGCTTTAATGTTCCCAGGCTCCTTAGTCCCATCACTATCGTACCTGTGGTTTGTGTTGTGGGTCTTGGTCTGTTTATGAGGGGCTTTCCACTTGTAAGTTCACTTAATGAAATGAAGAATATTGGTTGGTGAAAGTGATAGGTTGATCTGATAACAAATGATTTTCTTATGTTCTATACAGCTTGCCAACTGTGTTGAGCTTGGCCTGCCTATGCTGATTCTGCTGGTCATTTGTCAGGTAATTTGCCCTCTTCAGAATGTTAAGTTAATCATATAAAATCCACCTGGTATGAAGATCATAAAGCCTATTTTTGCCACAGTATTCGAAGAATCTCCACTCCAGCGCCCGTCCTGTACTTGAGAGGTTTGGCCTACTCTTCTGCGGTGGTATTATATGGGCTTTCGCTGCTATCCTCACCGTTGCTGGTGCTTACAACAATGTGGGGTATCGAACTAAACAGAGTTGCCGCACAGACCGATCATATCTTATATCATCTTCTCCATGGTATTGGTTCTGGATTATTTATCTATGTAGGTTCGGTAGAGTTCATAATTCTATGAGAAAAGGAAGACTTAAAGTACCCTGCTAATTGAAAATCATTTGCTCGTATTTTGTTTTAGGGTTAGAGTCCCATACCCGTTTCAATGGGGTGCACCTGTATTTAGAGCAAATCATGTCTTCGGGATGATTGGAGCAACACTTGTTTCAGCTGCAGAGGTTTGTTCACCATTTCAGAAACACCTTTTTTGTCTTCCACTTATTCTGGAGGCACTTTGTGAGGTTTTAAACAACTAACAGGGCCTTTGATATGAATTTCCTAATTTTAACCCTTTATGATTATGAATATGGTTTCTGACCTCTCTATTTCTTTGATGGAAATGGGAGATTTCCCGTTCAAGCATTTCTTTTTCTAACGAGTCCATCTACTTTGATGTAGTCAACCGGAGCGTTTTATGGTGCTGCCCGACTTGCAGGTGCTACGAGCCCCCCGGCTCATGTTCTCAGCCGAAGTATTGGTCTACAGGTCAAGTCTCTGAAAGCTATGCCCACCCCTCTCTCTACCATTTCTATCCCTAACGGTTGTTGTTTTTAAAAACAGGGTGTTGGCCTGCTGCTTGATGGGATTTTTGGTGCTGCTGTTGGCTCCACTGCATCTGTGTAAGGGATCGGTTTCCCCCCCCTTCTGCTTTCTGCTGCTGATCTATGCTTAATTATCTGATATTTGAGCCACTGCAGTCTCAGTTGGGACAATGCAGATTTGCCTGTGCAACTGCTTCCTGTATCTAATAGACCAGTAGGAAAAATTTGCCACTAATTGGATAACTCACGAGTTCCATTGGAATTTAAGCGTTTTATTTTTATTTGTTTTGCTCTTCCACCAGAACCCAGGTATTTGAGATTATTAGATGAGTCGCGGCAATAATTTGTTTATAGTCCATTTTCCTGGATAACACACTTCTTTCTGCAATATTTTGGTTGGCATAATTAATCTTATCTCAAATGCTGAACCTTTGGTGGTTGGCAAAGCTTTCTTCATTGGTGCTTTGATGTTCATATGATATTTTCAGGCTAACCGCTTTAGAGTTGAGCTTTTCTCACATATCTCAGCTAACACATAGGGGGGTTGTGTTTTTGGGGGGAAAATAAATCTAAATCCTCTGTAAAGTGATATGATTACAAGGGGAAATGCCGATGTTTTATGATTACTATTAAATTGACTGATGGCTGAAATGATTTTGCAGCGAAAATGTTGGGCTTCTTGGACATACACACATAGGGAGCCGAAGAGTGGTGCAGGTTTCAACTGGTTTCATGTTTTTTTTCTCCATCTTTGGTATGTCTCAATATCCATCATAAGATCCGTTAGAAAATTGCACGAGGTCCGAATTCATTTTTATTGCGGTGCATTTCATCTTTCAGGGAAATTTGGAGGCTTGTTCGCGTCCATTCCTCTGGCAATATTCGCCGCCGCATACTGTGTGTTATATGGCATCGTTGGTGAGTGATTTTGCAGGTTTTGAAATCTTATTTTGTTTTAATCATATGTTATCTGTCGATGAGTGTAATTTGCTCTCGTTTTCCTTTCCTGCAGCTGCAATTGGGATTTCATTTATACAGTTTTCAAACACCAATTCCATGAGAAACCATTATGTTCTGGGGCTGGCTTTGTTCCTTGCGATTTCGATACCACAGTATTTTGTCAGCAACACCACTGGGGATGGACACGGCCCAATTAGAGCAGATGGTGGATGGGTAAGTCGCATGAAAACACCACTAGCCTTCTATTGGTTTCCTACATTTTTTGGGCATCATTTGACGGCTCTTATGTTGTTCATCCACAACCACCACCTAGTATTTTAATGTGAAATCGTCAAAAAAAAAAAAAAAACTTTTTAGCAACGAGGAATATGTTTGGTCGATGCTCTCGGACCGAGGAATATGACTTCACTTGTACTGGCTGAATAACATGTATGCTTTTTGATTCTGCAGTTCAATGACATATTGAATACAGTTTTCTCATCGCCTCCGGCGGTAGCCATGATTGTCGGGACGTTGCTTGATAACCTGCTGGAAGCAAGGAGCACCAGCAACGACCGAGGGATTCCATGGTGGAAACCTTTCCAGAACAGGAAGGGTGATTCCAGATCAGCCGAGTTCTACGGCATGCCTATCAGGATAAATGAGTGGATGCCCACCAGATATCTCTGAAAATAAACCCCACTTCCTTGTATATATTATTAGCTAAACCGTGAGCAAATACCATTTTAATATATATATATTTTGAGCCCCACACGTTGATCCGAAAGAACTGTAACCACTAGCCACCAAGTAGTCGTTTTCCTTTTCGTCAGCCATCTTCCTGACTCGGCTCCGTTGGTCTCAGCACTAAGGTTTTGTTAATAGTCTCTGGCGGCTAGCCACAGGAAGTGCGTTGTGAAATCAAGACGTCTCTGTGAGCAGATATTTTAGAAGATTAGACAATCCCCGTGAATGGAGAACTAATTGCATACAAGATTTTCTTTCCTTGTTATTATTAATATAAGATTCTCCCATTGTCGGCCATGGTTACAGGTGCCTTCTTGAGTATTTGTTTACTGTTTCTCTCATCTCCTTGTCAGGCTACGTGTTTCATTTGTTTAATTGGAGCAGATCCTCGATATTCAATCAATTTCAATGGAAGGCAATTCCAGATTTTTAGTCCAATTATGACATAACGTGTGGCATTTATTTCCTAGTAACGAATATGATTTCTAGTCCAAACCCAAGGTGTTAGTAATACTTGTTGGTGGTGTTTTCTTTTTTTAATTGGAATATAATGTTTCAGTTTTGGAATGTTTTATTGTGTTATTTCAGGGTTATATATATATATTATTAAAAAAAATTAGTTCATATTCAAAAATAAAATCATTTAGAATTGTTCCATTTTATTTAAAAAAAGACATAATAAAATGATTTTTATGAATAAAATTATGAATATGTATGATATTATTAGAATGCCATCAATCTTGTAAGGTCATTACATTCTCTGATTGCTCTGAAATTTTAACATAATATATATAAATATGTTAAGAGATTCCTCGTAAAATTTCATCTCAATTTAACGGTCGGATTAAGAGATGTGATTGATATTGTAAAATTATTTATTATTTAAAAAATATATATTATTTGACCGAAACGGAACGGACGAAATGAAACCTGAACGTTTCGGCTAGTATTTGGCCGAAAAATCTGGAACGGAAAAAGCAACATCGTTTTGTCTTGTTTTTTTAATTAGTACAAAATATTTCGGCCAAAACAGAACGAAACTGACAACTCTGGTCCAAACATCCTCTAAGTCTTGTTTGTCTGTTTCGAAAATATTTTTGAAAAAAATATAAAAAATTCTTTTTATTATTTTTTTAAAATTATGTTTTTAGATTATTTTTATGTGTTGATCTCAAAAATAATTTTTTTTTAAAATATCATTTTAATGTATTTTTGAACAAAAAATACTTTAAAAAATAACCTCAACTACACCCATCTCAAAAACAATAATGTTACAAAAAAACCTGTTTGTTTTATGTTTCAAAAACATTTTTTTTTTAATTCATATTTTTTTATGTTTATAAATTAATTTGATATGATAACGTTAAAAATAAAACTAAAAATTATTTTAATATATTTTTCAACAAAAACATACTTGAAAACGTAACTCCTTACGATAGTTTAAAACAGTCCCCAAGTGTCTTACGCTACTGAAAGTAGAGTTATCGATTTTTCCTTGCTTGCCTAACACGACGAAGATTTAATCTATTAATTCTTGCGTGCCAGACAAGGTGGGCTTCTGGTGACCTTCATTCTTTGACTGAATTAATCATAGCTATTAAATTTGATTAAAATTACCATTTTAGATATTGGGTTAATTACTTAAATGCCAGTGGAGTCAACTTTAAAAAATATATTTTATTTTTTGTTTCAAACACGTCATGTAAGGGTTTTTTGTATATATATTTTATTTTATTTTGAAACTCAACCAGGTCGAGCTTGCGTGTATATATTTTAATTGCAAACTAAAAAGTAGAAGGTTTTACTGTAATCCTTATCATAAATTACTATTTATTAGAATAGTATTTTATGTTTTTCTAATCAATTTTTTTTTGTTATTTTTATTCTTTAATATTAATTTTTATTTTTTTAGATTATCATACTTTGAGGACACGGTTATAGATTTGACAGATTAACTCGGTTCAATTAACTAGCCTAATTGACTAAAAACAAATCTTTTTTTTATAATTTTATCGTTTAATATCGGGTTGTGATGTAGAACAGGTTGCGGAATCATATATGCTGAAGAGGGATCACCCGAAATTCAAAGGCAACTGAATTTCGGCAACCGGGTCGTCGAAGTCGGAATAACGCGAAACTCACCCAGTCATTGCGTTTCGTCGTTCACGGAAGAACTCAGGGGCCCTGACCTCGACCAGTTTTTGGCCAAATTCCATCGTTTCGGCCCCGATATCGTCATTTTTGCCATTTTAGGAAAGTTTCGTTTTTGCAATAACTTTTGATTTAAGAGTCCGAATTGACTTTGGTCAATTGGTACTCTCTCAGAATTCATAGGTTTTTGATATTCTGCATTTATCTCAAATTTGCCATTTATGGCAAATTTAATGTTTTATGTCCTTTCCTTTTCTGTATTGAATTAGGCTAGGGTTTTATCTTTAAGTATCCATTGTAAAACCTGCAGCCGACTGATCTTTCATTCTATTGAATAAACTTTGAGTTTGATTGAGATTTAATCTCGTTTTCTTTAATTTTACGGAATATTGACGTTGATCGTATTCTCGCGTGATTTTCTGCTGCGTCAGGTTGGTTGATAATTAGATTTCATGATTTATTTTATTTAATTTCTATTATGTTATTTTGGCCCCTTATCAAAGAATAATGCTTAAAATGTTAACCTTAATTAATCTGAGTTGATTTTTTTTCTAATTTCAAGATTTAATACTAGTTCGTTTAGGAATTGAGCTTAGTAGTTTATTTTAATTTTTTTATAGATATATTTTGGTCTCACAATTAAGATTGCAAGTTTTAGTATTTTAAAACTAGTTAAATCATGTTATTTTTTAAGATATTATCCCAGTCAAATGATCCGGGTCATGAACTTTACATGTTAACTCAAGTTGACTACTCATAAATTTTTTTTTCTTTTCACTAAAATTTTTTTAACAATATCTAAGTATTTTTTTATATTTTTTTTAATTCATACCATGTGAATGATTAAGTGGAAGTTTGATGGTGTGATAAAAATTATTCCTTTACAGTGTTTTTTTTAAATTATTTTTCAAATTAATCTATTAAAATATTAAAAAATAATTTAAAATAAAAAAGTAAAAAATCTTTAAACTTTTTCAAAAAAATCTTTGCGTGCGCAGAGGTTTTTAAAATTTCTTTACATGAAAAAAGGACTTTCTGTCCTTTTAAACTTAGAGCTTCCATCACCAGGTAAACTTCCAGGAGCGTACGTTGCACAGTAGTCAAGATATTGACTAAAGCAGATGTTGACAATTCAAGTACCGAGTCAACATCAAGAGTGACGACGGATTAAGATTCTTTCACGGGTCCACGCGGCATTCAACCACCAATCCATCTATCTCTTCCCGCGTTTTCTAAATCTCAGGACAAATCCAAGCATCGAACTAGGGCGTGGGCAACGTGACTAAAGTTTTCTTCCATCACCGGGCTCCAGCACTCCTTGATTGCAGACTGGTTGAAATGGTAAACGTTTTCTGACACAGAAATGGCGGTCGGTGTCTGTGCAAAGCTTTCATAACCAGATCATGAGCAGATGCTTTCACCAGGAAAAGAGAAGACAAATTTATAGATGATGGAAATTTACAACGAGGCAGGAAAGAAACAAAATAACGAAAAACATTTTTCATTGGAACTATATACATTAGACATGAATTACAATCAATCAACAATCATCAAGCCAGTCCAGATTAAAGTATTTTTCGGCAACTTGGACATCGAGATTAACCTGCTTCAAATCCTTCCATAACCAGGAAACATCCTCATCGCAGATTACTGCGCGTAAAGATTCTAATGATTTAACTGAATCTGGCAGCTTCATTAGCAAGCACTCTCTCATGTCAATCTTCTCCAGCCTTGATAGTTTACCGATCCCTTCGGGAAGAGCTTTCAGATTGACACATTGAGAGATGTCCAAGAACTTCAAACTAGCTAGGTCAGATGTACACGGGGGAAGCATTTTCAGGGATGGACAAGCAGACAACCTCAGAATCTGTAGGGATTTTAAGTTGCCCAGATAGGGAGGTAGTTTCTCTAGGTTGTGGCAGTTGGTGATACTCAGACTCTTGAGTGATTGCATCCTGGAGATGCTGGAGGGCAACTGGATTAAATCTTCACAGTGATCGACTGTAAGCTCTGAGAGACAAGGGAATTTCTGGGATGAGTCCATGACAGACTCATCAATACTGTTGTGTATCTTGCACAGTATTAGAGACATTTTTCGTAATTTCTGTAAAGGGACAGTAAATTCAAATAATCGAGAAAGGGATACTTTCTCAAGCCAAAGGCTCTTCAAATTAGCTAAATTAGAAAAAACGGAGAAGTTGCCAATTGTTGCATTGCTTGCACTGTAATTTATCATCACCAATGCCCTGAGCTTCGGCATATCATCAATGAAAGGAGGCAGGAAGAACTCATTTGCAGAAAAGTTCAGGACGAGCACTTCAGCCTTGGGAAAATCCATTCGGAACCAATCCATTTCCTTCATTTCACCTATTTAACAGAATCAAGAAAAAGTAGGCATTGGAAAAATGAAATAATTACTACAATCTCACTAGGTTGCATGGGTTAATCGCCTTATATAATGCAAAGCAAACAGAAAAGTAATGAAGATACCAGTATGAATCGAAACAATTTGAGCATTGAATGGTCGATCCGCATTTCTCTCCCATTCTCTTGGAAGCTGCTCTTCTCTTCTTGGCATAAGTAATCGCTTGCACTCATTTACATCTTCCCGAGAGCTCAAATGAATAGCAAGGTCCCGCAACACATCGTGTTGCATCACGCCAATCTCATAGTAGCTGCTATATTTGTCCCCAGCTCTGCAAATTAACCAATCAAAGGGTTAAGAAAGAAGGATTATGCCCTCTTAAATAAGAACAATGTGGTTGCTTGGCTTTCTACACATACCTGGCATCCCTCACCAGGGTGAGAAGATTCTTGTCGGAAAGCTCAACAAGAATTGCAAATGCTTCTTCATCGTCAAGGTCGTGTATCTCGACCCACACATTGATGAGAACATCAAGAGGGATCTTCTTATCTTCGGGGAAGGATCCCAGATCGAAGAAACATTCCCTGACCTTTTTAGATAGGAACTGGATGCTAATGGCCATCCTGTCAAGCAACTTGCTTTCATGAGACTCACAAATAGGTTCCCCTCTTGACAGCCTCTTTTTTGCACTTGCCCAGCAAATTTCAGGTTGGTCCCTTAGTGAAGCTCCAATCACTTTGAGAGCCAGGGGCAGGCCTTTACACTCATCAACGATCTAGCAGACACATTATCATTAGTGTTGGCAAAGAAAGTAACCAACTTTTCAATTTCAAAATCCACCACACCCTGTAACCAATGGAGAGCAGTGAATTGAAAGTTACCTGCTTGACCAAATTCGAATCAGCAGCCGGTGGAATAGATGTCTTTCCAAAAGCAGAGTGGCAAAACAAGGAGATTGCTTCATCTCCTCTCAGCAATTCGACATTGTAAGTAGCCTTAAAAACTGTCGGGAATTTGAAACGCGAAACGACAAGCGTTTTGCATCCAGCAACTTTAAAAATGAGCTGCTCAAGCACCTTTAGTGACCACACATCATCAAGAACAATCAACGTACTGGCTCCAATTCTCCATTCAAATTGAAAATCCCGATTTGGGACCAAATCATTGCCCATACCACCCATTCCATCAGCTCCTGTAATAAACCCAAAAATTTTCGCCCTCAATTGCTCCACATTCGGAGACTGTGATACTGTCAAGAACAAAATCCTGTTCTCAAAGTGGCCTGAAAGAAATCAAGATCAAGAGAGTCAACTAAAAGTCCTCTCGTCTAAAATTGAAGAACGATCATATGCTAATCACCAATTCCTTCAGCCAGTACCAAACGAATCTAAAGCAAGTAAATTTCAAAATAATAACATATCCTTTCTTTGAAGTTGAATTAAGAAGATGGCAGAGAGAAAGACACACACAGATAGAGTAAAGAAAAGAAACAATCATGAAAACTTACGTCTAACTTGATCATCTCTACAAATTTCATTCGCCAAAGTAGTTTTGCCAGACCCACCAATCCCACAAATTCCAACAACATTGAAAATCTCTTTCTCAAAAACCATTTCTTTCACCTTCCTCTTCCCTTCTTCAATCCCCGACCCCAGATTAAAATTATGCTCAAAACTACCATCCCAATTCCTCTCCTCCTCCACTCTTTTCACAGCTTCCTCCACCCAGCCACCAGCACCACCCCCACCCCCCAACCCGATCTTCAAGTTCCCTATCCTCTCCTCTAACCTCTTGGCTGACCACTCCAACTTATCGAACCTCTCTGTAGATTCAAACCTCATGTGATGCACGTCAGCTAATATATGTGCCTGTAAAGGTCCATTGATAAACGTGGATATTTTCTTTTCCATCTTTTCCATCTTTCTTGATAGCTGAAGGTTTTTGTAGACGTTCCAGCGGTTTGAAGCTGAGACTTTGCGGGAGAGCTCAAGGCCTTCAGTGAGAGTGCGGGAGAGAGCGTCGAGCTGGAATTGGCGGTTGAAAGGGAGTTCAACACCGGAGTACTTGATTTCTTGAATTATAGGCATGAGTTCGTTTACGCTTGCCATTAAAGATTCTGCGCTTGATTTGCACGGGTAGGATTTTCTTGATATTGTAAATAGCGTTTTAAGGAGTTCGGTGGCTATCTCCCCTACAAAGAGGTCTGCGACCACCATGGCACTGGATGTGGAGAGTTGGGAGAACTATTTTTTTCTGTGAATGAAGAGATGAAGAGGACACCTTTTTTGGCGTGGAAATATCGGTGTTGGAACGAGTCAGTGCAGTGCTATTTATATGTTGCATTTGAGCTTCGTTTTTTTCCTCAAAAATAAAAAAAAGAAAATATAATTATAAAACCTGGACTAAACCTGGAATTGAAAAAACATAGTGAAAGGAATTAACCCCAATTAACTTTGGTAAAACATTTACATGTGATTCAGTCTAATTCTGATAAAAAAAAACTGGTTGATTTTAAAAATAATAATAATAATAATTTATTTTTATTTTTATTTTTATTTTTACTTTTATTGCAATAACTCTCCCAATACATGACGTTGTTGCATCCTGGCAGCTGTAACAATTCATCATCCAAGCACATCAAGACTCTAGATGAAGACATATGTTCCTCTTCTGCAGGAGGAAACTTTCTCGCACGTGTTCCTCTTTAGGAGAAAGTTTTCCTACATCAAAATCAGATGGTTACTGAGGTGTCGATGTTGTGTTTCTTTTTTTAACTCTTTTTTATTTTTCATAATTGAAAAGCAGAATTTATCGATGTGCGTTTTAACTTATTTTTTTAGAATACCTTTTAAATTTACAGATAGGCTTACTATTATGCTCTATTACTCTAATAAGTATGCATAGTAATAGAGCTTTGACTAGGTCATGACACTGCATTTTAAAAACAATGTTTAAAAATTTTGATTTTTTTAATTTTTAATTAAAATGTCAGATTCATGGCACCAAGTTAGACATAGATATAGATATAGTAATAGATCTCATGAGATATTTTGAAAAATTTGAAGGAACTTAGTAATTGAAATTAAATTTAAAAATAAAAGATATGTTATCTACTTAAGTCACGAACACAAATGCATCACGATGCAAAAGTTATAGTTTTTGAAATGCTTAAGATATAATTTAACTCCTCATATTTATTTATTTATTTATTTTAGTAGAACACACACGTGAGATGTTTTGAAAATTTTGGAGGAACTCGGTAACTAAAATTAAAATTTTAAAAAATAAAAGATGTGTCGTCCACTTAATCCACATGCCCAAATGCATCACAATCGAAAATTTATTGTTATTGAAATGCATAGAATATATTTTAATTCTTCTTTTTTGTAATTTTTTTGTGTGCCTGTATATTGTTTTTTATTTGCTATGATTATTCGGTTTATCGAATTGTGTGATCCTGGTAGGAAAAGATATCCGGGGAGAGATGAATCCCACCATTTATATCCCTTCAAAGAGAAGAGAAGAGAAGAGGCATGGGGTAGGTTAGAAATGGAGCCTGAGAATTTGTCAAGTGGCATTGTTCAAATAATCCATTATTGCACATGTGAAAGGCTCGTTGACTCAGAAAACGAGTGACGTGCTCTCGTCAATGCATTAAGCTCTCAATTATGGAGCCCGAGACTAAACAAGAGCAACGGGAGTCAGTCAAGGTGGTGGATCCAAGACTTGATTGATGAGGATTGAGTGTTTGGGATCGGAGACTACGAGTGCATTGCATTTTAAGCCAGACCAAGGATTTACCCTCTGGTTCGGGAAAGTCTTTGTGGAGCCTTCACGTTTGGAGACAGATTGCAGTCCATTTTTCAATCAATGCCTTCGAATTTGTTGACAAATCGATCGGTGCGGTTGACATTGTAGATCCCGTGGTGACATGTACTAGCTAGCCAGCTTATTTTGATGTGCTGGTAATTAATCAATCACATGGTCGGACGGTGCAGAGTGTTATTCGGGCGGGCATTTTGTTTGGCATTTGAAATAGCTATACAATTTTTTTCTAGCTATTTATTTTCTTTTCTTTTCAATTTTATCATTTATAGTTAGGTCTCTATTCTAATTAATTTATGTCATCCCGTAGTGAAAGCACGGGTGATAAACTGTTGCACTGAAGAGGTAGGAGAGGGAAAGCATAGAAGGGACTTTTTTTAATTGACAAGCGAATTGAAGAAAAAGTTATGTTCGTCAGGTATTGCTGTGCGTTATTGCTTTTAATTTGATATTAATATTTGATTTGTTTTGAAATTTAAAAAATGTTATTTTAAAATAAGAAACAATATTTTAATTAAATAAAGCATTTTTATTTTAAGTGTGTATTTCAAATGGCTTGAAATACATTGACTACTAAGAGATTATTTGGTATTACAGTAGCTTTTTTTTACCAGACCATAGAAAACAAATTGTTAGTAAACAAAAGAGCTTTTGTTTTTTTAACGTAAAAAAATGTTCACATTGCTAACAAATCAACTTTTAAAGCTTATCACTTGACTTCTTACTTAGCTTGATTTCAAATTAAATTGTATGAAAATTTCATGGACATAACTTGATTGACTTCTTAAGTCCAAATATAACCTAAATTATCAGTAAAAACATGATCTGATTTAAAAAATTTCAAGATGATATATTTATTAATATTAAAACAGTGATATATTAAATTGACTTGAGTTTTAGGACTTAACACGACAAACTCATGACTTAGATCATTAACATTTTATAAACTATTTTTTACTTAATAATATGATAACACAAATTAGAGTTTACAAAATTGCATGCCAACAAAATATTGGTACATTAGTTTACGACTTCGATAACCTTATAGAAAACAAACTTAAATATCAATTCAAAATCAATAAAATAGTAAATAGTAAATTGATTAAAAAATAGGCAAGGAATGACTAAATTGAAAGAAAAATAATTAAAAGATGAGATTTACAAAAAAAAGTTATTTAGCGTTGTTATTAAACCGAACTCAACAGTCTAACTCTAAAACCTTTCAACCTGATTCATAGCATAGTCCAGGTTTAAAATTAACCTATATAAAGGTTAACTATAGATGAAATAACTTGCTCAACTCACAAAAAATAACTTCCTTTTAGAACTGTTAAGTCAGCGAGATCATCTAAGTTTTTAAAATTAATATAATTTATTTTTAAAAAATTGAAATGACTATATTAAATCAACCTAAGTTTTGCAGCTTAACTCGCAAAACCATTCAACTGCATTTAAAATCTTGATTTCTTAAATTATTTTTTAGATGCCGTAACAAAAATAAATGCTTGTAAAATTTGAGCACCAATTAGCCAAATATAAGGATGTTTGTTTATGAATTCGAGGATAACCTCATAGAAATCGAATCAAGATAAATTATGATGACAAAATCAAAATCAATCAATATCAATAATGAAAGATGGAATTAGAAAGAAAAAAATGAAGGTAGACTTTTAAAAAATAAAAACTAAGGTGCATGAACAATGAACCTCCATGGCAGGTAATAGTAAAAAATGTTGTGGAAAGTGCATTGACGACCCCTTAGTTTTACTGTATTTACAATAATAGATCCTGTTTCATGTTTTTCATCACATTTGACCACTGAGATTTTAATATCAGGTGTGGTTAATGCCATTTCAACTAATAATACAGGTGGTGATTGTATTGACGTAATATATAGTATTTACCTGACATACACCAGAACGCAAGAGTATAAGAAATGCACGCGTACAGCTCTCCTGCAGTAAATCTCCAGTACCATACGCATTCCTCTTTCGAGGTCCTGCATGTATACTTTCAGAAATCATACACCCAATGAGAGACACGAGAACCAGCACCTCTCTCTTGGTGTTGTACAGCCATGTTCAAATCAAGCAATTGGATTTGTCTTTTTACCCACGGGGGATCATTAGGACTCAGCCAAAGAGCTTCACCAGTATCCTTGTGCTTAAAATCTGGAGATGCTGAGTTTTTCTTATTTTCCCTGTTATCCCACCATTCATGCGGGCTGCTGAAGAACACTTGCCACAAATAAAGGTAGTTTTTGTGTCTTTCCGCTTCAAAATGTTCTCCCGTTTTCCAATCAAGCAATTGAAGTTTTGTTTTGATCCACGGTGCATCATTTGATTTCAACCACAGAGCATCACCACTGCTCTTGTGCTTAAAATCAGGTAACTTTGAGTTTTTCTTAAATTTCCTGTTATCCCACCACTCATGTGGGCTGCTGAAAAATGCTTTCCATGAGCAAAGATGGCTTCTGTCCTTTTCCACGCCAGTCTCAGCTGAATTTGTTACAGGAGATATAAATGTATAAAGCATGGGATGAGAGAATAAAATAAAATGAGTAAAACAACGTTAAATCAGTCACTGCTATTGATCATGTAAGAAACCATGGCCAGCCCAACCAAACAGTACGTTCCTTGATCCCCACACACCAATGCAGTCAGATCAGGTAACTTCATATGTGGGTTTTGATTCTTGATCCCCAATCACAAAGGCAGTCAGATCAGGCAACTTCATATGTGTGTGAATGTGTGTAGCTTAGTTGAATATGCTAGCATTAGCAACCCAACAAACTAGTAGATAAAATAATAAATGAGCTAAAAATAAATTCCAAGCTTTTAAGTGACAGACACCTAGATATGCCAAAGACTTGGAAATCTTGTTTATGAAACAACCTAACTAAACCATCTCCTATGTTGATTGAACTATAAGCCATTTATAACCTTCAATGCAGATGTATATTGTGCAGGAGCCAGGTGAATGGGAGATAGGCTTTACTTGAAAATAAGCTGCAATGCATGAAAGAAAAAATCATGCCTCCTGAATATGGCTCCATGTATTTTTGACAAGCATCTGATTCTGGTTCCTTGAATTTTAGGCAGGTCTCTGACTCTGGTTCCTCAAGGCTTTGGCTGTCTGACCGTTGATTGTGTTGTGCAATGAAACACAATTCACTTGCAATTATCTACATATATATATATATAAAAAATCATTCTGTACTCATGTAAGAGTGAGAGAGAGAGAGTGCACAGGTGTATGGCTTTGCTAATCTCTATGTTGATTCATCAAAGTGTTTAGAATAGAAATCTACTGTACGGTTCAATCCCTTCAGAAACATAAAAATGTTAACACTGCCTGATATAATCAATTCAATATCAGTAGACAAAGAAGCACAGAAAATTTCAGATTGATTCTTCACAACGTAATCAGAAAAACAAAGCAGCCTTCCAGCAATGATACTCGTCACATGAGAATGATTGCAAATAACACCACAACGTAATCAGAAAAACAAAGCAGCCTTCCAGCAATGATACTCGTCACATGAGAATGATTGCAAATAACACCATCATCGTTCCTTTTAAACATTTAATTTAAGTGCACATTAATCCAACTTTACTCTATCGTATCTATGTTGATCTTCTTATAAGTAAAGAAAAAAACCCTCTGTAACTAACCATAAATCATTAACAATTCATGCACTATTCAAAGTTTAAATTAAGTATAAAAGCAAACTAATAGTAAGTGTGGACACGTCAAACATCTAAAACAATTCGAATTGCAAACCTTATAGCTGGAATTCGGATTTCCAGTCCTGTCCAACCTGAAGTGTGATTCTAAATGACCCGAAACATAGATATTATCGTTTGGCTTTACATGTTGAATGCACATTTTCGCCATTTCACCCCACATCTCCACTAGAATCCTGTTCACAAAACCTAACTCTTAGTTAAAGGGACACGAGATATCTTAACAAGTAACAATTTTTCCTTTAAAAGCTCACCTGAACCAGCGATTTGAAACATGTGGATCTCTTGCGTGGAGTAGAGTATGACAGCCAAATCCACCGCCTTTAGTTCTGTAGATTATCGGGGACCGATCTACTGTACCGATAAATCTAACCAAATTCACCACACTCGGTTTCCATTCTACGGTGGACGGCCGCTGGTTTGAGAGAGTGTGTCGATAAACTGCGCTACCATCGATTTCGTCTAAATCGTCTTCATCTGTGGAGTAGTTCGAAAATCTAGGGTTTGCAGCCGACGATGAAGAGAAGGGAGCGAGTCTTTGAAGTGAAAATCGGGACAGGTTCCTAATCAGGAATCCGATACAGTACGCCTTAATCATGCATTCAAAATGTGATTGGAGATATTAGGCGATGTGTTCTTTCTGATTAGGTATTTTCCGGCGATGAAGAGGGGACTTTCAGGCAGGATTTGAAGGGAGGGGTTTGGCGGGAGGGGGGGGGGGGGGGGGATCTGGTTGAAAACCCCCAACAATTAGGGTTAATTGTAATTTGAAGCAGGAGAGAGAGATTACGGTTTGGGCCTTTGGAGATTTAGGGTTAGAGGGCGATTGCTTGGGCCTGTTAGTGAGAAAGGATGGGCCGATCTTTGTTGTAATTTTTTATAAACTCCTTTAAACGAAGAGTTTTTTTATTTATTTAAATAAAAAACAATTGCAATAGTTTTTTCCATGGACATTTTTTTTATTTTTTTGTATGATAAGATATATAATCATTATAATTATATAATCTATAAATATTTTATTTTGAGGATTTTAATTTCAACTATAAGTGATAAAAATTAAATATACGCATGAATAAGAACTAAATAGTTTTTTAAAAAAAATTCAAAAATCATCAAAAGGAATGGTATAGGTTTATGAATATTTTTATTTGAATTATTTAAAATTAAATTAGCACATTAACTAAAAATGTTGTAATAAAATCTAAGAATCTGATTTATTTATGAATTTCGATAACATTTACTGTATTTCATTGGCTTGTTTTTAAGCATTTTAGTTTAAATTATGTGAGAGCATGTTTAGTTTCATGATTTTGTTTATATAATCTCTACATTGTATGACACTGGCGTATTAGCTTCAAAATGCTCTCTTGCCATCCCATAATATTATGTACCGCGATCTAAAATCTGATTATTTTTTTTATTTATTTTTTTAAAAAATATATATATATATATATTTAATATGTTGATATCAGAAATAATTTTTTAAAAATAATATAAAATGTATTATTTTGATCAATTTTCTCTATATAATCAATTTAATTTTTTTTATAAAAACCGTGATTAAAATTGTTAAGAGGAGCAATGTCTCGCCTTAAGCAATCAATTAATTGGTTTATGATGACTAAATTGTATGCCATGTTTCAATATAGTACTCTGAATTTTAATTTCGAGAATGTTTTTCTTCCTTGACAATCATGAATTGCCATACTTTTGCATGTATCCCATCACCCCCCCTCTTAAGGAGTGTATACGCTCAATTAATTAGTGAAATAAGGAATTAATTACTCCCCCCCCACCCCCCCTCTTAAGGAGTGTATACGCTCAATTAATTAGTGAAATAAGGAATTAATTACTCTTAAGAAGTAAAATAAATTGAAGTCTCCCTCTCCTCTACCTCGACTCTATCTCAAGTAATCTCTCTCATAGTCCATTTCGTGAGCCACGTAGGCTGCTGACCTTTGTAGGTATGGAAGTGCCGTGTTTACCGATCCCAATTCTCCACCACTGCCACCACTGCAAGCCAGGTTCGGTACCCCCAGTTTCAAGTTTCAACCTTGTGTTTCTCGAGGTTTGACTTCGGTTGTGTCTGGCTTTGTTTATGCTGTTAACTTGGACTCGTATATAAAATAAAATTATTAAATAGAAGGCTTATCTAAAAGGGACTCAGTCAATGAATTATCGAATTAATTTATGGATCAGCAGATTAAATTCAAATCTATATTTTTGTTGTTCTGTTTCTTTTTTAAATCTTTTTGAATTTAACAGGACTAGATTTTTTTTTTTAATTTAACCTGCTGGATAACTAGATCAAATATTTTTTCTTAATATAAAATTTAATATACTTAGAGTCATAAATTTTTAAGACTATTATAATTAATTATTTTAAAAATATCAATTTGAGTATGAATGCTTGTCTAAATTTTACAAGGAGAGTTTTTGTTTTTATAGTTGACCTTGATTTTAATTTTTTTTCTAAAAACATATTAAATTCATATATTTTTAATAATTTTGATATATTAATTTTAAAAATATCATGCATTTTCAATTAAAAATACATCATACTGATTTTTAAGTGCTGTTGGATATCAAGTGATTTTTAAAAAAAACTTTTAATTATTTTTTTAGATAGTTTTGATGTTTTAAATTCTTAGGGTCTATTTGGTATTGCGATTGTTATTGTGATTGAGGTTTAAAAAAAACAATTTCATGAAAATCACTTTTAATTGCGATTCATAACTTAAATTGAAGTGTTTGGTTAAAACTGTGGTTAAGTTTAAGGTTAAATGAAAAACAATTTCATATATTTAGTTATCATGCTTTTTATATTACTGTCAACTTATAAAATTACTTTAAAAGGCATATACACACACATATATATACACTCTTAACTTGTCCTTTTATCTCTTTGTTGAACCAAAATAAAAAGGATGGTTGAAAGTGTCGTTGTGATTGTTTTCCATTCAAACTTATTTTTTTTATTATTAAAATTTATTTTTAATACTAGTATATCAAAATAATTCAAAAATATTAATTTTAAAAGAAAAAAAAAACAATAAACATGTGCACCAATAATTAATTTCAAGGTTGAATTCAAATCCAACTCGGTATGCAACTGGGATCATGAAAGTAATAAAAAACAACTAATATCTGCTTCTTTTAAACCGTGGTTTGAATGCTTCATTTTGTGAGTCCTATATAAAATTGTGGATGAGTTTAATACATAAACAACAATAATACACTAATTTTTTTAAACTCGGTTATAACCATAAAAACAAACATCCACTTAACATTAAAAATAAAATTTTAAAACTTTAATGTATACATTTAATAAAATCTGCAAACAATTAAACTCAAAACAGAGTTTAAACTTGCTAGTCATCTACTCATGCCCCAAAAATATCAGTGCCTCTCTCTCCGAGAGGCTTACAGCTAGCAAACAGTCAAGTAGGCGTGCAGCAACCACGAAGTAACCCAAGAAGTGCGTCGGCGTCGCAGCAACCACGAAGTAACGATTGCTCCAATCGGTCACATGAAGCTTTCAAACAATTTCAGCTCCTTCCTCTCCAAGCTTCACAAATGCATTTCTTTTCAAAAACTCCCTCCTCTTCTTCTATGCCATCATCTCCCTCTGTCCCTTCCACCAAAGATAACAACACAAACAACTGCAGGAGCACTACTGGTAATTCGTGGATTGCCCGTGGCCAGTCTTTTATGATCAAGAAGCTGGAACGGGAGAGGAAGCCCAGGCGTGTCAGTGAGCAGGACCTAGGCTCGAATTTAACCAACCGACCGAAATCGCCGTCTGGTGACCCTGATTCTGCCAAAAAGTCGCGGTCTCCTCGTGGGATGGATCACTGGTCTTCGATGGCCGTCCCGCATCCATTGCCAGTACCTGAATCACTTTTGACTAGGAGACAGGAGCCTCTGGGTTCGATTTTGGGCCATGGTTATCTCGGCTCACCCGAAGAAGGGCCGAAACATGTGTTAAGGAGGTAAGATCATTTTGTTTTTTTTCAATTTGGTGGTAACAAATAGTAGAAGGCAGTTGCATCAAATCAATGACAAGCAAGATAAATAATTTTGCTCTGTGTTCTTTCTTTCTTTTGTTGCTGCTGTTTTTTTTAAGTGATTGTCTCAGATTCAAGTCATCCTCTTGTAACTAAGAACACAAAAAAGTGATCAAACTAAAGGCCATGACTGCAAGCAAAAGACTAATTAGTCCTTTTAATATATGCACATCCCCTCTCCAAATAAACAATGACAACAGATTTGAATAATGGATATAAAGATGGAAATTGAGACAAATAATGGATACATTCGGTACTTGGTATGATATATACTTCAAGATAATGCGATCAAATTTGCTTTGTGTACCGGGAATAATGTCTATGGGGTAATCTATCATGAAGAGGTTAGGATTTGGAGGCAATTTTTAGAAACCTAAATATTGCGACATTGTCTGGTTCTGCTGTGTTGTGTCACAATTTTTTTGTATATTAAGTTGCATAGGGAATGACATGCTCTGCATATATTACCATGTTGATCTGCTTTATTGTTTCGGTTATGAACCAACAGGAATAGCACTGATCAAATCGCTACAAAGTTTACTAAACCTTCAAGCAATTTTCGTCAGAGGTTCTCTCAGCACGCAAATGTTAACAGCACTAGCCGTGACTTAAGACTGAAAATTCCGGACAGAAGTGCCCCGACAAGTGGTTTCTCAAGTCCTTCTGCCAGTCCACAAAGATCAAATTCCACGAATCCTTTTGCTTCTCATGTTGCCAACAAATTGACTAAATATTCAGGGAATAGTAACAGGGTACCGTCTCATGATCTAAATATCGAAGGTGCAAATTACAAGTCCAGTTCGATTTCTTCTCCTAGGAGTGCTCCAATAAGTGGACTCCCAAGTCTTGCAACTGTTAGCCCAAGAAGATCATACACTGGAGATTTTTTACCTTCTTTCGTGGCTTCTCAAGAATCGCAGGTTTGGCCAACTTTGAACATTCCTGACTTGGGTAGGCTTGCAAGCCATTCTTCACAAGTGCCACCAGTTAAAACTGTTCTTAGTCCTGATCATTCTCCACTTCGCAGCCCAAGATTACAAAGTCCCTGCGTTGACCTTGAAAATAAATTTTATTCTCGATCACGTCATAAATTGATTCAGGGAAGTTCAAAGGAGTGGCCTGAAAACACTTGTTTAAGTGCTCATCCTAGGAGTGCTCCAATAAGTGGACTCCCAAGTCCTGCAACTGTTAGCCCAAGAAGATCATACACTGGAGATTTTTTACCTTCTTTCATGGCTTCTCAAGAATCGCAGGTTCGGCCAACTTTGAACGTTCCTGACTTGGGTAGGCTTGCACGCCATTCTCCACAAGTGCCACCAGTTAAAACTGCTCTTAGTCCTGATCATTCTCCACTTCGCAGCCCAAGATTACAAAGTCCTTGCGTTGACCTTGAAAATAAATGTTATTCTCGATCCCGTCATAAATTGCTTCAGGGAAGTTCGAAGGAGTGGCCTGAAAACAGTCGTGTAAGTGCTCATCCGTTTCCTCTTCCTCGGTCGCCTCTTCCTCATCCACTGCCTCTTCCTCCTGGAGCTGCACCACTACAATCATCCATGCCATCTCCACCTACTTCCATCCATAACATGTTAGAAAAACGAAATGAACCATTAAGAAAAAATCAGTGGGTGAAAGGAAAACTTATTGGATGTGGTTCATATGGAAGAGTTTATATGGGAACCAACAGGTAAGCTAGCAGCTTTGAAGTTTTTGTGCTTCTTGGTTTCTTGACTTTCTGCTGCTTTGAAAATTAATTGGCTGCTTTTATTTGACAGAGTGACTGGAGCCTCATGTGCAATGAAGGAAGTTGATATCATCCCCGGTGATCCAAAATCTGCTGAAAGTTTAAAGCAGTTGGAGCAGGTTATCTTTGGGGTTCCTTATAGGCATTTTAGCATTTTCAATTCACCATATTCAACCTTATCATTGCAAATATTGACAAGTGCAGAAGTGACATCTAATCAAATTGATTGGGATTCTATTTTCGCTGCATGCAGGAAATTAGAGTTCTACGTGATCTAAAGCATCCGAATATAGTGCAATATTACGGCTGTGAGATCGTGAGTATTCCTTTGTCCCAACTAATAATGTATCGGTTTAATTTGAATTCCTACAAGTTTTTTCTTGTTTGATGATTTAGGGAGCATTTTGCTGTGTCCAGGTTGATGAACAATTTTACATATATTTGGAGTATATTAATCCAGGATCAATCAATAAGTATGTTCAAGAACATTGTGGACATTTGACAGAATCTATAGTCCGCAATTTCACTCGCCATATTCTCTCTGGGTTGGCTTATTTGCACAGTAAAAAGACAGTCCACAGGTGGGTGATTCATGTTTGATGAAGAGAAAAAATGAACTCCGTAAACATGCAGTTATCACACTGAGCCAAATGTGTTTCAATAAATTGTGGGAAAAAAATAGAATCTTGCAAAGAGCCACAACATTATCATCCATAGCAATGTTTAGAAAGAGAATAATACATGATTGTTGGACTAAAAGCCCTGCATTGAAGCATGATGTGTCTGTCATGAAAGTCAAGGTTTTTTTCCTGCTGTGCAGTTTTAATAATTTGCACAATTATGCCCTGCAGAGACATTAAGGGTGCAAATCTGCTTGTTGATGCATCAGGTGTTGTTAAGCTCACAGATTTTGGGACGGCAAAACATGTGAGTTTTGAATAACTTTGAACACTTTGCTGGGTTCTAATTACAAATTTTGCACTTTTCCCACCGTGGTTTTTTGTGTCTGTGCAGCTTACAGGATTATCATATGAATTGTCCTTGAAAGGCAGTCCACACTGGATGGCTCCAGAGGTACTTCATGATAAATTTATTCATAGATACATACCTTGTGTGTGTGCTTATGTGGCTTATTGATGCATTTTCTTTGAACTCATTCTTTTATTCAGGTCATTAAAGCTGTAATGCTGAAAAGTGACAATCTTGAACTTGCTTTGGCTGTTGATACATGGAGTCTGGGTTGCACCATCATTGAGATGGTTACTGGCAAACCTCCATGGGGTGACCTTCAGGGGGTGAGCTCGTAACTTGACTTTATTGCCCTAGTTCACAGCCCAGGTTTTTGAAAATTAGAAAGATACCTATGGTCACATTACTAGGTGTATATTCAACTTTTGGTTGAATTTGGAATATAAGGAATTTACATTTTCTTTGGAAAATTTGTTTTTTTCTTTTCTTTTATATCGCTAATCCTTCATTCTTTGCTTTCCAAGAATGATTAGAACTGCATTCATTTTTTAGCATGCATTTAAGGTACTAGGTCAGCATTTGGCATAATTCCTTTGGAGAGCATGTGCTTGATTGCTCTTTCAACATGACCTTTAGTAAAAGACTACTATTTCTTAAGTAATCCAGGGAGAAAGGAATTGCTCTGAAAACTACTCGTCACTGTTTCTCCATGCTAATGTGACTTAGCTTGTGGTGGAAAATAGCTAATCTTCTTTGAAGAATAAGATTTTGCATCATGTATGTCCTGATTTAACAGGATAGGAGAGCCTGATAATAGAATCCTGAAACTGTATCTATTATTCAATCTTTAACCAAAACACCTCTCTTTCCTGAGTGTGATTGACTGACTTTTTGATCAAACGATAAAACATACTGGATTCTCTTGTTTCCACGTTAGTTCTTGTTTGGTTCCTTGCTTTGTTTGTCCTCTAAAACATTGAAGAGGAAGTATAAGAAGCTCATTCATTCTTCATTTCTTCAACTCGAGGATTATGTTCTGATCCAGAATTTTGATGCAATGATTGCTACATATCAGGCTCAAGCTATGTTCAAGATATTGAATAAAGATCCACCTATGCCTGAAAACTTGTCACCAGAGGGAAAAGATTTCCTTCGTTGTTGCTTTCGAAGGAATCCAGCAGAGCGTCCATCTGCTATGATGCTGCTTGACCATCCTTTTGTGTGCAAGTCAAATGATCTTAATGTGTCAGCATACATAGAAGCAGTACCTGCTGTGAACCCTGTGGTGAGTATCAAATATTAGTACTTTACTCTATTGATCTAAAAGCATTTCATTATACCCTAATGATTGTTTGAGAGTGTGATTGAAGTTGCTTTTGAAAGTGTTTTTCATTCAGAAATATATCAAAATGATGTTTTTTTTTAAATCATTTTTGACATCAGCACATGAAAATGATTTAAAAACACCAAAATTTTTTAATTTAAAATAATAAAATAATAATAAATTTTCATTTTTTTAAAACGATTTTGAAACGCATTGCCAAACAGGTCCTAAAAGTATACACAAAATTAGTACGCTAATTGTTTGGGGTGCCTTTTGGAGGATAATTTGGTCTCTTGGATAATTCAGTTTGAGAGACCGAAGAAAATGAGTGTTGCAAACCTCCCCAAACATACAGATGAGAAACCATCAACTGCCAAGTAGTAGGTGATGTATTCATTTGCAATGTTCCCAAGAGGCGTGGTGTGATGGCAGAGGACTTATGATTTGCACGGCAGGTCTCAAGTTCGAATTAGGGCATGCATCCCTTGTAAGAGCCTGAGATAGCCGGGATTTTACTCACTCACCTGAGCCTATAAAATGCATTTTCCAGGGGTAGGGTTTCCTCGCATTCAAAAAAAAAAGTATTCATTTGCAACTACTACTAGCTTAATATTTACTAATGATTTTCACTCCCCGGTTGCTAGTTTCATTAATTATAATTATCTTTCTTTTTGTGATTGTGCACCTACAGTGAGACCAGTCAACAAAGCTATGCTTACACATTCAACTGTGATGCAACTTCTCACCGCCCACCTTGTTCAACACTTGAAGCTCTTGCATATCTATCGACAGCACAACTAGTTCATGGTCCACATAATTTCATCTCTTCTTCAAATGTTTCGAGCAATGCGCATTTAAGGAGTCATGGAAGGGAAATTCCACGTATCTGAATCATGTGTTGATTGTCATGATATAAGAAAGCAAGGTAGAAGCAAAGCTGCAAAGCTCCAAAGTAGATTCTCAGATTCCATTTGAGCATTTGGTGACTCATATTTGATTGGAGGTTCGATTTATTATTTCTGAATACCTCTTGAAAATATTTTCTCCTTCTTAGTTAGGGTTAGTGTTCATATAAATACAAAGGATTTGTGATTCAAAGGTTAATTGACGTATATAGAAATAGCGTACAGCAATGTAACAGAAAAAAAAATTCAGAAGAAAGATATTGATTATTTGGAAGCGTGTTTGGTGAAAATAACTACATATTTTATTAAAATGTAGATTATAATCACAGGTATTTTGATTCACTTAACGATTCTTGGTTCAGCTGGTTGTTTTTTAATACCACGGGACGCCATGTTATAAATGAAATTTGTGGGCATGGTTGTCATTTCCAGCTCAGAGGCTAACTCAGGAAAAGGCTGGGGTTATTAGATCATCGAGTTAATCCACAGATAAACTGGTTCAACTTGAGTTAATGTTTTCGGAGATTCAACTTAAAACCTAGCTCTCAAGGTAGGTTTTAAACCTCAGAGTTCTAACCTGCCAGGTTAGTGCAGGCTTAATGATTATATTTTGGTATATGTTAACGTTAATAACCAGGACGTGTCCCTTTATAATTGTCCATGATGAATCGGAACAAGCTATCTTTAAACCAGTGTAATTAAAAACACGAGTTGACTCGCAAAATCGTATGATTTTGCGAGTCAGCTTAGGAAAACGGGTTAACTCGGGAAGAAAACTCGAAACCGGTCAAACTCGGTCAAACCTGCTTAAAATCGGTCCGACTCGTAAAATTGGACCGAATCGGTCCGATTTTACGAGTTAATGGCGTTCAGACATCGGGACTTTCAATTTCAATTTTTCATTCTCATTCTCAAAATCTTCTCTGCTCTTCTCACCCCCAAATCATCAGCCTCTCACCCCCAAAATCCTCATGACAATCAGTGCTTTCAGTTCGAACTAGAGAGTGATAGAAATACCTTGCGAGCAGAGAACAAAGCGCATGATGATTCCTCGAAAGGTATGGAGTCATTTGTAGCAAAGGGAACTTGGTGCTGCAACTCAATGGAACCATTTGAAAAATGGGGAGGAGAGGATGTTGGTAGTGTTGAGCCTGATGTGAAAGCAACTGGTTGAGGAGTTGCAGGCGAAGTCCGGAAAGGCACAGCAGCAGGCCAGACTGGCGAAGTAAAAACAGGAGGACCAGGTGGGGTGCTTAAATGAGGAACTAGGCTCCCAGTTCTAACCCCATTGGCAGGTGATAACAACTTCGGGTTCTGGAGTGAAGGTGAAGGGATCTGATCTTGTTGTAATTTAGGAGGAGGAAATCGGGAAGCTCCAGGTAACATTGTTGGAGGAGGAACAGAATTTTTCTCTGGTTGAGGGGTTGATGAGTCAGGTTTTGAGGGAATAGCAGTAATAGAAAACCCAAGGGAAGGTTGAGGTGGGTTAGCCATTGCAATTCAAAGCTTCTTTATTGAATAATCAAGAATAACTTGAAGAATTCACTGAAATGTTGCTTGATTTTTGGATGAAATGTTGCTCGAAGTTTTGGATGAAATGTTGCTCTGATTTTTGGAAATTATTTTTAAACGAATCTGATCATGTGGGTTTATGAATATCATAAAACTATATATTTTATTTCCACGTGGGTTTATGAATCACATTATCTCAAAAACTATATATTTTATTTTTTAACTAACAAAATTTATTAATTATTTTAATCTAAATAGCTATAAAAATTATTTTAATCTAAATAACTATAAAAATTGTTTATTCGGCACACAACATATTACATGCAATTAACTAGACTTTCTCTACAAGTAGAACGAATTCTATTATCTGCGTGTCCATCTTTTTTTTTTTGGATGAATGAGAATTATCATTTTCTTGCTGAAACCCATCTTTCTCCATTCTTTGGAACTATTGAAAATATTCAAAACAACCTCTCTTTTATTCGTCTCCCTTCCTCTTTTCCCCAATCTGGGGGCGTTTGTCTGCGCAGTGAAGATTGCGGTTCAAGCCAAAAAGCATAAAAAAATGATGCCATTTAGCTTGAAAATGTAGACAGGCACGTAGACAACATGGCACTTGGCGGGTAAAGCCAGGCTCCTGCTGCGGTGCTAAGGCATGAGAATGTTTATTGTAGGGAATGGTGGATGCGGTGTTTTTTTTTCTGGATTTGTCAAAGGTACATGTGTGTGTATGCAAGGGGTGATCCTTGCAAAGAAGTTTGGCTAGTTACTACACCATGGTTCTAGAGGGGGTGCTGTTCTGAGTGATCTAAATTTTCCAACTTGTTTGTCGAAATAATTCAACTTACACAATTAGATTCTGATGTAAATTGATGAGAGCAGTGACCCTGTTTTTCTCCAACTGCTTGTTTTTATTGCAGATTTACTTGAATCAAGTTAAGAGGGCTTTGTTTTTGGGTCAGTTTGATAAGTCAAACCTAGCTCATAGTTTGACTGGTCAAACAATCCAAAACTAAGGTTAATAGGTGCAAAAATAAATTGATCTCATTTACTGGCTTGATTTTGTCAAGCAATTTTGATTAGTAAATACAATATTTCTCTTAAACTTGGATCATCAGTTGCTCCACAATCAAGTTTTTAACAGATGAGTTGAAAATCTAACTTCTAAAAAAAGTAATGTGAGAATCATACTTGGTAAAACATGCCAAACAAAACTATGCGTGACATGATTTCTTTGGATGGTAGATACTACACAAGTAACATGCTATGGATCCAAGTAGAATTGTATTGTTTTGTCGACAAATATCACTATAAATGTATGTCTGTCTGTCCATGCTCGCTCTGCACAACATATATCTTGCCCTTTTCTTCTTCTTATAATATGCCTGCCATTCTTTTTCTTTCGCAAGTGAGTTTATTCGAAGGTGAGGAAGACTTCTTCTCTTGTTTTTTCTTTTGATTTTAACATGTTAGAGAGGGTTAAATGTGTGTGTGTGTGTGTAAAGGGTTTCAACATTTTATATTTTTAGCACAAGTCACATATATCTATAATATCCATAAAAATAGCTTAACCATAAGATATCTAAAATATCTTAAAAAATCTTAGCACGGCCTGATATATTTAACCTATAAATAAATAAATTAAATTTGTATTTGATAAAATATCATAATTTGAATTGAATATAGCTACGAATCAGAACTCAACTCACTATATCCATAAACACCATGTACTGTATAGTTACATGCATTGGTGCGCATGCACAGGGAATGGAGCTTTGAAATTGAAAATGGTTAAGGTTGTTTGTTTTCCATGGCATCTTATTTACAGTAGCATTGTTGTCCTGCTGCAGCTCGTGGACGTTTTTTGAAAAGAGCTTGTCTAGAAAAAGGTACTGGACTTTTTACTCAGTCACTTCCTCCAGATTCCCTGACTTTTCTGATTACTTTCTCCTTTACCTCTTGTCCTTTTACTGTCCCAAGGTTCTTTCCCCAATTTTTGCACTAATAAAGTAGGGGAACTCATGACCTATGCCGCTGGGTAGATCTATGGCCGCTTCAATTATCTCGAGACAAATAAAATGGAATTCGTTTCATTTAAAGCTTTAAAGCACTGCTACACAGACTCCATTCGTGCTTCCTAGTTCCTTCTCTAGCTAGTCTTTTCTCTACTGGGAAGTCTCAAGCTACATGTCGATGGCACCACTAGGTTTGAGAAGCTCAAAAATCCTTTAGGTTTTGTATCTTTTCGAGAGCTGTTAACTGTTCGAAAACAAAACACTCGGGTTCTTTGTCTATGCAGTGTTTTCCCCTCCATGTCCCCCTCGCATTTTCAAGTTTAAATCTTTTCGAAACCCAAGTCTATTCTCACTGATTTAAAGCATTTCTCTTTCGAGTTTCATAAGAAGCATCTCAAGGCTAGCTGGCCAAAAATGTCAATGCCGTCGGACCAGCAACCACCACCGGTGTCTATAACCCCGCAATCTTTCAGCACCCACTTAACGCACACTTCAATCGGCCCGTTTATTGCAGTGCTTGTAGTGATCATGTTGTTCGGTGTACTTGCTGTTATGGTCGGAAGGCTCTGCTCGGGAAGGAGAATCATGGGATATGGCCAGTTCGATATGGAGAGCTGGGCAGAGGGAAAATGTTCTTCCTGCATTGATGGAAGGATTAGCCCCCCAGTTCCGAGGTCAAGTGTGCCCGCCACATCTAGTTCAGCTTCAACGCCAGCCCAAACCCAACAAGAAACCAAGCAAGAAGAGCAATCTCCTCAACACCTACATGAAAATCTTGATTCTTAAACCGGTTTGGGTTATTAATTGAATGTATGTGTTGGAGCATTGCCGCTTATGAACTGTAACGACGAGCACATTCTGTGACTCTTGGATGTCATTGTATATTAGATGAAAATTGTTGTTGCTTCAGTAGTGGCACTATTTTTTTGGGCGAAATTGAGGAAGATTGCTATCCATTTGTTTTGCTCCTCGTTGTAGTCTCAAAGAAGATTTGACTTATTCCCACTCTACCTTGTTCCTTTTGCCCACTTTCTAAAGTGGGAAATGGTTTTATTCCATTGTCCTGTGCGTATGATAATTTATTCTTTGAATGCATTTATCATTATTTCTTATGAATTATGACCATACATCATGAGATGTTGCCATTGCTGGGGGAGGCCACCTGGGTTAAAATTAATTACTATTGCTTCGGACTCGGCACCTTTTTTTGTCGTGGATTGCTTGTTTCCTTTCATGTTATGGAATCGAAAACCAGGAGAATTTGAGTTTTCTTCTACCTTGGTCAACTGTTATAGTTTCAAGAAGATTTAGCGTACATGCCATTTCTGCTCAACATTGTTATTTCCCCAAACATTAGCCTCCATCACACAATCCCATCCCAGGAACCTAAGGGCTCCAGGGTATCAACCCAAAGACAAACACAGTGGAACTGGCAGTGCACATTTTTTAATACAAGGCTATTTTAATTTGTGAATCTAAGAATTTCCAGCATAATCCTGTGGCGCT
Source organism: Salix arbutifolia (assembly GCA_025169955.1). NCBI lineage: Eukaryota > Viridiplantae > Streptophyta > Magnoliopsida > Malpighiales > Salicaceae > Salix > Salix arbutifolia. The sequence continues at coordinate 3,044,707 of CM045915.1, read as the reverse complement.
GGATGCATAGTTTTCATTCCATAATCTCTTCGCATTTCTGATTCTTAATAGATACCTAATTAGTTTTCTAGCTCCAAAAAGTCCTAAACTCATTGCTCCCATGCCATGAGAAGACACAAGTACGCTTTCCTAAGATGAGCAAACCAGTCTTCGGAGGCGGTGATCTTGTTTTGCTAGAGGTTTTTTCAACAACAAAACTATTAATCTGAATGAATTTCTGCTATCATTATGTATTTGCGTCTTCTGGCTTTCATCACAAATTGACTGGTCCAACATCCGCCAGTTCACTTGAAAGTCTACAACTCTAAAGACCTACGAAACCAAACACAGGGTCAGTGACTCGTTGGAACCCGGCCAGTATTGAAGCAATATGATCACAGCTGTCTCGTGTATTGTTAGTGCTATATCTATTATATTAGGATCCATTATACAAAACCCATTTGGGTTTAGTGTCCACATCTCTATATATATGTAATGCGCATATTTATCATTAACGAATTAAACAACAGCAGATATAAGATTATATCTCATTGTTCTATTAGAATTGTGTTTGATCATATTGCTTCAATAGCCAGAACAAGAAAGCTACAGCGAATATACTTGTAACAACAAAAACTATGGCTGTTCATTGGGATAAACAAAGAGAGGAAAGAATAAGGAAAGAAAAGGATGCATTATTGTAGCTTCTGATGTTTGAACTTGTAAGCCTAGGCATACGATCAGCTTCCTGTGGCTGTTCACCAATCTAGACACTAATTTATCCTTGTCTATGCGCTGTAATTCAAAAATCTATCTCGTGTAAACTTACATGGTAATTTTATCTGTTTTGAACACGAAATATAGTCAAGCCACTATTATTCTGTGCCCGTTTTATTTTGAGAAGATGAGAGAGGCCAGCAACTACATGTAGTCGACTGCTTGGAATTCCTGTCTTTGCCAGTGCCCTCCCATTTTGATCCAGCAGAACAAAGCAAGGAACGTATTTGATGTCATAATGAAGTAGCTGCAGACAATCAATAATGATTAATCAGCCGGCACATCATAGCAAACTAATGCCAATTCAAGTCTTAGAGATTACAATAGGTTAAAAACTTGAACAAGCAGAGGAACTGCTAAGCATATTGATATTTGTTTGTGTTGTGGGGTGGGGTGGTCTCATAATCAAGTCAAAATCCCACTAGCTCAACTGCAGGCTTATGACGATGAAGGTTTGTGGTAGTGAAAGGTTTGTGGTGGTAAGATGGTTAGTAGATGGAGATGAGACAAAAACAGAATATAGAAGTTTGAGGATGCAATGAAAGGGGGCATCGAGAAGTAATGGCAATCAGTTATGCAATAATAAACTTCAATGAATTTAATACTCAGAAACAGCTTTATCTGACTCCTGGCCTACACCTCCAACTCTGTAAGATGTTGAACAAAGGAGAAGGTTAGAAGACCGCCATATATTAATGGCACAACCTATGAGATCATTGCATTACTCTATTCGTTCAATACTGTTTTACATTTAATCATTATCTAAAATGCCAAGAATCCTAAAATGATAAACAACACAATAAAATTATATCACATAACAAAACAATGTTGAGTGCAAAGCTAAATAACAGCAAACACATAGGAAATTCCTCATTTTACACTAAATTTTTCAAATCCTCGACTTTTTACAACAGTATAATCAGGAGGTGAGTGAAAAACCTCAGGCAGCCATTTCTCGTTCTCTGCATCTGCCATGACAACACTGAGCCAACTGGAGTTTCTACCCTCTACCTCCTGGACAAAATTAAGCAAAGAGTTGCACAACCTGCATTTAGGCGAATAAAACTCAAGCACCGTAGCCTCTTTCCCATTTGCCAATGCCGAGGCAAATGCTCTTTGTTCTGCTTCTCCTTGCTCCTCAGGAGTCAAGACCCTTTTTTGATTCTTCAAAAAGTTATCTTGGCCAGTTATGGCACCCAAATTGTTAGGATTAAAATTATTGATCCAAGAATTAGAGGATCCTGAAATCGAGTTCAACGAATTAAGCGCAACGGATCCCAGACTCTGCAAGGACCTGAACAGCCAAGGACTTTCAAAGGTGCAGACTTTCCCATTTTTCGCATGTCGGTCAGCATCCCACGGCCATTTCAGACAAAACAAAGGTTGTTTATTAGCAGGATCCATTTTCGCCTGATTCTTTTGGTTACAGAACCTAAGCACCAAGACTTTCAGAACCCAACACTAAAGCAAGTACTGGATTTGCTGCATGATATAAACAACTAAGACAGTGAGACGACATGCAGAGAAGTGCCAAGATTACAAAGTTATATATGCAATAAGCCATAAGGGTTCCTTTAAAAACCAAAAACCACCAAGCATAAACCCTAAGCTAAAATCAACATATGGGAGCTTCAAAGAACTAAACTTTACTAGAAAGCTAAACATATTGGCGTTTTTGTATTCATAAACATACCTTTTGGGTTTCCCAATTGACATTAAGCAAAGAAATTCTGTGGGAGAGAGAGAGAGAGGAGGATAGGATTTAACAAGCCAAATCAAGCATTCACTCAGGACAAAGAAAAGGCACAGTAGCCATGATAGATGGCAGCAAGAGAACAGTGCACATATTGGGCTGTCATTTAACCGTGGGCCAAGCTTGGATTTCACATCGGCCTGCTTTCGAACTAACAGTACTATCAGTAGCTTCTTTCTGTGTCAATTTTTCATTTAATCAAAGCCCAGTCATGTCAAATCTCAGTACGAGATTATGGAGGTTGATGTGATATGAATAATAGTAAAAAAATAAAATAAGAAATTATACAATAAAGTTATATTCAGTGGAAAAATTGCAGTTGCACTTGCTGTTCGGTACAATCCCTAACATCACAAAAACACAAACAACAAAGTTTATTATTATTATTAATATTACTACTACTATTTATTAGCAACCAATCACATTCTAAATATATATTTTTTTATTTAATTTGTTTTTTTTCTGAGTGCCGCTAAATAATGGACATGAAAATGCTTAATAAATTAAACTAATAATATACATTTAAAATTAAAAAATAAAATAATAGAGTTAAAATGAAACATTAAATTATATAAATAATAAAAAGATTCAACGTCAAATAATCAATTTTTTTACTATATTTTTAGTCAACCTTCGAAGCAACATGGGAATTTATTTTTTATTTTTTCCAAGCTTACCTTTCATATTACCCCAGCTTACAGCTAAGTCTAGAAGCCCTTTCTATTCCTTCTTTGTTTTAGCAAAAATATATTTTTATTTAGAGAAAAATGGAAATGGTATGTCAACATTGAAAGAGGGTCTTGTGAGTTCTAAGGCAGGAGGAAGCACCGTAAATTGACCGCCAATAAATTACTTGTTTTCCGGTGACCGTAATATGGCTCAGATGGAAATTTACCTAACCAACAATCACCAGCTAATATTCCTTCCTCATTAGCAAAAAATCAACTTACATATATCAAGAAACTATCTCATTTAAAAATTTAAGTTTTTAGGTCAGATTCCAGAACATGATTTATATTATTCTTTAATACACTCCCTCGAGTGAAAACCCTTTAAACTTAAAACTTGCACACAAGCTCATACTATCTTGTGCTTGATTTTTATTAAATATAATAGAAGTAATAAGATTCAAACTCGTAACCGCTAGGTCAACAAGACTTTTCCAATCTTGTTAACATGGTTCTCTCGGAGCCTACAAAGCCTTGAACAATCAAATGTGAAAACCAAAGGACTCGAAGGTGAAAAATATAATAAAATTAATATCAAGTATTGGAATTCATTTTCAACATTTTACTACTTTCAAAGCAAGAAAATAAGGTTGTTTGGTTTGAACAATGTAGGCATCATCGCCTATATATAAAGACTTTCGGGCCATTACTCTCATTGCAAAACAAAATCAACTCCTCAATTTATTTTCTCTGAAAACCATTGAGCATTAGCTTGAGAAACTCGAGGGAGAAGATGAGTTTCGGTAGCACAACGCAAGGATTTATCATTTTTCTAATAGCAACTTCTCTGTTAGCAGTCGGTGCCACTAGGACCATTGTTGTAGGAGGGTCCGAGAATTGGAAGTTAGGCATTGACTATTCTGTCTGGGCTAATCAAAATAAGCCCTTTTACTTTAACGACACATTAGGTAAGTATCAGCTATATAAGATGTTTGTTATTGTATTTTAAATTAAATTTTTTTTATGTTTGTATATATTTTCATCTGCTAATATCAAAAATAAATTTAAAAAATAAATTAATTTGATGTATTTTTTAACGAAAAATACTTTTAAAAGCAACTTCAATCACACTTTCAAACAGACAATAAATCTCATATCGTATTATTTATTTATTTATTTATTTTAGTTATTTGTCTTTAACATTATAAAGTCTTACCATGGTGATTGATTCTCGTATTATCATCTCAAATTGTCTAGGTTTAGCTTAGTCATTATCAAAATTGATTTGAATTAATCTAAGTTTACTTGACCATACGGGTTTAATAACTATATACTAAAATTAAAAATACTAGACTAATATCTGGCTTGTTTCTGTCTGAATATATATATATATATGCAGTTTTTAAGTATGATCTTCCGAGCGAAAATAGCACTGGCTACAGTGTTTATCTCTTACCGAACTTAAGGAGCTATGCAAGATGTGATTTTAGCGGAGCAAAGCTGTTAGCAAACACAACTCAGGGGAGCGGGGAAGGTTTTGCTTATGTGCTGAACAAATGGAGGCCTCACTACTTTGTTTCTGGAGAAGATAATGCCACGCAGTGCTATCCCGGGATGATGAAGTTCTTCGCAGCACCAACCCCAGCTCGTCGCTGATTTTCGATGGCGGTGATAGAAATAAAACAAGCAACATGCCTGTGATATTCAATCATTAGGTACATCAACCATGATCGAATATGATTGATTAAATAAAGATTTCCTTTTTAAAAAAATATAAATTACAGGACTGTGTTATCTTTTTTATACCTGGTTATTCAACCTAATAATTTGATGTTTGCACTCCTTTGAAGTACTTATTGAAAGCAACACGTCGGTATGATGAAAGTATTCTCGAATAAAAGGTTGTTTTTATTTCTTTTATCTCTTACGTTTGAAGTTATTATTGATTTAATTAAGGTTTCTTTATAATATTGAAATTATCAATTTACGTAAAAATAAATCAGCCGGTGAAAAGAATTATCTAAAATATAAAGTTTTTTTTTTTCCTTGGGAAGAATCGTCATGTGACTTATACAAATCTTATTTTATTTCTGAGAATCTTTCTGTAAGCAAGTCCATGTTCTTCCTTCTTCCTTTCCGTCCTTCTTCCGAGAACTTGCTTTGTGCAAAAGAAATTATTCTTGCTTTCGGAGAATCACTATCATATGAAAGTCGTGTACAATTTTAAAGAGAAACTTTATCTCGAATAAAAAATTAATCAAATTATATTGGAAGGAAATTAAACAAACATCTATCAGGAAAGAGGATCAGAGTATTCCTTTTTCTTTGTCTCTTTCTTTTTTGCAACTCCTCTTTCCCGATTACAATGGTGGATGCACAGAAACAAGCATGCTAAAATCAAGCAGAAGTGTTTTTATATTCTTTAAGTAAACTTTAACATTAAGCAAAATAAAAATCTCCTTGCGTTTGATTTTTCAGAACAAATAAAGTTTATTTGTTTTTTGTTTTTTTCGTGAGCAAGGACCATGCATACTCTTCTGCATATATTATTAAAATCACTGTTATTTAGCACATTTAAAACATGCATGCCCTTGCAACTTTCCTCAAATATAAAATTCAAAAGTGTCGTTATAAAGTGGGACACCAGCTTTGTGAATATGCTTTCAAGCAGAAGGAAACAAAGGTGCTCGAGTCGATCTCCTGTTCTGGATTCACACTCTTTGATGAAGGCACTGTCGCTGATGATAGCCTCCAGTAATTTTCTTCGAAGCTGTAGCTGTACTGGTTAATTATATTTCCTACCCGGATAAATGAAATTAAAAACAAACAGCTCGTAATCGACAAGCATTGCCACTATTTATCTTCGAAATGTATAATTTTGATTAAAAAAATAATATTGATATTAATACCGATTAATAATGTCTTGAGCTACGTGGCAAGACGGTGACAACCAGGAATGATTTGGTGTCAAAAATATTATTTCTAGATTAATATTCAGATTGCTGCTGATCAAATCTAAGAATTTAAAGAGAGTAATCGGGGAGTGTGGTAGTTTTGTTTTTTTAATAAATGTTATTTAAAATAATATTAAATATATATATTTTTTAGAATTTTAATATGCTAATATATAAAATAAATGATAGTTAATTATTCTTTTAAGTGAGAAAAACTCTTAAAAACTATTATATATCATAAAAACAAACAACCATTAAATAGTGATAAAATCTTAAAGATTCTGTATAATGCATGGAAGATTTTGTCACATTTTGTCTAGCAACGAACCTATCGGATTGCCCACTCAGCCCTCGGTTTCCATTTCATGGCAATTAATGTGATCATATTATTAATAGAAATTTAAAACAAGAATAGAGCTTAAGGAACCATGATAGACAGTTAAAGAATAACTTAAAAACATGAAGAAACATTAAATTCTTTCAAATTCATCACATCGGTAAGAAAAATAAGTAAGCTAGATCTCAAATAAAAAATAATTAAAATTTACAAAGGCAAAATAATTAAAATCCATTCACCTCATTATTTGGGGACAGGCTGTAATGAAACATAGATTGTAAGAATTTATCCAAGGCCAAAAGTTCAGGCACTCACCAATCCTCATCTTACATTTTAGCCAGAAAGAAAATTAAGAAAGAAAAAATTAACATAATGATCATATTAAGTATTAACACCACCGAATTAATCAACCTAACAACACCAGGCATTAATGCTTCGATCGCCTCTTCTCGAATTTAGCCCCAATTAATGAAATCCTGAGGTGCTCTCGGACAAGGTAGAGCTCACATACTCCCTTACTTCCCTTGCAATCACATCCCTCATCACATCCCAAAATCCAGCAGGCAAACCCTCTGGTCTCCTCTCCGCCACCACCACTCCACCACTATTGTCACTGACTCCACCACCAATCCCTGGCGGTGCTAGAGTCAGCGTGGTCAACGCATCCTCCTCTTCTCTCATTATGCCATCCGACATAGATCCTGATGCAACATTGATATCAATGGCAATGCCTTCATTGTTGCTGCTGCCATAGTTACTATCAAAATTACCTTCCAAATTCATCTGACTTTGGCGTTCCCTTGCCCTTCTTTTCAACGTGGAGTTCCAATGGTTCTTGACCGCGTTGTCGGTCCGACCTGGCAGCAACCTTGCAATGGTGGCCCATCGGTTACCGAACCTAGCATGAGCAGCCAGGATCGTTTCATCTTCAACTGGAGAAAACGAACGGTGCTCCACATTTGGGCTCAATTGATTACACCACCTAAGCCTGCATGATTTTCCAGACCGGCCCTTTATGTAACGGCTTATCAAGGACCAGTTTCTTGCTCCGTGTTGCTCAACAAGCCTGGTCAAAACCCTGTCTTCCTCGGCACTCCATGGACCTTTAATTCTTTCAGATTTAATGGTACTTCTTGGTGCTTTGTTTCCATTGAAAGAAGAGTCCGAAGAGGAAGAATCCGAAGAAGAAGTAGAACACATGTTCATTGCTTCCATAATGGAATATTAGATCACAAAGAGGGAGCTTCAAAGAAAAAGAGAGAGATTGAGTGAAGGGGTTGGTTTTGATAGTGGATGAGAAGCAATAAAGCGAGATGAAGGAGTTAAGGGCGCTTATATATGGAGTAGTAAAGAAAAGGAGAGAGGGAGAGGAGAGGGAGAGGGAGAGAGACAAAAGATGCATGAACTTGGTTCGGTACCCAATTGACAGAGAGGGCTCTTCCAGGAAACTGGCTTTTGTAAAGTTGGTGGGGGTGTAGACCAGGAACAGGTGCGTACCCTCCAGGCCGAGTTTGTTTTCGAGATTTCTTTTCTGCGACCAAATTTTGTTGCAGGTCGGACTCTGTTTTGTCTGCTCTTTGTTATTTGACCATTTTGGGTCTCCAAAGATTGATAAAGTGTGGATCAAGAAAACAAGAATTAGAGGATACTACGAGGAATGTATTATTATAGGAGAGAATTCGGTACACGGATGACTTTAATTTGTGCTTCATATATGTGTACAAGTACATATGTTTAGTTGCCAAATTAGGTAACTTCACATAACCATCTCATAATCACAGGTTAATTACTAATTAGAATGTACTAAAACCGATTCCAAAAGCAAAACGATGGCCTGGTTGTCTAAACTCGTTATTAATATACATATCGCTTTCTCTCTCTCTCTTTGAGATATTTCTTTTTAATGAATTTGAGTTATTTCTATTAATCTTATCCTAGAGGGTTTTTTCCTAAACTATATTTAGAAATGATGACTATTTTTTAAAAAAGAGTTATAAAATTTGATCTAATTTTATATATTAACCTAGCTATGATTAGTAACTTGATTAATACAAGATTTGTATTAGCTTGTGAATTATACCGTGACCTAATCAAATTATATCTTATAAGTATACCAAGCTTAATTATTTTCTTATGCAAATCCCTCCAAAAAAACAAAATGTTTTTTCCTAATTTATGACTAATTAAAATGACTAGAACTAGAAGTGAATAGTTTAGTAAGCACTCACCATGGCAATGCTCCTCGTAATCTATAACAAGAAATAATACTAATTAATATATAAAAGCTTTGAGAATGTTTTAAAGTACTTTTTATTTTAAATTATATTAAAATAATATATGTTTTTATTTTTTTGTAATTATTTTTAATGTAAACATATTATAACGATATGAAAATAATAAAAAATTAATATAAAATAGATATAAAAATATACGCATTCTTAGCTGTGCAATACCATTAAAAACAATAATCGAAACAGTTTAAGAGAGTGAATCTGAGGGGCAATATTGGGATTTGGATGAGACCAAGCAATCTCGATGCAGAAAAGAAATTAATAAAAATCATTCTCGTACTCGTTACTCTCTCTCTCTCTCTCTCCCGCGCACAGACAGAATGGCTTATCGTTAATAAACAAGAGAGGAGAGTGTTTAAAACATGACAGGAAGGCCAGAGCTGTTTAACACAAAACAAACGTTTTGAAACGGAAAGTGGGGTCGAAACCTTTTGACTAGAATGCCTAGATTTACAGCTGGGAGTCCAAATCCATAGCCTCAGTAACTGGAATCAACGGCTCCGATCAACCGTTTCAAAAAAGAGATACTGTTAAGGGGAATCCCTTAAATTATTAGTATTCACTTTTCAAGAGGATGACTTTTACGTCCTCCACGTAGGAAGGTCCCACAACCAGCCTGTGCGAATCTCACGTGATTCCTGTTAAATCCCCTTGACTTTGTGGTCTTATCAACAAAAGTTACTTACTTACTCCACTCTTCCTTTTGGAGCGTCTGCGTCACAGCCGATTTTTTGCCCTGAATAGTAGGCTATGTTTGTGGCGTGCTTATTTTATTTGTTTTGTTAATTAATAAACCATAGTCTTACTCCAAACGAGGCAGAGGTCACCTTACACGCCTTGATTGTTTAACAGAGGCTAAAGTGCATCACGATCACTCGTATTTTTTAAAATTAAAATTATAAATATTATCACAATATTAAATAAAAAATTTAAACATAAACCCACAAGTCAACTTAGTATTTGCCAAGCAGGCTCAATACACTTTCAAATTATTAAATTTTATTTTAAATCTTAAAAATTGAGATAATAAAATTTAAAGTGATTAGTTAATTTCAAGTTTTATCTAAAATAGTATTATTTTGTAATTCTAGAGTTTATTTATTAAACCCATGATACAAAACTCGAACTAGGTCTATTACACTACTTTCACTTTAGTTTAGTTCTTTCTTTCTTTCAAAATCCGATATCGAATCCGAATTTGTTGACTTAAATAGGGGTAATGGTACTTTGAATTTAAAGTACAACGATGGTACGATTATTTTCAACAGGTCACTTTAAAAGTTGAAGATGAATGAATTAACATTAACTATTATATCGCGAAATAATAATTATTATATAAAATTCAATTCAGATCGCACTCACCCAGGTCAAGAGTCGCTGGCTCATCGGATCAACAAGATAATTCAATCAGTAATTTTAAAAAAATGATTTAGATAAAAAAAAAATATATATATTTAAATTAAAACTAAGTTTGAACTATACGGTAAATCAACAAGTCATCGGATTCATATGCGAGATTGAGACTGTGTTTATAGCTGATAATATTGCCATCTTGAAGTCCCACGAGAAACATAAAAGTGATTTGGAAGCAGAGACTGAGAGCCACGCGGTTTACAACGATGAGATTTACGCCACCCCACAAGATATAAACGGAGCGGCATCATGATCACATCCTAGCCGCCCACGTGTCAATATTAATGGATTTTTGGAGTCTTATAGTGGACCTGTGATGTAACTCCACCGAGAAGCAGTTGGGCAGTTGCTACTCCAGCTAGCATCAAACCCTAATTCATTCACCGACTGATTTCCAAAATTTCCACATTTTGAAACAGTGAATCAAAACAGGACAATTTCCCTAATAATTGTCTTCAAGAGGTTGCCTTTGTGGGACCGGAAAATGGACTCTTTTTTTTTTGTAAGAGATATTTGCAATCTGATCAGAAAGAAACGGAGCCATCAGTGGGGTCCACCAATGTTCCCTTCCAACCCATTTGTTGCTCGGTTTAGCTCTGTCATTTGTTGTTTTGGGTTTTGCCCGATACCGCGTTGGAATGGGTAGTTTGTCCTTTTCCTTGAACAGATCAACCATTTGTTTGCTCTTACCAGTTTTTGCCTTTGCCGCTGTGTGATGAACATGAACCATAATTTCATTCCATTGCTCGTGTTCTTTTTCATAGCTGAGATCGTTTGTTTTTCTTAGCTAGAGAACGGTGATAGTTGAGATCGTTTGGTTAACTCAGAAAATTTAATCTAGAAAAAAAATCTTAATTTTCCAGTTGTGACCAGTCTCAATTCTCGATGAGAATAATTTATTTTTTTATCAGAATATTTTATTTTATTTTATTTTATTTTATTTAAAAAATCCTTTTGATGTTGGCCGGTTCAATACAAACGAGTTAGCTTAATTATATATATTGACTAGATCTTACTGAGATGATATTTTTTAATTCGTGTTAAAACTTGTAGTGGATTAAATTATAAATCATAAATTTTATGAATCAACCATAAAAACCTAATTAGGCTTCTTGAACATGTTATTTTGTACCGTTTCATGGCCAGCTGGATTTACTTGGAAAATATGATTTTTCAGGCTCAGCATCTGATTTTTTGGAGGTCTTATTAGAAGTTCAAATGAAATTCAATTTCGTCCAATAATACCTTTTTAAAAAGCTTAATATATATACTTTAATTTTAATTCATCCCATATTCACATTATAACATTATAACTTGAAATTGAATGTGTGTGTTCCAATATATTTATAGATTAGATGTGCTATTAAAAACAATATCATAACTTTACATTTATTTAAGTTTATATTTTCTAGTTTGTTTTTCAATTTAATTATTTTTTATTGCATTTTCTTATTTGTATCGGTTTTTACCTCCATGTATTATTTTATAATTTTGTCATTTATTGAATTGCAGGCTTTTAAAAAACTTTCAACGTTTTCCATGCGTGTTTATTTCTCCATGGCCTAAAAGTGTACCCTTAAAATTTTAAAATTATATTTGTTTTTTACCCAGACCAGACACCCTACGCCGCAACTTTTACCTTTTTGATCTTGACCCCAGCTATTTAGTTATTATTTATGATTGTGATTTTTTTAGAAAAAATTAAAATTTACTAGTGTTTTTATTTATTGATATAAAAAATAATTATTAAAAAATATTATTTCAATATATTTTTAAACGAAAAATATTTTTAAAAACAACTTAAACACAAACTTAACATGTACCTCTCGTACTTTAAAGGACATGGAGGTTTGTAATTGGTTATTATGTATTTTGCCAACGTTTTTTATTTTTTTTCATGGGATAATTAAGAAAAATATGTTCCTTGTCATTTATTAATGAGATGAATTATTAAATATGTCAAGAAGTGTATTGTTTCTCTTCACGAAAAAAACGAGACCCGGAGAAAAATACAGCTTATTATTATTATTATTAGTAGTAGTAGTAGTGTTGTGATGTATACATGGTGTTTTTTTTTAAATTAAATTATATTAAATTGATTTTTTTTAAATATGTTTTATATTTAACATTAATATATTAAAATCTTCCAAAACTATCAAAAAATCAATTTAATATTTTCTAGAAGAACAATTGAAAAGCACGTTGTAACTAAAACACAAACACTCCTTTTCAACATGAAATAACTTGCAAATGTGGTCTCACATTATCTTCTTGTAAGAAAATGCTCATTCATTGCCACATATAACCTTGAATCTATAAAAAGAATCTCTAAAATAACTTCTTGATGCATTATTAGAAAATGCTGAATAGTATTTTTAGTATACTTAATGATTCATCGACATCTTATTTCTCAATTTCTTGAAATGTAAATGCTTATAATATGACATGGAATTTAAAAATATATGGAAATAATAATAAAAGTGAATGAATAATTGCATTCCCATGTGGTATTTTTAGCAGAAACGTTATAAGAAAAATCAATGCAGGCATCTGCATGGCTGGATTTTGTTCTGCCGGGAGTAAAGATGTGGGAGGTCGATTCGCCTGCATGGTCGGATAATGCTGGGTGCAACGGGGACATTAACAGCTGGGCTCGCCGTGACTTAACCTGGGCCGATTCTTCCGACACCAGCTAGTTTTGAACAATCGCCGTCTATCACGAGAGAGGCTCTCTGAGATTTAACCCATCCGGTGGAAAGATGGGCTTGGCGTTTACTGACACGAAAAAAATATAACCGAACTTATTTTTAAAAGATAATGTTATCGGCCCGTCTTCTCCATGGAATGATACTCAGCCCTTCGACAGGAGGGTCCGCCAATGAGTCCATAAGAAGGCTGATCTGGGTTAACATAAACAATTTGTCCATAGCAATTTTGTTCAAATTAAAATAATTATTGAAAAATACAATCATTGTAAAGTTTAAATTTTATCATTTTATTTTTATTTATTTTTAATACCCGAGGATATACTTTGTAGTGTAATTTTACACCTCAAAATATTAAAATTTACAATTATATCCTTAATACCTTGAAAATTATCTAAACATGCTAATTGGTGAAGAATTTTAGATATTTTAGTCAAATTCTATCGGATAATCATAAAACTATTAAGATATTCATTTTACATTTTAAAACATGACAATATACATATTTTTTTTATGAAAATATGTTCAGAAAACTTCTAGGATTTGATTTTATGCACAAGAACAAATGCTTTTCTGTATTGTTGGAAATTTCAGAGAGAATCAAGTATTTTATACCAAGTTCGTATCTAACCGTGTAAGTCTAAGCCTGATATTAAACAAAATTGGTAAAAAATTTTGCAAGAAAATCACTTTTATTTTTTAAATGACTCTTCATTTTTTTCATTATTAATTTTTATTATATTATTAATTTCATTATTACATGGGCTAGGATGAAAATAGGTCTAGCCTAACTCAGTCGGGGTCAACCGATTAATGTCTTAACAAACACTTTTTTTATATTTTTCTTAAATTAACAAACAAATAGCTAGACTTTCTATATTTTTTGCAATGACAAGCATAATTTTCTAGGAGGAGAGAGAAAAAAGGAAGTAGAGGAAAAACTCCTTGCTCGAGCTCCTGTGTGTGGCGATAGAGAAAACATGCCTTATCGCCATGATGGGGATGGTGAGGCAGATTAAGGGCCTGTTTGGGACAGCTGTTGCTGTAACTTTTCAAAGTACTTTTCGTGCCGAAATATATCAAAATGATATTTTTTTATTTTTTTTAAAATCATTTTCGACATCAGCACATCAAAATGATCTAAAAACACCAAAATATATTCATTTAAAATGAAAAAAAATTGAATTTTTTGAAAACACAGTTTCAAAAGCTGTCCCAAACAGCTTCTAAATGTTGCCTTGAAAGATCACATTCATTGTTGCGAGGGTGCCACACTCGATGACGTGTGTAATATATACTATCCACTTTTAATTTTTAATATAAATTTATCTATATTAATATATTAAATCACTAGTGAGAAATACATAACAAAAAACTTAAAATGACCTTACATCCATAGTAAAATAATTTATTTTTAGGGATATTTAAGTAATTGTCATGCTCAAAAAATATAAAAACCTGAAAACCCCTAAACCAAACAAAATTGTTTTTAAGAGTCATTTGATACTGATATTGATATTGTAGAAAAAAACATGAAATTATTGATTTTTTACACCTTAATGTAATTACTAATAAGCCCCAAGGACAAAATAGTAGTTTTATGGTGTGCAAAATCCACATTAAAATACTGATCTATTTTAGTTTTATTTGAAATGATACGAAAATTTCATATGAACGACCTTCTACCGAACACTTTGATCTACCTTTTATTTGGAGGAAGCCTCTTAGAAAGCCTGGTGAGTAACAGGAGTCTGTATTATCCTTCAGAGCTCTTCTCTTCCATTCATTTTGATTGGGTGGAGACATGAGGGACGGGAACATCATTTGACATGCACCGAAACCCTTATCGACACACTTGATCAGTCTTGACTCGAGACTTGTTTGTGTGCAAATATTCCGAATATTGAAGTCCACATCCAGCCCCCATTCCCCACCATACCTTACATCTGATGTTTGACTAACCAGTTCCATCGCCTAATGTGCCTATGCTAGGAGAAAAGAAGGCAACGCAATTAATGCTCTCTCACTGTCTCACATGCTGTGTTTTGGCCCTCACTGGCCTGTTTATTTGATTGAAATTATTTCAGGAAAGTAAAACGGATCAGTCTGAACAAAATCACCTTCCTTCGAAGGTATACACATGATAATACGAGGATTTATTTATGTTTTGGCACGCAAGTCTTGCGCAGAAGGTATTGAAATGTAAGAAATCCCAGGGTAAAAGCTGTCTTAACTCTCCCTGCTGAAATGAGCTGCAACTACAGGACTTCTGCTCTGGAAAATGTGAGAACTTAATATGAAGAAATGAATCATGGCATGTAGTATCTGTACATTTACTAGTACTTAAAAGAGAGCCTGTGAATTGGCTCCGCAGGGATGCCAGAAAATTTAAAAATTGTCAAGGCAGGATGATAAATATATGTTCTTTTATATTTCAACTCCATCAAACTCCATGCGACGACTAAGGAATTTACATGGGACTTCTTGCTGCAAAACCACGACTCGTGTAATGATCTTGGCATAGAAAAAGCAAAGAGATCAACAGAATACTTTTTGTGGTGCTTATGATTAGAAAAATCAATTTCACAAGCATAACGTAGAATGCCACACGTAAACAAATCCTAGCGAGCCCTTGCAAAGAAAATACTCAATTCTGGCCCAGCTGCACCGTCAGGATTAATCATGTACAGGGCTTCAGAGTCTCTGGATCCAACCACTCTCTCGAATCTGGCTCTAATGTACGTCAATTCCCCGTCTGCCGATTCCTTCTCATTATTCGGGCAAGGAAGCACACCTGCGCCCATTGAAACACCTCTCAGAAGTTGCATAACATGAAGCTCATCATCAGACATCTGCTTCCTCCTTATACAGTACCCAACCTTTCTTCCGTTACAGTACACGGCCCAAACAAACTCCTCCAATAGCTTCTTTTTATGAGTCTTGGTTTCACTCTCGAGTGCGATCCGTACTATATCCGATGCCATCTCTCTGTGAAGAAGACTCGAGTGCATCGGCAGCTCAATAACAAACATCGGCGCACAATGAGGATCTTCTTGTATGGCTAGACTAACTCTGCCTTTACGATAACCAAAAATGGTACCCGTTGTCGCATGGTCCTTGAGTAAAGGTTTTCGAGGCCTGCCTAATAGTGCAACCATCTTGCAACCTGATGTTAACATGGGGAAGAGCTTGAACATTTTAAGAAGCCCGCCGCTACTAGATTTTGATCGTTTCTCGCTCGCAGTATGCCGGAGCAAAGACAGGATGGCCTGGTTGTCCATTTGGAAGCCAGGGCTAGAATGTACTGGTGGCATCGTCGGACTAATTACTACAGTACTCTGCTATAAAATCCAGGAAAAACGAAGGGCGATGGCGTGTTTGAGGCTTTGAGCTATTGATCAATCACAAAGATACATATAGAGAAAGGTGTAGGAATTAAAAAGAAGAGTTCGGAAGCTTGTTGGTCGCTTTGGCTGGATTGTCCCGGCTGAAGTGGGAAAGCGAAGTGACAGACCCCCCCCAAGTTGGTTGTGATTAAAGGAAAAATGAGTCCTGAGGCTTTGATGTGACCAAGTTTAGTGATGAAAAAAAAGATGGGGGGGGCTTGAATGAGATAAGATAAGAGGGTTCGGACCACATAATGTGGGGAAAGCGAGGGGGAGAGAAAACTCAAAAGATGATAAAAGGGACTCTGTTAATGTTGGCACAGGCATGTGCCTCTCTGATCATTACATACGGCATCGACATCACTTCTTTATGCTTTGCCAGACCCCCCCCCCCTAACTCTCACTAATTATTGAGGTGCAGCTCATCTTTCCTCGATTCATTTCGCCATGGAAATTTTGCTTTTGCTTGTGGGGCGACTCTTCCTGTAGCTCCCAATCTGCGTACAGGTATTCATACCACAGAGAAGTAAAAAACTGGCCCAGGTGTTCGTGTATTCCAGCCAAGTATTAAATACTAGGTATCGCTCATGCTGTCTGCTCTTCAATTCTTTGAGGTTTGAAAACTGTACCCTCTCATACCAGTTCGAATTACTCGGTTTAATGTTGGGAAATCATCGCTTTAAATTCTGGTACAACTAAGTTTCTGAAAATACTTTTAGGTCCCGTTTGTTTGCTTGTTTGCTGTAAAGTGGTTTTTTTTGGAAAGTGAATTCCGGGGAAAGTGAATTCCTGAAAAGTGAATTCCGATGTTTGTCTGTGTTATGGAAAATGAACTGGAAAATACTTTCTAGTGTTTGTTTGTGTTATGGAAAATGAACTGGAAAATAATTTATTAATAAATTAATTTTTTTTTCAAGTTTATTAAAATAATGAGGAACAAATCTTACAAATTAAAAAGTTGAATGAGAATGAAATTGAAAAAAAATATAATTTCATAAATTATCTCAAATAAAATAAATAATAATCAAAATAATAGAGATCAAATCTAAAAATTTAAAAAAAAAATGAAAGGTGAATAAATTAAAATAATAATAATTAACATTTCATAAATTATTTCAAATAAAATAAGTAATAATAAAAAAAATGAGGACCAAAAAAATGATAAGAAAAAAGCAAATAGCAATTATAAAAATAAGGATCAAAATTAATATAAAAATTAAATTTTAAGAGATGGAATTAAAAAATAAATATTCAAAAAAAAATTATATATAGCAATCAAAAGTTTGAGGATCAAATTTGATATAATCAGCAAATAATGATATTTTTAAATTTTTCATAACTTTCGGAAAGTGTTTTCCGCCCAAATTTTCCGGAAAACACTTTCCTGAAAACCAAGCCAAATTTTTCATTGACCGGAAAGTGTTTTCCGTTGACCAACTTTCCGGAAGACAAACAAACACAAGAAAGTTTAGAAAGTGATTTCCTAGAAAATGAATTACAGGAAACAAACACAGCCTTAGACCCATCACAGCTTCACAACTTGTTTAGTTTTCATTGCTTGATACTATTTTTCATTTCAGAATAGAGTAAGAACTTTTTTAAAATCTGTTTTTCTTTTTAAAAAACTGAAAAAATCCCATGAACTAATATAGTACCAAGCATTTTAGTTAAAGTAGAGTACATGCACATGTTTAATTAATAGTAATGTCCACATGAACCAGTTAGTGTCCAGGATGGGGGTCCTTCGAAACGAGTGGATAAAAAGGAAGGGGTTTTGTCGGCATCAACGTTGGACACTAACTAGCATTTTGGCAAGTACAGCCTCGTGATAGTGATTTGTGGGTGAAAATTGATGATTTGTGGCAGGAATCTCATATGTTCGATGTACATGTAAACAGTTCATTATTGGATTAAACTATTTCGTATGTACCCACCACTGGTCAGTTTGAGAAATTTAAGAAAGGGCAACTAAGGTTCTGTAATCATTCTGTTGATAACCTGGTAATATGCAGGACCTTGAAAAAATGTGGATGGATTGTAGTTTATTGGATTAAAAAGATGTATTTAAAGAGTTTTTTCCAGCTTTTTTTTGCTAATTAACTCCATCCTCCTGATCTATCGATAAATTGTGGATGATGCCTGAAAAAATCACCCGGCATCAGTAGTCCTTAAATAAATTAAATATTTAATTAGGTCATTTCGTGAACTAAATCTAGATTGTAATCTAATTGATGTTAACACACACACACACACACACAATAAGCTCAAACAACTCTATAAATGTATTTATTTATTTGGAAAGAAACCCTCCTGATGATCATTTGTCAATAATAAATTTGATAAAAGAAAAGAAGCTCGAATCAATGTTTGCCATGTGTCCCTAATCCAGTGAAAATTTCAAATGTTTTTTTGAGTGTCTAGCACTTTTTCTATCAAATGTTTCTTGAATCGATCCTCTCAACCCATGGAGCACATGCAGTGATTGGGCAAAAGGGACATATTTTCGCAATCACACTTGGCGTGTAAGATCAACCAACAAGTTGGTTGCCATAGCTAAAATGGAGAAAGGAAAGATCAAATTCCATTGATGCAACATAAAGCTAAGATCACATCCCTAATCCAGTGACTTGAACCCAACTTTTCCCGAGGACAGATCATCTATCAAGATCTCTTTAATACTATTAAAAGCTAGTAACCTGAAAGGATGGATTTTGATGCCTGTGGCTTGGGAAAATCTTTTTTGATCCATGTCACAAACATTTTAGTGTGCATTCAGAATTATAATAGGTTTTGCTGTTATATATATATATTTTTAAATAAAAAAACCCAATAAATTGTATTTTATTTAATTATATGTTGATTAACTAAATACTTTTAAATCATGACTAAAATAAAATACAAATTGCAAAGTGTTATATCATAGAAAGAAATAAACGAAGACTTAGTCTATCTTGAACATCCTGTTTGGAACATTATACTTGTTTGAAAATACGGTGGAAGTTTAATATAAGTATATAAAAATAATTTAAAAATACTAAAATAAATTAATTTAAAGTAAAAAAAATTAAAATAAAATAAAAATATATATTTTTTAAAATATTTTTACAACACAAGTAGATAAGGATAAACAAATAGATTGTTTGACAAAATGCATGTTATGAAGAGATCTTGGAGATTAATTAAAGGGATAATAAAATGATTCTACATTCTAAGCTGCCTTTGTCGATGGCTCGTAGCCTTCCAATTATTGAGGCTGTGACAAGACACTTGCATGATTGATTTTGCATTTCTTATCTTTAGTCGTATGTGACATTTAACTGCTTTTGCGATCATAGCTTAATTCAAGAGCGAACTTGGGGCCTTCATGTAATCACGTTGATTTTTAAGGTCATGATTGACGACCCAGCAAGACAACACGAAAATTCTTGTTTGTCTCATAATAGAAGTTCAAGTGCTGATAAAATATTGCTTACCCGAAAGTTAATTAAGAAAAAAAGGGTAATTAGTGCGTGGTTGCTGTCTAAATGTAGCTGTCAAAGCACAGAACGATAGGTTTAAACTTCGTTAACAAGAGGGATACTTCTTTCAAAGCTTCAGCACCCTCCCATGGAGGGAAATTAGAAAAGGTTGCAAGTAACTCCCGATTAACATGGGATGGCCAGGTTCATGAAAATTCATAGAAGAAACACTTGAAAACGAAAATTCATAGAAGAAACCCACTAATTGGCTATTGCTCCATAATCAGATTACCTAGTCCTGTGTTTTAACTGTTAAATGACCATCTCATTTAAAAATACAAGTTGTTAGGTGAGACTCCAAAATATAATTTATATTATTCTCTAACGCAATCCTTCAAGTAAAAGGCTTTTGAGTTGAAAACTTACACACAAACTCACACTACTTTGTGCTTGATTTTTATCAAATAGAAATAGGATGGTGAGATTCGAACTCGTGACTGTTGGGTTAATAAAGCTCTGATACCATAATTTAAATTATTTTCTAACACTATACTTCTAAATTGTTTTAGAGATTTTTTTGCAATAAAAAAAATGCTGACTAAAAGGGTCTTAAAAGATTTAAAATGCTAAGGTAATGGCTCGCTTGAGATTTGAGAGTGGAAACATCCAAACCACGCACCATAAATAATCGACTTTTAAGGAAATTTCTGCACTCTTTCTTTCGAGTTCATCATTGTTTATTGTAAGAGAGGTCCCATGTTGTGCTTCGTGGGAGATTTCTCTTTCGAGTTCATCCACACCACACAGCATTATCCTCGGAAGGTAAAATTATGTTTTTCATGCTTGCCATTTGCCAGCAAAAAGGAAGCCTGCAAGTTGTAATGCATGTATCTGTGTGGTCACATGTACCGTCCAAGTTCATTCCCTCCTGTCATCCTGCAAATTCCCATCGTTTGATCATGTATTTTAGCTGCATGTCTAGCAAGGCACACCCGCCATTTTCGTTTCTTAATTTTCTAGCCTAGAAAGGCTTTCTCATCTAAATCTAAGCCAATCAATATATAAGATGATTTTTAAATATAAAAACATAAAATGACAATTCAAAGTGCTAAAAAAACACGTATTTAGAAACTACAAATCTAGAATTCAAATTTAAAATAAATAAAAAAATTAAAAATGGAGGTGCAAATGACACTCTTTCGTGACAGTGCCCTAGTAGCTTTGTTACCTTGATTTTTAATCTTTCTTCACATTCTACATTTTTTGTGTTTCACTGTTGTGGCTAGCCGACATTAAAATTTGACTCCCATCGTTAAGATGATACTTTTAATTTTGATAGATCAATTCAAATAATTATTTTGGCATCCTGAATTAAAATTAAAATATATATATATTTTAATAAAAACAATAATTTCTTCATTTAAAACACGAGAACTGTAATTTACAGATGTTAATGTAATAAATATATCTTTCATTTAGAAAGATAGGATTGATAATTTTATTGTTTTGAAAAATTAGGTATAAAAGCCCAGTGAGCTTTTTAATTTTAGCCATGTTCTTCCAATGGAATATATAAATTTTATTGCCTGTTTTTTCATAGCCCAAGGAAAATGTGAAAAGACACAGGCCCAGCCCGTCAAGCATACAAGGCTTAAATAGATCAATGCAGCCCACACAAGGAAGATATAATTCTGGGACCCGAAGCTCAAAGAATACAGGCCAAGAGAATGGCAGCCCATGAAAGAAAGAAAAATAAAATTAAACCGACCTTGACATTAATTCCCGGTTCGTTGACACTATTTTTGTGGCTTCTCGGGCAGCTTCTCTGGTTCAAAATGAGGGAGAAATTAAACAGTATTCGAGAGACATGTCATTCAGGCCTCATTTAAAACCAGACGACAATTCGTCTTACAAAAGGGAATTAGGTTAAATTAAAGTCGTTTTTTAAACTTTCAATTCAATCCAAAATCGTCTTTATCTTTGATAATGTCTTCAATATCATCCATGGAGATTTACAATTGGATTTTTGGATTTCCGCGTTCCATACAAGATGGTCTTTATTTTTACATTTCTTCAATTCAGTCCTCATTTAACTATTCAAACTTCCAGTGTTTTTAATTTCACCCATGATTAAGCCAATTAAGCTCTTCTAAAGTTCAGTTAGGTCATTGTCTTTCTTATATATTTGCAATTTTGCTCTGATATTCAACTCTCTTCTTCTTTTATTTGTCAAAATTGGACGGTCAAACTTTGCGATACTGTCCATGTTGGTTCCCCAGCTGTCAATTTGTTAGGTCTTGACTAGATTTTCAATATTTGTTTTTAATATTTCTTCAACAACATCCTAAACTGTCCATCCAACAAACATTCTAAGCAACTGTGCATGGTTAATTATCCGAAGCATTATTTATTTTTCACTTTTTCTTTTTTCAAAAAAAAATACATGAAAAATGAGAGCTTTGGAGAAACCTAAAAGTGATTTAATTTTAAAATCATTTTTGAAATAAAATAAAATATATATTTTTTGCTTTCTATTTTTAAATTACTTTGATATGATGATATCAAAAATAAATTTTAAAAAATAAAATAAAATTATTTTAAAGCATTTCTAAAAAAAAAAGAGAGACATAAATGCAATACTTGGTCCTTCGGTGGCAGGTGCAGTGTGAGTGCAACATATTATCGGACGGATAGAGAATGCGCCACCAAATTCAGCATAATGTTTGGTCATCTCGAGTAGTTGGTTTGCTAGATTCTACGAGTTGCATTTCCGCTGGTGCTAGTTTTTGGTTGAAAACAGGGCGCTTCGAGTTGCATTAGAGTCCATGGTGATTAAACCTATTTCGGAAGATGACCTAGTCTAAGGGTAAAATTAGAAAGGCTAATTTCGTGTTATTAAAATAATATCTTCTTCTTCAACAAAATTAAAAGTCAAACTGGGTTTTGCTATGCGTGAATTAAATTATATTAGTTTCTAGTTGACTTTTTACATTTAGTTTAGATGAAACGGCACCGAGTTTTTTCCGAGTGATGAAGCCAGGTTTAGTAAACTTTATCGATAACAAGAATAAAATATCAGCCGTGATTATGAAGTCTTCCCTAATCTAGAAGTTGACTCTGTCTATTTGGTTTCCTTCACAGAAAATTAATTTAATGTGCGATGAAATCCATATCTAGACGGTCGCCCGGTGGTTTCTTTCAAAAGCTTCCATGCATGACAAGTGGTTTATAATTAAAAAAAAATAAAAATAGAGGGACAACTGTCGTGTTGTAACCTTTTGACCTTGTGGAATGTTGAAATGGTAATCAGAAGTTGCTAAAACACCATAATACAATCAAGAATCGTTGTTTGAATAATTTATTTCATAACCATATACTGCAGAAACCACTGTTTCTAACCTGATCCATCTTCTGTTTCCTTGAAACTTCGAGTTGTTAAGGCTGGCTAGTTGATTGGGTAAATTGGGGTGGGGGTAATGCAAGGATCCTCTGTTCGGTTAAACCATGTGTAGAAAAACATTTTCATTCCTTCACGTAGTTGCCCGCAGAACTTATGTTTCGTGAGGCAATGGGTTTTGAGAAATCGTCTCCAAGTTCAATGATGCTAAAAATTAAAGAAATTGACATTGAAAAGATAAGAGATATGGGATTTCGAATCTGTGGTTCCAATATTTACCATGATTTTACAATTGAAAAGGACTGAAAGAAAGAGAAGGGATTGATGATATGTAGCTCTCGGCGCTTGGAAGAAATCAATGAAATAAAGATCAGAATTCAGCAGGAACTTTCATTTTGCAAATCCTTCTCTTTGAGAACAGTTTACTATATTAACAGCAAAGGGAAATCTGTACTCCTGGAGAAGAATAAATTTTGATTAACGCGTGAAAGTTCCAAAGCCAGTGGCAAGAGCATGGGCAGCTGGATTGAAAGCCAGTCTCCCGAAAATGCCTTGTTTGTAAGGCAAGAAAGTTTTCTTCTTCAGATTATCTGATACAGCTTTATTCACTGTGTAATGTAGCTCATGTGCCGACACCGGTCCTTTCCTTTTTGAAGACACCGAGCCTGAACTGTCTGTCGGCCGGAAGCTCGGATCTTTCCCATCTTCATGTTTTTTGAACAAACCTGAGTACTTTCTGAGATGATCCTTATCATGCGCATGTCCTTCGGACGCGCTTCTGAATAAGAATAAATCTCTCAGCCTCCACTTCTTTGAAGAACTCTTTGAAGAAGAAGAATTAGATGGTACTGAGACTTTTGGATTGGGTGCTGATTGGTTGGCTTGTTCCCATGGACATTCGGATACTCTAAATGGAGACAGAGATCTTGATGCTCTACGGCTTGAACTGGACGTTAACCCTGAACCTCTTTCCCTCTCCCTCCCTCTTCCATTCTCTGTTCTCTTGCGAGTGTTTTCAACTGCAGTTGCAAACGGATCTAAATCTTTCTTTTTTCTTGGCGAAAAAGCTTCACGAATCATTTTTTTCCCTTTCTGTATCGGAGAACTTGGCGAGGAGGGTGGGATTCTCTGGGCAGAATCATCGACTTGTAATCTAGGAGGAAGCTTCAGGGGCCGGATTTTGCCACCATAAAAAAGTTCATCTGCTGAGAGTGATTCCTTTTCTGATCCGGCACTGAAATCAAAAGCGAAATCATCTTCAGTATTAGTGTCAGTTGTTGCCCGTGGTGATTTAGGAGTGCCGGGCCTTTCTTCCCAGTGAAAAGGAATCCCAGCTCCTTCTTCATTGCTATCAATCAAGCTGTCGAAGTAACTGTAAAAATCTTCGGCACGTGAAGGACTTGTTGGAGCGCTTAAGGTGTAATCCCCAAACCGTTTCGGTGTAGATGGAGCACTCAAGAATGGCAAAGGTCGAGCCTCGTTGAAGTCGAAATCCATGCCTGGCGCAGGTTTGGCAACTTCTAGCTTCAACATATTTTTTCCGGTACTTGCTTTCGAGTTTTCGAAGGATCTGTTTAAGAAAGATAGATGAGACGGGATGGTGTTTGCTAAGGAAGTAATAAATATAAGGAAGAGGAGCGAGGGAATAGGAAGGGTGAGGGAAGGATGGGAGGGTTGGAGATTGTTGACTTCATGAAGTCATAAAAAATAGGAGCCGCCTTTTGATACTTTGCCTATCTCCTTACAGTTTCCTGCTCTCCATTATTGAAAAACAATTTCGATTTCATTGTCAATTTCACATGGGGGGTGTAAAGAGGGAGCTATTTTGTTAGGCACTGCTAGACAATCTGTTTTCAATACTTTTGAGTAAAAAAATAATTTTATTTTTTATTTTTATATAAAAAAATAATATTTTTAAATCATTTTCATGTACGGATATCAAAATTAATTTTTTTAAAAATAAAAAATATAATTTTAATACTTTTTTGAACAAAAAAAATATTTAAATGCAACCTCAATCTCACTTTTAAATAAACACTTAATAGTTATAAAAACTAAATTTCATTTTGACAATTATTTTTATATAAAATATAGTTTTTTTGAAGAATTAAAATTTTTGAAACATAATTTTTATATAAAAAAAATCAATTCACAAGCTGACCCGATTAACCTAGGATTCAGATAAAACTATAGCCTGCGTCATCTTGTTTTTTGTTTTTTTTTAGCACGGGAGGAGATGCAGGGTCTTATGGCAAGTCAACTAGCCACCTATGTTTGAATTATCCATGGAGATATGGAGTTTGAGGGTGACATGCTGAAGCAGACGATATATTAGGTTAAGAAAAAAATGGCAAGTCAAATATGTTAAGTAATTATTTTATCTACAAGATCAGGTTTTTAAATAAAATTTTAAGAAATTATTTATATTATTTTTTAATGTATTTTTCAAGTAAAATATTTTTGAACTTGAAAATTATATAAACTTAGTATTATTTTATTATTAATTTTTATCAGATATAACGGTTGATAAATTCAAATTCATGATTCTTTAATTAACAAAATTTTAATAACATATCAAATAATAAAATATAATTTATATTATTTTCTTATAAATAGTTCTAAATGCCTCCACTCAAATCATCGTTTCACGGCAGGATTAACGAAAACAATAGCATGAAATGCGTACAAACCTCACGGTGCTGGATTTGTAATTTCGCGCAAACAAAATTTTGGGTTTTTATTTACAGTCTATTATCGTCTCTTCATGTTCATCAGATTCAACAAAATAAAGGGCTTCCTCGAGAATACAAACGTTGCCACGTAGTTACGAAAATGGAAGTGTGGAAAGGACAGAAGCTTGCAATTGCAAAGTTATGATTTTTGTGCATATTTTTGGGGTTTTATTTTAAATTAATTTTTTTTAATATTTTTAGATTATTTTAATGTGTTGATGTCAAAAATAATTTTTAAAAATTAAAAAAATTATCATTTAAATATTTTTAAAACAATTTAAAAAAAAAACAATCTCAACTACAATTCTAAAAAAACCCTAAATGAAATAATGCCGTAATGAGAACAGAACGAGGCTAAACTCTCAAATCCAGCACAAAGAGGAAAACAATGGATATTATATTTATTAATTCCAGCCTGTGAGTTGATTCAAGACTTATGGGGTGGCTCAACCAGAATTTTTTTTATTAAACAGTTTTGTTTTATTTAAAAATAATTAAATCTAATCCAATCTTTACCAGATTGATCACATGATGTTTTATCAGGCCAGTTAGATTAAACTCCATTAATTTTTAATCGATTTTATTTGATGTTTGGCCTGTATTCATGGGTCGACTTGGTCAAATCCCTAAAAAAACTAGGATATTTAAATCTGGATTTTATATTAAAAATTGTTATTTAATTGCTCGTTGTTTTTATTTATTTATTTCTTGTCATTGATCATTTTGTTATATTTATTTTTTGAGTGAAAAATATCATAATTTATGAAAAACGTTGAATTAATATTATTATGAATTATAATAAATATTAATTAGTTTCCTCCTTAACAAAAGGAATGACCACTTGTTATGCCTTGATGACATTTTCATATATATTATTTTCTTGGAGAGAAACATCGATCTTACTTAAATCACAATCAATCAATGAACAGTCCAGTTAATATTTTTTATTTAGAATTAAAATATATTTTATCTAAGTTATTTATCGCATAAAATCCAAGGTAGACTGATTCAGGACTTCTAGATTCAAAGACTTTTTGCTAAAACTTTCAGATTTCGGCTGCATTTCATTCGAATATTACTGGCTTCTGGAACCGGAGATTATCAAATGCTCCATGTCACTTGCCACGAGTTTCTGGCAGCCCTTTTATTTCTTCATTCAGGATATTAGCGTTTTAATGACTTTTTTTAAATAATATATTTTTATTTTCAAATAAGGAAAATAAAATAAAATAATTGATGGAGTTTTGTATTTCATTTTTATCTTGCAATTTACAAGATATTGGTTTACAATCTTCTTCCCCTTGTCTTAGGCTGTTACAAGCTTTTTATATTGAACACATTTGATTCCTAATAGGTTTCTAATTGCATGAGGAATAGGAGGTGGAATCGGAGATAATAGGAGACTTTCCTATTTATACTTTAATATCCCCCCTCAAGTTGGAGCATGAAGGTCTCGAATGCCCAACTTGCGCAATAAGAACTCATATTGTTGTTTTCCCAAAGCCTTTGTGAAAATATCCGCAAGCTGCATAGATGAGGAGACGAACATAGGAGTAAGGTCGCCTGCAATAATAGTATCACGGATAAAATGGCAGTCGACCTCAATATGTTTGGTGCGCTCGTGAAATACCGGATTTTGAGAAATATGGAGAGCTGCCTGGCTATCACAATGGAGAGTCACTGGACGAGTATGGGACATGCCGAGACTGGATAATAGAGACTTGAGCCATGTTAGCTCACATGTAGTCATAGTCATAGATCGATATTCAGCTTCTGCAGAAGAGCGAGAAACAATATGTTGTTTCTTCGTTTTCCATGAAATCGGAGAATCCCCTAGAAATATAATCCATCCAGTAAGAGAACGCCGAGTCGTGGGGCACCCGGCCCAATCAGCATCACACCATCCATGTAGTTGTAGATCATTTTGCCGTCGAAGTTGTATTCCTTGACCAGGATTACTTTTAAGATAGCGGACGACGCGTAAAGCTGCTTCCATGTGTTCATGACGGGGACACTGCATAAATTGAGATAATACATGAACACTGTAGGATAATTCCGGGCGAGTGAAACACAAATAAATTAACCGCCCCACTAGGCGACGGTACTGCTCCGGCTCTGTGAGAGATGCACTGGCAGATAAGGCTAGTCGGTGGTTTGGTTCCATTGGAACTGTAGTAGGTCGAGCTCCTAGTAATCCTGCCTCATAAATGATATCAAGTGCATATTTGCGTTGACAAAGCACAAAGCCTTCAGGCCCACGTGCCACTTCTATACCCAAGAAGTATTTTAGAGGACCAAGATCTTTCATGTGAAAGCATGCACTGAGATAATCTTTGAATATTTGTATGTCGGTTGGCTGGCTTCCGGCGATGATGAGATCGTCAACATAAATCAGAACACTGAGTTGTTTGGTTCCTTGGCGCAGGGTGAACAAGGAGTAATCAGAGTACGATTGTGTAAAACCGTATTTTGTCAGAGCTGATGAAAGTTTAGCAAACCAACATCTGGGTGCCTGTTTTAGCCCGTATAATGATTTTCGGAGCTTGCATACTTTTCCGGACGTTCCTTCCCGAAATCCGGGCGGGAATTTCATGTAAACTTCCTCATAAAGATCACCATGTAGGAATGCGTTATGGACGTCCATTTGATGGACCGGCCAATTCATTGCAGCAGCCAGAGCAAGGAATACCCTTACAGTTACCATTTTGGCGACGGGAGCAAATGTTTCTGTATAATCAAGCCCTTCAGTTTGATGGTTTCCAAGGACCACGAGGCGAGCTTTGAGGCGCTCAACTGTACCGTCGGAGTTATATTTGATCCTGTATACCCATTTGCATCCTAGTGCCTTTTTGTCTTCTGGTAAATTTTGAACCTCCCACGTGTTATTATTTTCAAGTGCCATAATTTCTTGCCGCATAGCATTTTGCCAACCCGTGTGTTTCATTGCTTCAGAGTAGGATGTAGGTTCCTGCGTAGCTGTCAATGCTGCGAGAAAATGCCTATGTGGCACTGAAAATTTATCACAATTTACATAGTTCGAAAGTGGGTAAGGTGTACCTGAGGAATGCTGTGGTGCGGGTGGTGAAGCGAGAGATTGACTCTTTTTCTGGATAGTGTGAGTGATGTAGTCACGAAGACGGACGGAGGTTTGCCGCTGCCGATGACCCCTGCCCAAAATTTCTTCATGTTCGACTTCTGAGCTTTCAGAAGTTAATGGCATAACAACTGTATTTGGCGTATGTGTGGAGTGATCAATATCTGCGATATCTCTTGATATTTGAGCATTTGAGTCTGTGAAGGAATCAGTAGTCTCTTTGCCAGTAGGGAGCCCATTTTCTGTATTGTCTGTAGCAAATGGAAAAATATCTTCTGAGAACACAACATCCCGTGAGACAAAGAAAGCTTGTTTTTCTAAGTCATATAGGCGCCACCCCTTTTTTCCATAAGGATAGCCGACAAAGACACATCGGCGGCTTCTGCTTGCTAACTTGTCCCCTGAGTTTGTATGTGCATAGCATAGGGAGCCCATAACCCGCAAGTGTTTGTAATTGGGCTCAATTCCATAAAGTACATGGTAAGGGGGTTTTCCGCTGAGGATTAAGGAGGGAGTTATGTTTATTAAGTAGCCTGCCGTCAATATACATTCTCCCCAGAATTCAATTGGGAGTGATCCCTGAAAACGCAGTGCTCGCGCAACATTTAAAATATGTTGATGCTTCCGTTCTACTCTTCTATTTTGTTGCGGTGTGCTTGTACATGAGGTTTGAAAAATAATCCCTTGATCAAGGAAATATTCTTTCAAACATGTAAATTCGGTGCCGTTATCGCTTCGAAAGATTTTGACTTGCTGATTGAATTGTCTTTCAACCATCGAAAAAAATCTTTTAATCATACTGGGAGCTTCTTTCTTATCAACAAGCAAATAAATCCATACGGCACGGGAAAAATCATCAACTATTGTTAAAAAATATGAGGCACCACAGGAGGATTTTGTTCTGTATGGTCCCCATAAGTCGCAATGAATGAGTTCAAAAATAGTTTCGGTTTTATCATTACTGATAGGAAACTGATCTCTTCTTTGTTTTGCTTTCTGGCAAACATCACAAATTTCTTTTACGTCATCACTGTGTTTTTCTACTTCAGGAACCAACTGTATTATTCGCATAGACGGATGACCCAATCGCTTATGCCAGAGATCAAGAGATATCCTTCTACTGATTTGCAATGCTTGTACTCGCGGTATCCGTTTGAAGTAATAGAGTCCATCTCTTCTTTCACCCGCTCCAATCAGCATCCTCGAAATGCGGTCCTGTATGACACAAATACCTTTAGCGAACATCACAATACAGTCATAGTAGTCAATTAATTGTGATACGAAAATTAAATTGCAACTGAGTCCTGGTATGTAAAGGACTTTTTGAAGGGTCAAATCTGCTTCGAGGGGAATTGTTCCCTCTTTGGTAGCAATAATGCTATTTCCGTCTGGTAATCCTACGTGACACTCGGAAATTTCTTTTAAATCATCGAATTCTTCATCATCGCCGGTCATGTGATTTGATGCTCCGGTGTCCAAAATCCATTCTTTACTCATCATATTACCGGTTAAAGTTGCAATTAACTGCTTCCCAGTCATCTTACCCATTATTAATTCATTTCCATCTTTCGGCTCAAGCAACTTTAAAAGTGCTTGGTACTGCTCCGGACTCAGCCCTGGCAGCGGCGGTGTCGGCTCCCTCTCGGTGGCGTAGCTCGCCTGAGCTGCGTTGGCCCGAGCACCGCCGCCTCTGTATCCACCACCTCTATAACTCCGGCCACCTCTTCTTCCATTCATAATCCCCCTTCCACGACCAGACCCGTTTCGCCCGTCACTCACAGACCCGTTTCGCCCGTCACTCACAGACCCGTTTCGCCCGTCACTTCTGGGTCGATCTCCCCACTATTCTGGGTAACCTTGCAGCTCGAAACAAGTCGTTGCCTCGTGCCCTGATTTCTTGCAGTGAGAGCAGAAGGTGTTGGCTCTGTCTCTCCCGTCGATTCGAGTCCGTGCGGTGGCTAGGGCCATGATTTCTCTTTGCTCGTCTCTTCCTCGGGTAATCATCTTCACCCTTTCTTCTTGGGTCAAAATTGAGTATACTTTGTTGAGTCCTGGGAGTGGGTCTTGAGCCAGGATGTTCGACCTCACTGTCCCGTAGCTGTGTTCATCAAGTCCCATTAGAAACAAGTGCACTTTCTCCTCTTCCTTCTTCTTCTCCAGAATTGAACCAAGATTACAGGTGCATTTCCCACATTTACACACGGGTATTTGTTCAAAATTGTCTAATTCATCCCAAATTTGTTTCAATTTCCCGTAGTAATCCATGATATTACTTCCTTTTTGTTTGCATTCTGTCAACGCAAATTTCAATTGCTGAATTCTTGGCCCGTTTGTGATGAAGAATCGTTCTTCCAAATCTTTCCACAGTTCTTGAACAATTTCCACATGTGAAATTGTTGTTCGAAGTGTTGGCTCAATTGTGTTGCGAATCCATGATACCAGCAACGAATTTATTGTCCACCAATCTTCCAAGTCTTCTGAGTTATTGTCGGGTCTTTTGATGGTTCCATCAATGAACCCAAATTTCTTTCGGGCTCTAAGGGCAGTTCTGATTGAACGTGCCCATTCTTCATAATTGTTTCCTTTCAATTGAACTTGAGTAATTGTGAAACCTGGATTGTCAAGAGAAGTTATGTCATATGGTGATATTGTTTTCCTCTGTTCTTTTGTTGCAGAAGCAGCAGTGTTGCTCTCGGCCATGGTTCAGTCTTTCGATTTATTCCCAATTTCTTGACAGATGTGGATTTCTGGTGATTTCTGGATTGGTTTCAATTCTGTGTTTTTGATTTTCTGGTTTGATTTTGATGTTTCACGGGGATTGGGCAGATGTGGATTGATGGTTGATGGTCTTTGGTGATTCCTGGTGATTCTGGGTTGGTTTCTGGTGATTTCTGGGAATTGGGCAGATGTGAGGTTGCTATGTGTTTTTGAGGGATTTGATCACGGACAAATGTGCAATTGGTATGTGTTTTTGATTCTTTGATTTTGGCTGAAAAACTTGGGTTCTTGGCAATTCTGAGTTCTTGGTAGTTTTGGGTTCTTTTGGCAATTTCTGGGTACAAAGCTAATTTCTGGGTTCTTTATTGGCTTTGTGTTTAATTTTGGTTTTGTGTGTTTAGGCTCTGATACCATGATGGAGTTTTGTATTTCATCTTTATCTTGCAATTTACAAGATATTGGTTTACAATCTTCTTCCCCTTGTCTTAGGCTGTTACAAGCTTTTTATATTGAACACATTTGATTCCTAATAGGTTTCTAATTGCATGAGGAATAGGAGGTGGAATCGGAGACAATAGGAGACTTTCCTATTTATACTTTAATAATAATTCTTTTAAAAGTGTAATTACAACATAAAAGCAAATAGATTCAAAATATTGATATTATTCATGGTCCTCGCTTTAAAAATAATGGATTGGAGTTGACTTCGAAGCTGTTTGGGACAGCTTTTGAAACGCCGTTTCTAAAAAATTCAATTTTATTTTTTATTTTAAATGAATATGTTTTGGTGTTTTTAGATCATTTTGATGTGCTGATGTCAAAAATGATTTTTAAAAAATAAAAAAAACATCATTTTGATATATTTCAGCACGAAAAACACTTTGAAAAGATACAACAACAACCGTCACAAACAGGCCTTCATCATCTCAATTCTGCCAAATAAGTTGTTAACTCGTGATATAATTAAAATTTAATTTTCTTAAATAAAAACCTCAAAAAGATGCTCTTAGACTACATTTATTGACCGGGATGAATTTAATAAAGGTCACGGAATCTTTTTCTTCTTCTTCTTCAGAATGGCAGTCAGTACTATTTACAACAGATACCATATTCCAAGTACACGAGGACGAGGAGGCAAGCTGAGATCATCTCAGACGGGGTGCTGCGTTGCTCTTCCTGATCCCATATATGTTTATTTTAATCCTATATATATGTCGTATAATTGTGATGTCACCGGCCAGGCAGCGGCCGAGACACGGCGTCGGCGCTAGCCTTTACTTGTTGAAGTGTGAAAATTTGACCTAGAGTTCAAGCTATCACCCTCCTCGAGATTAATGTGTGATTCCTGCTGCTATTGAGAATGGGTGTTTGTTTTAGCTTTTTCAACCTGGTTTTCAAAAAAGTTGTAATTTTTTATTTTTATTTCATTTTAAAGACCGGTGATTTAGTGTTTTTAGATCATTTTGATGTGCTGATGTCAAAAATAATTTTAAAAAAATAAAAAAATATCATTTTAATATATTTCGGCACGAAACATTTTTTAAAAACTATGAAAAGCTATCGCAACAGCTCTCCCAACCACCCTCTAACAAGTTTCAATTCCATTTATGACTAGTCATAATCACTCTACCTTCAACTTGTATTTGATATGATTCGGATTTGATTTCGTATATTATTTAAAATAAAATAAAACAATTCCGAGCAGCATTCTAATTTTTTTCGATTTTGATAGGTTATTGTGATGCCCCAACTTATAATCTACTAAAGACTTGTTCATTTCTAGAAAAAAGAAAAAAGAAAAAATGATAATAATCTAGAAGGTAAGAAAACGATTGCCAGGAAAATTTAGAATGAAAATGATGTTATTATTTGATAATTTAATCATACATTATACATTCAACTCATAATATCTATACAATGAGATAAGTAAGAAATTAAAATAAAATAAATTATAAAAAATAAGTATTTTATTTTTTGTATTTCTCTTGATAGAAAATCTTAATTAATTTATCGGGCTTTATCATTTTGCACCTTTAATTTATATATATATATATATATATATATATATATATATATATAAAAGCGAATATTTAGAGCCTGGTACTCTGATCATATAGAAAAAAAATAGAATAAAAAATAATAATATTATTTAATAATTTGATTGTATGTCATGATAAAACAAATTATATAAAATATTTGATCATCTCTAGATTAGATGATTGAAATAATTTTTAATTGCATTGAGTTGTTCAATTCCTTTATCCTTTTCTTTGATTGATTATTGATGGGAAACAATGAATAATATTTACCTGGTTATTTATTTAACATGGCAACTGAGAATAATATGTAATAAAATAATAGAAGCATCAACAAATTTATTAATACACTCTGTTCATGAACAACGAACAATACTCCTTGTTTGTGTTATCTATGGTTTTAGAAAAATTATCCCCCAAAAGAAGGGATTTATAAAAAAAAATAATCCAGAGGTGAATGTTCTAGGAAGATGTTCTAACTGTTTATTTGATATTTGTTTTTGGAAAAAAAATTATTTTTTTGTTTTAAATTATTATTTTTTGATATTTTTAAATTATTTTGGTATGCCAATGTTAAAAATATTTTTTAAAAAATAAAATAAATTATTTTAATATATTTATAACAAAAATAAAATAAACAAACTTTAGTTATATTTTCAAACAGACCCTTGAGCACGGTAAAACAATTACAAGTCATTCAATCCATAATGAATGGTGCAAAGATGACCGTTTGAATGGAATAAATTCACTTGGACAACTGCTAGTTTTGTTTAATGACATTTATGCTTTTTATTTCTAACAGTGCAAATTATTTTTTAAAAAACATTTTCACAATTCTCTAACATATCTCCTCCTCAAGTAAAAGTTTTTTTACCTTGAAACTTGCACAATTCCATACGATCTTGTACTTGATTTTTTTTTATCAAATAGAATATGGATAATAAGATTTGAACTCGTGACCGCTGGGTCATTAAGACTCTGATATCATATTAAAGAATCATTTCACCTAAAAGTTTAAACTGTTAGGTAATACCACATGATATGATTTATATTATTTTCTAATGTATATATATATAATAATTTAATAAATTAAATATATTTTAAAAAAACACTCAAGTAAATATTAAAATACAAAGTTTTAAGTTAATTATTTTTAAAAAATATTTTATAGTGCTAATGTTAAAATAAAAAATATCTTAATACATTTCAAAATAATAAACAATTTCAAAAAAATATAAAAACGTTTCTACAATTTTCAATGTCTCTAAACTTGTTAGGTGGGTCAAGAGGAGTTGTCTACTTGGTAAAGTCGGTTCCTGCGCTGTGAATTTCGATGGAAGGATATCATATTCCTGGACGACAAAAAGCTCATACAACATGCTACCGATTTTCAAAAAAGCAGATTTTGTAATCGTGTGACAAAATCGAATCCAAATCTATTATTATCTTATCCGATTTTGACCGTTGACTTCAATCCGGGAAGGATTCGGACCCTTTTGGTTTATCAAACTTCCTCATCAGCTCCGAAATTACTGTTTTCAGACCCAATTGAGTGGGCTGGTCTGTTAGGTTGGGTTGGTTTCTAATAAAAATATAAGTAGGAATTAATTTGGTATGACTGATGAAAAATTGAGGTCAAATTCAACACAGGAAAAACTCTCGTTACTTTTATTTTTTATTTTTTAAAATATTTTTATTCTCTCTCCTTTTTTATAAAACAAAAAAATTAGATTCACCTAACCCGCGTCAACTATCTGACCATGATAAAGTACTTGCTCTTGGTCAAACCTCGGTAATTTCAAAACTACGTCCAAAAGAGGCATGGAACGAACGAAGGTGAGAGCCAGCCTGTGCCCAAGAGAGGGAAGGGTGGTGAGTTGGTTTTTCTAGTTTATTTTTTTTGTAATTTAAAATTGTTCCTCATGTTGAGCCCACCAAGACTCCACAGACTGTTAGAAAAACGAGAAGAGACCAAAGGCTTGGCCAACCCAGGCCCAAGACAGAGTAGCTTATTATCAGAGACCAGTGCGTGTGGACTCGACCCACCACTGTCATTCGAGGCCTAGAGTTGCCCTTATATATAATGACCATCTGGCGGGTTGATTGGGTATTCACTGGCCTTGCCTTGAAATGAATTCAAGTTCTTTGTTGTTCGTTTAAAAACGTATTTTTAAATTTAAATTAAAAAAATTAGTGTGTTTATATCATTTTCATGTGTTGATATTAAAAATAATTTTAAAAAAATAAAAAATATTATTTTAATATATTTTTAAATAAAAAACATTTTCAAAAATAATATATGATTATTTTTGTGACAGCTTTAGATATCTCATCATTTGGGAAATCCAAGATGGGGACCAGCCTACAATCGAAGTTGAGTAAACAAGGGCTGGAAGTCTGGAACCTTACCTCTACAGTTTCTCATCCTCACCTAATCTTCTACAGTGAAATTCAATGCCCACTTTACTAGCTTGCCATCTGGAGAGACTGTACCAAGCATACCAAAAGATAATCTTGACATAAATTATTTCTAGCAGAAGATAAAAAGATAGAGGCGTAATTGTACAGTACCAACCAAGTACGAGAAGCACCACCAGATACAGGCTTTAGCTTAAAGGAATCTACTTTGAAAAAGCACTTTCTTCTATTGGGTGGCAGATTTAACCCCATATCGTAAAGGAAACAAGCTTGGACCACCCACGTGTATGATTTTATTTTTTATTCTGCATGGGACAAAATTTAGATTCCTTCAAGCCTACAGCCCATTGAAACGCAGATGTATAAATTTGGCCCCAGTTCTAATTAGATTATGTTGTTCGGGGATCGAGTTCTAGTTAGATCATTGACTGATGCTGCAGTATGTATGTACCTTGGTCGGCTCATTATGAATAGATTATTTGTCTCGAATTTCATAGTTCGTCAAGGGAGTATGAACATTATATAGTAGACAAAATTTTCTCGGAAGATGGTTAGAGATAGTTCCATCAAATGTTTATGATCCATGATCATTAATTAGCTCATGGTGATCGAGCTAGCACTAGGGTCCATGGGAATATATTTGAAAAACATTTTTGAAAATAATGATTTTTTTTTAATTTTAAATTAATTTTTTTAATGTTTTTGTATTGATGTGTTGATATCAAAAATAATCTTTAAAATATAAAAAAAAATATCATTTTAATATATTTTTAAATTACTTTTAAAAACAACTTTAACTATTATCTCAAACTCAAACAAAAACTAAGTATTGCACGAGCCATCGATTGATCTGCTAACTGGTCCTGAAAGCTGACACAGGAGGAGTGTGAAAATGGCACCAACATGAGCCATTAAAATGGCTGCCTCTGCAGGAAATTTGGCATGCTTTCGTTTGGACCACACCCATTACGTGACGAATCAGCATCAATACCTTTCTTCGAACGTCTTCGAATGGAGTTATCATGCATGCTAGATAGAGAGTTGTCATTTGCTTGGACTCTCGCGTTTGTTTTTATTTTCAGTGCATCCACGGGAATTAATTACACAAAAAGTAACCTAAAACTTCGCACCTCAGACCATCATTTCCTACAGATGCTGAAATACAGTGATGCCAAGACGGCAAGAAAGATGTATCGAGAAATCACCTCCTATCATTTTATTATGTATAACCCTTCCACAGGTATTCTCTCGGCAGAATATCTTAATGGAAGGGAGATTTTTCTTACAGATGCTTACAATGAAACCGAATTACACATTATACTTTGATATTACTTATATATACTATGTTATGTACAGAAATGAGTCACCCACATAACCATGTAAGCAAAAATTGTAACGAAATAAAATATTTATTTTGTGTACAAAAGGTACCTAAAACTGAACTCATATGGCATAACTTGGACAAAATGTGAATGAGGCTCATTTTTACCTTTCTCGAGGCAATTGATAGCTTCTTTCCTCAGTTCACTGGGTAACTGAAGGCAGATCCAATCAAGCAATGACTCCAAGTCCTTGGCAAAGTCAAGTAAATACCAATCCAATAACTTAGGGATGGCAAACTTGCTGGTTGTAATTCCAATTGCTGCTTGTAAATACTCCCTTTTTGCCTCTTCCAGTTCGTTTTCAACCTGAGCTGCGGTGTACACTCTCACCTTCATTTCGATAAGTCAACAGATCAGTATCTGATGGAACCTACTGTCCACTCTGGGACCAGGCATTGATTGAAAATCTACAGAGATGAAAGCAAGAAACCAATGTTCTCGAGGTCTAAAGAGATTCCACAAATGGTAAAAGGTTTGGAGATAAGCATAAGCACAAACGCAAAACACTTGGAGAAATGTTCTAGAGGTTATTAGTTCTCGTGTGCAACAACACTGGTGAGATTCATAGCAATAAGAAGCTGCATTGCACTATGGACTGTTAATAAGTTCTTACATAAACTTATCTGCATTATGTAGGAACTTACAGCAGGGGAGGACCAGCTTCCACAGCAAAGGGCAAATGATACCAATGGTTCAGATAACTCCAGTCCAAATTTGTTCCTCGCTGCCATCTCATCATTTTTTGCACCCTTGGAAATTGTCTGATAAAAACTCAGGAATGAATGACATGCGAGAAAGTCTTTAATTTTCTGAAAAAGCTTCCTTGGATTGAAATGGGCACCACTTACATATTTTGAGTAATAAGGCAGCCGAAGGATGAAATGTTCGATCGTTATCGCATTTAACAAGTGTCCCCCAATATTTATCTTTGCCTGAATAATAAGAAATAGATCCAGAAAATTATCACCATTCATGGTTAAAGCACGACAAAATAGTATATCATAAAGAGAAGTTCCTGGATAGTCCATACCTTTTTCATCAGTTCAACGACCGTCTCAGGACCCTCAGGAATTCCATGTTCTAGAAATGCCTAGTGCAATGTGACAAGGTAAAAATTCTTTATGTTAATACCAGTAGAAAAGAAAATTATGGTCAAATTCAGATTTACCAAAATAATTTGGAACCTGGCACAAAGAAACTATGGACATTTTGTATAAGAGGAGTCGCTTACGTTCATCATGCAGGAATTATAAATGTTTATCCAGAATGCAAGCTTTTTCTGATGAGTGAGGTTCTGCAAGTTGATGGAGGCAAGTTTCCCGAATAGAAGTCTGACAATTCAGAAAATATGTCGACCATAAATCATACTAATGTTGTTAATATGATGAAAACAATGCACGGTATCAATCAAATCACTTAGAGAAGAAAAACTTACTTAAGTCTATGAAGTAGAAACAAAGAGTTTGATGTTCGGTTGGGATTAATCGTCCCAGGTTGTACTGAAAACAAATGCTTATATGGACCAATATCTCTCTTCCCGAAGTCTGAACATATACCATAAGGATCCTGAAATCCGGTTTCTTCCTCATTTTCTCGAGAGACTAAGGTTGACAAGAAAGGTAAATTATCTGCAGTATGCCTATTCTTCATTGAGCTCATCCGTAAGAAAATACTCGACAAGCATTTCAAGATGTCCTCAGACACCTTGTTTGGACTGTCATCTCCTGATAGCCTTTCGCTTTCAGTAGCATGACTTCTTGCTTCTGCATTTTCTTGGTCTGGTACTCTGCATTCTAGCTGGAAATTGATGTAATCTGATTAATGTAGTTCATAATAAAATTGATTCTTCTTGATGAAAACGTTGCTGTTATTACATTATTCAGACCTGTGACTTATGAGAATCTAATTTCTTCTCTGTTGGTCTATTGCCCTCAGACAGTCTTTTCACCATATTTCTGCTTGTCTGAGCTCGATGGATCGAGGATCCTCTGTTGTTCTTCCAAGAATTAGCAATAGAGAACGCATTCTCTTTCCCTGCTCCATCTGCTAAAAGAACAATGAGGGTGAATTAAGGCGTGAGGAGGGAAAATGCCCCCATGTGCATATCCAGAGTATCATATGCTGACTGCATCAAACATCCAGCTTACCAGAAAGGGATGGCAAATGCCTTATCGTGGACGTTGATGAAACATCCACATTCTGAGCTAAGGATTTCGAATGGCCTGGCTTGGGATTCTTATTTGGGTACAAGTGATATAGATCGGAAACACTTTCCACGTTCCTCTTGGAGCTTGACATGTAGACAGCCTCTTGGTACAAGTCTTGCCTAAAATGGACAACCTGTTCCTCAAGCCGAACCACCTCCTCTTCCAAAACAGCCACTTCTGCAAGAAGCTCCAACGTCTACAGAAACTAAAATCCAGAATCAAATTCACTGTGGTGATAATATGTAATGGTTAGGCAAGTATTCAAGTTAATTAATTTTTTCATTCATATGAAATTAGGTTGCTTGCTCTTTTTCTTCCCTCGCATCTTTCAATTAAGTTCTTCCAAGTTTCTTATTCAGTTCCAAATCTCCAATTGCTATGCCTATAATAAGTTCATACTTCATAGCAATGCTATTTGTCTATAGTCATGTTTCAACTATTGAACTTAAAACACTAAAGGGATTTGAATGGGAACCGTATGGAGGGATGATGAATTACTAACAGTACGAGGGAGATATGGAGGAAGGCGAGGGAGAGCTCCCAATGGTCTGCTGAAAGCTCTCTCCAGAGCTCTGTGAATATTCTCTTCATGCCTAAGTTGCTTCTTTAGTTCATCAACCTGAATAATTGGGATTGCCAACGCAATAATTAATATAGGAAAAGGTAATTTTCAAGCAATGGTTTCAATTGAAGACATGACAACATCAATGGAAAAGGAAAAACACAAATTTTTTTTTTATCTATTTTGAAGCATAACAAGAAAACATAATCATACATCTTCTTGCAATGCAATTCTCCTCTCGCTGCTTGAGGCCTGTCTATTTTTGGCTGGTTTTTTGGCACCATTTGGTTTGCTCCCCTGCATTCCAACCTTCTCCTTCAAGAAAATAGATTTAAATAGAAATTACAAAACAATCAGATTCCCAAGTGATGAAAAGGCAAATAAACTCTGCAGAGAAGAGTGAGGAAAAAAGAGAGCAAAGAACATCAAACAAAACAAAGCTGACAGGAACATGCCATAAAAATCATCTGAAAACAATAGTGGATGACAGAATGTTCAAAGAAGTTTCAATCACTGAAAAGAGTTTTGTGAAGGTAGCAGATTTACAGGCCTAATCTGAAATCCATACTCTAAAAAGATTAAGCAAGGAAACATCTCTATGATAGATTTGACTGAAAATCCTTCTCGGATTTTCATTAAATATGCATACTTCATAAGAATTTCCTGAAGCTTTCAACTTCTGGACCCTCCCCATTGAAACTGCAGCTATATTTTCGGGCAAAAGCAATATTTGGGAAGATAAAGACAGGCCATGATCTACAGTACAAACCGTTTTTCAAAACAAGTAATAATATAACCAGTTAGAGAGATCAAGCATTGATTAGGTGCCTACTTTTTCATGCTTCATTGGAGCTTTCATGGAGTGGAGCCTAGTCCTCACTCTAGTATTCATCCGTACTCTTCTTTAAATCTGCAAAACTTTCATTAAAGAACCCAATTCAACAACTTCATTAAAAATAGCATCACAGAACAGAACACGTAGAAGAAGAGGAGAGAAAACAGCTACCCCATCTCCATATCGAATGAGCATTTAAAAAACAGAGGACCATCACCAGATTCATATATACCTTTAAACAAAGTTCATTCCTTGAAAATACCAAGAAACTTCAGTTCCTTAAAAGTCAAGTATCACTTAAATCTCCGCGTTCCTCGACCACTGTGAATTGAATTCACCACTACACAGATTCCAGGCCGAGTTTAAAACCAATGAATTAACTGTTTATATACAGGAGAGTTTAATACATAGGTGTATAGATAAAGTGGGAGTGGGAACAGCGACAGCCAGAGATGAATTGTTTAAGCTGCTGTCTCTTTTTGTGTGGTAAGTTGCTAACATTATTTAAAACGAGACGGGGACGCAGAGAGAGAGAGAGAGAGATGGGGTGGCTGTGTACGTAAAAGTTTATGTGACTGTTAGCGACTGTTTCGCAGTTTTCAAAACGTTTTTTTATTAAAAAATTATCAAAATATTATTTTTTAATTTTTTGATATCAATATATTTAATAACATTAAAAAAATTTAATTTAAAATAAAAATAAATCATTTTTTTAAATATATTTTTAAAACACAATGCCAGCAAATAACTTGATTTGCCAAAAGATTCCTCAGCCGATTTCTTGAGTAAAAATTGAGTTTCCTTTTTTTTAATTATTAAAATTTATACATGTTAAGTATAAATTATTTGTATTAGCTTCCAAGAGTTTTGTTTAAGACTAAAATTTTTTAGATATAAGCATTGTCACTTGCTTCTTGGAATGAGGATATAACTTTCAAAAATATCTAATTTTAGCTTCCTATGCATGCAATGGTATTTAAAATCACATTAGTATTTGTTTTTTTAAGTGTTTTTTTATTTAAAAATATATTAAAATAATATTTTTATTTTAAAAAAAAATATTTTTAATATTAGCACATCAAAATGATCTAATCACATTAGAAAAATAATTTTAAACAATCGCAAAATCAAATAAACATGTTGTAGATCACTCCAGATATTTTTGGTGTAGGAATACCTATGTATGATCCGAAAAGTGCAATACAACTCAATAATTCGACACAGTTTTGTTCAAGTTGAGACCAATAGTTGGATAGATCAACTTGAATTAATCTAAAATAATATTAATTTATTTATTTTTAATTAAAATGACCTGATTTTGAAAAATTAAAGAAATCAGATCTTATTTTGATTTTAATTGGGAAAAGGCTAGATCAAGAATTGACATGCTATATCTAATTTAATATACGATCTGGGTCTGCCGATTCACCGAGACCCATTCTACCCTTTATGGATGCTAAAAAAAAACTTTACAGGAAGGCTATTTACAGAAAAGCTATGGGCAAACTCCTAAAGCACAGCAGGGTCTGTATGCATCATCATGAAATAACGTGAAGCCTCCCTTGCAACATTCTTTTGTTACTGGACTTTTCTAGTTCTATACCTAAAATGTCCCTGGATCATCTATTAGTATTACCAAAATGTCCAGATTTCTTGATCTTGTTACGATCTGTAATGATGAGTTGACTCTGGAAGGAAAGGGAGTTGTTGAGATTGGCTGATTTTGGCAGTGAGACCTGTTGTTAACCAAACTAGGGTTCTTGTTGGGGTTTTATTTAAGGCAAAAGCTGTATCAAGCACGTGTCTGCCACCTAAACAGTATTGCTCATTTAATATGTTTATTTTTAGTTAATTTCATCTTGTAATCGTATTTATTGAATCTAATTTAAAAGTTAATTTGATGCAAGGTTCAATGATTTCAAAATTAAAATGATATTATTTAAAAAAACTAATTTAAATTTTTAGTAGTATCGTATATTGATTTGTTAAGCTGACCAAATTAATGTAATTTTTTTTTTAATGTAGTTCGGAAAGAAAGAAAAAAAACAATTAAATCCCAGATTGATTTATTGAACCTGAACCAGGTTTAATAATTTTGATTGTAATGTTTAAATAGAAAAGGCTACATATTTAAATGTTTTTTTTAAATAAAATAAAAATGGATTTTCCGAATGCATGTGGTAATTATATGAAATCATTTTTGTCCGAATTCAGAAGAATAAATTCCGGGTCCCTTCTTCGATGGATCTGTCAGGCTGAACCTTTCCGTGGAAATGCTTCTCCAGCTCTTTCCTTGTTTCAGTTGCAGAATTATATGTATAAGCTCTCGAGATTTCTTTGTTTCTTTTTCCTTTTCGGGTCCCATAATTTTTGCCTTGCACAACTCCTTCTTGCCTTGATGTGCTTATGTTACACATTTTAGGGGAAAAATCAACAGGACACCCAATTTGCTTATACTTGTAATAAATGCAATTAAATGTGATATGACCTAAGATAATCAATTCAAGCGGTCA
The DNA here is from genome assembly GCA_025169955.1 of Salix arbutifolia. Classification (NCBI taxonomy): domain Eukaryota; kingdom Viridiplantae; phylum Streptophyta; class Magnoliopsida; order Malpighiales; family Salicaceae; genus Salix; species Salix arbutifolia. The sequence goes on along the minus strand of CM045915.1, from coordinate 3,001,092 downwards.
TTATCTAGTCATAATTTCAGATTAAATTCCACCATTCAAGAATCTAATAAGATTAATCAATAATAATGAGGATTTTTGTGGGTAAGCATGCTTCTCAAACTTGCAAACTCTCTGACTTTCTTTTTATTTTCTACAAGTGCTAGGAAAAAATAATTAAATATTTTCAGTTTTTATTCTATGAAGAGAACATCCACTTTTTATAATCAATAAAAATATATAGAAGTAATTTTTTTCTTAACAATTAAAACAAAATCCTTCCACGTTATCTCTCAACATCTTTTAAATAAAAATGACATCTTCACTTTTATTTTTTTGTTATATTAAAAATATTATTTAATTATTATATCGAGAGAGAAAAACAGCAATAATTGGAGAAAAAACATATTTTTTTATAATATTTATTTTTCAAAAAATAAAAATTTATTTTAAAATTAAATCATGTAAATATTTGTTATATATTTTTGTTGTAATCACTTTAACACCAAATTAATTTCTATTTTTTTACATCTATATATTATTTATATTAAAACAGTAACCGAACACAAGTTTTAATAATTACCCCCGGCAAAAGTGATAGAGTTCGAGAATGGAATAGTACAATACGAAGGAATCACCCCACCGTAGCGTGCAATGTCTGGCGTTCTCGTCAAGCTTTCATCCTATCCACCACTCGAATCTATCTCCATCGGTGTTCATGGGCCTTCAAATTCAGAATGTGAATTAGACAATCGATAGAGCTAGAGATTTCTGTGCTGTAATTAATATAATAATATCAAAATTGTGAAAGAAAATGATATGCCCACATGCATGGAATGGGTGGGTGCTAAGGGATGCAGGCTATCATTCATGATGGGAGGCTGATTTTTAATCGATTAAAAAAATGAAATGGACACGCTACCCATGACCGAGCGCCAGGTGACTGATTAGGCACCACCATTACATTTTTAATAACTCATGCCTCGTTAATCTTTATCATTTTCTTGGCTCGGAAGGTGGTTTGGTCCTTTCGATAATTAGGCTTAGCTTTCTGATTAGGTACCACCATTACATTTTTAATAACTCATGCCTCGCTAATCTCTATCATTCTCTTGGCTCGGAAGGTGTTTTGGTCCTTTCGACAATTAGGTTTAGCTTTCTTAGATAGGATTCCGAGATAGTGGCTCGCTTCATTAGTTTAATACTGATACACAGCAAGTTTTCTTGCACGGTAAGGTTATGAAGGAGGCCAGAAAATTATTTGGATCGGTTCATGTTCAGCTCTCAATTAATGATTAACCACTTGTGATTATTTGGTAATTGAATAATCACTCGCCATATACCTTAATTATCAGCTTTGGTACTTGCCATCGTGTTCATATTACAGTGATTATTAGACCTAAAAAACTCACAACTCGGAGGTTTATTATTCAGCTATATAAAAAATTAATCTAATAAAATCTTATTAATTCAGTATTAAAACTTAACCCATCTTAGTCAATACAAAGAAAAATAGTATTATTTTAATATCAACAGTTAGCCCGTAACTTTTTAGCTGATTCAATAATCCACTATCTCAATAATTCAATTTCTTTTTAAATCAGTCTTCAAATCTGATAACCATACGCTATAGGAGTGAAAGCTATAGATTTGTGGTGAAAGATCTGTCAATCAATCTTCAATTTCTTTTCTTTCCTTTTTTTTATCATTATTGGTAGAAATTTAGAAACCTTGGTAAAGGATCACTATTGCAACAAGAGACACTTCACTGTATGATATAACGTATACGATAATGTCAAGCAGCAAAATTAGCAAAGTATGGAAACGTAATGCATCCATCTGTGACTAATTTTAGGGTTTTTTATTTGAACGAAACGTAGATCCAAACCCATCTAAAAGGACAAGTTTTCATTGCTACTGTTTCTGGGGAGAAATGATTGATTTGAAATAAAATAATATGGACGGAGACGTGAATCTTGCACGATCAAGACCTCTACATCTTTTATATGTGAGTATGCGTAATCTATAAGATATTCTGTCTTCCTCGCTATTTATGAATTGGAAGGGAGGGGGAGAGAGATTTTTGGATGCTTCAGACCGGACATAGAGACAAGATTTCCTACGAATTCAACTATCACAGCGAGCTAATTTATCAGAAGATGAGATGTCGGTGTCGAATGCAACTTTCTCGATTTTGATATAAATTTATTTGGGTTAATTGAATGGGTTTACATCATGCTGTCTCGATATTTTTCTTGAATAACTTCACAAATTCCAACAGTGTAAAAGTAAAGTTTTTGACAATCTAAGCAAGAACTAATCTATAATATGAGCGTTTGTGACCGACCAGCTGAAAAGCTCTGTTACAATGGAGGTAGGGAGTGTAGCAATGTGATGACAGTATTTTTACAGGATATTATTTTTCACCCGTATTGACATTGTTGCTGTCTTGACAGCCACGCTATGCTGGTGGTACCAAGGTGAAGGAGACTTTCTGTCAATTTCAACCCTCATGGCCGACTCTACCTGAGGAGAAATTCAGCCTCTTTTAGACGTGCGTGTCTGTCACCAGGACAGCCATTTTTTTCATTACAGAACAAGACATCCGGCCCTACCTGAAGGACCAGCGTTTTAATCATGCATGAGTTTATTCCAGGATTACTGATTTATTAAATTTCCATACCTACGAGTCTGATGAGTAGAAACAGTGGTTCGGGATGTATCGATTGCTCAGGGACTGTGTGAAAGAGAGAGAAAGGTGTGGGTGGATCCATGGACACCATGCTCACCCCAAAAGAGAAATTTTGGTAGGTCTGTGCTGAGAGACCAGTGGAATCATGATGGGACATAAGTAAATGATTCTCAACGAGGTTAAAATTGTGGTTCCCGATTCATTTGGTGATCAGTGTGCTCTTGGCAATATGGTTTCCAGCAGAAGGGCTGTGATGATTTCGCTCGGGATTCCATAGGGCACATACCCCACAAATCAATTGTTGATTTCCTTGCATAAAGACACCTATCCATCCATGTCTTCTCCGAGAAAGCACGAATTATGTGGCTTTAAAGCTTTTCAGAGGGGGGGAGGCTTTTGATGATGAATTGAAGTTGATCGTCATGCCACCAAAATGATTGTACTGCTTCGCTCTTTAGGGTTATCTTTTGCAGCCACGTAATCTTCCTGTTCTCGATCGCTTCACCGAATGTTATTTTTCAAGGTCTGGCCTTTCTGATTTTATTTATTCATGCAAATTACAAGCCCTTTTTTTACATTAATTTAATCATTTCACATTAAATAATTGAAATTGAAATTTGATGTTTTATTTTGATTTGTCTTATATAGCACTTGAGTTTCAATATTAATTTAATTTGACAAAAAATAATTATTATATTGTTTTAAATGAATTAAAATTTTAGAAGCCTAATTTCCAATTAAATCAAATATTCAGTTTTCTAATAAATAACATATTTATATTAGCTTACAGATTTCATCTTTGATAGGGATTATAAGATTTGTTATTATCTATCCGTCCATATAATTCTCGAATTGTTATGTTAAATAGATAAATAAACTTTTTAATTTTTCAATTAATTTTTTTATAATTAAAAACGTTATAACACCCATATCTTTTTTTAAATTGACGAAAAAAACTAGTTAGCATGGAATGATGGTAAATGTGAATGAAAGAATGAAATCATTTGATGGCTAGAAAACTCCAACGCATAGAATCAAGCCACCGATGTCAAAGGCAACCACTGGCTTTAAGTGACCTGTCCCCACTCGCTCCTGTCTTCGGAAGCTGGTTGCTCGGTGCATGGTTTTCTGGTGTCTCGACTTTACATGGGCGTGAGGCCAAAATCGAACATGAAAAAAAAAAGGGACTTTAAAGGAAACTGATAAAGAGAAAAGGCAGTTCCCAAAAGTCTCTCTTTTCATCTTCAGCGGTGAGGATTAAAAGCCATTTTTGTTCTCGGAGTCTGGCCCTTGATGCTTGAAAGGACAGCTGCTGCTTTATTTGCTGCCTTATTTTTTGGTCCCCCGGCGTAACACCTCCAAACCTCTATTATTGAAGAGTAAAACTTAATCATGAGGGTTTTAGATGTAAAAGTAATTCATGATGCAATCAAAATGGAGTCCAACAAGGTAATATGATTTTTTATTTTATTTTTTTCTGGATAATTGTGTGTTTAGTGCTACAGTATATGATGTTTTTTAAGATTAATATTCTTTACTTTTAATACTGAATCATTAAAGACATTTAAGGAAATCAATTTAACATAAATATATTATTTTTAAAAACAAAGCCTTTTCACACTCCAAAAGGTAAATTCCATTATCATATGACATGTCACAAATAACTTTGAAGCTTGTACCTAATCTTAAAAGATGATTGAATAATGAATTTAAATATTATTAAAAGCAACTTTAAGAACTTGATCCTCACTCACAAATAACCCTATATTTGCACGCTACATACACGACTGCTAATGATCTAGGTTCCATATAATTTCAAGGATGTGAATCACTCAAATCACATCATAAATAGTTTAATAAGGTTGTATGACTAAAAGCAAAAATAAGAGTTATTTTTTATATTATATTGAAAATAAATAAATATTAGAATTAATGAAAAGAATAAAAAATATAATTTGATCATGTGCTGGGGTCTGGAGAAAGAGAAACAAGTGGGGATGACAATCTAACACTTGTACAAGTGTTTCTACTCGCTTAAGTGCTACATTAATTATCTTACCATACAAATAATAAATGGTTAGTGAATATTGTTAAACTTAATCAAAAACTTAATTTCAATTTGATATAACACACACACACACACACACACACACACACACATATATGTATATATATCCTTTGTGTTAGGATTCAATTTCCCCCCTAATCTAGATCGATTTTTCTAGCTTATAAAAGACATTGTAAACATTTTTATTAGACAAGCTTGAACTTATTATTATATAAAAAATAAAACAAGTTTCTAGTGTTCTTTGTATTCTATCCTGTATCCAATCTATCCTGTTTTTTGTTATTTTGTTGTGCTTACACTTGCATCACATGAAAAATATAATAATATTAATATTACAAACGTGTGTGTATTATTTATTAAATGATAATTAGGTTTAGGTAATATATATATATATAATTAATGGATATAGTATAAATATACACTTTTTATTCAATAAAAATATTCATAATAAAACTTAATTCACGAGTATCGGTGTCAAATTAAAGGCAGTGGGTATCTACTAAGGTTAAAGGGGGTGGCATTGGTCACAGTAAGAGGATCTGAGCATACAGTTCCAAGCTACCATCCAAAGCGGGCACTGTGGAATGGCACCCCCACATTAATTTGTTTTGTTTGAAATTCAAGCTCGAGACCAGAGCCCGAAGAGATTGTGATGTCCCATGATCATCTCATTACGTGGTCTAAGCACCGCTGGCTCAGGCAGAGCTTAAAAAGGGCGACTTATTTATGGACTCGAGTTTGTAGAACAGACATCTCGTTAGCAAAACATGGGCTCATATGAAACTCCGAGCACTCGAGAAAGGCTGGACTTTGGAGCCCTACCGAGGTTCGTAGATACCCCGATGTCTCTAGGACTGTGTTTGTTTCCAGAAAATGGTTTCCGGAAACTATTTTTCAAATTTTTCTGTGTTTGTTTGTCATTAGAATTTAACTTTCCAAATAAGTTATTTTTACAGCTCATTTTCCATAACACAATCACTGGAAAGTGTTTTCCAGTTCATTTTTCATTACACTACCAAACATCAGAAAATACTTTCCTGGAATTCATTTTCCAAAAAAAAACCACTTTCCTGCAAACAAACAGAGCCTAGAACTCCCCAAAAAATCTCCACACAGTAACTTAATACTTCTCCACTCTAAGAAACCCCAATAGAAATAGCAGGAACGAGCTGCTTCCTGTGTTTGGAAAGAAACAGAGATCTTCTGCTTCATCTTAAGACTCGACGATGCCTCGTGAAAGATAGCACGCATCGTAGGATTGTACATACTGTGTGTAGTGCCTCTTCAAAATTATATCAGGCTTCGTGATCCAAATAGGATTTTGAATATCTGACCTTCGGGATGTTGCAAGGTCCAGGACTTCTTTCTCGAGAGCGAGGAGAAACATCAACGAGTTCAATCAAGCCAAACAAAGAGGCCATATCACATCATTGAGCACCTCGTTAGAGTACACTTGTTGTGATATTTGAAGAAAGCACAAAATTGACTAAATAGAATAAATCGAAAGAAAATATTTTTTTATTTTAAATTAAAAAAATTAATGTTTCATATCATTTTTCGCATGTTGATATCAAAAATAATTTTTAAAAAATTAAAAATAAATCTCTGATTTTTTTTTTAAAAAAACTTCAACTATAATCACAAAGACAAGGCAATGATATCCAAAAAAACATTGATAGCACAACATAAGCTTATATTATACAACAGTGTTACAAAATGATATAAATAGACAGCATAACAGTACCCATAATATATGTTTCTGCTTGCAGGTCAGCTCAACAAGTTGTACATGGCACTTCAATTTTGACAAATATACACTAACTGAATCTCAGAAAGAAAAATGCAAACTCAAGTCGAGAGGTTTTCTGGCAATATCATCTACATAGCTTTCTTCCCGGTCAGCAGCCTGATCTGAATAGCCTGTTCAGTAACCTCACAGGAGAGTTCCACCAACATTGTTGAACCCTCCGAACACCATTACATTCAGGCTTCTGTTCTGCTGCTTAAAAAATTGCATCCTCGTCATGCATACACTTTGGCCATGCTGCATCAATCCCCCCCAAAGAATAATGGGAGCTAGAGAGGTGCAAGAAAACAGTATCCAAGACAATGTCTTGAGGGTTCTCTATTTATTACGTGGCTACCTGGAAAAAAAAAAAGCAACTTCTAGGAATCGTTGTGTGCTCTTAAGGCCTCAAGGATGCTATCTACCCACCTGCCATTGAGAAATTTTAAAAAAACGAAGAGTAAAAGGGGCAATAAATGGGACAAATTGCTCTTTGAAATATCCTACATCAATTTAAAAAAAGTCAAAGGCCGTAGGACGAAATAGGAAGAGATGAAAGGAGAAGTGATATTTCGTCGTATAACCGAGGCAAGAAAGAATTTAAAAGTAATTACTCTTGTGAAAATAAAAGTAAAAGCAACTGAAGACAATCAAAAATCAAGTTAAATGTTTCGACCAGATTAATGACTGGATGAGTACAATAATTTCAAATATCTCCGATATATGAAAGACAGACTCGCTTCACATTTAGGAGCTTTCTTATTTCTGCACATGACAAAGGCATGTTTTTCTCATGGTGAAACTTCAATTCGCTTAAAGTCTATTTAAAGCACTAAACCTAATCTTCATAAATTCTTGATGCAAGCCAGCATTGATGCGATGACTAGTTCATGAGAAAGCATCAATGCTTCATAAATTCTTGATGCAAGCCAGCATTGATGCTTTCTCATGCAATAGAGACAGAGATGATTAATCAATACTGTACAGACTGGATATTAGCACCAGGTAAAAAAAAAACTCAGAAAAGTGGTCTAGAAAATGAGGGTTACCCTTCAAGACCAGGTTGTGTTGGAAAGTACACTATTTTAAAACCTAGTCTTTTTGCTGCTGATGCAGTTGTCTCCCCAATACAAGCCACTGAATTGTTCCATTTCTCTGGTTCTGGAATAAGACTGGCCCAGGCTCTGTCAAAATGAAAGAACATGAATTGAGATCATAAAATAAAGTAGGCCAAGAATAAGCTTTGGTTAAAAGGCACCAAATAAGGATTGCTACTGTAGTGACCAACCATTTGGTAGCTTATATATGAAATTGATTGATATGCTAGAAAGACAGCAAGTTGATTTCAAGAATATCCTCATCAACAGATAGTTCTAGGTATCGGTAATATGAAAATTGTAATCAACTCCTTACCTAACTGAAGAAGGTGAAGCAACTGCAACAACGGGGGCTGATATTGCCTGCTTCAGAACCATTTCGTCAACATGACCAACTGGCACCTGGACAGACAAATACAGATGAAGATGACAATGTCAATTGTAACTAACTTTTTTATGACCAAAAATCCTATCCAGTTACTGCTCCTACAGATAACACTACCACAGCCAGAGCCAATCGCAAGATAAGCTACAGTCTGAGATAGGACATGAACTGGATAGAGATTGGGGGTAGTGTTCAGAGACTGTTAAAATGATCTTCCTTTGTTGCAAAGATTAGATTACTCCAGCATGCAAACAAGTAGAATCAAACTCCTGGGTTCGTACATCAGTTTAGTACTAACTGACTCTAGACTATAGAGGACAAGAAATGCCTGGAATCAAAAACATCTATAGCTGCTCTGGAAACCAGCTAATTTTGCATAGTCAAAACTTTCCTTTGGCATAATTTTATCTACTCAATTGAGATGTTTAAAGGAATTTTGGGTTAAAAAATATTAATGAGTGGGTAAACGGGTACAAATTTCAGGTTACCCCAATTTAATTAGGAAGATAAAATAATTATTTCAGGTCAGGGAATATGAAAAAATTTCAAATAATTCAAAACATTCTCTATAATAGCCATTTTTTACCCGAAGGCAAACCCCTAATTCAGAGCTGACCAACATCTTAGTCCAAACCTTATAGTCAGGTTTCTGAGAAGTATTTTCTTAATAAATGCAAGTAATTATAACGAATATCATAGTTCAAGGCGAAAATACTTACAGTTGTGTACGTATTTAGTCTGACAACCTCAAATCCACGATTAGACAGACCTTGTTCTGAAGTGTATGCCAAAGAAATGCTAAAAATTAACCTTTTGCAGCTTTTCCAATATAGAGATCAGACTTCAATAGTGATAACTGTTGAATTGTAATATATGCCATTGAGATAATACATTTTCAATCAAAGTTCAAACATGACAACAGTTGAGACAGTGCACTAAACATTTTCTTGTTAGCATCAAAACTAGGCCATCTAAAAGTGTATCCTCTACACAGTTTAACCTGAAACAAAATCCATAAAGTGCGAGGCTGCAATATCCTTAACTACCACACATCTTTTTAATTACTAAGTAGTAGCATTTACTAGTCAGGATTATGTTCGTAAACTGCTCCATCTTAGCCTCATTGTGCACCTTGGTTCACTAAATAAAAGTCAACGCAGATACCCATAACAGTATTCTTTATGTGAAACAGCAATAGTAAGTAACCAATATATTGAATCATATACCCATTTCACATAGAGATTATGTTTATAGTCAGTGAACTAACCAAGTCAAGAAATAAACAATTGATCAAAGATGTCAAAACAGAACCATACAAGTTATTGAGTTCTAAAATGGCCAAAAGAAAGGAATACAAACAGATACAACCAGAGACACTATGTTTACCGATCTCATTGCTTGCTTTTGCAGAAGCTGGGTACAATACAGTGCATCTTTTGTTTCCATTCTTTGGAAGCTCTGATGCCAAAACCTTACCAGTTGCTGAAAGAGTTAAAGGATTCATGAGAAAAGGGACATGTGACAGTTCTAATAATCAAATAACAGTTAATGAAGCAGAAAATTTATGTGCAACAGCCTAAATACTCGAACATGATCTCAATGAAAAATATTTTGGATCAGCACAACAAATCACACAGATTCACAAACAGCTAACTAATGGTGAAATTTTTCATTGAACAAGTGACACAACGGGAAAACACAATACAAGTGTAAAGGCAACAATATATCTGTGGAACTGCCAATGTCTGTACATCCATGAGTACCTTTTGATGGTGTAAAGGCAACATCAAGTGATCTCTCTGATGATTGCATTACTTCCTCAAAAATGCTTGCTGTGCCAGCTCCTACAACCCCTACCTTAACTTTTGGGGTTCCTGCTGCCCTAAGGACCAACATTTAAGGACAATGTTATTCATTTATTTTAATTCGTTCCTCATAAAAGAAGAAGAACAGAAGATCAAAAGAAATAGTATGATGCATGATCAACTTAAATATCTTGAAATGATAGCATATATCGAGCAAAAACAAGTACAGTTTCCAGCAGGCAGGCAGTGTAACATGCTGCATGTTCCACCGTGTTTTGCTTTTGGAGAAGACAAAAGGGAAGCACAAGTAGAAGGGTGGAATTTGGCAGGAGATGAATAGTGAGCACTTTGCAAGAGGGCACAATGCAGGTACAGAATTAAGCCAAAAGTAATTACAAGAGCATATAGGATTCCCAAAAAAACTACAAGAGAATATACACATCCTCAGGTGAAAAGTGACCGGTGCATGATAATCAAACAAGTTGTTCAAAAGCTAAGAAGAGCATACATTAAGAAAAGGAAAAAATTCAAGTTGCATTGTGTATAAAACATATTAATACCAACTTCAATAAATCATTGAGGAAACTTTTTAAGTACCAGTGAAAACATGAATAGAGTGCTTGCCAGAAACACCAAACACTTACTTCCATGCGTCCAGAAAGACAGAGCCTGCTTCAGGGGAAGTTATAACGATCCAGTCAAATGCACTATCTGCTGCCATTAATGCAGCAAAATAAGACGAAAGCATAAAGTAACCTGTACAGTTGTTTTTTGCAGGGTTCATTGGGCATGAAAACTCAATCCAAAGAAACAATCTTTGCTTAAATATGGACGCCACGGAGAAATTCAAGGTGCAAAAATACTCACAAGCATGCGCAAGAAACTTCCATTACAAAAAAATACATGAAAGAAATTTTAGAGTGCAAAACAATCTCCTTTGTGTAAGCAAGTGAGGAACACGGGACATAAAAGATACACACAAGCATAATTATCTGACAATAATTGGGTTTAAACTGCTGATAAAACAATATAGGTCAAGATAAATCAGGACTCTTCAGACCCCCTGGGAGTCCGAGAACAGTCCAGCCACAATGTGCTGCATTTTCCTTCTAGAAACCAAATAGAAAAGGATTGTCAAGCAACAGCCTAGCATCTAACAGTAATAGAAGTTCCACAATACCATAAAGTGAACTACAAAGTTTCTAGAAAGTACCACATAGCACAGAAGATAGTTTATCTAAATCGGGTCCCTGTGTATGCTGAATCAGTGGAAGCTCCAAACAACTTATTCCATGTTTCGCCTGCATTCAGAATGGGAAAAAATCTCACTTATATTCTATTAAACTATATATACAAAAAAAATCACTTGCATATTTTGGTGCATCATACAAAATTGAATGTTTCCGCTAGGCAAATTCAAATATAGAACATCAATCCCATCTCCAATAAAGAACATTGGATATGAAGCGACGAGCCAAAATCTCATTTCAGCAAAACAGCCCTAATACTCTATAATACATAAATATATATACATACATACATATATCTGATTTAATCCTCGTACAGAATTTTACATGTAGGTTCTTCATTTCTAAAATGAAAATGCTGCCAACAAACACAGCTACTGGCAACATTTATTTCCTATGCACAAGCAGTAAGAGAGAAACCGTAACTGAATGATTGCGCATTTGAACTAAATTTATAACTACATTAAAAAATATATATATAATAAATCAAAATTCCCAGCATTGAAAATCCCAAAAAAGGTATTAACTTTATTGTTATCAGCTGAAATCAAATCTCCGCCGTTCGTTCATCAAAATAGAGCATACAGAAACGGTCCTCCACAACATGATGCATTGGAAAATGATTGGTAAGAAATATTTTTAAAAAAAACAGCCTTCTTTTCTGCATTTATTCAAAGAAAATGATGTCCACAACAATGCACATAACAAAATCAGAAGATTTCCACATTAGTTGCAAAACGCTAGAAGAAACAAGAGAAAATCGAAGCAGGGAGAGCACCAGAGCTTTAATGAGCTTGCCGTTTTTGCCTCGTTCTCTGGTGACTACAACTTTGGGCGCTGAATTCGAAGTAGAAGATGCAGAAGCCGAGGTTCTAAGAGACGGAGAGAAAAATCGCCGGTGAAGTTGCAGGCACGAAGAAGAAGAAACTGAAGGAACGAGGGAGAAGAGAGAGATTAGTGATGCCATCGGCGACGTGTTGGATTGAGAAGCGAGGCCTAAACTGCCAGCTGTTACCAAATTAAGTTACCTGACTTTAATTGCTTTTATTTACACATACATACATACATACATACATACATACATACATACATTAATTACTTTGGCCAAAATATCTAACCCAGATGCTAAAACAAAGCATAATTTAACACGGCGCCAGCCATAAGCGGAAGAACGTAAAATTAATTTCTTACAGTTAGGTACACCTGTCGAAGTCATTAGAAGCCACGTGGCTATGTTTGGTTAGACGAAATTCAATGAGTGAATGACACCCTAGCATTTCCTGCTGGGTATCATTGTTACCAATCACTCGTGTCATATGGCTGCCCTTTCGGAGCAAATTTGATTGAATAAAATTTAATTTGATTAAATAGTCTCTAGTAGATCAATCAAATCATAATATGATTTGATTTGTAAAACAAGTTGTATTTTTTAAAATTGATCAAGATAACCGGTTCAAACCCTAACATGAGTCTTATAGATATGTATGTGGACTTTGGTTATACATACTTCAATTACATGATATTTATAATGGAAAGATGTTTTTAAAAACTCGTTTTGTATTATAGTAATTATTGTTCTCAAAATATTTTTATTTAAAATATACTGAAATGATATTTTTTATTTTTTAAAATTTATTTTTTATATCATCCAATTAAAATAATTTAAAATCTCTCAAAAGTTGACTGTATCCCAATCACCCTGCCAAACCCTAAAGCACTGTGCGCCCCATGAGACCAACACTTTCCAGATCGGACGTATGGGTCCGAGTGGACTACTGGAAGGAGCCAGTCATCATTGCTTGTGGGGTCTACTATCATTGATCAGCACCGTTGATGATGTTGACTTGTAAAGTACGGTCTCATGGGAATGGTGGCCTGGTCATCTAAAATGTTTTTCTGGCAACGTTGGATTCGTGCATCACATGCTGTACGGGGGACCGCTGACGTTACTTCCAATTTTAGATCGAAGACAGCATGGAATTGTGTGCTTCAATTCTCTCGATGCTAATAAAGAAGAGCCACTCGGGGCTTATCTTAAAAGTTGTCTGGGTCATTTTCTTGAAATGTTATTTTTAAATAATTTTTTTTATTTTAAATTAATATTTTTAGTTGTTTTTAGATTATTTTAATATGCTGATGTCAAAAATAATTTTAAAAAAATAAAAAAACATCATTTTAATATATTTCAGTACGAAAAGCACTTTAAAAAACTACAATAACACTATCCCAAACAGACACTTATTATCACCACTATCATGGGCGTTATTTTTTTGAGAGATGACACGGGTGGCTGGAAGTTTTGGAGAAATAATTTATGTTAAAATTTCATAAAATATAATGCAATTTGAGCAAAACCAAATTATTTTTGACATCAACACATAAAAATGATTTTAAAAAATTAATTTTTTTAATTTAAAATAAAAAAATAAAAAATATTTTTTTTTAATTTTTTTAAAAAATATTTTTGAAATACAGTGTAAAATAAGTTTTAATCAAAAATATATGGAATGCAAAATAATTAATATATACAAAAGTTAATATAAATTCTGGTAACCTCACACAAAATCACTAACTAATTAATGTGTAGACTCATAACCCGATTGGAATTGAGTTTTATTTAAATCATTTAAGACACTGACTAAACTAAATACGAGTGACCAGTCTGAGCTGATTTGTGCCCCAATTAATTTGACTACATCAAGGTCAGATTTTAGATATGACCATGTAAACTTTTTTGTGTGCGCTTTTTTTGTTTATTAAAGTAATTATTTAGTTTTAAAATTTTTATAGGGAACGATATCGTTTTATGACATGTTATGAGGTTTTAAGCTTGTTTGTTATTATGGTAGTTTTTGTTTTGTTTTTTTTATAAAAAAATCAAATTTAGAATTATTATTTTTTTCCATTTGACCTGTGTTTTTTTTAAATGGTTTTAATAAATTGATGATAAAAAATAAAAAATATAATTTCCATATATTTTTTTTTTTTTTAAAATAACATGTACCATATTACTAAACACAATAAAACCAGGTCGAACCCATGACAACTATGCTCTAGAAAGCCCGGGACAATTTCGCTTTCCCCATTGAAATCGACAGTAACAAGATGAATGGCTTGATAGACGATCGTGCGTGTTTGGCATTGTGGTGCGATCTGCGATTCGCAGATCGCACCACAATGCTAGTGTTTGGTTAAAAAAAAAATGCTTTTTTGTGTGGGACCCACACCAAAATATATCCAAAACGTCGATTCATAAAAAGCTATAAATACATGTTTTTTTATTGCCGATTCCTGCAACTAAAAACCACGATTTCCATTTTTCATTTGTTCCCAGTTTAGTACCGTTGAAACCCTTGTGATCCATTGACAATGTGTTTAATTAAAAAAAGTGGTATTTTTGCATGTCGTGAACCGCTGTGCATGTCTCTCTCTCTCTCTCTCTCTCTCTCTCTCGGAACAACCATGGAAGCCGAGAGCTTCCAACGCTGACTCCGGCCACCACAGGCAACCATTTACGATGAAAACACCACAGGAAGAACCACCTCGGCCTCCTCTACCCGTCGGTATCCTCCGTTTAAACTCTCGTCGTGGTCGGTAAACAGTACCGCCACCTTCCAACGCTGCCTTCGACCACCACAGGCCACCATTTCAGACGCCACCACCACAGGAAGAACCACCTCGCCCTCCTCTACCCGTAGTATCCTCCATTGAAGCTCTCGTCGTGGTCGGTCAGAAGTCACTGTGCACGTGAAATAATTCATGTGCACAGGTGCGCTGCACTGTGAAGAAGACGCACAGTGCAGCGCACCGTTTTACTTCTTTAGAATTGAAGTTGGGCTTGGGCGGGCTGCACTCGGCCCAGCCCAAGTCCAGCAAAGGTGGGCTTTGGGCCCAATTTGGTTGGTCTGCCCTCAGCCCAGCCCATTTTTTTTAAAATATATATTTTAAAAAAATATATGTAGATACAGATCAGTCATAATGGAAGGGAAATATCTGTTCGTGTTGAAATTACAAGTAGTTTGATGGGAGAATAAAAAATAATATTTGTTTTTTCATGAATTATTAATTACATTATATTATTAAAATTATTAAATTTACAATATTTAAAAAAATTATATATATATATATATACCCTTTAAAGTAATTTCACAACTTAAAAGCAATATGAAAAGCTTGGTAACCAAACACCCAAAACTGTTTTTTTTTCAACCTCCAACTCAACCACAGTTTTAACCAAACACTTCACTGATTATTTTGAACTACAATAAAAACGCTTTTTTTGAAACTGTTTTTTTCAACCTCAATCGCAAAAGCAAAAACAATGACAAACACACCCATCATACCAGAATAAAACCTTCGGCTCATAAAGCAACTACACGAGAAAAAAAGGCGACATGACATTCTGTTTTAATCAAATCCACTGTCAAACCAGACAGCCCACCTGCTGGTTTTTTCTGCTAACGGTCTGTGAAAGAAAGCAAATGGGAAAGCAAAGCCTTAACAATCACGAAGAGTTGCCCCAGGCATGGACACCTTTCAGGAGACCCCATTTCATAATGGACGTCCATTTCTTCAGATGACCGGGAGTTGGAGTGTTGTTAAAAAAATTAAAAAATTATTTAGAAATATATTAAAATAATATTATTTTATTTTTTAAAAATTATTTTTAATACCAGCATGTTAAAATGATATAAAAATACTAAAAAACTTTAATCTAAAATAAAAAAAATCAATTTTTTTCAAAAATATTTTCTAAATATATTCCCAAACACATGGAGATGTAGCCTAGAAAACACATAATGCTTTTAAGAAGCGATTTTTTAAAATATAATTTGTGTATATTAAAATAATATTTTTATTTTTTTTATATCAGCTAAAAGCAATAAAAAATATAAGAAAATATTTTTATACGAAAATATTTTTGAAACCCCTTCAGACAACAAATATGATATGAAGAAAATATCAAGCACCTCTACTAAAATACACCCTATAAAATATGTTTACACTCGAAAGGAGTAAATATATTTTCTAACAAATAAAATAAAGAATTTTCACAAGTCATAGTTATTTTAACTCATTTTACCATAAGATTATATATGAAAAACAATTTTGAGATTATAATTTAAAATTAAAGTCATAATTCAAACGGACTCAAACCACGACAAGTTGGGACTGTGTGCATCAGATTCTTCAAAATACGTGGAAAAGCGCTTGGCAGATGCGCGCTGGAGCAAGACTTTTATTCAGATAGCACCCTGCAAACTAATCTATTCCAATAGATAAAAGTTTCTTTTCAGCTAGTGTAATTCTAAGCAAATGTTCGATTAAATCCCTACAAAACTACCTCATGTCATCAAAATTCAGTTCCACTCCACAAATTGGAGGGATTTATAAGAAATCTACAGAACCAGTAGAGTGCAGAGAAATGAGACAGATTTTCCCCTTCTAGCACTGATTGCCAGAGCAACATCGTGAAGCAATTCACTCAGCTTACTTGCTGCTGGTGGCTGCCATATACAGGGTACGCCCCATATGCCGCAGCTGCCGCAGCATACATGCTTGGATCATGAGGTGGTGGCAGAGCATATCCATAACCATCATAAACCTGCCCTCCATAGTATGCCCCGTTCCACGGACTACCAAAATCTGCTCTAAACTGCCAAATCCCAGCAAAAACAGCTCAATGGACAAGCTTGAATAGTACCAAAAACATAAGGAAGCTTTAAACATAATATGAACTCATATTCAACAGATTATTTCTAACAGTTGTTGCTTTGGACATTGAGTATAGATATACTTCCGAGAGACTTAAAATTGGACTAGAATTTTCAAAACCATTGAAAAAAAAAGAGCTACAATTTCAATAGCACTCAAAATATGCAGTCAAAGCTTCCTTCAGAAGTAAATAAAAAGCCATCCCACCATACTTACAAATAAAAACATTTCTGAAAAAGCTAATTACCGCTGGAACTCTGTGGTGGTACCGATTCTTATTTTTTAGGCAAAAAGAGTTCACATTTATTCCAGTCACGTCCTGGCAAGGTAATGAAAGAGATATGGGATGTAAGGTGGTTCTGGAGAGGAAGGGAGGGAGAATGTATACCTGCTTATTTGCTGGATTGCGACCCCAAGAAAGACGCACTGTTTGCTTGCCAATTACTGTTCCATTCAACTTCTGCAATGCTTCTTCAGCATTATTCCTGCCAATTGAAGTAATATTGAGAATCAAGCATTAACACTACAATGAGGAAAAAACTAGCCAAAACTTTATTATTCACACACTGTTAAGGCAAAGCAGAGTTACAGCCACAAGTGTTACCTATTGGCAAATTGTACAAACCCACATCCTTTACCAACTGGTATTTTAACGGATACTATCTCACCATACTGTGAGAAAGGCTGCTTGAGATCTTCATCAATGACATTAGGGTCAAGCCCTCCAACAAATACCTACAAAGAAACATGGTCTATTCAAAAGAAAAACATCCTAAAGATTAAAATTGCACAAAGAAGCTGGAAGACTCACTGTTGTATTGTTGGAATCACCATCTGATTGGAAGCCTTGGGCAGAGGCACCGTTTGATGCATATCCACCTAAGAAACAAGAGAAGATTTGAGCAGAGCTCCAGGTGAGAGGGTGGACCTTTCTAACCTCATAAAACAAGTCAATTTGATGACAAATTCTGTAGGTCAACGATAAGATACAAACAGGAAAAAAAAACACTGGCAAATAATCAAAACCCTTGCAAGGAAAAGAAATGGAGTAAAAGCTTTTGCAAGTGAAATAGAACGAGGTACATAGACAAGCATTGATTCTTTTTTTTTAAAAAAAAAGAAGAAAACCAGGGAACATGCATGTAGTAGGAAAATAAATACCCTGATCATGTGCAGAATCATAGCACCGTATGACACCAATCCATCAGGTTTCAATAATAACTGGGGCCTAATATAACACTTTCAAAAATTTTTTGTTACATCCAAGCCCAAAATCGGTTGAAAATCGTGTAAATCAGTGTCAACAACCAAAGATTGAGACAGTCTGTATGGAAGATCAAAAGGGGCAGTTGGGTAAAGAGTTTTTGTGTGTGACAGAGCAAGGGATAAAGAAAATAGTATTTCTAACCAGATCCAATCTATCATTGCCCTAAAGAATAATGAAGAAATTGAAAATACAATTGTTACATGAAAAGACCAAAAATCAAGGCTCAATAGCAAACAATTAAGTTGTAAGATAAAAAATTTAAGAACAAACAATAATCTGATACCTTGTTGCTGATATCCAGAAGACTTCCTGGGAGTTGCAGCACCAATACGCATAGGCCTGCTCGAACAATAGACACCATTCATTTCAGTCATTGCCTGTGTTCTTTCACCATCATCTCCGAACCTCACAAAACCATAACCTTTTGAACGGCCAGTGTTGGCATCAAATACAACTTTTGCAGCTTTAACAGATGGATATTTGCTAAAAAACGTTTCCTGCAACAAACTATCAGTAACATCTGCAGCTAAATCTCCTACAAAAATAGAAAGATCAGGAGCGTTATCTGATCGCTTATCACCCGTGCTAAATGTTGCCCAATTGAGGCGAAAAGGCTGTTCTGTGTTAGGCATCAAAATGCCACCATAGTTCTGTAGAACTTTCTCAGCTGTGGCATGTGTAAAAAATTCCACAAATCCATAGCCCTCAGATAAACCTGTCTGCTTATTGCGAATAACCTTGATAGAAGCAATCTGTCAATGTACAACACTGGAAGTAAGATGCAAAAGCCTCACCCACCAAACTCGAAAAACAATTTCTTTCATTAAAATTGTAAAGAACAACTACTTCTTTCCCACCAGAATAGCAACACATCATTATAAAGAACTGGTTCCCTGAATATCCAAACTAAAGCCTCACATATTTTTTCTAAAAATACCCTCTTCCATCCGTACATATTCTATCATTTTCAACATTCAATGCGCACTAACTACGTTTCAATGATTTTTATTTATTAGTGTTAGAATCCCATTACACTTTTAAGTTACAAAACGCAACACTGCCATGTTCCCTTTATTACTATATTTAGCATAAAGCTATAAGCTTTTGCAATTATTGCTTCAATTCATTACAAAATAATCTAACATGCACAAAAAAATGGATGTGAATGTGTGCTGATAAATAAATAAATAAAATATTTGATATTTATACCTCGCCAGTGGAAACAAAGCAGGAATGTAAATAATTTTCGTCCATCCAGTGATGGAGATCACCAATCCATATAGATTTATTCTCTCCAGACCCTTCTCTTTGTTGCTTCTGAGTGTGTTGATGTACATGCGAGAGATGATGGTGATGCGGCTGGTACTGGTGGTACGCAGCAGCCAGATAGTGTTGTGGAGGCGGCGGTCCATAATGCTGGGGCGGCATGATTTGATGCTGCATTACCATAGCCGCCGCAGGATACTGCATAGGCATCCACTGTTGTTGCTGCGGTGGAGGCGGCGGCTGTTGCCGTTGATTCTGCTCTTGCTGTGTCTGTGAATCAGAACCGCTGGATTGCATCTTATTATTACCAAATAAAGAAAATTGGTGTAAAAATATAAATAATATTTATTTTTCTCTATAAAACAAATTGTAATTAATCTGAAAGCTTAGTGAAGGAGAGGGAGATGGCTAGGGTCTAAGAGGAAGTTTTGTGTTTAAGGCAGAGTGTGTTTTTTTATGGAGGTGGAAGCGCTTTTGTGTTTAAGGCCGTTGGATTGACGAAGTGAGGTTAGATCAAAGCCGTTAATTCTGCTCTCATGGTTCCGCCGCCAGCTGCGTTTGCCTAGCTTGTTTCGGGTACTGTGGGATATTTTCGGTTGATTTTAGATTTGTTTTCGATTTACTTTGAATAGCAAATTTAAATCAAACTTATCCTCTTTTTTTTTTCTTTTTCTGTAGTGCATAATTTTTGTTCAGTGAGAAGTAAACACAGAGGAGGGATTTCATGCTTGAAAAGGATGTGATTGCACAACTTTATTGTAGTGATAAATTCAAGGTTGTACATATAAAACCTTCGTGTTTTAACAAATTTTATTATCTTCATGAAAAATAATTATCGTTATAATTTATGCTATTTTATTTAAAAAAAAAGAATTCGGATGGAATATATATGAAAAAAAATATAAAACAAATAATTATGGGATTTATATCAATAATAATTTACTTGCCCTTTTAATGGTTATCGATATTGCTAAGAGTGTTTTTTTTAATATGAAGTTTGTATTTGTGTAGTCCTACACTTCTTCTCGTGGTGAGATTGTATGGTCATGGAATACGAGTGGCCCGGGAATGGAGATGGATCGTAAATCTAGAATATGAAAAACTACTTTATGAAAATTATGTGGTATACACTATAGTTGTTAAATTTATTTGGAAACTAATTAAAAATAACAATTTAAGTTCTTAAGTCAATTTATAAGTTACTGGGTAAACTTGAATAATTTATTTTAAATAAAATAGTGTTATTTTGTTCAATTAATTTTTAGGGAGTGTTTGACACTGCGTTTCAAAATTGTTTATGAAAAAAATTGAATATTTTTTTATTGTAAATTTAATTTTTTTAATATTTTTAGATTATTTTGATATGAAGATGTCAAAAATAATTTTAAAAAAATAAAAAATATTATTTTAATATATTTTTGAACAAAAAATATAAAAATAACCTCAATCACCATCACAAATGAACAATTATTAAATCAATATATATATTTATTCAATTTAAATCAGGTTTCGAGTTGTGATTTTTCTTGGCTTGATTTAACTATGGCATATATTGGCTGAAATGCTGGTAGCTTAATCGGTATCAATTCGAAGTTTTTTTTGCGATCTTTGAAAAATACAATCAACTTCCACAGATCCATGGCCCGGCGCCGCCCTTACAGTGCTGTGAGCAAGTGACATTTTTCTTCTCCTCCAAATATTTGAGCCTCTCTGCCGATGGGAGTTATCCATTGCTCAAGCAATGTGCCAGGTTAATTGCACCATGAGTTGCCGCGTAGTTCATTGTTGCAATATTAAAAAAAAAAAAACTTTCGAACGGATAGTCCGTTTGTTTTTGGAAATAACTGTCATAATATATTAAAATAATATTTTAATTTTTTTTTAAAATAATTTTAATATTAATATATAAAAATGATCTAAAAATATTAAAAAAAGTTTAATTTAAAATATAAAATTAAATTTTTTAAAAATTATGTTTCACATAACACATAAAAATAATCTAAAAACATTAAAATAAATAATTTAAAATAAAATAAATTTAAATTTTTTCTAAAATATTTTAAAACGTAAGTGTCAGACCTATAAATTCACAGGTAACTTCTCTATCATCATCTAACTGAGCACACTGTACAGAAAAACCAATGTTGTAAAATTTAGAACTTACGGGTTAATCTCGTGTCCGATCAATAAAACATATGATTCAGGTTGAGTTTTTTTGTCGTGCCACGTGGGAAATGACAATGACTAGGCATAACCTGTTCGACTCGATAAATCAACTCGTAATGCAATCAAACTGATTATAAATCTTTTTTATAATTTTTTTTTTCTAAAACAAGACCGTTTTACTTCGATACTAGTAATCCAATCTATGACCTGGAATTTTTCAACAGGCCAGATTTCACAACTATGGCAAAAACGGTAGCGTGACTTTTCAAAAAGAAGCCAGAAAAAACCCTCCTCCTGCGTGTCAATTTCAAAATGGAAAATCTGGGCCGAGTAGAAAATAGTATACGTGGTCTTGGACTTGACATTGGATCGAATCCAAGACAGCTAACGTGCGGGGATAGTGTCATGGGCGGACACGCAGCACTCGACATAAAATTAACGAAACTCCTCGGATGAAAAGGACACGATCATTATATTCAACGTCACTGCAAGATGAAAAATCAGAACTTTAAAAGTATACCCATAAACTTGAACATATGAATGAGTTTAAATGCACCAGGCTTGTCAAGTGGGCTAAATCATCCACTTCTCACCGGCTCCTTTCCTCGAACCCATCATGCTGGAATGGATTCGTCGAACCACGGAAAGGCCGAGGCAGCGGTGCTCAGAAGGGATTTTTTTTTTCTTTCTGTTTAATGAAATATGAAATTAGCCAGCACATGCACCTAATTTTGTTAAAATTAAGTTGGAACCAGTTAGCTTGCACTCATCGATGCTCTTACGAAGCCAGAAAAGATACCAGGTTTGGATTGTGAGCATTAATTTACCTCCACACCACGCATTAATTCCTAGCAGAAATGTCCCTGTTATCAATAATCTCAAACTCAAATATTTTTTAGTTAAAAAAATAATATTTCTATTTAAGATATTGAATGAGATCCAAAAATAATTTTATATTAATTATTTCCACATCTTTCAATTTAAAACTTTTTGTTTTAGAGGAGAATGGGAATTGTAAAACTTAAACTCATAATTGTTTAGTTATTAAAAAATACATGAAATAGAATTCTAATACTATGATTAAAAATTAATTCAGCCAAAAACTTAAACTACTAAAAAACATGATTCTCATTATCTTTTTTAATTTTATATTTTTTTTTGTCAAATCAAATTGAAATGCACTTGTTGTAAGAACATGTGTTATAAGTGATTTTTTTTTTGGAACTATGTGTTATAAGTGATTGTTTATTAGTGTAGTTGAAATTATTTTTGAAAATGTTTTTTATTTAGAAATGTATTAAAATAATATTTTTTTTATTTTTAAAAAAATTATTTTTAATATTAGCATATGAAAATGATCTAAAAAACTATTTTTTTAAAATTTTAAATAACAAAATAAAAATAAATAAATAATTTAATTTTTTTTTAAAATACTTTTAAAATATAATATCAAACATACACTTACAAGATGAGAGAATTTTGGAGTGTCGAAGGAGCAATAAGTCCCAAGTCCCACCATTTTTTTAATCATTTTGTTTATTCGAACAGTATTTTGGCAAGAAAGCACTTTTAGAGACAGTGCATCGTTTCAAAACTTCTATAATGTCTTTTGATTCTAACCGCTGGAAACATGAGGTTTGTTAATGTCATTAAGGAGCACTTTAGGAATCAAAGACTTCGAAGTCAAGGAATAATATCCTCTAGATTTATCTTTTCGACTCGTCGGACAAATTGCGGCCTCTGGTGGCTGTAGCCACAAATGTCTGTCATTATAAAATGCAGTAGAACCTTTCTTTCTCGGTGATGTGACAATACACACATTACCGTTTGACTATATAATAACATGCAGCACTTTGCTTTGACGGACCATGGTGATGCGACTTCATTAACCACTTAATGAGTCTGTTTGTTTAGAATATAATGATTTTAGAAAACAAATTTCAAAAGATATTTTTAGTTGTGATTAAAAAAAGTTATCTGGTTTTCCAGATATTTATTTTCTTTGTAGTGGGAAAAAAACAAAAGATTAAGTGGAGTAGCATTTAGTTGTTTTTTAAAAATAGAAAAAAAAGACAATGAGAATAAAAAGAGCACATGAGCTGTTGTTTTTTGAAAAGGTATAGAAATTTATTTCAGAATTATTTTAGAAATAAATTTATTTTATATTTGTATGTCTTAATTATTATTATTATTATTATTATTATTATTATTATTATTATTATTATTATAGTAGCAGGCAACGTAGAAGACACTGCTTTCCTTTTAGTTGTAATTTAAAACTGTTATTTTTTGTTAAAAAGTAGTTGTTACGAGTTTAATTAGGAGGACAATGTTCTTAAATTTGGAATAAAAAGTTGGATATATCGAGTATAACAGCTTTGACAAGCTCGACGCTAATTCTTCCGAGTAGAAGGCACTTGCATTGGGAATTCATGAGAAGCTGAGAACTGATCGTCCTGTCCATCAAGCTTTTTAAGGTGTCCATCATTGACCAGAATTTTAATTACAATAATCTAAGACTTGGCAAATTGCAATCACCCCATCAAGCTGCATGTACTGTGTGCGTGTGCGTATCTATCTGTCTGTCTATATATATATATGTTATGCATATATTTCCATCGTTATCACACACAGAAGTGGCATCTGATAACCCCGCTGGATCTGCATGGGCCGGTTTTCATTTCACAGAAAAGGAAACTTCACAACTTTATTGATATACACCATGTGGTGGAGAGATATACAAATACATATATGGAGGATAGTAATTATCACACGCAGCCTGCCTCAAGGACAGCTTAATTGTGTGAATAAAGCCATATCAGAACTACAATATTTGATGCCATAGGAGATTCTTTCAAGATAAGAGCATATCAGCTGCTAGCTTCCTAATGTCCAGGAGTAGAATGACCAGCCCCGGGACTGTGGCCTGGAGTCGTTGGCTTAAAACCATCACTTTCTGCATCAGCATGGCCCGGACCAGGTGTGATCATGGGTTCTGAACGTGCTTCAGAATCTAAAATATCGCGGCGCAAGCTGAAGCTGCTGGTGTTCTCCCCTGTCTTCAACAGCCTTCCCACACTAGAAGTGATTCCATAACACAGCACCAACACAATAATCAAAGAACTGGTGAAAATGAGCTTACCTTTGGCCATGACAAAAGATAGAATAATTCAAATTAATTGGTGAAAAACTCAAAGAAGACTAATTAATTAAGCTTCAAATGAGAGATACAGAGAAAGAAAGAGGTTTATATTGCAGCTGGATGCCTGTAAGCTATTGCCATGGCTGCTATATATAGACTTTAGGGATGGAAGCGAACTACCACAATAAATTCTTCAAAATGCAATGTGGGAAAATAGTCGAGATGATTTCAAAGTTTTTCATGATTATGTTCCCCAAGATTCTCTTTTTTGGAAGGAACGGTTTGAGTATCTCTAGATGTTGCTTGAGGTACTTTTTCTTTACTATTTTTGCATGTCCCATGCAGCCAATATAATACGGCTCTTTGTCCATTGAAATTGTTAATGCTAGGCGAAAAATAGAGCCAAGACCGGTGATTAAAGCCTTCACGCATGCACTTGCTGAGTGAGACTTTTCTGGTATGAATCCATTTTAAATTTGACTTTGCTGTCGATCCTTGAATCGGCCCTGGTAAGTCCCTGGACTGACTGTTTATGCATCATATTTGGGGGTGTTTGACAATGTAAGGTGGTATTTACTGCAAGCTGGATATCATTAAGTCTGAAAGTGATGTAGCTTCAGTAGTATGATTCCTGTGTATTAAATGATGGTTAGCTGCTGATTCTTTCTTGCCGTCTATTATTTATTCTATTCCATAGTTTCAGTGATGTATCAGCTCTATGCACAAGTATAGCGTACTATATTATTCTACCATATTCATAATTAATGCGCAAAAATTATTACTTTAGCATAGTCCATAAAATTTGCTGTGTTAATTAGTCTGACCATTGTTTTTTTATATATAGATTTATATATAAAAAAACCCGCTGCAAATTGAATTTTTTTCATAATCAAAATTTTAAGAGAATTTTTTCAGTGAAATTCATGTAAAATTAATTGTGGTGTATATTTATAAATAACTAAATGCTTTAAAAAATGTAATCAAAGCAAAACGCAATTTCAATCACATCTCACCATATTACTAAACAAACCCTAGTAGTGTACTCAAATTTCTTTTGAGTTGTGACAAGCTGCCAAGTTTTCAAGGATGGCTAAATTTTTCAACGAATTAATCATGCGTACCTGCCATGAGTGTTGCCTCATTAGATGGCTGCGATACAAGGAATCAGTATCTATGAATATTCCAGGAAAAATCACTTGTAGTATTTATAGAGATGTATATATTGGACTTTTACCATATAGTTGCTTGATCGACCACTGAAAAAAATATGGCTACAGAGATCTGCTGTTATTATTAGAATCGATGCAAGATTTTGTGGGGTTCTTACTGACTGAAAAATCTCCTTCCCCCGTGGAAGAAATCTCTAATGCGAGTAACGCGCATTGGAGCACTTACATTGGTCATAATTTCTTGGTACGTCCGTCTCCTGTGTAAATTCTTGACCATATTGTATTCCGAAATCTGAAATACATGGGGCACATTATAGAATGTGTATAAAACACGTCAGTGTTTTACTCTGTCCAATCAATGTGAATTTTAATAATAAAATTACTGTTTTATCTCTCGTATTCTAAAATTTAACTCTTGAAACTAAGGGTATTTTGGATATTTTTATGAGATCTGTGCGGCATTTGCAGATTGTTTGAGGGTACTACGGTTTTTTTCAATATTTATTTGTATAATGAAACTATTTGCTTACCCCCGAAAATTGATAAAAAGATGGGAGCTAGTTTGAGGTATTTTCAATTTTTTGCTTGATAGTGAACAGTGAAATATTGTCTTTGTCCTCGGGTGGGATGTTAGTCGGGGGCTGAAGACGAGGAGTATTTTTTTATTTTTAACATTGTATTTCAAAGTCTGAAATACATGGGGCATGTATATTATACATGTAGTCTCATTATTCATTAATGTTATGGTTGTTGTGTGAATACATGTACTCAAGTTATTTTGTATAATGTGTAAACTGTAGGGTAAATAGAATGTATTCTGATATCTTATTCATCAAACTAGCAGCAAATATATATACAAGAGTCAGCTGCTAAACTTACGCTACTGATACAAAAGATATATTCTATTTCTATATTTAAATCCTATCTCTAATACTAGCTGATAATCACTCCGTTATTATAGGAGAAGATTACTTTCAATCACATATTCTAACATCCCTCCTCAAGGTGGTGCATGGATATCATTCATGCTCAGCTTGTTAAGACAGCTTGAAAACACTTTGTTGGATACTGCTTTTGTAAGAATATCAGCAAGTTGGAATTCTGACTTTACAAAAGGGAATTGAATAATGCCGGCTTCAAGCTTCTCTTTGATGAAATGTCTGTCCACTTCTACATGCTTTGTCCTATCATGTTGGACAGGATTATGGGCAATCTCTATAGCTGATTTGTTATCACAATAGAGATTCATTGCAGTTCTTTGAGAGAATCCCAAATCATTCATCAAGTTTTTTAACCACAACAATTCACATACTCCAATGGCCATACCTCGATATTCAGCTTCAGCACTTGATCTTGACACCACAGACTGTTTTTTACTTCTCCAAGTCACAAGATTTCCACCTACATAGGTGAAATAACCAGATGTAGAACGTCGATCATCAGCTGAACCAGCCCAATCAGCATCAGTATACCCGTCAATACTTAAGTGTCCATGTTTAGAGAATAATAGTCCTTTGCTAGGCGAAGATTTTAAATATCGCAATATACGTTCCACAGCATCCATGTGAGGTTGACGTGGATTATGCATGAATTGACTGACCACACTCACAGCATAAGCAATGTCAGGTCGTGTGTGGTATAGATAGATTAATTTTCCCACAAGTCTTTGATATCTCCCCTTATCTGTATAACTAGCACTGGAACATTGAAAGAGTTTATGATTTTGCTCCATTGGATTATCAACCGGTTTACATCCCAGCATCCCTGTTTCAGACAACAAATCAAGAGTATATTTACGTTGTGACATAAATATACCATGCTTGGAACGAGCTACCTCAATCTTGAGGAAATATTTAAGGTCTCCAAGATTTTTCATTTCAAATTCGGATGCCAAACGATGTTGTAAGCAATCAATTTCCTCAGCATCATCACCTGTCACCACCATATCATCAACATATATAATCAAGGCAGTGAGTTTACCCATTTTATGCTTTATAAATAGAGTGTGATCCAAGTTACTTTGAGTATAACCAAACTTTTTCATGGCTTGAGTAAATCTACCGAACCAAGCTCTAGGAGATTGTTTCAAGCCATACAAAGCCTTCCTGAGTTTGCAAACCTGAGTAGAACCTTCATATTCTGAAATTCCAGGAGGTGGATCCATATACACATCCTCTTTAAGATCTCCATGCAGAAATGCATTTTTGACATCGAATTGGAGTAAAGGCCAATCTTTATTAGCTGCTAAGGATAGAAGAACTCGCACCGTATTAAGTTTAGCAACTGGAGCAAAGGTTTCTTGATAATCAACTCCATAGGATTGTGTGTACCCTTTGGCAACCAGTCTTGCCTTGTATCTTTCAATGGTTCCATCTGCATTATGTTTGACAGCAAAAACCCATCGACATCCAACAGTTTTTTTTCCTGTTGGAAGAGTAACAAGATCCCATGTAGCATTTCTTTGTAAAGCCTTCATTTCGTCTGCCATAGCTGTAGTCCAATGAGAATTTGCCAAAGCTTCCTGTAATGTACTAGGAATAGAGATAGAGGATAATTTACATACATAAGATGCATATGATTCAGACAACTTGTGAGAGGAGATATAGTTACTTATTGGGTATTTTACTTTGGCTTTTAGTTCAGGCTCATATTTAACAGGTGGAATCCCACGGGTAGATCGTGGTGGAAGTGCATGATGAGTAATGTCAGATGGAAAACAAATTTCAGAAGAATTGGTGGGTTGTACCTGGGGTGTTGGTATCGACAAGGACTCTGGAGAGGAGTTGGCTGGTGCATTAGGAGGCAATGTACTATCAAGAGGTTGGTGAGACTGTTCATAATGTTCATTAGAGTCCTGTGAACAAGGATCATTAGCTATAGATGTATCCATAGTTTTGTCTTGTAGACAAGAATCCATAGCTGTAGGTGTGTCCATAGTAGTGTTGTTCTCATCTGTTGTTATACCTGTGGGTAGAGCTGTTAATTTTATATCAAAACTCAAGACTTCTTCTTGATTTGCAGGATACCGAACATCTTCAGTACATGTAGGTGTTGAATCTGTAGGAGAGTAATAGAATTTTGACTCATCAAATATAACATCCATAGAGGTATAGAACCGACGAGTGTATGGATGATAACATTTATAGCCTTTTTGAGTAGACCCGTAACCCACAAAAACACATTTCAATAAAGAAGTAGGCACACTACTTCCAATCATTAGCGACCGAGTGACCTCAAGTAATTGTCGGTTTTTTCGCTCAGCTATTCCATTTTGTTGGGGAGTTTCTGGACATGAGGTTTGATGAATGATACCTTTTGAATGGAAAAATTCAGTTAACTCTCTTTTGAAGTATTCACCTCCATTATCTGAACGTAACACCTTAATCGTCCTGTCAAACTGAGTGAGTATCATTTGATAAAAGAGTCGGAAAACTGGATAAACATCACTCTTATGTTTTAGTAAGTATACCCAGGTCATTCGAGTACAATCATCCACAAATGTAACAAACCATTTCATTCCATTAGTAGTTGAAACTGGAGCGGGACCCCATACATCTGAATGGACTAATGAAAATGGTGAAGCAACTTTATTAGAAGACAAAGGAAATATCGCACGATGACTTTTAGCCATAGCACATGTCTCACAAATGAAGTCTGAAAGTTTACAGTTAGCAAATAAAGATGGAAACAATCGTCTAATATATCCAAACGATGGATGACCGAGCCGTTTATGCCAAAGCCATATGTCTGCAATATTTGCCGATTGATTTTTACCCATCATATGTGCTAGACTATGGTAAACCTGTGATGATGTTCCACCCTCTAGATAGTACAATCCTCCCCGTTGCCTACCACTGCCAATCCTCTCCTTGGTATGTATGTTCTGAAAAATACAATAAGTAGAATAAAACAAGGCAACACAATTAAGGGCTTTGGTTATTTGACTAATGGAAAGTAGATTGCATGTAAGGGATGGAACATACAATACATTAGAGAGAGATAAAGTGGAGGATACAGGAACATTACCAACACCAGTAACAGGGGATGACACACCATTGGCATTAGTAATAGCTAAGGTAGAATGTGAGGGGGATAAAAAGCTAAAGTTTGAAGAATCACAAGTCATATGATCATTTGCACCTGTGTCAATTATCCATTCACTATTTTTAGTACAAGAAAGAGAGCTAAGTGCAGTACTAATCATACCAGTTTGTGCAGTTAACCCTGCTGCAGATGACATTGGCTGTTGTTGCATGGATGCGTTGGCAAAGGTTTTCTTGCCTTTAGGATGCCACTCGGGATAACCATGAAGTTTGAAGCATGTATCAACAACATGATTATCACCATTACAGTGAGTACATTTGTGTGTCCCTTTCTTGTTGTCTTGTCGTGTAGAGATCCTTCTAGTAGCCATAGCAGTGCCATCAGTAGATATTCCACCCATCATAGCATCTTGACGGTTTGCCTCAGCACAAACCATAGCATATGTGACTTGAAGATTTGGAAGTGGTACAGTGGCAAGTACCCTTCCACGAACTCCATCCAGTGATGAGTCCAAACCAGCAAGGAAGATATAAACTCTTTGAGAATTAACCTTAGTGGTATATATCTCAATGTCAGTCTTGCAACTCATTGCACAGTCATCTATAGCATCAATCTCCTGCCAAAGTTTTTGCAATTTTCCCCAATAATAAATAACAGAACTACCATTTTGGCGGACAGAAATTACCTCACAATACAGTTGATATGATTTTGAGGCATCTTGGCTGACTGAGTATGTTTGTTTAGCCATATCCCAGATTTCCTTTGCTGTTGGTAAGCGTAAAAAAATGGATCTGATGTCTTTGTTCATTGCATCAAGTAACCAGGATTTGATCAAGCAATTGTCATCTTCCCACGCTTCATATTCTTCAGAGTTGGTATCATTTGGTGCAGCTTTTGAACCTGAAATAAATCCCCAGCGTTTTCGACCCCGAATTTTATTTTGAGCATTCAAAGCCCATTCCACGTAATTGGTGCCATCAAGTTTCTCTGGAGTAAGCAATGAAGAGACATCTTGCATATGTAGTGATGGTAGAGTTACGGTTGTATTCTTGACAACAACCCCATCATCATTGGTAGGAGTAGTCATGATGAGTAGAAAGAATTATGATCAGAACAGAGGAAGAAAAAAAAACAGCCTCCAGTTCCTAAGACAAATAAAGGAAATATGGAGGCGGCTCTGATACCATGTAAACTGTAGGGTAAATAGAATGTATTCTGATATCTTATTCATCAAACTAGCAGCAAATATATATACAAGAGTCAGCTGCTAAACTTACGCTACTGATACAAAAGATATATTCTATTTCTATATTTAAATCCTATCTCTAATACTAGCTGATAATCACTCCGTTATTATAGGAGAAGATTACTTTCAATCACATATTCTAACATAATGAATGCGAAAAAACTTCGAGAAAGAAGAATTGAACTGAGCACTTATTACAAGGTATGATTAAAATTAGACAAATATAATTTATTTATTTTAATTAAATTTTTTCTCTTGTTATTACGATTATCTCTCTTGCGTAATACTATGAACATTGATGATTATAATTTGAATATCATAGAATATTTCAAATAACCCAAAGTAAAAATCCACTTAACTTCCTATTAAAAGAAAGCTACAGGCTACTAGCTGGGGGAGATCAATGACATGATGTTGCCAAGAATGTGGTGATCCCCTACTTATTTATATAAAAAGCACCATACAAAATGGTGATGGAAACGAATATCCAGGAGGATTTGCATCCATTTTAAATCATATGATTAATTAAGTTTTTTTAGTATTAAATGAAGATTTAGTGATCAATAATTGAAGATCCTGATGCATTACTAAAAGTTCCATTGATCGTGACTAAGTGCGCACTATTTTTTCAAACCTTTTCCCAGTGAAAGAAAGGTTTACAAGCTCTCAAACCCCACGGAAATCCTCATGGGCCATGCTTGTTTATGTCAACACTGTTCAATCCAGGAAAGGGAAAGAGAAAGTCAATTGAAAGAATATATCTTGTCAAATACTGTTTGTTTGTTTGTTTGTTAATGAATTTTAAAAATGTTTTTGAAAAAAACAAATTATTTTTTAGTATTTTAAATTATTTTTATGTATTTATGTCAAAAATAATTTTAAAAAATAAAAAAATATTTGAATATATTTTTAAATAAAAAATATTTTTGAAAACAATATCAATTACACCCACAACAATCACTTAGGAGTGTTTGAGATTGAGATTGAATTTTTTTTATTTTTTATTTTAAATTAAATTAAATAATATTTTTAGATTTTTTTAAATAATTTATTTAAAAAAAAATATTTTAATATATTTATAAATAAAAAATACTATTAAAAATAAAACCACCCAAATTTTTGTTTGCTTAAGCCCGATGTTCCGTGTCTACTTTCTTCCTTCTTCTACCTGTAGAATTGTAATTGAAACTCGTAGTCATGATGGCTGGTCGGCTCCTCAAGTTGGGGAAGTTCATTTAACCATCAGTTCATTCGGACCCGGAAATGAGCAGGGTCCGTCACTGACTATTGACAGGGAAATTGTACGATGGGGGAATTCGGCAGGACTGCACATAAGTTCTGTTGAAAAAGAAAAGCAATTCCTTCAGCCGTCAAATCCTAGCTCTTGAAATAAAAAAGCTATCACCCATGATCAATTAAGGTATCTAAGGAATCTCCAATGGGACCGCCCATAGGTTCTTTTATTTATTTATTTATTTATTTATTTATTTATTATTTGCAAGGATTTCGGTCGTAATTTATAAATTTTGTTTGATTCACGTACGTGTGCGGTCAGTGTTTCAAAATCAAATTTACTGATGACTTGAATGATTTGGTTATTCTGATTAAATTTACTCGAGTTAAGATTAAATAAAAAACATATTATTATAAATAAATTGTTTTCATTAAAAAATATTATTCAAATTAACTTGATTGCCAAGTTCATTAGGGCCAGCAACTTTTGTATTTATATCGTTTCTAGTAAGCTTTAATAACATCTATAAATCTATTTCTTTGTTAAGAGAATTAATTTTCAGTTTAGCTCGATAATCATGATTTAATATAATCTTGAGTGGAGATTAACATTAAGCCCTCGTTTGGGAGTGCGTTGCAACCGGTGTTTGCTGAAAATTTGAATTTTTTTTCTATTTTAAATGAATATATTTTGGTATTTTTAGATCATTTTGATGTGCTGATGTCAAAAATGATTTAAAAAAATAAAAAAAATATAATTTTGATGTATTTCGGCACGAAAAATATTTTGAAAAGCTACCGCAATCATACTCCCAAACAGGCTCTAAATTGAATGGAAAGGAAAAACTAAGTAGAAGGAGAAAATGCATGTTTTAGTTAACCAAACACCCACGAGAGAATCCATTAAAAAAAAAGATGGCAAGAGAATCATTGAATTCAAAGGATCTATCAACATGTTTATCCCAATATATATAATATATATATATATATATATATATAAATAAATAGGGGAGCCACGTTGAACTAGAAAGCCAGTAGAGGGTCCGTCAAGTATGGAGAAAACCCCACTAGAGGAGAGCTGAGCCAGGCCTAGCCAGCCACTGAAAGTTGGAGCAATCATGGTAGCCCGAGCTGGCACCAAAACATTTCTCGGTTTTGGTCTAGATCCTCCACCTGCTCACGTTTCTTGCTGGACCTCAATATTCTCCCAACTTTTCCTCTGCCTGGAGCCATTTGCGAGTTCCACTATCTGCAGCAGATTCTTTCCCTCACGTGACGACTTTTATTTTGAATTATTTATCTATATTAAAAAAATCATCTCTTTGGTCCGATAAAAAAATAATTTATTTATGATAGATTATAGAATTTATGAGTATTTTACTGTTTATAATCAAACTTTAATAGCCAATTGATTAGAGCAACTCCAATGGCAAAAACTATTTTGGAGAGCCAAATCTCTAAAATGGCTTTTTAAATAGTGTATATACGGTTTTTTTGTTGATGTGTACTCCAATAATAAAATCATTTTGGAGAGCTATTTTTTTATATCATTTTAAATATAGTGAAATTATTTTGTATATAGTTTAATTATGCAATTAATTATATAATTAACAGGAGTGAGTTATATAATTAAATAATTATTTTTAAAACTCTCCAACAATATAATTATTATTTTTTTAATTATATTCAAATTAAAAAATTGAATTTAAAATAAAAACCTTGAAACAATTTAAATTTGAAATTTTAAAATATTGAACAAAATTTCAAACTCATAATCGAATCAGAGATAGAGCAACGAACTCTCAACTTCAAGCCGATTTGATCGAACAAAATTTCCATGCTTTTTAATTTAAATGAAAACATTTTTTATTTGTATTTTTGGTTAATTTTTTTATGATGGTATAAAAAAGAAATTTTAAAAAATAAAAAAATATATTATTTAAAATTATGTTGTCCGTGTAATGTTATTTCAATAACAATTATAAAATTTCATCTAACATTATGTTGATCTGATGAATCTTATTGATCTAAAATTTGATTTTAATCGAGTTTTTTGAAAAGCTCGGTCGAATATTATTAACCCAGCAAACCAAATCAGATGACCTAGTGACTCTTAAACCGGCCTTGATGAATTTCAATGATTTTTAATTTTATTTAAAATGTATCATTTGAGTTTTTTCAATTCAAATAATATTATTTTGAAATATATTTAAATTAGCCTGCTTGTAGTGAACTGACCCTACATGATAGGAGTATTGAACTGGATAGACCCCGGTTTGTCTCGATAACCAGGCTTTCATTTAATTGAAAAGGACAGGAGATAACAGTACATGTAAGACCAAATGGGCTGCCATGTGGGCTTGTAAGGCACAGCATTGGTCATGGAATCTGGTTAAAGCCCATCAACAAAATGTGGGCTGACATACAAAACATGTTCACGGACTGACACGCTAAGTATGGACTGACATGGTTCGTTAAGCATAATAATAATAATAATAATAATAATAATAATAATAATAATAATAATAATAATAATAGAGGGAGCTTTGAGAGTCTGGAACAATTTCTACAGACCAAATCTTACAAGCTAAGATTACAGACATCGAATAATACACCGAGCAATCTCACGCTTTGCTTATAGGTGGTAGACAAGCTTACTTACATAGGGATTTCTGAAAAGCCATTCATGATTTCATGTACTTTGTTACTGTTTATAACTTTGTTTCAAAATTGTTTTTCAAACAAATCGAATTTTTTCTATTTTAAATTAATTTTTTTGGTATTTTTAAATTGATATGCTCCTATAAAAAAATTAAAAAAATATTTTGATATATTTTTAAATAAAAAAATATTTGAAAAACAATATCAACTATACTTCCAAACAACTTTAAAAAACGACTTATTTGTTTTTTGTTTTATATCTTGCTTGAGTGTATTTTTAAGAGTGAATTTAGTTTTTAGTAAATATTAAATTAATATTTTTTTATAGTTTTAATATATTTCAGTAAAAATATAAATTTATTTTTATACATTTTTTTTTAAATATATTGACAATTTAGTGGATTAACTTAAGACTTGATCGCCTCGGGGTTGGGCTGGTACATACAGTCATAGAAAAATAGAAAAAGAAAAAAATGACTGACCTAGAACATTGACTTTTAGATGGGAATAATTTTTCCCATCCGAAACCAGTCACGGCCCGGTGCAATCAATGGGCCTATGTATACAGGACCCAACTGCCAAGAAAAAAACAGTGAGTGATAATCAGACACGTGTTACGTCTGGGACTGATCGGTGTCATTCGAGGTGGCTTCAAAATCATGGACCAGAAAATCTACTTTTATTTCGCTCTCGAATCGATGGTCACATGTTCCCTCCTCCGTCCACTCGATTAAAAACATTTCGGCTGTTCACACTTCACACCGAGAAAAACAAATCAATCCAAAATTCAACGGTCACCATTCACCTCAAATAGAGCGTGGGCTTGGTTCAAAACATTACAAAATTAAAGTGATCGAGAGAAAGCGAGAGAACCCAAATAATAATAAAAAAAATAAAAATTCCAAAGGCTTTTTAGGTTTATTTTTGTTATTGCAGTGTGCTATATACTACGACTTGCTTTTTTTTTTTCCCAATTAAAAGTTTAAATATATTTAATTATTCAACTCATCACAATTCTTACTCAGTTTTCTTCATTAAAAAATATTATTTTTCAAAATTTATATTTTCAAGTTGATATATTTTTACAAAAATATATATTTTAAATTTTTTTGATATCATTATCTTAATATAAAAAAGCAACAAAAGCATCATTTCAAGTAAAAAAAATTGAAAATAAATTTTAAACCATACTATCAAAGAAAACTTTAGGAAGTGTTTAGCTTCATGATGGTATGTTTTTTTTCTTAAAAAAAGACTAATCTTTTTTATTCTTTTAAATGTTTTTAATATATTATTATTTAGAATAAGTCTTAAATTTTAATATTTATTCAAACAAAATATATTAAAAAATAACGATCACAATCACTACCTTAATCGAACGAACACAACCGAGTCTCGGTAACATTTTCTCGAAACAGAGCAAATAAAAACCAGGAAAAGTCAAAACCTGTTTGCTGTTAATAATCTCGGAGTTAAAAGTAAAAAAAAAGGGGAAAAAGCCGCGCAAGGGAGGAAGAGAATATGCCATTGATATGTACCAGTCAGACATTCTCAGATGCCAAGTCGGCTAAAGACATTATCGGCTTTCTTCATATTTTATATTGCTTCACCTGCACGCTTTTCTCATCCCCTCCTCATTCAGGTATTTGTAATCTCTCCCTGTCTCTCTATTCAAGAATTTATGTTTGTAACTGAATTTAAGCGAATAATTTTTTCTCTCGTTCTGTTTATAGCCCTCCTATATTCATTTTAAGGTAAAACCCTAAGTTTTCTGCTTGGTTGCAGAGAAAACATGAGTAAAAATTAGAGATTGAGGTTCATTGTACAATTAGAATTTGTTTTGTTCTTCTCAGTATCCAAACCATTTTTTTTTGTGTGTATTGGTGTATCTTGAGGTTGTGTCACGTCTTAGGATTGTTTCCGTAATCTTTAATGTTTTTTTGTTTAATTTTTAATCAGGATCGTGAAGCTGGTTTTGTGTCACCAAGTTGTTAATTTGAATTAAATTTGAGAAGAGTGAATTACTGGGAGATTGTGTGATGGGCTCGGATAAACAGACCACTGGTTTATTAGAAACCCTTAGAATGGAGAGGGTGAGGACTATTTGGACGCATACATATCCTTACCCGCACGAGCATTCGCGGCATGCAATCATTGCTGTTGTTGTGGGTTGTTTGTTTTTCATTTCTTCGGACAACATGCACACTCTTATTGAAAAATTGGACAATAATGTTAAGTGGTGGTCTATGTATGCTTGCCTCCTTGGTTTCTTCTATTTCTTCTCGTCGCCATTTTTGGGGAAGACAATCAAACCTAGCTATTCAAATTTCAGTCGGTGGTAAGTGCTCTTGATCGCTGAACCTTTGTTCTCTGTTTTGTTGAAGGGTGCTTATCTAGTAGCTAACTAAACAAAAATTGAAATGCTGATAGTTTGTGAGCATTCACTTTACAGGTATATAGCTTGGATTGTAGTTGCAACTCTGTATCATCTACCTAGTTTTCAGTCGATGGGAGTAGATATGAGGATGAATTTGTCATTATTTTTGACAATATATGTATCTTCAATTTTGTTTCTCCTTGTCTTCCACATCATTTTTATTGGCCTGTGGTACATTGGTCTTGTTTCTCGTGTTGCTGGAAGGAGGCCAGCGATCTTGACTGTTCTCCAAAACTGTGCAGTAAGTGTATTTGGTACTTTGTCCATATCATGCATGTTCTTTTGCCTTTTAATATAAGATCTGACCTTTGTTTTCATGTGATCAATTTTTCAAATAGGTTCTCAGTATAGCCTGCTGTGTGTTTTATAGCCACTGTGGTAACCTTGCCAATTTGAGAGATAGATCACATCAAAGAAAGTATTCTAGTTGGTTTTCTTTTTGGAAGAAAGAAGAGAGAAGCACATGGCTTGCAAAATTCCTCCGTATGAATGAGTTAAAAGACCAGGTCTGCTCTTCCTGGTTTGCTCCAGTTGGGTCTGCTAGTGATTATCCACTTCTGTCCAAGTGGGTTATTTACGGGGAGGTAAGACTATATTCAATTCCATCCATTATACATCTTGAATGCATAATTTTTCCAGCATTTATCCTTCTATTTGACACTGTTATCTTGTGTTTTGCAGTTAGGTTGCAATGGAAGTGGATGCGCTGGTTCATCTGATGAAATTTCTCCCTTATATTCACTGTGGGCTACATTCATAGGTCTTTACATTGCCAATTATGTAGTTGAAAGGTCAACAGGGTGAGTGATGATCTTCAGATTACCTTTATGATGCATTAATTATCATTTATTGGCATTGAGGGAAATTTTATTTTTCTTGATTGGATGCTCATTTTTTATGGCGGTAAATCATATATTGGTTTTTACATTGCCAATTATGTAGTGGTTTAACAGAGTGAGTGATGATCTTTAGATAAACTTTTGGATGCATTCTGTCTTTTATTGGTGCGAGGAGGATTTTAATTTCTTGACTGGATGATGCTCCTTTTTGGTGGAGGCAAATTATAACAATATGACATGTTCTCTTCATCCATGCACTGATTTATGTGTTTGGTTTATGGCCTATTATAAGAATTTTTTGAGTTGGTAGCTTCAATAGCCCTTTGTTTTTCTTCCTCTCTTTAATAAGGCGTGGACAAGTCATCCTGATGAGTTTCTAATTATGCTACTAGTAGTTTTTGACTTAGGCGCTAACTGCTTCATCGAGGTTCATTGTATTGTCTTTATGGTATTTCAAATCTTGAATAGTCATTTGAGAACCTTCTTATCATATGTCATAATGTTGGCCGTTTGATAGTTGATTCTTCTCTTTTGGTATTCACAACGCTATCCTGCTTTATTTTTTATTCTGTTGAGATTGCAGAGGAAGCATAAACCAACAATGATTTCATGATTCCATTATGTCTCACTCATTTTTAGTAGCCATCATTCAGTTACACATTTCTATTTTTGAGAATTATTGTCCCATTACATGATGACTTGCATTTACTGTTTTCAGTATTGCCTCTTATGATGCCTAGATTCTCTTCCAAACTCATGGTTTTCTGCCTAACAGGTGGGCTCTTACTCACCCCTTGTCAGTTGAAGAGTCTGAGAAGACAAAGAAGAAACAAATGAAGCCTGATTTTTTGGACATGGTCCCTTGGTACTCAGGGTATGTGTTTCCATCTACATATTTTTTCTTGCTTGATGGGTTGGGTAGTGGAGATGATTTGAAAGAGCCTTTTGAAATTCTTGCTCTCACTTTGTACTCGCTACATGTTCCAGAACATCTGCAGATCTGTTCAAGACAGCCTTTGACCTCTTGGTATCGGTAACTGTGTTTGTTGGCCGTTTTGACATGCGTATGATGCAGGTATAGTTCCACATTGAGCATTGTATCCATTGACATGTGTTTTGTTTCTGTACTTGTTGAGATAAATTGTTTCTTTATCTCTGATGAAAACATTCCATTCATGGTATAGTGACATCTCTTCTTCCCTTTTCTGCATCATCAGGCAGCTATGAACAGGTCTCAAGATGGAGCACAACAGGATTTTTTGTATGATCATTTTAGTGATAAGGAAGAGTTATGGTTTGACTTCATGGCTGATACCGGTGATGGTGGGAACTCATCTTATACAGTTGCAAGACTTCTTGCTCAGCCTTCTATTCAGGTCACTAGAGATGATTCTGTGCTTTCCCTACCGCGAGGAAACTTACTTCTTATAGGAGGGGATCTTGCGTAAGTTGAAAATGTTTCTTGTGTTGTTGACGTGGTTGCAAAAATATACAACCTAGCTCTGTGACAGAGTCCTTATTTTTGTTGGATGATTTTTTACTGTGATTTAATGGGCTTGAAAGTTGACGAGGTAAGTGTTTTATATTGATTCATAGGTGTCTTGTGATTTGAATCTCTTTAATGGTTCTGATCCACTCCACTTTAATGGTCCTGAATCCTGATTTGAGTTTCTGCTTCAAGGTTTCTGAATCTTTGGTTAACCAAATAATAATGAATATCCTAATGTTGATGGACTCTAAAAGAGGTAAAAACACAATTTCAAGCCAAATGCTACTGATTATCTGAAGGATTTTTTTTTATCCTGGTTTGAAACCTTCCTCTTTTTTGTTGTAAGTAGCGTGCCTTATATTTAATCCTTTGATTGAACTGAAAAGCTGGGATAGTTCCAGCTTTAAGTTCTATAATTATTACCCCTAAGCCTGGGCTAAGTTGAGTCAAACTAGTAATATCCTACTTCATAAGCACATTAACTTTGATGACGCTTAGGAATCAAACTTCAAGCTGCACTTTGCTTCGGGCTTCAATTCCTGTATTGTTTCCTTCATTTTATATCCAACACCCACTAATAAACCAGCCTCTCTTTGCCCATGTCCACTTTGGTTGGCCATCAATGTTTAGCACTGTATGTTGTCAACAACTGTTTTAGGCATTTCATGGGCTGTGCATCCATTTGTACAGATTTGTTCATTAGATTCCTTTCATGTCAGGATGAAATTTATGGAATGTTGCACTAGATGTGTAGGTCATTCTGATGTCTAAATCTTGAAATGAACTTGTTGAAACAATGCCGTTAGAATTTGCAGGCTTGTTATGTACTTTGAAAATCTCTCAAAATATATCTTCCTCCATTTCTGTAGCATTGATGTTTAACTAGGCTGGTGTTTTTTCCCCAGAGCACCCTAATAATGATCCAGTGCTTATTGCTCATTCATAGTTGAGGCCATCAGAAGATAATATATGCCATTTAAGTATCTGCACTGTGCATGTATGCCTAGTTCCATGTGATCAGTAACTTATTTATGCTCTTCATGACCGATACCTGTTCACTTGTTCAATTAATAATTTCATGTTTTCATTGTAGATATCCTAATCCATCCTCCTTCACATATGAGAGACGCTTCTTTTGTCCTTTCGAATATGCTTTGCAGCCTCCGCCTTGGTATAAACAAGATCATATAGCCGTAAACAAGCCCGAGCTGCCTGACGGAGTGGCTGAATTGAAACAATATGATGGACCTCAGTGCTTTCTCATTCCTGGAAACCATGGTTGGTATTGTTTTCAGCATGAATTCTGTTACATATTTCTTTTTTCTGTAAGAAAGGATTGTCTCACAAATAGTTGTTTTATTCTGTAATTACCCATAAACTGAATTGCCTCATCTTTTGCGGTAGACCCTAGTTTATTGAAAGGTTTGGTTTAATGGTTTGGTTTAAACTTTGCAGACTGGTTTGATGGACTCCATACTTTCATGAGGTACATATGTCACAAGAGCTGGTTGGGTGGGTGGTTTATGCCCCAGAAGAAGAGTTATTTTGCTCTGCAACTCCCTAAACGTTGGTGGGTGTTTGGTCTTGATCTAGCACTTCACAATGATATTGATGTGTACCAGTTCAAATTCTTTGCAGAACTGATACAGGAGAAGGTACTTTCTTCTTTTCCTTTGTCCTCATTTTGATATGTTCTGCAGCTAAAATTAGACAAGTGCTGGAGTTATTCTCCTTGACCCTTACATCCATTTTAACTTGCTTGATATATTAACTTTAATAGGCCAGTGGCATGGACTTAACTGTGTCAAGTTCAAGCATTATGACACTTGGACAGAACATTGGGCATGCCCGAGGTCACATTATATGACAAGCACATGTGTCAAAGTTAGCAACCTTCATATGCATTTTTGCTAGACAATTATTCATACGAGACATTATATTTCAATACTGAGGATGCTATCATGTGCAGGCTGTTTTACCCCTAGATTAGGAGATGAAATTCTGGCATAGCACTTGAAGTTCCATGTTACAATAGCACATATGCATTCAATGTGCATGCTCAAGTCCGATAAACACAGGGCTAAACGAATCTGACAACTATTTGTCCTTGTGAACCGATTCACTTCTGGAAACTAGGGTATATCTTGATGAAAGACATTGGTGAGTTTGCAGCTGTTGATGGTGCGATATTCTCTGCAAAGGCTGATGGTCGCCCATTACATTTCTATAATAATCTTAATTTGAGAATGATAACCAGTAAAATTTAACCATCGCAGTATCTTGTGCCTACTTCTTGGGGGCTAGATGTTTGATTTGATCTTTCAAAATTTGCAACCCGGGTTGCCATTTTTAAGTTTCCCATTTTAAAACATCGCACCATTGTCATTGTCGTTATCATTGTTGTTATCATTATCATTATCATCTTCCTTGTACTTCAAGTGCTGTTCGGAGTATGTGGCTAATGAAAAAAAAAATGCATGAAATACCTTTCCAGAGCCACTGACTAAATGAATGTAATTGATTTTTAATTCATCCTCTTCTTTCATTGTTCAGGGCATGATGATTGGTCTTACCAAGTAGAATATGATAGAGCTAGTTCTTTTTTGTGTATTCACCTTCTTCTAGGCTAATTGTTTCTTTGTATTCCCCTTTCCTGACTATTTTAGGATCTTTAAATTACCATCTGTGTTTCAGGTTGGAGACAATGACTCTGTGCTCCTTGTTACACACGAACCAAATTGGCTTCTTGATTGGTATTGGAATGATGTTTCTGGAAAGAATGTCTCACACTTGATATGTGATTATTTGAAAGGAAGGTGTAAGCTTCGAGTGGCTGGGGACTTGCATCATTATATGCGACATTCATCTGTTCCATCTGATGGGCCAGTCCCTGTACAACATCTTCTTGTAAATGGTTGTGGTGGTGCCTTTTTACATCCAACCCATGTCTTTTGCAATTTCAAAAAATTGTATGGAACTTCATATGAAACCAAGGCTGCTTATCCTTCGTTGGAAGATTCAAGCAGGGTAAGTTTTGAATTTTTCATATGTATTTTCTAATATTTTTCTTTCCTCTGGTCATGTATTGCTGTAATTCCCTTTTTGTTTTTGGTTGCTATAGCTCAATCATTTTATTTTTTTTGCAGATTGCACTGGGTAATATTTTGAAGTTTCGAAAGAAGAACTGGCAATTTGATATCATTGGTGGCTTTATATACTTTGTGTTGAGTTTTTCTATGTTTCCACAGGTATGTATCTGTTTAGTCCTTTCTGTTAGTCAGATTCATGCTAGTTTCCCTGACTTCTGGTGTGTTTTGATTGCAATGGCCTGTCAATTATGACATGGTATTCTGAATTTTCAGATCCATGCTAATAGCTGAAGGATAGCATTTGGATCCCATTTCCCTGATAATTACAATGCCTTTCATTCTCGTTTTCTTTTTGCTTGGAATAGCTTGCACCCCTGCCACTGTTAAGAGATTGTTGTTGCTACCTTTATGTTACACCTGCTACCTAGATAGATAAAGCACTGTAATTTTTACCACGAGACTCTTGCACATTGCTGATGGTTGGCTGATTTTCCCCTTCATTTTTAGTGCAAGCTCGACCACATTTTGCAAGACAATACGTTTTCTGGCCACTTGTGGAGCTTCTTTGGCACTGTGTGGAATGTTTTTATGCACGTGCTGGAGCACTCTTATGTATCCATGACTGGTGCTACTCTGTTGCTAATTTTGGCGATTGCATTTGTCCCAACCAAAGTTTCTCGAAAGAAACGGGCAGTTATTGGAATTCTTCATGTTTCTTCGCACCTGGCAGCGGCTCTAATTCTAATGTTGCTTTTGGAACTGGGCATTGAGACATGTATCAGGCATAAACTGCTAGCAACTTCAGGCAAGTTATGCTTTCTGTTACTTTGGTGAATAGTTCAAATTTTCCTTTTTACATCGCAGGAACATTCAGTTTTTGTGGCTCCAATAGTTGTTTGTTTAGGTGGTCATTGAGTAAGAGGTCCTATTTATGACTTTTTCAGGCTATCACACTTTATACGAGTGGTACCGATATGTGGAGAGTGAACACTTTCCAGATCCTACTGGCCTTCGTTCTCGTATTGAACAATGGACCTTTGGCCTTTATCCAGCATGCATCAAGTATCTCATGTCTGCCTTTGATGTTCCAGAGGTAAGAAAAAAGGTTTTTAATCTCACTGAAATATGCTGCTGTTGTGTATATTCATAAGAGAGATGTTATCAGGTCATGGCTGTCTCACGGACTAATATTTGCAAAAATGGGATGGAGTCTCTGTCAAGAGGGGGAGCAATCATTTATTATGCTTCCGTGTTTATCTACTTCTGGGTCTTCTCAACACCTGTTGTTTCTTTGGTTTTTGGAAGTTACCTATACATCTGCATTAACTGGCTTCACATGCACTTTGATGAAGCCTTTTCCTCTCTCCGAATTGCAAACTACAAG
Source organism: Salix arbutifolia (assembly GCA_025169955.1). Taxonomy (NCBI): domain Eukaryota; kingdom Viridiplantae; phylum Streptophyta; class Magnoliopsida; order Malpighiales; family Salicaceae; genus Salix; species Salix arbutifolia. Next base: position 2,956,889 of record CM045915.1, on the reverse strand, counting down.
GCACTCACAAGATTCCATATCAACAAAGATGGTGATCTTGAGGTTTTCACCCTTGCAGTTGACAAGGTAAGAAATTAATGCTATTTTGAAGATCCAGCAGTGATTCTCCTGTCATGTTATTACCTTGACATGATGGCATTTTGCTAATTATCATTGACTGTAGCTTTGTGCACGTGTGTGCATGCACATTTTTTCCTGTGCATGCATGTGTTCAGTAAAGGGTACCTTAAACTTCAGAAACTCAGTTTGGTTGGCTGTTTTGTAGTTTAACCTTCATATTTTTTTATCTGTTGTCGGGTAACACTCATCATAGCACACTTTTAGATCTGACGATTATTTGATTAAATGTGCAGGTCCCAAAGGAATGGAAGGTGGATCCTCATTGGGAGGCAGAGCCAAAGCAGCCACAGCAACTGAGCCACCATCGAAAGTTCCCTAGCAAATGGAGTGCAGCTGTTGCTCAGCAAGAGCCACTGAATACTGTTAAAATCGTTGACCACTTTGTTGTCAAGACAAACAGATAAACTAGACTTTGGAACAAGTAATGGATCAGTAATTCATTGATCTATCTGCTCAAATATGTAGCGTTGCTGTAATCTCATTATCTAGGAAGCAATAGGAAAAAAAGCATTAGAAATAGAAAAGACAGTTCGGGAATTTATCTTGATTTTTAACTTCCTACTTCCAATCAACCTCAAGTTCCCCATAACAAGGGTTGTGCCAGTTCTCCTATTTTATTTGAATTTGGTACAACCCGTTTGTATATATTGTTGAAGGAGGAGACAGAGATGATGAGGAAGCAATTCATATGGATTAGGATGATTACATCTTGGGGCTTCGAATTAGATGGAGCAGAAATGTAATTTATGCTCTGCAGAGGGCATATTAAGACACTAATTCCTTTTGATGAACTATGAATATATGTAATTATTCTGCTCTTGTTTTGGCTTTCCTCTGGGTGAATTCTTTGCTCGCCCTTGGTCAGCTGTAGATTTGTTGTCGTATCATACTTTATTTCGAAAAACTAATTCTATGACACTGTTTTAGTTTCAGTAGAGCTTCATCTTTGGTCAGGTAACGAGTTGCGAAATCAACCTGGATATCGAAGTCAGATTCCCCAAGCTTGTGGAGATCATTCTGTCTAACAAAATAGAGTAAGTGCAAGTATTTGTTTACATATTTCAGGCAGCTTATATTTGTTCATATATATAGCAACGGACGCTTCTGAGTGCTTGAGTTTTTTTTTTTTTTCTTTTTATACATTTGAACAAAAATGATCCAAGAAGGAAAAAAATATCCTCCCAAGCTTTCCTACAACCCCCACATCCGTGAGTTGATGGATGCTGGCATTATTATCTATACGAATAAATGGAATCAAACTAGTAGTCCAAAACACGAGCTCAACTTCTACTCATTAATGGCGGAAAGAAGGCAACAGAGAAGGATAAAATAGGGAAGGAAAGGGTGTAATCTGTTTCTTGCTGCAAAAACTGATATATGTACATCTTTCTCAGCAGTGTCCCCACCTATCTTTGATAGTCCAAATTAAGGAAGCTCTCATATCGGGTCCCTTCCAATACCTTTTGGATTTCATCCCAGTTCTGCACTTGCTTTGATAAATGCCCGCTGTGTATCTTAACCTGACGGCTTGTGAGCTCTCTGTATGGCAGCCTCAAGAATTCCTGAACTTCTTTCAGTTTCTGCACAAGAATTTGCAGCAGTATTGTTACTAATATTGAACAAGTGTTTGTGATCTGCAGGTTAAGCTTTAATGGAAATATACAACAGCAAAAATGCCTTACTGTGCGGTTTCCGACGACATCTTCGTAGTAAACAACGATATGGCGAGTGCTCTTGAAATAATCTATGGCCCTGGTAGCCCTGTTGTCCACATGCTTTAGCTCAGCTATCAGCGTCGTGGCATTTATTTTTGGCTTGTATTTTGCAAGAACTTTGGCCTGTAATGCACATGAACTTCAGGACTTTTTCTCAAGACAAGAAATTTGAGTGCCCTGTTTTAAAAATATTTTTGAAAAAAAAATGATTTTTTTTTTATTTTAAATTAAATTTTTCTGTTATTTTTTGATCATTTTCATGTGTTGATGTCAAAAATATTTTTAAAAACATAAAAAAAATCATATTAATACATTTCTGAGTAAAAAATACTTTAAAAAATAACTTATAAAGGCATGAGAGAGAGAGGGACCTCTACTGATGAGTGGACATGAGACTTGTGGGTTCCATTCAGTGGCTTGTTGCTTTTGTCATAGGAATTTGCAAGTACAGAGATCATTCTGCGGAGCAAATTCCTTCTAAAGAGGAATATTGCATGAACTCCATTCTGCTTGAAGTACTCTGCTATACCTTCGTGATGTTCCATCACGCCCTGCAAAATGCATAATCATCATGTGCAATTTTGAGAAAGATCTAAGAGACTAAATTACAGGGTCCTAGGAAGAGAAATTAAAGCCCTTTAGGCTTTCCCTGGCATTTATAAATTGACACAAGCCACACGACCAGCTCCTTCCTTCCACGATCAAATCGGATGACCCATCAACCCCCCTCAAATCGGGCCTTAGGTTTTGACAGGCAACGAAGTAGGAACATTATCGTCCGAGGCAGTGGAGTCGAGGATCTAAAACTAAGAAAACCCGCGAGTAAAATTAGAAAGCCACTGACCTGATTAAGCATCCATTTGAACCCAACAGCAGCATTACACTCATTCTTGGAAGCACTGCTGAGCCAATCAAGATTGTAAACTCTATCCAAAGTTTGTGTAATTGCAGAAACACTTGCCCTTCTTTCTCTCTTCCCGAAAATTTCTCCATTCGAGCTGACATTAATATGGCTATTTAACAATGTCTCGAACCATCCGCTTCCAGATCTCTGCATGGAGAATATGGCAAAATATCTCACTGGATTGCAGGCACATTCCTCCCTGCGTATCCATCAAAGGGTCATTATTTTCACACCAGCACATGAACAAACCGAGATAGACATTAAATTCAATAGCTATCGACTCACCTGCTAAACGTTTCAGGCCTGGGGTAATGCACAAAGGGCTTTTCCCATTCTTCAATATCTGAAGAATTACATGGCTGATCAAATATTCTGATGTTGAGGAACTTGGCTGTCGTGTGTGGACTTATCTGCTTTAAACATATCGAGCAAATATAAACTCCACAAACCATAGCAAATGCCACGACCAGCAGTCTCAATAACAATGGAGATTTCTTAGGACCCTTTATAACCAATGCATCCTGACATTAAAAACACCCCAGATGTTAACACAATGAATTGGTAATGGAAACACAAAACTCAGAACAGGAAAATAGAGAGCAATCTGTAGAGATCAAAGGATCATACTGTAGTTTCCATCCCCATAAAAAGAAAGGAGATAAGAAATATGAAAGGGCTTTGGTTTTATTATGTTCGATCATTTAGAGAAAAATAAGGCTATGGAAATGGTCAGAGGCAGACATTTGAGAGAGAAAAAAGGATGCTAAAAGAAAACAAACAAACTCACCCTATCCTTACACGTAGTAACTCAAAACACACTCACAAACACAAACACCTCTACGCGTTGAAGAGCCAGGAAGATTATTCTAATTTCTAAAACGCAGTGAAAGTGAACCCCACAAGACCTCTCTGCCTGTATCATCTCTCACATGACCACCGCCGATACCTTCCAAAAACAATTACTACATATTCCTAGTTAGTAATAAACAAACGATAACAGTAATAATTAGATAATCTATGTAATGAGAATTTCAAGGAGAGACAGCTTAAAACACGGAGCGAATACGGACTGAATTATTTGCTTAAATCCCCGTATTTATATTTAAAAAAAGGTTAATCCTCCTCCTCCACCACCACCACCACCACCACCACCACCACCAATCTCTCTAGATCTCTGTCTCTAAAATTAAGAAGAATCAAAATGTGTATTCAATACGACAAGCTACAAGGTTCTTTCTTACTTCTGTCTTTTTCTTGCACTCTTTCTTGTCTATTTCACTTCTAGCACTGCAGAAACCACTATTTTATATATAAGTTTAAACTTAGTAATCATGCATGCACAAAAGCATCTCACTCAAATCTCTCAAACATGCAGCACGCACATACATGTACTGTAATAATACTAGTAAAATATGTGAAAACAGTGTTCATTGAGATACAGAGGTGGTGGTCAAACCAAGATGTTGAAGAAGAGAAGAGGGCTCGGTTTATTCATCTGAGAGAGACCGAGACTATGTGCAGGGTTCACGAGGGGATACGGATCCCCCGAGGAAATGGAACCAGTCTTAATTTTATACAGGAGGAGTTAGTGTAGGCATGGCAAGCAACCAAAAATTTATGAAGCTAACTATATGGTCTGCAATAATTTTCGCTATCATTGATTAAAAGCTTGCAAGTCAGCGCACAGAAACAGAAAGAAGAAGAAAACACAATGATCAAAAGCAAGTGGTAGCTAGCTGAACAGACCTTGTTGAAGAAACACAAATCTTCAGTCATCCTTCAGGAGGAGGAGGAGGAGGAGGAGGAGGAGGAGGAGGAGGAAGAGGAAAGAAAAGCAAGAAACATAGCAATCATTCAATTATCCATCTGTCTTTCAGAAGGAAATTGAAGTTAGAGAGGGAAACAGCGGAGAAGAACTGTTATATGGTTCAGGATTAGAGCCAATTTTCTCTTATAATTTAATATAATACCTGTCAATATGTTGCGCGCATGGCACAACCTTTTGAACATTCATGCAGCAACAACGGTCAATGTAGGAGCTTCATTTTTTAAACCTGAAACCCTTAGAAGGTTCTAAAATCATGCGTGGCACCTCTACTCTTTTTTCTAATATTTGTTTTTGGCTCAAATCAGCTTCTACGCGTTGCAGTAAGATTTTTTTTAATTATTTTGAACCCCTTCTTCTTAGCATAGTTATCAAATCTGTCCCAGCTAGACATGTTAATTTAAAAATCTCATAACTCGAAATCTAACCCCAGTCAGGCTTTAAGTTTAATTACAAAAGACATTGACATGATCTGATTTTTAGTGATTTATTAAGAATCTTTAAGAAACAATTCAAAATTGATTTGGTTAGCTTCAAGAAAAAAAATATTTAAAAAAAATATTTGAATAAAAATAATGATTTTTGATTGACCTAGTGACTTGCTAATTACCCGAGTTTCTTTCTAGGTGAATTCATGAACCTGGTAGGACAACTATGCATCTAAGTACAGAGATGCTGATTAAATAGCCAGCATATCGTGTTATGATATGATTGGACGGAGGACTGACTTGAGCTGGGTTGAAGTATAGAGTTTGGTTTCACAAAATGTGAAAAGTGGGGGACTATATATGATCTTAAGCCATATAGTAAGGACTCTTTTGGCTCTGTCTTTTCAACGAAAAAGAAAACGCGTTTGAAAGTACGGACATCATGCCGAGCATTTCACCTGCCATAGCCTTCCATCACAGAGCTGAGTTTTCATTATTATATTCCATCCTCGGTGGCTGCTAACCGTACGTCTTCCCAGTATTTGTCAATGTATAACATAGAAATATAGTTTGATTTTATTATTTTTTTAAATAATATATATATATATTTAAAAAAAAACTTATTCAACCCAGCTTTTCTGGGAAAATAATCTATTTGGATATTACTGTACCTTTTATGGATTTTAGCCATTTATTATTATGATTTACTTTCCAAATCACTAATATCACCACCCATTACTTTTCAAATTACTAATATTATTAATTATCAGTAGGTGATTCAATTGTAAGATCTTGAAACTAAAAGATTTAATCTCTCTATAATTTCAGGTTTGAACCATGTAGTTATTAATACGATGATCACTGAGAACTTATATAATTATGAACTTAAAATCCTGTTAAATTAGTTGAAATGCACACAAGCTAACCTGGATATCTATATTATTAAAAAAAAGTAAATTATAAAATAAACTTAGAATATTTATTCACCCATAAAACAACCCATTCTTTTACACATATTGTTCTTCAATAATTGCTAGCTGTTAAACATATTGATAATTCTGATCAGTTCATAATTTCTTTTCAGTGGAAATCTACCTTTTTTTGTTTTCTCAATGAAGCTTGTACTTTTTTCTCCATGGCACTGCCGTCCCGAAGTAGATTCCTTGCCACGTGGCCCCGACTCTTTACGAACTCTCAACATTGTCAAACAAGGAGCAACAGTTGTCAAAGGAGATCTAAATAATTTGAAAATTCATGTCCTCCGCTCATCAACTACGTGCACCTGCACCCCACGATCCAGTGTTCGTACCTGTCACCCTCGGCTCGGTCGGTGGTTTGACGTGGATGTACCAACCTGGATTGGTCAAACCGTGATCTTATAAACCATCTAGAAATTTAAAGTCGAGCAGATCAAACTCCAACGATTTTGGTGACACTTATCAATGATTTTTCTAGTTTTTTTAAACGATTTTTTTTTTAAATTAATCTAAAAAATATTGTTTCATTAAATAAAACTAATAAATTTAGGTTAACTTGTTACCTAGAAGCTGATTTCTCGATCAATTATCATGTATGAATCCAAGTATTATAATTATAAAAATATCTATGAAAAAAACTTGACATGATATATATAAAAGATTACTCGTTTTAATTATTAAATTCCACTCTCATAAAAATAATCTCAATCATGTACTCTAGTTCTAGCTTAATTTATATATATATTTTTTATTTATACCCCGCTGGACACCGCATTTAAAAAATAATATTACAAAAATTGATTATTTTTATATGCTGATATCAAAACTATTTTTTTAAAAAAACAAACACACTAACAATCACTTAGTTTATTACCTTATTACATGTCATCCATTATAGCCTATCATCACCATAGCAGCCGCGGCTGCTTTCATCATCATCCACCAACCCATGAATCTCTTGACCCGGTTGAACAACTTAAAGAATTAAAAGAAAAAAGTGCTTTGTATCCCTTAAACATGCGGGTATTAAGAAATTTGTTGAGGTAAAGAGCACCACATACGAAGAGTATTGTTTTAATAAAATCGACAAGAGTTCTTGATCTCAAAACTTGACTTGAACAGACAATAACATTAAAAAGTCGAGTCAAGAGTCGTTTGTCAAATGTTGCGAAGTTTTTTCCACACGTTTGACTATGTCTCTATAGTTTATCATTTTTTTTTTACTTTTAAAAATATACACCTTCTCATCTTAATTAATTAGTCACAGATTATCAGTAAAAGAAAGTTAATCACCCTTAACTGCGAAGGAAGGTGCAAATAATATTGAAGGCATCCGACTGGTTTTCAGTGAAATTTAAGCTAACTCACACCCTCCCCATTCGGCCAGGAAAACGTGAGTAAATCAAAATTTAATGTTTCAAGTGTGATTTGATGAGAGATTATGGAGGATCCTCCTTTTAATGCGTGAAGAAACTAGACTTCAGGTCTAGATAATCCCTCGTAAATGGTGGCAGAATTTTCTAGAACGGGCTCAACCCGAGCATACATGCAGGCCTCGATCATAGCACGAGCGTGCCCGAATTGGGACGGGCTGATTGATAAAATTGGCATTTCTCTCTAGCTGTCAACTTTTTTTTTTCTTTTTTTTTTGTGGAGCTTTAATGAAGGATAGCAATGTTTCGACCTAGAATTCCGCATAGTTGTTAACCCAGCACAAGACAAATTAATCTTGAATTACTTTGGCTCAAGATAGTACTCGATAAAACGTTTACAGATTGACTCGGACAAATTTTAGTGATCAATTGTCTTCGCAAACCTTTTTCAGGTCGGTACTAAATAATATATTTTTTTATTAAAATTAATTTACTTGGATAGACAGGATGATCGAATGATCCAAATAATCCACACCTTTTTCTACTTTCCAAACTAGAATTATAATTTCTCTACAAAAAAATCCCAAAATAAACCAAGGAATTAAATTTACTTTCGGCCCTTGCCTTTTGCCTATGGAGGGATTTTTCGGCGAGCAACCTCGAGAAACTATCATTACAAAGTAACTTGATTGACTCGACAATCATCAGGCTTGGGCTTATTAGGGTTTCTACAATGAGGGCAGGCAACCCCAATCTACCAGGAAGATTTCGTTTTTTTTTTTCAGGCAAGGAAAAACATTATTTGTTTGTTTGATGGAAAACACTTTCCTAAGGTTCTTTTATGACAAACAAAGCTTTGTCATTTGTATGGCTATCTAAGACTGTCAAATTAATAAAAAAAAAAGAGCACTAAAAACTTCCTAAATATTTTAAAAAACCAGAGCTGGCAAGGGAGTAGAACGAATATACATGTGGAGTAGAAATCAAGCAAATGTCAAGCAATCCTCAAAAGTGGATGTCCAAGTAATTCGAAATAAATTAAATTAACAATTTTTGTAAAATTTAAGAATCAAACCTCTTAAATGAATAAATAAAGAAAAAAAAAAGAAATCTAGGAGAGCAAATGAAATTAGATACCCCTGTAGCCGTAAACTATTGAAAAAATAATAATAATTAAAATAAATCATATTTTCATACAGTATATATTAACAATGAAGATCAATAAATCCAATTTAATTGAATATATATCTTTATTTTTTATTCATTGTTTTCCAAACGGACTGCTTTTATTTGTACAAGGATATAATAGGTGATTTGAAAGCAAAATGGATAAGAAATCCAATATAAATTAATTTATTGGGATATTCCAGCAATCCAATATAAAATCAATATCTTAACATTGAAAAAATAAATGTTCCGAAAAAAAACTTTTATATTAGATTTATGAAAAAAATTTACGATTCTAGCTGTATATATGAAAATGCAAGAAAAAATAATAATTTTAATGTTCACATTAAAAGTGCTTGTGTCTATATATATATATATAAATGTATTGTTAAACAGGGAAAAGCTTCTATAGGATGCAAAGATCCTTTTAGGTTAAAGAAAACTGACAGTAGCAGATAGAAAAATGCAAGGGTGCACGATAAGGAAGTGGATTGTGAGGACCGATGAGAACATGGCAATTCTAAATGCAGAGACATGAACAATGGTGGTATAAGCCTATTAAAGTATTGAACATCTAATAAAAGGAAAAAAATGGTCTTACTAAGAAACCTGATTTCCAGATGCCTAAACTGATGAGGATCAAACAGAGCTGTCGAGACATGCAAGAGATGCAAACCAAACTGCCGCATAAGACACGCAATAACAAGAATATCAAGCAAATATTAACAAGTTGCTAAAATCCATCCTCCTATTGCTTAATTGTAACACACACTATAATTTTAACCTCCAGAAGCTCACATGCAATTGAAGTACTATGACAGAATCAACTCTATGCAATTGAAGTACTATGACAGAATCAACTCTATGCAATCGTAACCATCTGCGCCTTTTTCCAAAACAGCTTACAATGGGTTGAAAGCAAAGCCTTAAAGAGAACAATCCGCCAGTATCCGTAGAGTATAAATACTCCATGAAAACGTTGCTATCCATGCTGTGTGTCCTTTTGATAAAACAATTCCATCATAAGCAAATACTAAGCTGCTGCATGTGCAAAAACAAAGTTTCTCCCTTCACTAAATGACGTGAATCTTGTTTTGTAAGTTGAGCACCTTAGGGATGAAAATTGAGTTGGTCCACAACAGAAACAATGCTATTTGGCAACCATAAGAAAAACAGGCATTCTTTAAAACTGTTGAGAATCAAAGAGAAGGGGAAACAAAACATGAAATTCAGATTAAACTGCACAAAACAATATTCGTATCTAGAAAAATAAAAACAAGATAGTAGGTGTCACGGTTTCAGACATGCCGGTTCAGGGATGATCATTAAGCATGTTTTAGATGATGGAATAAGTTTTCACATTTCAAAATTAAATGAATAGGTGGAATGAACTGATTCAAAGACAGTTATACTAGAAGCACACAAGCAATTATGAGGAAAAGGGAAGCATCAGATTAATCAACAAGAAAAATGAAAAAAAAAGGCACCTCCTTACCACAAACAAGCCTTCAAAGTTGCATTACAAGATGATCAGCCGGACTATCTGCCCCAGATATCTGAATGACTTTGCTGCTTCCTTTAAGCATTTATTTTTCTCATCTCGTGTCCAGTGCTGTATTCATAGCATTACAAACAACCAGTGGATAGGTATCAAGAAATGTCAAAGAAAAGCAAATGAAATTTAATGGATGCTTGGTGATGATCTCAAGTTATTAACCTCTCCAAGCATGTTGAGCTTCTCACGCACATCCTTCAGCAATTCCTGGGCATCCCCACCCCATCTGTAGAACTCCAGCTCTCTTCCTTGCAGTAGCATGTCAGAAACCTGAAAATGTACATCAAAACAACAAGATTAATGATTGATTTGATTTCGGAAAACAACTAAAGATGGTCTTAGGTTTTAATCGGGCCCTTTTTCTTTGCTCATCCATATAGAATAGAACTGATTCTGTTTCCACAACACCAGCTAAAAGATGGCACAAGGTTTAAGTGGAACTTTTTTCACTTCATCACACGAAAGAAAGAGCTAACTTGACTTGGAAAGAAAGTCTACGATACAATCACAATTGTCAGCCATCATATCCTACTTAGTTCAAGAATTTTAGAATTTGCACAGAAGATGACCTTGTTACGAGGGCATAGATTAACCATACTTCAAAGCAATTCCATGGTTACAAAGATCAATATGGTATTTGAAAGGTTAATAGGCCTGAATGTAGAAATTGTTATATAAACAAATACACACCTTTCTAGATATCACCTGACCTCCTGCTATATGTGAGAAATATATATTGTAGAAATGGGAAAGGAACAGTGGAGCATTATCCTCTGCAAGCTCCTCCAAATACTTGACATAAGAAGTTCCTGGAGTACTAGGTTCAGGAATCTCTATATTCCGTTGACTAAACCACTCGAGGTCCTTTGCAAGACCCTCCGATCTTTCCAACCCAGTTTTTCTAAAATAGGCATCTGCAATCGGAAAAACAAATCTTAGTAAATATCCTATCAAAATCTCCCACAAGAGTTTTGTTGGATTCTCTAAGAAATTCGGCCACAAGAAGAAGAACTTACAAGAAACATCATCAGATTTATCAACAATCCGCTCAAGAGTGTCGAAAACAAGCTTGCTGTCAACTAGATACTTAACAAACCCTTCCAAACTGGGAATCCAAATATCACTATCACTATCGTCATTTCCTTCTTCTTCTTCTTTCTCAGATACGCTATCGTTTTCTGAATATTGGCTGCTATCGTCATTATCACCATCATCACTGTTAACAGTCTTGTGGGTGTGTTTGCCTTTGATATTACGGAGCTTCATGGCAACAAATCTCATCTCTTCAGTAATCCCTTTGTTCTCTCCTGGATATGGCTTCCTATACCTTTTTCTCTTCTTCATCACGGGCGGACCCACACTTGGTGTTGCTGTTGTTGGTAAACAAGAATTTGAATTGGAGCAACAAGTTATTATCTTGTGGTTCTTGTATTTTATTGGGTTTGGGAACTTTATCTGAGAAGGAAATAGTAATGAAATACAAGATGAAGAATGTACAAGAGGCTCCATTGATGGTGGTTTACACGACGCTGACAAGGATAGCAAGGCCATGGTTAAACCTTAAACCTCCCCTCCCCTCCTCTCCTAGCTAGTGATAAAACGATGATGAGGTCAATCGGTTGCTTAGTGGGCTAAAGCCCGCAAATAATATATACTCAGCCCATTTTACCCAATGGGCTTCGACTTTTTTCCTCTAACTGATACGGGCTAGTAATAGCTCCAACCCGGCACAGGAGGGTGAATCTAACCTGACCTAATTTATTTATTTTAAGATAACAAATAACATCATTTTTGAAATTTTCTACCAGGTCAATGAAGATGTAATCTAATGTTTGAAGGTGTAGTAGTGATTATTATTAAATAACTGTTTTTATTTATTTTAAATTATTTTGACATCAATATGTTAAAACAATCCAAACACACTAAAAAAATATATTTTAAACAATTAAAAAAAAAAGAAAATATCACAAAACACGCCCCTTGATCAATCCATTTGCGGTTTCATAACATGCTTCTAACTTTGCTCAAAAAAATATACTCATATTTTATAGGAAAATACTATTTTATACAAGAAATTATTCAATACAGCTCGGTGCTACATTCCCATAAAAATAGGATTGATGAATAATTTTTGCAGTGGATTTCTTGTATACATAAAAGAGAGCAGGACAACTCCAAATATGTAATGATTTATATATTAATACATACCTTGGAACATCAAAATATGTAAGAAATCAGACAGGAGGGGCCATAAAAGTATCAATTTCTCGGTATATTTCTCTTCTTCCTCTCAAAAGTATTTACATACACCATGATTCAATGCATGGTTTATTTACAGATGCATGGATAGTTTATGTACAGATGAATAGGGAAGACATGATATACAAAATTGATGTACAATTCCTTAAAAAATTGGGAGTTGAAAATTACAAGTAAGAACAACTTCCTTGCTATGTGTGATGATGGTTTGAGAACTAATTTAACTTCTGCAAGCTTCATCTTATCCGGTGTACAGGCTATTAAAGTTAGAATTCGGATCCCAGCCCAACAAGGTCTGTTCAAGCTCAAGATTTGTTTCCCACAGCTTAAGAGTTCGAGATTTAATGTAGCTACTGGCAAACAATTTTACGGTGAAACATCTCTTCCTGAATAACGGGCTATCAGCTTCTGTAAAAAAATTAATGTTTCGGTATACGAAGGATCGGTGCGGCACTCTGGCTTGCATGAATTTATATGATCGGTCGAGTCCAGAACCTGTTTCGGTATATTGGAAAAAGAGTCATATGCAATGTTCTACAGAAATGCAATACGTATAACATGTACACATCATGCTATAGTCTCTGAGAAAGCTCGGGTCAAAAAACTTTAAGAAACAAAAAATAGGAAGACTCTGAGGAGCATGGAAGCATTTAAGCCTCCAAGCATGTCGTCAGAAAAAAAATGCTATGATTTGGTGAACCCAACCCCTACCCTTCCAGAAGTCATAAAACCCGATAAACTCATCCACAATCTTAAAAGGTAGAACGACAAAACAACGAGAAAGAAAAGCTTAAACTGTAGCACTTACAACAAGTTCACCATATCCAGGGTAAGCTGATTCGATTGGCACAATTTCCATCCTCCAGGCCCATCCACCATATCCTTCAACAATTGGAGTTACCTTGGTCTGCAAAGCAGTGCCGACCATCCATCATGCTCTCCATGTCAGTACAGAAGGAGAGCACAAGTATCAATCAAGTAAGAGAAGTGCAGATTTATTACCTCACAGAAACTGACGACTTCAACCAGTCCTTTCTTATGAAGCTGGCGGATAAAATCATTAAGTTCTACAAGTCTTGGAGAACCGCTTCTTAGCTCCCCTATCTATGAACAAGCAAATCAAAATCTATCAGTCAATTAATGCACAATAACAAATTTATTAAGTGAACCAACAATATGTACTGAGTTGTGTGCAGACAGTTGGAGCCGGACGAAGCACGAGCCCCATTCTCCAAGGCATGTCTGCCAGCTTGCTGCCAAAATGGGGACAGCTGTAAAACACCTGAAATCAGGGAAAAAAATCACATTAAACTCCTTGAGGCTCCAACCTATTAAAAACAAGTTGCTAGTAATTTTGATAATTATAACTTTAAGTAACATTTATTAAAAACTTACAAGTCCAGCAGTGTTGTTCACAAGATTATGAATATTTTCTGACTTGGCTCTATACAGCATCTGTTTGACGAGCAGGCCTCCCATGCTGCAAGCAGTGAACAATTACTTAACAAGAGGATGATCTGAGTAAGCAGTATGAATCTGAAAGACCAGCCCAGCCACATGGACGTGGAGTGAATTAACAAACTTGGAAACCATGTTTTTGAAAGTCCCATGTCATTTTCAATTGCAAAAGCGAGCTATCTGAGTTGATGATCTGAGTAAGCAGTATGAATCTGAAAGACCAGCCCAGCCACATGGACGTGGAATTCTGAAGTGAATTAACAAACTTGGAAACCATGTTTTTGAAAGTCCCATGTCATTTTCAATTGCAAAAGCGAGCTATCTGAGTTTATTTATTACAACAGCCCGTACCAATGCATCGCTGCATGCTGTACATGCAGAAATAGAATAAGGATTACTGTAAGACACTAAACCACAATGGGTTCAAATTCCAGATCCTTGGATGTTTATTACATGTCAGAAGAATACAATGGTTGGAGACCCAAGTTTATACTTACATATTGCATTATATCAACGGCTTTCAAGAAAATATCTATTTCAAATAAAACAAGTCCCCTCAATGACAGTCACAGCAGTTCCAGCATGCCATTTATTGATGCAAAATATACTTTTATGTACGCACTAAAAAAGCCTGCTGGCAAGTACCCATAATCAACAAAAAAAAGGGCATATCATTGCAGCTGCAAATTATAAACAATAGCAAGATCGGCACCACTGGTTCCAATAATGGAGAGTACGAGTTATACATTATGTGAATGATAAAGCTTACCTGTGAGTCACAAATACAACAGGACGATTCCCAATGCCAGCATCCACAAGCTGCTCTAACAGCCTGGAGCTGACTTCCTGCAAGTTATAATCAGAACATGAATAAGATGTAGCTTGCTAAAAGCAGAAAGGAAATGATGTTTGCAGAAAACAATCTGTCACTAACATAGAAGACAACAATGATATCATATGATCACTCAAGTAAAGAATAAATATATCAGACCAACTTTTAGGGGAAAAAATATCTATCTCATTTGGGAAATTCAAATGTATATGAGCAATGCAAGCATTAACCTATATACGCATATAAACTGTCTTATGTATCGCCCACTAAACTTGCCAAAACTACTACTTTAAGTAAATAAGATGATTAAATTGCAAAAATTAAAAGGTTCCCAAAATTAAAAGTTTGACCTGCATAATTTTAAAACCCTCAATATATTAGTCACAATCATTCGTCAAGGTAGTTTAATTCATATTTTTGAATTGTTGATAATCAATAGCAAGCCCCAACATGGAGTCAAGCACTAATCCTACCACAATATCAACCAAAAAGTACAAACCTGGAGAGGCAAGCTAGCTCCGGACCATTGAGTAAGATTTGTCTGCATTGACATTCAAACAGTAGACAGACAGTGATGAGGCTTTTAATCGAGACGAACTCAGTAGAGGCTTAAAAGAATGAATATCATTCTTTGTAAACCAAGCACTTCTCATGCAAGTATCGAAGTTAAAACAAACCTTGTATTTGAGAGTAAAAAGACGTGCCCGGGGAAAGTCTGCTGAAAGCCATTCACCAGGCCAAAATGTTCCTAACTTCCCTGCTTCCTCGTCAATCTTCTCAACCAAGCCAGACTTCGTTGAAAGTTTGTCCTCAGATATTCGCCAAGTTTTATAAGGCCCACCACGCAAACCATGGACAAAGACAACATCTATCTCTGGAACCTTTGAATCAGAGTCCTTTGGCGAGTCATTGCAGTCATATGACCTGTTATGAGCATCTGAAGCACTAGTTCCAGTTGGACCATTGCTGGTGATAGAATCCTCATTTGAGGACGACTTATTTTTTTGAATTGCCATGCTATCTATTTTTTCACAGTACTTCCAATGTGGCAAATCTGGATTAATCAAAAATATCATATCGCCATAATGAGCACAATCACCTCTTCCATTTCCAGCTTCAGTCTCACTAGCATCGCTATTAGTTGATTCACTACCAGTATATTGGTTGCACAACACATTTAAGAGTGTTGCCCTAGCATAACTTCGTATTTTAAGGTCACTACAACCTGCAATCCTCCCATTAGCACAATCTTCAAGCCATTCATACCAAGCCTTGTCTGCTAGGATAACCTTTTGGACTTTAGGAAGTAGTGAAAGAATATTCAAGAGCCTAGCTGCATGCTTCCGAATGTGAGCTGTAGGTGGAACTCGAACACTAGAAGGATCATTACCATTTGCACTAGATGACTCGCCAGCAGCATTTGCACCCCGTTCTTGTGACTCAGGGGCTCTAGAAGCATCATAAGCTTCCATTGCTGCAAGTCTCTCATAATCATCACTTAACAGAAAGCGCCTAACCAAACACAAAACACCAAATTCAGATATTTTGTCTTGACATAAAGAATCGTTGGAACAAAGCTCAGTCAGTGCTTTGATCCCCTTAAGAGTTGCCAATGCAGAATCTGCTGCCTTAGATTTATGTGCGTCTTTCTTTATGTTCTTAAATGGTCCTATAAAAGGTTCCATGGAAAGAAGATCTGCCAGAGGGAAAGTATCAAAGGAATCAATGTCTGTTCCTAGCTGATTCCTTGCTAGATTCACAACTGCACCTGCCAATTGGCTAGCAGTCTGTGTAGCAAAAAGAATGTTGGACTGATCAATTTGAGTCTGCAAACGTTCATAAACTTTATAAATACCAATGCACAAACATGGTAAGAAAAATTAATTCTACAAGACACAAGGGACAAAGGTTCACTTAGAACAGCAAAGTTCAACTTCTATTAGATTCTATGAAAGGAGGGGGGTAGAGCATCTCCATACCTTCACTTTATCCCCTTTAGGTTGAGTTCCTCCTTCAAATGACGCCTTGCTTGAAACTAAAACTTCATTTAACAAAATAGCTAACCAGCCTTGAGAAATTGGAAGGGTAGATGGTCCATGTTCTTCAAAAATGCAAGAGAGAATTTTTATAGCAGAAGATCGCATAGCACTGGAGGAAGATTTTGCAAAAACCCAAAGTAGCAGAGTGCCAGACCACTTCTGACCATCTTCAAGAGATAAGTGAACATCACCGGTTGAAAGTAACTCCAATGCCTTTGCTAATGCTTCTTGTACCTGCTTGTGTTTTGTTGTCCGTTTAGCTGTGTCTCTCATAAGCTGAAGACCTTTCTCCATCACTATCTTCCTTGCCTCTGGACTTCTCTCAACAGAAAGCAAAAAAGCAGACAAAGCCATCTGAGCCAAAGGGATGTCATCATTTTTGCTTGCCTGTGAAATAGTTGCCAGAAGATTGGAACTCCAATCAGAAACAGAATCATTCAAGGGAATATTACGATCCTTCAATAGCAACTGGGCCACCAAGCTCCCATGCCATTTAACGGATCTCTCAGGTGCCATTAAAGCAGTCATGACAGCTTGTCCATCTTGATCCAGTTCTTGAATATGATATCTATTTATCTCAGATGCCATTGCCCAATTGGCCAATGCCCATGCTGCAAAGGGCACAGCAACATGCTGACACTGCAGATCATCCCAGAGTCCAGGAACAACAGCAGAGGACAGATTTTCTTTTGCCAGAAAACGGTCATGCTTATGCAGCAAGGCAACCGTTTTAGGGGTATGGCTAAATGATTCAATATGACCAGCATCAGAATTCTCCAACTCCACAAACCCATCAGTCCTTGAAAGACCTAAAACCGTTGTACCTTCAAGGATTTTAATTCCAATACCTTTCATTCCTCTCCCACCATCGTCATCATCTTCATTTTCACCGGCGTTGTCCATCTGTAAACCACCTTCCTCAACAACTTCAATGGCTGCAGCAATGTCCCTCATTTTTGCATTTCCTGGCAAGGATGGCTTAAAAGAAACCTTTTCTAAACTCTCACAGTTGGATGTGACAATATCCATGATTGCAGCCACAAGCATGCTCCTACCTTTCAAGGAATCAGAGATATCGAATGAACTACGTCTCGATTTCTGCTCCCACATAAATGGAATATATCAATTGGTAAAGAAAAAACAACACCTGGAATGAGTACATATCCCAACAACGAAAACCCAAATAAACTTGCACACAACCAGATGAAACAATGAGGTAAAATTGACAAAAAAATCAATCTTTAAAGCCTTATTTACTATTCTTTTGATATCATTCATAGACTTCAAATTCGGAAGCACAACTAATCAAACACATATGACAATAAATTGCAAACTTATTCAACAGGCAACATATTTGAACACTAATCACTATTTAATCAGTTACCGATACCACAATTAAAAGAAAAACACTCACGTTCTTCTTCGGCTGGCACGAAAATATAAACCGCAACAAATAAGGCACAGCATGAGGCCTCCCTAGAACATCAGCAGACACATTAGGATCCGCAATCAAATATGCTAAGGCCCTAGCCGCCTCAGCCTGGGAACCAGACCCGTCTCCACCTACCGCAACCGTCTCCAACAACCAGTCCACCACCGCACCACCACCAGCCTCAACCAAAGCCTCCCTGCGTGCCGCATTTGCCGCCGCAATATCAGCCAACAAAGCCGCCACACGAAGCTCAAATCCAACCCTCACCTCATGATTCGCAGAAGAGAGCACAGAGCTTAGCGACTGCCATAAAACCGACGCGGCAACGCCTGTTTTTCTCGCGTGATAAAAGATTCTTCTAAGAGATTCATCTAACTTCGAAATCTTCTGCTCGATTGCTGCGTATAGAGGATTGTAATCATTACTACCGTTAGGATTAGGGTTTGTGGACTTGAAATTATTATAAGCGACGGATGCGAGTACGGCGGAGACGAGAGTGGCGGAGAGAGCGAGTGCGGAGTTCCGAGAAAGATAGGAGCTGGTGCTGGTTGCGGTCGAATTAATAAGTTGATTCTGGTGAAGTATTGGTGGTTGATGAGGGATATATTGGGAACTTTTGAGATTGTTTGGCGGCTCGACGGGGTTTTTACAAGAGGAGAAAGAGCGAGAGAGAGGAAGACGGAGGAGGTGTCTTCGATTTCTGCAACAGTGACGGAGCATAATTTTTCGGAAACAAAATTTGATCGTTTTTTTTTAGCCACCGAGTCTTTTATTGGTCGATTTTTCGGTGAAATGCTGAGACCAGAGTGTGGGCTTTTTTCTCGGAGGAGGAGAGGAAGGCGGGAGGCGGTAATGAGAATTCACAAGTCTTTCTGTGATTATGGGAATCTTTCAGCGGTGATGCGCACCTTCTTCAACTCAACGCCAAAAAAAATAAATAACATGGACGTTAAACCGGCCAGGTCGATAAGTTATTGTAAGGGATTCATGACCCGAGCTAAATTTTTAGTTAAATTATACTTCGATAAAGATATAATAAGATTTATTTAATCTTATCAAGTTATTAATAATCTGATTAACTTGACGAAACTCTATTCAAACCAACACTAAAAAAATTAAATTAAACTATATTATTTTAATAAAAAATATTAATTCTATAATTTAATGACCCAAATTTTTAGCAGACTACTTTAAGAAATTCAAGGTATAAAATATGGGTTAATTGTTTAGGTGAGCTGTTCAATATATATTAACTATGTAAAACTTGACTGATGTAAATACTAAAAAAATTAAACAAAACAATTTCTTTTTTTTTTTTTAAAAAAAAAAAGTTGACTCGATTCTGTAATCTATATTCTTTTCCGTTTCTGTAAAATGAGGTGGGTTGAGGTCCAAGTATTTTTGGAGCTCTGACTGTTTCCCCCCTTCATTTTATAGTCCATCTTGATACTGGGCCGAGCTTTGTAGTTTATTCGGCTATTGTGCAAGAGCTCACCGAAGGGGAAAAGAGAGAATTTTTAGACATGGGATAATAGATCTATAGATAATTAACAAATTATAGGAATGGATGCACAGACCCTGTCAATTTTTTATTTTTTATAATTTTATATCTTTATTTTTTTTATTCAAACCCTCAATTTTATTTATTTAAGTTTCTTATAGGACAATTAAACAAAATCTTTTTTGGGTTCAAACTTGGTTTTCGCGATTATACTATAAAATTATTTTTGTTTATAATACTAAAATCAAAATTATATTTTCAAAGGTTTCGAAGACCAATCACTGACCCAATCAAGTATATAAAAGTGCATTGAGTCTTGACCTAGTAGGGGAAGAGACTTGTTTCTTTTCTTTGTATCCGGATTCAAGTCTCATTATACATGTCTATCACTCCTGCGGTGTTTTATTTGTTTATTGGATTTGCAAAATATTCAGTAAGTTTAGAGATTAGTTATAATACTTGTACGCTGACCAGGAAACCAGATATAAAAAAATAAATATATATAAGCAAGTTTAATAATTATGATTTTGACTCTCGCTCCTATCTTGAGGTATTGTTTGGTGAACAAAAGCCCAAACAATTTATAATAAGAAGAGCATTCCATGAATGCACGGCATCTTGTACATGTGTAGTAATAATAAAAAACAAAAGAATTACACTACGCAATCTAGGACACCATGTGTGTGCATGGCATCTATATTCAAATTTATTAATTTGGGTGTAAATGATTTTCTAGATAATATTCTAATGGACGAATCATATTCACTTTGGAGTGGAAGCTTTTCCACAGGATTCACGAAGATGCTTCTCCCCTGAAAGTAATTTAGCAATCCTATACAGTCAAACAAAAACACAATCAGCAAGATGAAATAAGAAGGTTTAGAAATCACTATAATATAGAGAATTGAGTGCCTAAATTCACCCTTGATACTGGTTTCTTCAGCAATTCCTCACCCACTTTCACTGGATATACTGGTTTCTTCAGCAATTCCTCACCCACTTTCACTAGATTCTCCAAATTCTCTTTTGTTGTCGCATCCACGGACGAAAGTGTTCCGGTTAGTGTGTCATCCTGCATTTAACAATATCATACGGTCAGGGTTCTTCATTTTCTAGATTTTAGTTTTAATTACTTCTGGGGAGAATATATATTGATGGATTGATACACACCTGAATTCGAAGATAATTTTCCTCCGGGTGAAGGGCTTGAAAAACAGTGGGAATATAAAGATCAACCATGTCGTCACTAGCTTCTGTAAACACATCCAGTAATGGACCAGAATCGTTACTAGTCAACCATCCCAAGATACCCCACTTGGCTGCTTCATCCGCATCATACTTTTCTTCAGATTTTTTTGCTGTACCTGTCCCCAAGGACAGGACTAGGAACCGACCATAATCCACAGGCGTTGTGGGGAAGAGGTCAGGATTCTTCAGATTGATTTCTTTGGAAACTTCACTCAAGGCAACTAAAGTCTGGGAATTCAAAAGGAAATTAATGATAGGATTCAATATGTAATGAGTTATACAAGCTCAACAGCTGAAGATAAATTATAAACATACTGGATTATTTGCTGCCACACCACCATCAATGAGATTGAATTCTCTAACTTTGCCTGATGGATCCTTGGTTTCAAAATAATGGGCAGGGAGGTAAGTTGGGGCAGCTGATGTTCCAATGCATATATCAGATAAAAGGGCATCCATGGATGGGTTATTCTCAACCTAAAGCATAAAGAGTTGTGTATTGTAAGGACATATATTTTGCAGTGTGAAACGATTCTTTCCTCAGCTAACACAGATAAAATCTCAAGAGCTGTGTTTATTTATGTAAAGAACCTGATAGCTTGAAAAGATTGTTGGCTGAAGGCGCTTGATGTCAAAAGTTGGGATCACGATGTTTGTCATAGTCTGGTGCAGGCGTTTATCTCCCAATTTCTCCTTGACAATGCAATGCAAAAATCTGCCGTCGTATTTCGGTCCTCTCAAACTCTTTATCAGTTTTCCAGCAGAAGCCAATGGAGACCTATATATTGCCAGAGTATACAGTTAGTATCTAGACATTTGAAGGAGAAAAAACAGCTTTAATGCAATTGATATACTATATATAATTCAGTATTATGACATTAATATCTGGGATTATATATTACCCGTCCTGGGGAAAGATTTTAGGGCAGTTCTCGAGGTAGAAGTCATTAATGTCTTTGGCAGCAAATAAAGGGCGGTTTTGGTCATTAGGGGTAGTTAACATAGCTGTCACGAGGCCACCTGTGCTGGCGCCTGAAATCACATAGAAGTAGTCCGCAAGTCTTGCGTCTTCGCCATCCAGATTCTACAATTTGAATAGCAAAATATGCTTATCAGTAGTGATAGGAGATGAAATCTGGAGTATTTTATACGCGGGAAAAGTTATTAAACATTACAATTATATACCGATGTAAACCAAACTATTATCAATCTTACGATCCTGAATGCAAGTGTTATATACTCTTTAGATGAAACTATTAATAAAAAAGGGAAAAGCAAAAGCATACAACTCCAAAACAAACAGCCGTGGTTCTTACTGTAATCTATTTTATGAACCAACACACTTGCATGATCTCGCTGGGCTATTTGACATGCGACATACGTCGACCTTAAAGAACCCGATTTGTAGACTACCTGAAGCTTGGACTCTAAAAAGACAAGGATAGTTCCTGGTATAATTCTTCCTATTCCACCTCCATCAATGCTAAGAACAGTGATTTGGTTTCCAAAAGTTGGTGGTTGAAGCGGTGATCTTAAAGCTTCCGAATGAGGGGTTGAGGATGAATTCAAAGGCATTGCTAGCTAATACTGATCGAGAGCCTAGAAGCGGAAGAGTTAGAGGTGTTTAGCGTAAACTTTCTGAGAGCGAGCCTTGGGAGATTTATAACGCTGGTACTGAAATCTAATTGAAGTGTTGAAACTTGTGTAAATCTCCCACAGGGACGGTGGAGGTATTTATGGACTTCTGTGCTTCATGATGCATGTAATTTTGAACAAAGTACAAAGATTTACTCCCCATATTTGACCTGTTAAAATTTTCTTGGACAGGGGACAAGCTATTATCAAGGAATCCAAATATTTTGAACTTATCATTATACAGTTCTAAGCTGACACGGTTCAATATTTATCACATTTCAAATTTATAAATAACAAAGAAGATGTCAATAAATGGGAATGACAGGTTTTCTACAGGACAGTGAAACACATTAGTTGTTTTTCATGTATATATGAAACATGAAATTCGAAGAAACACGTGTTAGAAAAAATATTTTTTTTCATTTTTAATGTTTAATGTCAAGGAAATTAAATAGAAATGAAAAAAAAAAAGTTTTCTGTGTTTTTAACTTTAGGCCTATTAGCCTTAGGTATTCTTCACCTAAAACAGAAAATGGTACGTGGTGTAGGCTGGAGGCGCTTGATGTCAAAAGTTGGGATCACGATGTTTGTCATGATCTAGGTTTCCCGAGACAATCTTCTCTTACATTGCATTCAACTAAACTAGCAACTTGGAAGGCAGTTTTGTAACTAGCAGACTCAAGTAAGGATAAATCATCATGAGTAGAATTAGTTTTGGTGATGAAACATACTTCTTCTTAACAATACCACTTTTACTTCGATTTTGCATGAAATGCAAATTCATATGAGGAATGTGAAGAGCAACTGAGATGGCTTCTAGTCTAAAGGGATCAACTGATAGCAAATCTTTCAATGACAGACTTCCAGAACTAGACTTAGGTGTCACAGGGATGGATAAAAAAGAGAATAAGACAGGAGTAATGGACATGGATGATGGTGGAGAAGATGAATCAGTAGCATGAAGGGGACATTAGGTGAGGACATGACAACAACATTATTGTTGGTAAGAACAAGTAAAGAAGAAATAGGAGATGGAGAAGGGAAGAAAATAGGTGTTTGGATATTAGCAGCTGAATCTACATATGAAAAAACATGCTCATTGACTATAACATGTCTAAATATACATGTACATTTCCTAGAAACAACATAACATATATATCTTTTATACTGAGAGACATATCTTAGAAATACACATATTGTGGTTTTAGATTGTAGTTTATTGACAAGATAAGGACGTGACAATAAAAAACAAGCACAACCAAAGATACATAAATGATAATATATTTGGTTTTCATTGATTATATATGGTGTTTTCATTTTAGTCTTTATTCTTTTAATTTTGAGATTGATTTTCAATCCCTTAATATTTTCGGTATAGAAGTTTTGATTTTTTTTCAATTTTTTCTTTTGATTGAAATTGATAATATATTTGGTTTTCATTTCGGTTCTTATACTTTTAATTTCTTTATTTTTTTTTATATTTCTAGAATACTTATTTTTGTCAATGTTTATATATATGTGCTCTTACCTTTGATTTTTTTTCTTCTTATTTGTTGAGGTGGTATTTTTTTGAAAAATTTAGTTCTTAAATTGTAGTTTGTGTTTATGATCATTTGAAAATTGATATTTCTTATATTTTTCTTTTTGTTCTTTCTTTTAGTTTATTTACTAGTTTTTTTTATTTTTTATTTTCAAGTCAAATGATTTTTTTTCTAGCTAATAATTTTTATTTTTGTTTTATAATTTATTTTATTTTTTTATTTGCTCTTTTGTTAAATTTTTTAGGCTTTTTTATTTTTATTTTTTGATTTAATTTTTTTCATTATTAACACAATAATAATAATAATAATAATAATAATAATTTTAGTTTTTTTTCTTGCTTCCTCTTTTGTTAATGTTTTTTAGTTTTTTTCCAGGTAATTTAATATTTTTTAGTGTTTTAGAAATAATAGTAATAATAATTTTAGATGTTAAGGCTTCAATGTTGTTGTTGTTGTAATAGAGTGTAAATGTGTTTCATTATATCAAACCTTGAATGTATAAATGTTATATTGTTTATTTTTGTTTTATCATTTATTTTATTTTTTTATTTGTTTTTTATTAAAGTTTTTAGGATTTTTTATTCTTTGATTTGATTTAGTTTAATTTTTTTTTATTATTAGCGCAATAATAATAATAATAACTAGTGCATACTATTCACTATAAATATTCACCATCAAACGAATTCCAGTACAACTTCCACCTACAGCCTACACAGCCATCAGTGACCACCCTACATCTGATCCTCACAGCCCCCCATCTTTGACCAGCACCACCAGTCTCCACCTGTGGCAGTTATCATTTAAGCCACTTGCATTTTGTTCCTCCCTCACACGATCACTTCACCTGGCTACCTCTTCTAAACCTACAATTCATGTGAAGTCTCACCTGCAAGTCTGCCTTCCTTGTATTCTTCTTAAATTTCTATCCTTTTGTCAAGAAAATGATTTTTATAATTTAATTTGATCATCTCCCAGCAGGGTCTTGGCGATCTCTCTTTCATTTCTTTATATCCAACGTTTGCTGCCAAAGACATTAAGGATTTTAGCCTGAATTAGTGTCCGAAGATCTTCCCACAACCCAGGTAAAATTCGTGGCTATCCAGGCATGGTCATTACAAGTGAATTGCCATTTAATAGAATTCTACCATATATACAATTCTCTTATCTTTCTCTGGAGCAAAAATAATGAAAAAGAAAAAGAGGTAACAGTAGAATTCCCTGATAACAACGCAATACAAAGGAATAAAACATCTGCTAATCTGCATGCAAGAACATTCAAGGCTTTTGAATTTGAAATCAGACAGGAAAATCGACAATTCCAATGTCATTGGTTTGTATACGAAGTGTTTAACGAGGTAGCATGATTTTCTCTCACATCGAATAAATAAGTGATGATAAAATAATATATAAAATTTAGACTGGAACGTCTACTATATCTACAAGGGGACAGGGAAATGGATGCCGAATTTCTTTTTTTGACCCGAGTCAATCCCATTACGTTATCCAGGGCTCTACGGCTGTTACATAAGATCAACGTGTAATTATATTTTATTATACAGGGATCTACAGTTATTATATAAGATCAACGTGCGATAATATTTTATATTTTGCAGCCTTAATGGGACAAGTTCATAATTCCTGAGCCATTGCAATATCTCGATTCATACTGCTCAAACTAGATACTAGTCTGCTTACTTGACGTTTTTACTTTCTCACAAATAGAAACTGTTCACATATCAAACAATGGAAAAATCCCATCGTATTGCCACGTAAGTCCATATTTTGCTTTTTATAATGGCAGGTGAGATAATGAGTCTGCATTTTCAGCCACCAAGAGATTTAAAATTAGAGTAAAATAATATTATATTTTAAAAAAATATTATAAAATTACAAAAATGTGTTAATAATAAACATGAATTTTATGGTGTTCTTACTTTGAAAAAAATATAAACACAAGTGAGAGATACAGTAAAATTCAAGATACATCACAAGTTATAGGAGTACATTTATCTAATATATATGTTGCCTTTTATCTTCTTTAACGGTCAAGATAAAAATATTTATTAAAAAATATATTAATTTGTATTTTTGTCCCCTTCCCTTCAAAAGTTTTTATTTTGATAAATAGCAAAAAAACTGAAAAATCGATTTAATTGAGAAAAATTGAACCATTAAAAAAACTTGATTAAACCATTTAATTAACTCTTAATAGGTATTTTTGTCCCCTTCCCTTCAAAAGTATAACTAAGTCCATGCACCTAAGTAAATCATTTAATTGGATCTAAATTAACTCTTAAATATAATTAATTATTAAATTGATCCATGATTAAATCAAATTGACCTATTAAAAATCTAATTATGCTATTAAATTTATTTTTTATGCAAATTTATTCAATAATTATTTATTTTGATCTTGAATCTGCATTGCATTTTCTATTATTGGGCACAATATGATATAATTGGGCTTTCGTATTTGTCTGAAATTCCACGTTGATTTTTTTCCTTACAACACAAAAAGAATAATAAAAAATCAAGACCGGTGATGTAAGCCATTCATAACTTGATTGCTTTTTTGGTCTTTTCCGATATAAAACCCCCTCAAAATCATCTTTATAGCCTTAAAAAAACAATTAGGGTGTGGTCAAATTTCCACTGATGGGATTAGTTTCGTTTCCAGTTGGTCGTGTGTTTTATGGCAAGAATTCCCTGATTACCATGCAAACCAAACAAATCTAGTTAATTACTCTAAGGAATTCCCTGATCGTTTGCACCAGGTCGTTGCCTGTATAACTAAGATTCCTAACATTTGATTTCAACCACATAGCCGCCTATTTATGAAGAATCAAGTCAAAAACTGTTCGTCATCGTCAATACTAACCGAGCATGGGTTGATATTAAATGTTAAAGAGCAATTTATATTGCTGGAAATGAATTGGAATCTGATTATTAAATTGATCGTTGCAACTTTTCAGTGCATCGTCATCCGTTTTGGCCTCTAATAAGGGTTATTTCCTGATGATGCCGTCGACTTTCCCTGCTTCATTTTGTTTGCGTCCTCGGAACATTTTCTGAACGTCCATGCATACACAACAACCATGCCTCCTGGAAGCTTTCAATCGATCGATTCAATAAAATAATCTGACAAAGTCTAAAATCGTCTCAACATGGTCGTTTGTTTCCTTAAGGATATCGTATGATACTCTAAACACTACTCAAACAAGCATGTTCTGATACAATTTTATCTTCTATTTCTAATTTTACAATAATTTAGACCACTTATTTTTATGTTCACTCATATAAATATTTTATTCTGAATTTTGTTTTAATTGGTCCTTTATATTATAGTAATCGTGCCATCAAAAACCAATACACTTTTCAATAATCCAATGGGATGAATTAAGGAGGCGCTCCATAGATTAATTATCATTTAAGCCACTTGCATTTTGTTCCTTCCTCGCATGAATACTTTTCCTAGCTACTTTTTCTAAACCTACAATTCACGCGAAGTCTCACCTGCAAGTCTGTCTTCCTTGTATTATACTTGAATTTCTATCCTTTTTGTCAAGAAAATAATTTTTATAATTTAATTTAATTTAATTTTCTTCCAGCAGGGGTCTTGGCGATCTCTCTTTCCTTTCCTTATATCCAACGTTTGCTGCCAAAGACATCAAGGATTTTAGCCTGAATTAGTGTCCGAAGATCTTCCCACAACCCAGGTAAAATTCGTGGCTATCCAGGCATGGTCATTACAAGTGAATTGCCATTTAATAGAATTCTACCATATATACAATTCTCTTATCTTTCTCTGGAGCAAAAATAATGAAAAAGAAAAAGAGGTAACAGTAGAATTCCCTGATAACAACGCAATACAGATCTAGCTTAACAAAATTATCAAAAGATGAGCAAGTAGTTTGTTTTTTTGTATTTGTTTTTTTTTAAATAATTTACAAATTGGATAGTAGCAACCACGTTGAGTTCTAAGACCACAAGTCAAGAAGAACAAAAGCTAAAAAAAACTATAAAAAAATTATTTCAAAAAGCGCAACTGCATTCTGTGACGATTCATATTTAACGAATGTAAGATTTACGTATTATTCATTTTTCTAAACAATAAAAAAAAAACACAAGAATTACATACTGCAATCTATTCGAATAGAATCTCCTTATTGTTTCTTCCAAATTTATTAATTTGCGTCTAATTAATTTTGTAGATAATAATCTAGTGGACGAATCATATTCACTTTGGAGCAGCAGCTTTTCCAACTGGTGACCTGGAGTCACGAAGATGCTTCTCCCTTGAGAGTAATTTAGCCATCCTATAGAAAAACAAAACAAAACAATATCAGCAACATGAAATGAGATGCCACAGAAATCACTATAATATATAGACTTGAGTAGATGTATACTTTATGAGAGCCTCCTCATTTGACATCTCATCAGCAGGTTCAAAGACTCCTTTGTCTAGATTCACCCTGGACACTGGTTTTTTCAGCAATTTCTCACCCACTTTCACTAGATTCTCCAAATTCTCTTTCGTGGCAACATCCACGGACGAAAGTGTTCCGGTCAGTGTGTCATCCTGCAATTCACACATATATTATAGTCAGGGTCCTTCATTTTCTAAATTTTAGTCTTAATTACTTCCTGGGAGAATATAATTGGTATCTTGAATAACCACATGAGCGTGATATACACCTGAATTCGAAGATAGTTTTCCTCACAGTGCAGGGCTTGGAAAACAGTGGAAATGTGAAGATCAATCATGTCGCCACTAGCTTCTGTAAACACATCCACTATTGGAGTAGAATTGTCACTAGTCAACCATCCCAAGACACCCCACTTGGCAGCTTCATCCGCGTCATACTTTTCCTCAGATTTTGCTGTACCAGTCCCCAAGGACAGGACTAGGAATCGACCGTAATCCATAGGCGCTGCGGGGAAGAAGTCAGGATTCTTCCGTGTGATTTCTTTGGAAACTTCGCTCATGGCAACTAAAGTCTGGAAATTCAAAGGGAAGTTAATGATAGGATTCATCAATATGCGATGAGTTCAAGAGCTGAAGATAAATGATAAACGTACCGGATTATTTGCTGCCACACCACCATCAATCAGATTGAATCCTCTCACTTTTCCTGATGGGTCCTTGGTTTCGAAATAATGGGCAGGGAGGTAAGTTGGGGCAGCTGAAGTCCCGATGCATATATCAGATAAAAGGGCATCCGTGGATGGGTTAGTCTTCACCTAAAGCATGAAGTGGTACGTAGTGTAAGCACATGTGTTTTGCAGTGTCAAACGATTCTTTTCTCAACTAACACAGATAAAATTTCAAGAGCTGTGTTTGTATATATAACGTACCTGATAGCTTGAAAAGATTGTTGGCTGGAGGCGCTTGATGTCAAAAGTTGGGATCACGATGTTTGTCATGGTCTGGTGCAGGCGTTTATCTCCTAATTTTTCCTTCACAATGCTATGCAAAAATTTGCCGTCGTATTTTGGTCCTCTCAAACTCGTGATCAGTTTTCCAGCAGAAGCAAATGGAGACCTATTTCCACAGAGTATACAATTAGACATTTGAAGGAGAAAACAATAATAGTTTAAGAAGCGCTTGATAAACTATATCTGGGATTATTACTCGTCCTGGGGAAAGATTTTAGGGCAGTTCTCAAGGTAGAATTCATTGATGTCTTTAGCGGCAAATAAAGGGCGGTTTTGGTCATTAGGGGCAGCTAGCATAGCAGTCACGAGGCCACCCGTGCTGGTGCCTGAAATCACATCGAAGTAGTCCGCAAGTCTTGCGTCTGCACCATCCAGCTTCTGCAATTTGAATAGCGAAACATACTGTGAGTAGTGATGGGAGATGAAATCATGGAGTATTTTACTCGTATAAAAAGTAAACTATATATTATCAATCTTACATCCTGCAAGCAAGCGTGATATATTCTTTTAATGAAACTATTAAAAAAAAGGCAAAAGCATAAAACTACGAAAACAAACAGCCTCGGTGGAAGGTTGGCAGAGGCTGCATGCAGGACCTCAAGTGGACCAAGGAATTGTTTCCTGTACTTTCTTATTCTATTTTGTATATCATATTGAGCTAGCACACGCATAAAAAAGAAAAAGAAAAAGCATGATCTTGCAGGTCTGTTTGACCTGCAACATGCGTACTTAAACGATCGATTTGTAGACTACCTGAAGCTCGGACTCTAAAAAGGCAAGGATAGTTCCGGGTATAATTCCTCTTATTCCACCTCCATCAATGCTAAGAACAGTGATTTGGTTTCCAAAAGTTGGTGGTTGAATGGGTGATCTTAAAGCTTCCAAATGAGGGATTGAGGATGAATTCAAAGGCATTGCTAGCTAATACTGATCGAGAGCCTAGAAGCGGAAGAGCAAGAGGTGTTTAGCTTAAACTTTCTGGGAGCCTTGGGAGATGTAAATGGCTAGTTCTGAAATCTAATTATGTTTTGAAAGTTGTAATCTCCCAAAGGGAGGGTGAAGGTATTTATAGAGTTCTGTGCTTCTTGAAGCATGGAATTTTCAATATAGTTGAAAGACTTTAGTCACCCAAATTTGACCGTGTATAATTTTCTTTGACGGGGTCAAATGTTGAATGAATCCTGATGTTCTGCTTGCACGGTTCAAGTTGCACGAAGGAACCAATTGAAGATTTCAAATTAATAAATCAAACAAAGATAACTATGAAACGGGAATGGTAGGTTTTCTACAGACACAGCAACAGTTTGAATCTGCACGTGTTATTTCTTCCACTGACCAATGATTTTTATTTTATCCTTTCTAATTTTCATTCAGGTGAGAAGTGTCATATAACAATTAAAATTAAAAAAAAAGAAGCTCAAAATCTTATGATATAATTTCAATTTGAAAACAAAAATTGAATTCAAAACCACTTGATTAACAAGGTTTTGAACTAATTTAAAAACTTTAACTATAACTTTATATGGATTTATAATAATATCTCTAACAAGTCATGAATGCCACGAAAAAGCAGTCAATTACAAATAAGCCACTCTAGTTGCTTTCATCATGGAGGCATGCGTGTGTGTATATTATTTTCAAATTTGATGGATGAAATTTCTTAAATTATTTCAAATATTAGTTGGTTCCGTGCTGTTTATTTCTTTTATTTAATTAAATAGATGATAATGCTAACAGAGACCAAATACGAAAAGATTACTGGGAAATAGTGTAACAAAGGAATAAAACATCTGCTAATCTGCATGCAAGAACATTCAAGGCTTTTGAATTTGAAATCAGACAGGAAAATCGACAATTCCAATGTCATTGGTTTGTATACGAAGTGTTTAACGAGGTAGCATGATTTTCTCTCACATCGAATAAATAAGTGATGATAAAATAATATATAAAATTTAGACTGGAACGTCTACTATATCTACAAGGGGACAGGGAAATGGATGCCGAATTTCTTTTTTTGACCCGAGTCAATCCCATTACGTTATCCAGGGCTCTACGGCTGTTACATAAGATCAACGTGTAATTATATTTTATTATACAGGGATCTACAGTTATTATATAAGATCAACGTGGGATAATATTTTATATTTTGCAGCCTTAATGGGACAAGTTCATAATTCCTGAGCCATTGCAATATCTCGATTCATACTGCTCAAACTAGATACTAGTCTGCTTACTTGACGTTTTTACTTTCTCACAAATAGAAACTGTTCACATATCAAACAATGGAAAAATCCCATCGTATTGCCACGTAAGTCCATATTTTGCTTTTTATAATGGCAGGTGAGATAATGAGTCTGCATTTTCAGCCACCAAGAGATTTAAAATTAGAGTAAAATAATATTATATTTTAAAAAAATATTATAAAATTACAAAAATGTGTTTAATAATAAACATGAATTTTATGGTGTTCTTACTTGAAAAAAAATATAAACACAAGTGAGAGATTAGTACAATTCAAGATACATCACAAGTTATAGGAGTACATTTATCTAATATATATGTTGCCTTTTATCTTCTTTAACGGTCAAGATAAAAATATTTATTAAAAAATATATTAATTTGTATTTTTGTCCCCTTCCCTTCAAAAGTTTTTATTTTGATAAATAGCAAAAAAACTGAAAAATCGATTTAATTGAGAAAAATTGAACCATTAAAAAAACTTGATTAAACCATTTAATTAACTCTTAATAGGTATTTTTGTCCCCTTCCCTTCAAAAGTATAACTAAGTCCATGCACCTAAGTAAATCATTTAATTGGATCTAAATTAACTCTTAAATATAATTAATTATTAAATTGATCCATGATTAAATCAAATTGACCTATTAAAAATCTAATTATGCTATTAAATTTATTTTTTATGCAAATTTATTCAATAATTATTTATTTTGATCTTGAATCTGCATTGCATTTTCTATTATTGGGCACAATATGATATAATTGGGCTTTCGTATTTGTCTGAAATTCCACGTTGATTTTTTTCCTTACAACACAAAAAGAATAATAAAAAATCAAGACCGGTGATGTAAGCCATTCATAACTTGATTGCTTTTTTGGTCTTTTCCGATATAAAACCCCCTCAAAATCATCTTTATAGCCTTAAAAAAACAATTAGGGTGTGGTCAAATTTCCACTGATGGGATTAGTTTCGTTTCCAGTTGGTCGTGTGTTTTATGGCAAGAATTCCCTGATTACCATGCAAACCAAACAAATCTAGTTAATTACTCTAAGGAATTCCCTGATCGTTTGCACCAGGTCGTTGCCTGTATAACTAAGATTCCTAACATTTGATTTCAACCACATAGCCGCCTATTTATGAAGAATCAAGTCAAAAACTGTTCGTCATCGTCAATACTAACCGAGCATGGGTTGATATTAAATGTTAAAGAGCAATTTATATTGCTGGAAATGAATTGGAATCTGATTATTAAATTGATCGTTGCAACTTTTCAGTGCATCGTCATCCGTTTTGGCCTCTAATAAGGGTTATTTCCTGATGATGCCGTCGACTTTCCCTGCTTCATTTTGTTTGCGTCCTCGGAACATTTTCTGAACGTCCATGCATACACAACAACCATGCCTCCTGGAAGCTTTCAATCGATCGATTCAATAAAATAATCTGACAAAGTCTAAAATCGTCTCAACATGGTCGTTTGTTTCCTTAAGGATATCGTATGATACTCTAAACACTACTCAAACAAGCATGTTCTGATACAATTTTATCTTCTATTTCTAATTTTACAATAATTTAGACCACTTATTTTTATGTTCACTCATATAAATATTTTATTCTGAATTTTGTTTTAATTGGTCCTTTATATTATAGTAATCGTGCCATCAAAAACCAATACACTTTTCAATAATCCAATGGGATGAATTAAGGAGGCGCTCCATAGATTAATTATCATTTAAGCCACTTGCATTTTGTTCCTTCCTCGCATGAATACTTTTCCTAGCTACTTTTTCTAAACCTACAATTCACGCGAAGTCTCACCTGCAAGTCTGTCTTCCTTGTATTATACTTGAATTTCTATCCTTTTTGTCAAGAAAATAATTTTTATAATTTAATTTAATTTAATTTTCTTCCAGCAGGGGTCTTGGCGATCTCTCTTTCATTTCCTTATATCCAACGTTTGCTGCCAAAGACATCAAGGATTTTAGCCTGAATTAGTGTCCGAAGATCTTCCCACAACCCAGGTAAAATTCGCTTCTCTGATAGGAGGTATTTACATTCTTCTGCACTTCATGAAGCATGGAATTTTTAAGAAAGTACAAAGATTTTACTCCCGACCAGTTAAAATTTTCTTGGACAGGGGACAAGCTATTATCAAGGAATCCAAATATTTTGAACTTATCATCATACAGTTCTAAGCTGACACGGTTCAAGGTGTATCACATTTCAAATTTATAAATAACAAAGAAGATGTCAATAAATGGGAATGGCAGGTTTTCTACACGACAGTGAAACAAATCTGCTGTTTGTCATGTATATATGAAAATGTCATTGAAGCTTCTATGTATTATTTAAAACAGAAACATGAAATTTGAAGAACACGTGTTTGAAAAAAAACATTTTTTTCATTTTTAATGTTTAATGTCAAGGAAATTAAATAAAAATGAAAAAAATATTTTTTCTGTGTTTTGAACTTTAGCCTATTAGTCTTAGGTATGGCCAAACTTCGGGTACAAAATGACTTTTTTTCTTATTCACGCCTCAGTTGCATTCATAATGTTTTTTTTCAGCACGGTATTCATCTTTCAACTAATTTATTTCGTTGTCTGTGGAAAACCTACCATTCCCGTTTTATCTTATACATTCAATTGTTCCCATTTCACTTGAATCAAAACTAGAATGGTAAGAAAACCATAGTTCTGGTATATTACACCGGGACTAAATTGCTAGAATTTTCATCCGAGATGAGTTTTATAGTGCTCAAAGAAGGAAAATATTAGCTTCACAAAATCCTCTTTTTTTCCTGTTTCTTGAAGGCCTGAATCTCATCTTCTTACGAGCCTTTGCATTGGTGCCACCATTTTCAACTGGCTGGGATAGCCCAGTCTTTAAATTCACCCTCGAAACGGGTTTCTTCAATAACTCTTCGCCAATGCTCTCGAGTTTAGGTATCCTCTTGGCACTCGTTTATGAATAAAAAGTCCATATTTGAACAGGAAGACTGTTAATTAAAACAAACATAAATGTATAAAAGTCTAAATATATAATTACTTGAATTCTTAATTAGTTTGCTTCAAAATAAAAGTGTTTGGAACAGCACCGAGATACGGTACCATAACATCACTGGCTTGAGTGAAGATTTCCACAAATGGGACGGAACCGACATGTTGTAACCAACCTTAAGTACTCCATTTGGCTACCTTGGAGCATTGAATTTCTGTTCCATCTTCTTTGAGCCAGTGCCTAGTGAGATCACAAGAAAGCGTCCATTGTCCTAGGGCTTAATGGGTGAGAAATCAGGATTTTATAATAAGTTGGGTTTAATTTAGAAGGTCAGAAGTTTTAGAGGATCAAATTTAATTTTTAAGAAGCTCAATTGAATGAAATCAGGGACAAAATTGCAAGAAAAATCAATGTTTAAAGGTTCGATTATGAGTCAAATTAAAGAAATTTAAAACCAAGAATCTTTTTTGTAAAAAACATGAATTAAAGAGCCAAATTCAGTTGAAAACAAGGATAAAATTTAAATGTCGACTAGAGACAAAACTAAAAATATCAAAGACAAAAAAACAAGATAAAATAACACGCTAAAATTAGGAGATGTTTTTGGAACTTGACATGGGTGAATTTGAATTGATTATTAAAATTAATATTTAATTAAGAACTTGCATGAATAATTGAGAGTTTGGCTGGAATTAAAAGAGAGTTTAAAATCTAATTTTAACTTAAATGTCAAACACAATCGTTTTATTTAAATAAAATAATATGTTTTATAATAACATTTTGAACAAAACAACGTTTTTTTTCTGCATCAAAATAGAGTGTTTTGGCAACACAACGTAAGAAAAAGAGAGAGAGAAAGCCACGCGCAATCTAGCAACTGATTATCATCTTCCTTGATGGAACCCGAGTTTTGAAGCCAAAAACCTAATCTTCTTTATAAGTCTAAATCCGCCCGAGTGATGCTTACAGCTTTCGACCTAGAAATCTTCCAGTCTTTTCATGAACAATGGTTGGGAAGCCCAACAATCAAAGAACCAGAATGGCTTCCAACCCCAGCTCTCAATTTGCATCTTAATGTTGTTACTTATTTTTAGGCTACACGTGCTGGAATGATGTATATTTTCTTTGAACTAAATGCAAGAATTTAACTCATGGTTATTGGACAATGAATAAAAGTAAAGAATAGATAAGTTTTTTTAATCTTGTCTTTGTTTCCTTCTACTTTTCTTATCCTTCTCCTTAGCTGCCGAAATTATCATAATTGTTAGATTAAAAAAAAATCTTCATGATGCTAAAGACATTTTTTTTTATCTAGTCTTTAAGATTGAATAAATTTCTCAGAATTTACACTGATTTTATTGTTGTCACAATTATATTTTAAAACCAAAATTTTCTTCCAAACTTTGACTTTGAATCTGAAGTGGATTCGTGCAATATTTAACCATCTCAGTTATTTTGTTATTCATAACATATTCAAGAACTGATCTGAACTGTTATTGAATCTATGATCCCACTGTTCTTATGTCACACTCTCATTTAGATGGGGATGCTCGGCATTGTCCATTTCCAAATTAAATCAGTAGATGTTTTTTTGATCAAACAGATTACATGCATATTTTGTTCTTCAAAATGATTTTTTCTCACTTTCGATCCTTCATGAAAGTTGTAGTACTATACATATAGATTCTTTGCTTCAAAAAGATTTTTCTCGGTTTGGATTTTTCTTGAAAGTTGCAGTCTTGTACATATAGATGAATATGGATTTTTGAATCACTTTATTTTGATATTGTAAGCTCAAAATATTTTTATTTGAATGTCTAGTCTTACTTGGTTTTTGACCAAGCAAATTGCTATCAAATTCTGCTATTCAAAATGATTTTTTCTCATGTAGAATCCTGCATGAAAGTTGTAGTACTGTATGCATAGATGACTTTGAATTTTTAAATCGCTTGATTTTGATATTGAAAGCTCAATGTATTCTCGTTTGAATGTCTCAAGTCAAAAGATTTAACAATTTTAAATTGAAATTTTAAAGAGCAATTTATATTGCTGCAAATGAATTGGAATCTGAATATTAAATTGATCATTACATATTCATCCGTTTTAGCCTCTAATAAGGTTTATTTCTTGATGATGCCGTCGACTTCATTTTGTTTGCGTCCTTGCAATCATTTAAGCCACTTGCATTTTATTCCTTCCTCGGATGGTCACTTCACCTAGCGACTTCTTCTAAACCTAAAACTCAAGCGATGTCTCACCTGCAAGTCTGTCTTCCTTGTATTATACTTGAATTTCTATCCTTTTTGTCAAGAAAATAATTTTTATAATTTAATTTAATTATCTCCCAGCAGGGTCTTGGCGATCTCTCTTTCACTTCCATATACCCAACGTTTGCTGCCAAAGACATCAATGATTTTAGCTTGAGTTAGTATCCGTAAAATTCGTTTTTCTGGTTGGCTGTCCACCTCGGAGAAACAAGTTATGGGTGAAATATGTGTTATTTTATCTTTATGTGACGATTCATATTTAACTAATCAAAGAATTGCATATTATTCATTTCTTGTAACAATAATAATAAAACATAAGAATTACATTCTGCAATTTATTGGAATAGAATCTCCTTATTTTTTCGTTCAAATTTATTAATCTGCCTCTAATTAATTTTCTAGATAATCTAGTGGACGAATCATATTCACGTGGAAGCAGCAGCTTTTCCAACTGGTGACCTCGAGTCCCGAAGATGCTTCTCCCTTGAGAGTAATTTAGCCATCCTACACAGTCAAAGAAAAACAAAATAAAATCATCAGCAACATGAAATCAGATGCCACAAAAGTCAATATAATATATATATAGGACTGAGTAGATATATACTTTATGAGAGCCTCCTCATTTGTCATCGTATCAGTAGGTTCAAAGACTCCAGTGTCTAAATTAACCCTTGACACTGGTTTTTTCAGCAATTTCTCACCCACTTTCACAAGATTCTCCAAATTCTCTTTCGTGGCAACATCAACGGACGAAAGTGTTCCGGTCAGTGTGTCGTCCTGCATTACACACATATCTTACAGTCAGGGTACTTCATTTTCTTGTTTTTAGTTTTACTTACTTCCTGGGAGAATATATATGATTGTATCTTAGAATAACCACATGAGCGTGATATACACCTGAATTCGAAGATAATTCTCCTCAGAGTGTAGGGCTTGGAAAACAGTGGAAATGTGAAGATCAACCATGTCGCCACTAGCTTCTGTAAACACATCCACTATCGGAGTAGAGTTGTCACTAGTCAACCATCCCAAGATACCCCACTTGGCAGCTTCATTCGCATCATACTTTTCCTCAGATTTTGCTGTACCAGTCCCCAAGGACAGGACTAGGAATCGACCGTAATCCATCGGCGCTGTGGGGATGAAGTCAGGATTCTTCCGCGTGATTTGTTTGGAAACTTCGCTCACGGCAACTAAAGTCTGGAAATTCAAAGGGAGGTTAATGATAGGATTCATCAATATGCAATGACTTGATCAAGAGCTGAAGATAAATGATAAACGTACCGGATTATTTGCTGCCATACCACCATCAATCAGATTGAATCCTCTAACTTTGCCAGATGGGTCCTTGGTTTCGAAATAATGGGCAGGGAGGTAAGTTGGGGCAGCTGAAGTCCCGATGCATATATCAGATAAAAGGGCATCCGTGGATGGGTTAGTCTTCACCTAAAACATGAAATGGCAAGTATTGTAAGCACATGTGTTTTGCAGTGCGAAATAATTTTTCTCTCAACTAACACAGTTAAAATCTTAAGAGATGTGTTTGTATATGTAAAGAACCTGATAGCTTGAAAAGATTACTGGCTGAAGGCGCTTGATGTCAAAAGTTGGTATGACGATGTTTGTCATGGTCTGGTGCAGGCGTTTATCTCTCAATTTTTCCTTCACAATGCTATGCAAAAATTTGCCGTCGTATTTTGGTCCTTTCAAACTTGTGATCACTTTTCCAGCAGAAGCAAATGGAGACCTATATATTGCCAGAGAGTATACAATTATACATTTGAAGGAGAAAGCTATAATAGTTTAAGAAGCGCTTGATAAACGATCGATATCTGGGATTATTACCCGTCCTGGGGAAAGATCTTAGGGCAGTTCTCAAGGTAGAAGTCATTGATGTCTTTAGCGGCAAATAAAGGGCGGTTTTGGTCATTAGGGGCAGCTAGCATAGCAGTCACGAGGCCACCCGTGCTGGTGCCTGAAATCACATCAAAGTAGTCCGCAAGTCTTGCGTCTGCACCATCCAGCTTCTACAATTTGAATAGCAAAACATATAGTCAGTAGTGATAGGAGATGAAATCATGGAGTATTTTACATTTTGCAAGCAAGCATGATATATTCTTTTGATGAAACTATTAATAAAAAGGCAAAAACATAAAATTAACTACGAAACAAACAGCCTCCGTGTGAGGTGGCAGAGGCTGCATGCAGGACCTCAAGTGGACCAAGGAACCGTTTCCTGTAGTTTTTTTTTGTATATCATAATGATCATGCAGGTCTATTTGACATGCAACATACGTCGACCTTAAAGAACCCGATTTGTAGACTACCTGAAGCTCGGACTCTAAAAAGGCAAGGATAGTTCCGGGTATAATTCCTCTTATTCCACCTCCATCGATGCTAAGAACAGTGATTTGGTTTCCAAAAGTTGGTGGTTGAATGGGTGATCTTAAAGCTTCCAAATGAGGGATTGAGGATGAATTCAAAGACATTGCTAGCTAATACTGATGGAGAGCGTAGAAGCGGAACAGCAAGAGGTGTTTAGCCTAAACTTTCTGAGGGCCTTGGGAGATGGCTAGTTCTGCAATCTAATTAAGTTTTGAAAGTTGTAATCTCCCAAAGGGAGGGTGAACGTATTTATAGAGTTCCGTGCTTCTTGAAGCATGGAATTTTCAATATAATTTTCTGTGACGGGATAAAATTTTGAATGAATCCTGATATTCTGCTTGCACCGTTCAAGTTGGACCGCAATGTTAAGGACGAGGGAACAATTGAAGATCTCAAATTTGTAAACCAAACAAAAGATGACAACGAAATGGGAATGTTAGGTTTTTTAAAGACACTGCTAGATAAATTCATTCAAACCCTTATTAATCACGTTGAAAGAAAAAAAACACATTAGTAATGCAACAGTTTGAATCCGTGCGTGTTATTTCTTCCACTGACCAATAATTTTATTTTATCCTTTCTTTTCATTCAAGTAAGAAATGTCAAACAACAATAAAAATAAAAATAAAAATAAAAGCTCAAAATGTTATGATCTGAAATTTATAGTTTCAACTTGAAAATAAAAATTCAATTCAAAACCACTTGGTTAATAAGGTTTTGAACTAATTTAAAACTTGAACTAATTTAAAAATATAATTTTATGTATATGGATTTATAATAATATATATCTCTAAGAAGTCATGTACGCCACGAAAAAGCAGTTAATTACAAATAAGCCACTCTAGTTGGTTTCATCATGGAAAAAAAGTCATGGAGGCGTGTGTGTTGAAAAATCTATTTAGAATAGTAAGAAAATAATATATAGTTCTGGTTTATTAAGGGTGCTAATTTGATAGAGTTTTTTTTTTTTTTTCAACGACCATTAATGCCTTGGAAAATGAATGTTGTTGACTAGTATACCACACATATCAATGGACGCAGTGCCCTGGAAAATACTGATGAACTTCCCTTTGTAGAAGAAAATCGTTTAACTTGCATGCATGCATGAAATTAAGCTGTTAGTTTCTTCAAAACAAGATGATAAATGACAATTAGAGGTATGTTCCAGAGACTGTTTCAATTGCCAACATTGACAGATCACAGATGCCAGGGAAATACATGATATCTTCTTCCATATTGCATTGCTTGGAGTATATTTGGTTAACCAGAAATTATCTAATCACTAATTAAGTAGAGATGCACCGGGAATCATGTTTTTCTTTAACTCCTCACCTACAATCACTTGGTTCAAGAGCTATGAAGAAAATTTTGATTGTACAGTTAATAATGATCTGGTAATTAAGAAGTGTAAATGGAATTCACAAATGATCCAACCAGATTCTTAGATAGATTGTTCACTTCTGTAAATCTTTACTTTTCTTTTCTGTTCATTCTCTAAATCGCTAGTTTCATCCTTCTTCTAGATAGATGACTATTAGAGGTCAAAGAATCGTTAATTCTCAGCAGCCATGCAACAGGACAGAGTTTGAGATCTTGAAGATAAGATATCAAGTCCTTGGCAATTTCTCAAATCAAATCTGCTGGCCGTCTATGGGATTTAAGCAACATCCATTGCTGTATACACGTCTCATCTCTTTTGCAAAATGGTTTTGTATGATGTGGTTTCGTGCTGTTTATTTCTTTTATTTAATTAAATAGATGATAATGTTAACAGAGACCAAATAAGAAAAGATTACCGGGAAATATTGAAACAAACGAGAGAGTTGTGCAAGGCGTAAAACGTCTGCTAAGCTGCATGAACATTCACGACTTTTGAATTTGAAATCAGACAGGAAAATCTGTCATTAGTTTGTGTCCGAAGTGTGTAACTAGGTAGCATAATTCACTTCTAAGATTCCATTCCTACTGCTAGAAAATATACTTCGCATCGAATAAATAAGTGATGATAAAATAATATATAAAGTTTAGACTGGAACGCCTACTATATCTACAAGCACGAAACCTGCACAAGAGGACAGGGAAATGGATGCCGAATTTATTGTTTTGACCCGAGTCAATCTACATCACGTTATCCAGGGATCTACGGCTATTACAAAAGATCAACTTGGGCTATTGTGGAAGTCTGTACATTTTGCAGCCTTAATGAGACAAGTTCATAATTCCGGAGCCATTACAATATTCGATTCATGCTGCTCAAACGAGATAAGAGTTTACTTCCTTGAGCTTTGTCACTTTCTGGCAAATAAAAATTGTTCAAATTATCATTTAATGGAAAACTTCCATCGTATTGCCACCTAAGTTCACATTTTGCCTTTTATAATGGTAGTAGAGATAATGACTCTACTTTTAATTGCTGAAAAATCAAATTTGTGAACGAAATTTAAGTTTAATTGAGAAAATTGAAATATTTAGAGTCCAAATTTAATATTTATCAAGTTAACTAGTTGAAATTAAGGACAGAGTTGCAAGAAAATCAATGTTACGGGATCGATTAAAAGTTTAATTGAACAAATATGCAGTCTAGGATTATTTTGTAAAAAACATCCGATTATAGGGATTCACTTGGGCAAAATCAAGAGTGAAATTAAAAGAAATCAAAGTTTAAGGGTCAATTGAGGATCCAATTGCATAAATTTCAAACCAAGGATCAAAGTGGAAAAAATGTGTAAATTCATGATAGAAATTGAAAGTTTTTGGTTAATATGGTGAGTAATTAAAGCAATTAAATATTAAAGAATGAAATTAAACTTTGGTTGAAATCCAAGTACAAAATAACATTATTTTGTAGAGAAGAAAAGAGAAAAGGAAGGGGACCAAATTACTTTGTTAAGGTAAATATTCGACGTGTTGTCTAAATTGTCTTCAACCTTCTCCAACTAAAATTTATATATGATTAATTCAATTAGAAGTTCGCGTGATATTAGTTATGAAGAGTCAAAATCCTATGATATACTTCATCTTGATTAATTCAACTCCATGTGAAGTGATTGTTTGGGCTCGGTCCTTGGTCAATAGTGTTAGGATTGAGAGTTTGTAGGTAATTGAAAGAGAGAAGAATTAGTTTAGAGAAAGGAAGAGGGAGAAGAGAGAAAAGAGAGGGAAACTGAAATTTGAAATTGTATTGTATTGAATTCTATTTTGCATACAATTGTTGTGTACACTTCTCTATTTATACATATTATACTATTCTAGAATATTCTTCTATACTCTAACATCCCCCCTCAATCTCATGCTTTGATAAACCAAGCATGAGATTGCAACAATGAAAATGAAATACAAGAGTACTTAATTCTTTTAACAAACAATATGTAAACGAGAGAAGAGAAGGAATTTCATTGGTCTATTTCTTGACCAGAATTTCATTTGTCTCTGTAAGACTTTGAGAAGAGAGGGATGAGAAAAAAGAAATGGGAGGTAAGAGAGGTGATAGAATGGGTTTGAATTTCATTTATCTACTTCAGTTTTTCTGAAGGATTTCATTTGGCTTCTTCAGTTTTTCTGAAGTTTTTCATTTGCCGATGAATTTCTTAATCTGTGTAAGAATTCATTTTGTTCTTCTTCTTCATTGGATTAAGTTTTTTTTTTTTTTTTTTTTTTAATCTCTTTTTTTTTTTTTCATCTTTATCAAAACGGTGGGATGAGAGACATAAAACGGCACACAAAACACAAAGCACACAAAACACAAAATCTACAAAACCTAGGTTTCACAACTTCTCAGCCACGCCGCAGCCACGTCTCTCATCATCTTCTTCCTCTACTCTGCTCTTCTGAAACCAGAAGAGAGAATACACCAACCTCTTCGTTGCACCAAACACACGGTTTACAGTAGTGATTCTGACCATACCAACATCGAGTAGGGCACGGAATGGCGTCCTACTGTCAGCTGGTTCGACAGAGTAATCCTCACTTCAGAAAAAAGGAAAAAAAAAATCCAAGAACAGCAGAGCAAGTCCAATCTGAAATTCAGAATAAAGATTCGGAGAGTCTTCAGTTGCAGCAGAGGATTGATGTGGCGAACCAGAAACGAGCAAAACTGCTAGTGTTTTCTTCGTTTTCATGGAGTATTGTAGGGATCAGTACAAGGAGGCTCATCCAAACAAAATGATGGCTGGAGACAGAGGCATGCTTCGCTACTTCACAATGAATCTCAATCTGCTACTGCTCTGTTTCAGCTTCTTCTTCTTTTTTTTTTCTTTTTTTTTTATAATTTGGAGGAGGAACAGATGCTGAAGAACAGATCCTGGTCGTGCATATTGCAATTGGAGCATGTTTGCTAAAACTGAAAAATGCTCTGACCAGTCTCTC
Organism: Salix arbutifolia; assembly: GCA_025169955.1. NCBI lineage: Eukaryota > Viridiplantae > Streptophyta > Magnoliopsida > Malpighiales > Salicaceae > Salix > Salix arbutifolia. Next base: position 2,913,193 of record CM045915.1, on the reverse strand, counting down.
GGATGAACAAGAAAAGGAGTAGCAACACTTCTTATGCGTGATGAATGAAAGGAAATTGCATTCTACTGGTTTGCAGCAGCTTAATATTGAGACTGGGAAGATTATTACTGAGTGAAGGTTTGAAAGAAATGGAATTACCATGAGGAATATTGTAAATGAGGAGCAGCAACGGCATGGATGAACATCTTCATCTTCAGCTGCAGTTTTTTTTTTTTTTTTTTCATCATTCACTAGAGATCTGTGGAGGATTGTTGCCGTCTGTTGATGTTAACCGTCGCAACAAACTGATCCATCGGATCAACCACCAGGCGTAAAAGCACGTAGAAGACGATGGCGAGGAGGCCGAAGATGATGAGTAAACAGAGAATCCAAAACATCAAATTCAAAATCAGATGTAAAGTTGCTGAAGAATCGTTGCTGCTCTGTTTGAGCTCTTTTTTTTTTTTTTTTTTTTTCATAATGGTTAGATTGCGGAAGCAGAAGATAGGATCAATTACATCTGCGTAAGCATAAATGCTCTGATACCATGTTAGGATTGAGAGTTTGTAGGTAATTGAAAGAGAGAAGAATTAGTTTAGAGAAAGGAAGAGGGAGAAGAGAGAAAAGAGAGGGAAACTGAAATTTGAAATTGTATTGTATTGAATTCTATTTTGCATACAATTGTTGTGTACACTTCTCTATTTATACATATTATACTATTCTAGAATATTCTTCTATACTCTAACAAATAGTGATCGGGCTAGGGTTTGTCCAGGTTAAATCCTATGGGATGTAATGATAGGTGTTAAGGGGTTTGGGCTAAAGTTTCCTTAAGTCACAAAACTAAATAAAGGGATGATAACAAGGAGGCGCCCAGAAGAAGAAAAAAACTAAATTAAATTAAAAAAAGATCAGCAAGCAAAAATATTTTTGAAAGTGCAATTGCATTACGTAACAGTAATAATCATTAAAAAGAATTACATACTGCAATCTATTCGAATAGAATTTCCTTATTGTTTCTTGCAAATTTATTAATTTGCGTCTACTTAATTTTCTAGATGATATTCTAGTGGACGAATCATATTCACTTTGGAGCAGCAGCTTTTCCAACTGGTGACCTAGAGTCACGAAGATGCTTCTCTCTTGAGAGTAATTTAGCCATCCTATACAGTCAAAGAAAAACAAAATAAAAGCATCAGCAACATGAAATGAGATGCCACAGAAATCAGTATAATATATAGACTTGAGTAGATGTATACTTTATGAGAGCCTTCTCATTTGTCATCTCATGAGCAGGTTCAAAGACTCCAGAGTCTAAATTCACCCTTGATAATGGCTTTTTCAGCAATTTCTCACCCACTTTCACTAGATTCTCCAAATTCTCTTTAGTGGCAACATCCACGGACGAAAGTGGTCCGGCCAGCGTGTCGTCCTGCATTTCACACATATCTTATAGTCAGGGTTCTTCATTTTAATTTTAATTACTTCCTGGGAGAATATATATTTTGTATCTTAGAATAACCACACGAGCGAGATATACACCTGAATTCGAAGATAATTCTCCTCAGAACGTAGGGCCTGGAAAACAGTGGAAATGTGAAGATCAACCATGTCGCCACTAGCTTCTGTAAACACATCCACTAATGGAGTAGAATTGTCACTAGTCAACCATCCCAAGACACCCCACTTGGCTGCTTCATCAGCATCATACTTTTCTTCCGATTTTGCTGTACCGGTCCCCAAGGACAGCACCAGGAATCGACCGTAATCCATAGGCGCTATGGGGAAGAAGTCAGGATTCTTCCGAGTGATTTCTTTGGAAACCTCACTCATGGCAACTAAAGTCTGGAAATTCAAAGGGAAGTTAATGATAGGATTCCTCAACATGCGATGAGTTCAAAAGCTGAAGATAAGTGATAAACGTACCGGATTATTCGCTGCCATACCACCATCAATCAGATTGAATCCTCTAACTTTGCCTGATGGGTCCTTGGTTTCGAAATAATGGGCCGGGAGGTAAGTTGGGGCAGCTGAAGTCCCGATGCAAATATCAGATAAAAGGGCATCCGTGGATGGGTTGTTCTTCACCTAAAGCATGAAGTTGCACGTAGTGTAAGCACATGTGTTTTGTAGTGTGAAACGATTGTTCTCTCAACTAACCTGATAGCTTGAAAAGATTATTGGCTGAAGGCGCTTAATGTCAAAAGTTGGGATCACGATGTTTGTCATGGTCTGGTGCAGGCGTTTATCTCCCAATTTTTCCTTCACAATGCTATGCAAAAATTTGCCGTCGTATTTTGGTCCTCTCAAACTCGTGATCAGTTTTCCAGCAGAAGCAAATGGAGACCTATATATTGCCAGAGAGTATACAATTAGACATTTAAGGACAAAGCTAAAATAGTTTAAGAAGCGCTCGATAAATTATATCTGGGATTATATATTACCCGTCCTGGGGAAAGATTTTAGGGCAGTTCTCAAGGTAGAAGTCATTGATGTCTTTAGCGGCAAATAAAGGGCGGTTTTGGTCATTAGGGGCAGCTAGCATAGCAGTCACGAGGCCACCCGTGCTGGTGCCTGAAATCACATCAAAGTAGTCCGCAAGTCTTGCGTCTGCACCATCCAGCTTCTACAATTTGAATAGCAAAACATATAGTCAGTAGTGATAGGAGATGAAATCATGGAGTATTTTACTCGTATAACTATATATTATCAATCTTACATTCTGCAAGCAAGCGTGATATATTCTTTTGATGAAACTATTAATAAAAAGGCAAAAGCAAAAGCATAAAATTAACTACGAAACAAACAGCCTCGGTGGAAGGTTAGCAGAGGCTGCATGCAGGTCCTCAAGTGGACCAAGGAATCGTTTCCTGTACTTTCTTATTCTATTTTGTATATCATAATGTGCTACCACACGCATAAAAAGAAAAGAAAAAGAAAAGAAAAAAGAAAAAGCATGATGTTGCACGTCAGTTTGACCTGCAACATGCGTACTTAAACGATCGATTTGTAGACTACCTGAAGCTCGGACTCTAAAAAGGCAAGGATAGTTCCTGGTATAATTCCTCTTATTCCACCTCCATCAATGCTAAGAACAGTGATTTGGTTTCCAAAAGTTGGTGGTTGAAGGGGTGATCTTAAAGCTTCCAAATGAGGGATTGAGGATGAATTCAAAGGCATTGCTAGCTAATACTGATCGAGAGCCTAGAAGCGGAAGAGCAAGAGGTGTTTAGCTTATACTTTCTGAGAGCCTTGGGAGATGTATATAGCTATTACTGTTGCAATTTCCCAAAGGGAGTGTAGAGGTATTTATGGACTTCTGTGCTTCATGAAGCATGGAGTTTTCAACTGAGTCGAGAATTTTTACTCCCCCAAATTTAATCCTTTTAAATTTTCTTGGACTGGGTCAAATTTGAAACGGGTCCAATTATTCTCGTTATGCAGTTCTCAGCTGTCACGGACCACGACATTATTATTTTATTTTATTAAATGAACGTGGACCACTATCTTAGATAAGAGGGAACAATTGAAGATTTAAATCTATAAATCAAGAACGATTACTATAATCGATCGACCCAATAAAATAATCTGACAAATTCTAAAATCGTCTCAACATGGTCGTTTGTTTCCTTAAGGATATCGTATGATACTCTAAACACTACTCAACAAGCATGTTCTGATACAATTTTATCTTCTATTTCTAATTTTACAATAATTTAGACCACTTATTTTTATGTTCACTCATATAAATATTTTATTCTGAATTTTGTTTTAATTGGTCCTTTATATATTATAGTAATCGTGCCATCAAAAACCAATACACTTTTCAATAATCCAATGGGATGAATTAAGGAGGCGCTCCATAGATTAATTATCATTTAAGCCACTTGCATTTTGTTCCTTCCTCGCATGAATACTTTTCCTAGCTACTTTTTCTAAACCTACAATTCACGCGAAGTCTCACCTGCAAGTCTGTCTTCCTTGTATTATACTTGAATTTCTATCCTTTTTGTCAAGAAAATAATTTTTATAATTTAATTTAATTTTCTTCCAGCAGGGTCTTGGCGATCTCTCTTTCATTTCCTTATACCCAACGTTTGCTGCCAAAGACATCAAGGATTTTAGCCTGAATTAGTGTCCGAAGATCTCCCACAACCCAGGTAAAATTCGCTTCTGTGGTAGGAGGTATTTACATTCTTCTGCACTTCATGAAGCATGGAATTTTTAAGAAAGTACAAAGATTTTACTCCCGACCAGTTAAAATTTTCTTGGACAGGGGACAAGCTATTATCAAGGAATCCAAATATTTTGAACTTATCATCATACAGTTCTAAGCTGACACGGTTCAAGGTGTATCACATTTCAAATTTATAAATAACAAAGAAGATGTCAATAAATGGGAATGGCAGGTTTTCTACACGACAGTGAAACAAATCTGCTGTTTGTCATGTATATATGAAAATGTCATTGAAGCTTCTATGTATTATTTAAAACAGAAACATGAAATTTGAAGAACACGTGTTTGAAAAAAAACATTTTTTTCATTTTTAATGTTTAATGTCAAGGAAATTAAATAAAAATGAAAAAAATATTTTTTCTGTGTTTTGGAACTTTAGGCCTATTAGCCTTAGGCATGGCCAAACTTCGGGTACAAAATGACTTTTTTTCATATTCACGCCCCAGTTGCATTCATAATGTTTTTTTCAGCACGGTATTCATCTTTCAACTAATTTATTTCGCTGCCTGTGGAAAACCTACCATTCCCGTTTTATTTTCATATTTGTTTGGCTTATACATTCAATCGTTCCCATTTCACTTGAATCAAAAGAAGAATGGTAAGAAAACCATAGTTCTTGTATATTATACCGGAACTAAATTGCTAGAATTTTCATCCGAGAAGGAAAATATTAGCTTCACAAAATCTTCTTTTTTTCCTGTTTCTTTAAGGCTTGAATCTCATACTTCTTACGAGCCTTTGCATTGGTGCCACCATTTTCAACTGGCTGGGATAGCCCAGTCTTTCAATTCACCCTCGAAACGGGCTTCTTCAATAACTCTTCGCCAATGCTCTCGAGTTTAGGTATCCTCTTGGCACTCGTTTATGAATAAAAAGTCCATATTTGAACAGGAAGACTGTTAATTAAAACAAACATAAATGTATAAAAGTCTAAATATATAATTACTTGAATTCTTAAGTAGTTTGCTTCAAAATAAAAGTGTTTGGACAGCACCGAGATACAGTAACCAACCATAACATCTGATGTAGAACAGGTTGCGGAATCCTACATGCTCAAGAGGGATCACCCGAAATTCAAAGGCAACTGAATTTCGGCAACCGGGTCGTCGAAGTCGGAATGACGCGAAACTCACCCAGTCAATGCGTTTCGTCGTTTACGGAAGAAATCAGGGGATGCCCCTGGTCTCTACCAGTTTTTGGCCAAATTCCATCGTTTCGACCCCGAAATCGTTATTTTTACTATTTTCGGAAAGTTTTGTTTTTGCAATAACTTTTGATTTAAGAGTCTGAATTGACTTTAGTCAATTGGTACTCTCTCAGAATTCATAGGCCTTTCACATTCTGCCTTTATTTCAAATTTGCCATAAATGGCAAATTTAATGTTTTATGCCCTTTCCTTTTCTGTATTGATTTAGGCTAGGGTTTTTATCTTAAGTATGAATGTAAAACCTGCAGCCGAGGCAACTATCATTTTTATTGAATAAACACTGAGTTTCTTTGAGATTTATTCTCGTTATTGTTGATTTACAGAATATTGACGTTGATCATATTCCCTCATTATTTTCTGCTGCGTCAACATTACTGGCTCGAGTGAAGATTTCCACTAATGAAACGGAACCGACATGTTGTAACCAACCTTAAGTACTCCATTTGGCTGCCATTGGAGCATTGAATTTCTGTTCCATCATCTTTGAGCCAGTGCCTAGTGAGATCACAAGAAAGCGTCCATGGTCCTAGGACTTAATTGGTGAGAAATCAGGATTTCATAATAAGCTGGGTTTATTATACAGAAGGATAGATTTTGAGAAGATAAAAACATATGGATATAAATTTTACCCCGTTAGTTTTTTTCCAATTTTAGTTACAAAATAGACATTCATAATTAACTCAATTGTTTTTTGGTTTTTTTTATATATAAAAAACCTCAAAATCATCTTTATAGCCTTGAAAAAACAAATGATTTGTGGTCAAATCTCCTCAATGATGAGATCCATTTCGTTCCCACTTGGTTATATGTGTTTATGGCTGATGGATTTATATATAATAATAATAATAATAATAATAATAATAATAATAATAATAATAATAATAATAATAATCAATATATTGGAAATAAGCTCCACAATTTAGAGAATGGCAAGACAGATAAACAATAACAAAATGAACAAAAGTGAAGAAGAGGAAAGGCAATAATTCCTCGATTACAATGCAAACCGGACAAATCCAGCTAATTACTATAAAGAAAAAGATCATTTGCACTTTGCACCTGGTCGTTGCCTGTATAACTAAATTTCCTGACCAATCACAGAGCCAAACTGTGAAGAATCAAGTCAAAAGATTTAACCATTTGATATTGAAATTTTAAAGAGCATTTTATATTGCTGCAAATAAATTGGAATCTGAATATTAAATTGATCCGTTTTAGTACCTAAAAAGGTTTATTTCATGATGACTTCCTTACTTCATTTTGTTTGCGTCCTTGCAATAATCTAAGCCACTTGTATTTGATCCTTCCTCACATGATTGCTTCACCTATCTACCTCTTCTAAACCGAAGTCTCACCTACAAGTCTGTCTTCCTTGTACTATACTTGAAAAGTTTAGCTTAAAATTTCTGAGGGCCTTGGGAGATGTAAATGTCCAGTGCTGAAATCTAATTAAGTTTTGAATGTTGTAATCTCCCAAAGGGAGGGTGAACGTATTTATGGAGTTCTGTGCTTCTTGATGCAGGGAATTTTCAATATGATTTTCTGTGACGGGATAAAATTTTGAATGAATCCTGATATTCTGCTTGCACCGTTCAAGTTGGACCGCAATGTTAAGGACGAGGGAACAATTGAAGATCTCAAATTTGTAAACCAAACAAAAGATGACAACGAAATGGGAATGGTAGGTTTTTTAAAGACACGGCTAGATAAATTCATTCAAAACATTAGTAATGCAACAGTTTGAATCCGTGCGTGTTATTTCTTCCACTGACCATAATTTTATTTTATCCTTTCTTTTCATTCAAGTAAGAAATGTCAAACAACAATAAAAATAAAAATAAAAATAAAAGCTCAAAATGTTATGATCTGAAATTTATAGTTTCAACTTGAAAATAAAAATTCAATTCAAAACCACTTGGTTAATAAGGTTTTGAACTAATTTAAAACTTGAACTAATTTAAAATATAATTTTATGTATATGGATTTATAATAATATATATCTCTAAGAAGTCATGTACGCCACGAAAAAGCAGTTAATTACAAATAAGCCACTCTAGTTGCTTTCATCATGGAAAAAAAGTCATGGAGGCGTGTGTGTTGAAAAATCTATTTAGAATAGTAAGAAAATCATATATAGTTCTGGTTTATTAAGGGTGCTAATTTGATAGAGTTTTTTTTAAATTTTTTTCAACGACTATAAATGCCTTGGAAAATGACTGTTGTTGACTAGTATACCACACATATCAATGAATTCAGTGCCCTGGAAAATACTGATGAACTTCCCTTTGTAGAAGAAAATCGTTTAACTTGCATGCATGCATGCATGAAATTAAGCTGTTAGTTTCTTCAAAACAAGATGATAAATGACAATTAGAGGTATGTTCCAGAGACTGTTTCAATTGCCAACATTGACAGATCACATATGCCAGAGAAATACATGATATCTTCTTCCATATTGCATTGCTTGGAGTATATTTGGTTAACCAGAAATTATCTAATCACTAATTAAGTAGAGATGCACCGGGAATCATGTTTTTCTTTAACTCCTCACCTACAATCACTTGGTTCAAGAGCTATGAAGAAAATTTTGATTGTACAGTTAATATTGATCTGGTAATTAAGAAGTGTAAATGGAATTCACAAATGATCCAACCAGATTCTTAGATAGATTGTTCACTTCTGTAAATCTTTACTTTTCTTTTCTGTTCATTCTCTAAATCGCTACTTTCATCCTTCTTCTAGATAGATGACTATTAGAGGTCAAAGAATCGTTAATTCTCAGCAGCCATGCAACAGGACAGAGTTTGAGATCTTGAAGATAAGATATCAAGTCCTTGGCAATTTCTCAAATCAAATCTGCTGGCCGTCTATGAGATTTAAGCAACATCCATTGCTGTATACACGTCTCATCTTTTTTGCAAAATGGTTTTGTATGATGTGGTTTCGTGCTGTTTATTTCTTTTATTTAATTAAATAGATGATAATGTTAACAGAGACCAAATAAGAAAAGATTACCGGGAAATATTGAAACAAACGAGAGAGTTGTGCAAGGCGTAAAACGTCTGCTAAGCTGCATGAACATTCACGACTTTTGAATTTGAAATCAGACAGGAAAATCTGTCATTAGTTTGTGTCCGAAGTGTGTAACTAGGTAGCATAATTCACTTCTAAGATTCCATTCCTACTGCTAGAAAATATACTTCGCATCGAATAAATAAGTGATGATAAAATAATATATAAAGTTTAGACTGGAACGCCTACTATATCTACAAGCACGAAACCTGCACAAGAGGACAGGGAAATGGATGCCGAATTTATTGTTTTGACCCGAGTCAATCTACATCACGTTATCCAGGGATCTACGGCTATTACAAAAGATCAACTTGGGCTATTGTGGAAGTCTGTACATTTTGCAGCCTTAATGCCGAATTTATAATGGTTGTTGAGATAATGACTCTCCTTTTTCAGCCACCAAGAGATTAATTTAAAAATAGAGTAAAATTAATATTATTATAATTTTTTTTTAAATATTATAAAATTATATTGATTTTTCAAAATTCAATAATATCACAAAAAATCCTTCTTATATCCAAAATATTTTTAATATTAAGGGAATAATTAACTTAAAGTTGAAGATATACTTTTTTTATATAAAAAATGTCATCATACATTTTTGGGTTTTTCCCAAATTTTAGTTAAAATAAAAATAAAAAATAATAAAAGGGGGCTAACATGGTGTTATAAGTTTTGGACGAATTCAAGAGCCCAATTGCTCCCCTACTTTGTTCAAAAATGAAGAAAAATGCATATTCAAAGTCAAAATAAATAATTATCCAACAAGTTCGTCTAAAAATTAAGTTTAAGAGCATAATCAGATTTTAATAGTCCAATTTAATTTAATAGTGAGCCAAATTAAAATCTAATTATGTTAATAAATAATTTAGATCCAAATGAATGATTTAATTAAATGCAAGGACTTAATTTTATTTTAAATTGATCAAATTAATTTTATTAAAGGCATAATTGTTAAAAAAATAAATTTTATAAGCCTAATTTAAGCTTAATTGAGAAGATTGAGATATTTAGAGACCAAATCTATTTTTTACGAAGTTAACTGGTTGAAATTAAGGGCAGAGTTGCAACAAAAACAATGTTTAGGGGTCGATTAAGAGATAAATTGAAGAAATCTGCAGCCTATGACTATTTTGTAAAAGGTATCGAACTATAAGGATTCACTTGGGAGAGAATTAGGGATGAAATTGAAGAAAAAAACACAAAGTTTAAGGATCAATTGAGAGTCCGATTGCATAAATCTGAGACTAGGGACCAAAGAGGAAAAGTTATGTAAATTCAGGGTTGCCATTGAAGTTTGTTAAGGGCAAAATCAAAAGAAATTGAAAGTTTTGGGCTGGTTAATATGGTGTGTAATTAAACCAATTAAATATTGGAGAATCAAATTAAAATTTGGTTGAAATCCAAGTAAAAAAATAATATCTTTTTATAGAGAACAAAAAAGAAAAGGACCAGATTACTCCATCTAGATAAACATGGGACATGTTGTCTGACTATTCATTTTCTTCATCCTTCTCCAACTAAAATTTATATATGATTAATTCAATTGGAAGTTCACATGAGATTAGTTATGAAGAGTCAAAATCCTATTATATATTTAATGCTTATTTGGTAGTGTAATTGTGGTTGTTTTTTAAAGTACTTTTCATTTAGAAAAGCATTAAAATTATATTTTTTTTATTTTTAAAAAATTATTTTTGACATCAGCATATCAAAATAATTTAAAAATATAAAAAAATTTAATTTAAATTTCAAATAAAAAAAATATTTTTTTTCTAAAAGTTCAATGTAAAACACCCCCTCTAACCTTGATCTCCATGTGAAGTGATTGTTTGGGCTCGATCCTAGGGTCAATAGTGATTGGGCTAGGGTTTGTCTAGGTTAAATCCAATGGGATATATTGATAGGTGTAGCGGGTTTGGGCTAAGTTTCCTCAAGTCACAAAAATAAATAAAGGGATAATAACTAGGAGGCGGCCCGAAGAAGAAAAACAAAAAAAAAAGAAAAGATGAGCAAGCAAAAATATTTTTGAAAGTGCAACTGCATTACGTAGCAGTAATAATTATTAAAAAAGAATTACATACTGCAATCTATTCAAAAAGAATCTACTTATTGTTTCTTCCAAATTTATTAATTTGCGTCTAATTAATTCTCTAGATGATATTCTAGTTGACGAATCATATTCACTTTGGAGCAGCAGCTTTTCCGATCGGTGACCTAGAGTCTCGAAGATGCTTCTCCCTTGAGAGTAATTTAGCCATCCTATACAATCAAAGAAAAAACAAAATAAAATCAGCAACATGAAATGAGATGCCACAGAAATCAGTATAATATATAGACTTGAGTAGATGTATACTTTATGAGAGCCTTCTCATTTGTCATCTCATGAGCAGGTTCAAAGACTCCAGAGTCTAAATTCACCCTTGATAATGGTTTTTTCAGCAATTTCTCACCCACTTTCACTAGATTCTCCAAATTCTCTTTCGTGGCAATATCCACGGACGAAAGTGCTCTGGTCAGTGTGTCGTCCTGCATTTCACACATATCTTATAGTCAGGGTTCTTCATTTTCTAGTTTTAAGATTTAGTTACTTCCTGGGAGATTATATATAATTTGTATCTTAGAATAACCACACGAGCGAGATATACACCTGAATTCGAAGATAATTCTCCTCGCAGCGAAGGGCTTGGAAAACAGTGGAAATGTGAAGATCAATCATGTCGCCACTAGCTTCTGTATACACATCCACTATCGGAGTAGAGTTCTCACTAGTCAACCATCCCAAGATACCCCACTTGGCTGCTTCATCAGCATCATACTTTTCTTCCGATTTTGCTGTACCAGTCCCCAAGGACAGCACCAGGAATCGACCATAATCCATAGGCGCTATGGGGAAGAAGTCAGGATTCTTCTGCGTGATTTCTTTGGAAACTTCGCTCATGGCAACTAAAGTCTGGAAATTCAAAGGGGAGTTAATGATAGGATTCATCAACATGGAATGAGTTCAAGAGCTGAAGATAAATGATAAAAGTACCGGATTATTTGCTGCCACACCACCATCAATCAGATTGAATCCTCTAACTTTGCCTGATGGGTCCTTGGTTTCGAAATAATGGGCAGGGAAGTAAGTTGGGGCCGCTGAAGTCCCGATGCAAATATCAGATAAAAGGGCATCCGTGGATGGGTTGTTCTTCACCTAAAGCATGAAGTAGCTTTAGGTATTGTAAGCACATGTGTTTTGCAGTGCGAAACAATTTTTCCCTCAACTAACATCTTAAGAGATGTGTTTGTATATGAAACGAACCTGATAGCTTGAAAAGATTATTGGCTGGAGGCGCTTGATGTCAAAAGTTGGGATCACGATGTTTGTCATGGTCTGGTGCAGGCGTTTATCTCCCAATTTTTCCTTGGCAATGCTATGCAAAAATTTGCCGTCGTATTTTGGTCCTCTCAAACTCGTGATCAGTTTTCCAGCAGAAGCGAATGTAGACCTATATATTGCCAGAGAGTATACAATTAGACATTTGAAGGAGAAGACAATAATAGTTTAAGAAGTACACCCTAGATATATAGTTTAAGACTATGATTTTATCTGGGATTATTACCCGTCCTGGGGAAAGATTTTAGGGCAGTTCTCAAGGTAGAAGTCAATGATGTCTTTTGCAGCAAATAAAGGGCGGTTTTGGTCATTAGGGGCAGCTAGCATAGCAGTCACGAGGCCACCCGTGCTGGTGCCTGAGATCACATCGAAGTAGTCCGCAAGTCTTGCGTCTGCACCATCCAGCTTCTACAATTTGAATAGCAAAACATACTGATCAGTAGTGCTAGCAAGATATTCTCAATCTTATATCCTGCAAGCAAGCGTGATATATTCTATTGATGAAACTATTAATAAAAAGGCAAAAGCATAAAACTACGAAACAAACAGCCTCGGTGGAAGGTTGGCAGAGGGTGCATGCAGGACCACAAGGTCCACCTGAGGTGGACCGAGGAATCGTTTCCTGTACTTTCTTATTCTATTTTGTATATCATAATGAGCTATCACACGCATAAAAAAGAAAAAGAAAAAGAAAAGCATGATCTTGCAGGTCTTTTTGACCAGCAACATGCGTACTTATATGATCGATTTGTAGACTACCTGAAGCTCGGACTCTAAAAATGCAAGGATAGTTCCTGGTATAATTCCTCTTATTCCACCTCCATCAATGCTAAGAACAGTGATTTGGTTTCCAAAAGTCGGTGGTTGAAGGGGTGATCTTAAAGCTTCCAAATGAGGGATCGAGGATGAATTCAAAGGCATTGCTAGCTAATACTGATCGAGAATCTAGATGCGGAAGAGCAAGAGGTGTTTAGCTTTAAACTTTCTGAGGGCCTTGGGAGATGTATATAGCTAGTACTGTTGTAATTTCCCAAAGGGAGTGTGGAGGTATTTATGGACTTCTGTGCTTCATGAAGCATGGAATTTTCAACTGAGTCAAGATATTTTACTCCCCCAAATTTAATCCTTTTCCATTTTCTTGGACTGGGTCAAATTTGAAACGGGTCCAATTATTCTCGTTATGCAGTTCTCAGCTGTCACGGAGCACGATATTATTAATATTTTATTTTATTTAATGAAGGTGGACCACTATCTTAGATAAGAAGGAACAATAGAAGATTTTAAATTTATAAATCAAACAAAAGATGATAATGAAATTAATAGTTTTTATGTGTTTTTTTATATTATTTCAATGTATGGATATTAAAAATTAAACAAATATATATTTGTTTTCAATTAAAGAATATATTTAAAAATCATCTTATACTAAATTATCAAACAAACATTATACTTTACAATAGAATCTTATATGGATTTAAAATAGTAATAATACTCTTTAATAAGTCATGTACGCCATGAAAAAACAGTCAATTACAAAGAAGCCATTATAATTGTTTTCATGTATGAAAAAGTCATCGGGCGTATATATAATTTTCAAAGGGAGAATTTTCATCGTGTGATAATCCACAATAAACAGGTAAATTGAAGAAACACGTGTCTGGAAAAATATCTTGCCCAAGTTTAACGAGGCTCGTTAATTATACAATTAATATATTTTTATGCAAAATATCACAAGAAATTTATTGTATGAGCAGTGTTCAAGGAATGCAACAAAGTATCTCTTTCCCATCCGATTCAGCTTTTTTATATTTGGCAACTGTTTGATCATATGATCGTACATTGATAGTTGTTTTTTAAAGTATTTTTTATTTAAAAATAGATTAAAATCATTATTTTTTTATTTTTTAAAAATTATTTTTGACATGAATATATGAAAATAATCTAAAAATACTAAATTTTTTAATTTAAAATAAAAAATAAAAATAAATTTCTTTTAAAAGAAAGGAGAGCATTTTCTCCTTTTGAGTACGGTATTGAATTAAAGAACCATGCATTCATTTTCTGTTCTTATCGCGCAAGAGCTTTTTCTCCTGGAATCGATCTCAGAAAAGGGATATCAAGGATCTTAGATGAGGCAGATAAAGATTGACTACTTTTTAAGCTTATATTTTTTTTCTTAATTTCTTTCATAGCCTCCATTATGTGCTTTTAAAAGTCTTATTAATCACGCACGTGTGCAATAACTTAAACCTTCTGCTGTTGAAATCAACATAATATAACTTCATCATGTTCAATTAAATTACATATCTAAACTAAAATATTAAAATTGATACAAAGAACCAAAAAAATATTTTAATCTTATAACAAGTCAATTATTGTTTTCAAATACAAGACAATGAAGGGATCATATAATGACGAATGAAATGTTTTTTTTTTCAAAGAAGCTTGATTTTCAAAATACTTTCCAAAATTGACATCTCTCTAATCTCATTTTAACAATTAGGCTTGTTAGAGCAACTCCAATGACAAAAGCCATTATGGAGAGCCAAATCTCTAAAAAGGCTTTTTGAATAGTATATATATAGCTTTTTTGTTGATGTGTATTCCAATGGTAAAAGTCATTTTGGAGAGCCATTTTTTATATTATTTTAAATATAGTGCAATTATTTTGTATGTAGTTTAATTATGCAATTAATTATACAATTAATAAGAGATATAATTAAATAATTGCTTTTAAAAAACCCTCCAACAATATAATTATTAATTTTGTATATATTTTTTTACTCTCTCGTTGAGATATTTTTAAATAAAAACAAAAATAAATATTTTTGATATAGTTACATTATTTTCTAATATATATATATATATCGCGCAGGAAGAAGAAAATTTTGGCTGCTATTTGCACGGGAAAGCTATTTTGGCTATCAAAATAGCTTTTTCGTTAGAGTGTAGAAAATTAAACAAACATGCTAAAAAACTAATTTTTTATTTTTGGTTCTCATGCGGTATTCCTGTTGGAATTGCTCTTAGACATGATCCTTTAAATTTATGATTTAATTCTAGAATTAAAAAAGAATATTGACCGAGTTTGCATAATACTTTACAGAAATGACATTGACACTTTTTTTTATCCTTCTTGAAAAGCCGAGCAATTAGAGTCAAGGCAATGAAGCTTGGGAAGAAAAGCAAACAATATTTATATCAGCTAAAGTGTAAAATAAAATATAATCAAATGATGATTTAATGAAATTCATCACCTCTTAATGATAAACACAAAAATAAGAACATTCAGATCAACTAAAAACAATGTTGCTCAAAGATAACACATAATTTAATGAACTTCAATAGCAATCGAGAGTGACGTTGTACTAGAAAAGCATATTGGTTTATCCTCTAAAATATATAGTTACAACACCTGAAAAATATTCTCATGTGAGTGCATTTGAATAAATATTAGAAAGAGGCACACCAAGTAGAATGATTATGGGATAATCTGTTTCAAAATTCATTAATTCAAAGTGCATTTCACCATAATAATAATAAATATGATAAAAGAAATATTATTGATGATGAGAAAACATTGTTTTTATAATCTGATTAGATGGGTTGAGAGGAATTAAATATCTACCCGGCCAACGTAAAATTCAGTTTGTTTTTTAATTCGGAAACTAAAACCAAAGTCTTTAACTCAAATAGTAATCACTTTCAACTGGAAAATTAATCAAGTGTTTGCATGTTATCATGTTGTTAAGAACTTGGATGTAAATAAATTGTCTTTGGTCTGCACGCGCGCGCGCGCGCGCATAGAGGCTTTCCTTGTAGCTTGTAGGTAATTAATGTTTGTGTTGAATTTAGATTACAAATGGTCAAGGGTCAGTAAGTGATTTATTCGCAGAATTAGGTGGGAATTTATATATTTTATCATAAAATAAAATCTTACCTCCTGACTTTGATTTAATCAATATGACGTGTTATGCTCCTAAGAACACGATTTCCTAATTCAAAAAACATAATTAGAAGTCCCCATGGAGTTACGAGTAGTTTTTAGGATGCAATTGTTGCACCTTGGCCTATTCAACAACGTGATTAAAAGTTCTTTAATTTTCAGTATTTTTTATGTGATGGATATTAAAAAAACAAAAAAAAACTTGGTGGGGAGATGGGGAGAGGATGATTGGTGAGCTTTTTTGCCCTTTACAGGTTTGGAAGCTTGGACTGTATTTGTTGGTTGAGAAAGCAGAGATGAAGAAAGCCAAAGAAAGCAAAGAATTAAATGAAATCACTATTTCAATTTACAGTAAAATAAATCTGGATGAACAGTGTTGTTTGAACAGTGTTTTCATGATCTAATTTAGCTTATAAGTTAATGGCATTATTTTGGGTTAAAAACCATTATTTGTGTTGGCAATTGGCAGACTATTTCAAAATTAAAAATAGAAGGTCGAATATTAAAGTTCTTTTTTCCCACACATATGATTACTATATCCTGAATCAAGAAACCACACACACTCTTGGTTAGCATTTTGACAATTTACATAGGCCATTAGCAACATTTTTTCATCAGCTTTCACATAGTTAACCTCCTTCTTTAGCTCAGGACATTCATATTGAAAATATCATAGCTTATAACAGTAATAGCACTCCATGGTAGCCTTGTCAAAGTTTTGTCTCCCTCGTCCTCTTCCTTTTCCTCTAAAGCTTCCACGACCTTCACCTTTTCCTCCAGATAAACTTTCATGAATAACTTGCAGAGCTTGTTCTTCTTCAATACAAGAGCTCATGCGTTATTCATGCACAAGCGAGCTACTTTGCATTTCGTCAATGGTGAGGGTATCTATATCCTTAGATTCCTCAATAGACATACCATGTAGTCAAATTTGAGAGTCAAGGATCTTAATATTTTCTCAATGATAGCAACATCTCTCAAGGTCTCACCATTTGCCTTCATCTTATTGGCTATGATAAGGGTTCGAGCAAAATATTCATCCACTATTTCTCTTGCCTTCATATGAAGAATTTCAAACTCCTTTCATAGAGCTTGTAGTTGTCCACTTTTGACTCTTATGGTACCTTGATATTTCTGCTTCAATGAGTCCCAAATATTCTTAGTCGTGTCTTTGTTTAGGATGGTTTCCAGAATGGAACAATCAATTGTCTAAAAAGATAATTCTTTTCTTTCAGGTCTTTTAATATTTGTTCTTCAATGGCCTTCTGTTGTCCATTTGTGAGCACTACTCCTACTGTTGTTGTCGGAATACCATGTTCCACCAAATTCCAAAACTCATTCAATCTAAGAAAATTCTCCATGAGCATAGCCCATTGTTCATAATGCCGATCAAATTTTGGAATCACTGGTTATACAAAGTTGCTGCTTTTTTACACCATGTTCTCACTGTGACACTAATTAAGTAGAGATGCACCGGGAATCATGTTTTTCGTTAACTCTTCACCTACAATCACTTGGTTCAATAGCTATGAAGAAAATTTTGATTGTACAGGTAATGATCTGGTAATTAAGAAGTGTAAATGGAATTCACAAATGATGCAACCAGATTCTTAGATAGATTGTTCACTTCTGTAAATCCTTACTTTTCCTTCTTCTATGTTATAGTTTTTATTTGAAATCCCTTCTTTTTTCTTTTCTATTCATTCTCTAAATCGCTAGTTTCATCCTTCTTCTAGATAGATTACCATATTTAAAAAAGAAAAATGACTATTAGAGGTCAAAGCATCGTTAATTCCCAGCAGCCATGCAGAAGGACAGAGTTTGAGATCTTGAAGATAAGATATCATGCCCTTGGCAATTTCTCAAATCAAACCTGATGGTCGTCTATGGGATTTAAGCAACATCCATTGCTGTATACACGTCTCATCTTTTTTGCAAAATGGTTTTGTATGATGTGGTTTCGTGCTGTTTATTTCTTTTATTTAATTAAATAGATGATAATGTTAACAGAGACCAAATAAGAAAAGATTACCGGGAAATATTGAAACAAACGAGAGAGTTGTGCAAGGCGTAAAACGTCTGCTAAGCTGCATGAACATTCACGACTTTTGAATTTGAAATCAGACAGGAAAATCTTCAATTTAAATGTCATTAGTTTGTGTCCGAAGTGTGTAACTAGGTAGCATAATTTTCTCTCACATGATTTCATGTCACTTCTAAGATTCCATTTTTACTGTTAGAAAAAATAATTCACATCGAATAAATAAGTAATGATAAAATAATATATGAAATTTAGACTGGAACGCCACTATATCTGTTAGAGTATGGCAATACATATTATGAAGCATACCAAAGGTATGAAGTGTGAATTCTATTGAGAATAATAATAGATTTAACTTTCCTTTCTCTCCTTCTCTCTCTCTCTCATTCTCTCAAATCTCTTTCTATCAAAAATGTTGTTCATCTTCTTTCTCGCCAATCTTTATAGTGCTTAACAATATCTACAAGCAAGAACCTGCACAAGAGGACAGGGAAATGGATGCCGAATTTATTGGTTTGACCCGAGTCATTCCACATTACGTTATCCAGGGATCTGCCGCAATTACATAAGATCAACGTGGGCTAATATTGTATATTTCGCAGCCTTAATGGGAGGGACAAGTTAATTCCTGAGCCATTGCAATATTTGATTCATACTGCTCAAACGAGATACTAGTCTACTTACTTGAGCTTTTTTACTTTCTGGCAAATAAAAACTGTTCAAATTATCATTTAATGGAAAACTTCCATCGTATTGCCACCTAAGTTTACATTTTGCCTTTTATAATGGTAGCTGAGATAATGACTCTACTTTTTCGGCCACCAAGAGATTAATTTAAAAATAGAGTAAATTTAATATTATTATATTTTTTTAAAATATATTATAAAATTATAGTGATTTTTCAAAATTTAATAATATCACAAAAATTCCTTCTTATATCCAAAATGCGCTTAATATTGAGGGAATAGTTAGCTTAAAGTTGAAGAGATACTTTTTTATATACAAAATGTCATCACTCATTTTTGGGTTCTTCTCAAAATTTAGCCGAAATAAAAATAAAAATAATAAAAGGAGGCTGACGTGGTGTTAGAAGTTTTGGACAAATTCAAGAGCCCGATTGTATCTCTATTGTATTCAAGAATGAAGAAACATGCATATTCAAGGTCAAAATAAATCATTATCTAACAAGTTCGTCTAAAAATTAAGTTCAAGAGCATAATTAGATTTTAATAGTCCAATTTAATTTAATCATGAGTCAAAATAAAGTCTAGTTATGTTTAATAAATAATTTAGGTTCAATTGAATGATTTAATTAAATGCAAGAACTTAATTGTACTTTAAATTGGTCAAATTAATTTTATTAGGAGCATAATTGTTGAAAAAATAAATTTGTGAGCCTAATTTAAGCTTAATATAGATAATTGGAATATTTAGAGAACAAATTTAATTCTTACCAATTTAACTGGTTGAAATTAAGGGCAGAGTTGCAAGAAAATCAATGTTTCGGGGTCGATTAGAGGTTTAATTAAAAAAATCCTCAGCCAATGACTATTTTATAAAAGGCATCAAACTTTAGGTATTCACTTGGCTGAAATCATGAGTGAAATTGAAAAAAAAATCAAAGTTTACAGATCAATTGAGGGTCCAATTGCATAAATCTTAAACCAACGACCAAAGTGGAAAAGATGTGTAAATTCAGGGTTGACATTGAAGTTTATCAGGGACAAAACCAAATGAAATTGAAAGTTTTTTGTCAATTTAGGGTGTAATTTGTTAAGGAACTATCTCACCTAAAAGCTTAAGCTTATAGGTGAGGCCCCAAAATATGATTATATTATACTCTAACACCCCCCTCAAGTGAAAGCCTTTTGGGCTTGAAACTTGCACAGGCTCACATTACCTTGTGCTTGATTGTTTTTATCAAATAGAATGGGGGTGGTGAGATTCGAACTCGTGACCGCTGGGTCAACAAGGCTCTGATACCATGTTAAGGAACCATCTCACCTAAAAGCTCAAGCTTGTAGGTGAGACCCCAGAATATGATTTATATTATTCTCTAACACCTGTTAAGGAACCATCTCACCTAAAAGCTCAAGCTTGTAGGTGAGGCCTCAGAATATGATTTATATTATTCTCTAACACCCCCCCCCCCTCAAGTGAAAGCCCTTTGAGCTTGAAACTTGCATACAGACCCATACTACTTTGTGCTTGATTTTTATCAAATAGAATGGGGGTGGTGAGATTCGAACTCATGACCGCTGGGTCAATAAGGTTCTGATACCATGTTAAGGAACCATCTCACCTAAAATCTTAAGCTTATAGGTGAGGCCACAGAATATGATTATATTATACTCTAACATAATTAAAGTAATTAAACATTGGAGAATCAATTAATCTTTGGTTGAAATCCAATTACAAAATATCATCGTTTTGTAGATGACAAAAAAAAAAGGGACCAGATTACTCTATTTAGATAAACAGAATACTTGTTGTCTAACTATTCATTGTCTTCATCCGTCTCCCACTAAAATTTGTGTATGATTAATTCAATTAGAAGTTCGCGTAAGATAAGTTATGAAGAGTCAAAATCCTATGATATACTTCATAACAAGGCGGCCAGAAGAAAAAAAGCTAAATAGAATTTAAACAAAATGAGCAAGCAAAAATATTTTTGAAAGTGCAATTGTATTACGTAACAATAATAATAATTAAAAAAGAATTACATACTGCAATCTATCGAAATAGAATCTTCTTATTGTTTCTTCCAAATCTATTAATTTGCGTCTACTTAATTTTGTAGATAATATTCTAGTGGACGAATCATATTCACTTTGGAGCAGCAGCTTTTCCAACTGGTGACCTGGAGTCACGAAGATGCTTCTCCCTTGAGAGTAATTTAGCCATCCTATAGAAAAACAAAACAAAACAATATTAGCAACATGAAATGAGATGCCACAGAAATCAGTATAATATATAGACTTGAGTAGATGTATATATACTTTATGAGAGCCTCCTCATTTGTCATCTCATCAGCAGGTTCAAAGACTCCAGTGTCTAAATTAACCCTTGATAATGGTTTTTTCAGCAATTTCTCACCCACTTTCACTAGATTCTCCAAATTCTCTTTAGTGGCAATATCCACGGATGAAAGTGTTCCGGTCAGCGTGTCATCCTGCATTTCACACATATCTCTTATAGTCAGGGTTCTTCATTTTCTAGTTTTTAATTTCAATTACTTCGTGGGAGAATATATATATATATATATATATATATATATATATATATATATATAATTTGTATCTTAGAATAACCACACGAGCGAGATATACACCTGAATTCGAAGATAATTCTCCTCAGAGCGTAGGGCTTGGAAAACAGTGGAAACGTGAAGATCAACCATGTCGCCACTAGCTTGTGTAAACACGTCCACTATTGGAGTAGAATTGTCACTAGTCAACCATCCCAAGATACCCCACTTGGATGCTTCATCAGCATCATACTTTTTTTCCGATTTTGCTGTACCAGTCCCCAAGGACAGGACTAGGAATCGACCGTAATCCATAGGCGCTATGGGGAAGAAGTCAGGATTCTCCTGGGTGATTTCTTTGGAAACTTCGCTCACGGCAAGTAAAGTCTGGAAATTCAAAGGGGAGTTAATGATAGGATGCGTCAACATGTAATGAGTTCAAAAGAGCTGAAGATAAATGATAAACGTACCGGATTATTTGCTGCCACACCACCATCAATCAGATTGAATCCTCTAACTTTGCCTGATGGGTCCTTGGTTTCGAAATAATGGGCAGGGAGGTAAGTTGGGGCCGCTGAAGTCCCGATGCATATATCAGATAAAAGGGCATCCGTGGATGGGTTGTTCTTCACCTAAAGCATGAAGTGGCACGTAGTGTAAGCACATGTGTTTTGCAGTGTCAAACGATTCTTTTCTCAACTAACACAGATAAATTTTAAGAGTTGTATTTGTATACATAACAAACCTGATAGCTTGAAAAGATTGTTGGCTGGAGGTGCTTGATGTCAAAAGTTGGGATCACGATATTTGTCAAGGTCTGGTGCAGGCGTTTATCTCCCAATTTTTCCTTGACAATGCTATGCAAAAATTTGCCGTCGTATTGTGGTCCTTTCAAACTCGTGATCAGTTTTCTAGCAGAAGCAAATGGAGACCTATATATTGCCAGAGAGTATAAAATTAGACATTTGAAGGAGAAAACAATAATAGTTTAAGAAGCGCTTGATAAACGATATCTGGGATTATTACCCGTCCTGGGGAAAGATCTTAGGGCAGTTCTCAAGGTAGAATTCATTGATGTCTTTAGCGGCAAATAAAGGGCGGTTTTGGTCATTAGGGGCAGCTAGCATAGCAGTCACGAGGCCACCTGTACTGGTGCCTGAAATCACATCGAAGTAGTCCGCAAGTCTTGCGTCTGCACCATCCAGCTTCTACAATTTGAATAGCAAAACATACTTGTCAGTAGTGATAGGAGATGAAATCATGGAGTATTTTACACGTATAAAAAGTAATTAAACATTATAGTTATATACTGATATAGCTAAACTATTAATATCAATTTTATGTCCTGCATGCAAGGACTGTGATATATTCTTTTGATGGAACTATTAATAAAAAGGCAAAAGCCTACGAAACTGCATGCAAGACACCAAGTGGAGCAAGTAATCGTTTCCTGTAGTTTCTTATTCTATTCTATTTTATATATCATCATGATCAGCTACAAACCCATGAAAAAAATGCATGATCATGAAGGTCTATTTGCCCTGCAACATACGTCCTTAAATGATCGATTTGTAGACTACCTGAAGCTCAGACTCTAAAAAGGCAAGGATAGTTCCTGGTATAATTCCTCTTATTCCACCCCCATCAATGCTAAGAACAGTGATTTGGTTTCCGAAAGTTGGTGGTTGAAGGGGTGATCTTAAAGCTTCCAAATGAGGGGTTGAGGAGGAATTTAAAGGCATTGCTAGCTAATACTGATGGAGAGCGTAGAAGCGGAAGAGTTGGCGGTGTTCAGCTTAAACTTTCTGAGAGCCTTGGGAGATGTTTATAGCTAGTACTGAAATCTCATTATGTTTTCAAACTTGTAATTTCCCAAAGGGAGTGTGGAGGTATTTATGGACTTCTGGGCTTCATGAAGCATGGAATTTTTAATTGAGTCGAGAGATTTTACTCCCCCAAATTTAATCTTGTACAATTTTCTTGGACGGGGTCAAATTTTGAACGGATCCAATTATTCTGCCCTTCTCGATATGCAGTTCTCAGCTGTCACGGACCACGAGATTATTATTATTTTATTTTATTAAATGAAGTTGGACCTCTTTGGTAGATATGAGGGAACAATTGAAGATTTTAAATTTATAAATCAAACAAAGATGAGAATGAAAGTAATAGTTTCTTATGTGTTTTTTTATATAAATTCAATGTATTGACATTAAAAATTAAAAAAAAATATTTGTTTCAATTAAAGAATATATTTAAAAATCATCTTATACTAAATTATCAAACAAACATTATACTTTACAATAGAATCTTATATGGATTAAAAAAAAATAGTAATAATACTCTCTAACAAGTCATGTACGCCATGAAAAAACAATCAATTACAAAGAAGCCATTATAATTGTTTTCATGTATGAAAAAGTCATCGGGCGTATATATAATTTTCAAAGGGAGAATTTTCATCGTATGCTAATCCACAATAAACAGGTAAATTGAAGAAACACGTGTCTGAAAAAATCTCTTGCCGAAGTTTAACGAGGCTCGTTAATTATACAATTAATATATTTTAATGAGAAATATCACAAGAAATTTATTGTATGGGCAAAGTGTTCAAGAAATGCAATAAAGTATCTCTTTCCCATCTGACTCAGCTTTTTTATATTTGCAAGTTGTGTTGAATAGAGCAAGCAAATTCTTTAGCGTGCCTCTTACTTTATTACCACCATTAATTATAATTTAATGAGGCGATGTCATTAATGAAAGGTCATTAATCAATTTCTTATAGTTGAGTAATGCATCATCAATCACCTTAGAATTAACCAGTGCTGTCTCGTTCGTCAGGTCCGGCCTTCGCACGAGGATAGCGAAATAGATAAGGAAAAATTATATAGTATTGTTTAAAATCTTGTGTTACTAGTTAATTTAAGTATTTATTTAGATTTTTTGTGATTATATTTATCAGTAATCTTTTTTGTCCATTTTTTGAGAATTTTGTGTTAAATATAAATGAATAAGAGTTTAGAAGGCTAAGCCGTCGAGTGTTTAGATTTTTAACGATTGGATGATCAGAGCGTAAAAGAGAGAGCTTTTCTCCTTTTGAGTACGTTATTGAATTAAAGAAGAGGAATTTGTAATAACCATGCCTTTATTTTTTGTTCTTGTTGCTCTAAGAGCTTTTTCTCCTGGATGTCAAGGATCTTAGATGAGACGGTGTGGGGTTTCTACAGGGGCAAATAAAGATTGACTACTTCGGGATCGACAAGGTGGAAAACGAATGCAAGCAAAAATGAACGCTCAAGAAATTACCAAAGACTGCTTGATGAAGATCGAAAATGGATTTTTTTTACTAAAGAAGACCCTGTTGACAAACAAAAATCAATTTTAGATGTTTAAAGAATGAATTGAATTATTTCCAAGGCTTAATCAAATTTATTGAGAGTTTAATTGCAAGATAATTGACTTTTTAAAGCCAATTTAGGCTCTCATTATAAGAAATTAAAGTTTAAGGGTCGAATTGTAATTTTTAAAAGTTAATTTTGTCAAATCAGGGGCTTTGTTGCATGAATTTTAAAGTTTGATGGATAATTAAGGACTCAATTGAATAAATTTAAAACCAATTACCAACTTGTAAGGCACACAAGACTTCAGGGTTTGAAATTGGTGAAATCAAGGGCCAAATTGATTAAAAATAAAAGTTTGATGATCAATTAGGGGTCCAATTGAATAAATAAAAAACCAAGAATCAATTTATAAAAGGTGCTTAAATTTAAGGCTCGCATTAAATTTGGTAGAGGTGAAATTGCATGAAATTAAAAATTCAGAAGAAAATTACAGGTAAAATATAAATAAATTACAAAAATAGAGATTAAATTGAAGTCCGCCAAATCCCAAATTAAAAACTCTTATTTGTAGGGTTTTGCCAAAAAAACATCATTCAAGATACTATACATCTTTTTCTTCGATAGTTTTAACTGGTCGAGTAGAAATTTTTAGGTGAATGAATATAGCATTTCATACCATTCTGAAGGTTGTAACCACAATCATTCAACTTAGAAACACCCTCTTAATAACCTTATTTAAATGAATTAAACGTTTACATCTCATGTTCTCCAATGATCTTAACAACATCTTATCCCTGATCAGTCATTATTGTATTCTTTAATGTTATGTTGATCAGGTTGACACTTTTAAATGAATGAATATGTAACTACAAACCTCTAAATTAAGAAAGAATGGATCCAATCGAAAATCATCCCCTTTATTAAGTTCAGATAATCTCAAGCAATGTTGACATCGAGATTACTCCAACTAAGCCACGAAAGTGACCAACCCAATCAGTTTTGAATGAGATATTTATTTGTAAAAAACCATTAACTCTCTTTTGTGTTCACATTTAAAAAAAAAACATATGGTTGTTATCAAGGTCTTAAAACCTTTTTCTCAAGATCAAAAGGCTAGAAACATTTCACCTTCGCCTTTAAGTTTGTTGTAAACCACCTAAATCCAAAACTATTGTTTTTGTAGTGAAATCAACCTAGTTTTGGTTTGTGAAAACCCTAACAAACTCATTTAGAAGCTTTGAATCAGTCTACAAAAAGAGAAGTAATTAGAAGAGAAAGAGGGGAAGTGACGGCAAAAAAAGGAGGATTTGTTTAAGGTATAAAGGATTCAATACTAATTTCAAAGCCTAAAAAAGGTTCGAAGATTTGGCTTTGTTAGGTTTAGAGACAAGAAAAAAGAAAAGAAACAACAAAAGCATACTCTCATTGAAAATAGCAAGTTTAAAAGGTATACTCCTACAAACATTGAAGGTGGAGTTTATGAGGCTTGTTGGATCTTTTGTTTACTATATAATGGAATTTTTTTAATATAATAAAGTGAAGATTGGTATCCTAGCATGTTAAGATTGCATTTTAGTTTGATTGGAAACCTGCTGGATATGGCAGAAAGGTTTTGGCGTTCTTTTTTGTTTTGTTAATGCATGGTTTCAAGCTCCTGAGTTTTGGTTTAATCCTATGTAATGTTAAAATGTCAATTTTGAACCTCATATTGGTCAAGCATGCTTGTGTTTTGATTTAATAGTTTTGAAAAATGTAATGTATGTTTATGATGATTTGTTATTTTTGTTAGTTTCTTTTTATTAAATTATGCTTCGTGTTGATAATATGATTTTTTGGAACTAAAAGGGCATGTTTTTAGAGGCCTAAAGTGACCATTCTGGGTTTGATAGTAGTTGGCTCTATTTTGGGCATTTTTGGGGTTTATAAGGAAGTATTCTTCATGTTCTTGGGAACACTGATATCTTAGCTCTATTATATAGACCAATTTTGATCCATTTATTTGCATATGACCCTTCAAAAAACTTGATAACAAATAATCTAGGGTTAAACTGTATCAACAACATGTATTTATGCATTTAGATTTTGGTTTTCTTCCAACTAACCAAAATATATTTTTGATTAAATTGTGGCTTTTGAGTGATAATCGATGGGTTTGGATGCTTGATTTTTTATCTATGCATGCTTGCAAATAAAACCATGCCTTTGTTTGCTTGAAATCTAGATAGATTGTTTTGGGTTTCCTTTTGGTAGGTTTATGCTTGAATGTTTTTGGTGTTGTTTATTTTTTTTGTGTTTGATCCTTTTTTCTTAAGTTTTTTTGTTTTTCTAATGTTGAATCTATGTTGTTTTTTGTTTGTTTTCGGTTTAGATTGATGAGGTCAACCTAGTCAGATTAAAATTAGGTCAGTCATAAGGCCCTCTTCAGATGGCAATTTCTTTTTTTTTACTACTATGTTTTCTTCAGGTTAAGGTGGGGTTGACAAGCAATTTTTAGGCTTATTTTGGGTAGTTTTATTCCAAAAATATATAGGTTTTGTCAAACATGGCCTAATAATAATATATAAATAAATAAATAAATAATATGTTACATACAAAAAAAGTAATAATAATAATATTCTTTCAAAAATACAAAAAGTCATATCTTGTGTAAAATACATGATTTTTAGTATTTTCACACACAAAAAGCATATACTTGCATGCATTTTGAATTTAATAAATTATTTTATTGAATCCATGAGAATTTCGTCAATATTTCAATAATTGCTAAAATTCTAATTCATAAGAATTCTTTATCAATATTTCGGTATAAGTGTTGGACCTATAACTAGATTGGTGTTTAAATATCAAGAATTTACAATAAAATTTTCAGAATTATTCTAAATATTCACCAATTTTAATTGAGAATATTTTTTATCACAATATACAAGTTATGCAAAACTCTTGATGAAATAAACAGGATGATTATATGTCATTTCCTTTACAAAGACAACAAGAGAAATAGATTTAATAAATAGGTTATGGTGATCTAGGTCTCTGAAACCCTCAAAACTTTTTAAGCTTGTAATTTTTTTCTTTCTTTCATAGCCTCCATTATGTGCTTTTAAAAGCTTTATTAATCAGGTAAGTGATCTAAACCGATAAATGATGCTCGCAAAACTTAAAGAGCTTTTTCATAATAGTCGCGACTTCACGAACTAAGTTATTGGTTATTATGCATGTTAATAAAGTAAGTGCTGAAAAATGAGACAAATTCTCAATGAATTCTTGAGTATTTACTCAAACCTCTTGTTGTTGAAATCAACATAATATAATATTTTAAAATCGACACAAAGAACCATAACAAAAATATTTTAATCTTATAACAAGTCAATTATTGTTTTCAAATACAAGACAATCAAAGGATCATATGTATTGAATGACATATGGAGGGGGGTTTTTTTTTATCAAAGAAGCTTGATTTTCAAAATACTTTCAAAAATTGACATCTCTCTAATCTCATTTCAACAATTAGACTAGTTAGGCATGATCCTTTAAATTTATGATTTAATTCTAGAAATAAAAAAGAACATTGACCGAGTTTGCAAAATACTTTACAGAAATGACATTGACACTTTTTTTTATCATTCTTGAAAAGTTGAGCAATTTGGGGCAATATAAACCTAGGGAAGAAAAGCAAACAATATTTATATCAGCTAAAGAGTAGAAAAATATAATCAAATGATGATTCAATGAAATTCGTCAAAGTTATGGCAATGATGGACATCTTTTAATGATAAACAGAAAAATGAGCATATTCAGGTCAACTAAAGACAATGTTGCTCAAAGATAACCTATAATTTAATTAACTTCAATAGCAATTGAGGGTGACATTGTAATAGAAGGGCATATTCATTTCTAAAATCTTGGTTTTAATAAATATTAGAAAGAAGCACGCCAACTAGAATATTTGTGGGATATAGAATAATTGTGGGATAATCTGTTTCAAAACTCATTAATTCAAAGTCCATTTCACCATAATAATAATAATAATAATAAAAATGATAAAAGAAATATTATTTTTATAATCTGATTAGATGGGTTGGGAGGAATTAATTGCAAAGGAAAAATGATTTTTTTTACAAAGATAGTAAACAACAAATCAAAGAAGAGAGTTCAGCAAAGAATAAAATATCTGCCCGGCCAACGTAACATTCAGTTTGTTTTTTAATTCGGAAGCTAAACCAAAGTCTTTAACTCAAATAGTAATCACTTTCAACTGGAAATAGAGATTATTTTTTTATGTTATTCAAAAAAGTGTTGAGATTGTATCCCAAGAAACTTAATTAACTGTTTGCATGCTGTCATGTTGTTCAGAACTTGGATGTTATTAAATTGTCTTTGGTCTGAACGCGCGCAGAGGCTTTCCTTGTAGCTTGTAGGTAGTTAATGTTTATGTTGCATTCACATTACAATTGGTCAAGGGTTAGTAAGTGGTTTATTCGCAGCTAGGTGGGAATTTATATATTTTATCATAAAATAAAATCTTACCTCCTGACTTTGAACTTGGTGTTCAGATTTAATCAATACGATGTGTTGTTATGTTCCTCAAAACAAGATTTCCTAATTAATTCAACAAACATAATTAGAAGTCCCCGTGGAATTAGGAGTAGTTTTTAGGATGCAATTGCTGCACCTTGGCCAATTCAACAACGTTATTAAAAGTTCTTTAATTTTCTGTATTTTTTATGTGATGGATATTAAAAATAAAACAAAATCTGAAAAAAAAATCTTTTAATTGTTGCTGAGCTTCTGTTTTTTCCTCTCTTTTTTAGCTAAAACTGGATGTACACGTGCTGAATTATTATTCGACAGAAAACATTACAATTTTACTTTTATATTCACTATATTTATGTTCAGAACAAATATTTAAAAGAGTTAATGAGAAGTAAATTTTCTACCTCTCCGAAAAGCGAAGTAGCGAGAGTACTGAAATTTTAGATTCAGCTGGCTTGTATGGCGGCGCTTCGAAAAAACAGTAGACGGCAAATTAAAGAAGAGAGTTCAGCGAGGAATAAATATCTCAAAGTTGTTAATTCCAAGCTATCAATTCCGTTTCATTCCAGCCGGATAGAATATTTTGTGCTGTTAAAAAATCTAAGATAAAACAATATTGTTTTTGTCTCGATTTTCATTCCGGCCGGTTCCGGAAATTCTGGTCGGAATGTCTCGGTATCGTTCCGGGTGTGCCGTCCTGGCCTTAAAATTCTCTTTATTTTGATTAACTTGTGATTTATTTTCTAATTTTGAGATTATGTTTGTTTGACTTTGTGTTTATATTATATAATTTAAAGTTAATTTATCTTGAATTTTAATTATGCTTGTTAAATTAATATTTTAATTTTATATATATATATATAATTAATTATATATGAATAGTACAACCCAAAATGACACGTCAAAATATTCTGAAACCAGAACATTCCATTCCAATAGAAAAATCAGAACAATAACCATAACAGTATTAACAAACTTGAAATATCTGTCAGCCCAACGTAACATTCATTTTTAATTTTAATTCGGAAACTGAAGCCAAAGTCTTTAACTCAGACGTCATCACTTACACCTGGGAATACAGATTTTTTTTAATGTTACTTAAAATGTGTCGAGATTATATCCCGGGAAACTTAACTGTCTGCAGATTGTGGAGAACTTCGATGTTCATCAATTGTCATAGGTCTGCATGCACGCGCGCACACAGGCTTTCCTTGTAGGTTTAGGTAAAGACCTGCCACTCTTCTGGTTAGTGAGTGGTTTATTCGCAGAATTAGGTGGGAATTTTTATATTTTATTTTTATCATAAAATCAAATCTTACCTATTTACTTTGAACTTCGCTCTCAGATTTAATAAATACGATGTATTATGTTCCTAAAAACACAATTTCCTAATTCAACAAAGACAATTAGGAGTCCCCGTAGAATTAATTAGGAGGAGTTCTTAGGATGAAATTGTTTCACCTTGGCCAATTCGCAACATGATCAAGTGGGTGTTTGGGAGTGTTTTTAAAAAGTGTTTATAAAAAGATTTAAAATTTTTTATTTTTATTTTAAATTAAAAAAATTCAGTATTTTTAAATATTTTGATATGCTGATATTAAAAATAATTTTAAAAAATAAAAAATATATTTTAATATATTTTTAAACAAAAAATACTTTCAAAAATAACTACAACCATACTTCCAAATTTATCCTCAGTGTTCCTTTAGATGAGTTCGTGCAATTGTTGTTTTTTTCCATTTTGTGGAGATAAAAATGGATGTACACGTGTTATGTATACTTTTTGACAGAAAACATTGCAATCATACACTTATATTCATTATATTTATGTTCATTGCAATCATACACTTATATTAATTATATTTATGTTCACATCAGAGATGTTTTAAGGGTTAATGATGAAGAAACTTGTTGAGCTTGTCCTTCTTTATTATTAAAAATCTTCCTTATAAGAAATGTATAGCGACGTTGTAGATAAGATCAGCAGAGTTATCATCTTTTGAACTATAGATAATCCTCATACGCTCCCTCAAGATAGGCATGCTGGTAGCTAAGCCTATATTTGCACGCCTATCTTGCTGACCATCGTCTGAAATTTAACACGAGGAAGAGGTTTAGTTGGACTATCTGCAAACTTATCATGAGTATCTTTTTTTTTATTCAAATAAATTCATCTAAGGTGTACTTGTAGATCTAGAAGATTATAATAAATCAGTAAATCCCCGATTATTTGATGTTCTTATAAAAAATATACACCTTGATTAGAATTTGAGATCTAATATACAAATTTCATTCATGAATGCATGATAAGATTGAGACTAGATTGAGTAGCACCAATGTTATGCTGTGTAAATAATAAAATACAAGGAACAAAGTCTTTAAGTATATTTCCTCAACAATATTATTGAACATGGTCTCAAGAGTGGTGTCATTATAGCAAAGAGTTTGCGATTTACGCAATAAATCTCAAATTTGAGTCAGACATACATTTTTTATAAAAAACTGGAACAACCGAGTTTTGTTCACTCATCTAAATCTATATAATACATTTTCCGAAGATAAAATTTTTTGCATCCAAAAAAATATATAAAACCTGTCTTTCTTTATAATCGAAACTCCTTTATACAATGATGTGGTTGATACAAATTCAAAGACTGAATAAGTTACACAAAAATATTTTTGTATGGTGCGCTATGCTAAGGACAAAAAAATATTTTTAAACACAAAACCAAATATATATGCCTGGGCTAAAAAAATTGATAGCCCAATACTTAGAGAATTTAGGCCCTGATTTAAACCCTTCAAGTATTGAAGACGTAGCAAGCCAATCTAGTTTCAGGGCCCATTAACCAAAAACTATTAATTATTTAACCTTTCAAGGGCCCATTAACCAAAAACTATTAATTATTTAACCTTTCAAGGGCCCATCTGTTTTCAGGGCCCATTAACCAAAAACTATTAATTATTTAACCTTTCAATGGCATAAGAAATTAGCAGTCTGTGTCTTGCTCACAAAGTAAAGCTCTCAAGAATAATTTGTCTGGCTGGAGAGAAAATAATCAGGAAAAGCAAAGTAGAAAATATCAGGAATGGAGAGATTGCAAAGAATGTTTGCAGGCGCAGGAGGCGCGTTGGGCCATCCACCACCAGATTCTCCAACACTTGATTCCTCTGAGCAGGTCTACATCTCCTCCCTTGCACTCCTCAAAATGCTTAAACACGGTACGTTTTTTTCCAAATCCAAAACCTATAGATATAGCATATTTCAATTTTAGGTTTTAGTTGTTGGCTCGGTGTTGATTTGAATTTGAACCTAAAATCTAGGGTTTTGGATCTGAAATGAACTTTGGGCTTACGGTGATCTTTTTGAATATTTGAGGAGTTGTTAAGAATTGGGTTTTTGTGTGGATGTGGATATAGGTAGAGCTGGGGTACCGATGGAAGTTATGGGTCTGATGCTTGGAGAGTTTGTGGATGAATATACAGTTCGCGTTGTCGATGTATTCGCAATGCCACAAAGTGGTACTGGTGTGAGTGTTGAAGCTGTTGATCATGTGTTTCAGACTAATATGCTTGACATGCTTAAACAGACTGGAAGGTATTATTTTTCTTTTTCTCTCAATTTGATTTGGATGAGGTTGTGTCGTTGTTTTTGGATATAGTTACATTATTGATTTGGTGTTTGGTGTTGCAGGCAGGAGATGGTTGTGGGTTGGTACCATTCACATCCTGGATTTGGCTGTTGGCTTTCTGGTGTTGATATAAATACCCAGCAGGTTTTGCTTATGTTTATGCTTATAGACATAGCATTGGTATTCTTCATGCTTAGAGTCATTAGTGAACTTTACATTGATGTTACAGACAGTCCGAAAATGGATTATTAGATTTAGCCATTCAGTGATTATGATTGGTTTACTTGTGTGTGTGTGTCCAGGCTTGGGAGTAGGGGATGGGATGACTGTACCTTCTGATTCTGTGAACTGCCTCATTTGGAAAGAGAGAGAAAAGTATGCCT
This sequence comes from Salix arbutifolia, assembly GCA_025169955.1. Lineage (NCBI taxonomy): Eukaryota > Viridiplantae > Streptophyta > Magnoliopsida > Malpighiales > Salicaceae > Salix > Salix arbutifolia. The sequence goes on along the minus strand of CM045915.1, from coordinate 2,880,196 downwards.
AAAACAGGACATCTTGATAACAAAAGTCCAATTTGAACTGTGATCACATGGTTTAGTAAAAAAAACCTTAGGAAATTGTGGATGACGATGCATGACATGGATATAAGAAGCTTGTTGATAAGAAATGACTGGGGACTCTTATTTTGCGGAGTGCCATGGTGACCTGGAAGATTGAGTATTCTTCAAATGTGTAACTTTTTGTTTGTTTGTCCAAACTAATAGGATTGTCCCCCTGTTTGGGATTTAAATCTCAAACCCCCAAATGCTGATAGAATGCTCACTTTTCCATCTCTTCTAATAGTCTCTCACAATTGTGTTTTAAGTAGATGCTAAAAATCATAATGTCCTCTCCTGTCTTTTCTTCCAATCTCGTATGGATATATACATGTCCAATTCTTCCACAAGCTGTATCAGAAAAAATTCAGGCATGGTTCCTTCAGAATGCTCTTCGTCCACTTTTATAATTTCGATTCAATTCAGTATTGCCACAATGCTAAGACTGTGTCAGTGGAGGCAAGGATTTTTTAATGAATGTGGCATTTAGCCAATGCCTTGAAGCTGGTCTTTCTGAATCAGGATAAATTCTTAATTGCAGTGTTTTTTATATGATTGTTGTTTGTTTCGGTATTGTTGCTGCTATCTGAACTGACTGGTTTATTGTGTTTGATATTAACAGAGTTTTGAAGCTCTGAATCAACGTGCTGTGGCAGTGGTCGTGGATCCGATCCAGAGCGTTAAAGGAAAGGTGGTAATTGATGCCTTCCGTTTGATTAACCCGCAAACAATGATGCTTGGCCAAGAACCACGGCAGACAACTTCCAATCTCGGGCATCTGAATAAGCCTTCTATTCAAGTAAGTGCATAACAAAACTGTTTGTTTTCCGCAAACTATTTATCTGTTGCATCAAGATCTGATATGGTTTGCTTGAAATTTTCAGGCGTTGATCCATGGATTGAATAGACATTATTACTCAATAGCCATTAATTACAGAAAAAATGAACTTGAGGAAAAGATGCTTCTTAATCTTCACAAGAAGAAATGGACAGATGGTTTGACACTTAAGCGATTTGATACTCATTCAAAAACCAATGAGCAGACTGTTCAGGTGAGCAACTTTAATGGGAATTTCTGTAATCTATGTTCAGTTGTTTTTATCTCGTCTTTTCATCGTGGGAGAGGGTGCACGTGATTTTCAGTGTCCTATTGTAAATGATCATGCATCATGAATTTCCCATGTTGGAGGTTAATTCTAGTTGAGGACCATTGCAAGTAATCATGACTTGTTTGCCATTACTCATCCAACTTTAGTGCATTGCCATTTGTGGAGTCATAGCTTGTATTACTCATAACATATAGCATTCCATTCCATTACTTATCCAACATTACGGCAATTGCATCATGATGGGGTAACATTTGTTAACTACCTTACCTTCTTATCATCAGGGCAATGCCATTTGAATGTTTGATTGCCCTTTGAATGTTTGCAGTCTGGTAGGCATTAGTTAAATACAGTAATATCCCTTTGAATGACTTGAAATTGCAGGAAATGCTGAGCTTAGCTATTAAATACAACAAGGCAGTGCAAGAGGAAGATGAGCTGCCACCTGAAAAGCTGGCAATTGCGAATGTGGGAAGGCAAGATGCGAAGAAACACCTTGAAGAACATGTCTCAAACTTAATGTCTTCCAATATAGTTCAGACATTGGGTACTATGCTTGACACGGTTGTGTTCTAGCTAGAGCTGGCCTCACATTTCTCATTCTGTATTCTCTGTTTCAGGTAGAATTATCTTGGTTCATAATGTACTTTTTGGTTTTCTCCATTTCATTGCTTGTTATGGTGTACTGGATGGGGGTGGATTTATGGAAGACAGCCCAATCACTGGATTGATACACTTGTGTTATTATCTTCTTCATGATTTTAGATCGTGGGGTGCTCCTTCTGGGCCTCTGTTTGCATGCTGCTGTTTTGTTATTTTGTTGTTGAAGTTACAATTAGCAAATCAAAACGTTGGTCCATTTCTTGGATTCTTTCTAGCTAGAACTCCTGATAAAAAGTTAACTACAGTGTAACCATGATAAATTAATACCTTATTTTTAACCAGTCTTGACTTTGACTTTAGGTCAGCTTGGGAGTTGATGTTTTTCAAATTGTATTTTGTTTATAAATATATTAAAATATTTTTTTTAATTTTGATATTATAACATGCCATGAAAATATCAAAAATAAAAATAAAAATAAAAATATTTAAATCTTTTCAAAATCATTTTTGAAATATGGTGCAGTTACTTGGGATCAAGGATCAACGTGATAAACTAATAATAAAATAATATATTTGAAAAAAAAAAGCATAAATAAATAATTTTTTTACAGAACTAGATATATTGCTTTTAGAAAGTATTAACTCTAATATTACTTGTTTGTAAAATATGACTAATATTACTCGTTTCATGTTGAAATTGATATTTGTGTAGATTTGTGACGGTGTGGTCATGGGGTTAATATTGTTTTTAAAATTGTTTTTTTTTGGAAATATATTAAAATTGCGTTTTAAAATTTTATTTTTAAAAAATCATAGTTTGTATTAGTACATGACTAGTATTGTTCTTTTACAATACAATAAATGCTACACCAAAACTTTTCAATGCACCTGATTGTTTTTGCGTTTCATCCATGACGTTGTTATACTGTGATATTGCAATTTTTTTAAAAGAAAAAAAATAAATGGAATAATGATAATACATAACTGGTAATGTTTATATATTCAGTACACAGAACATGAAGAGTTTAATGTTTTGAAAAATAAAAAATACCTTGACAAATTAATTAGCGTATAATTTAATGAATGGTTAATTAAATAATATCTTCGTTAAGCATAGAAAGAAACCGATTGTTTTCAACCATCTACCGCACAAGGTTATGATGTTATCATCCACTTGTGCAGCAGCCCAAGTGCGGGAGTAAATTATGGTTTTGGTGCTGCTGCCATTAAGGTCAATATCAGAGAGACTTTTCTTTAGTCGTCGCAAGTAAAATGACAGAGCTTCCATGGCAGCCGAGCAATGAAATGCTTTTCTACGAACTGGCTGGCAGGTGGGGCATTATTTCTTTGTTATTTAGCCCGATTTATGGCCTTGTGAACGCGTTTATTTCAAAATCGCTTTTGAAAAGCAGGACGAACACGTTACAAAAAGCAGGCCCTGGTGAAAGCAAACTTTTGATTTTTGAAAGCTAGTAATGGAATGGAAATCATTATGTGAATACAAATATAGATTTGCCTTATTTTGCGGCATAAATTGACATAAAGAGTAGTCTTTTCAACAAGTGAAAGCTCTGCGCTCTACAGCAGGATCCCTACGTCTGGTTGATGAAGGAAGCCAGGCCCTTGAACATGGTCTTTGCATTCTCGCCGTCAGGATTATGGATATGAAAAACGTGATCTTCTCCTGGTATTTCCATAAACTCGGCGGTTCCTTGCCACTCACTTTTCACCAAATTTTCATAATAAAGCCTTCCTCTATCCCGAAGTATGTCTTTCTCTGCAACAATAACAAGCAGTCTCTTACAAGCAAGACTCTCTACACTTGGGGATCCTTCTGTGAACGGGTTAATAAGTGGATCATCGCATCCTTTCTCCGACGGGCAAACCAGCAACCACCAGTTGTCCACCATTGATTTCCTCGCCTGATCTGTCACTTCTACGCCGATCGGATCTTTCCCCCAGAAATAAGGAAAGATCATGGCGATGGCTTGAATGTTTATCTGTTGACCCAGCTCACAGTCCTTCAGTTTCAATGCGAAGTGATGTGCCACGTTAGCACCACAGCTATCTCCTGCCAGGAACACTCGCCCAAAGTCAACGTAATCCTTGAGCCATGCCTCGCTGCCACCGTCTTCCTTAGCATGGGCAGCCACCCACTGAAGTGCAGCCCAGGAGTCGTCATATGCTGCTGGGAGAGGATTCTCCGGGGCTATCCTATAGTCAACTGAAACAAGAACGATGTTAGCCTCAGCGACTAGCCTGTTGAGGCTGTTGTGGTACTTGGGATCAGCGGCTGATGAGATGAAAAAGCCTCCACCGTGATAGTAGATCACGAGAGGAAGCTTCCGGTTGCCTTTTGCTGAGTTGGGACGGTAGAGTCTGGCTGAGATACCACTTTCTGGTACTATCACCGTGTCTTTAGACAAAACTCCGGTTTCAGGATCTAAGCCAGCATGAGAAACTTCTGTCCCAGCTAGTCTTTCGATGGTCCCATCTTTGTACACCCGAACGAAAGGGAAAACGTCTCGAGCTATTTCTTTGCTCTGATCCATCAAAAGAGAGAGAATGAATGCGCCGCAGGAGAGCTTCTAAATTCTAATACCAGAAGACAGTGATGATTTTTAACTTGGCAGAGAGAATGGAGTTTGTTTATATCGGCGAAAGCTGGGATTTCATATGAATATTTTAATTCTGTTGACCACGTTGGCTTCCTCCCTGATAGTTATTTGGTATAAATCACTTGGTGTCCTGAACGCTCTGGCCTAAACCGGTGTCCTGAACACTGGTCTAAACTAATCCACACTAGTACCGGTTGGCCATATACAGGAAGAGGTCAAACCCTTGACTTTCTTTAAAGGATGAGAGTGCCGAACCACTCACACCGTGCCCTCTTGGTTCCTCCCTGATAGTTGACATGCCTTTTCACAGCAGGACTCAATTCATATCGCATTAATAGTCGCATGTGGGCAGCCAGCACGATTCATTCATATATATAAACTTGTGTGGTGTTTTTATATTAGCTGGATAACATCACGCGTTTACTGTTGATTTTTTAATAATTTATTTTAATCTTTCAAGTTTTATTTTATATCATGAATTTTTAGTCAATGGTGAAATTAAAATAAAAAAACTAAAATGAAAATAACACCAAACATGAACAGCGAGCGAGAAATTTCAAGAAAAGCACAAAAATAATATAATTTATGCAATTAAGATTCTCTGAGGTTTTAAAAATTTAATTTTGAAACACAAATTTACTTGTATTATTTTTCAACCTATAGTTAAAGAAAGAAGTGCTGTCGAATTCTGACAATAAAAAAGAAAAGACTTGTCGTCTTTCGTTTAAGAAAAATAAAACCAAGCTCGAGTCCGCGAGCCTACACCAGAAAACCCCCCGCGCTCCTGAGTCCCCCCTTGCAGTGGTCCAAGCACTCTAGGTCTTGGGCCCGAGAACCTTATCTTTTTTGTTTTAGTCTTTTTAAAGGGTTAAATGGAGATTTAAGAAAAAATATTTTTGACCGGTTGTGTTCATGGTCTGAAGTACACGAGTTAAACCACAACACCCAAGATAAAAAAAAAAATTCTAATTTTGATTTTCATTAATTTATATATTATTTGAATGTCTTTTTTCTTAAATAATTTTTAAACTCATAGTTCAATTATATCTTCTTTGTGATTTTTTTTTCTTGTTTAGACATGTTTAGATAGAGATTTTCTTTAATTGTGTCGTGCATATTTAGAGTTTTGAAAGATTATTCTAATTCATCTATATTTTTTTAATTTTTTATATAAATGAACTTTATTCTTAAGATAAAAAATAATTTAATTTTAGATAATTTTTTTAATGTGTACAGCGTGTATAATATTGTTTTTTTTTTTTTGCTTTATTTTATTTAATTAGTTTAACATGCATGTCTATTTTGAAAGAATAAAATTTTAATTTTAATAAACAAACTCAATAAGCACATTCAGATGAATATTCTGTCTTGCTAGATTTAATATTTTGTGTAGTTAAGATGTGGTTGACTAATGAATAAAAGTTGGTGGTAGTTGGCTAGTTGAATTGATATTACATCTGTCACGTCCCAGCATAATCTTGATGACTTACGTAGTTAAACTAAAAAAATTTATATTTACTTATCAAATTTAGATGACTCGGCAACCTTATTTGTGACTTGGGAAGTTAGTTAATTAATAACTTAGTTAACTAGATAAAAATCAATATGGTTAAAATTATATATATATATATATATAATATAATTTTGAATAATAATAGATTAAAAGGGTGTTTGAAAGTGTAGTAGTGGTTATTTTTTAAATTATTTTTTACTTGTAAATATATTAAAATAATAGAAAATTCAAAACTATTTTTTAAAATAAAAAATATATAAAATTGAGTGGCAATTCAAGTCTTGCACGTTAACATGACAATCTAATAATTAAGATTCTAAATAGAACATAAACCAAGTTGAGCAACAACATATAATCAAGTTCTTCATGGTTTACCAATTGCGCCTTAAAGCTTTCCATTCCATTGATCTTCAACCTCATTTATGTACCAAAAATATTTCAATCCCATTAATAGAGATGGGGATCACACTTTTCATCTTCTAATTTTTTTTCTAATGATATTTTATTTTATTTTCCCAAAATTTCAGCTATTTTAATTGGAAAACAAAAACTACCACATCATTTAAGAACTAAACGTGCAAGACATAGGTTTAGTTTTATACACGGTTTAGCATTCAAAAATATTTAAAAGTAAATCATTCTTATTTAAAAATATTTAAAAAAAACTTTAAAAAATATCCACTATTATTCTCTAAATCTCATACTTTTTCTGTCTTTTTTCCTAAAAAAATAATTTGACTAAATGAGGCTACCTACCAAGAACGTGTCATCTAAATAACGAGGCTACCTACCAAGACCTTGCTTATAGATAAAGAAAGAAAATATTATATGGCAGTCTACAACCTAGGAACTATTCCATAATTATGTTAAGAAAGTGGAAATGGCAAATATCATTCAAGACACATCTAGTGGTCCAAAGTCATGTTTTAATAGGGTTTTGTTATTTTTTAAGTAAAAAAATATATCTAAATAACTGAAATTGATTAAAAAAATACAAATTGTTTTTTGTCCATCAGGTTTAAACCACCAAGTTCGTTAACAAGAAGATCGAGATAGATCACGAAACCTAATTCTCAATTAACTCAATGTTAAATGATAAATTTAATAAAATAATAAGGAAAAGAGCAAAAATAAACTTAAGTAAACCGAATCAGCTTGTCGAACTCGCGGTTTAAGTAATGAGTTTATAATAACCAATATAGGATAACATTATAAAAATAAATTAAAAAATATAAAGTGTAATCTTCAATAAACCTATTGCTAAAAAAATTAAATAAAGAATGGATTTGAAAAGAAAAAAAAAACAGAGAAAAATATTATTCGATTTAATAGTGTTATATAAAAAGATGTAAAATAAAACCTCCTCCTTTTTTATTTATTTTTTAATTATCAAGAATAGCTTTTTCTCTGACAAGTTGTTTAAAACCAGTTATATTCTATAATTAGTTACATTTTTTAAGTAGATTAATTTGAATTGATTTTCTTAAAATATTTTTAAAATTGTGGAATCTATTTGACTGGGCTAATGAAGCAAAAACATTTATTCAACTTATTCTCTTTTTTTTTAAAAAAAAAACTTATTTATAGCATATAGCATATACTATAAATCTATAATTTTAGAGTGTTTATGAGATTAATTTCTAATGAGTCAATTTTTATAAATCTATAATTTTAATTAATTATAGAATTTATTTATATTACTGAAAGCTTTTTCAATTACTAAAATTGAACAACAGTGTTTGTTTTTCTCGAACTTCACTTTTTTATTTGTTAATATTATTTGACTGCAATATAACATGAGTTCACTCAACAGGAACACACCAGAAACTAAAACTGAAATACACAAATATTGCTGAATGCTGCACAAGCACAAGATCACTCGGATGATCACTCGGATGATCACTCGGACAAATAAATGGCCAGAGCAGATCCAAAAAACCCCGATTAATAAAAGCCTTGCCATCTGGATAAACCGCCTCCGATCCTATAGGCACCGACCCTCAGAAATAAGGGTGTACCAAAGCAATCCCAAGAAGTCCAATATCAAGCCCCAGCTCAGGATTCCCAGCAGTCAAAGGCAGATTGTGAGAAATATGAGCACCAGAACTACTGCCACCCAAAAAAACACGTTGAAAATCAGCATTGTTATTTAACCAAGGCTCAGGTCCATCTCCATTGGAATGGGAAGCAGCCCATGGATCTTCATATGCAGCTGGGATAGGCTGCTCCGGAGCTTTTCTACAATCAACAGAAACTACAACAGCATTAGCTTCGGAGACGAGGTTGGTTACAAAGTTATGGGTTGGAGAATTGAAGGGCGAGCGGACAACAAAGGCTACTCCATGGAAATAAACAAGGACGGCAAGTTTTTTGTTCGGGTCTGTGATTTTAGGCAGGAATAGGCGAGCGGTGATGTTGGATTCTGGGACAAATACAATATCTTTCGATGTAACTACCGTGATGGGATCGGTTGAAGGTGGGGTAAAATCTTCGGGTCTTAGAGGGTGTTTTGGATTATGCTGTAACTGGAGATTACAAAAAAAACATCTTAATCTAATGTTTGATTAAGTGTAAAAGCATAGATATGTCATGGATCCCACATAAAAAATTGTTATGAAAAGTCGGCGCAAGAAAAGCAATTATTAGCTGTTTTTCTTTCTTTTCCCTCCGGGAGATGGAGGGAGGGGGGAGGGTTAATATATTTTTAATATTAAAATAATATAAAAATTAATTAAAATATAAATAAATATATTATTAATTAAAATATAAATAAATATATTAGAAGGAGATCACAATATAATTTTTTCCTCGCAATTTTAATTTTATTTCAGATGATATTTTACTATATGTTATTTCGGGATCGCAGAGGCCTTCACGTATGGATTTAGTTTGTGATGAAATTACAAGTAGTTTGATGGGAGAATAAAAACAAGTGTCTAATTTATTTGAATTATTAATTATATATTATTATTATAATTATTAAATATTAAAAAAACAATATATATACACACACTTTAAAGTAATTTCACAAGTTGACAACAATATAAAAATCATGTTAACCAAACACACGAAACTGATTTTTATCAACCTCAAACTCAACCACAATTTTAACCAAACATTTCAAAATTTATTTTGAATCGCAGTTAAAGTGTTGTTGTGTGGTCCCGCACCATGTGATGGTTGGATCACCACATTTGAATTAAAAGAGGTTGTCACATCACATAAAAGGACAGTAATGTTTTTAACCGAATAAGAGAGAGAGAAAAAGAGAACCGGGAGAAAGAAAAAAAGTGATGGTAGTTGAACAGTCCATCTACTTTCTTTGATTTTCAGCTCGTTCACCGTTAGATCGGGCTGAGATTTGGACAAGAGCTTCTAAACACATTAATCTTCATTATGAACGGTTGGGTTGAAGATTGGAGTTGTGAAAGCTGGTCGTTTTGACAGAAAACAGAGCTGTCAGTATTGTGAGCCTTTTCTCAAACTTTGTTATCTTTAATCTTGTTTTATTCCAAGAATAAGTTGTTCTTGATGATATATGTTGTAGCCCTTAGTTGAATCTGAGAAAAAACATTGTAAACCCATTATTTATGATAGTGGAAGTTTTAAGTGGACTATGGTCCTATGGTTTTTCCTGCATTGGATTTTCCACGCAAAAATCTTGGTGTTGATGTGTGTGATTATTTGCATTATATTGTTAATTGTTTGATCCCATTATTTTGATTGCACAAAGAGAGAGAAAAAATTGGGATTTGTGAATAGTAATTCATTAAATTGATACCCGATTGTTTGAGTTATTTTCCTAACAAATACTTTTCATGAAATTATTTTTTTAAAATCTCTAACTGCAAGAATAAAAATAATATCAAAGACAGTCTTAAGCTCTCTACATGACCATCCTTGTGAACTAGTAGAAGCGTCGGGAGCTCAGAGACTACTTCTTGATTGCCTGGCTCCTTGGAATTTGAGAGAGATTGAGGGAGGCTTTGATTGATCTCTGTACTTCCCCTGTCTTCTCTACTCAATTTCATCAACCAGCTACGTCAACAAAAGATGGGACATTCTGTTGCAATGATATGAGATGTTTCTCGTTTATGTACTTTTTTTTATAATCTTGCTTTGATTCTATTTTTGTTTCTCCCAATCAACTTGCTTCCTTATTGATAATGGAAGTGCCTTTATTCTACTGATCACCGGGCAATTCTTATTGCATTAATTAAGTCACATATTGGGAAGCCGGCAGGATTATATCTTAATTACATTTTTATATATAATTTGCAAGAAATTTAGCACGAAAATAAAGAGGGGGGAAATCGAGTAAATAATGTTGAAATGTTTTTTATTCCTTTTCTGAAATCTTAACTTTTCAAAGAGCACGTGAAAGAATTACCATGCCACTACAATATATGCCAATAATAATAATGAAAATTTTGTTTGGCAAGTAAAACAAGACAAGGATTATTTATTAATAGTAGTTGATTACCGAATAGCACGAGTTCATTACAACATGAAAAACGTTCAGACAAACTAAAATCCAAATACATAAATTTTGCTGAGCACTACTCAGGAAGAAGACGATGCCGTACATTAATACGATCATGGCAAAAGCAAGAGCAGGAAGCCCTCCCTCTATCAAAATCGAGGCGCATCACTCTTGAAGAAAGCAGCCAGTCTTTGAGTCAACTCTTTAGATTTCTCACTTTCCAGGTAATAACAATGGAATCCGTGATGCTCTCCTCGTGTCTCAAATATCTCAGCCACACCCATCCATCCACTTCGGCTCAATGCCTCGTAATAAAGCCGGCCTCTATCTTTCAGCACATCATGCTCGGCCACGCAGACCAGCACCCTCTTGCACCCCAAGCCTGCTAGGCTTGGTGCACCTTCGGCCACTGGATTAACCCGTGGATCGTCATTATCCGGGTTAGATGGACAAATAAACGGCCAGACCCGATCCACATAACCGCGATTGACTAGAAACTTGTCATCTGGATAACCCGCCTCCGATCCTATAGGCACCGACCCCCAGAAATAAGGGTGTACCAAAGCAATCCCAAGAAGTCCAATATCAAGCCCCGTCTCAGGATTCCCAGCAGCCATAGCCAGATTGTGAGCAATATTAGCACCAGAACTATCACCACCCAAAAAAACTCGGTGAAAATCAGCATGGTTATTTAACCAAGGCTCAGGTCCATCTCCATAAGAATGGGAAGCGACCCATTTGAGAGCAGCCATTGAATCTTCATATGCAGCTGGGATAGGGTGCTCCGGAGCTTTCCTGTAGTCAACAGAAACAGCAACAACATTGGCTTCAGAGACAAGGGCGGTTACATGTTTATGGAACGGCGTAATGAATGGTGAGTTGATAACAAAGGCTCCTCCGTGGAAATAAACAAGGACGGCTAGTTTTTTGTTCGGATCTGTGATTTTAGGCAGGAATAGGCGAGCAGTGATGCTGGATTCTGGGACTACTACAATATCTTTCGATGAAACTCCCGTGGTGGGATCAGTTGAAGGTGGGATAAAATCTGTGGGAACCAATCTCTCTACATTGCCATCCTTGTGAACTCGGAGAGTCATTGGTAGCTCAAAGACTACTTCTTGTTTGCTGGACTCCATGGAATTTGGAGAGAGATTGAGAGGGGCTCTGAGTGATCTCTTCACTTCCTTTTTATCTTCTCTATTCAGTTTCAGACAGGTCCGTAGGCAAAAGATGGGATTTTATGCTGCCATGATTGTCTTGTATTGGGTCCTTTGAATTTTGGAAGAGCAGAGGGACTAAGTGATAAATAACTGTTATATGGTTGTTGAGACCTCTCCTCCTCCTCATGATTTTAAAGGGGTTTGAATTGATTATTTTTCGAAGATAGAACAAAAAAGAAAAGAATTTCTCAAATATAAATCAATATTATATAAATATTTTTTATTTTTTAAAAAGTTATACTAATTAAAATTGACTTTATTCTTATCTTGTTCATCATACCGTTAAATAATTACATTGGGAAAGAGTATCAAAGTAAACTTGTTGAATGTTGAGATAGAAGAGACCATTCACCTTACAAAAAGGCAAAAGCACGAAGTCCTCTGTGAAAGTAGGGATGACAATTAAATTTGATATCGACATGAAAAGATCTAAACGGGTATTTTTTTTATAAAAAAAGTGTAATAAATAAAATATAAATATTTTAAAATCCAATTTAAAATCATGACTTAAACCTAACTCGTGATATACATTTCTATTGTATAGATACATACATACATAACATTTATATTTTTATCTTTGAAAAAACTTCCTCTAAGCATATATAAGAGGTGAAGAGAATGAGAGAGCAAAGAGTGTCTGAGAGATTAATTTAAAAGCACGATTTTACCCAAAAAACAAACACTATATATATATATATATATTAATAGTATTTGATTACCACATTACATGAGTTTTATTACAGCAGGAAACTCGTTAGAACAAACTAAAATCGAAACACATAGATATTGATGAAAACGATGTCGTACATTAACATGATCATAACAAAAGCAAGAGCAGGCAGTCCTTCCTCTATCAGAACAGAGGCTCATTTGTCTTTATAGAAAGCAGCCAGTCTCTGTATCAACTCTTCAGATTTCTTACTCTCCAAGTCTCGAGAGTAGAATCCATGACCCTCTCCGAGCGTCTCAAATATCTCAACCACACCCATCCATCCACTTCGGCTCAAGGCCTCGGAATAAAGCCGGCCTCTATCTTTCATCACATCATTCTCAGCCACACAAACCAGCACCCTCTTGCACCCCAAGCCTGCTAGGCTTGGTGCAGCCTCGGCCATCGGATTGACCCGTGGATCGTCGTTATCCGGGTTAGACGGACAAATAAATGGCCAAATCTTATCCACGAAACCCCGGTTAATTGTCGCCTTGTCATCTGGATAACCCGCCTCCGATCCAACAGGCACCGACCCCCAGAAATAAGGGTGTACCAGAGCAATCCCAAGAAGTCCAATACTAAGCCCCGGTTCAGGATTCCCAGCAGCCATAGCCAGATTGTGAGCAATATTAGCACCAGAATTACTACCACCCAAAAAAACACGTTGAAAATCAGCATGGTTATTTAACCAAGGCTCGGGTCCATCTCCATTAGAATGGGAAGCGACCCATTTGAGTGAAGCCATTGAATCTTCATATGCAGCTGGGATAGGGTGGTCCGGAGCTTTCCTATAATCAACAGAAACAGCAACAACATTAGCTTCGGAGACAAGCTTGGTTACAAGGTTATGGTATGTTGTAGTGAAAGGCGAGTTGATAACAAAACCGCCGCCGTGGAAAAAAACAAGGACAGCAAGGTTTTTGTTCGGATCTGTGAGTTTAGGGAGGAATAGGCGAGCGATGATGTTCAATTCTGGGACTACGACAACATCTTTTGACGAAACTCCTGTGATGGGATCGGTTGAAAGTGGTGTAAGAGCTTCGGGTATTGGTCTCTCTACATGGCCATCTTTGTGATCTCGGACAACTTCTTGTTTGCTTGATTTCATGAGTTTGGAGAGAGACTGAGGGTAGGCTATGGTTGATCGTTGTCATCTTGAAAACTTTACTTGCAAAGTAGAGTTGATTTTAAATTCACTGTAGTTTAGTGAAATTAATTAACTAACCAGTCCTTATGTTTTCAGAAATAATACATTTAATGTATTTTTTTTCTTAAATTCATTTATAACTTTATTGCTTTCATTTATTTCATGCTATTTTTCGATTATTTGTTATTTTTTATCCCATAAATAAAAAGAAAAAAAACAGATGAAATGCAAAGATTGATGAGAACAAAATGTGTTTTTAGAATAACATATCAACTAAACTTTTTCAAAATTCTCAAAACATATACATATGATATTATAGAAAACAAATATTCAAAAAAATTATAACAATAATCAACTGATATTATCAAATAAAAATTATCAAGAAGCTCAAGTGCTAAACTATTAATTCGAGATATAATTCATTCATTTAATATCATAAATCTATTATATTTTTTTTCTTTTTATCAATTTTCTAAGCTAAATTAACTAGGGCACTAATTAAAATAAAATAAAATAAAATAAAACAAAAATTCTCGAATAAATATCAATATTATATGAATAAAATTTTTAGTTTTTAAAAGATTATGCCTATTTAAATTCACTTGAAATCTCAAATCATTTAATTTATTTAACCCAATTACGTAAAGCTTATTATCATAGCGGGAAGGAATAAAGTTATATTTAGCACTGTGTTTCAAAAGTATTTTTGAAAAAAAATAAGAATTCTTTATTTTTAATTTTAAATTAAAATTTTTTGGTGTTTTTAAATTATTTTTCATATGCTGATATCAAAAATATTTTTTTAAAAAATAAAAAGCATCATTTTAATAAATTTTTAAATAAAAATCACTTTCAAAAATAATTTCAACCACAAGTAACAATTTAACCTCTTTTAACTATCTAGTAGTTGACTCGGTGATATAAGATTAGAACTAAGGAATTTGTTCTTCTTATAGTTTCAAATTCGAGTCTTGTGATTATTAATATAATAATTATTAAAAATTTATATAATTATTAATTTTAAAATTTATAGAATTAATTAAGATAATATCGGAGTTATAAAAAAATATTAACCTCCTAAATGCTGAAATAGAAGAGGACTGATATTTATCGTACGAAAGTAAGAGCTGGAAGTCCTCTGTCAAGTAGAGGCCCATCAACCCAACCACTCCCATGATGTCAGTATTATTTGGATACTACTATCTATACTCAGAATCTAACATTAATTATAAGTATTTAATATATAATTATTTATATATAGATATAGATATCAAATTTTGAAACTTTTTATTATGAATCTAAGAAGTGGTGAGCTAACAGTTTGCTCGGAAACAATTTTATAATACAGAGGTCATCTCTAATGGTCAAAGCTCACGTCTCTCTAGCACTGCTGGCGCGAGATGACGGTTAGATTGAAAACAATTTTATACTATAATTAAGCTCGATTATTTAAATAAACTGATTTGGTTTGGTAATTATTTTTTATGTTTTAAATATATTTTAAAATTTCCAAATTCATTTAACTTCAACTAGTAAAAATAAATTTACTCGACTTGCTCATCTTTTTTTAGTGTGATGTATAAATATATAAAAATATGTAATTTTAATTAATTATAGAATCTATTTATTTTAAATACAATCATGTTACAAAATACTTCCCAGGAACATGAATCACTCCTGACAAGAAAATTCGAGTAAAGCGCTTAGCTTACAATGGAACAAAAATGGCGGAATATCATCGAGCTGATTTGGATCTTCCCATGTTTCTTGCAACAATCATGCAAAGTCAGATTAAGGTTTTCTAAACTGATATCTTCTGAGACTTCACTGTCTTGCCTCAAGGCTCGCAGCTTGCTATCGTAAACTGCACGAGACATCGAGTTCCCGAGGATTTCCCAGGCCTTCTGCACCTTCATAAATCTATCATCCGATTTATCTCCAGGATCAGATGCCTGGCGTGGATTTTTCAATTTACCAGGATGATAATTGAGTATGGCAGATCGGTAGCTTGTCCGAATTTCGACATAACTAGCATCTTCTTTTACAGACAAAACATCGTAGTAGGTTTCTCGGATTGAATTCTTCCAATGAAGCATGGTTCAATGCTGCTATTTACATGGTCCAATATTCGAATATTTTTATCAGATAAGACAATTTAATCTAAACTAGATAAACATTGACACAACCCTAATAATTATAATTTTTTTAAGTCTAATAAACAATGAATAAGGTATGAATATTATCAAATTCAATATGAAACCCACTGAACCTAATCCAAAACCCTGACAGCCTAACCTAAAATATATATTTATATAATATAAATATATTTTTAAATATTTAGATTTTTTTCATACAATATAATATGTGTATACACATACTTTAATATTGATATAAAACACACTTATATATAAATAATACTTATCATTATCATTTTATTATTTATATATATATATATATTAACTATTTTAATTTTTATTGATTAATAATAATAATAGACGATAGACACTAATGAATACATATTTAAATTTTTTATCTGATAAATAATAAATATGATATAGATATAAAAAAATCTGGTCTATAGGTAACCATTACCATTCTTAATTTGTATACTACAATAATTACTATAAATTAGATGGACTAATTGATAATTAACTATTAAACTGTAGTTGAGATCTCTCCTCCGCCTCCTGATTGGAAAGTAATTTGATCTGACTAAGGGCCATGATTGCAATCCACAAATATTTGGGCCCAGCCCATAGAAGACCCAAAAAAGTGCCCAAAGTTTCAGTGCTCTTCACATTTTGCCTTTCCAATTTTCCTCTCAACAAAAATTCTCCCTGCGAATCACCAAGGAGCTTGATATCAAAAAAGAAGAAAAAATGGAGAAGATGGGAGCACTGAGAACCATATACAGGGCAGCCTGCCTTAGATCTTCGCGTTCTGCTGCTATTAGCCACAGCCAGCTCCGTCACCACCCGGCTTCTCGATCTCTTTTCACTGTCTCTGCGCCTTTAACTACTCCCAAACGCATTCCTTGCGGTACTTCTTTTTGTCTTCTCTTTTAGATTCCATTTGAAGTTATGAATTCTCACTTCGTGTTATTGTATTTTATTCTTGGGTTTTCTTTTTGAGGTATAATTTGATTAGTTCTGCTTTAATTTTATTGGTTTTTGAGCTTTAGATAAAGGGATTATCTTTGAAACATCTACTTGTGCAGCCTTGAAGTTTTAACATGCTGTTATTTGTTTTTGAGCTTTAGATAAAGGGATTATCTTTGAAACATCTACTTGTGCAGCCTTGAAGTTTTAACATGCTGTGTGTGTGTTTTCCCGTTGTATTCTGTGTTATTTGCTGATGCACAATTGTGGACTGGCAACTTCAAGCAGCCACATGGATTTTGCTATCGGGTCAATTCATGATTTTTATTGGTTTATTTTGTCGGGAATGTTTTGCGTGCATTTTTTTTGCATAGATGATGGATATGAAAAGTTATGCTCGACACTAGAAGTAATGGCCCTTGATGCGATCTTGCTTTGGGGTGCCAATGCTATACCATTTCTGTGCTTTTATATATCTGGATATATTGAATGATGCCATGTGTTTTTTATTTTTATAGAATACGTTGTGAAGTGTGGTGGATTTCGTAGTTTGACAGTTTGTTTATGCTTTGAACTTGTTTTTTGTGGTGCAAACCAACGCAGATTTCAGGTCTCCTTTTGCGATGAGCATAGGAAGTTCACGATCTTTTAGTGAGGATGTAAGTCACATGCCGGACATTAAAGATCCTGAAATTTTAAATGTTTTCAAGGACTTGATGGCTACGAATTGGGATGAGCTCCCTAATGCAGTTGTCAGTGATGCAAAGAAAGTTTTGTCTAAAAACACTGATGACAAGACTGGCCAGGAGATCTTGAAGAATGTTTTCCGTGCAGCTGAAGCTGTTGAAGAATTTGGTGGGAAGATCATTTCTCTGAAAATGGAACTTGATGACATCATTGGATTGAGTGGCGAGGTAAATTTATATGGATTTTCATGACTTCTTGTTTTCAGCCATCTCAGTAGTTCACACAATTTGATGGCTGTATTATTCTGCAGAATGTAAAACCTTTGCCGGAGTTGCATGCTAATGCAATTCGTACTTTTTATCAACGGTATGCTGCGTATTTGGACTCATTTGGGCCTGATGAGGGTTATTTGAGGAAGAAGGTAGAGACAGAGTTGGGATCAAGGATGATATACTTAAAGATGAGATGCTGCGGCCTTGGCGCTGAGTGGGGGAAGGTACCGAAACTTGTTGCACCTTTTTGAATGCCACAAACTTTGCTACATGATCTAGCTGAATTATATTAGTGTATGCTAGCAAAAACTACATACTTTACAGCACTTGATTTGTCCATTATTTGCCACAAAGCATCATACTGGGTATATGTGATAAATATGGCCTAGTTTATCTCACAAAACAAACATGTGACAGGCATCAAAGATCTTTACAAGCTATATGCAGCTGACCTTTCTTCTTTCTTGACAAATAGTGTATATCTAGCGATAACCTAGTAGTGCTGACCACCTAGGACACTCTCAAAGGATGTCCAGCCTTGAGCTTCTTCCTTCTGCATTTGCAGTGATCCTACAAATGAATTCAAAGTCAGGTGTCCAACTTTCTAAATTATTACTTTTCGATGCAGGTTACTGTTCTTGGCACTTCTGGGATTGCTGGCTCTTATGTTGAGCAAAGAGCTTAGGGCTGCAGTTTGGAAAGATTTGAGCTTTCAAAATTTTGAACCATGTTTTTGAATAGTTGGAGACATAATGTGGAATTCCCCTGAAAAAAATATTTCAAGTTGAAGCTCTTGGTTGTTGAATAATAGCTTATCTATGTTGACAATGTAAAGCTGCTGTTTCGACCATTTGTTAAATTTCGTATTACAAGTTTCCTTCCTTGTGATGGTTAATAACAGTCTTCCAACAATGTTTGTATGATAAAATAAGCTATCGTTGCAATGGTTTGGCCATGGGCAAGTAAATAAGGCGAAGTTTCTCCCTTGGTTTGTACTTTTAACTGGTTTGATGATCCCTTTAACTTGGTGGCTATTATTTACTCACCGGCATGAAAATCAGTGGTGTAAAACGATGAGTGATGTTTTGACCATGAAATGGCTGGATGTCGCTTGCTTGACAGCTCTCTACAACGAATAGATTGCTTATTGATATAAAAAAACTAAGGATCAGATTTTGATGACAGCATAGTGATTGGTGCTTATGGACTCAAATCTGCTTTAAAGTATATAGGGCTGTTTGGGACAGCTGTTGCTGTAGCTTTTCAAAGTGTTTTTCGTGTTGAAATACATCCAAATGATGTTTTTTTATTTTTTTTTAAATCATTTTTGACATCAGCACATCAAAATGATCTAAAAACACCAAAACATATTCATTTAAAATGAAAAAAAAAAAATTCAAAAGCTGCGGCATGGCTTGAAAAAAGCCGTGCCAAACACCCTCACAAAGACGGAAATTGATCTAGTTATCACATGCATGACAACAGTTGGTTTTTCTTCCCTGATTTATACAGATGCTGATGAATACGATTGAACTTTCTAACCTTTTATTTTGTTACGAGGAGGGCTGGTTTTTGGTGAGCCAAGAGCAAGCTCGCCAAAGGGGTATCGTTTAAAAGACAACATATTTGTTTCTCTTGCTGACATGTTTGGTATTTTTTACCAATTTCATAAACTTCGACGCTGCAGATGAGAGCATCACCCGTGAATTATGCAATCACCAGCTATAATTTAGAGGAAAGGGTTTCTCATAACCAAGATCATATTATTTACTATTTAATCTTGAATTACATGCGTACTTTCCATTACCAACAAGGCCAAAAAAAGGATGAAGGATGATCCAACTCTCAAGCTATCTTGACAGATCTCGCACCTTTACGCCAGGACCAGGATTCAGAAGGCGATTTGGGCAAAGGTGGAAGTAACACAGCCTTCCTGCATAGACCAAATGGCCATCCCTGACAGTGACAGCAGAACTCCTCGAGTATCGAACGCTTTGGAAAATCTGGAAACTCAAACCCGTTGAGGCTTGAACATGGAGAGGAGTCTGTCTTGGCAGAAACAAATACTTCCCTGCTCAAAGCACTCGAACAACAGGATAAATAACTCCCTACGGAGAAAAAATCCTCTCTTGCATCATCATTTTCATCGTCACTGATGCCATCCTCCTCCTTTTGTTGAGCAGCCTTCGGAGTTACGAACAATTCGCCTGTCATCGGAGAGTATACCCAGGAAAAGCTGTCAGTGAAAACAAAGGGTTTGTGCCTCAACTTTTCCATGGCCCGGCTTCGAATTTCGGAAACAATAACCTATAGAAGGCAAACACTTAGATTAGCAGGGAAGATGGGGAGTTAAAACATGAAATTTGCCTTGTGAAAACGTGAGTACTTCCTGGTCATCGTCAACGTCAGTAGTTGGATTCTCTTCCTCCGGGCTTGGAGTCGAAATCTTTCCACCACAAGTGCCGCAATTCGAAAACACGTCCTTTAAAGTTGCAGCAAGGAATTTGCACTTCTTAGAATGATTTGGTGGCTCTTCATGGTGAAAGACACTCATCTTGGCGAAGATAATTTGGTGGGTTTTCCAACTTTAATGACAAGATACAGAAAATATACGCAGCACTAACATTTATAAGTCAGAGTTTATGTTGATGTCCACATTGACTTGCTCCAGTGATAGTTGCCTCTCATCTTCTTGACAGTACTGGCTTCCTATCCTTTGGGGTGAAGACAAAGTTTAAAAAGTAGAAAGACATTTTAACAAATTAGTCACAAATCCCACTAAGTTTTTCGTTGCCATTTGTCTGCTAAAAATCTTATGGGGACCCTCGATTGTCAATTCATGTGGTTGTCTTAAACGAGTGTTAATTGTCTTTCTCAAGAAATCACTTTAAGCAGAAGTCACAGCGAAGTAAGAAATGATACCCAACTTTGAATGCTAGTTATTTTATACGACTTTAGAATGCTGCACCGCCGTACAAGTCATTAGACGGCCCCCAGAAACACCACCTTCAATTTATTTTAGTGTTGCAGAAACTAAGAACAGAACATGACCATTGGATTTTATCCCGATTCTGTTAATTGATTACAATGTAACTATGCACATAAAATTTGATGAGCTGGTACACGAAGGCAGATGAGATAAAATATCCATCAATTCCATGTTAGTAACTCGTAGCAGTCCAATTAGGATTGAATCGAATTCGTTGTGAAAATTTGATATATTATAACATGACTTGATTAAATCTTGAATGAGATTTGTCACTGAGTTGACCGAGTTAGAGAACTGATATGTGATCATATCCACACCATCAAGGGAAACTCATGGCTATGTAAAAAGCAAAGCAATTCGTTCCCAAAAAGGAGAAAAAAGCACAAAGCAAAGCAGTTGAATTGACAAACTATATAGTAAAACGTAGAAACTAGTGCAGATACTACCAGCAGAATATCATTCTTTAACCTCCTGACAAACCCTCCAAAATGCACATTTTACCTCCTCTCAGCATGATAAAAATCGAAAATCTGTCTCATGCTGCTACATCTACATCAGAGACAAAGTTGAACTAATGTGGGATCATATTCGCAATAAGAAGGGCAACCACAAAGCAATGATAGAGCTAAGTAATTGAACTGACAAAGAAAGTTGTAAAATGTATAAACTAGGGTAGATGCCACCCAAAAAACAAAATGTCATCTTTCAACCTCCACACAAACCGTCTGATGTTGCTACCTACACCTACATCAGAGATGATTTTCTTTTTGGAGTAATTAAATATAGATGATTGTTCACTCGCAGAAAAAACAACTTAGGTTACATCTGAAAGTTCCAGTAAGACTAGTTCCTTCACTTGATCACATTCCTTAAAGGTAAATGGCCAGAATAGTTAAGGCTTGCAAATTAAACATTGAAACAGATTCAAACATAAAATCTCACTGTTAAAATGAAACATCTCTACTGAAGTTGGTAGAAATACTTATCCAACGCAAAAGAATAGGGTAAAAAGGAATTTTACGATGGACAGCCGCTAGAAATGATAAATCACAACAAATATCAGATAATAAAGACTCATCATCACGATACAAAACTATACATCTTGATGTATCCATCATTTAATTTGATCCCATATACAGAACAATTTCAAAGCTAATTCAATGTCTGATCCTGGCGCCAAAACCACTAATAAGCTAAAGAGCAAGTGAGAAGAAAATGCCACATGCTGCAGTGATAAAGATCACACTAAACTATTGGAAACATTGATGGCTCGCTGCAACTCCCATTCCCTCTGCTCTCTACCTCTTGTTTC
Source organism: Salix arbutifolia (assembly GCA_025169955.1). Taxonomy (NCBI): domain Eukaryota; kingdom Viridiplantae; phylum Streptophyta; class Magnoliopsida; order Malpighiales; family Salicaceae; genus Salix; species Salix arbutifolia. The sequence goes on along the minus strand of CM045915.1, from coordinate 2,858,382 downwards.
CACATAACCAAGTTGATTGGGCCAAATAATTGCACGAGAAGTTGGGAAAGCATTCAGACAGCAACTTCTACAAATACCAAGTTGAGAAAGGAAAAGGCAGTTAGAGAATGTTTCCATGTGTGAATAAGCACTAATGATTCAAAACCCCATTGGTGTTTAATGCCCAGAAAAGTTATTATAGTTAGTTCTAATGAGTTTATTTCAAACTAAAGGAAAGTAAACGCAAACTTAACCTCAAAACTGGAATCTTTAGTGTCTGAAACCCCCTGTCAAGAACTATTTTGGTCCAAACTGGCCTCCCAAAAAAGGTCATGCGACCTCATCATTTTGACACTCGAAAGTTAAAATTCCTTCGCTTTAGCATGACCCCATGTCGTGATTTGTTTCATCTCTTTTATTGCATAATAAATAGTGAATATAGGGGGGGGGGGGGGCAAAGGAACTGAGATGACCTCTAAGAGAATATTTGAAGCAATAAAAAACATGAATTTAGAAGAATTGCAGGTCAAGACTATTAAAATACTTCACCACTGATCATCAAATTGTAGCAAAATCAAAGGGTATTCAAAGAAGTAAAACATACCAAAAATGAAAGAGTCAAGTGGGCAATTTCTGGAGTTGCTGTGAGGTAAGAGAAATAAGAGACTGAAGCTTGGCAACAGCAGAGGTTTTATCAGGAGGACATTTCGAGAGAGAGACGTTCAAATATTGAAGAGCCTCGTCAAGTTTCCCGGCAGCCAAGGATGCACAGCCTGACCTGTAAGCCCCATCAGCCATTCTGACATCGTAGTATTGAGGATTTGCACCTGAACCGGAGCACATGCTAGTCTTTAATGTGTTGGTGGGTGTTGGTGATGGAGAGTCGAGAAGTGCCGTGGCACGGCTGTATTCCAATTTGCTGATAGCAGTGTCGATTTCAGCCATAAGAGTTTCTGGGGTGGGTGAGGACATGCTTCTCCCTCCCTCAAATACGCTCCAGTGAGTTCTTTCTTCTTCGGAACCCATCGAAAGGATTTTGGATCTAATCAATCTGTAAATTTTCATTGCTTGCCGATTTTATGTTTTCGTCATTTTTCTGGAGTTTCTTGATGGATTGCCTTCTTTGATTGCAACCCAAAAGGCCCTGTTCTTCCTACAGCGGAGCTCAGCCCACAAGGTCAGCATCCAAAGAGGGTGTTCGTCCTGTCTCGGATATGGCTTAAAATTTTACCTCCCTCCTCCATTGGTAAAAGGAGTAGTTTTTTAGGGTGTATTTAGTGATAGTTTTTTTTTTCTTGTTTTTTTTTTTAAAGATTTGAAAACGTGTTTGTTTGTTGAGAATGAAAACAATTTTTTTCAAAGAAGAAATAAGAAATTCATCAAGATTAAAACTAAAATCAAAACCATAATTTTTATAATAATCTTAATATTTTATATTGGTGATAATCTAATTATACAATATTAATTTTATTGTATTTAAATTAAAACAAGTCATGAAAAAAAATTATGTTGTAACATACATACATACATTTGATTTATAACAAAAAAAAAATTGTAACATTAACTATATATAAGGATATATATATATATATAAAATAATTATTCTATGTAGTTAAATAGCAAAACTATGATGTTGATGTTGAAAAACGATGAAAAACTTAGATTTTTTTTCTCTCCAGAAAACCCCTAAAATATTTTTTTCAAACTCGATAAAAAATTTAAAAACTAAAATAATAATTTGTGATTAAATAATTAAGCACTAAAACTAGTAGTCATGATTTGTGAGTGCGATCTCATTCAATTTGTGGTTGTGTTTTACCCGAATACAATCACATTACATAAACCTTCCCAGGAACATGAATCACTCCTGACAAAGAAATTCGAGTAAAGCGTTTAGCTTACAATAGAACAAAAATGGTGGAATATCATTGAGCTGATTAGGATCTTCCCATGTTTTTTGCAACAATCATGCAAAATCAGATTAAGGGAAGAACAATCAGACAAAGAATATCTACTACGAGACACATTACAAATTATCATCAATTGGTACCTTAGTGTCTGCATTAATCAAAAGACGAACTTGTAGTGAACAAGAACCACAAGGAAGAACAACTGATGCTGGAAAAGCATCTGGTGTCTCGATTGATATCCAGCACTCATCCCTCGATAACGTGTATCCCATTTTCTCAAACTCGGAAGAATCAATGGAAAAATAATCACCACATCGACACTGGTAAAACATCTCAAAGATTTCTCCGTTGTCTTCAACCGTCATTTCCTCTAAACTGATATCTTCTGAGACTTCACTGTCTTGCCTCAAAGCTCGCAGCTTGCTATCGTAAACTGCACGAGACATGGAGTTCCCCAGGATTTCCCAAGCCTTCTGCACCTTCATAAATCTATCATCCGATTTATCTCCAGGATCAGATGCTTGGCGTGTATTTTGCAATTTATCAGGATGGTAATTGAGTATGGCAGATCGGTAGTTTGTTCGGATTTCTACATAACTAGCATCTTCTTTCACAGACAGAACATCATAGTAGGTTTCTCGGATTGAATTCTTCCAATGAAGCATGGTTCAATACTGCTATTTACACGATCTGAAACGCTACCAACTGCAAAGATGATTTCACACAAGTCATCTACTGAGATCCAAAGCAAAGAAAAAAGAACAACATAACATTAGCAAGTTTGTCTGTAATTTCAACATTATTATGGAAAAAACTGGGAGGCAGTGTATTGATCTCATAAATAAAGCCTATTTGGTTAGTAATGGATCATCTAGCTTCAAGAATTCAATCCTCTAATTTCCAAAGTAGCAATTGGTAACAGGTTGTTTGAACCCTCTAAACTGAATTCAATTTAATAAAATTTTATTTTTATAACTATTTTGGGTGTTAAACAATTGAATTCTATGGAATCCAATCTTCAAAAATATATCTGCTCAAATAAAATAAAGATGATGGGGAAAATATAGAAAATAAAACGAATTAGATTTTTAGAGAAGAAAGAAGTCACAACACAAACACAGAGGATAACTTAAAAGAACAACTACTTGATAAGATTTTCCGATAGCTCCTTCCCGGCCGAAGGAAAGATCGTAGGCATTTCATTATTTTTTAAAAATATATAAATTTAATTTAATTATTAATTGAGTCTAATTACAACAAATAATCAGCTCAGGTTTCTAAAAAAGAAAACAAAAGCCTTGCTTCCTTCAGATTAAAAAAAGAAAAAACAGTCGTCTACTACTAAAACAGAAAAATGCTTGAATTCCTAACCTTCGGTCCTTCTAGTTATTGTTTGGTAATTAAGATTAGAGAGAGAGATTTTATTAATCAAACGATCGAAAATATATATTGAAGGAAAAAAGCAAAACCCTAGAATGTAGAAATAAAAAGATACAGATCATGAGAGAAGGCAAAGTGGAGAAATAAACCGTGCTGATCTCTTATGCTCTGATTTGATTTCAGAACCCTGGCCGCTGCTAATCGTTACCCGTTGGATTGCTTCTTCGTTGCCTGCATATTTGCACAGCGTGGTTTGAGTAACGACGTCGTTTTCGAGTCGTTGATTTTGTTTTTCATAGCGTGGATATGGTGGGGGGAGACGGGGAGATTTACAATGGGTTAGGCCTGTTTTTTGTATGTGTTTGATTGATTTTTATCCATATGGGCTAATCAGACTTGGGCTAAGCCCGGCTATTAATTAATCCTTTCCTCACTAAGGACTGGCCCGAAAAAATAACTCGGTCATCGGGTTTAATAAAAAGAGTTATATTACGGTTGTATTAATTAATATCTTTTTTTTAGTATTGATCTATTTGGATCTGACTAGATCATCAGTCGAGATCATCAGTCAGTGAGCATATCAAAATAATATCTTATTTAATTTATTTTAAAATTTAAAACATTGTTCGAGAAACTCTTGATTAATATCTTATTCAATTTATTTTAACATTTTAAACTTTGTTGGAGAATTTCTTGATTGAGGCCAGTTTAACTCAATTTTATACGTGTACACGAGGCTAGTCCAATAGTATGGGATGGGTTACAAATTCGCATCTCTTTCAATAACTCAATTTTTTCCATCACAATTACAAACAACCGAACCAATCTTCTATGCCTAATCCAGAATCAAAGTTCTTGATGTCTAACTGTTAAAGAGCGTAGCCTATTGCACCCCGTGTTACAAAATGCTTGCATTTAATCGAAGAATCATAATCCTCGCCCTTTCCCCCACCCCCACAAAAAATAATAATAATCAGAATTCACCGGGTCAGGGTGAAGTGTAAGGGGTGCCTAATCAAAGGTAGCTTCCACGTCTTTGTAGAACTGAGACGGGACGATAGATTGCAGCTAAAGCAATTTGACATCAACCTGTTTGGTTTGTAACATCCAATCACGCACTAACAACACCAGAAACCCAGGGAACAATCAATGGCGCATTTGGGTGGGAATCTCTATACCAGTCAGAATACTTATCCTTGAAATTCAGTTTAGGCTTTTCGGCCTGCAATTTGATAGAATAAAAAGTCATCATTAGATTGGTTAGAACCGTGGTGAAAATCGGCTCATAATCAAACAGTAAGCTAATTCTTACATGTTTTAGCCAGCACTCCTGATTTTTATGTTCATAGATATCTGGCGAATAGCACCCTGTCTCTGATGGGCAATAGACCCATATGTTGCATTTCTTTTCACCAGGCTTAGCATATTTTGCCTGATCTAAGCAAGCTTGACAGCAGTCAGCTGCACTTTCCTTATGATGGGTCAGGCCCCATCTAACAGCAGCACCGCCATAATCAGCATGAAGCTCAGCATGGCATTCAGGTGGCAATGGCCTGCCAGGCAGAACCTCTTCCTCTGTAAAAAAATAAAAATAAATAAATAAACAAGCGTACATAAACTTGTTTCATCAGTAAATGCCTATATGGGAGGTGAACTTCATCATGTTTTCGTATTCCAAGTGAAAGGAGAATTGGGGTGGTAGCTGATATCAGCAGCGGGTTCAAATTGATTGCAGGCTCCTATAAACTTGTTTCTGCTCCGGAGGAGATTCTAGCAATATTAAATTATAAAGATTTTACCAAAAGAAACCTCGGTTTAATTACCAGGCTCTTCTTCATCCTCAGGCTTATCATTGTGCTCCTGGTGAATTACTTCATCAGGCACCCAAAGGCCAATGTTTTCTGACAGCACATCCCAATCAGGCTCCAAGGCTCTTTCTATCATACCTACAGAACATTCAGCCACAAGAGTAAGGAGCAAGGTCTGGAAAACAAGCATTCCTAGTGCTTCCTACAGACAAAAATATGATTGGTCCTTTAGGGCATCAGAGAAATTTAACTGCTATAAAACCACTCCCTTCCAAGGACAAAAGCATACCGGCTTCCTGTTGCAGAACAGATGAAGTCAGCCCCCCTGTTCCATGCACCAACTGTTTGACCTCTTGCAGTTTTTGTTTGCGCCAGCTTTCAATGGCATCTGTTTATCAATAAGCAAAACAAAGATAAGTGGCAAGATATCAATGTACACAAGGTCAAAAGTCATGGCTACCATGTTAAATGGCCTATTCATACCCTTCTACATTGCTTAGATGACCCCATGGTAGACAAGCAAGTGATCACATTCTGGGGATCATACTTTTAATGTTGCTAAAAATTGTGAAATGGTGAAAATGAGACCAGAAATACAATTAAAAAGCAGTAATCAAATTCTCGAACAACCAGGACTGGGATGTCATCAGCTGAGTAAATTACTAACTGTTCAGGAAGATGATGTCAGTCCAAAATAACCCAGACAGTACACTTAGACCTTCACAAGGCAGGAGGTCACCATTTCAAGAGTAGAAAGTGTTCATCAATGAAAAAATTTGTCAACTTCCAAAGAATGCTTTTAGATAAATTTTAAGGTGGGGAGCTTAGATATGGCATAGATTAAGAAATAGAAGGAAAAATTTACAGCTTTCAGAACAAAGAATGGCTGGAATTTTCCATGCCAAAGATGACAGGATTCAAAGCATAACATCAACACTAAAATCCCACAACCTTGATGCATCATCAATTTTTTATTGAAATAAATTAAAATGGATCAGATTTTCAATTTAATTTCATTCCAAGCAATATCTGATTGTTTATGAAAAAATTATAGCTAACAAACAATGCACAGCATTTTATGATTTACTTTTCCAGTTGGCTATTTGATAGCCACATGAAACAAATAGACACAAATTCTGTAAGCTTTCACAAAATTGTAGTTTGGGACAGAAGTACGAAAAAAAGAGCTATAAGAGGATGCTGGTCATAGCAAAACCAAGGCCACAAATACTTAAATCATCGAGAAGGGCAGCAGAAGCATGGTAATAAGCAAGTAGAGGTCAAGAAGTTTGCAGTGGTGAGACATGAGACACAGAAAAGCTATGGCAGCACCAATTATGATGACATGATACCACAATCAGTAAAAATGTCAGTGGTGGCATGGAGCTAATGATAGAGGTGGTGGATTCATTACATGAAGGTGAGTGTGGCATTGGGGGGGGGGGGGGATTGCAAAATGGAAGAAACATGTTGTAATTGATGGAGGAGATGGTGTTTAGAGCCATAACCAACCCATGTTTAACATGTCTAGAAAGAGTGAACAACAAAAATGAAACACCACACTTTATCATTCACTAATTCAGCGAGCGAACACAAAAAGAAAAAAAGAAAAAAAATGGTTTCTACGTCTCTACGCCTCCCCCGCAGTATACCAAATAAGTTGTTCTTTGATGAATAATATACTTAAAATAAGCTGAGCATTCAAGAATCCAACAAACCAAGTGTTCATGCTTATCCTAATTGCATTAACCAATCTATCATAACATGGGCAATCGTATAACAATACGACACAGAATTGAAAGATAAAGCTACCTCTCTGCTCACTGATATTAGCATTTGCATTCAAGCTTCTCAATCTCTGCAGAATCTCATCAGTTATCCTATCCTTAACCTCTTTTGGCAATCCAGCCACCATTTCCCCTCTGTTAAACTCCTCCTTGAGTTCCTTCACCTTTTCTCAACCAAAAAAAAAAAAACTTCATTCAATTGAACTTCCAACATCGAATTGAGGAATCTAAACCTCAAATTAATCACACGATATCTAAAAACCCAAAATAAAAATGCTTACAGTTTTAACAAGCTCTACAGGTTCTTTCGCTCTTCGAATCCGAATTGATTCCTCCATATTCCTAACCTGATCCGGCGTATACTTTACAACTACAGCACAAAAAATAAATGTGTCTGTACATATCTCCAGAATTCAAATAAAATAAAAAACTGAAGATTTATTTACCTTTGTCATAATCACTATTGGTGTAAAGATAAAGGGAGGCATAGAGAGAGCGAAGAACATACAGAGCAACAACAATGTTAATAGAGCAAACAATGAGTGTGCTTCTCTTATACGAACATCCCAATTTCAATCCTCTTGCCATTTCCTCCTCCTCCTCATCCCACCATAATACCGACTAATTTCCCTCTCAAATCCTTCTTGATTGCATTACATACATCTATAGATCGCTGTGGTCATGAAGGGCGGTGATAAGTCAGAGCTCGTGATATGGCTTGAGCCAGTGCTATCGTGCGCTTGCTGCCGAGGTAGAGGGCGGTGGATCGGGACTTGAATAGGAGGAATTAATGTAAGTAATGATTGCTGTTTTCTTTCTTTTCAATTTTAATGACCGGGGAGAGAAGGGCTCGTTTTATGAGGTAGCTTGCAGATGAGCTTTGTGTTTGACGTCTGTGGGCTAACGTGCGCCCTTGTTGTTAGGTAATCGGCCGAAAGAGGATGCCTGTCGATGCGGTATAAAAGTCATGTGCGATTACTCCGTGATGTTTCTGTTCAAATATTCCTGTCGTGCGTGGAAGAATATTTTTTTGTGTCCTTTCTTGCGCATGGAAAAATTGGTGTGAATTAAGGGTGCGTGATGCCTCCTCCTTTTATCTCCTCGCTGTTTTTCAAAAACTATGGTTAATATAATCATATTTATTTTTAAATATTCAATTAATTTAGCTTAATGGAATGCTCGTTTTGTATGAAGAAAAATATCATAAAATATTTTATATTTGTGGGAGAGTAATTAAAAAATACAACAATAATATAATGATGTCGAGATATACGTGGTTGTGAATCTTGCAGTGGTGGGGTTGGATGAGAGAGTGGGATCGGAGGCGAAGGCGGCGATGCTGACAATGAAGTAATGATAATGATGAATATACGACGGTGATGATAAAGTCATCGGTGATTGTGAAATAATACGACCGTGATGAAATTACATGAGGTGAAGAAATTTTCTATTTAAAAAATAATTATTAAATATTTTATACTAGTCAATATTATAAATATTTACAGGAAATAATAAAAAGAACATTTATTTATATATAATTGATTTCTACTTTTGTAGTTCCTTGTGGAGCGAGGAACGCATCCTTTCCCGTCCCACTTTCGAGTGTGGGGTAAGAAACGCCTCTTGCCCCAATTGGACTGGGTTTTGCCAGGTGTACTGAGTGTTTGTTTTTGGGAATGCTTTTAGATATTTTAAAAAAAAACTAATTTTTATTTTATTTTAAATGAATTTTTTTGATGTTTTTAAATTATTTTGATGTATTTCTAAATAAAAAACATTTTTAAAACATATAATTCAATATAAATAAAATAATATATTAAATCAAAATTCAATAACATCTGTGGAGTTTGATACCGTAGCCATAATTTCAAGTCAATTCATGAATTACATAAATTCATTATTTTTATATAAAAAATAATATTGTTTTATTTTTAAATAAATTATTGATTTTGACATGATTAGATTTAGCCGATCAACCATATTATAAATCTATCTGTTAAATTGTTCAAATTTAGTAACGTCACAATTTCAGGTGGTCCCCGCAGTGGATGGCTGGAAGTTCACATTTCACGTGGTCCAAGTTCCTCCAATTCCCGAAATGTCTGTCTATGGTGCCGAGCGGTTTTTGGGTCGTTTGATGATGTAAGACAAAATATTTTTTAAGAGAAAATATATTAAAATTTCAAGTTATCTCGTAACATTAAATTATTTTATCAATAACATATAAAATTAAATTAAGAATTTAAAAATGAATAAACGCAGAATTGCTCTATAAAATCAGACCGAGTTTACGCATATTAATTAGGACTGCCATCAGAGAAGAAGAGGTGCAGACCGTCGTGGCTCAGAGTCCCGAGAATTTACAGGATAAGTTAATGTTAAAAGTATAGTTGTGGTTATTTTTAAAAATATTTTTTTTGTTTAAAAATATATTAAAATAATATTTTTTATTTTTAAAAATTATTTTTGATATCAGTACATGAAAATCATCTAAAAATACCAAAAAAAAATTAATTTAAAATTAAAAAAATCAATTTCTTTTAAAAATATTTTTAAAATACAATCTCAAACGCCTTTAATTAGTTAATTCCAATTTCTTCACGGGCAGATAGTGCCACGGTCCTCGGGCATCATAATATATATATATGATGGTCGGTGAGATCACGAGGAATATGGCCTTTGTTTCCATTTTGAGAGAGCGTATTGGACATGCTGACCTGACCTATTTTAACATCGACGAAGCTTCTTTTCTTTCTTTCTTTTTTACAGTCATCATGGTAGTTAAATCTGGTGTGAAGTGAGCGTATTTTGTAGATTATAATCGATATTGTTTTTTAAAATATTTTTTATTTAAAAAATATTAAAATTATTTTTTTATATTTTTTAAAAATTATTTTGATACTAGTATATTAAAATAATATAAATACATCAAATTTTTTTAATTTTAAAATAAAAAAGTAAAAAATTTATTTTATTTTTTTTCAAAAATATTTTTAAAACTCAATATTAAACTTGGCTTAATTGCTGCATGGCTTAGATTGAGTTAGAGCATAAATTAAATTACAGTGGATGTAGTTTAATCAAATTATCCCAATCAAAACTTTTTTTTAAAAATAAAATTGTTTTATTTTAGGTTGATTCGGTGACCAAATCTTGCTTCGAGTTAACCTCAAATAAAATTAATAACTATGTCAGTACGACGTCACACCACATTTGAAGCCAATCTGTATGGATGTAAGAGAAGTGTCTGTCTTTTCTTTATCTTCAATAAATTGACTGTATATTAGTTTTTATATATATATATAAAAAAAAAAAGCATCATTCTAGGGCGATTACCATGTTTATCGTTCTAAAGAGAAGAAGGTTTTCCACGTAAGTTTATTTTGGAATTCAAGCAGCAATTTTTAATTATTTATTTATGAACTTTTTTCTCCCTTAATTTGTAGAGCATTCTGCCAGAGATCGCTGGCTGAAGCATGGAGGCCGTATTCTTCCATCAAATGCACCAGGAAATTCCCTTCCTGCCTGGCAAGTTGTCTTGTCCCACAGTATTGTTCTGATTTATTAGTCCTGATGAGAGGTGTTCTTCTCCCTGAACACTGGTTTTTCCTGCTCCGGAACAGTGTTAATCATTTATCCTCTTCTCAGTTTAAGCTATCAAAATATGGCATACTGAATAAATAAAAAAATCATGTACCTTCTCCAATGCTTATATATCATTTTGTTTTCCAGTCTCTAAATTTTTTCTAGCAATTCCTTTTTGTTTTTCTGATGGCTATAAGTGTGGTTTGAATGTTATTCTAGCCCCATTTCATGGGTTTTGCGTATTGGTTTGATGTTGAGTTTGGTGAGCCTGTAGAGTCTCCGATCAAATTACAGTTAATATAGTTCTGGTGGGTGGTCCTCTGTTAGGGATTCAGTGATGAGGAGAATTTCTTACGATGTTTGATGTGCAGAATTTGCCAGAAACAGAAAAAGAAACTATTGGATCAAGAAGAACAGGGAGGAGGAGGAGAAAATAAGGAATCAGTAATACGAATCTTCCCCGCAGCCTCCATTGAGGCAGCCAAAGCTTCAGAATCAGTAATTCTGTATTGACCATCATACTTGGGCTGATGCCCTACAAATTTCAGAAGCAAAAAAGCAACCCATTAAATAACTGCGATCTAAGGGATGAAAAAACACTACCTGCGAAAAAACATGAAAAGAGTTACCTCTCTCAGCCAAAAGACTGTCAATTTGGACATGAGTTCCTGGGACTAACACAAACTTAATCCCCAGGAGACGCAGAAATGCTCTATCCTACAACTATCCAATTTACAAATTTCTTTCACTAAGCACTTGAAAATCTCCACAAAACAAATACTCCACCAACAAAATTATGATGCTGAAGATGTTGTAGACGAGTTTGCATACAAGATTCTCCGAAAAGAACAAAAGAAGGGAAAGGTTAGAGAATTCTTTTCACTCCACAGCCCTTTTGCATTCCGTTTGAATAGGGGTCAAAAAGTTAAAGAAGATCAATGAGGCCCCGGATAAAATCCAGGAAAATGCTGCTGTACTTGGGCTTGGATCAACATCTCTCTATAACATGAAGATAGAATTAAAGAAGTTTGCAGGGATCTAGATCGAGAGACAGATTCCTTCCTTGACAGCTCAGAAATTGTAGGAAAGGAGGATGATGTCTATCGTTGCGGATATGCTGATTAACTTGACCAAACAATGTCCTTTCAGCTGTTATGACTGGCCTTGGAAAGACTACTGTGTCAAAAAATATTTGTGAAGTAGTGAGGGAGGGAAAAAACTTTGACGTGATTCTATGCGTTTCTAATGATTTTAATACAGTGAATAGAAACTTATTTATAGGAATACGATGTGCCGCAGATTAAATTAGTTTCGTCGAGGTTGACAAAAAATATTCTATTTAATGCTATTATTAAATCTAATATATGCATGAATCTTAAAATTCTTTTATTCGTTATAAAATCTAAATTTAAAATTAAATAGTACACAAATAACATGATATAACCTAATTAACTTGATAGTCCAATAACAACTGATCATAAATATATAAAAAAATAAAGATAAAATTGAAAAGAAACATGTGAGATTAACATTAAAACCTTATAATTCGTTTTTTTATTTAATTAATTTTTAAATTAAATTATGTACAAGTTGTCGTTGCATGATTTATTTGATTTGATAGTTTAAAGATTAACCACTCAACTTGTACAAAAAAGAAGAAGAATCTACCTTACAAAAAATAAAATTAATATAAAACATTCCCATCTAATCTATTTACCACTCATTAAAATAAAATTATGAGATTTGTTATAACATGATCCAGTACATTTCAATACAATAAAAACTATTATTAAAAACAAAATTAGGAAAAAGATGAGAACGAAAAAACTAGTGGGGCGGCGGCGGCGGCGGCGGAAGATCAGTACCATGCATATCGATTAGAAGATAATGCCCACATGCAAAGCCTATAGTTCTCCTACCATATTAATAGTTTTATCCACACGTGCTAAGTGAATGATTGGTTTGTGATGTAAAATATTTTATTTTATTTATCACATCAATGTATTAAAATTATTAAAAAAATACTAAAATATATATATTTAATATCTTTTAAAATCAAGCATTTTCAAATATATAAATAAACTGTGCCTAAAACCATTCAACCATTTGTCAAACTCCTCGCAAGACCCATCATCACACTTTTAAAATAATATATATATTTTTAAAAAAATCTATATTTGCTGGGTTCATCGAATATTTTTCAAAAAATTGTTTCAAAACTAATTTTTTGTTTGATATTATGTTATAAAAATGTTTTTTAAAAAAATTATTTTTATTTTTACTTTAATTTTTTTATGTTTTTAAATTATTTTCATATATTTATATCAAAAATATTTTTTTTTAAATAAAAATATTATTTTTAATATATTTCTAAATAAAAAACACTTTTAATTTAAAAAACAATCTAAACTCCTAAACAACCAATACCACACGTTCACATTTCGCTAAATCTCAAAATCAGTCAAGCCTGATTAGCCGTCCCCGACCAAACCTATCAAATTAATTTAAAAAAACAAAACAATATTATTTGAATAAATAAAAATTATTAACTAGTAAATAAACCCAGCAACTCAATAAAAAAGTTTCAGGTGGATCCCGAACCAGATTTCACGCCTAAATCATATATTTTTTTTAACTTTGCGAGCCGTGCACTCTTTCTCCACGGTCGTCGACCACATCTCAAATTCTTAAATACAGTAAGCAACAAGAGCAATGTGGTTTGCAGAATTATAAAATCTCAAATATTGTTATAAATTCAACTAAATGACAAATAAATTATTTTGGGGTGATTATTTGGTGATACGTTTTAAAAAAAAATACTTATTTATTTATTTTAAATCAAATATAAATAATTTTAATATAATAATACCAAAAATAATATTTTAAAAATCAACTCCAAAAAACTTTCATGACATAAACAACACATGCTGCTTCCACCCCCACCCTTCTCACCCATTTGGATGGCTATGATCACGACATCAAAAAAATCCGCGCGCACAACAAACATTATGGGGTCGCCCATTTCTCCACTTCCCCCCCAGGATTTATCACCTTTTTTTATTAAAATTATTGACACATGAAAATTACTTAAAAATAAAAAGAAATTAAATTTCTTAATAATACTTTTGATAAAAAAAAAAAAAAAAAACAACTAGTACTGGATCCAGAGGCCGGATTTGGTTTGATAACACTGCTTTTCAACCTTCAAACAAACGTAGCTACCACAACCAATTATAAATTGACACCACACAAAAGGGTATATCAGTAATACCAGATTGAAACGTGGCAAAAACATTAGTGTGACACCTGGCAGTTCCAGAGAAAAGAGATAGCAGGATATCCAGGGTACGCCCTCTACCCTTCCACTTCTCTGTGCATTATTTAAATGTGGCAAAAAGAAAGCAAGTAAGAAAAAGGAAAGAAATTACCAGTGTGGAGACAACTCCTAGAACCTTATGATTACATCTACTTTTGTTTCTCTTAGATTGGATCTTTGTTGTCTTTAATTCTGTGTCCTAAAAGCTAGCTAGCAAGGCACAGTATTCGTGAAATTCCGTTGATAAAGCGCTGGAAAGCTGTTTCTGAGGCGGAAAGGAAGAGAATGTGGGGATTTGGAGGTAGGTGTTACTGGGGTAGAAGGGAAATGAATAGAGAGGGGATAGTGGTGGTTTTCCCTTGGATGTCTAGTCAAGAAAGACATGTGAAAAGTTATGTTGACCTATATGGGTCTCTTGGTTGGAATTCTCTTGTTTGCCACTCTCAGTTCCTCAATATGTAAGTTTGCCCCCCTCCCCCGAATTGGTTGTTTTTGTTTTGGTTAATGGTTTCTGGGTTTGATTGGATTGCGTTTCAATATTTCGATGGGTTTGGTTTTCGGATATGCAGAAACAAGGGTTTGAGTTGAATTTTTTTCTTGATTAGTGCTCATGTGTTTTCGGATGATGCTTAATTGTAGTTTTTGTTGAATTTTGCAACGTTGTACGTTGAAGTATCCATGAATAGATGAAGGGAGTAAGGTTTTTTGTCCTTTATGGGTCATAACGTTTCTGATAACGGATGATAGCTTTGTCTAAAAATATTAGATGGGAGCTGGTGGTTGAAACAGATGCAGATATACGCCTGTTTGCTTTGTATGCTGGGAATGGGAAGATTCTTTCTCATAGGAATCGAATTCACTGTGCATTTAACATGAATAGATGATAGGAATAATTTAGAAGTGCAGGCCTAAGCGTCTAATTTAAATTTTCAGTCTTTTCCTAACAGTTTCCATAACTTGTGCTGATTACTTCATGGGATATCTTCATTCATTCTAAATGTGAATTATGTGCATTTCTCGCATTTACTTGCAAGTTTCATGACCGTGACGTTGGTGATTGTGTTTTATCAGTGGTTTGATTTCTCTATGTTACACTAGCTGCATGCTCTCAGTAAAGTTTTGTTTCCCATGAGGAAATCATGACATGTAATGTCTGGAATTATTTTCCTCAAACAAAAAGGGGGAAGGTGTAGCAAAGATTTATATACACATTCACAATCCATTATATTTTTGAACCTCGGGTGTAATGTCTGTAATAACCTGCACAGGTTCTTTCCGGAGAAGGCTGAGATTTTAGCATACAACATGCTCAATGGACTTCTTGAGGTTGGTGTTATTCTATGTAAAATCTTTGTCTTATGCTTTCATTCCATTTACCTGTTAAGTTTTATATGTCTATGATCCGGTGCTACTTCACCTGCCTCACAAAATTAAAACGAGACCTTGTGCTGCCTTTGCACTCCACATATCCTTTTGCTTGCCGAAGCATTTGATAATGGATTGAAATATGGCATTCTCCCTGAGGATTAAGCCACAACTTCTGTACTACTCTAGTTCAAAGTCTTTTGAGAGTAATTATGTTGTAATTTGCTTGCTTCATTACTTTTTTTTTATATTCAGGAGCTAAAGATAAGGCCATGCCCTATAGTCCTCGCATCCTTTTCTGGTGGTCCCAAAGCTTGCATGTACAAGGTTCTTCAGGTAAACTACCTCATATGCCTTTTGGTAACTGTCAATGATGGATAATCTCGCCTCTGATTGAGTAAGAAGCATCCCAGGCAGTTTCTGTGGATGAGTGAATTGATTTTATTTTTCCATTGCAGATCATTGAGGGAAAGTGTGAAGTACATTTGAATCCGGTATGCAAGTTTTTTGTACGAATTTGATTTCCTCTTTGTATATGTGGTCACAGCTACATGTTTCACTAATTATTTATGCACATCACGCTCATTTCTACTTCTGTCTTTTTTTTTTCTTTTTTTTTTTGCCTTTTCTCCATCAATAGGATGACCAACAACTGGTCAGAGATTGTATTTCAGGCCATATCTATGATTCTAGTCCAGTGGATTTTACGAGTGATCTGGGGAGACGATTTGTTGTTCACCCATCTATTCTCAAAATGTCTCATCCACCAAGAATGTTGTCTTGGATGGCAAATGGAATTAGTAGCACTCTTGATGCTCTCTTCCTCCACAGATTTGAATCACAGCGTGCTGAGTATTGGCAGACTCTCTACTCCTCTGTTGTAAGTACACAATAGCATGTTTCTACATATATGCTGCACTGCTGTTTTTCTCTCTCTATTTAAACTGAGCGTCATTTTATTGCAGAGCATGGGGGGTCCATATCTAATCTTGTGCTCAGAGAATGATGATCTTGCTCCTTATCAAGTCATTTGCAATTTTGCTCAAAGATTAAAAGAACTTGGTGGTGATGTAAAGCTTCTGAAAATGAATGACTCGCCGCATGTAGGTCTGTTTCTAACTAAGATTATGTATGTTCAACCAGGACCATATTACATGCCATGTTGCTGCTGTTAAAACTTGATGTGCTAGTATGATTGCCAATCTTTATTTGCCATCTTGATAATTGACGTTTGAAATTTTGATCACCAGCCTTTTAAGAGTTCTTAGATTGCCACTATGCTTCCCTTCTCCTTTGCACTAGCATATTCCAATTCTCTCCATATGAATTGTTGTAGGCCATTATCGATCTTATCCTGTTGACTACAACGCTGCTGTGACTGAGCTCCTTGGAAAGGCAGCTGCAATTTATTCCCTAAGAACTCAACGAATTGAAGGAGAAAGAATGGGCTTCGAGGGGACACGTGATGAGATATCTGAGCCAATCAGTGACCTGAGGAAAGCAGCTGCCAATCCACACCATAGCTTTCGGGGAGTTAGTATTGCGCCAAGTGATCATTTATTTATGCCAAGCTCAGCAGAGTATTACGAGGGTAGAGATGTTGGGTCCTTGCAAGATGAGCACAAGGAAAATTTAGTTCATTTGCGAACCCCTCCAACTATCAATCCACATGGAGTTCTTGGTCAAATCCTTTTCGACGTCTGCATTCCCAAGAATGTTGAAGGTTGGGATTTGAGGTCATCAGCTTCCTTGAGCAGACATCCATTTAATCCTACCCGAAGGTATGCTCCGTTTAATCCAATGAAATGCATACGCCGTTCAAGACTGTAACAGCTCTCACTGACAACCTAGAGGCAAAATTTCTCGAGTGAATGAGCAAGATTGAAATCAGGTGTGAAGCCTTCTGGCTTCGAGGTTTCCAAAGAGGCAATGCTTTCTTCATCCTAAAAGAATAAACTTGGGAGCCAGGGGGGGGTTTGAGCTTTGAGGTGTATTATCTGTAAAACCTCCTTGTCTCCTGACGACTTGTACAGTAATTTCATTTGCAGCACACACTTTGGAGTCTTTGGTGGAAATAAGTAGATTTTGTGAATTGTAAATCCACTAATTCTGTAGCTAACATTCCTGGTATATTTCTGTGGACGAGTTCCCCCCTTGTAAACTTCAGGAAAATAATAACAACAACAATAATACCATTATCCCTATACTTGATATTATTAATTTAATCAGATAGTAGGAGGGTGGTGAAAGTGAGGAGATTCGAGGGTGTTTGGGAGAGCTGTTATTGTAGCTTTTAAAAGTGTTTTTCGTGTTGAAATATATCAAAATGATATTTTTTTTATTTTTTAAAAATCATTTTTGACATCAGCACATCAAAATGATCTAAAAATACCAAACTATATTCATATAAAATGAAAAAAAAACTGCAAACCGGTGTTTGAAACAGGTTATCTCGACCCAGAACTATCTTGCAAAAATTTAGTTTTGCGTTCCTTTACGGATTGTTGAGGCTTTTGGATGGCTATCAGTTCTTATTTTTCGATTCACAAGAAAGCTTCCACGTGTGTATGGCCGCCCCATCATTTCGCTCTATATATCAATTGTTTGGCAGCTGTGTTGGTGATCGAGAAACCGTCCTTCGATGGCTGAATCCATTTTATTGGTGTTTCACTGGAGCAGAGTTTTCACGTTCTGAGACCCCAGCGGGCAGATTCTTGCGAGAAAGCCAGGATAGAGCTGGATTACAATCCCACGAAGCTTGAAGAACGACTGGGTGAGTTGCTACTCTGGTTAAAGAGCTCAGGGCAACAACATGCAGAGTAATGAGTGCCTCTTTTTGAACTTGGGGTAGCCGCCTCAAGTTGTTTGCTTATCTCATGCTGGTTTGAGATTATTTTAATAATTGTTTTTACTTATTAAAAATATATATTTTTAATTATTAGAAATTTATTTTTAATATCAATATATTAAAATAATAATTCAAAGATAAAAATATTCAAATTTCTTAAAAATACGTATAAATTTTAAAACCTCATCTCTGCTTGTAATTACTCGCATAAATACCGAAGCACAATTGCAAGATAGGTTGCCTTCAATACTAAAGTTGTCAATACCATTTCGGTCGTCGTTTCGGTTTTTTTATTGGAACAGAATGTTTTGGTTTCGGAGCGTTTTGGAGTTGTACTGTTCATATATATATAATTAAAATATTAATTTAACAAGTATAATTTAAATTCAAGATAAATTAACTTTAAATTATACAAAAATATATACTCCAAATAAATAAGTCATGGAATGAAAAAATCATAGTTATCAAACTCTTCGTGATTTGCCAAGGATACCTGGTAATTCATCAATTTGGTGGCTAATCTAGGTTAGGCTTCACTTCGAATGGATTTAAAAACTAATTTTCAAAATTGAGTTGATCTAATTTATTCTGTTAAATTTGATAAGACACGATCGAATTAACTAGTGTTTTTTTATTTATTTAACATGGCATCTTTTTAGTTAAAAACACAAGACATCATTCTAGAATTCACACAATAAATCTACAATCAAAATCTTCTTGAACAAAGTCAAATCTTGAATAAGATTTCGTGTCTAGAAGCGTGGTTGAGGTTATTTTTTAATATATTTTTTATTCAAAAATACATCAAAATAATATTTTTAACATTAACACATAAAAATAATCTAAAAATATTATTTTTTTAATTTGAAATAAAATAATTTTTTTTTAAAAAAATTATTTTTGAAACATATTGTCAAACTATACTACTTGCAATGATGTCAAAAGACTTTGTTAACTCCTTTGGCAATGTGTTAATGATTGTTTTTTAACATGAGTTTTATTTGAAAGTATTTTTTTGACACTGATATATTAAAACAATATAAAAATTAAAAAAGTTACTTTTTTAAAAAATAAAATTTTGTAAAAATGCCTTTTTAACAAATTGGATCCCCCAGCACTTACCTTTAACGGTCGACTTCTTGCCCTAATTGACACAGAACAGGAGTCCCCCGATTTCAAATTTCTCGTTTCCCTCTCTCCCTCCCTCTGTCTCTCTCTCTCACACTGCTCCCCTAACTTCAAGAAGGGAGGGGTAATATCCTAGCAATCGAAACCTTTTGGTTCTGCAGTAAAAATGGTGGCAAAGATATCACCATATGAAGAAAGTCGCCAGAAGAGAATGGAAGAGAACAAGAAAAGAATGGAAGCCCTCAATCTCCACAAGCTTTCTCAAGCTCTTAAAATTTCCTCCCCTACCAAACCCTCTCCGGTTGTTAGTTAATCTCCTCTATAACTCCCTCTCCCTTTATATGTGTGATGATGCTCATTCTATTTCTGTTTGATCAACAGATGAAACGCTCAAAACCTCGAGTAGTCGAGAACCAAGTGGTTGTGGTTAGGAGGTCCAGTCGTGTCGCAAACAAACCCGCTCCTGTCTTTAAAGAAGTAAGCCGTTAATTTCATCTGGGCTTATAAAATCTTGGGATTTTGTTTAATATTGTTATATGATGGAATTTAGATGGTTGTGTATAATGGGATTTATTTCCTCACAGGTTGTTCTTGATCGAGTGGTGATACCAAGGAGGTATTTTGATTCAAGTTTCATAAACCAATTATAGCTCTATGCGTTAAAACATATAAAGCTAATATTTTAGCGTGATGCTGATGTTGCTCAGGATTTCCAAGCCAAGAAATTTGGCAAACCGGGTGTATGCTACTGATGAAGCCAGAGCAAAGGCTATGGAGAAAGCAGAAAAATTACAGTCTGATTTAGGATCTGACCATCCGATATTTATAAAATCAATGCTTCAGTCCCATGTTACTGGCGGATTTTGGCTGGTGAGATAAATTTATCATCTCCCAACCAATGTTTCATTCTCTTTTCCTGTCTATTTGGATGGATCGTAAGGTTGTCAAATTTTTAGATTTCGCACTGTTTCTTAATCGTACGATTTGTCATGTTTAATCAAGGGAAAGTAACATTAAAACTATATTTCATAAGCCACGTAATTTTATGTAAGATAACTGTAGATATACAATCTAAGGAGCTTCTAAAGTTTTCAAGCCACGTCCATGGATGGGGACCAATTCACTCGGTGCGTGTGCACACATGTCTTTCTTTTCCCACTTGTTTTTTGTTTATTTTTTTAGCCACCAATATGTCTCCAATTATCTGTTAGATCCAAAATAACTTGCATTCTGTGTAAACCCTGGCCTCAGATGTACTGTTCCTTGTTCCAATTCCACTGAATTTTGGCGTGTAAAACATTATACAGGTTTATTTAACTGTTGATGGCAATGATATAGATCATGAGGGAAATTTTGGTGCAGGGTCTTCCAGTCGATTTCTGCAGAAGGAACCTTCCAAGGGGAGATGGTGTCATCACTTTGATCGATGAAGATGCAGATGAGTATCAAGTTATATATTTAGCCCGAAAGAATGGACTCAGTGGTGGTTGGAAAGGATTTGCAGTTGCTCATGGACTGCTAGATGGAGATGCTGTGGTGTTTCAGTTAATCAAGCCAACAGCGCTCAAGGTGATTGTTAATCATCAATGTTATTGACTCTACTTAAAACATGGCAAACCAGTTTGCTTATTCTCATTTTTCATTCTTACCTTGCAACTGAAACTCCATTGATACTTGATACACAGTTCCTATCTTTTTGCCAGGTATATATCATAAGGGTGAATGGTTCGGAACAGGGCAATAGTCTTTGAGTTTTCTTAATGTGGATCGGATGTAGCCGAATTAATTTAGGTAACTTTCTTGGAATACATGTCAAAATTTTATTTCTTTATCGTTGCTCTACTTTATTTTTGTCAATCAAGCATGTCAAGGAACCGTCTCACCTAAAAGCTCAAGTTTATAGGTGAGGCCCCAGAATATGATTTATATTATTCTCTAACACACCCTCTCAAGTGAAAGCTCTTTGGGCTTGAAACTTACACAGGCCCACACTACCTTGTGCTTGATTTTTATCAAATAGAATGGGGATGGTGAGATTCGAACTCATGACCGCTGGGTCAATAAGGCTCTGATACCATGTTAAGGAACCATCTCACCTAAAAACTCAAGCTTATAGGTGAGACTCTATAATATGATTTATATTATTTTCTAATAAAGCATGCGACAATGGATGCCAAATAATTGGTCACTTGTTTAGACGAAATCTTGATGAGGATTTATATATTTCTCTTATAATTATAATTGGACCGAAGGCTTAGAGTAGAGAATTTGCAATTTGGTTAGCGTCCCAAGATAAATATGACATACGAAAGTGATAGGAATGTGTTTGGTTTAAAAGACAGATACATAAACATGTCTCTATGATAGCTTTAGAATTAATTTCTATGTTTTTAAAATAGAAAATTCAGAGAGATGTGTGTCCCTTTTGTCCTCATTATCTTTATCTCTTTTATCTCAAAATAATAGCCAAAAAATACTGAATCACTCATAAAATTACATGATCTGTTTTTCAAGGAGGCTGTGGATTCTTCAAAAATTATGAATCAGTTGCATCAACTTCTCTTGCACTCTTTTGACATCAATGTAGCTGGCACATGGTCCACAAGAAATATAATAGTGAAAAGGGAGTCAATAGCTTATTCCCAATTTCTTTTCTTAGTGATTTACTTATCTAAAGAAAATGAATGCAATACAGCTAGCTATACACGATACCATGTCATTGACCTGCACAAGTCAAATTTCGACAATTTGATATCTTAGGTATATTTGAGAGATCGCAATGGTGACGAAATAGTGACAACTAAAAGAGTAAATGCATAACTTATCTGATTGCAATCTTTGAACTTTCGCAAACATATTTTACATCCTTTTCATTTCATTTCTGTTGGTTGCAGGTAAAACAGCTTGTGGTAGATTGCCCTAGCAGGTTGCAGGAATTTGTTTATGAAAAAAACACTAACATATGAAAAAAAGGGTCTACCATTTTGTATCCTTGAGCTGTTGGCTGATCTTTCAAACAATTAGTAGTACTTGATTACTTAAAATCCTTATTTTCAGTTCTCTGCCGCTGCTTTGATTTCTTTACCTTTCTTTGGTGATGACTAACTTGAAGTGAGGGTGCGCCACCCCTCCAACTAAGGTGACAGCTCTGTGGGTTTCATTAATCTTTTGCTCCTCTTTCCTTCCATGATTTTGTTAGTAAATTCAGTCCATGGAAAATATATGCGAGTCAACTCCATCTTTGGCCAGGCGACGAACGTGCCTGGAAGCAGCTGCCATGGGCCAAACACCTCATTTGGTGGTGCAAATAATTGCTGCAAAGGTTTCCAGGCAGTGGCACCACCGATTTCCTGGAGCAGAAAAGGTCCTGCAAGAAACCCTAAACTATTGCAAATATTGTATTCGATATTTGTGGTGCATTGACTCCATTATCGTGGTTGATGAGCTGTAATGGGTAAGAAATAAGAACCATGTAGTTGTCGACAGGAACATTGCTTCGCAAGGTGGGCCCTGTCCAGCTAGCATTCCTGCTGTGCGAAATAAATTGAACATGCTTTGAAGCAGCTTGTCAACACCAAAATTTGAGGAACAAAGAAAATGCGTGTTTTCCACTACCTCGTTTCATTCTCTAATAAAATTAAAAACACTGGTCCTGCTAAATTTGGTAGACAATTAAGAGTTTATTTAATATTGTGATTTATATAAAATTAATATTTTTTATGCGAAAAATAAGTTGAAAAATATTAAAATACAATGTCAAGTAAACACTTTTGTTTGGTCGTGCAGCCAGCATGCAGTATACCCTGTTGTAAACTAAGACCCCGTTTGTTTACTGAAAAGTGGTTTTCTTTTAGAAAATGAATTCCGGTGAAAGTGAATTCCTGAAAAGTGAATTCTGATGTTTGGCAGTGCTATGAAAAATGAACTGGAAAACACTTTCCAGTGTTTGTTTGTGTTATGGAAAATGAACTGGAAAATAATTTATTAATAAATTAATTTTTTTTTCAAGTTTATTAAAATAATGAGGAACAAATCTTACAAATTAAAAAGTTGAATGAGAATGAAATTGAAAAAAAATATAATTTCATAAATTATCTCCAATAAAATAAATAATAATCAAAATAATAGAGATCAAATCTAAAAATTTTAAAAAAATGAAAGGTGAATAAATTAAAATAATAATAATTAATATTTCATAAATTATTTCAAATAAAATAAGTAACAATAAAAAAAATGAGGACCAAATTTGATAGATAAAAAATTTCAATAAAAAAATGATAAGAAAAAAGCAAATAGCAATTATAAAAATAAGGACCAAAATTGATATAAAAATTAAATTTTAAGAGATGAAATTGAAAAATAAATATTCAAAAACAAATTATATATAGCAATCAAAAGTTTGAGGATCAAATTTAATATAATCAGCAAATAATGACATTTCTAAATTTTTCACAACTTCCGGAAAGTGTTTTCCGCCCAAATTTTCCAGGAAAACACTTTCCTGAAAACCAAGCCAATTTTTTTTTTGACCGGAAAGTGTTTTCTGTTGACCGGAAAGTGTTTTCCGTTGACTAACTTTCCGGGAGTCAAACAAACACAGGAAAGTTTGGAAAGTGGTTTCCCAGAAAGTGAATTCTGGGAAACAAACACAGCCTTAGATACAGTTTATTTTTGTGTTTGGCTATTATTAAATGTATTTTAAAAGTATATTTTGCCTGAAAAATATTAAATTAATAATTTTCAATTATTTTAACATGCTAATATATATAAAAATATTTAATATATTTATAAGAAAACACAATATTGGTTGATTTTATGGTACGAAGCCGATTGCTTAATTACAGGCGGGGGGGAATAGAGGTAAACTGGCGCCGAGAATTCCGGGGTCTCCAAGTGGAGGTCAAAGGGTTAGGTTGTAAAGACAGAAAAAAACGAGGCTGCCCAGTCTAGCGGGCCCACACAGGCAGAGAAAGACACTCTCCCAACTACGTGACATTAACCATTGTCCTCCACCTTTTTTTATTTATTATTATTTAAAAAAATGTGATAAGTACTCACAAAAAAATTAATTAATATTTTGCTTAAAAAATCTAAGCAATAAATAATCATGTTCTGACATTTCATCATTTCGTTTCAAATTGAAGAACGCATTAAATTAATTCAATGACGTTAAAAAAACAAGTCTATGCATTAATTATTATTATTTTTTTAAAATATTTTTACATGGATTTAATGTTTTCAGAACAGTTGAACTATTCTTTGATTATAATGTTCAAGTTGGAGAATTAACAAATAAAATATGTTTTATTTTAATTTATATATATTTATTGGCCCGTTTTGCGTGTTAATTAATGGGAGATAAATAAACACTTATAACGTCCCATCGGAATAAAACATTTCTTGATTTTCTTGACCAGGTCCGTTTAGCGCGTTTTTTTAATACCTTGACCGACTCCCAGATATAGAAATACAAGCCAATCAGCATCAATCCATGCAACTTTGTCCTCTTATAAATCGGCTTGATCTTGATATTTAAAGTAGTGATTGGAATCTAAGTGCATGATAATTATTTTTCTCCTGAGATTTGAAAAGATAGACTAAAAAAATATTATAAATTTTTCATGGCTAAAGTTTTTTTAAAATAATTTATTATATATTTATATCTGCATCATTTTAACTACATATTTTTTTTCTATCTCTTATTTCTTAATTAAGATATTAAAATTGTGTTTGGTTAATATCTCAAGATATAAATAATATAGACATCAAAAATATTTTTAATAAAAAACACAGATTATTATATAAAATAAACATTTTTATATATACTTTCAAAAAGAAGAAAATAAAAATATATCTCATATTTTATATTCCAAAACTAAAAACACATTGATAATTAATTAATTAACATTAACATAATGAGTAATTCTATACTAGGACCTCCCCCCCCAAAGTGGCCATCTTTACTTAATTAAAATGGATCCAACGGTCCTGATAGCGTCCACAGCGCAAAGTTAGTGTTCTGACTAACAAGCCGCACAAAAAACGGCTTTCTTTTTTGCGCCGAGCGGACCAATGGTGATATTTGCCACGTCAGCAGAGAAGACACAGCTCCTTTAGCGCGATGCTATATTGTTAATGAAACGATCTCTCTCTCTCCCTCCTCTCAACAATGGAATTTTTGCAGGTTCCTGGGATCCGCAAATCTCGATCACTGAAAAGCCAACAGGAAAAACGACGATTTCTCTCTCATTCTCGCCTCTAAAAACTTCTTTCCCTGTAAAGTTTCTCCTATTTTCTCCTCTCCAATTTTTTTATGCTGGTTTTTTTCTTGGTTTTATAATAATTTTAATATCATTTTTTTGTCATTATTATTATTATTATTATTTTGATCCGATGTTTAATGATTAAACCTAATTTTGTAACAGTGTTATATGAAGAAATGAAGAAATAGAGTTTCTGTTTGCGGTGGTGATTATTGCTGATTACGGTGGTGGTGAACTGGTGATAGGGAAATTTAGGTGCGAGGGGGAGAATATAAAATATTATAAGAATGATGGCTGCTGCGAGGGAGCATCAAACGGTGCCGCTCTCGGTGTTGTTAAAGCGAGAATTGGCGAACGAGAGGGTAGAGAAGCCGGAGATTTTATACGGTCAGGCTAGTCAGAGCAAGAAAGGGGAGGATTTTACTTTGTTAAAAACTGAATGCCAGAGAATCGTCGGTGACGGGATCACTACTTATTCTGTTTTCGGGGTGAAGACTTTGAATTTTGATGCTATTTAACAAATTATCGATCAGTTAAAGTCAAATTGGCTTAGATGATTGATTAGTTTCGATATGTTTCTTGTTAAAATAAGCCTTGTTTTGCAGTTATTTGATGGGCATAATGGGTCTGCAGCAGCAATATACACCAAGGAGAATCTACTCAATAACATTATAGCCGCCATGCCTCCGGATCTTAACAGAGATGAATGGGTAGCAGCATTGCCAAGAGCTTTAGTTGCAGGGTTCGTCAAAACTGATAAAGATTTTCAAGAGAGAGGTACGAGTATTTTTTTTTTTAAAGTTAATTTTTATTTGAAATTGAAGGAGATTTATTTTATCTTGGTGTATAAACTCAAAGACCTTTACTCACAGCTTATGATCCGAAGACTTTCTTGAATTGGTCAGCATCCCCTTTAGCGTTTGCAGTATTGTTCAGAAAGATGTTTGCACCCTCATGTAAATTGCATCTTTGTTATTAATGGAGAGTGTACCTTACGCTTGCCGGGGACACTAATTTCCTTTCATTTATTTGTTCTATAAGATTCAGAATGGGACGTTGTATTGATAGAAAGTACAAAGTACTATGATCTCCACACAATTCGCATATTCCCAAGAAATGTCTTGATGCCTCCAGGCTCACGAAGCATTTTACTTATTCATCATAACATCGTGCATCTACTGATGATAAATACATGATTCATCAGAGTATTTTAAGGTGCTTCTGTTTCTTTACATGGAGGGCATCGAGTGATGTTTGTTTCACATAAATTAGAAAATGGTTGATTTTAATGGAAATTTTTTGAAACAGCATTTTTTTTTTAAATAATTGCTTAGACTTCTGTAATCTCTTTATGCATGGGATGAGCTCATGCTATTGATTTGTTTTTTCTCACTCATTTGATTTGCAGGACCTGAGGTGCAACCTCAATATGATTGATACACATAATTTTATCCTGTCCGTGTAGTTTACTACATGGATCAATCAATATGCATCTTTTGTCTTGGCCATACCATCCTGCATAGTTTAGCCGCACTTCTTGTAGTGATTGGTTTTATGTATTTGGTCATAACTTATCAGAAATTTGTACCATTTTTAAGTTCGGTGCTGTGAGCTTTATATGTGGATAATGTTTAACATTCACAATTTTGGTGTTTTTGCCCTTTTAGCTCGAACATCCGGAACAACTGTCACATTTGCAGTAATAGAAGGATTGTTCATAACTGTGGCATCTGTTGGTGATTCCCGTTGCATTCTTGAATCTGCTGAAGGTGATATCTATTACTTGTCAGCAGATCATAGACTTGAGTGCAATGCAGAGGAGTAAGTCAGATATATAGTGTCTCAATACCCATTTAACAGATCTTATTATTACCGAGGCCTTAAATTTCTAATTTAACAGGAGGGAGCGCATTACTGCAAGTGGGGGTGAGGTGGGACGGCTAAATACTGGTGGTGGTGCGGAGGTACTTTCCCTGTTTTACTTTTTTGTTCTTTTCAAATATCAAATTCTGTACTTTTCATCAACTTCTCTGTTTTGGTGAAACCAATGCACTCAATGATATTCTCCTTCAAGCTCATTTGTCTAAATTAGGGTAGTTACCAGAACATGAAAATAAGCTGTTATTTAGCTTATGATTTTTTTAAGTTTTCACAAATAGAACTGTAAACAACAGCAAGTTTGTGGAATAAATGGGCTGTAGGAAACTTTCAATGGTATCCTTTTATTGTATTCAATGGAAATTGTATCAAAATTTGTTTTATGGATTGAAGTAGATTATCTAACTTGGGTGCTAGTTGTATTTCAGATTGGACCTTTGAGATGTTGGCCTGGTGGCTTATGTCTTTCACGATCCATTGGGGATGTGGATGTTGGCGAGTACATTGTTCCTGTTCCTTATGTGAAGCAAATCAAGGTTTGTTCTTGAGATGTAATGTGTACATTTTGATGGATATGTAATGATAGTTTTATTTCTATTGCTCGCATCCCTCCATGGGCTTTGAGTACTGTTGGTGAACTCCATGCTTGTCCTATACCTTACCTTTCTACTTCTAATATTCTCTTAACACTGTTTATCCATTAATCTGATGAGTTTTATTTCTAAAATAAGTTAACAGCTCTGATTTCATTGATAATTTGCTGTGAAATGGATATTGATTATAATCTCAATCTTTGTTTTATTATGGTTCTTTCAAAACAAGTGGTGTTTATTATCTTTTATGCCACTTTATTCACGGTGAATACATTTTATTTTGTGGGTCCTAGTTATCTTTTTGAGTCATGGTTTTTTTTTCTCAACGTAGCTTCTCCCTTGATCCCCCCAGAGAACAAAGGTTCTATGGACTGAGGTCATATTGTCATCATCTTTGTGGTCTGCTTGTATCTTCTTATGATATGGTTTGTTTATTTGAACTTAGAAATAACATTACATCATTCTGCATGCTTTACACATCGCTTGATTCATACTGAAACAGTGTGCTGTTATTCACTTCCTCTCTCTTGAAAAAGCTTCAAAACTTTGTGATTTGTAGTTGTCTACTGCGGGTGGTAGGCTTGTTATCTCAAGTGATGGTGTTTGGGATGCTGTATCTGCTGAAGTGGCTCTTGATTGTTGCCGGGGGATGGCAGCAGAAACTGCAGCTGCACAAATTGTTAAGGTGTAGTGTTACCACCTTTACACATCTGCAGAAACGCTTTTTTTTTTTAGTGGAAACACCACCTGCAATTACCCCTGGTTTAAGACCCTATGGCTTCCCTACAATGTCACATTATGTGACACTGTCCATAATACCCTGTACCTGGTCTTACTCTTCATTCCATTTGCAGGAAGCAGTGCAGGTGAAAGGACTTCGAGATGATACAACCTGCATTGTGATTGATATAGTACCACCAGAGAAACCAGCCGCCCCTTTGCCACAACCAAAAAAGCTTGGAAGAGGAGTGTTCAAGTCCATGTTTCGCAGAAAGTCCTCTGAATCTTCTTCTCAAATCGATAAAGAATATCTGGAACCAGATGTGGTTGAGGAACTGTATGAGGAAGGATCAGCCATGCTTTCTGAGAGGTTTGTGCTGTGAAGATCATCATTGTTGGCTAATATTGATAGTTTGATCTCCTTATTGGGCATTAATTACAGATTTGTACTCGGTTTGCTCCTGGTTTCTTTTTCGCTCCCTATGTCTGTGTTTGACACCATCTGTTAAGGGTGGTTTGGCTTCCTGTCTTTGAGGAACAGTTATACTGGTTTCTAGTGTTTTGACACAATGCCTGTTTCCGTGTAATGCAGGTTAGATACTAAATACCCGCTTTGCAACATGTTTAAGCTGTTTATGTGCGCAGTCTGTCAAGTAGAGATAAAACCTGACGAGGGTATTTCCGTACATGCTGGTTCATCTGATTTTGGAAAATTGCGTCCCTGGGATGGCCCTTTCCTTTGCTTAAGTTGCCAAGAGAAGAAAGAAGCAATGGAAGGGAAAAGACCATCAGGAGGTACAAACAACAACTCTCTATGGTTTAATCACTCTCTCCCCCAACTTTTATGCAACTGATTTTTCTATTTTCATTTGTGTTCAATTTTACAGATAGGCATAACAGTGATAGTGACTAGCCATACATCCTTGATTGTATTTGCTTCTGGCAAGCACTAACAATTGTTTCAGAGATCAAGACAAATTGAAAGAACTTCCTCACAATACCTGGCTTGCTCAACTTCTCATGGGTGTCTTGAGCATTTTGACTTGTTTGCGTTTTACTTAATAGATGCATTTGGCTCTATCCCAATTGCTTCCGAGCTCGAAGTTCGAAGATCAAATTAGAGCTGTTTGCTTTTTACAAATCTGTCTCTGACTTCAAAATAACAGTTGTGCTCGCATACCAGCTTAAAGATCTCCTGAAGGCTTTGATAAACTTATTGGTACCCGATACATGGCATCTTTTTCAGGATCATTTCTCTCTCTCTCTGTCTGAATCTGTTCCTCTGTGGTTCGTAGAGCTTAACATCAAATGACAGTGTCGTATGTAATATTATTTTTATTGTTATATAGAAAGTTTGGCTAAGTAGTCAATACAGATCCATTCCAGGTCAGGTAGAAGTGTGTGTGATTGACCTGCTAGATGAATTTGTTCATGTAACATTAAATTGAACCTTCCTGGGTGAAGCAAGAAGGCTAACTTTTAGAAATAGAAAACCTGCAATTAATTTTTTTCTTCAACAATTGTCATTATTCTGCCAATCATAATCTACTTTTCGTAGGCGCTGTGTATGACAATGGAGACCGAGTAATTTTATTTTCAGTTTTGCAACTCGGCCCTACTTGGTGAAGGCCCTCGAATTGTTGAATGTATCCGATGAATCATGTGCTATCACCAAGCATCTTCAAATTCTCGTTCTGTGTTGTCATTCTTTCTTTTTAAAGCTTGCTTTGGTTTGAAGGGGGTCGCACTCAACACTGTGGCTGTGGTGCCTGGAGTACCCATAAATGGGACCCTCTTTCAGCGGGACAACATGTGGACACTTTCCTGGCCGGAGGTTTGTGAGGTGAGTCAAATAACATGTGAACTCTCTGTTTCAATAATTAGGACATCTCTGTATTCTTCTCTTTGTTTCATCCTCCGATGCTTTCTTGGAGACTTTTCAAGATGGAAGCATATCCCAATACTAGCTGTCATGAATTTGATCTCAAATGTACTGACGATCTTCCAGAGTGAAGAATCCAAGTCTGCTCGGGGAGAATTTTATCTGGCTCAAGAGGCCAGGATTACGAGGCCTGGTGGTTGCGGTGGTGATGAGGCCTTCTCTGGCCAGCAACATCACATACTGTCTTGCTAATCTAGTTTGTGGGACCGTGATGCGAAAAAGCAGTGATCTGGGCCCCTCTGCAGGCACGAAAAAGAAAGAAAATCGAGACTTTAATAAGAATCAAATAAATATCGTAAAGTCCAAACCTTGTTGTGCATTCAATTTCACTAGTCTTTGTTAGGCCAGCATTCAGAATAACTTACCACGTGTGTGTGAATGTGTGCTTGAGAGAGAGAGTTCTTGTCTGGTCATTGCTTTTTCTACGACTGCTGCTTTCTACTGAAAGATAGAATTAAGATATTGGGTGGCCAAACGCAAACGCAAGAAGAAAGAAAAACTTTTTCAGCACCGAAGGATCTTATGGAGTTTGAGTGTGAAATCTTTGTTTTATACCATGTCATGTTTTCCTTTTTTCTCTCATAATTCTTTCTCACGTGTGTGTGTGTGTTTGTGTGTGTGTGGAATATGATTTCGAGTGGTTAAGTGCTGAAGACGAGTCAGTCCACCAAAATAATGCCTGCATGATTGAGATGTTGACCCTCACTAAACGAACAAAATTCTCCTACTGGATTTGGACCACTTTTGTACACGAGTGTGTGGGGTCTATCTTCATACCTAACTGTGAACCTTTGATTTTTGTCTTTGAAAATAATTACCATCATCCTTTCATTTTATCACGGTCTAAAGAGGGTGGCACCAGTCACATGATTATCTCAAAGTTATCAAGCTAAAACGATGTTGTTTTGTAATTTTTTTATAAAAAAATCAAACTAGGCTTGATTGGGTTGACAATTCGAGTTGATTTTCTTACACTTAACCTGAGTTAGGAAACATGCTGGTGAGGTTATAGATCTACCTGTAGGTGTAATAGCTTTGATTTACACTTAACCTGAGTTAGGATTCTTTTTGTTCGACGTCTTTGATGAGAAATTATGTAAATCCCAACATTTGTTCGACGGCTGGAAGGTCATTCAAGGTGGGGTTGTCTTTCTCGGTCTGGACAAATCAAGCTCTTGCTTTGATGTGGAACCTCAGTATCTTTTTGTAATTTGCAATATGCACAAAAATTAACCCAAAAATTCACAAGTGGTCCCTCGGGACTCTTTTCTCTCTCTTGTCACAGGCTCATAGAAGCTTATCTGCTTTTTCTTTTTTATCATTAATTTTTTATCATCAGATCATTATAAAAAATTAGGTTACTTTTTGTATAAGACATGAGTTTTAAAATAACTGATATTCTCAATTACTGATATTCAGAAAACAGTTTACATCATGCTATCTTTTAACCTTATTTTTTTCTAAAAGTTTTACCAAATATATCATTTTTAAAGAGAATTATTATTATTATTAATAATAATATTAATAATAATAATAATAATAATTCATCACGGCAACTATTTCATCTTCTTCTTAGAAAGGTATCGATTTCGTAGGTGAGCTATTAAGGTTTTGTTTTGTCATGACTAAATCCTTTTTTCCCGTTTTGTCTAAGATATAAATATATCTTTAGAATTTGAGTTGACGTGTTCATTAAATATTTCTTTTTTCTAGATTTAAAATAAATAAAAAATGATAATTTAAACAGCAAACCCTTTTTCCTGTCCAGGAACAAAACGAAAACTTGACAAAGTGAGAGACATGTATCTATCGAGACAGGCTGTCTTAATCATCGACTCGAGTGAGAGAGAGAAGTCTGGATGGATTTCAGGCTTCAATCTTGAGGTTAAATACAATTCGGTGATAACAAATACAGACAATTTTAGAGAAAGATAAGTAAGCCTAAAGCAGAAAACCTTGACACGTTATATGTTGTCTTAAAATGGATTGTGATTTTCACCAAATTAGTTTGAGATAACAAGCAAGAAAATGGATGAAAATCCACAGATAATAACAAAACATTGTTCCTGTCTCTTGACATATCAAGAAACCAAAAAAAAAAAAAAAACCATCTAATAGTTGACCAACAGTAAAAATTTGAGATTAAAAAGTTTGTTTTTTTCTGTAATCTCGGATTTTAACTCTGTAGTTATTAATATGATAATTAATTAAAGTTTACATGATTATTATCTTTAAGATTCATAAGATTAATTGAGATACGTGTAAGCTTACTCGGACATTCATTTTAATAAAAAAAAACCAGAAAAAACAAAGGTTTAATGATTAACTACATGGTTTTTCAAAAGGAATAATCAACATGGACTCGAAATCCTACAGATTTTGAAAACTAGTTTCCACAAAGGCATTTATTTATACAATCCCTTTTTTTTTCTCACTCCAATACCATGTTTAAATTGATATATAGTGTTCAAATTATAGCTATTTATGTTCATAAAATAGGAGAAAAATAAATGATATATAAGGGAGTTAAAAATAATAATTTGGAAGGAGAATAAAGATATTTTTAGTAAATATAGATGTGGTTTTTTATATATTTATTTTGTCAGCACCATAATTCAAATGCCATAAAATTCTGCAACCTTTTATCACATTGACACGAAAGCATACGCATAGTAAAACGTTTCATTCCCCAATGTACTTTGCCTGCAAAAAGATAATACAGTAACAGCCTGTATATTTTTACATTTCAAAAATATTGTTTAAACATATTATTTAATATTCTTCAAATAAAAAACAATTATTATTATTCTCGAGTCTCCCCAACCTATGACGTGTATAATTCATCTCGTGTAGATTAGAATTTTGATATTTTATTCACTGTGCAAATTTTTTTTTTTTGGGGGGGACCGATTGCATTAGGTGTTAAATTTTGACGAGGACCCACCAACCTTGAGCACACATAATGCTAAATGTTGTATCATCTAATCATATCTTATAGTGCCCGCACCTTTTATTCATTCGTTGAATGTTTTATACTGTATTTTAAAAATATTTTAAAATAAATTAAAATTTTATTATTTATTTGAAATTAAAATTTTGTGATGATTGTAGATTATTTTCTTGTGTTAATATCAAAAATTATTTTTAAAATATAAAATATTATTTAATGTATTTTTTAACCCAAAAAAACTTTTAAAAACTAATGGATGAAGAATAATGCAAAAAGATAAAGGTGGTCATGGGTTGCAATTTCTGCACATTATAGGCCCAGCTAAACCTTGACAGCAATCTCTCTCTCTCTCTCTCTCTCTCCCCACTGTTTTCTGATACCCTTATCCCCCATCCTCAAATGTTTGGCAAATATTCCTCCCTTATTGGCCTAAAAATAAGAAACTTTTAGAGCTCTGAATCAGATCTTATTAGACTTTCAGTATAATTCTGTGAATCATGGACACCGAACCGCAAAGAAGCTCGAGAGAAAAAGTTGTGGACAAGGCTCGAGAAGGGCAGTCAAAACAGGAGGGAAAAGAAGGTCTCCAGGCAAAGCAACAGGCACTGCCAGCAGCCCCTGCCTCGCCACCTTCATCTTCCTCCTCTCCTGCTCATGAATTCTCCTTCACAATCTCTCTCCACTCTTCCTCCGCACCAGTCCCTGATAAGGCCAGAACCCCTCCTAATTCGTTTGCTATTGATTTGTCTCCAGCGGATGACATTTTCTTCCATGGCCACCTGCTTCCTCTCCATCTCCTCTCTCACCTTCCTGTATCTCCTCGCTCGTCCATAAATTCCTTTGACAGCTTTACCCTCCCTGTCAAGGAATTAGTAGATGATCAAAGACCCAGCAAAAGTAGCGACAGCCATTGCAGCACCAGCAACGGAAATAGCAACAGCAATAGCGGAGGCGGAGGCGGTAGCAACAACATCACCAACGGCAATAACTGCAGTCGCCATCAAAGCAATAGCTATGGCGATACAAAGGGAAGGAGCAAGCCCAGGTCTTTCTCTTTATTCGGTTGGCGAAAAGGGTGTGAAGTTAAAGAAAAGGAGGAAGACAAGGATAAGCGGAAAAAAACCCAAAGGTTCGACATGAGTCAGATACTGAAGAGGTATGCCAGAATGGTTAGGCCATTGATGTTCTTCAAAGGAAGGAAGGAAAATCTCCAATCCCACAGGCAACCTTATTCATTTTCAGGTGACTTAGGCTGGAGAAACAAGCAGGAGTTGCGAGGAAGGAGAGGAGGATACTCAGCGCCGGCATCGATGAGGACATCTCCGACAAACAGTGGCCTTCTTCTTGCAACCACAACTCTTCCTTCTTCTACTAGTGACAGTACCATGGAAGAGTTGCAGGCTGCTATTCAGGCAGCAATTGCTCACTGCAAGAACTCCATTGCTACAGAAGAAAAGATCAAATGTTAAATGTTATATAACTTATATTGGACTTCCAGTTTTCCCCTCATTCAACTTCTATCACTATACCTTGTATACCTGTGTATAAATCAAGGTGATATAGAGAGAGAGAGAACTTTGAAACCTTAACTAAGATGCTATCCGAATTAAGATTACAACATTCAAGAGTCGAGTTTCATGATTTCTTGTCTTTCAGCTAGCTTGGCATCGAGTATTGGGGTCCTTGAATTTCCAGCAAGAAAGATCGATCTTCTTCGTTCGTTCTATACATCGGATATATCCATAATCACAGGTTCGTTTTTTTTTTTTTTTTTTTCCTTTGATGCTCCTTTTCAACGAGTATAGCAATTCAACGAGCCTATATGTTAGCTAAGACCATCGTATCATATCTTTACCGACTAATTGACCATTGATTCTAGCTTGTTTCTTAGCCATATTTATGCTCCGAATATAATTTAATGCAACTCGACCAAGTCTTGATCTCAAATTAATTGACGTCGGCTACATGGCAATTTATGTAGACTATACCCACTACTATGCTATAGATTTGCTGTGATTTTCATAGGATACATTTGATTCATATCTTAAAGCAGCAGAAGATACTGAAAAATAACTAGTTAAAAAAATTAAAATAAATTTACATTTAAGACAATTTTAATGCGATGATTTTTGTGCAAACTCTTACCTTTTCTTAAGCACCTGTTTGGCTGTGCGGTGCAACCTGCTTTTTGCCAAATTTCAATTTTTTTTTTTTTTTTGCATTTTAAATGAATTTTTTTTTGCGCGTTTATATCATTTTGATGTGCTGATATCAAAAATGATTTTTAAAAAATAAAAAAACATCATTTTAATGTATTTCGGCACGAAAAGTACTTTGAAAAGCTACCGCAACCGCTCTCCCAAACAGGCGGTAAGAAAAAAACATAGAGAAGAAACCACTCTTTATTTTCTCTATCCCGAGAGAATAACTAGAAATGCTAGCTATTTTGATTATCCCTAGCCTTTCCTGAAAGAACCGAACCAATGGATGTAGTAGGGCAACAAATTAAGTAGCATCACCGACTTACGACTACAGGAACCAAAATTGCAGATGGAAATTACAGATATCTCTGCCCAGCTAATTATTATAACCCCATTATTATGTTAAAATCATAGCATGAGTAGCAATTCCACAAGTGGATGCGTATCCAGTACAGAAAAGCTGAAAAGGGCGCAGCAAAAGTCTCCAATCCCACAGGAAAAAGCTACGAAACAATTAGCAGGACCCGAATTCGGCCATAATTCAGAGTGGTAGGTGCTGTGACAGGAGATGGCATCGTTGGGGCTCGAAGACTGTGGGTCTCAAGCGTCCATGTGTTCAGAATTCATGAAAAAGAGTACCAAGTACAGCAATGATACCATAACAATAATGCGAGGAGGTTCTTGGCAAGATTCTAAGAATTTAAGTGGTTAAATTAAATTTTAAAATATAATTTATATTATTTTTTAATATATTTTCTAAATTAAAAGTTTTTTAAGTTTGGAACTTGTAGATGTTCATATTATCTTTTACTTGATTTTTATCAAATAAAATGAAATTGTGAGATTTGAACCCGTGACCGCTAGGTCAACAAACTAGAATACCATATTAAAAAATTGTTTTACTTAAAAATTTAAACTATTAAATATCAAATAAGAACCAAAATATAATTTATATTATTTTTTAATCATCACCGTAAAAAATTATGAGGTTGATGATACGTTGCAATGACGTCTACAACTGACTGATCAGGTGCTTCATGAGGAGCATCTCTGTGATTATTATATCTGCTATCCAAAAGAATCAGCCCCACTCACATGAAAGTGCTATCATGCCTTTCAATCATCACTCTAAAGGCTAAAGCTACGAAAATAGGGCGGGGGAGAGGAACAGCAAGAACACATCGAACCAATGAAAGATATCCGATGGGAGTGCGCGCTGTGTAATCTGTGTGTAGGCGCACGAGCGGATGCATTCATAAATCTAACTATCGAAACTCGAACCCAGAGATTGACTCAGTTTATGACCACGACCATGAGAAAATTGAGAATCATATGTTTCCCTTTCAAACCCCACCAAGCAAATCCCGCATAAAGGGCAATGGCTGCTGGGCTCAAGGAAAAACTCTCATGATTAAAAACTAATAAACAACTAAGGCAGCCACATGATTTTGCTCGAAAGTGCTGTTGCCTGCAATAGAAGACGACCTCTTTTTCTAAAGAGAAGTCTAGAAAAAGAAGAGCTAGTAATGAGCGCCATATCATATAGATGCATCACCAGTCTTCAGTTTCAAATATCTTTCTTAAACTTTTCGAAAAGAAAGCTTGAATCTCTTAAAATCCAAAGCTAGTTGTGAGCACTCCTACGACCTTTGGCAGAGACAAAAAGATTCATTTGTAGAACAGTTCGGGCACGTCGAGGATTTTCTCATCACAAGACTCACTTTATTGTTCGAAAGCCACAATTCCCATGAGGATATGCATGAATTTGGTGGTTTCAACTCACTAAATAATTCAATCCGTGAATGTTAGGGGCATCTCTACGTGTTAACTCTGTTAGATTTAGTATCTGTTTAAAACTGCGATTAAAATTGTTATTGAAAATATTTTTAGTTCAAAAATATATTAAAATAATTTTTTTTTATTTTTAAAAAATTATTTTTTATAATAAGCACATAAAAACAATATAAAACATTAAATTTTTTAATTTAAAATAAAAAAAATTAATCATTGAGACAAAGAAAACATGCCTTTTTTTACTTCATATTTGGAAAGTATAGAAATTTATTTAAAAAATGTTTAGATAGATATTTATTTCATGATTTTAGTTTTATTAACTCAGCATATTTATGTATCTTCTATGTTTATCTCTTATGTTTAGAACACTAATTAGACACAATCTAAAACTACACGATTAATCTTTGTTTTAAGCTCAGATAGGTCGGTACATCAAGTTCACTTGAAACCTAATCAACTCAGTGTTTAGATTGATTTGACTTTTAAAAAATACAACTATCCTGGTCAAACTATTTTAGTTGAATAGCTTCATCAAAACCTAACCGTCAATCTATTGATTCTTTTTAGGAAAATATAAAAATTCCATCATTTAAAAAAAAATAAAAATGGGATAGATACTGGACCGTTTTGAAACTGTATAATTGAATGATAGAATAAATTTTTTATGTGAATTTACTTATTTATCCTGTAAAATATATTTTTTTTAATTTTAAGGGCCGTTGGTTAGCTAATTTGTTAGCCCAATGGCTTACAGTGAATCGAGCCGAACTGGAAACCTAAGACTTTTAAGGCCCGACTTGTTTAAGCATGAAGCCACGTTATGTATTTATTCTGGGGGGACATGATCTCATGCCCTTGGTGGAAATCATCCGGCAACCTTCACCGTATACTGACACGTGTCCATGATCATTTTTGTTTAATTTTCTCGTTTTCTTTCTTCCTCCTCCTCTCTCCGCCGCTGGAAATCACCAGGGCATGGCTGCCACTTTTCTTAACTTCCATTCCCATTTCAGAATCGTAAAATCCACCTGATTACCATTCTCATTGTTTTTTAGGAAATAAAACCAAACACTAACCAAAACCCAGAAATGGAAAACCAAGAAATTGAAGAAACCGGAGACACCCGAACTGGAAATCAAAAGGACTTTTATCAAACGTGTGGTGGACGAATTTATACACCCAAACTGATTCTTCGGAGTATACCGTGTCTTTCAGGCCAGGGAGATTTATTGGCTCAAATATATTGATTACAAGGGGTGGAATTTTGAGTTCATTCCATTTGCAAACAGGCATGTCATTGGCTCACAGGGCACTTCACCTTGGTCTCGAGCAGAAGCTTGGATGTGAAGATACTCATAATCACCATAAAGATAGCAAAGAAAATGAACAAACCAAACTTCAACGAACACAGCATTATCGAGAAAACTTGGTGAAGATCACGTTCTCCGATACATTGATAATTCGAGCAGCCGAACGGATTTCCAGTGGAAAATCTTCAGTAGGCATTATCCAATCTAAAGGCGCCTAATATCAAGCAAAGCCGGCAACATAAACACAAATCAAAGTTACCAAGTCAGCAGCATAGCTACTACAAATCATTCCTCAGTTCTAGCCCCGTCTAAACTTAAGCTTTCTCCTTCCAACATCATCGACGTTAAAAAATGAAACAAAAGTTGCCAAAATGTTTACAAAAACGATAATCGAAAACAATAAAGATGGTTTTGAGCAAAACAGGAGCTTAAAACATGCAAGTCAGTGGTTTAAACCGAGAATATGAATTCTGTTTCGGTTGGTGTTTTGTTTTTTCAATAAGAATTGAATATTTCGGTTTTAGAATGTTTTGGTGTGCTGTTTTGGGTTGTACTATTTATGTATATATATAATTAAATATATTAATTCAAAAAATAGTTCAAATCTAAAAATAAAATTATTTAGAATTGTATAATTTAATATAAAAAACATAATAAAATAATTTTTCTAAACAAAATGATAAACATGTGAAATATTACGAGAATATCATCATCAATCTCACAACAAAACCGAAACGTTTCGTCGAGTATTTGGCTGAAAAATTCAGAATAGATCGAAATTTAAACCAAAATAAAAATAACATAATTTAGAAACTGACAACGTTGCTGGTTCAAAATGGGAATGCTTGTTCCAAAATGCAAACTCAAGCCGAGGCCTATACTCCCTTTCAAACATGGTCATTCACCGTGAGTGATTAACCATTTTTTTTATATCATCGACAACCTCTTGGATGCAATCCATGAGTGGATGTTCATATGAAAAAAATAGATTTATAGATTATATATACCGCTTAAACTAGAGGTAAAAAATTCAAGAATTTGCATTCAAAAACACATTTATATATATAAAAAAACAATCTTATTTTTAGAATTTAATACTTTCTAGTATATTTATTATTATTTTCATCTTTAAAATTATACTTTACAGTATGAGGATCCTTGAATCCTTAAAAAAAACATTATTTTTTGGTATCACAAAATATTCATTAAAATAGTTTTTTTTATTATGAAAAATAGAGTTATGTAAATGAATATTTGATTAACTCATAATCAAATGACCAAATAAACTTATCTACCAGCATATTAGATTTTAAAACATAGCAGAGCAAAAATAAAAATAAAAATAAAAAAACCATATTGGGATTTTAATTCCATCGAAAAGTCACGTACTGCAAGTATACATTCCTAGATTTGCGAAGGCTGAATAAGGATTGTTGAACTGAAAAGCTCGTCACCAAAAATCAAGCTTCTTGTAGCTGCTATAAGACGTGAAAAAGACTGGTAGTGGGCTTTCCAGGCCTAGCTGAAGCATAGCCACTCATAAGCCCAATTTATCTGGACATGGGCCGAGGTTGTCCATGTTCAGCTGTGCCAATTCGGTTTTTTTTTTTTTTCTTCTAGAAAAAAAGAACAATCAAAGTATGGTGATTTAATGGAGTTCATTTATTTTAGCGAACTATAAATTAGTCTTACAGAAAGAATTAAATAATCTCTATAATTTTAAAAACTAGTTAATTAATCCCTTGATCAGTGTTGAACATATTTAATGTAATACTATTTTTTTTTTTTTTGGTTTTTGTAGCCTATGCAACACCCATTTTTAAGGAGTTTGCTTCCATATCTTACGAAGTTGACTAAGTATTTTTCAAAAGAATTTAAAAAAAAAAGAATTTTTTTTAAAATTAAAAAATATTAATATTTTTAGATAATTTTTATATGTTAATGTAAGAAATAATTTTTTAAAAATAAAAAAAATAATTTTAATATATTTTGAACGAAAAACAGTTTCAACTACACCGTCAAACATGCGCTAAAAAAACACTCGTTTATTAGTTTAAGGTGGTAATTATTGTTAAAGAATATTTAACGGGGCTTCTATATTTTTAATGTAATTTTTTATCTTTATTTTTCTAAATTGTTGTTTTTTAACAACGATTAAAGTTCTAATTTACAAAATTGATGACCAATAAAAAATAGAGCAATGTCCACAATTAAATTGAAATTTATTTTTAGATCATGGTCTTCATTTTATTTACATTGTACTATTATTCACAGCTGAATTTTTGTGCTGAAAATTTTGAAATGTTGTTGTAGTGGAGATATCTTGTACCAATAAGGAACCACGATGTTATCCATGACAAATTGACAATGAAATGATAGAAATTAAAATGATGAGTTTATATTAGGTTAAATGTTGAAATATATGAAATAAGATTCAATGTATTTTAAGCTGTACGATCAAAACTAATCTGAAAGCAGATTAATAAATTAAATTGAAATTTAATATCAAGCGAGTGTGACATCACATCACATCATGTTTGCTTTTAATTGTAGCCCATGTCCTGCCATATCTGTTTTGTAACTGCCGTGTATAATATTTTTCAAGAATATTTTTTATTTAAAATTACAATATTTATATTAGTATATTATAAAAATATATTAAAAACATAAATTTAATATTCTATATCAAATGTATGTTTAAAATGCATTTAAATTATGGTTGGATAATAAATAAATAAATAAATAATGTATTTTTTTAATATTTCATGTGTTGATGGTAATGATATTTTTTTCTAAAATAAAAAATATCATTTTAATATATTTTAAAAAAATTATAAATAAAACACTCATGATTTCCATAAAAATGTTAACTGCGGTTATTAAATTTCGCAAAAATCAGGAGGTAAGAATACAAAATATATTTTCCAGGATAAAAATAAATGTTGACTTGTAGCTGTTGAAATTCTGCTCGTTGAGAAAGGGCAAGCTCGTGTTTCGTTAAAGTTTCTTTTGTTTTATATGAAATATTCAATAAGAAAACTAATTAATGCAATATAATTTATCTCTAATTTATAAATTCAATTCACCAATGAAAAATATAAAATAATCTATAAATAATTACAAACTCTCAATATTATTTAGTTGTTATCATTATTATTGTTGATGTCACATGTCCTATCATTACTACTTTGTTATTTTTCTCACCATAATACAATTCTTTTTTATTAGTGCGATTATACAGATCAACTTATATATATCTCGACTAATTTTACATGTTTTAAAATTAATAATCATGTAAATTTCTAGTATCAATCATATTAGAAACAACAAAGATAAACTTGAAATAACAGGGTTGAACCTGAAATAACAGGGTTGAACCTGAAATGACAGGGAGTCAAATTTTTTAGTCTCAATCTCTTACCACCGAGCCATCTCCTAGATGATTACCATAACATAGTTCTTAATACATACATATATATTATTTTATATATTTTTCTCGTCAAATATTGTAAAGTCTATGATGCTAAAGTGTTATAAAACTAATATAAGACACTCCATTTATTTTTTCTTGTTACCCAAGCAGCCACCATAGGCTGTTTGACCCAGCACCCTACGACCACGTTACATATAGAGGCCAAAAGGGAGTTGACATGGACAGCAATAAGAAACGTCAGCACACCATCCAAAATCCGATTTCATGCACTAATTTGAATATAGGTTATCCATCTCAAACCAATTAC
Source organism: Salix arbutifolia (assembly GCA_025169955.1). Taxonomy (NCBI): domain Eukaryota; kingdom Viridiplantae; phylum Streptophyta; class Magnoliopsida; order Malpighiales; family Salicaceae; genus Salix; species Salix arbutifolia. The sequence continues at coordinate 2,815,885 of CM045915.1, read as the reverse complement.
ACAAGAAGAATTAGTTGCAAAATTTTATAGTACATCAGTATATTAGCTATTAAAAAAAAATAGAAACATAAAAAGAAGAAGCAAAATTAATAATTTACTAAAAATAATAAGAATATTTTTACCTCGGATTTTTATATTCTATTTGAATATGCTAAGAACATAGCATCTTGAAAATTCTCGAATTAGTTTGAGAATATGTACTCATTTTTGCTTATAATGATTGAATATAAATATAAAAAAACTTGCATCGTGCTGCCACATATCTATATACAAGTCCCATGGGATGCATTTATAGTTTGGAATTTGATTGAAATTATTTTTTATTTAAAAAATTATTAAAATGATATTTTTTTTTTATTTTTTTGATATTAACAAATTAAAATAATTTAATAAAATAAAAAAATAAATTTAAAATAAAAAATAAAAAAATAATTAATTTGTAACTTGAAGAGTCTAGACACGTATACTAATCATTACAAATTTGTCATTAAAGAATGAAAAAGGACCTTTGGAATTTGCTAGCGTGAGGACGTGCTGGTCCTGCGACGGATAAATTCTTAAATTCTTTGTTTTCAGTATTGATATCTTTTATCACTATATATTTTTAAAATAATTTTATTTTTTAACTGCTGCTGTTTATATATTTTGCTTTCTTTTTTAAAGTGATTTTTCTTGATTTCAGGTATGTTTTTCTTTTTCTTTTTCTTTTATATGGATGGATTTTATTTTAAAAAAACAAAATAATTGATTTTAGATGATATTAATATAATATGTACAATCCTACATAATACATGTCTCGTGCCATGTTCAGGATTTCAGAGACAAAAAAATAAATAAAATAAACTGCCATAGACGTCATCAGTAAAATCCGGTCCATGAGTTCCCCACCTAAAATAACACACCACACGACACCTAAACTCTCTTAAAAATCCAGATGCCAGACGTTTTTCTCCAAGCTCTCTCCTCCCTTTCTCTCATGTAGCGATCGCCAAGCCTGTTAGCCCTGTGCGATTTGACCTTTCTCTCATTTCATGGTTATTATTTTTAATTTGATTTTAGGAATGGTGAATAGTAGTTGTAAAGATGGGGAAAAAAAATGACGGGTAAGTCAAATATATGTATGAATTTTTGTGTCTTTTATCTGCTTGTGGATTTTAATGTCTGTTACAGTTTGGCACATTCGAATAATTATAAAAGAATATGCTTTTTTTGCGCAACTGCTTTTCTTTTTTTATGGCTTCTTGACTTCCATCTTATTCTGGGCTTTTCTTTTCCATTTCTTGTGCAGTTTTTGCAGCTAGCTTTGACATCTGGATTCATTGGACCACTTTCTTGTTCATCTGATGGTTAGCCTGTTGCTGGGTTTGGTGGTTTTTTAATGTTTTCTTTAATGCTATTGAGGGTCTTCTTGTTTAATTTGCGTATCATGGTATTGTGTTGAGGAAACAATACAAATTTCATTTTTTTTTTATCATTTGGGTTATTGGCGACTCATTCTTGGTTCAATCAGAATTGAAATTGTTCTGATATTTGAATGTTCGTAGGTGTGTCAAGTTTTGAGCCTTAGAACAATAAGAAGCCTCAAAATCTCGTGAGGTTCATCACTCAGGGTCACGAGTTATGATTGAGTGTTGTTTTGAGAATTCGTGATCTAGGTGGAATACAAAAATATCATAAGATGAATGCCGTGGAGAGATTAGGAAGGTATATCACTCGAGGGGTGTACACAGTCTCTGGACCATTTCACCCTTTTGGTGGAGCTGTGGATATAATTGTAGTGGAACAGCCAGATGGGAGCTTCAAGTCATCTCCTTGGTATGTCCGGTTTGGTAAATTTCAAGGGGTTTTAAAGGCGCGTGAGAAAGTGGTGAATGTTAGTGTGAATGGAGTTGAAGCAGATTTACACATGTATCTTGATAGGAGAGGGGAAGCTTTTTTTCTCAGAGAGGTAGAAGGAGATGAAGGGGAACCTGTTTTATATCCTTTATCCTCTAGCGATGAGATGGATGAGCAATCTCAAAAAAATAGGAGGCCAGTGAAGACAAAAAGTTGTAATTATGATGCCCATCAGTTGAATTCAGGCGGCCAGCTTAATGGAACCGATGGGAGTATCATGGCTAGGACTAATTCCCGCCGTTCAAGGATATTAGGGCTTGTTTTTGGACGTGGGTCATTCCAGGAGGATAGCTACCGAGAGGGAGATGATGGTGCTGGCAAGGCAAGGACTTCACTGGAGCGTGCTGAAATTGCAGCTGATCTGTTGGAGGTGAGGTGGTCTACTAATCTTGACCCCACTAAGACTAGGAAAAATAATGATTCAAGGTTTTCTGCTTCAGATGCATTGGAGGGTAGTGGAGATAATATGTCCACTATTGACGACAAAAACCATGAGGAGTCATTTTTGCACGATGCCATCAAAACCAATGCTGACCGCTGTATTTTGGCTGAGGAAACTGTTTCATGCAATGTAGAGACGGGCAACGACTTGCAATCTGGCATCATGAGCCTCGAGTGCTCTCCTGAGGAAGCTAGTGTAGAAATGTTAACTTTAGGTAGCATGGATCATGTTGCTGATGCTTCCACAATGGCTGAAAGTGTTTTGGGTGAAAAGTGTGGGGCAGTATCTGGATTATCAAGAGATATTGACGAACCTAGTTCCCAAAATGCTGATCCTGATGATAATGATAAGGGTGTCCTCTCTGTGGTCTCCACTCCTGAGTCAAAAACATCAGAAATGCTTGAAGCATGTCTGGGCAAGAATTTTGGTGACAAACACCCTTGTGATGAAAAAGGTGCTTCTTTACCGGATCATGCCGCTTCCGAGGAGGAGAGTGAATCCAGAGCTCAATCCTTCATTTATTGTGAGACATCAGAGTCCTCAATAATGAGGCTGAAAGGCTCAGCTGCACAAACTCATGAAACACTGTACCTTGCTAGTGGAGGACCCGTGAAAGGACACTTTTATGCCGAAACTTTGCATTTGACAGCTGATCCACTACCTGAGGTAATCTTCTACCATAATCCATTTATTTCTTGTAAAGAACTCTTAGAAAAATGTGAATCTTTAGTTTTTTTAATAAATATTTCAAAGAAATGGGGATTTTGCAACTTATTTAAATGATGCTTAGATTTTCTAAAGTTGAGGGAAGAGGGAACTGCTGTAAGCATTAGTAAATAGCACCTGCAGCTGTAAATGACCTGAACCACATGTGAGCTCTTTGCCAGTAGCTCAAGTGACTAGCCTTAAAATGTCAATTCAATTCATTTGAATTTTTTAACAATCCAAGCATTACAAGTTTTGACTCACAGGCTTGTGAGCCCATGAGCTCCATGAAGCTTGAGCCAAGCTTGTGCCCGTGCATTTCTTTGCTGAGCTCAGTCCAAACACCACGATTGTTAGCCTCGGCACAATCTATCCCCATACTTTTGTACCCTAATCTATTTTTGTAATTGAATAAACCCAGTAACTTCTGATTTTGTTGACACTGAGTTACTAGTAGTTTTCCTTCAGGACACACTCAATCAGGAACCTGAGAACCTTGAGCTGGGGACAAAACACATTGATGCTAGCAACAGTTTTTCTAATCAAACAAATCCATCTTCTTGCATGCATATCCATGATAAGGTGAACCTTGAAGTGCCAATTATATTGTCAAAACTTGATGGTCAAATGGCTGGGGTTGACCCCCTGCTTGGTTCAGCTGAAGAATCAGAGTCAACAAGCACTGGGACCATTTTGATTTTTAGCAACACAGGCCAAAAAATGCAAGATGTGAAAAATATTGGCAAGGAAATTATCAGGAATGAGACCCAATCTGCAGTTGATTCATTTGGGGGTTCAGAACACTTTCATGGTAGTTTTGGCCTAACAAAAACTGCTAGTATTCCTTCCTTAGAGAGTTCAGAGGAAGAGCAATTCATTTTCAGTGACCTTGATGAACTCAAACCTAGCAGGATTCAATGCGAGTTGAATTTTCTTGGTGAAAAAGATGAAGAAAATCATCCTTCATCATTCTTTTTGCAAAGAGTTGAAGAAAAAATGGATGGGTCTTTTGATACAAGTGATGTATCTTGTTCATCTCCAGACAAGTTTGTTCAAGATAGTAAACTGGCTGATCTTGAAACCCCAAAACAAAATTCAAAGATAACATCATGTCCCATTGGCATTCCCAAGGTTCATAGTGTTACTGATGCTGAAGTTTCAAGGCTGGTAGAATCGTTACCAAACATGAGGTCTCGTTTTGACAATATGGATGCAAATGATCTCCATTTCCCCTTAAGCCACTCGCTAGACTCCATTTCCAAATCCTTGGAGGAGACATTATGTAGAATAAATGAGTCACAGTGTGTAAAGTTAGATATAGAAAATGAAATCCAGCCAGAAACGGAGCATTCTAATATTGAAGGTATTCACAATTCAGAAGATCTTGAAAATGCTGTTTCCAGCTCTACTTTTGGTAAGAGAACTTGGATATTCATGTTAATATCATTTCTCTGTGTTTCATTAATTGCTAGTTGTTTGGACAATGCTCTGAAATTAAATCTTTTTTTTATCTATTTTTGAAATTTCTACCATGAGGTCTCAGTTGTGATATTAAGCACATGTGATGTTACAGAGAGAGAAAATGGCATTATTACATTCTTTTGCAATTTTGCTATCTCTTTAACTTTGTTTCTGCTTGGGAATTTTTCACTTTTAGTTTAACAATGACATTCTCTTCAATTTCTTTAGTTCCAATAAAAAACAAATTCCAATACAAAATTACAGTGCTTTCGTTTAGTAATTACTAGAGGCCTGCAGGGGTATGCAGCAATCTATAGAGTTACATGACTTGTGCTTATGCAGAGATATTTACTTGCAAACACCTGTTATATGAAGGAGTAGGGGCTGAAGAAGCTACTTCTCCAGCATTTGATTCTCAAAAGCTTGGCTTAGAAATTTTCTATATGTCCTGCAGCTGTGAAGGATGATATGTTTCTTGTTAGATTTGGTGTTCTTTACTTTCAATTGGATGCAGCTGCTCCCATTGTTTTAGGGATCGTTCTATTTGTTGAAAATATTTATTAACAAAAAGGCATGATACTTGTTGGCTAAGTTGAGAAATCTCTTGTAGGGGATTCATCGAAAGTGCTTGTTGCTTCCGAAGCAAGCTGGAGAATTTGGCCTTTCTCTTTCAAAAGATCAAGGTCTAGGAAGATTCCGCAGCAACCTCTAAATGATACCAGAAGTTTTGACTCTGAGAACTTGTCAGAGTGCAACCTTCCCACAGATAAAGATAACGGTGTAATTAAACCTAAGGTCACCAAAAAAATGGTAAGGGCGAATACTCCAACATCTGAAGAACTGGCATCCTTGAATCTGAAGGAAGGGAGGAATGTTGTGACCTTCACGTTTTCCACTGCAATGCTGGGGAAGCAGCAGGTTATTCTTCATTCCATTAATACTCACATTTTTTCAAGCTGCAATTTTTTAGGCCTTTTAAATTTCCTTTTCAAATATCCTCCTATTTTCAAGTGGTGATTGCTTGAAATTTTGCTGCTTAACAGGTTGATGCGAGAATTTATCTGTGGAAATGGAACACTCACATAGTGATCTCTGATGTTGATGGGACGATTACAAGGCAAGTTTAATAAGATTTCTTTCATCTTTTGCATTTCTAATAATAATAATTTGAAGTCTCATGTTTAAGTTCTGGATCTTTCCCTTTAATGTTTATGAAATGGTGCTTACATGAACACTGTTGAATTAAGGTTTATAGCTGCTGTAGCATGATCTGGGAAGTAACTACTTCGAGAAATTTACCAGATTTATCCCCAAACTAATTCACTTGCAATAAGTGGTATCACATGCATTCTTTAACATTAATTTATTAGTTGCTAATGTCTCTCTCAAGACCCACTCCCTTTTCTTTTCATTTCCTACTGTAACTTTTGTACATTCGCACTAGCCTTGAAGTCAATTTGCATTACATAAATGCTTCCCTGAAACTGTCATGCTGCTGCTGGTGATTTTTGGGAGCACCTGACTCGCTTTAATTTACTTTGTTATCACAGATCGGATGTTCTAGGTCAGTTCATGCCTATGGTTGGGGTAGACTGGTCGCAAATGGGCGTTGCACATTTGTTTTGTGCTATTAAGGTTTGTGATATCTCGACTTATGTGTCTGGAGTGCACTGGCATTCATATTATGTTAATTGGTTGAGGCAGTGTTCGATATTGCATCTCATCACTCATTACTGTTAATATAGGAAACACTGGTGCCAGGTTTCTAACAGTCTAAACTGGAGATCCATCTTTTATCCCTCAAGTTTATTTTCTTTCCAGCTTTTTGGATTTTGCTGGTTCCTTTTCTGGGCAGTGTGAATACAAAATTGTCAACTTTCATTTTAGCAACCAAAACTTAGCAAAATGTCACATACAACTTGGTTAATGACCAGTGACAGCATTGTTGTAAATTGTATCCGTACATGGACCAAAATTGTTTTCTTGTTTGTTACAGGAAAACGGCTATCAATTGCTTTTTCTAAGTGCCCGTGCAATTTCTCAAGCCTATCATACTAGACAATTTCTAGCCAACCTCAAGCAGGTGAATTGAATGTTAACGCCCATTTTGAAATTAGAAATCAGGACCAAGAAAGTGACTGAAATGTCCTTTTTTTAAAACAAATCCCCCCCCTTAATTAAAATGTCTTCCTGATTTTCAGGATGGGAAGGCTTTACCAGATGGTCCTATTGTTATATCTCCTGATGGACTTTTTCCTTCTCTATTTCGCGAAGGTAACTGGGATCCATTGACATTTTCGTAAGAACTGGAAAAGATGGTTCTCATATGTGCTATGCACATCTTGTTCTTATTTCCGGGCTTCAATTGCTGTACTCATCCAACAATGCAACTTTTAGTTCTATGAGCATATATTGATATTTCTGGTGATGAATTTGTTTCTTGATTATAATGTGTGAACTAAGTATATTTTCTGATTTCTCAGTCATTAGAAGGGCTCCTCATGAATTCAAGATCGCGTGTTTGGAGGTTAGTTCTCCTCAATTCATATCTATCATGATGTATTCAAATCCTCATGTCCTGTCTAACCTGCATCTGTGTTGGTCTATAAAGCATTTCATACTTGAGCTTTGTGCTTCTGACGAATTTCTTTTGGATGTTTCACAGTAAATTAAAGGAATCTGTTTGTGTTTTTTAATTTGAACTAATTAATGAAGTTTTTGCTCTATGGAAAGTCTTTTGTTCTTCTTTCCAACTGTTCAAAGCAAGAAGGCCTTAGAGTTTACAGTAATGGACTGAGAAGCCTTTTCTTCTAGATGGTATATTTGTTATTTCATTTTGTTACTAACATAACAGCGAGTTTTTAGCTTAATTTTTCTCGGCATTTATGTTAAGTAACATAAAATCCACACAGATCATCTTTTCTCTCTTTTCTTTTTCTTGTTTTAGTATATGCTATCTTGTCTTCTTGTGTGTGTGTGTGAGAGAGAGAGGTCCTACTTACATTATATTTAACTTCCTGCAAGTCCTGAGAAACCTTTTGAAATCTGTAATGGTACCTGATAGGCTACAGAGTTTCACTGAAGTGGGTGAATTTATGCTTTCTTCCTTGTTGCAGGATATCAGGGCTTTGTTTCCTTCTGATTGCAATCCTTTCTATGCTGGTTTTGGAAATAGAGACACTGATGAGATTAGCTACCTCAAGGTTGGAATCCCAAAGGGAAAAATCTTCACCATTAATCCGAAGGTAATTGAAGTCTTCGTGCTTGGAAGACGGTACTGTAAGTGTTATTGATGCTATCATGACAATCTCCTTCTGATGGTTTTTACATTTTGCAGGGTGAAGTTGCTGTGAACCACCGTGTTGACACAAAATCATATACTTCGCTTCATACTCTTGTGCATGGCATGTTTCCACCCATGACATCATTTGAGCAGGTCTAGTTCTGTCCCTTTTCTACTCTATGATCATCATAATCATGGAGCTATTGTGCATTCCAAACTAATTAGTCAGACATTCAGCTTTGTACTAATGGGCTATTTTTGCACATCAGCCTATGTGTTTCTTCCCAGCTTACAATAAGCACAACTAACTCAGCTAACATCACATAGGCTGTGCCTGCATTTCCAGGCTTGGTTATCTTCCATGGAGTGACTAATTTTCTGTCTTGTTTTTTTCTCTGTTGGGAACAGGAGGATTTTAATTCATGGAATTACTGGAAATTGCCTCCTCCAGTTATTGACATATGATGGTGGCAGTTGGAGATACTTTACCCGCCTTCTGAATACTGATATGGGTTTCGGCCATGTTTATTACAGAGTGTTCAGGTAATTTACATGAAATCTCTTTTTTGATGAACGAGAGAATTTAATTAAGCAAAAGGATACTAAGGAGTTTACATTCTACAGAACCTTAAGACGTGTAAAGAAAACAGAGAACCATGCAGAAGTCAAGAAATTGACCAACTAAAGTGATATTCTTAAGACTGCATACTATTCTTCTGGAGCAAGGCTGTGTAAAATAATATGTTATGAACAACCTGATCAACCCATCTTATAACAACAGCAGGATTAGAGCAAGTTCCACCATAGGTTCTACTATCTATTTCCTTCTCTCTATATTCCATTTATCGTAGCATTCTAAGCCAATCTAGCCAACACAGCAGGGAAGCTCGTTTTGACTGATTGCATTTGGCCCAATTAAACTCAAATCTCCAGTTCGCCACACTTTCTTTTCATGCTGCATTTCTGCAAAATTGAAGCCCAGACTTCTGTAGATAACAAGCAACAAAAAAAAGAAGTGATCTTCATCTTCACCACCATCTCCACAGTTCAAGTTGGAATAATGTTTCTCCCTTCAAGACACTAGACTCAAATCCTGATTGCCGGTTCCATATACATTTTGGGATACATGCAGTTGTACTCTTGCTTTGTCAAAGTGACAGCAGGCAATTTTTACTGTGAGGAGCTACACCTCCTTGGTGGTGAAAGTTGTCAGTACAGTTCATCTGGGAGAATTTCAGGAAACTGAAATGTGTTTCTTAGGAATAGTCTTTTAAGGAGGAATGAAATGACTTGAAACAATCCTACCAGGACCCACTTGTTTATTCTGTTGAAAATTGAAACCACCATTGATCCTCACGTGGTTTTCGAAGATGTAAAGATGCTTTGCTTTGGAAGACATTTCAATGTCAGGCCATGTGTTTCTATATTTTCTTATAATCTCTCTCTGCTTGAAAATTACAGATGGCCAAGAACGATCCCAAAGGCAGCTCCCTGTAATGCTCTTGTGCTGGGCTACCCGAATTAGTGTTGACCTGAAAGGAATCTATGGAGGATCTACAGAGTTTAAATGGATGCAGTTATACCTTTTATCCTGCTTCAACTATTAATGTAATCCAATCAATGTACACGTTTATTGGAATCTCATGGGGAGGGTAGGCAAACTTAAAATGTAGAATCTTCATTTTTTCAACGGGTAGCATCTTTCGTCATCATTGGTTCAGATCTGATAGCTAGTTGCTTGCATGCAGCATGCCTTTTCTCTTCAATTTCTTGCTTGCTTTTCTGGTGTCAAGCTTAACGCACGTGCCCTTTTATGGAATGCTCAAGCATTAACTGATGGAATTCAACTCAGGTAGTTTTACATTTTTTGTCCATTGATACCTCAGCATAGTTTTTACAGAGGAGAGGGAAAAAATTAATGCTCAAATGTTCTTATCCACCGCTTGAATTCCTCGATGCTCATAACACGTTTTGCATAAATAAAGTCATTAGCATGATTTTTCTTATACAAGTGTGAACGCACCTACCTTCATTTAGAATGAGAATCTCATTAAAGTACTCTTAAACGTGTTTCTGCACGGCATACAGTTATATAATCAAGGTAGCAAATGGCTGGTTATTCTGTGGGTAAAAGGTGACGGAGATGAAGAGGACGTGCCCTTTTGTATTCACTCCAACACTATTATATATATATATATATATATATATATATATATATATATATATATATATATATATATATATATATATATATATATATATAGAACCACCGCACGTCTTTTATCCTCACCTATCACCTTTGCAATCTTTTTTCCGGCAGTTAGGTACCGTCTAGCCACCTATAGCATTCCTTTTTTCAGTAGGATTTTAATTTAAATCCGTTCATCTACAATGTTACTAGGGCAAGTACAACGTGGAGAGCCATCCCACTAGCCAAAGCTAAATTTTAATTTTTTTTGGCCGTTTTCATTCTTTTAACATCTCTAACGGAAGAGGCATCTCGAGAGACATTTTGCCTCTTCTTCAGTTGAGAAGACATTCCTACAGGTAATGGATGCAGAGCCAAAAATAAAAAAGAGCAGTTGGAATGTTACCGTTGCAACAACAATCAACAAAAAAAGCAACGAAAACACAACAATGAAACACAACAACAATAATGAAACACACAACAACAACACAATAGATAGAGATGGAGGGGGGGAGCGAACAAGAAGAAGAAGAAGAAGAAACAGGTGTGGGGGGCGGTTGGAGGGGAGTGGATGGCTGTGTGTGGGTGGCGGCTGGAGGGGAGTGGACGGTGGGTGGGGGGGCGACGACTGAAGGTGGGTGGGTGGGAGGTCGACGGTGGTTGGAGGGAGAAGAGAAAGATGGGTAGGGTTTTTGCTTTTTGAGATTGAAATGAAGGGGATTTGCACGGCGGTGGGTTTTTATACTAATTATTATTATTATTATATAATAATAATAATAATTATAATTATTATTATTATTATTAATTATTATAATAATATTTAGCATAAAAATAGAGGTATTAATTTGTAATTAATTTGATTCAATTATTTATAATGGAATGTATTTTAATTAATCATGTTTGAACTTATTGGTTATTTGTTAATGTGTTCATTTTGTTTTTTTAAGTTTTTCTAAAACTCAAAGACAATAAGTAACATTAATTAATTTCAAATACAACAACCATAAAAAAACATAGAAATATTGTGTTTTTTTAATTATATTTAAATTCATTTTTTAATTTAAATATAATTATAAAAATAATTTTATTGTTTGAGAGTTTTTCAAAAGCAATTATTTAATTATATAACTTACTCATATTAATTGTATAATTAAACTATATACAAAATAATTGAATTTTATTTAAAATAATTAAAAAATGGCTCTTCAAAATGGTTCTTTACCATTGGACTGCACATAAACTCAAGAGCCATATATACACTATTCAAAGAGCCATTTTACAAAAATGGCTCTTACCATTGGACTTGCTCTTACTCTGCTTATTTTAGCTATTATGCTCGTCAAAGGCTTGACATATATTGTTCCCCACCTCTATACTCCATATTCTATTGCAGAATTTGACATTGTGTTTTGAAAATATTTTTGAAAAAAATTGATTTTTTTTATTTTTTATTTTAATTAGACTTTTTTATTGTTATTAAATTATTTTTCTGTGCTGATATCAAAAATAATTAAAAAAAACATAAAAACATTATTTTAATGTATTTCTAAATAAAAAAATATTTTCAAAAACAACTTCAACCATATTCTTAAATAAACAATTAACATTGATTATTCCAATTTATAAAATGGGTAAAGCAAGCAATATAATGAAGCAAGAGGGCCATTTACAAATTAGCCAAGGAATATAAAATTAGGTTTAGAATGGGAAAATGAATAAAGATTCGTAACAGCACAACACCATAACAATATATTTTTCCCTCCCAAAACCTCCAAGTCCCTTCGATCTCATCAGAAAACCTTTTCTTTCTTTCTTTCTTTCTTTCTTTCTTTCTTTTATTTATGCCTTTTTTCTTCTTCTTCTTGAAAGTGTGTTCTTGAAAAAGTACTTTTTAACTTTTTGATATTTGGCTGCATTGTAATAATCGATCACCGGAATTTACTTTCCAGTAAAAAATATATAGAAATTTTGTAAAATTTATACTTCAAATACTAATTAAACAAAATAATGTTGATGGTTTTCAACCAGATTTCTATCAGAAACACTAGAATGAAGTGGGAGGTGATGTCTTTAGTTTTGTCAGAACAATGTTGGCAAATCGCAGTGGCATCTCGGAAGTTAACCATTCATATTTGGTGTTAGTTCCATAGGTTCCGAAACGGGAACACTTTCACCAATTTAAACCCACAGGCTTATGTAATAAGGAAATGAATTATCTTATCTATAAACTTAAATTATTAATTGAGATTTTAGAATATGATTTATATTATTTTTTAACACACACTTTAAGTGGAAACTTTTTGGGCTTGAAACTTGCACAAACACATGCTACTTTGTACTTGATTTTTATAAAATAGAATAAGAATAGTGAGAGTCGAACTCGTGACTACTGAATCAATAAGGCTCTGATACCATGTTGATATTATAAGAGCATGGGAGGAGGAAGATAAATTAACTAGAAATGTGATACAGACATGTTAAAGAATCATCTCACATAAAAATTTAAGTTATTAGGTGAGATCTCAAAATATAATTTATAGTATTTTCTAACACATCCCTTCAAGTTAAAACCTTTTGGGCTTGAAACTTGCGAACATGTCCACTCTATCTTGTGTTTGATTTTTATCAAATAGAGTAAGGGTGGTGAGATTCAAACTTATGATCGCTAGATCAACAAAGCTCTAATACTATATTAAGAAACCATCTAACCTAAAAACTTAAGCTGTTAAGTGAGGTCCAGAATATAATTTATAGTATTCTCTAGCGATACATGTGAGTAAGGTGGGATGGAAGTAGCCTCCGGAAGAACGGGCGGAGTTGAATGTAGCAAAGGGAATCCAGGTGTTGCAGGAGATGGGGGTTTGATTAAGGATACAGCTTAGGAACTTGGGTCAAGGGATTCGAAGTTAACACAGGATTCTGTACGTCAGTGAGAGCTGAGCTATGGGCAGCGATCACGGGACTGGAACTTGCTTGGGATCTTGGTATACGAAAGTTAATTTTGGAATGGGATTCTATGCTGATCATCGATTTAATCACAAGGCTTCTGACCACAGTTCAACGCACATTTAGAGAGGCCAATACAGCAGCATATTGGTTAGCAAAATTTGGTTTGATAAAATTTCTATATAGCAGGGACAATTGGATTATAGATGACCCGCCTGGGGGTTTATTTTCAATTCTGTTTTATGATCCATTAGTTTATTTTTCAGGCGTCAAGCCCAGATTTTCACAAAAAGGAAAAACTAAGCATACTATAACTGCAGTATCTTTACACCCAGGTATTTTTGAGCGACCTCCACGAGGTTGTTGATTTCACTTTCTTCAATAAAGCCATTGCCATCGGAGTCTGCGGAGCGTATTCCTCGCTTGCCCTTCCACCTTGTAAACCACCCTCCAGGCATGGCGTCTTCAAGTTCTTTTCTGCTGATCCTGCCATCTTTGTCAGCATCAAATGTTTTTAACCACCGCTTGAACTCCTCGATGCTCATAACTCGTTTGCCATCCACCGAAAGGCGACAACTCTTGATCGCCATTTTAGCAAAAACAAGTGTTTTCTTGGGACTTCACACTCTGTTAGTTGAATGCCCAAAAACCCTTGAAGGTTTGTTCGATGATATACAATCTATCCCGCACGTTTTGCATAAATAAAATCATTAGCATTGAGTTTTCTTATAAAATTGTGAACGCTCCTACCTTTATCTAGAAGGAGAATCTCATCAAAGCCAACCCTCAACGTGTTTCTGCACAGCCTACAGTGGAGAAAGTTGAAACCACATCATAATCGATATTTTTTTCCTCTCACTTTGCATCTATTTTTTTCCAGCTCTTAGGCATTCTCTGGGAGGCCCAGGTGTTATTCCATGCTAGTACCCCAGCACTAGCATGCTCCATATTCCTATAGGATTATTAAACTAAATTAAATAAGATATATATATATATATATATATATATAAAATTCAATAGATAAAATATAGATATATAAAAAAATTACGAGGTTTGAGATTCATATTAGATAACTTTGGGTTAAGTTTGAGAATATCAATATCTTATATCAGCTAAAAAAACTATTTAACTCGGTTTAAATTCACATCTAAATATTAAAAAATCTCTCTCCTTTTATTTTATCTTATTTGTATTGGATTGGGTTTTACTTTCTTTGAGACATAACCTTACAAAAATCGGCGAAGTTTTTATGTTGGAACATTTTGCTATAGAGCAGCTTAAAATATGAATCTTATATTCCAAAGCCCACCTCGAATTATTTGGCAGGCTCTCTAATCTTATGTTGTACCCATAAATTAGATGGCAAGTGATTTATGGTAATACTACTTATTCTATGAATTTAAATTTTAGTCCAATTAATTTGAATATAGCAATTTTTATTTAAAGAATACAATGAAATATGATAAAAAAAAACATGAGATGATTCAATTTCATCTTGATTATGTAAACGTCCCCCCCCACGTACGTTGCTTATTTTTGGACACACATCTCATTCAAGTCAAACTTATTTTTATAGTCTTGATTCCATTCCTTTATGGTTTCTTATAAATTAAATGGGGTCAATCTCTTGCTAAAATTACATTTTATGTAATCATTCACTAATATTTCTTAAAATTTCAATAGCGTCACACCTGTCCCATATTCTTCCTTCTCTTTTTTCTTCAAATTTTCACAGTTCAATTTATAGGGTGAAATTGACACTTCCCAAAGTAATATGTGTTGATTATATATATATATATATATATATATATATCACTTGTTTGAAAACATATTATCATTATGTAAAACCGTCGATGATCCAACGAAATATACATAGGAAGATGATAAAGTCTTTGCTTCCATAAGCTGAACCTATTCTCGTTCATTTGAAGCAAGAACATCCATAATTAGCAGAGCTTACACATTATACAGTTTTTATTTTTATTACACACCAGTCGGGCACCATGATAGCAAAGCGACGATATAAAGGCACATGCAATATTAAGAGATAATCATGATACCGAAGTGCTTTTGAGCAAATTCTGCCAGGTTACCGATCTCAATCTCATCAACGACACCGTTTCTATTGGAGTCTGCTGACCTTATCCCCTTCCTGGCCCTCCAACCAGCAAACCATCCTCCTCTGCGACGGACAGCATCAGCGAGTTCATCTTTGCCTATCTTGCCGTCATGGTCAGCATCGAGATCTCTCAGTACCCACTTCTTGAACTCCTCCATGCTCATTACAACTTTGCCATTGCCCTTAATATTGCGACCACAAATATTGTTTGCCATATCGAATCCAATTAATTTTAGGGATAATGTCAACCAAGCGTATACTTGTATCTTTTGGAGAATACAGTTTTTTGCTTGGTGCAACTTTACGAAGGCTTCCTATTTATACTACTCAATCTCCCCTCCTCCTCCACATGTTTTGGAGATATAGAATATATATAAATTAATATCTTTTGTCATATCCAAGCTTTCTTCCAGGATAAGAATATCTTATTGATTAAAGTGATCGAAACGTGTATTTCAAGAGCATTTTATATAAGGAAATGAGAATTATTATTTCTTTCTTGAAGCCGAAAACAGCATACAAATTAAGCTTCTGGAAGAAAAAGGACTTATTTAGTTAATTAATGTAAACTTTGTGGCCAGGATTAATTGTCTATTTAGGAAAAAGTAGGAATCATGAACAAGTTATGAAAGATTTATATTTCTCCATTCTAGAATAGGAGAATTGTACATGTATAAATACAAATTATGTGTAATAAAGAAGGCAGAATAGAATTGACACAAAATTATCTCTAAAATTGACAAACTTGACATATATACTTCCGAGTCGGTAAGCAAATATCTACTACCTTACGTTCTTCTTATTCATTTTTGTTAGGAAAAGAACTCAATAATCGGGCACCAATTTAGCGGATTACCATTCACAAGTTCCAATCCTTTTTTTCTCTTTGTGCAATCAAATAATAGGTTCAAGCAATTAACAATATAATACAAATAATCAAACACATCAACACCAAGATTTTTACTTGGAAAACCCATTGTGGGAAAAACCACGAGACTGTAGTCCACTTAAACCTTCCACTATCATAAATAATGGGTTCACAATGTTCTTCCTCATATTCAACTAAGAGTTACAACATATATCATCAAGAACAACCTATTCTTGGAATACAACAAGATTAAAGAAAACAAAGTTTGAGAAAAGGCTCACAATACTGACAGCCCTGTTTTCTGTCGAAACGACTAGCTTCCACAACTTCAATATTCAATTCAACCGTTCAGAATGAAGATTAACGTGTTTAGAAGCCTCTGTCCAAACCTCAGCTCGATCCAACAATGAACGAGCTGGAAATAAAAGAAAGAAGATGGACTGTTCAGCTGCCACCACTTTATCTTTCTCCCTGTTCACTTTTCTCTTTTTGTCTCTTCTTAAGGCCCCGTTTGTTTACTGGAAAGTGGTTTCCTTTTGGAAAGTGAATTCCGGGAAAAGTAAATTCCTGGAAAGTGAATTCCTGAAAAGTGAATTCCGATGTTTGACAGTGTTATGGAAAATGAACTGGAAAACACTTTCCAGTGTTTGTTTGTGTTATGGAAAATGAATTGGAAAAAAATTTATTAATAATTTTTTTTTTCAATTTTATTAAAATAATGAGGAACAAATATTACAAATTAAAAAGTTGAATGAGAATGAAATTGAAAAAAAATATAATTTCATAAATTATTTCAAATAAAATAAATAATAATCAAAATAATAGAGATCAAATCTAAAAATTTAAAAAAAATGAAAGGTGAATAAATTAAAATAATAATAATTAACATTTCATAAATTATTTCAAATAAAATAAGTAACAATAAAAAAAATGAGGACCAAATTTGATAGATAAAAAATTTCAATAAAAAAATGATAAGAAAAAAGCAAATAGCAATTATAAAAATAAGGACCAAAATTAATATAAAAATTAAATTTTAAGAGATGGAATTGAAAAATAAATATTCAAAAACAAATTATATATAGCAATCAAAAGTTTGAGGATCAAATTTGATATAATCAGCAAATAATGACATTTCTAAATTTTTCACAACTTCCGGAAAATGTTTTCCGCCCAAATTTTCCAGAAAACACTTTTCTGAAAACCAAGTCAAATTTTTCTTTGACTGGAAAGTGTTTTCCGTTGACCGGAAAGTGTTTTCCGTTGACCAACTTTCCGGAAGGCAAACAAACACAAGAAAGTTTGGAAAGTGGTTTCCCGGAAAGTGAATTCCGGGAAACAAACGGGCCGTAAGTTTAAAAACCCTACTGCCACAGCCCTTTTAATTTAAATGTGGTGGTCCCACCATCACATGGTACGGGACCTCACTAACAACTTTCAAGCTATCACCTGAGATTCCTCCCTATCTTTACTATGTTAATCAAGAACAAGAGCCTTTTATCATGTTAAAAGGAATTCGAAAGAGATTCATGATTCGTTTTGATATCTTAATTCATTAATTCGTTCAATCTAGTGGATGCTCGTCTCTTTAATTTGTTCTGATTTAAAATGCCAATCGGTGAAATGACTGGTGAAGTTTGACCAAATTCAACTGGAGCACCTTTCAGTTTTCAGTTATTTTTTCCTTGAAAAAAGGGGATCTTTCAAATTGTTAGGTTAAAGCAATATATCATCTCTATTAAAGATTTGAAGGGATAAAAATCTATGGTGGCGGACAGAGCACGCACAGGTTGTTGTTCATATTCCTTCTTGAGTAAAGGAGAGTCAGGAGATCAAAGTTCAATAAAATCTGTCCTTATCTTTTCGAAAAGTGCCAGGGAGGATCTGTAAATTACACCATCCACCCATGTCTCGTCGTCAACATGTATCCATAGACTCGAATAAAGCCATTAATACTGTTGTTTGGGGTAAATTATTTTATATTTAAATTTTATGATATTTAGTAAATATTAATATGAAAACATAGCTGGAATAGTACCCAGAAAATTATTGAATTATGTAGAAATGGAATCAGTACTTCGACAAGTAATTTGTTCCCCCACTCTCTTCTTTTTTCCATAGCTACAGCCAGTTAGCATCTTCTTCCTCCCATCTTTCTTCTTCAATCGAATCGATTTCACCTTTCTAACTTTGTTTTTAGATATATATAAATATTTTATCTCGCATCTTATCAAGGTGTCGATCTTAATTCCAATTAAAACCTCTAAAGAAACGCTTTTTTTTTGTCCTCGTAGGGGGCTATTTACAGCGATTAATGAAAGAAATTAATATTTGTGTTTAAGATATAATGTCTTCATGCATTGAAAATAAATTAATTCACTGTTGATTTAATTATCGTGCATCGTCTCACATAACGGCAATATTCAATGACTAACATTGATAACTCAATGTTTTCGATAAAACTCAGAATTAAATTAAAGAATAATTTGATTAAATAATATATAAGTTTATAGTATTAAAAACAAAAGGAAGGACTAACTAAAATAGGAATAAAATAAAAATTGGGATTTCTTAAAATTTCCACCAAAGTTTATTTTCATCCACTACTTTTGATCTTTTACTTTTATAATTATATGTTTAGAATCCTAAACTTTCTTTTTTCATGTCTTTAAGTTTTGGGTGAGGGCATAAAAAGATGCTGGAAAATAAGAGAGGAGAGAGAAAGTTGTTGATTAGCCATTTATTCTACAAGTAAAAAAGTCATCTTGGTGTCATTTATTTATTTTCTCTTATGAGAGGAGTGTTTTTAATGTATTTTTTGAAAAACAATTTCACTTGAAAAAGTAGATTGAGACTCAAGAACTTTTTTGTTTCAATTTACTTGTGAATTTTTTTCTAACCAATTTAAGAGTATTTTGAGGTTAAAAATAGGTTTATTTAGTGCTTAGAGTGATTTTTAGGTGTTTTCAAGTGAAAATAATTAATAAAAATAGATTTTTAGGATTCAAAAATCAAACCTTAATATTTTAGCCAATATAAAACTTACTAGTAGAATATATATATTGTCTATTTATTTAAAAAATAATGCGTTGTTCTATCCATTAAACAAAAAAAGAAGCAAAAACTTGTACCTGGCGTTGTAGACTTGTGCGCTTGAGCTTTTTTATATATGGCCAGTCACCTGGTCTCTTTGTATCCTGTCCTATAGCCTTTTTTTCTTAAAAGATAATTAAAATCACTCATAGATAAGATGAATAAAATTATATTTAAATACTATTTCATTAAAAACCATTCAATATTGTTTTTTTTTAAATAAGACTATAAAACTTTTTTATAATATTAGAAATTATTTAGATAATTATTATATAGGAGTATACTATATAGCTGTTTTTTAAACAAATGATGATGAGTATTCAATAAAAATAAGATTAATATTTTGTTATCATCATAATCTTCTTACAACTGTTTTTTAAATTCATTATTTCTTTCTTCAATTAGATATAAGATACTGAGACATGATTTTCAATGTTTTATTATCGAAATTGATTTTTCAGATCATGATAATTTGTTTTCTAAACAAAAAAATGTTATGACACAAAATATTTTTGTTAAAAAAATAAATATATTAATAAGGGAAAAAAAGATTATACTGAAGAGATATAATATTTCCTATTATTTTAAATTATTGTTTTTTTCACAAAAAAAATATTCAAACGATCTTTTCTTCCAATTTTGAAAACATGTCACTGATAATGGTAAAGAAAATGCAAGAATAAGAATAACCTGTTTTTTTTTTTTTTTTTAAAATACATTTTTAATGTATTTTGATATAAATATATATTTTAATTGTAAAAATATATGAATAAAAATAAAAATTTAAAATTAACCCACATCATATCGCACTGAGGTATATTCTAGGTTTACAAAGATGTGGAGCTAGGGAGAGCGCGTAGAATGATCCGAGAAGCCACCCATACTTCTATAATTATAACGAGATTTTAGGTCTCTTAAAGGTAATTAAGCACGCTTTTGAACCTGTCATTTTTTTTTTTTAAATGGTAATAAAGAATTATAGTGCTCATGTTGCTGGCAATCGTGCATTTACCATCGAAGAATTCAAGGTTTTCTTGCAAGAGCTTGATGCTAATGGAGATTGCCAGACAAGCAAACGCGTTCTCGTTGACGCTGTCCTTCCGATTAGCGGCGAGCAGTTTGTAAACAGGTTCGCGGTGGGTGCGGCCTGCTGATTCCTATGGCAGGGATCTCGTTGATGAGAATGAGATCAATGCTCCGGTGAATTCTGCTCTAAAGCACCAGGATTACAAAATTATCGGCAGGTAATTACTTAATTAAAAGACCTGGAAAAAAAAGGTCCTGTTGCTTTCCCTTTAATAATTTAAAAATTCCAGGGTCTAAAATTCAAGTTTTGAATCTCCTGTAAATTTCTTTCTAATCTTGACCCCTCAAACAATTCCACTTCGCCCCTGAACTCGATGGAGAGAACCGCGAAGTCGTTTGGAAACAACGTATGGGGTCAGTTTTTTAGGTGATTTCTGTTTTATTTAACTTTGTTTAACCAATGATTAACGATCCTAATCAACTTACTCTACTCTTTTTCTGCCGCTTGCCGTCTCCGGACACCTAAAACAGGTCAGCTTTTTTATATAGTTTTGATTTTAGATTTGATTATATACTTTTAGTTGTGAATTTGCCTGAACAAAAATCCACGTGAAGATGAACAGAAATTTATGGAAACAATACGAATATTGTGTACATATATAGAACATAAAAGAGACATCACCATGGTCGTGAAACTACAAATTAAGGTGAGAATCGACGATGCTTACCACAATTATACACTGTAAAACCCGAAGGATCGTGGACTGTGTATGATCAGTTGCTTGAACATCGAGTAAAGCATATGAAAAAGAAAAAGATAGAACATATATAGATCAAAGAAAAAAATAGTAACAGAGTAAGAGATCAAATCAAGGGCTTGCCACTGATTATAGCTGTAGATCGAGCCAGCGGCAGCTCGAGGTTTAGTTCAAGAGAGCGTCACCGAAGAGAAAGTTGTCATGCATGGCGAGAACTCGTGATCAAAGATGGAATTAAAATTACAAATATATCCTTGATTTGAAGCAAAAACATCAATAAACAGAGCTTACATATTATTCTTTTTTTTTCCTCTTCTCCTTCTTATCACACACCAGTCACGCACAATTATAATATAAAGGCAAATGCGATTTTAAATGGTTAAATAATTTTGATACCCAAGTACTTTTGAGCGAATTCTGCTAGGTTACTGATTTCACTCTCATCGACGAAGCCATTGCCATCGGAGTCAGCCGACCCTACCCCCCTCTTGGCCTTCCGGCCAGCAAACCATCCTCCGTTGCCACGGACAGCGTCAGCGAGTTCATCTTTGCTTATCTTGCCATCTTTATCATCATCAATTGTTTTCATCCAAGCCTTGAACTGCTCCATGGTGATTGCATGTTCGCCATCTACAGTAACGCTACGATTCTTGATTGCCATTAATTTTAGAATCAATGACAAGTACTGCTGTATGATACTTGTAGCTTTTGGAGAATACAAATTCTTGTTATGCAGGCTTCTCATATTTATACTACTCAATATCCCTCCCTCCATTGCAAATATATATATATCAACTATGCTTTCTTACGGAATAAGAACATCTTGTTAAAGTGGTCTAAGCGTGTGTTTGAAGAGTCATACAGAGAAATAAAAATTGAACATTTCTTTCATGAGCCGAAAACAGCATATAATAACTAATTTTATGGAAGAAAAAAAGGGTATTATTCACTTTATCTAAATCATAACTTGTATAAGCGAAACTCTAACCTGTAACCAAGAAGAAAGACAAAACAAGGTTAAGGAAAAATATCCTTCCACATCAGGTTGAACCTTATTAAAGATTAATTCATTTCTAGTTAGCCAAAAATATCCCAAAGAAACATGGCGTGATGACATAAAACTTGCGATCAGCACAACAAGTCTCGAGTTCAAGTCAAGGTGTACTCCTTATAAGAGTCCAAAACAATAAAAGGTTTTACTCGCTCACCTAAAGTCATAAATATATTTTCCAGAAGATAGAGTTTCCTCGCATAAAAAAAAACTCCAATTATTGTTGAAGGATAGGAGTTGCCATGCTTTCTTTTGAAATTCTCCGATAACAATGTGCGGCCATTCAAATAGTAAGTTATCTAAGTGATTTAGGAAAGCACTGGCTATGAATTCATCTGACAAAGATCCACTAATTGAAATAAACAATTGAGAGGTAGAGATTTTAGGCCTCTTAAAGGTAATTAAGCACACTTTTGAACTTATCATTTTTTTTAAATGGTAATAAAGAATTATAGTGCTCATGTTGCTGGCAATCGTGCATTTACCATCGAAGAATTCAAGGTTTTGTTGCAAGAGCTTGATGCTAATGGAGATTGCCAGAAAAGCAAACGCGTTCTCGCTGACGCTGTCCTTCCGATTAGCGGCGAGCAGTTTGTAAACAGGTTCGCGGTGGGTGCGGCCTGATAGAGTATGATGTGGAAATGTATGCATACCATGAGTATGCATACATTACAACACATACATACATAGATTCTTGTCTATAAATAGCTCATGATTGAGCATGTATTGTGTGTTAATGAAATCAGAAAAACAGAAATAACAAATACCAGAAATAACAGATTCGGGTTCTCTCTCTCTTCTCTCTCAAAATATCTAAACACCTTACCTTTACAAATCCAAACATGGTATCAGAGCCTCTATGCTCACGCAAGAACATTGATTGAGATTGATCCAAAAGCTGATCTCTCACGCAAGCAGATTAATTGATCCGAAAAGTTGATCTCTGCTGCGATTTTTCTTCTTCTGCAATTTTCTGCAGATTATTGAAGAACTTTGTGACAAGTTCACTTTGCAAATTACAGTGATTAATTAGGTGTTTTCTTGTCAAGAATTTGACTGAAGAAACGATCCTCTGCTGCGATTCTCTGCTGCAATTTTCGAAATTTTCAACAATCTGCAATTTTCGAAATTTTCACTGATTATCTACTGCAATTTTCGCATCTTTCACCTCTGCTGCAATTTGAGAACTTTTACTACAGATTATTAAATCTGTGATTCTCTACTGCGAATCGAACCTATTTTCTACAGATTCTTAAATCTGCGATTACTTCTGCAATTTTTTCGAAAATTTCTGCAGATTATTGATTCTGCACTCATCTGCTGTGTTTTTCTGCAATTTTCGCAAGGATTCTGCAGATTATTGAATCTGTGATTGCTTCTGCAATTTTCGAAAGTGTTTGCAGCTCATTGAATCTGTGATTCTCTGCTGCGAAATTGCTTCTGCAATTTCTGGAAATCTTGAGTCTCTGCTGCGAATTGCTTCTGCTATTTTTTTTTGTTTTCGAACCTTGCTTCTCTGCTGCGTGTTCTTCTGCAATTTTTTTTTTCAACTCTTTCTGCAGCTTACTGAATCAATGATTCTCGGCAGCAGAGTGTTGAATCTGTGAGGCAGCAGCACTGTGATTGATTTTCTGAGCTGCTGCGAAACTTCTACAGATTTCTTTGAAGTTCAATTTCTGTTTGAAATCTTACTTCTCTGCTGTGTTTTTCCTCTGCAATTTTTTCAACCCTGTCCGCAGTTCACTAAATCTGTGATTCTCGGCAGCAGAGTGTTAAATCTGCGAGGCAGCAGCATTGTGATTGAGTTTCTGAGCTGCTGCGAACTCTCTACAGATTATTGAAGTTCAATTTTTGAGCTGTGATTCTCGGCAGCAGAGTGTTGCACTTGCGTCTGCAGTCTTCCAAATTTTCAGAATTTCCGTTTTTTGAATTTCTGATCATCAGCAGCCATGGTAACTGCCTCGCAACTCCAAATCCTCCAATCTCCAATTGCAGGTCTGATTTCCACAATCTCCACAGCTGTAAATGTGAAATTGGATGATTCAAATTACCTAAATTGGCATTTTCAAATGCAATTGTTGCTAGAGAGTAATGGCATAATTGGTTTTGTTGATGGTTTTGTTGAATTGAATATTTCAACCTCATCTTCAAGTGATGAATCCGAGAATGTGCTGATATGGAAGATGCATGACAGAGCTGTCATGCAGTTGATCACTGCTACCTTATCACCTATAGCCATGTCATGTGCTATCGGTAGCAGAAGCTCAAGAGACCTGTGGAATAGATTAAAGGAGCATTTTTCCACAGTGTCCAAAACCAGCATATTTCAACTTAAGTCTGATCTGCAAAATGTGAAGAAAGGCACTGATTCCGTAAGTCAGTACCTGTTAAAAATAAAAGAGGCTAGAGACTATCTAAGTGCAGCTGGAGTATTCTTTGCAGATGAAGATATCGTGATCTTGGCCTTGAATGGCTTACCTCCTGAGTACAACACGTTCAGGTGTGTGATACGAGGTAGGGAGAGTGTAATTCCTTTGAAGGAATTCAGATCACAATTGTTGGCTGAAGAACGAATTGTGGATAATTCAATTTCGGCCACCCCTGCGTTTCTGAGTGCTATGCATACTGTTGCAAAATCGGCACCACCAGTGCATTTTCAGCAGTCCCGTGGAGTGCATAGTTACAATTCATCTGGAAATGGTGGATATAAACCATTTCACAGAAACAGGGGAAGGGGAAGATTTGGTTCACAGCAGAGGGGTTATCAGCCGAAGCATCAATTTCACACCAGAATGCATGATATGGCAGTCATGAATTCTGGTGGTGTTGGCCCGTATCAGTCTGCTCCATCAATGTCCAGCAATTTGGTGTGTCAATTGTGTAATGCTACTGGACATGCAGCTCCGATGTGTGCACTGAACAGAAGCGAGAGGCTTCAGTGCAATATTTGTGGAAAGAATAATCACAGTACATTGTATTGTTTTTACAATAACAATGGTCCAAATTACTCGGGCAATGCAGGCTACTCTTCGGCTCAGGGGTTTCAGCCTAATTACCAAGCATCCCAGGACCATCATGTGCAGCAAAATGCCATCCACGCAATGAATACTGTTCTGCAACCATCACAGAACAGTTTTCATGTGCAGCAAGCTCCGAATTCAGGTCTGCAGCAACCTCAGAATTCAGCTCCTGTGTGGATAGCAGATACGGGTGCTACAAACCATATGACAGCAGATTTGAACAATTTGTCATCATCCACCACGTATCTCACAAATGATACAGTCCAAACAGCAAACGGTGAAGGTTTGCTAGTATCACATGTTGGAAATTCTATTATTCCAACACATACAGCACTCATTAAGCTAAATTCTGTTTTACATGTGCCTCAATTGACTCAGAATTTATTGTCGGTCCATCGTTTATGTTTGGATAATCAGTTTCGGCTAATCTTTGATGCTTTCTATTTTTGGATTCAGGACAAGGTCACAGGGAGGATTATATACAAAGGGCAATGCAGTAATGGACTCTATTCCTTACCTTTTGCTCCTCATCGTCAGTCCTTCCGGTCATATCTTGGTCAGTTGGTTCTCTCGTCTACTTGGCATCATCGCTTAGGTCATCCATCAAATAAAATTGCTACGATGATGTTAGACAAATCTCATATTAAAATTCCCATTGATTCTAATAATTCTGTGTGTCATAGCTGTCTTCAGGGAAAATTTTCGAAACTTCCCTTTCAGTCCAGTACTCATAAATCTGTAATCCCATTTCACACTATACACAGTGATGTTTGGGGTCCGTCTCCTTGTGTTTCAATAGATGGTTACAAATATTATGTGACTTTTATTGATGAGTTTTCGCGTTATTGCTGGTTATTTCCACTAGTCAATAAAAGTGATCTTTGTGCTGTGTTTGTCAAATTTTATTTATATGTTCAAACACAGTTTTCTTGTTCCGTTAAAATTCTGCAAAGCGATGGGGGTGGTGAGTATGTCAGTACACAACTCCAAATATTCTTAATTTCTAAAGGAATTGTCCATCAAAAATCCTGCCCCTATACACCTGAACAGAATGGTCTTGCGGAACGCAAACATAGGCATTTAATTGAAACTACAATTACATTGCTTCAACATGCCAAATTGCCAGCTTCATTTTGGACCTATGCAGTACATACGTCTGTATATCTTATCAACCGAATGCCGTCTGTGGTCTTACAGAATAAATCTCCTTACGAGATTTTATTCAAAACTACTCCTTCTGTGTCTCACTTACGCATTTTCGGTTGTGCTTGTTTTCCACTATTGCGACCCTATAGGCTTCATAAATTACAGCCTAAAACAATTATGTGTGTATTTTTGGGATATGCCTCTCAATATAAAGGCTATCTTTGTTATGACATTGACAGCAAACGCACATATATATCTAGACATGTCCTTTTTAATGAGCATGTCTTTCCATATGTTGATTTAGCTACTCGTGTTAAGGGCACTACTGCATCTCCTTCCTTGTCTTCACATGTGCCCTTTCCCGTTGTTACCAATGACAACATTGTAGTTTTTCCTTCTGCTATTTCGCATATTTCGGGTCACACGTCTTCGTCTTCACACTCTTTGTCCAAACCTGTGTCCTCCGCGTCCGAGTCTACTACTGCTGTCCCTTTGCCATTATCATCCATACCTGCTGATCCTGCATCCAATTCTGGAAAGTCATTAGAAGGTAATGAAGCCCCAATTGATTCTTTCAGACCTGAGTGTATTTCAGTGGTTCTTCATATTCCAGATATGAACTTGCATCCTATGCAGACGAGGAGTAAGAGTGGAATTTTTAAGAAGAAGGCGTGCCTTACCACTTCTACTGCCACAACCACGGCTGATCTGAATTTGGTTGAACCCAGCAGTTACAAAGTTGCTTTGACCATCCCTGTTTGGTTGAAGGCCATGAATGATGAAATTGCTGCTTTGCAGTCGCAGCATACATGGAGTTTAATGCCTCTGCCATCTGATAAAAATTTGGTTGGATGTAAATGGATTTTTAAAATCAAGAGGCATGCTGATGGGACTATTGCCAGGCATAAGGCTCGACTGGTTGCTCAGGGTTTTAGTCAGGAGCCTGGTTTGGACTATGGGGAGACATTCAGTCCGGTGGTCAAGCCAACTACAGTGAGGATAGTATTGGCACTTGCTGCGCAGTTTGGTTGGGGTTTACGGCAACTTGATGTTAAGAATGCGTTTCTACATGGCATTCTTAATGAGGAAGTGTTTATGTCGCAACCCCCTGGTTTCATTGATCGAGCACAGCCTCAGCTGGTATGCAAATTGCATAAATCTCTTTACGGTCTGAAGCAGGCCCCTCGTGCATGGAATGACAGGTTCACATCTTTTCTGCCATCCTTGGGATTTCATCCCACGTATTCAGATTCTTCACTCTTTGTAAAATATCTGGATGCGGGGATTATCATCTTGCTGGTGTATGTTGATGACATTATCATTACGGGGAGTGATAGTATTGTCATCAATCAGGTCATTGCCTCCCTCACTGCAGAATTTCAGATCACAGATATGGGAGACTTGCATTTCTTCTTGGGAGTTCAAATTATTCATACTTCTGCTGGCCTGGTTCTCTCCCAGTCCAATTACATACAGGATTTGCTCCTTAAGACTGACATGCATGCTGCCAAGCCATGTGCTACCCCTTGTCTTCCATATCAGCGTTTAATCAAGGATGATGGAGAGCCTTTTGATGATCCTTCCTTGTATCGAAGTGTTGTAGGTGCTCTACAGTACCTCACTTTTACCAGGCCTGACATTGCGTTTGCTGTTCATCAGGTGTGTCAATTTATGCAGCGTCCTATGGTGGATCATTTTGTGGCTGTGAAACGCATTCTCAGGTATCTTAAGGGCACTCTCTCTGTTGGGATTACTTATCAAAAAGGGTCCTTAGATCTCACAGCATTCAGTGATGCTGATTGGGCTGGTGATCCTAATGATCGACGATCAACAACTGGCTTGGTTGTGTTTCTTGGTGCCAATCCCATTTCTTGGTCGTCTAAAAAGCAGCAGACTGTGTCACGATCCTCCACTGAGGCTGAGTACAGGGCTTTGTCTTCGGCATCGGCTGAGCTTGATTGGATCAAACAGCTGCTACAATTTTTCCGTATTCCACTTCATCAGCCTCCTGTTCTTTTCTGCGACAATTTATCTGCGATTGCATTGTCTTTTAACCCTGTGCAGCATCAGCGCACAAAGCACATTGAAATTGATGTGCATTTTGTCCGTGAGAGGGTGGCCAACAAGCAGCTGGAGGTTCAGTTTGTCTCATCGCAGGAGCAGTTTGCTGACATTCTTACCAAGGGGCTGAGTTCTCCTTTATTTCTTGCTCATTGTCGCAATCTCAGGCTAGGTTTATGTGCGCCTGTGATTGAGGGGGGATTATAGAGTATGATGTGGAAATGTATGCATACCATGAGTATGCATACATTACAACACATACATACATAGATTCTTGTCTATAAATAGCTCATGATTGAGCATGTATTGTGTGTTAATGAAATCAGAAAAACAGAAATAACAAATACCAGAAATAACAGATTCGGGTTCTCTCTCTCTTCTCTCTCAAAATATCTAAACACCTTACCTTTACAAATCCAAACACGGCCTGCTGATTCCTATGGCAGGGATCTCGTTGATGAGAATGAGATCAATGCTCCGGTGTTTGCTCTAAAGCACCAGGATTACAAATTTATCGGCACGTAATTACTTAATTACACGACCCGAACTACAGCCATCTTTCTATTTTTTAAGCAGACTCGCAGGGGAGGCTGGCAAGGGTCCAAGACCTGGAAAAAAGGTTCTGTTGATTTCCCTTTAATAATTTAAAATTCCAGAGTCTAAAATTAAAGTTTTGAATCTCCTGTAAACTTCTTTCTAATCTTGACCCCTCAAATAATTCCACTTCGCCCCTGAACTCGATGGAGAGAACCGTGAAGTCGTTTGGAAACAGCGTATGGGGTCAGTTTTTTAGGTGATTTCTGTTTTATTTAACTTTGTTTAAACGATGATTAACGATCCCAATCAACTTACTCTACTCTTTGTCTGTCGCTTGCCGTCTCCGGACACATAAAACAGGTCAGCTTTTTTATATAATTTTGAGTTTAGATTTGATTATATACTTTTACTTGTGAATTTGCCTGAACAAAAATCCATGTGAAGATGAATACAGA
Organism: Salix arbutifolia; assembly: GCA_025169955.1. Lineage (NCBI taxonomy): Eukaryota > Viridiplantae > Streptophyta > Magnoliopsida > Malpighiales > Salicaceae > Salix > Salix arbutifolia. The sequence goes on along the minus strand of CM045915.1, from coordinate 2,786,830 downwards.
AATTGATGGAAACAATACGAATATTGTGTACATATATAGAACATAAAAGAGACATCACCATGGTCGTGGAACTACAAATTAAGTTGAGAATCGACGATGCTTGCCACAATTATACATTGTAAAACCCGAAGGATCGTGGACTGTGTATGATCAGTTGCTTGAACATCGAGTAAAGCATATGAAAAAGAAAAAGATAGAACATATATAGATCAAAGAAAAATATAGTAACAGAGTAAGAGATCAAATCAAGGGCTTGCCACTGATTATAGCTGTAGATCGAGCCAGCGGCAGCTCGAGGTTTAGTTCAAGAGAGCGTCACCGAAGAGAAAGTTGTCATGCATGGCGAGAACTCGTGATCAAAGATGGAATTAAAATTACAGCTATAATTTTACCTGATGTTCAATAATAATTTTATAAAGGCACACCAGTCACGCATGTGATAATATAAAGGCACATGCGATTTTAAATGGTTAAATAATAATTTTGATACCCAGGTACTTTTGAGCGAATTCTGCTAGGTTACGGATTTCACTCTCATCAACGAAGCCATTGCCATTGGAGTCAGCTGACCCTACCCCCCTCTTGGCCTTCCGGCCAGCGAACCATCCTCCGTTGCCACGGACAGCGTCAGCGAGTTCATCTTTGCTTATCTTGCCATCTTTATCATCATCAATTGTTTTCATCCAAGCCTTGAACTGCTCCATGGTGATTCCATGGTCGCCATCTACAGTAACACTACGATACTTGATTGCCATTAATTTTAGAATCAATGACAAGTACTGCTGTATGATACTTGTAGCTTTTGGAGAATACAAATTCTTGTTATGCAGGCTTCTCATATTTATACTACTCAATATCCCTCCCTCCATTGCAAATATATATATATATATATATATATATATATATATATATATATATATATATCTCAACTATGCTTTCTTACAGAATAAGAACATCTTTTTAAAGTGGTCTAAACGTGTGTTTGAAGAGTCATACAGAGAAATAAAAATTGAACATTTCTTTCATGAGCCGAAAACAGCATAAAATAACTAATTTTATGGAAGAAAAAAAGGGTATTATTCACTTTATCTAAATCATAATTAACTTGTATAAGTGAAACTCTAACCTGTAACCAAGAAGAAAGACAAAACAAAGTTAAGGAAAAATATCCTTCCATATCATGTTGAACCTCATTAAAGATTAATTCATTTCTAGTTAGCCAAAAACATCCCAAAGAAACGTGGCGTGATGACATAAAACTTGCGATCAGCACAATAAATCTCGAGTTCGAGTCAAGAGTGCACCTTTTACAAGAGTCTGGGACAACCATATTTTTTCTTACTCACCTGGAACCACAAAATATATTTTACAGGAAATGAAGTTTCTTTGCATAAAAAAATAAAATAATACTCGAAGCAATGTTGAAGGATAGGAGTTGCCATGCTGTCTTTTGAAATTCTCCGATAACAATGTGAGGCCATTTACAAGGATGTGGCAATCTTTTTTCTCCTGGTTTTATGACTAAGACTACACCTTTTCAAATGCTTGATAATCTTGCACTTAGAATCGGTAAACCATTTTTAAAAATTGTCGAATACTTCTTACAAACAATCTCTTTCCATTTGTTTTGAGCTAGACTACATAGCCTCCATAATCACTTGAAAAGTAGTGCCCTATTCTTGCTCAATATAGAGCTAATACCCAATCCTCCTCTTGTTTTTTCTCGAATCACAACATTCCATTGAACCTTATAGATCTTCCTTTACTGTGCAACATCAGCCCAAATAAATCTTTGTCAGATTGTTGTTCAACTGTTGTAAATACCTTTAGGCTTTGAAAAAATATACATAAAATAAAAGAGGTAATGAATTAAGTACTCTCTTTATCATGTATATCCTTTTTTTCTATGCTAAGTATCCTACCCTTTTATAATGGAAGTCTGCTTTGGAATTTTATAATGACTGACTTCCTTGTTGATTTTCTCATTGGATTAGAACTTAAAGGCATGACAAGATATTTTATTTTTTGGAAAGGCATCATGTTTACAAAGAGTAGATCGAGCTATACTTGCAGTGTGAGGTTCATCAAGGTTGATTCCAACTACAAAACTTTTATGAAAGTTGATCTTTAATCCAAAAACAATTCAACAATCTAATAATTTGCTTGACTATTTGAAGTGATTGTAAATTGGCCGGCATTAGGACCGCCCTGTTGAATTCCATGACTACCTATGAATTGATTTGACAAAGATCGACTAATTGAAATAGACAATTGTGAGGTAGAGAGAAATTCATAAATAATCCTTCTCCATTTATTACAAAACCCTATAACTTCATCTAAATAATCTCATACAACTATGTCAAATGCTTTATGGAAATTTAGAATTTGTTTGCTATAGTCACTACAAGAAAAGGGCCCTGTTTGCAATGGATTTTTGGAACGGCAAAAATCCATTGCAAATATTACAATGGGAAATTGTTTAGCAACAGATATTTTGTTGCTAAATGAATTTCAGAAATTAAAAAAGAAAAACAACGGTTGCAACGGATTTTCTATTGCAATTGTAATTTGCAATGGAAAAGCCGTTGCAAATTAAAACATTTAGCAACGAAGTGTCCGTTGCAAAATAAATAGGCAACTATGCGCGCGCACCCGACCCGTTTAACTTTTTTGCATGCAGCTCACCGTTTTAACTTTGAAAATTGAATATCCATTCTTGTCTTCCTCTCTCGTTCGTCTGCCATTTATGAACATTTACTCATCATTGAATTGAACTAGCTGATCATTTCCATCTATTGTTCCCGATCTCCACTTCGCTGGCGTCGAGCTTTAGTTACCCAGTAGACCCATCACCATCACAACAAAGATCTGCCTCAGGTATGGTCATCATTTCAATTTTTTTAATTTTTCTTAGTTTCTAAATTTGTTTAGGGTTTAGGTAGTTTTTGGAGAGCATTGTCATGGGTTTGTCTCGGCACCATCTATGCTCATGGGTTGTGACTAATTATGTGACTTTTTCGAGAAATTTCAGTTTTAATTTGAACTTAATTGGAGGTGGTAGTTTTTGGATTTTGTTGATGTGTTTAAATCAGATGGTGTTGTTTGGAGGAGAGGGTTCCGGTTGCAATTGAGTTGTGGTTTCTGGTTTTGTCAGTTTAAAATCACAAGAGTGATTAGTTTAAAATCAACTGGCATGTTTTCGCCGCCAATACTTTTGAATTTGATTTTACCAGCTTATATAGAAGTCCATTTCATGCATTCTCTCTTTATATGGACGGTTTCTTTTCCTTTTTGTATACAGTGGTTGAGTTCCCAGACCCGCCACTTTGAATATACATTTCATTTTCAAAACCTTCCACTTGGCTATACACTTTAATTGATGAATCAATAAATAAATGATTAAGGCTTGTGATATTCTGTGAAAAGGATGAGTGGGGGGGATGAGAACTAGCCATGCATAAAGCATCCCTAAAAGAAGAGAAAAGCAGCAGGCTTATGAATTTAATAATCTCATTTCTACTTTATCTTTTGTGAGACACAAAATCTACTTTCTTGTCACTTTGGACCCAACTTGTCTTTTTCTTTTCAAGATTCTCAATTTGTTACTTTGAAAAAATATAGAAAATCACTGTTAAATTCCCTATGTTTTATCGAATTCATCTAAAAAAGAGGAATAAGATTATTTAGAGGAAGCATAATAAAGAATGTTATCGAATTTGGAATAGGTTCCATGTGTAAAACTAATCATAACCATCACACATTCCTTTAAAATAATCAACCATCGTTGCTTGGATTTGCAAATATCCTCCATGGCAACTCCCTTTTTTAAAAAAATTGGCACCCATGCATGGTGTTTTACTAAGATTATGGTATAATTAAGATTCATATTACCTTGCCAAGAACCATTTCAATTTAATAACTTAACATATTTGTGGATGATTCAAAAACACTTTCAAATAAACCTTAAACAACTCTTGTCAAACTGATTGTGATTCTGGGCCTAAAGGATGCAATCGAATATAAATAAAATTTAATATTGCTGTTGGTTGATATTCAATTTTTTATTTAATGTACTAACAATATCTCTCTACTCAGGGTTTTTGAAAGGAGCATCAAACATTGATCAATATCTTTTGACTTCAAATTCTATTAAATTCGCTTGAAAGGTTAGTGTAATTTGTTTATTGTCTTTTTAGTATTAGTATTGATTAAATGCATATTGTTGTGTATGGTGCTGCTGTGTGTGTTGCTCCTCTGTTTTTGCTGTTATGTGTTTGATGTTTTTATAAGAATCTGTAGTGTATTATGAATTTTAATTTATAATAATTTTTATTTCCACCATATTTATTTTATTTTCAATATTAATAATATTTCAATATGTTCTAGTACTTTTAAAATATTTGTTTGTAATTAATTAAAAATTAAATATATTTAAAATGAATTTTAAAAATTAATTAGCAGTTGTAACAAATTTTCCGTTGCACCTGCTATTGCAATTAATTTACATGATCAACTATGCAACGGCAATTGCAACGGATCAGCCGTTGCAAAGCTTGAAATTGCAACGGAACATCCGTTGCCATTTGCAACGGATGTTCCGTTGCCTAACCGTTGAAATTTCACTTGCAATGGACAATCCGTTACAAGTGAAATTTGAAAGGGCCCCTTTCCAACGGATGACTTCTGTTGGAAATGCCGTTGCTAATTAATATTAGCAACGGCTTCCTTCATTGTTTGCAACGGATGCCTCCGTTGCAAACAGGGCCATTTTCTTGTAGTGAGTCCAATGATGTTTCTATTTCTATTAGCCTAGTATGATGGGGCTGCTATGATAAATAAACTTTGGTTTTTTAGGTTGAGAATTCGGTTTGAAAGGATGAAATGTCCTCAATTATCACTGATATATTTCTAAAGATAAACTTGAAATTTTTTACTATGGTATTATTCCAAATAATATTTTAGATAAAATAAATCCCTTGCATTTTTTTATCCTTATGAGTTATATTACTCCTAAAAAATATTTTGGATACTAATACCATATACTTATAATGTCATATGCCCTTGCGTGAATTCACGTGCTAGCACAATATTCCTACACCTTCAGAATTTCCCACCACGGTTCCGAGCCCCAACAATAATGAAGAATAAATAAAAATAAATAAAAAGAAAAAATAAAAAATATTAATTTTCAAATAATTACTAACACAAATTAAAATTAAAATTGAAGAATTAAATTAAAAAAATATATATCTAAAAAAAGATATAAAGATGAAATCGATACGATTGAAGAATAAAGATGGGAGGAAGAAGAAAGTGGGGAAGAAGATGCAAACTGTCACTTTATTAAAGTTTTCGAAAAGAAATTTACAGATCCTCCCTGGCACTTTTCGAAAAGATAAGGACAGATTTGATTAAACTTTGATCTCCTGACTCTCCTTTACTCAAGAAGGAATATGAACAACACCCTGTGGGTACTATGTCCGCCACCATAGAATTTTTATTCTTCAAATCTTTAATAGAGATGATATATTGCTTTAACCTAACAATTTGAAAGATCCCATTTTTTAAGGAAAAAAAAAACTGAAAACTGAAAGGTACTCAAGTTGAATTTGGTCAACCTTCACGAGTCATTTCACCGATTGGCATTTTAAATCAGAACAAATTAAAGAGACGAGCATCCACTTGATTGAACGAATTAATGAATTAAGATATCAAAACGAATCATGAATCGCTTTCGAATTCCTTTCAACATGATAAAAGGCTCTTGTTCTTGATTAATATAGTAAAGATAGGGAGGAATCTCAGGCGATAACTTGAAAGTGAATGAGAAGAACGTACGGTAGTAGATATTTGCTCACCGACTCGGAAGTATATATGTCAAGTTTACATTAATTAACTAAATAACTCCTTTTTCTTCCAGAAGCTTAATTTGTATGCTGTTTTCGGCTTCAAGAAAGAAATAATAATTCTCATTTCCTTATATAAAATGCTCTTGAAATACACGTTTCGATCACTTTAATCAATAAGATATTCTTATCCTGGAAGAAAGCTTGGATATGACAAAAGATATTAATTTATATATATTCTATATCTCCAAAACATGTGGAGGAGGAGGGGAGATTGAGTAGTATAAATAGGAAGCCTTCGTAAACTTGCACCAAGCAAAAACTGTATTCTCCAAAAGATACAAGTATACGCTTGGTTTACATTATTTCTGAAATTAATGGGAATCAATAAGCGTTTTGGAATTAAGGGCAATGTCAAAGTTGCAATGAACATGGAGGAGTTCAAGGCGTGGGTACGGGCAAATATCGATGCTGATGAAGACGGCAAGATAAGCAAAGATGAACTCGCTGACATTATCCGTGACAAAGGAGGATGGTTTGCTGGTCTGAAGGCCAGGAAGGGGATAAGGTCAGCAGACTCCAATAGAAACGGTGTCGTTGATGAGATTGAGATCGGTAACCTGGCAGAATTTGCTCAAAAGCACTTCGGTATCATGATTATCTCTTAATATTGCATGTGCCTTTATATTGTCGCTTTGCTATTATGGTGCCCGACTGGTGTGTAATAAAAATAAAAACTGTATAATGTGTAAGCTCTGCTAATTATGGATGTTCTTGCTTCAAATGAACGAGAATAGGTTCAGCTTATGGAAGCAAAGACTTTATCATCTTCCTATGTATATTTCGTCGGATCATCGACGGTTTTACATAATGATAATATGTTTTCAAACAAGTGATATATATATATATATATATAATCAACACATATTACTTTGGGAAGTGTCAATTTCACCCTATAAATTGAACTGTGAAAATTTGAAGAAAAAAGAGAAGGAAGAATATGGGGCAGGTGTGACGCTATTGAAATTTTAAGAAATATTAGTGAATGATTACATAAAATGTAATTTTAGCATGAGATTGACCCCATTTAATTTATAAGAAACCATAAAGGAATGGAATCAAGACTATAAAAATAAGTTCGACTTGAATGGGATGTGTGTCCAAAAATAAGCAACGTACACGGGGGGGGGGGGGGGGGGGGGGGGGGGGGGCGTTTACATAATCAAGATGAAATTGAATCATCTCATGTTTTTTTCTTTCTTTCATATTTCATTGTATTCTTTAAATAAAAAATTGCTATATTCAAATTAATTGGACTAAAATTTAAATTCATAGAATAAGTAGTATCACCATAAATCACTTGCCATCTAATTTATGGGTACAACATGAGATTAGAGAGCCCGCCAAATAATTCGAGGTGGGATTTGGAATATAAGATTCAGATATTTGAGCTGTTATATAGCAATGTTAAGCAAAATGTTTCAACAGTTTATTTAAAAACTTCGCATATTTTTGGAAGGTTATGTCTTAAAGAAAGTAAAACCCAATCCAATACAAATAAGATAAAATAAAAGGAGAGAGATTTTTTAATATTTAGATGTGAATTTAAACCGAGTTAAATAGTTTTTTTAGCTGATATAAGATATTTATATTCTCAAACTTAACCCAAAGTTATCTAATATGAATCTCAAACCTCGTAATTTTTTTTATATATCTATTTTTTATTTATTGAATTATATATATACACACACTTATTTAATTTAGTTTAATAATCCTATAAGAATATGGAGCATGCTAGTGCTAGGGTACTAGCATGGAATAACACCTGGGCCTCCCAGAGAATACCTAATAGCTGGAAAACATAGATGCAAAGTGATAGGAAAAAAACATCGATTATGATGTAGTTTCAACTTTCTCCACTGAAGCCTGCGCAGAAACACGTTGAGGGGTGGCTTTGATGAGATTCTCCTTCTAGATAAAGGTAGGAGCGTTCACAATTTTATAAGAAAACTCATGCTATTGATTTTATATTTGCAAAACGTGCGGGATAGATTGTATATGATGGAACAAACCTTCAAGGGTTTTTGGGCATTCAACAAACAGAGTGTGAAGTCCCAAGAAAACACCTGTTATTGCTAAAATGGCGATCAAGAGTTGTCGCTTTTCGGTGGATGGCAAACGAGTTATGAGCATCGAGGAGTTCAAGCGGTGGTTAAAAACATTTGATGCTGACAAAGATGGCAGGATCAGCAGAAAAGAACTTGAAGACGCCATGCCTGGAGGGTGGTTTACAAGGAGGAAGGGCAAGCGAGGAATAAGCTCTGCAGACTCCGATGGCAATGGCTTTATTGAAGAAAGTGAAATCAACAACCTCGTGGAGTTCGCTCAAAAATACCTGGGTGTAAAGATACTGCAGTTATAGTATGCTTAGTTTTTCTTTTTTGTGAAAATCTGGGCTTGACGCCTGAAAAATAAACTAATGGATCATAACACAGAATTGAAAATAAACCCTTGATTGCTGTGGTCAGATGCTTTGTGATTAAATCGACGATCAGCATAGAATCCGACTTCAAAATTAACTTCCGTATACCAAGATCCCAAGCAAGTTCCAGTCCCGTGATTGCTGCCCATAGCTCAGCTCTCACAAACGTACAGACTCCCGTGTTAACTGCGAATCCCTTGACCCAAGTTCCGAAGCCTTATCCCTAATCAAACCCCCAGCTCCGCCCGTTCTTGGACGTCTATAAAATGAGGCTGGTATCTTGGACGTCTATAACGTCTATATGCTTGATGTGACAAAACAGGACAACTTGCTTTAACCTGAGAAAATAATGAAAGAGCTATAGTTAATTTAAATGTTCTTATTATTGTAGGTTTCTTACTCCCATTCCTAGTTTTAATGACATCCCAATTCATTCACAGCTTTTCAGGATGTTTTCTCCTTGTCAAAATCATAAGTTTATACTCCCCAAAAATCTATGTTCACTCATATCAAGTTCATTCTTTGCTAAATTTAGCCAATCTTTTTATTATTACTTGTTACTTCCTACTTTTCCAGCATCGTTCATTACATCAGCCAACTCCCAGGTGATATTTTCTCCCATCCATTGCACCTCATTACACATCACACAGTCAGTGCAGTCATACTAGGATCTTTCAAAATTGGAATCATACACCATTACATACAAATCTACAGCTTGATTTTTATGTTCATGTTTACTAGTTTGTTTAAGAACACATTTCAAATTCCCAAAATTCTGTTTATAGGCCTAATCTGCATTGCAGAGCCCGATCATCTTTTTGTTTACCAAACAATTGAAAAATAGTACTGTCTTGAGGACACAAGCCAACTGAGTCTTGATCTTAGCTAACTCACGTGGGGACCTAATCCATTCATAAAATATCAAATACGAGCAAAAGCTTGCTAGTTATCCCTCGCCTCCTAATCCAAAACAGACCTTAACATAGATGCATGTATATGTACACGCAGACATACATATAACTAAATGAGTCTGTAGATAGATGAGAGGATGAATATTAACATAAAGCAATAAAAATACAGAGCATGAAAAACAAACTAGCATTCTATTATGGGTTGTTTAGTCATGCACTTGTTAAAACCATTTGCAACACCTGGATTCGCTACATTCAACTCCGCCCGTTCTTCCGGAGGATACTTCCATCCCAATACCGCGTTCATAGTTAGCAGGTGAGAAAAGACCTCCCAACACCATTGATTACTTGATGTCCTTACCATCTCCCCAACAACCACATTGCTTTCCTCCTCTGCTAACTCATGCGACCCATATTGAACAGGTAGACCAAAACTCTCCAGCCACCCGTCCTTCCACAACTTGACATTCTATTCATTACGTATCGATCAGGTCGTGCCTTTCATCACTTGTGGCCAAATTTTGCAAATGGCTTTCCACAAAGGAGAATCCCTTACCTTTGGCTTCGGGCTGCAGAGGTTGTTTTGGAGTTCTGACATTCTTGCTCCTTAAAATATTCGCCCACAGACTGCTGGTATCATGGATAATTCCCCACACTAACCTCATCATGAAAGTTGTATTCATAGGATTCATCCTACAAAGTCCTACACATCCTATTTCGGGAGCATGGTTGATTCCAATGGGTAAAGTGGCTCAATTACAGGCTCCGATTTAAGGTAATTCGCCCGGCAAGGGAAAGACTATTTGCCTTCCAAAGAGCTGACTGAAGTTGCATCTTCTAAAAGAGAACTCGTTATCAGAGATTGTATTAAAATTACAAATATATCCTTGATTTGAAGCAAAAACATCAATAAACAGAGCTTACATATTATTCTTTCTTCTTCTTCTTCTTCTTCTTCTTCTTCTTCTTCTTATCACACACCACTCAGACACAATGATAATATAAAGGCACATGCGATTTTAAATGGTTAAACAATTTTGATACCCAAGTACTTTTGAGCGAATTCTGCTAGGTTACGGATTTCACTCTCATCGACGAAGCCATTGCCATTGGAGTCAGCTGACCCTACCCCCCTCTTGGCCTTCCGGCCAGCGAACCATCCTCCGTTGCCACGGACAGCATCAGCGAGTTCATCTTTGCTTATCTTGCCATCTTTATCATCATCAATTGTGTTAGATTTGGTGTGAGTTCAGCTTTGGATAAGAAGGATTTGTATTAGCTGTAGGATTTTTGATTTTTTGCTTAAGTGTTTGAATTTAAATTAAGTTACTATTCATAACAAGTTTTGAATTTCAAAACCTGTATTTATCCAAATCTCTCAGGATTGTTGAGAGATTTGTGGCTTTTGATTCAATTGCATTGTAAGCCTATTTATAGGCATTTTGAATTCAATAAATATTATGTGTGATTTTGATTCCAGAAATTTATTGTTTTGTAAACCTTCAAGCAAGTCTCGGTTTTCCAAACATTAAATCTGAACAGTAACTGTTCATAAACAGGTACTGTTCAGATCATTAAAATCCAACAGTGGTATCAGAGCATTTTGTTCCTACGGGACTGTGAGGTATTTTCGAGTGAATTGTGAGGATTTTTTTAAGTGAAACACAGAGAGGGTTGAGTGAAAACACAAGTGAGTCATTTTTTGCAAAAATCATGTCTACATCAAGCAATCAAGCTTCTGCCATTCCGCTATTTTCTGGAGAGAATTATCATATCTGGGCTGTGAAGATGAGATTTTATTTAAGATCTCAAGGGCTATGGAATGTTGTTGCAACCAATGCTGACCCAACTCCACTCTCACCAAATCCAACACTTGCGTAAATCAAAGCATTTGAGGAAGAAAAATTGAAGAAGGATAAGGCAATTACTTGCCTGCACTCAGGGCTTGCTGATCATATTTTTACAAAAATCATGGATCTGGAATCGCCCAAGCTTGTATGGGACAAGCTACAAGGAGAATTTCAAGGGAGCAGTAGAGTGAAAACAGTTAGACTCCTTGCTTTCAAAAGAGAATTTGAGCTGATGAAAATGAAGGAAGCCGAAACTGTCAAGAGTTATTCTGGCAGGCTAATGGATGTTGTCAATCAAATGAGGCTACTTGGAGAGGATGTTGAGGATCAAAAGGTGGTGGAAAAGATCATGGTTTCTTTACCACAGAAATTTGAAGCAAAAATCTCAGCAATAGAGGAGTCCTGTGACTTAAGCAGTCTCACAATTGTAGAATTAACAAGTAAGCTACTTGTTCAAGAACAAAGAACCCAGATGAGAGATGAAGAAGAAATTGAAGGTGCTTTTCATGCTAAAGACAAGGGAAAAATACCTTCAAATATGCTGTTTAAAAGGCCTTTCAGAATTACAGAAGGTATAGAAACAAAAGGGCAAGTCTTCTTACCTTGCTCGCACTGCAGGAGAACAAATCATGCAGAGAGGGATTGTTGGTATAAAAACAAACCTGCCATCAAATGCACTTTCTGCAATTTCTTGGGTCACAGTGAGAAATTTTGTAGAGCCAAGAAGAAATCACCTCAGGAGACAACTCAGCAACAAGCCCTCATAATAGAGGCAGAAAAGGAGGAGGATGAGCATTTGTTATTGGTTTCACAGATTTCAAATTCACATGATTTTGATGTTTGGTTTATTGACAGTGGATGTACTAAACATTTGGAGATTTTCTCATCCATTGATGTCACAATACAACCAAAAGTCAAGCTAGGGAATGGTGATATTGTTCAAGCAAAAGGGAGAGGCACCATTGCTGTGAACACTAAGAGAGGTACAGAATTTTTAACTCATGTTTTGTACATCCCAGAGTTAGATCAAAACTTACTAAGTGTTGCACAAATGATGAAGAATGGTTATGAAATTCGTTTCAAAGACAACTCATGTCTTATTTCTGATACACATGGATTGGAAATAGCAAGGCTGAAAATGAATGGGAACAGCTTCTACGTGAAGCTGGATGCAGGTGAAGGACATGTTTTTACTGTCCAAGTTGATAAGAGTGTTATTTGGCACAAGAGTTTTGGGCATCATAATTTAAATTCATTGATGATGTTGCATGATAATGTCTTGGTAGAAGGGATACCTGAAATTTCTACTAGCAAACAGATGAGTGAGGGCTGTGAATATGGAAAGCAGCACCAAAAGCCATTTTCACAATTTACATCAAGCAGAGCATTAAGCAATCTACAGCTAGTTCATTCTGACTTTTGTGAACCAATGAACATTGCATTTTTGAAAATTTTTGCTTACTTCATGCTGTTCAAGGATGAAAACAGCAGGATGATTTGGGCTCGTTTTTTGAAGAACAAGTCTGAAGTTTTTTCAGAATCTGAAAACATTAAGTGTTTGACTGAAACTCAAAGTGATCTGAGCATTGACTACTCAAAGACAGGAGGAGTTGATTTAAATTGGTATGCAGATAGTGATTGGACTAAGCATATTTTCATGGCAGCAGCTGAAAATTGGTTGAATAAGTTGCTTGCTGATTTGGGACAAAAACAGGTTTCACCAACAAAGCACATTAATGTGAAGCTTCATTTTCTAAGGGAAGCCGAGAAGAACTGGTTCATTAAAGTTCTTCATTGCTCAAATGATGTTCAACTAGCAGACTTGATGACTAAGAGAATTCCTCCAGCAAGATTGGAATTCTTGAAGATGAAGATGGGAATGTCCAAAGCTAAACTCAAGGAGGAGTGTTAGATTTGGTGTGAGTTCAGCTTTGGATAAGAAGGATTGTGTATTAGCTGTAGGATTTAGATTTTGTATTAGCTGTAGGATTTCTGATTTATTGCCTAAGTGTTTGAATTTGAAACAGGTTTTGAATTTCAAAACCTGTATTTATCCAAATCTCTCAGGATTGTTGAGAGATTTGTGGCTTTTGATTCAATTGCTTTGTAAGCCTATTTATAGATATTTTCGAATTCAATAAATATGTAGTGGATTTTGATTCCAGAAATTTATTGTTTTGTAAACCTTCAAGCAAGTCTCGGTTTTTCAACATTAATCTGAACAGTAACTGTTCATAAACAGGTACTGTTCAGATCATTAAAATCCAACAAATTGTTTTCATCCAAGCCTTGAACTGCTCCATGGTGATTGCATGTTCGCCATCTACAGTAACGCTACGATTCTTGATTGCCATTAATTTTAGAATCAATGACAAGTACTGCTGTATGATACTTGTAGCTTTTGGAGAATACAAATTCTTGTTATGCAGGCTTCTCATATTTATACTACTCAATATCCCTCCCTCCATTGCAAATATATATATATATCAACTATGCTTTCTTACGGAATAAGAACATCTTGTTAAAGTGGTCTAAGCGTGTGTTTGAAGAGTCATACAGAGAAATAAAAATTGAACATTTCTTTCATGAGCCGAAAACAGCATATAATAACTAATTTTATGGAAGAAAAAAAGGGTATTATTCACTTTATCTAAATCATAACTTGTATAAGCGAAACTCTAACCTGTAACCAAGAAGAAAGACAAAACAAAGTTAAGGAAAAATATCCTTCCATATCAGGTTGAACCTCATTAAAGATTAACTCATTTCTAGCTAGCCAAAAACATCCCAAAGAAGCATAGCGTGATGACAAAGAACTTGCGATCAGTACAACAAGTCTCGAGTTCAAGTCAGGGTGTACTCCTTATAAGAGTCTTAAACAACCGAGGTTTTACTCGTTCACCTAGAGCCACAAAATATATTTTCCGGGAGATAGAGTTTCCTCACATAAAAAAAATTCAATCATTGTTGAAGGATAGGAGTTGCCATGCTTTCTTTTGAAATTCTCCGATAACAATGTGCGGTCATTCAAATAGTAAGTTATCTAAGTGATTTAGGAAAGCACTGGCTATGAATTCATCTGACATAGATCCACTAATCGAAATAAACAATTGTGAGGTAGAGAGAAATTCATAAATAATCCTTCTCCATTTATTACAAACCCTATAACTTCATCTAAATAATATACCCTATAAGTTCATCTAAATAATCTCATACAACTATGTCAAATGCTTTATGGAAATCTAGTTTAAAAATTAGACCTGTTTTACTATCAGTCTTCAATTCATGAACCACCTCATTAGCTATAAAAAAAAAACCATCAACAATTTGTTGTTATGAAATAAATGATGTCTGGCTATCACTAATTAACTTGTCATGCCCTTCCAGAGAAAACGAAGCCATGACAACCCTTTTCAAGTGGGTCTAGAGATCTTTGGTTAAAAATAGTCGCAACCTATTATTATAGTTATTAAAAACTCTGACTATGTTTTTAAAGATTATAGGCAAATAAATGTTTGATTAAAGAGAAGGTATCAACACCTCTAATACACCTAAACAGCATTGTTTTTCTTTGTTTGCTATAGTTTGATGGTGTTTTTATTTCTTTTAGCCTATTATGACGGTTTTACTATGATAAACAAGCTTTGATTTTCTAGGTCAAGAACTATGTTTGAAATGATGAAATGTCCTTAATTATCACTGACATATTTTTAAAGATAAACCCGAAATTTTTGGCTATGGTGTTATTCCAAATAATATTTTGGATAAAATCCCTTGTATTTTTTTTTTATCCTTATGAGTTATATTACTCCTAAAAAAATATTTTGAATACTAATGCCATATACTCATAATGTCATACACCCTTGCGTGAATTCACATGCCAGCACAATGTTCCTACACCTTCAGAATCTCCCACCATGGTTCCCGAACCCCAACAATTTATTTTTTTCAGGATAGCTTTGACCAATAGAAGGTCATATTGTAATATTTTTAATGTTTAGCTTGTTTTGTAAATTTGAGTTATAATTTAAGTTTTGGGTGTTTTGTAAATAAATGTAATTTGTAGTAGTGCAATTAAAAAAATAATAATAAAACGAGTGTGTGTTGTTTTTTTTTCTTTTGTTTTTTTTGCTATATAAAATTAAAATATTAAATAAAATGTTTTTTTTTAAGCATTAAAAAACATGTAAGAAAATGCAAACACATACTCCCATATCTTTTACTAATTTACATAAACAACAATTACAATTATCACATGTAATCAAAACACATTAAATCATTTGGCTATGAAAAACGACTGGTAGAGGATGAGCTGTCAGGTTGGTTCAGGAGAGATAAGGGAGATGAGTGGATGGGATGGGGAAGAGGGAATTATCATTGGTGAAGCTGTTAGGTGGTGCTGCCCTGTGTCAGAGGCTGGGATGCCGTGATCATGGCTATTGACAGTGTAGGAGATGATGGAAGCTGTGAGAGCATCTCGAAAAACTATGAAAAACTATTTAGAAAAGTTTAGTAATATAAATTTTTGAATACCGTAAATATAATATTTATTTCGTATATATTTATATAATAAAAAAATAATTTTATTTTAATATTTGATATTAATATAACTATTTATTAATAATAATTAACTAATATAACTGCAGTATTTTTAGAGCATCTCCGACCCTCATGTATCAGAAAAGAGAAAGCTATATTTCTATACTTTTTATCTTATGGCATACATCAGGGGAGCCAAATATACCTGTGCCACCCCTATAGCTGAGCAAATGGCAAAATCCATGTACATTCGGAATTGCATTTTGAACATGCTGCTGAACATAGAAAAGCCATACTGAGGGTTCATTTGCCACGTACTTATTAATCTCAGCCAAGCTTTCAGTTATCTCCACAAAGCCATCGACCGTGGAGAATCCATGCATCTTGTCAAAGGCCAATGGCAGCTCATCACTGGTTTTGTAAAAAATTACAAATCCGTCTGCTAGAAAGAACAGAGGGAGGGAAGTGAAGAGAATTCAAGTGTTTTGGTGGGAGAGAAGGAACAGAAGGTTAGTGATCACGTGGGTTTTGGAGATCAAGGGGTTCATGACTGGTTTAGTGTAGGGAGTTCAGATGTTTTGGGGTGGTTTGATGATTTAGGTGGCGACAATGTTAGTGAAAGTTTTCAACTTTTTCAGCAGATCGGAGGAGGAGGTGGTGATTTTGGCTTGATCTGATTTGGGTGTGGAGTGGTGGGTTGTGTTTAGAAATTGTAAATTTTTGGTATGGTATTGAGTAGGTCGGGGATTTTGTTGGATTTTCTGATTTATGATTTTGGATTG
Source organism: Salix arbutifolia (assembly GCA_025169955.1). Classification (NCBI taxonomy): domain Eukaryota; kingdom Viridiplantae; phylum Streptophyta; class Magnoliopsida; order Malpighiales; family Salicaceae; genus Salix; species Salix arbutifolia. The sequence continues at coordinate 2,770,420 of CM045915.1, read as the reverse complement.
TTAAAAAAAAAGGGAAAATCATCTTACTCGTAGCTGGATTTTATTAATTCATGATATGTTTTTATTTTTATTATGGTTCATGGTTTTTATTGGTAGGTTTTTGCATAAACAATTGTGCAAATTAATTAATCTTGATAGATTTTCTTGCATGTTGTTGAAGGATGGTTTTTTTTTTTTTTATTATGGATGATGAGTATGGTTGTATGTTTGTTTGATAAGGAATTAAGGTAAAGTAAGGTAGAAAAATTGATTCAGTGTATTTTTAAAATAGAAAATTGAAAATTATGGCAAAGAGAGGTTTTAATTTGATTCAGTGCAATTTAAATATAATTAAAAAATTAATAATTATATTGTTGGATGATTTTTTAAAAGTAATTATTTAATTATATAACTTATTCTTATTAATTGTATAATTAATTATATAATTAAATTATATATAAAATAATTATATTATATTTAAAATGATATATAAAAAAAATAGTTATTCTAAATGGCTTTTACCATTGAAGTAGATATAGACAAAAAAAACTCTATTTATTTACACTATTCAAAAAGCTATTTTAGAGATTTAGCTCTCCAAAATGGCTTTTACCATTGGAGATGCTCTTACACCCAAGTATTTTACACCCACTTATAGTACTAATATAACTATTTAGATGTGATTATTACGAAAATAATCATTACAATAACCAACATCGTTATTTTTATTAATATCATTTAAATTCTAATTAGTATTGTTATCATTATTATAATTATTTTTGTCATTATTGATATTCTTCATATTATTTTATGAGTTATTGTTATTATCATCATCTAAGTCATATGTATTAACATCATAAACACTATAACCATTACAATAAATTATAATTGTTATTATCATTATGATTAATAATATCACTATTATTATCAAGATTATAACACCTAAAATTATTATAACTATTACTGCTAAAACAATAAAAAATATTAAATTACTGCGAGAAATAAAAAAACTCAAAAACTTTAACAAAAGAGCAAGCAAGAAAAAAAAATTATTATTATTATTATTATTATTATTATTATTGCGTAAATAATGGAAATAAAAAAAATTACCTCAAAGAATAAAAAAAACCTAAATTTTTTAACAAAAGAGCATACAAAAAAATAAAATAAATGACAAAACAAAAATAAATATTATTAGCTTAAAAAATCATTTAACTTGAAGACTAAATAAAAAAACAAAGAAAAAAATTAAAAAATATCAATTTTCAAACACAAATTAAAATTGAAGGATTAAATTAAAAAAAAATCTTAAAAAAGGTATAAAGGTGAAAACGATTTGATTGAAGAAGAAAGATGGGAGGAAGAAGAAAGTGGGGAAGAAGATGCTAACTGTCACTTTATTAAAGTTTTCGAAATTACAGATCCTCCCTGAAACTTTTCGAAAAGAGAAGGACAGATTTTATTAAACTTTGATCTCCTGACTCTCCTTTACTCAAGAAGGAATATGAACAACAACCTGTGCGTGCTCTGTCCGCCACCATAGATTTTTATCCCTTCAAATCTTTAATAGAGATGATATATTGCTTTAACCTAACAATTTGAAAGATCCCCTTTTTTTAAGGAAAAAATAACTGAAAACTGAAAGGTACTCCAGTTGAATTTGGTCAACCTTCACCAGTCATTTCACCGATTGGCATTTTAAATCAGAACAAATTAAAGAGACGAGCATCCACTTGATTGAACGAATTAATGAATTAAGATATCAAAACGAATCATGAATCGCTTTCGAATTCCTTTCAACATGATAAAAGGCTCTTGTTCTTGATTAACATAGTAAAGATAGGGAGGAATCTCAGGCGATAACTTGAAAGTGAATGAGAAGAACGTAGGGTAGTAGATATTTGCTTACAGACTCGGAAGTATATATGTCAAGTTTACATTAATTAACTAAATAAGTCCTTTTTCTTCCAGAAGCTTAATTTGTATGCTGTTTTCGGCTTCAAGAAAGAAATAATAATTCTCATTTCTTTATATAAATGCTCTTGAAATACACGTTTCGATCACTTTAATCAGTAAGATATTCTTATCCTGGAAGAAAGCTTGGATATGACAAGATATTACTTTATATATATTCTATATCTCCAAAACATGTGGAGGAGAAGGGGAGATTGAGTAGTATAAATAGGAAGCCTTCGTAAACTTGCACCAAGCAAAAACTGTATTCTCCAAAAGATACAAGTATACGCTTGGTTTACATTATCCCTAAAATTAATGTCAATAAACAAAAGTTTAAAAAATATGGCCAAAGGTGGAATGAGCATGGAGGAGTTCAAGGAGTGGGTACGGAAAAATATCGATGCTGATGAAGACGGCAAGATAAGCAAAGATGAGCTCGCTGACATTATCCGTCGCAATGGAGAATGGTTTGCTGGTTGGAAGGCCAGGAAGTGGATGAGGTCAGCAGACTCCAATAGAAACGGTGTCGTTGATGAGATTGAGATCGGTAACCTGGCAGAATTTGCTCAAAAGCACTTCGGTATCATGATTATCTCTTAATATTGCATGTGCCTTTATATTGTCGCTTTGCTATTATGGTGCCCGACTGGTGTGTAATAAAAATAAAAACTGTATAATGTGTAAGCTCTGCTAATTATGGATGTTCTTGCTTCAAATGAACGAGAATAGGTTCAGCTTATGGAAGCAAAGACTTTATCATCTTCCTATGTATATTTCGTCGGATCATCGACGGTTTTACATAATGATAATATGTTTTCAAACAAGTGATATATATTACATTTGGGAAGTGTCAATTTCTATTATTTGAACTGTGAAAATTTGAAAAGAAAAAAGAGAAGGAAGAATATGGGACAGGTGTGACGCTATTGAAATTTTAAGAAATATTAGTGAATGATTATATAAAATGTAATTTTAGCAAGAGATTGACCCCATTTAATTTATAAGAAACCATAAAGGAATGGAATCAAGACTATAAAAATAAGTTTGACTTGAATGAGATGTGTGTCCAAAAATAAGCACGTACGTGGGGGGGAACGTTTACATAATCAAGATGAAATTGAATCATCTCATTTTTTTTTTTTATCATATTTCATTGTATTCTTTAAATAAAAATTGTTATATTCAAAGTAATTGGACTAAAATTTAAATTCATAGAATAAGTAGTATCACCATAAATCACTTGCCATCTAATTTATGGGTACAACATGAGATTAGAGAGCCCGCCAAATAATTCGAGGTGGGATTTGGAATATAAGATTCAGATATTTGAACTGTTCTATAGCAATGTTAAGCAAAATGTTCCGACAGTCTATTTCAAAACTTGACATATTTTTGGAAGGTTATGTCTCAAAGAAAGTAAAACCCAATCCAATACAAATAAGATAAAATAAAAGGAGAGAGATTTTTTAATATTTAGATGTGAATTTAAACCGAGTTAAATAGTTTTTTTAGCTGATATAAGATATTGATATTCTCAAACTTAACCCAAAGTTATCTAACATGAATCTCAAACCTCGTATTTTTTTTATATATCTATTTTTTATTTATTGAATTATATATATACACACACTTATTTAATTTAGTTTAATAATCCTATAAGAATATGGAGCATGCTAGTGCTGGGGTACTAGCATGGAATAACACCTGGGCCTGCCAGAGAATACCTAATAGCTGGAAAAAATAGATGCAAAGTGATAGGAAAAAAATATCGATTATGATGTAGTTTCAACTTTCTCCACTGTAGGCTGCGCAGAAACACGTTGAGGGTTGGCTTTGATGAGATTCTCCTTCTAGATAAAGGTAGGAGCGTTCACAATTTTATAAGAAAACTCAATGTTAATGATTTTATTTATGCAAAACGTGCGGGATAGATTGTATATGATGGAACAAACCTTCAAGAGTTTTTGGGCATTCAACAAACAGAGTGTGAAGTCCCAAGAAAACACTTGTTTTTGCTAAAATGGCGATCAAGAGTTGTCGCCTTTCGGTGGATGGCAAACGAGTTATGAGCATCGAGGAGTTCAAGCGGTGGTTAAAAACATTTGATGCGGACGAAGATGGCAGGATCAGCAGAAAAGAACTTGAAGACGCCATGCCTGGAGGGTGGTTTACAAGGTGGAGGGGCAAGCGAGGAATACGCTCTGCAGACTCCGATGGCAATGGCTTTATTGAAGAAAGTGAAATCAGCAACCTCGTGGAGTTCGCTCAAAAATACCTGGGTGTAAAGATACTGCAGTTATAGTATGCTTAGTTTTTCTTTTTTGTGAAAAATCTGGGCTTGACGCCTGAAAAATAAACCCTTGATTGCTGTGGTCAGATGCTTTGTGATTAAATCGACGATCAGCATAGAATCCGACTCAAAAATTAACTTCCGTATACCAGGATCCCAAGCAAGTTCCAGTCCCGTGATCGCTGCCCATAGCTCAGCTCTCACTAACGTACAGACTCCTGTGTTAACTGCAAATCCCTTGACCCAAGTTCCTAAGCTTTATCCCTAATCAAACCCCCAGCTCCTGCAACACCTGGATTCCCCTTGCTACATTCAACTCCGCCCTTTCTTCCGAAGGATACTTCCATCCCAATACCGCGTTCATAGTTAGCAGGTGAGAAAAGACCTCCCAACACAATTGATTACTTGATGTCTTTACCATCTCCCCAACAACCACATTGCTTTCCTCCTCTGTTAACTCATGCGACCCTTATTGAACAGGTAGACCAAAACTCTCCAGCCACCCGTCCATTACCTATCGATCAGGTCGTGCCTTTCATCACTTGTGGCCAAATTTTGCAAATGGCTTTCCACAAAGGTGAATCCCTTACCTTTGGTTTCGGGCTGCAGAGGTTGTTTTGGAGTTCTGACATTCTTGCTCCTTAAAATATTCGCCCACAGACTGCTGGTATCATGGATAATTCCCCACACTAACCTCATCATGAAAGTTGTATTCTTAGGATGCATCCTACAAAGTCCTACACCTCCTATTTCGGGAGCATGGTTGATTCCAATGGGTAAAGTGGCTCAATTGCAGGCTCCGATTTAAGGTAATTCGCCCGGCAAGGGAAAGACTATTTGCCTTCCAAAGAGCTGACTTAAGTTGCATCTTCTCAAGGAGATAACTATAGGTCTGTCTAGTTACTCTGGTGAAGAACTGGCAGACCCAGATACTTGCCCAAGTCCTTCGTTGTTGCAAATCCACTGACCCTGCGAAGTGTTCTTTTGAAAAGCACATCTTGGTTTTGCTGACACTGACTTTCTGACCAGATGTCTCCCAAAACAAATCAAGAAAATCCATTACTTTTCGTACTTATGACTCACTAGCTTCTGCAAATAATAGCATGAAAATTAATATTATTAAGCTCTCGTTGTAATTACATTAAAAGAGAAATAGAATGAATATATAGCATAGTAGCACATCGAGCCAAAGTTTTATCAATCCTCCTTTCCACATATTTTAGCCGTAAGAGAATATTTTAAATTTAAATTTAAATTTTTCTTAAGAAAAATAATAGTTTCCATGAGTAAATAAAAACTCCTGAGTGCTTTTACTCCAAAAAAAAATCCCTCAAAAAAATTATAAAAAAGATCCCGACATCCATCATGAGTTAGCACCCACTTTCATAGATTTTAGAATACAATGCCGGATATTGAGCTCCATCAAATACATATTCGCATTTAATATATTTAATTAAGCACATTATTTAATTATATTATTTGATAGGCCAGCTAAATGAATCAGTACTTCGACAATTAATTTTTTCCCAACAATATATATAAGATAAAAGCTATAAAGGTGATTAAATCGATTGATGATGCTGATTGTATAGTTGTCAATTAAGAAGAAAGGAGGGAAGAATATGCATTTTTCTTACCTCGCAACTTGTAAGGGTATCGATCCTAAAGAAGCACTTTTTTGGTACTCCTAAAGAGACATTATTTAGATAGTTTTGATGTGTTAATATTTGAAAATTAATTTTTAAAAAATAAAAAATATTATTTTAATATATTTTTGAATTTTGATGTGCTAATATTTGAAAATTATTTTTTAAAAAATAAAAAATATTATTTTAATATATTTTTAAATAAAAAATATTTTAAAAAACAACATTTCCTTGATAAGTCACGTATACTTCTATAATTATATACAAGCAACGAAAATTTCAGTCTCTAAAAGGTAATTAAGCACACTTCTGAATCTGTCAATATTTTTTTTCTTCATCTAAAATGACTATCCGTACGAGACATGGAGGTTTTGATGACGGCAATCGCGGATAGACCATCCAAGAACTCTGGCTGCAAAGAAAATATGTTAATGGAGTTATATTAAACGTGATATCGTTAACGATGTCCATGGGAAGAGAAGTGGACCGTTTGCAAAGTGGAAGAGCCCGCGGGCGCCGTGTGCCGATTCCGGTGGCATGGATTTCCGTGATGGAAAGCACCGGCGTAAGAAAATGAGCGACAGGTAATTAGGCACACAAACCGGCCAGCAGCCACCTTCCTTATTTCTCATTGAATTCCTGACCCATGTGATATCAGAAAGAAATTAAAATTATTAAGATCTTGTTATTAATTACATTAAAAGAGAAAGAAAATGAAAATCGAGCCAAAGTCCTATCAATCATCCTTTCTACATATTTTAGCCCTAAAAGAAAGCCCCTTATTTAACCACAGTGCATCTTGTTAGTTATTCTAATATACACATCCGCAGGCTCAAACTGAGATTCCAAGATTGGAAACAGAAAATCAATGCGGGAAAACCTTTTCAGGTCAGTTTTTTTGAGGTGATTTCTGTTTTATTTAACTTTGTTTGAACGATAATCAATGGTCCTAATCATCTTCCTCTATTCTTTTGCTGCCGCTTGCCATGTCCGGATACTAGAATCAGGCCAGCTTTTTTACAATATAATTTTGATTTTCGATTTGATTATATACTCTTTCTTACTTGTGAATTTGTCTGTGCAAAAACTATTGTGAATTAAGATGAAAGAAGAAATTCATGGAAACAATACAAACATTGTGTGTGAGAGAGTATTAATGTTGTTTGGCTGAGATTGTTATCATCAATTTTAGAATAATTTCTTGGATGAGACGCTGTGGTGATATTGTGATTGATTTTTGGGGTAAAAAATCACATAATATATTCCAGATCTTTGTTAAATTAAGTTTAATTATTTGTTTTGAGGGATATCGATTTGAAATGGAACTCCCAGAACTATGATATTACCGAACATGTCACGGAGGCCGGCCGGCTGTCCGCTCCTGCGAAAAGTGAAGCAGAGAGTATGTTCCTAACTGAGGAGCAGTTGAAGGAAGTTTTCAAGAGATTCGAAGCCATTGAAGAACCAGTACTCGACAGGGAAGACCTGTAGAAAGCCTTCAATCATTTTGGCCTTTTCTTCCCTCACCATGACGCCAATGTTTTTGACGCTAAAAAAGAAGGGTGTCTTGAGTTAACGGAGCTGGATGACCTTGCCAACTCTGCCGTTAGACTTGGCTACACTGTTAACTAAAGCCTAAGAGCAAGATTGTCAATTCTGCCGTTAGACTTGCCTACACGGTTAACTAAAGCCGAATACTAAGATTATCAATTCTGTTTTTCTGTTTTGGTTGATATTTTATTTTTTTAATTGGAACAAAATGTTTGATTTCAGGGCATTTTGACACGCTGTTTCGGGGCTATATTGTTTACGTATATATATATAATTAAATATATTAATTCAAAAAAATTAGTTCAAATTCAAAAATAAAATTATTTAGAATTGTGCAATTTAATCTAAAAAAGAACAATAAAATGATTTTTCTGAACAAAATTACAAACATATATAATATTACGAGAATGTCATCATCAATCTCGCAAGGTCATTATATGTTTTGATTGTTCTGAAATTTTAACATAGTATATATAAATATGTCAAGATACTCCTTATAAAATTTCATCTCAAACTAACATTTAGATTAAGAGATATGATTGATAATGTAAAATTATTCATTATTTAAAGAAAATACTATTTGGTCAAAACAGAACGAAATCAGAACGTTCCGGCCGAAATTTGGATAGAATTTCTGGAACGGACTGAAATTTTAAGCGAGATAAAAACTACATCATTTTTTTTTTAACCGGTACATACAAAACATTTCGGCCGAAACAAAACAAAATTAACAACACTGTCAAAGAGAGCTAGCACCCATACGTGGTATTATGCTCCAATATGTATGCCACAAAGCTAATGCACTTCCAGTTTACGCAATTATCATTAATATTAAATAATCATCCGGATTATCTTCTAAATAACTAATTTTAATTAATACACTTAATTATTAAAAAAATCAATAATATCAAATTACCACTTGAAAGACATTTAAGTTAAATCGACAGGATAGTCTTAGTGGTCAAGATTTTTTTTTAATTCAGATATTAAGCTCATTATCTAAATGAGTTTATTCACCTGAATTTATTAGATAAGAAACAATAAATCCAAAAGTTTAAGTTGACCCTGATAATGTGTACCGATTTAATTTGAGTGTAAAAATAAGATGGACATCATCCAAACTCCTAACTACTTGATAAAAAAAAAAAAGTCCCTGAAAGTATGGTGGCAAAGGACTGAAGATTTGTTTGCAGGTCTCGAGTTCAAGTCAGAATATACTCATCTTATAAGCTCCTAAAACAACTAAGATTTTACTCGTTTTATCCGAACCCGCAAAGAGTACCTATAAAAAGGTGGTGTTTCCTTAAATCCAAAAAAAAAAATACTTGATAAAAAAACATATTATGATATTATGTTAAAGAAGCACTTCAATTATAAAATCTGAGCTATTATGTGAATTTCCTTTATTTATTTTTTGTTCTTTTTCACATCAAATAATAATAATAATAGTGGTTTTGTATTTAACTCAATAACAAATAATGCCCTTCAGCGATTTTTTTACATATTCGTATGACTTCCTCCAAAATATATTGAATAAATCTAGTCCTTTTGCCTAAACTCACATGATTAATAAATGATATTGTAAATCCAAAATGGTTAGTACAAAGTGGTAAATGACAGTCAAATACTTTAATTGATTTGTTAGTGTTAAAATTAAATTTTAAAAAATAAAAAAATATTATTTCAATTTTTTTTATTTTTAAATATACTTCAAAAAACAATCACACTATCACACTACCAAATAGACTCTAAGAAACTAATGTAACCAATTCCAAGCCGTGATTTACAACTTGTTCTTAGAACCCAATTTAAACTCACAGATAAATTATAACTAACTAAATTATAATATTAATATGTTTTAGAATTATCACATGTAATTTTAGAAAACTAATTAAATATTCCTTGAATCGTAAACTATAAAGACTTGCCATTTTTATATTGTAAAAAGTGCCGGATAAAATTCTAAACTTGTTAGCAACGTACAAGCAAAGCATTTGTGAGAAACTGATGTTCGGCAGGCTTTTGAAAAGCAGATACTGCTTTAATTATGATACCTTGCTTTCTTCCCGAAACAAAACAAGTTTAAAATCTTATCTGGGATGCTGGAGATGTTGAGAGTTGAAATAGAAGTCATGGAAAAAAATAGTATTTGCTAATCATTTGAGGTCCACATTTGTGAACATCTGATAGCAGAGATTTAATTTTATAAGAAGATAACTGGTTATCACTGGTCGAGATTCGAAAGACCCTAAAATTATACTCAGTAGATCATGCTATTTGAGTTAATTTTAGCTTACTTTTAGATTTCATGTAGTTTTTCCTATTTGAATAAAGATTCTAATATTCATTCCTTGTAATTTTCGATTTTTAACTTTTTAATTATTATTTTTTGTAAATAGACTACATTAAAAAAACATTCTGTAATAAAAGGCAAAATTAGCCAATTCTATCTTATTTTTTCTTATGATAATTGTTTCTTGTATTGTTTCCATGTACGTTAGAAACAAAGTCAATTCTCCTAAGCTCCTCCATGTTGAATTTGAATCATTATTTTTCTTGCATTTTCTTGCACCTGCAGCTTGATGAATAGCAGTTCTTAAGCTATACGAGATAGACAAGCGTGGAAGTACAGAATATAGAACTTTCAAGGTGTTGCGAACTCAATTTCTCTCGAGGAAGGAGAAGAGGTTCAGAATTTATGGCTTCTGTAACCGGGGTGAGTGGAAACGGGGAGCTGGCAGGGAACTCAAATTGGTTGTTCCATCGAGAAGCTAAAATGTTAGGAAACATTGTTTTATATATAATTTCTAGGCTAGAAATTATTTTATGATTAGCCCAAGTCCAAGCCAGGAGCATGTGTGGTATTAGCAAAGCCTATATTATTTATGACCTCTCTTCTTTTAAAATCCAGTGCTCTACAACTCGAATTTTAACTTCTTTCCTAATCACAATATAAATCATTAGAAAATATTGTAATTTTTTAATAAAGAATCAAGTTTTTGAGTTTTTTTTTTTAGATAAATATTTCATATTTAACTTGGTTCCCATAATCAAGAAGCATCTATCTTGACTTGTGAGAGCTGTAGTTGAACAGTGTTACCGAATAAGTTCTTACGGGAAAAACATTCTATTTATAGCTCCACTACTTCTAGCTAGAAACAGATACAACTAATTTTGGTTCTCTGATCGTGGAAGTTGCAGCCATCTATGATCCCAGCAGGTATGTAATTGGTCAACCACCTCTCTTTTTCTTACTTCAAGTGAATTTCGGGTGTATGAGAAATTTGGAGAACTCAAGAAGAATTAACCAGTCCTTCGTAGAAATTTCTAGTTTTTTAGCTGCCTGCGTCAATTTCATTGAGATTTTGTACCTTACCTGCTGATAGTGCCTTGTTTTATTGAGTCAATTCTACTTCAAGCAAATTATCATGTCAATATCATTTCTGGTAGAGAATAATATAAATCATATTCTGGAGTCTCATCCAATAACTTAATTTTTTAGATGAGATAGTTCTTTTAACATGGTATTAAAGCCTTGTTAACCCAATGGTCACGAGTTCGAATCTCACCATACTCATTCTATTTGATAAAAATCAAGTATAAGATAGTATGGGTTTGTGTCAGTTTCAATCCCAAAAGGTTTTCACTCGAGGAGGTGTGTTAAAAAATAATATAAATTATATTCTGGAGCCTCGTCTAATAGCTTAAACTTTTAGGAGATATGGTTTTTTTAACAATTCCTCTTAAATTTTCTTATCTGCATGTGAATTTCAGCTGTTAGTAGCTTGATTTACATCAAGGCGAGGAGTAACATGGAGCTACTTCCTTCAGAATTGATGAGATTGTGGAAGGAGTGGGAACTACGAGTCTTGGTTCTACTGAGCCTCATTTTGCAGGTAGTGCTGATCTTTTCTGGAAATCGGAGGAAGTTTTCAGGCCGAAATAGGATTCGATTCCTCTTATGGTGCGCTTACTTGATGGCTGATTGGGTAGCAACTGTTGCACTTGGGATCCTCTTAAACAAACTCGGAGAGGTCACTAAGGACATGGGAAGGCATCCAGCTCTGAATGTCAACACTGACCTCGCTGCATTTTGGGCGCCATTTCTTCTGTTGCATTTAGGTGGCCCTGACACCATTACTGCATATGCTTTGGAAGACAACGAGCTATGGCTGAGGCACTTTCTTGGATTGGCAGTCCAAACAGGAGTCGCAACCTACATTATCTTTTTGGGCTGGAGAGGATCTCATATCTCCATTCTCACCTTGCCAATGTTTTTGGCAGGGATTATCAAATACGGGGAGAGGACATGGGCTCTTCGATCAGCAAGCAATGAGCAGTTAAGAGACTCCATGTTAACTCCTCCTGATGCAGGCCCAAATTATTCAAAGTTCATGGAAGAATTCACCTTGAGGCAGTATGAGGGATTCCATGTAATGTCAAATGAAGTGATCGAAGCCCGGGTACAGGTGGATGATCCTAAGAATGGAACTTCCTCCAGTAGGGATGCTGATCAATTGAATCAAGCCTATAACTTGTTCATAACATTCAGACGTCTTTTTGTCAATCTCATCCTCAGTTTCCAAGACCGAGACAGTAGCCAAAGTTTGTTCAAAACGATGCCCTCCTCCAAAGATGCTTACGAAGTGATCGAGATTGAACTCGGGTTCATGTTTGATGTGCTGTACACCAAAGGAGCAATGTTTTCTTCCCGAGGGGGCTGCTGTCTCCGCTTCATCAGCCTTAGCATCACTTCCGTGGTGCTGGTATTCTTTTCATTTTACCATGAGAAGAATCACACCAAGAAGACTGATCTAGCTATAACTTTCTTGTTGCTAGTTGTAGCTGTTTTGCTTGAGCTCTACTCAATACTTTTACTGGTCTCATCAGATTGGACAAAACTTCATCTGGCCAAGCATAAAAAAATTCTAAAGGCCATCGCTCATTTCCACCTTGGAAAACATCGACGGTGGTCAAATTCCTTGGCACAACACAGCTTACTGAGATTTTGCCTCAAAAGTAAGCCTAAAGTCAGCATCAAAATCCAAAAGCGTCTTGGCATAGACAAAATTCTAGAAGAACACCAGCTCAAGACCATCGAGGAAGTCTCTACCGAGTTGAAAGAGTCAATATTCAGCCATCTTAAGGGAAAATTTGAACACATGAGTAGCATATCGAGCAGTGCAACGGAAGATGAATCCATCAGATATGAGATTGAGCTTAAAGCATTGTGCACCTGCCGAGGGGACCGTGCGCTTCAAAATTCAGGATTGTTTGAGTATTTAGTGTGGAGCGTAGAAGTAGAGTTTGACCAAAGCATCCTCATTTGGCACATTGCAACAGATCTCTGCTACCACTGTGACCCTGACGAGATCCAAAAAGGCAATGACTGTCAAATAAGCAAGCAGCTGTCACACTACATGTTATATCTCCTGGTCATGCGTCCTTTCATGTTGCCAATGGGGATCGGAAAGATCCGATATCTAGACACTTGCGAAGAGCTCAAATCGTTTCTTAAGGAGCGAGAGTCCATGTCAGGTGATATCCACACTTCAAATGCCATGTCTCGGAGATCTTCGGTTCTGGCAATGATCAATCCTTTCGGCGAAGGGAAGTCGAAACCAGATCAAACCGAGGCGAGCGAGGAGCCAGGTGAAACCGAACCGAGCGAGGTGTTGCCGAATAGCAAAGGGAAGTCTAAGCCAGTTGAAACTAAGGCGTGCGAGATGTTGCTCAATGTGAACACAGTAGTGCCACCAATCAAAGTAAAAGGTGACAGAAGCAAATCTGTGCTATTCGACGCATGCAGGCTAGCATCACAGTTGCAAAATTCATTAGATAAAGAAGAAAAATGGAAGCTAGTTAGTGATGTTTGGATAGAAATGCTGACTTATACAGCAAGCCGTTGTAGTGCACATGATCATGCTCGGCAATTGGGACAGGGCGGCGAACTTCTCACTCATGTTTGGCTCCTGATGGCACATTTTGGTTTGACGGAGCAGTTTCAGATATCCCGTGGTCATGCAAGAGCTCGGCTCAGTGTGCGATAGAGACACTGGTGCTGCCAAGCCGAAGAATTAGTATGTGATTACAATAAATTATTTAATGGTTGATTTCAGCTTTGTAATTTCAACAAACTTTAATGCTATCGAAAGGAAAGGGAAATCCTTCCTCAAACATTGTGATCGTTTTCTTAAAAAATAATTATGAAAGAAAAGTTTGTATACTTGCTTCTTCGTATTCCAAAAAGTTAAAATACCAAACCTCAACTTCCACTCAAGGAATCCAGAAATATAAATTTTTTTCAACAGTAATAAGCACTTAAGAAGTTGTTTGGTACAACTTTTAAAATTGCGTTTTCAAAAAATTCTTTTTTTTATTTTAAATGAATATGTTTTGGTGTTTTTAGATCATTTTGATGTGCTGATGTCAAAAATGATTTTTAAAAAATAAAAAAACATTATTTTGATATATTTCGGCACGAAAAGCACTTTAAAAAGCTACAGCAACAACTGTCCCAAACAGGCCCTAAATCTATTTATTTTATATTTTAAAAGTGTTTTTTTTTAAATTGAAGTGTTTTTTTTCTTCAAATTTATTTTTTGAGTAATTTTAGGTTATTTTGATGTAGTAATATCAAAAATAAAATTTAAAAAATAATTATTTAAATATATTTAAAAAAAAAATACTTCGCAAAGTCTTCGCTATCACAATACAAAATAAACTCTTAATGTGATGCATAGAGGTTATCGTGATTCCAAACTTCCAATCAAGAAGCAAGAATATCTTGAGAATAATATTTTAACATAAAATTGCTTGGGAAAAAAAATACAAACATGAAAAGGAAAATTAATAAACTTGTGAGTAGTAGACTTGGTGATCCATCAACAACAGTCTTAGAGCAAGTCCAATGGTAAGAGTCATTTTTAAAAGCCAAATCTGTAAAATGGCTCTTGAATAGTGTTTATATGGCTTTTTTTATTGATGTATGCTCCAATGGTAAAAGCTATTTTGGAGAGCTATTTTTTTTAATATTATTTTAAATATATTTCAATTATGCAATTAATTATACAATTAATAGGAGTAAGTTATATAAATAAATAATTGCTTCTAAAAAACCTTTAAACAATATAATTATTAATTTAATTTTTTACTTTCTTGTTGAGGTATTTTTAAATAAAAATAAAAATAAATATTTTGATATATTTACATTATATATATATATATAATGCAGGAACGAAAATTTTAAAGCTAAAAATTTTGTTTTTAATGTACACGTGGCTCCAGAATTTTGAACCAAAATTTTGGTTTTTTTGCATTTGAGATGCTACAAACAGCAGCTAAACCAAGAATAGCTATTTTTAGCTAGTCACATAGCTAATCTGTTGGAGAGCCTACAATAAAAAAATAAAAGCTAAAAAAGAGCTAAATTTGGCTTTGGCTCTCCATATAGATGCTCGGTTGGACTTGCCCTTACTCAGAATGAATTTGTTTATAAATCAAGTTGCTGGTTGATTCGGTCAAATCTGGAATGATTAGGTAGGTTAACTTGTGACCAGACTCAAGAGTGGGATCTACAAAGATTATATTTATATTTTTTATTCAAAATAATATTTTTGAAGTTTTTTTAAAAAATGAAAAAGACTCAAAATAATATAATATTGAAATATATTCAAATTGATCCTATGACTACTATACATCTAGATTCTTAACCTGTTATGGTAAATCAAAGAAAGGTAAAAGCGCAAAAGAAATAAGAATATATAAATTTAATTCTAATGATTGTTTTTCCACAGTAGATCGTATAATAAATAAGTGATGTGATGATAAAAGATTTATAATCTGCATTATAAATTTTGAATTCAAGCTAAAATATGTATATCTTATAAAAATATAAAATAATTAGAATTTTATTTGTTCATCTAGACTCATAAAATATATTTTTTAAAATACGAGTTTTCTAACGAACAAAAAATTTAAAAAAGTATCAGTCGTCAATGATACAGTCTAAAGTGGAAAGAGGAGGATTACTCTCTCTTTTTTTCCTTAATCTTTTGGGTCGTCTTCAGTTCCTTAGACTCATTTTTCATTGGACTTCTGATTCTCTCAATGGGTCTTCCAAGGATTTAGAAGTTGTTTTGCGCTACGGTCAAATTGCCGTGCCGCAGAAATTTTTTATTATTATTATTTTAAATAAATATATTTTGGTGTTTTTAGATCAGATGTGCTGATGTCAAAAATAATTTTAAAAAAAATAAAAAAAAATATCATTTTAATGTATAATTTACTAGTGGACCCAAATCATTCTGCAGTGTGAGAGAAGGATGTTCTCAATTAGAAGATATCTCAAAATATTTTAGCCTCTGCTGGGAAAATATGCAGCTGCCTTCTCTTTTGGTTTTTGTTCTTAAGGGTATCCCAGTACTGTTAATGATCAAAATTTAAAAAAAAAATCCAAAAATACATCTGAAAACCTAATCGAGTATAATATGGTAGAGCTGAAAACCTAAATGACAAGATGAAAACATAGTCATATATATATGTCAAGGATCATCTCTTCCATATTATAAAAAGACAGCCCAACACCACCCTTCTCGGAAGAGCTCTATAGACTGGAAGCACTCAAAGCTGCTACGCCTTCGAATATCTAATATATGCCATGAGGAAAAGAAGACAGATGGCTCCATATGGCCTTCTGTTTAACTGTACAACAAGCCAATACATAACCTAATTTACGATAACTTTTTCTCGATACTTTGATATACTCTTCCAGACTGATGTATCGGCAACGCAGAGTGCCTGTACACCAGAAGTACTAGGCTAGAGCTCTGAACAAGTCTAGCTAGTTTGATAACAAAACCATTCTAATTATATTAAATGTCCACAATATTTAGATAAAATTATGTAACGTGAAATTACAAAACAAAAAAACATATAAAGATTCTAACGTGCAAATTAAGCATTTACTCTAAAAAGCGTAAGATATAAAACACAATCCTCGCATGCTACTACGTTTTGATTACAACAAAATATTAAAAGATACTTGTTGAATGTTTAAAGTTGATCAAGCTTTATTATTGTCAATAATAAATCATTTGTCCTTTAGATTTTATTGCTCATCATTTGGTGTAAAGAATTTTTGACATGGTATAAAAAACCTTGTTAATTAAACTATTACATGTTCAACAAGATTGCACAAATCTTGAACTCAAATTCAAATTATATATTAAAATCTCATTTAACTGTGTAAGTTTGTGAGCTGATATGGTTATTTAATAATATTAAAAAGCTTATATTATATTAAAACAAGAAAATGCGCGATCGGTATTGATAGCCAATTAAGGGTTTATACAGAAAGCCTCTCTAAAGCTAATAAACACATGGTATGGTAGCAGTATAAAGGGGTTTGGATTTAGTTCAGGCGCACCATTTACTGATTTCACACCTCTCATGAGGCATACCAGCCTTGCTACGAGGTTCTAGTAAATGATACCAGTAAATACTATGAGCATATAAATCTCTAATTTCACTAAATATTTAACGGAGCTCTGTACTGCCATTTTCATTTCAAATTTCTGGTGAGGATCATAGCCTGTGGTGGTTCGAAATCAGCCGCCACAAAAGAATCAATGTCTTTCTTCTCAGAATTAATCTTCAAAATATGCTTGAAGTAAGCAACAGAAATTGTAATAGAACAGCATAGAGAATGGAAGAAAACATGTAGTTAAATAATCTGAGGTGAGTTAGCACAAGTTCTGCAATTATACTTGCTGGGAAAGGCGTTGTCAGTTTCTGAAGCTGCTCCTTCAGAGGCCTGATGTGAGCGCGATAAACATGAGCATCACAAATTACATGAATAAAATCGCCTGAAACGAGATCTGCAGATGACAAGAGTAAAGACAGATTCTGAGGACATGCAATTGCGCGCGACGTTGATGCAGACAGAACAATAAGCATAGAAAGATGGGGAATAGACAGAAATTGGGTTGAAAGATAAAAGCCCCTAAAACTTTATTTTATTTCTAAACTATTAATACGACCAAGTTTGCATTTTTATAGGCTAGAAAACAAAATCACAATCCTAACGCATAAAACAATTAACACAAAATCTGAAATAAAATAATAAATTTAAAAACATCCAGGAAAAAGAAAAAACTGGCACAAAGACTCGTAGAAAAATAATCTATAGAATCTACTATATCAATTTGAGTCAAACCAACACTTAACCTCATGTTATCGCCATTTAAATAAGGTCTGTTTTTAGATTTTTACTTTATGTTGACCGAGTTAACTTGCTCAAATCACACTCAGATAAGTTTTGAACTTTCTTTTATTAAAAATATTATGCTTTTCCATCGGGTATTGTTACAGAAATAGCAGCAGAGAGTATAATAGGATAGAGCAGAAAACCATAGGGAAAAGGTGAAAACATAATAAATTATGAGAATAAATAACATAGGATTCGTTGCATGTCTTTCTTCTGAAAATAAACTCGGAAAATTTGGATCAATATAAAATTTCACAGAGTAACTAGTGATCATACTGATGGAATCCACAGCATTGGTTAATCAAACTGTTGTCCATAAAAATGATATCTGGGTTTATGTTAGATTACTTTGAGGGATGATTATTTCTTGTGTTTGGAAGTGAGCAAAACCGATTTTCCAAAAGGGACACGATTGCCATGTTTTCTCGTGGTACTAAAAGATTGAAACACTTAATCAGTGAAGGTAAAGTATATTATGATTCTTCCAAGTATCTCATCGTAGATTATAATTTCAAAGTACGCTTTTTGTTTAACTTCGACTTGTTTATCGGATACTGTGATATTTGATAACTGATTTTGGTGAAGGGAAGAGAGACAATGAAAAACTTTTTTTTCTTTTTCTTGCTCTGTTACAACAGATTGCTACTGTTTATATAGACTTAAACAAACAATTCTTAAACTTCATAATTAAAACAGACTCTTAAAGACAATTAAAACAGACTCTTAAAGACAACACACTAAATTCTGACCCTTCACTGCTGAAACGACCATTATTTATTATAGGTAACTCTAAATAACCTGAAACCTTCACCATTAAAAACTAGACTTAAAAGCACACGAAATTGACTCTTCATTTGCTCGGAATGATCTGGAATTGCCCCTTCAATTCCACATTTAAAACTGCCTTGAAATCTGTCCGTTTATTTGAGTTTATTTTCAACAAATTCCTCCCTTAAACTCAAATGCTTCTACCATCCGTCATGCCAATCATCTTCTTGCATTTGTCGAGAAGTACTTTCGGTAGCGGTTTTGTGAAGATATCCGCAGCTTGATCTTGACTTGCCACATGCACTAATTCCACACTTCCTTCCTTCACATGATCTCGGATAAAATGAAAACGAACGTCGATGTGTTTGCTTCTTTCATGGTTCACTGGATTCTTTGCCAACTCTATTGCTGATTTGTTGTCAACTTGAATCACGGTTGCACCTAGTTGCTTTAGCTCCATCTTGCTCAACAAATTTCTAAGCCATATTGCATGACATACACACCAAGATGCTGCCACATATTCAGCTTCACACGTCGAGAGCGTCACGATCAATTGCTTCTTTGAAAGCCAAGTGAATGCAGTATCTCCCATAAAGAACACATATCCCGCGGTACTTTTCCGATCGTCTATGTCTCCGCACCAATCGCTGTCGGAGTAGCCAACCAACTTGTAATCTTCTACTTTTGAGTAGAACAACCCGAGTGACACCGTTCCTTGGATGTACCGTAGGATTCGCTTCACCGCCTTCCAATGTGAATGAACCGGCTCCTCCATGAACCGACTTACAATACCGACACTTAATGAAAGATCCGGCCTTGTGCATGTGAGATAGCGAAGGCTTCCTATCAAACTCCGGTATCTACTCGCATCGACATGTTCTCCTCCATCGAACTTCGAGAGTTTTGCACCTGGTTCCATTGGTGTTGATACCGGATTGCAATTTGCCATTTTGAACTTCTTCAAAATCTCTTTTGCATATGTCTCCTGTGATATAAAAATACCCGTCTCTACTTGTCTAACCTCCAAACCAAGGAAAAACTTCATCAAGCCCAAATCTGTCATCTCAAATTCACGTGTCATTGTGCCCTTAAACTCTTCTATCATCTCATCATTGTTACCCATAAAAATGAGATCATCGACATAGAGAGCAACAAATAACACGTTACCTCCATTCTTCTTTACATAAAGGGCATGCTCGTATGGACATTGCTTGAACCCATTCTCCTTGAAATATGAATCAATACGTGTATTCCATGCCCGTGGTGCTTGCTTCAACCCGTAAAGCGCCTTCTTCAATTTTAGCACCTTCTTCCCTTCTCCAACTTTCATGTACCCGGGTGGTTGTTCGATGTAGACATCTTCTTTGAGCACGCCATTCAAGAATGCGGACTTGACATCCATTTGAAAGATCGGCCATTTGAATTGAGCAGCTTGTGAAATTAGTAATCGGATTGTCTCCATTCTTGCAACAGGAGCAAATACCTCGTCATAGTCGATTCCCGCCTTTTGCTTGTATCCCTTCGCAACAAGTCGCGCCTTGTACCGTTCTATCTCGCCTTGAGCATTCATCTTTTTCTTGAACACCCACTTCACACCAATAGGCTGACTTCCTTTTGGCAATTCTGCTAGCTCCCATGTGTTGTTGCGGTCAATCGCCTCAATCTCCTCGTTCATGGCAGTTTGCCACTTCTTGTCTCGCACCGCCTCTTCAAAACTGATATTTTCAGCATCTGCCAAAAGACATACAAGGTGTACCTCATTTGTTGAATCATACAAATCTTGCAAACTTCGCATTTTGGGTTGTCGTGGTTCATCTTCATTATCAGTAATTTCAAAGTTTGTTGACATGCTTGTTGGTGCAACAACTGATGATTCTCCAACTTCGATGATATCCTCCGTCGAATTGTTCCAGTCCCACTCGCTTGCTTCATTTACTCGCACATCACGACTCACCATCACCTTCTTGTTTATCGGGTCGAGTAGCTTGTACCCTTTTGTCTTCTCATCATACCCAATAAAAATATATCTTTTGCTTTTGTCTTCGAGCTTTGTTCTTCGTTGATCCGGTACGTGTGCATAAGCCACACTACCGAACACTTTGAGATGTGAAACTGTCGGCTTTTGTCCGCTCCATGCCTCTTGTGGTGTTTGATCATCTAACTTCACATGTGGACATCGATTTTGTACATAGATGGCACATTGCACGGCTTCTGCCCAGAATTCCTTCGGCATCTTCTTGCTCTTGAGCATTGATCGAACCATGTCGAGAATAGTCCGATTCTTCCTCTCGGCCACACCGTTTTGTTGAGGAGAGTATGGTGCGGTTAGAAATCTCCTTATCCCTTGCTCCTCGCAATACTCCATGAAAGCCGTCGAAGTATACTCGCCACCTCTATCGGATCGTGCGGCTTTGATGTATCTACCAGTTGCCTTCTCCACCATCACTTTGAATTTTTTGAACACCTCGAATGCCTCAGATTTTTCTTTCAAAAAATAAACCCAAGTTTTTCGTGAGAAATCATCAATAAAGGAAATGAAGTACCTTTTACCGCTGAAAGATTCTGGGGTGATTGGTCCACATATGTCGGTATGAATCAACTCGAGAGTATGTTTAGCTCGATATTCTGCCTTCTTTTGAAACGAGGTTCTCGCTTGCTTGCCAAGCACACATTCTTCACAAAATTTTCCCTCATAGTCCATGTCCGGCAGCCCGTGCACCATGTTCTTCTTTGCTAACTTTTTTAGACCACCATGATGTAGGTGACCAAAGCGGAGATGCCACAGCGACGCCTTGTCTTCTATGTTGACTCGCAAACACTTTTCTCGCACACTTCTCAAATTCAGTTTGTACATCCGATTTCTTCCCATCTCAACTCGAGCAACCAGACGCTCTTGATTGTCTTTCAATTGTAGTACCCGTTTTTTCATGAATACCGAGTATCCCTTCTCCATGAGTTGCCCCATGCTCAAAATATTGCTCTTAAGATCAGGTACGTAATAAACATTCTCGATTGACCCTTCCGTACCACCTTTTTGTAAATAGTGAACCGTACCTTGGCCTTTTATTTGGATCTTTGATGCGTCTCCAAACGACACGTGTCCATCTTCAACCTCTCGCATCTCCTTGAATAGGTGCTTGTGCCCACACATGTGGTTACTAGCACCGGTATCTAGATACCACACTGTGTCGTTGTCGGAAATGGTATTTTTGTAGGCCATCATGAGAACACCATCTTCTCTTGTCTCCTCTTCCTCGACTAGATTCGCATTTTCTTCTACCTTTTTCTCGGAATAGCACTCCTTTGCATAGTGCCCATACTTACCGCAATTATAACACTCGATGTTTGATTTGCACTCTTTTGCATAGTGCCCATGCTTACCGCAGTTGTAGCATTCGACATTTGAATAATTTGACCGGCCGCCTCTCCCACGACCACGTCCTCTACCTCGACAATTTTGTTGGCTTGATTGCCCCTTTTTCTCATAATATTCACCTCGACCACGGCCTCCACCACGGCCTCCACCACTGTGACCATTGTTGCGACCTCCATGACCGCGCCCTCTACCGCGAAAATTTTGAGAATAGAGTATCTTTTCGTCTTTGATTGACGCCTTGGTTTGAAGTGCTTGCTCAAGTGTCTCCTCCTTCTTTTTCTTCTTACGTTGTTCGTGTGCCTCGAGAGAACCGGCAAGCTCGTCGACTGTGAGCGTCGCAAGGTCCTTTGACTCTTCTATCGCACACACAACATTCTCAAAATTGTCGGTTAATGATCTCAAAATTTTCTCCACAACTCGCGCATCGGTTAACGATTCGCCATTACGAATGAGTTGGTTCACCACAGCTTGTACACGCGTGATATAGTCAGATACATTTTCTGACTCCTTCATCTTCATGCTCTCCAACTCGCCACGAAGAGTTTGGAGACGCATTTGCTTTACTCGGTCGGCGCCCTTGAACACCTTTTCTAAAGTGTCCCATGCTTCCTTTGAGGTTGCTGCATTGGCAATCTTCTCAAAACCCGACTCATCCACCGCTTGGAACAAGTAATAGAGAGCGGTCTTGTCTTTCATACGCATTTCTTTCAATGCCTTCA
Source organism: Salix arbutifolia (assembly GCA_025169955.1). Taxonomy (NCBI): domain Eukaryota; kingdom Viridiplantae; phylum Streptophyta; class Magnoliopsida; order Malpighiales; family Salicaceae; genus Salix; species Salix arbutifolia. The sequence continues at coordinate 2,747,868 of CM045915.1, read as the reverse complement.
ATTGATTCGCCGTCTGATTGGCCGTTGCCTCTGGCTCGTCATAGCCCTTTTCGACTACTTCCCATGCATCTTGCGCACCAAGCAATGCACGCATCTGAATTCTCCAGTTTTCATAGTTTGACTTGGTAAGTTGGGGTAGTGGCATACCTCCTACAGACATCCTCCTGGAATTTTCCATAAGCTCTGATACCAATTTGTGATATTTGATAACTGATTTTGGTGAAGGGAAGAGAGACAATGAAAAACTTTTTTTTCTTTTTCTTGCTCTGTTACAACAGATTGCTACTGTTTATATAGACTTAAACAAACAACTCTTAAACTTCATAATTAAAACAGACTCTTAAAGACAATTAAAACAGACTCTTAAAGACAGCACACTAAATTCTGACCCTTCACTGCTGAAACGACCATTATTTATTATAGGTAACTCTAAATAACCTGAAACCTTCACCATTAAAAACTAGACTTAAAAGCACACGAAATTGACTCTTCATTTGCTCGGAATGATCTGGAATTGCCCCTTCAATTCCACATTTAAAACTGCCTTGAAATCTGTCCGTTTATTTGAGTTTATTTTCAACAGATACTGCTTCAAAATTCAGCTTTCAACCTGTGCTTACTGTACTCTAGCGATTGCTACTCGGAAAGAAGGATAAAAATATTCCAGCTTTGAATCATATCAGCATTAAATTCTTTAATGAAAAGACCTTACCTTTGAAGCAACAGTATGATTAGATTCATCTTCTTTTGACCCCTTTACTGAAGTAAAGAGCTATCATTCCTCGAATCGGATTCATCCATTTATTAAGCATATAATTCTAATCAAAAGAAAAGACGATTCCAATCCATCTGATGATACCGCATGCCACAGTGCTCAATGTTTTATGTTAGATGTTAAAGATAAGCGTGGATGACAACGAAGGCCACAAACTGAAGGTGCGTTTTTATCCCAGAGGTTAAGTATTGCTTAGCCTATCATTAGATTCATGTGTTTCTCTCAATTATTCAAAAAAGAAAATGGTTTTAATTGGAAGCTATAGCTAACTGTCACATGGAATATTTATAGAGTGAAAGACAATTTTGAAAAATTAAGATGAATACATGAGCGAATGATACATGTGTTATGCAAAACTGATAAAAAAAAATCAAAATCAGTGTAGAAACAAAATTAAGGACTAGAAACAGGGATAGAGGTTACATTCATATCCAAGCTTTGCAGCTTAATCTTTACAAGATTGTATATGCCAAGAGACATGTTTTTCGAAGAACTAAGTGGGGACTATTTATTTGTACAATAAGTCTAAATATAACATCATTTACGAGGATTTTTCCTCGTTAGTTTGATAAACTCTTTCTGGCTGATGTATCCATCTCTATTTTCATCAGCAACGCAGAGTGCTTTCAAGGCTCGAAGGCCAGGGAAAGACATACCTAGGCTGTTATAAGCACTTTTAAGCTCCTCCCAGCTCAGGTGACCATCCCCGTTGCTGTCAAAGTGCCCGTTTGGCATTGCGATCCCACTGGCGTTTTGAATAATAAGTTGGTTTGTAGTGTTTGGTAATGTAAAAAACACAGATTAATTCACATGGGACCCACCAAAAAAACGATGCAAACCACAGTCCACGATAAGCAGCAAATACATGATTTTTCATGCGATTGCAAACATATTTTTTTTTAAGCGATTCCTGCGATTGCCTGCATTTTGGCCAACTTGAGAAACTCGTCATGCAACCCTGTGTTATCAACGATCATGCATGCAGCTCTCAAAACCCTGTGTTATCAACGATCTGCCAAACTGAAGTTCTCGTCGCAGGAGACAACGACGATGGTGGCGGCCACAAAAGCTTATGTGACAACTCTCTCTCCTCTCCAGGATGACGGCCACGACAAACGGCCACGAGGAAAGAAGAAGACAGGAAAATAGATGCTCTCTCTCTCTCCAAAATAGCCATGAATGTCGGCACCTTCCAACGCTGACTTCGGCCACCACAGGCCACCATTTACAATTAAATCACCATAAGAAGAACCACCTCAGCCTCCTCTACCCATCAGCATCGGCCGTTGAAACTCTCGTCGTGGTCCGTGAACGGTACCGCAACCTTCCAACGCTGCCTCCGGCCATCACAGGACACTATTTCAGACGCCGCCACCACAAGAAGAACCACCTCGACCTCCTCTACCCATCGGTATCAGCCGTTCACCCTCTCATCACAGTCGGCTATGTTACTGTTCACGTGAACAGTAACATGGTAGAATAATTCACAATATAAACGAATGGTGCAACGCGCCGTTTTTATGTTTTCTGCTTGTATTTGAACTGGTGGACATGGGTTGGGCCTGCTCTTGGCCCAGTCCAAGTCCAGTAGAGTTGGGCCCTTTTGGCCCAACTTGGCTTGGCCTGCCCATTTAGTTTGGGACAGGCCCAGTCTGATTTTAAAAATATATATTTTAAAAATAAAAAAATATGTAGATAAAGATCTGTTATGATGAAAAACAATGACGCGTGACTTCGTTTCACTCCACAAACCTGTTATTTTTCGATTGCTTATGAATTAAAAACTTGGAACTGGATTTGACATTAGAATTATATCCTTACAACTGGATCGCAGATGTTGTTAGTAATGATATTGTTACCATATGTTGTTCCTCGATCAAATAGCAAGGGATCGCAGAGGCATTCACGTATCGATTTAGTTCGTGAAGAAATTGCAAGTAGTTTGATGAGAGAATAACACCAAATGTTTTTTTTTCATGAATTATTAATTATATTTTATTGTTATGATTATTAATCTATAAAATTTAAAAAACAATTTATATATGTGTGTTCTTTAAAGTAATTTCACACGTTGACATCAATATGAAAAGCATGATAACCAAACACACAAAACTGCTTTTTTTCAACCTCCAACTCAATCACAGTTTTAACCAAACACTTCACTGCTTATTTTGACCCGCAGTAAAAACTTTTTTTTTTAACTGTTTTTTTTCAACCTCAACCACAAAAGCAAAAGCAATATCAAACACACTCAAAACGATCGAAGATTTTATTCAATTGCTCTTCATCAAGCGGAGATGCAAGAGTAACAGGCTTGCTGCAACCTTTGTCAATATTTTTGAGGCGATGCGTCGAGGGAAACATGATTAATTTAGTTTAGTTGGTGTTTAAGTGAAAGGGTGGTGTGAAAACAAGAGCTGAACGATCTGTGTTTGTTGCAAGTATTGTGGATGTAGTAGCCAAGGGTTTATATAGAAAGCCTCTCTAAAGCTAATTTAACGTTCAAGCTTATCTTGACTCTTTTTGCTGGCGGTTACCGAACCTGATACCAAAACAAATCCATGAAAGAGATTCAATTGAAAAGTTATTGGAGAAGGGGAAGAAAAAAAAGGTGTGGCGGCATGTGTAAGCAAAAAAGTGTATAATAGAAGTCGCAAACTAATTAGTTTAAAATGGAGATTCATTGGAAGAAAATTACTGTAATTGTTCTTCGAACCTTTTTTATTTTCTTCTTGAACGGGCCGGGTCTTTTGAGAATCTACATATGCCTCTCAATCTCTAGTTTAAATTTGTGAAGATTTTGCATTATTTGTTTCTGACAGTAAAAAATTATAGATGGAGAAGGAAGTGAGAGACCCAACCGAGAGCCCTGGAGAGGAAGAAGAACAGGAAAGAGAAGGGGACGAAGAACAGGAAAGAGAAGGGAAGAAGAGGTCCAACAAGATCAACCAACATCATCGAGAAAAAAGATAAAAACAACATTGGAATTCTTGTCTTTTAAGTTATCAATATGCATTTGCCTGAAAATATGCTAATAGTACGGATATATAAATGGTGTTTTCACGGTGTTTTAAAAATATTTTTGAAAAAATTTGAAAATTATTGTTATTATTTTTTATTTTAAATTAAAAAAATTGATGTTTTAAGATTATTTTTATGTGCTGATATCAATAATGACTTTTAAAAAATAATAAAACATCATTTTAATGCAATTTTGAATAAAAAATAGTTTCAAAAACGACATCAATCACATTCTGAAACAGTCACATAATCAATTTCCTCAAACATTCCATATATAAAAATTAAAATTAAAAATCTATAACAAATAAGCAGATCTTTTCCATCTTAGATTTATTTGTTACGGAGATAATTCTTGAAAATAAAAATATACTTGGTTAAAAAATATGAAGATATAAAATAAATATATCTTTAACATAATTTTAGAGTAAATTTATGGTCACAAAATAGTATAAAAAACATATCCCATATCTCTCTCTCTCTTGTCTCCAAACAGTAACAAAACATTATCTACTTGATAGCTAATACACTGTGGACCTACTTATATATGTATATATTTGAAGGTAAAATTTACAGTGATTTGTCTTTCTAAAGGTTCATTATGAAAGTAAGTCTGTGTTATCCAAAACAAAATTACAAACTCAATTTCAAGTTAACTTAATGTTAAATTATTAAATTAAAAATAAAAAGGTCAAGTAATTAAAAACAAAAGAAGAAATATGGTGGCCTTTACAGCAAACTAAAGCAGATTGTATTTTTTTTATATTTTTCATTGTCTCATGATTTTCATGATATACTGAGTGTTAATTTTACAAAATTGCACTATAATTACTAAATAAAATAATAAAATAATCCAATAAAAAACAATGATGTTCTCAGATATTAATCAAACATAACTGTGAAGATACCTAAATTGGATAGATCCCTGTATAAACAGGAGGCATTGGTATGGATAGTGACCACCACTAGCATGTCTGGTGGACCCTCGACCGAGAGAAAGCTAGGCCTGATAATTAATATTCCTGTAAACCAAATAAATATAAGTGAGACGTGACCACCTGAAACAACATGGTAGGAAAATTCAAACCAAAGTAATATCAAAGGTTATCTTGCACCCCCGGCAAGGTCCAAGGACGGTTAAAAAAAACAGAACAAAACATCATTAAAAAAAATTATGTTTTTTTCTAGTAATTACCCCGATTGAGAATTCAAGTCAGGGATTTAACATGATGAGCCATATATTATAACAATTAGCCACCGAGCGTGTAGATTAGTTGGCAAAAGGCTATCCTGGCTTAACCAAGGTTTCGAGTTCAAGACTTTGGGTATGCAGCGGCTCTATGTAGGAGAGCTTTGCCGTCCTTAAAGGTCTCACCCGGCTCGAATCCGGATTAGTTGTTAGTGGCCAGACACCGGATGGTTATACCAATAAAAAAAAAAGCAATTAGCCTACTAAGTATACCACTGGTATAAAAACTTCAATTTCCTCTCGCACTCCTCTCTGTTTCTCTCCATTTGTTTTCATCTTCTTTTCTCTTAAATATTTGTTCTTCTTCGAACGCCCTCTGCAGGTAAAACATGCAGAATCCTTCTCTCTCAGTTTTTGTTCTTAGAGGTACCCCCCTTTCTGTTAAAGATCAAAATTAAAAAGTCTTTACCCTCCAAAAAATATCTCAATAGAGGATATCCATCGAGTATTGTTAGCAGAAATATTAGTTACAAGGACTTAGCAAGGTGGTAAAGAGTTCAAGTTTTAGGTTCGAGTCGGAGCATGTCTACCCGGTAAAAATCTAAGACAACCAAGATTTTACTTTTTTAATCCGGATCCACAAAGAATGTTTAAAGAAGATGGAGTTAACTGTTGTCCATAAAAATGATATCTGGGTTTATGTTAGATTACTTTGAGGGATGATTATTTCTTGTGTTTGGAAGTGAGCATAACCGATTTTCCAAAAGGGACACGATTGCCATGTTTTCTCGTGGTACTAAAAGATTGAAATACCTAATCAGTGAAGGTACAGTATATTATGATTCTTCCAAGTATCTCATCGTAGATTATAATTTCAAAGTACGCTTTTTGTTTAACTTCGACTTGTTTATCGGATACTGCTTCAAAATTCAGCTTTCAACCTGTGCTTACAGTACTCTAGCGATTGCTACTCGGAAAGAAGGATAAAAATATTCCAGCTTTGAATCATATCAGCATTAAAAACAGTTTGATTCTTTAACGAATTAAATGGCCTTACCTTCGAAGCATCAGTATGATTAGATTTTGACCCCTCTACTGAAGTAAATAGCTATCATTTCTCGAATCGGATTCATCCATTTATTAAGCATATAATTCTAATCAAAAGAAAAGACGATTCCAATCCATCTGATGATACCGCATGCCACAGTGCTCAATGTTTTATGTTAGATGTTAAAGATAAGCGTGGATGACAACGAAGGCCACAAACTGAAGGTGCGTTTTTATCCCAGAGGTTAAGAATTGCTTAGCCTATCATTAGATTCTTGAGTTTATCTCAATTATTCAAAAAAGAAAATGGGGTTAATTGGAAGCTATAGCTAACTGTCACATGGAATATTTATAGAGTGAAAGACAATTTTGAAAAATTAAGATGAATATATACATGAGCAAATGTAGATATGTTAAGTAAAACTGATTAAAAAGAAAATCAAAATCAGTGTAGAAACAAAATTAAAGAGTAGAAACAGGGATAGAGGTCACATTCATATCCAAGCTTTGCAGCTTGATCTTTACAAGAATGTACATATGCCAGGATAATTTTTACAAGATTGTTTATGCCAGGATCGCCCCTTCCTTGCAGTTCCGTATGCAAAAGACACGGCCCAATATGTGCCTTTCTCGGAAGAGCTATAGATCGCAAGCTCTCAAACTAGCTAGTAGTTACGCCAAATATATGCCACGAGGAAAAGAAGACAGATAGCTCAAGATGGCCTTCTGTTGTTCGTAGAACTTCTTTATATATAAAACATGGAGGCTGATGTATCCATCTCTATTTTCATGCAAGATAATACATAACCTCATATCAGATAATTTTTCTTCACTAGTTTGATAAACTCTGTCTGACTGATGTATCCATCTCCATTTTCATCACCAACGTGGAGTGTCCACCAGGTTCTAAGGCTGGGGAATGACTTCCCTAGCATGTTGTACGCACTTTTAACCTCCTCCTTGCTGAGGAGACCATCTTTGTTGGTGTCAAAACGACTGAAGATTTTCATCAATTGTTCTTCACTATGCTGAGATGCAAAAACAGCAGGCTTGCAATCTATGCCAATATTTTTGGGGTGAGTCGTCCGGGGAAACATGATAAATTTAGTTGGTGTTTAACTAGAAAGAAGCTGCACGATCGGTATTGGTTGCGAGTATTGTGGATGTAGTAGCCAAGGGTTTATATAGAGAGCCTCTCTAAACCTAATTTAACGTTCAAACTTATCCAGACTCCTTTTGCTGGCTGTGACCGAACCTTTACCGAATCCGATAACAGAAAATGCGAGGATCGAATGCCAGCCAAATCTTATCCTCACGATCCCCTCTTCTTCTTCTTCTTCTTTTCAGATTTTTTATTGATAGATTTCGTTGATGAGAAACAAAACATAATAAAATATAAAAATATTTTACTTTTGAGGAAATGTTAATTTCTCCACTCATTAAAATCATAGGTTAAGAAACTTTATAATCGTCACAAAAAAAATAATTCGTTTCTAAGAAGATAATATAATTAATTTATGAATTTACTTGGTCATTAAATCATTTTTTTATAATAAAATAAATAATTGAATTAATTATATATGAAATAAAATAGAAATAATTAAACCAGTCAAATAAAATATTCGCACCAATTCAAAGTTATAATCTAGCATAGTTAAAAATGAAAGATAATAATTTCATCACAATACTTTTTGTTATCATACAATCCTCACCTTTTTATCATCAAATTCAATTTCTTTAAGAAAATAAATAATTTTAATTTATCTTTATCATTTGTATTTAAAATATCATGTTAATTTCTTTATATTCATATTATTTTTCCTTTTATAATTAAAAAACAAACCCTTTAAAATATTTGTTTTTCTTCGAACACCCTCTGCTGTTAAAATATGCAGCTGCCGTCTCTTTCAATTTTTTCTCTTTAGGGTATCCCCTTTATTCTTAATGATCTAAATAAATAAATAAAATCTCCTCCAAAAAATAGAAAAATAGCTGAATAAAGGTTGCCCATCAAGTGCTGCTCCAAAAATAGCAGCAAGGAGCATAATAGGATAGAGCCGAAAACCAAAGGGACAAGATGAAAACATATATAATTAATTATGATAATAAATAATATAGATTCGTTATATGTTTATATATATATATATATATATAATAACAATTAATAGTTATTTCTGGATTATTATAAAAAAATTCTTCAAAGTTCTTGTCGTCGATTATATAAATTCAGAGCACTTTTTGGATTAACTTCGAATTATTTATTTATCAGATACTGCTTCAATATTCAGCTCTCAGCCTGTGTTTCCAGTACTCTGGCGATTGCTACTTGGAAAGAAGATTAAAAAAAAACCCAGCTTTCGAATCATATCTGCATAAAAAGCAATTTGATTCTTTCGCAAAAAAATTACCTCCATCTATATTGCTGGTCTTACCTTTGAAGCTCCTATATGATAAGATCCATCTTCTTTTGACCCCTTAATTTACTAAGGTAAAGAGCTATCATTACTTGAATCGAATCCATGGATTTATTAATATATTTAAAGGAAAAGGATGGGTTTGAGGGGGTCAACCTAATTCAAATTAATATTATTTATATTAATAAATAAGAATAAAACTAAGTGTTCAAAAGGTTGTTAGATACATCATTAATATCTCTTTATCCATTTATCAAGTATATAATTCTAATCAAAAGAAAAGGCGATTCCAATCCATTTAACATAAAATATTACTTGGAGATTAACACTCTATGCTACAGTTGGCTCACTAGTGAGAATCCCATCTGATGACACCGGATGCCACGCACCACTACACATAATTCATTGCTAAATCGATGATATTATTCCGTTGTTAAAATTGATTGTTAACGGCTATATTGGATGTTAAAGATGACAACGAAAGGCCACAAACTGAAGTTGATAAAAACAAAATTAAGGAGTTGAAACATAGATAGTCAAGGTTACATTCAGATCCAAGCTTTGCAGCTTAATTTTTACAAGATAGTTCCATGTTACAAAAGACAGCCCGATATGTGCCTTTCTCGGAAGAGCTATGGATCGCAAGCACTCAAACTAGCAGGAAGCCAGTAGCGACGCCTAATATATCTAACATATGCTGAAAGAAGACAGATGGCTCTAGATATGGCCTTCTGTTTTTCGAAGAACTAAGTGGGGACTATTTATCTGTACAATAAGTCTATATCTAACATCATTTACGAGGATTTTTCCTCGTTAGTTTGATAAACTCTTTCTGGCTGATGTATCCATCTCTATTTTCATCAGCAACGCAGAGTGCTTTCAAGGCTCGAAGGCCGGGGAAAGACATACCCAGGCTGTTATAAGCACTTTTAAGCTCCTCCCAGCTCAGGTGACCATCTCCGTTGCTGTCAAAACGACCGAAGATTTTATCCAATTGCTCTTCACCAGGCGGAGATGGAAGAGTAACAGGCTTGCAGCAACCTTTGTCAATATTTTTGAGGCGATGCGTCGAGGGAAACATGATTAATTTAGTTGATGTTTCAGTAAAAGTGTGGTGTGAAAACAAGAAGCTGCACGATCGGTATATATAATTGGTTCCAAGTATTGTGGATGTCGTAGCCAAGGATTTATATAGAAAGCCTGTTTAACTTTCAATCTTATCTTGACTCTTTTTTCAGGCTGAGATCGAGACTTTGCCGAATCCGATACCAGACTATGTGAGGGCCGACTCTCAGCCAAACTTACCCTGACATTCCCCCTCTTCATGTCTTTTCTTTCTTTCTTTTTCAATTTCATTACTGTTCAATTTCTAAAATAGTGTTTTGTCATTTTCTAAAAATCACAAGGATAAAAATAAATGGAATACGAGATATGAGATTTGAGAGGAGACAAAGATATGGTTGTAATTAGGACAGATTGTTTGCTGAAAAATAATTTAAACAAAAGATTATAAAAAATTATATATAATTTCATAAATTATTTCAAATAAAATAAATATTAATAAAAAAAAAGTAGATATTAAATCTAATAGATAAAAAATTTCAATTGTAATAATGATAAGGAGAAAAGCAAATAAGAATCAAAAGAATGAGAACCAAAATTGATTTAAAAACAAATTAAAACAAATTTTAAAGGATGAAATAGAAAAAAAATCAAAACAAAATATATAGTAATAAAAATATTTTTTTAATTGAAAATGTGTGTGTGTGTGAATCTCAATTCCCATCAGTTTTTGTAAGCACATTGTAAAGAGCCTGCGAGGCCATTGACCCAGGGAATATTGCTTGGGCATATTCTTGTAAAGAAATAAACATCGGTGAGATATGGCCACCTGAAAAAACATCGTCGGAAGATTCAGAGCAAGCAAAATAAATCTTCACCTTGCAATCCCGACAAGTTGGGGCGGTCGTGCGGAAGATAATTGTTTCTTTGAACCTGTTTTTCTTTTTCGTCTTGAACGGGTCTTCTGAGAATCTACAGATGCCTCTCAATCTCTACCTCTAGTTTGAGATCAACCGCCACAATCGATAAAAAGAATATCGGTATGCCAAACAATATTCAAACAGCTTTTAACCGCCCTCTTGCATTCACTGTTTTAGATGGAGGGTGGTAGTTGCTGCTTTCTAAAATATTATTTATTATTTTTAAAAACAATATTCTTGAATAGTATATTAAGATGATTTAAAAATTATAAAATATAGTTTTTATATATATAAAAAAAAGAATTATTCCCTTATCTTTTGATTTATCTTGCAATCTTATCTCGCGAGGTAGTAGTACGAGTGTCTACCTGAACAGCTCGTGCTAATTGTCCTTTGTTATCAATCATGTCTAGCATTGACTAACCTCTCTTTGCAATTATTACCACTTGGACTCGTCACTTGAAGTTTAGATAAAAGATAAAATAATTCATGAAAAAATGAATGGAGAAACAAGTAAGTGTGTGGTTAATGTTTCAAGATGAAATAAGCAAATGTAAAAAATACAAAAACATGTTTTGGTTGATGAGACAAGCATGAGATATAAAATAAATATATTTTTAAAATAATTTGTAGTAATTTATGATTTGTTCAAAGAACGTGAATCTTGAAAGATATGGTTTAATTAATTATTAATTTTAAAATTTATAAAATTAATTAAAATATATATGAACTGGCTCGAATATTCATGATTAAAAAAAAATCTTACATCTTAGAAGCCTTGATCTTTCGATAACTTGTTGTCTTACACATACTTTTGCTACTGTAAGCTATTGTTTTTGTTTTCTTTTCCCCAGAAAAAAAAAAAACTGATTGCTTTACTTAATTTAGTTAATTTGTATTTTATGATTGCAGAAACTAGAGTGAGAGTTGAAGGATTCTGAGATCTAATACAGGACATCTAACAGTGGCAGAAGACCAGAACCAAGAAGTTTTGCATCCTGTCAGCACCACAGGGTTTGCTTCTCTTCAATCTATTTCAAGGATAAGAAAACGACCTGTCACAAGACCTTAAGAAAATATATGTATTAGCATTTATTGTGAAATTTTTTGGATGGGTTTTATTTCAAGAAGTTTTTTATTTTAGGAGTTGCATTCCCGTGCTATGCTACGAGATATAGCTTTTTTTGAGGTTTAAATTTGAGTTTTTAGAATCTTAATTGATTTTATTAATAAAATTAAATTTTATTTTGTGATTCAGAATAAACTCAATGTTTAGATTATTTTTTTTTTAACCAAAACCAAATATTAAATCAATCAAAATAAAATATTAAATTCAATTCTAGATCAATTTAATGTAAAATAACTAAATTGAAAATATAAAAAGTTATGTGACAAAAAAATAAAAATAAAAACATTATATAAGTAATCATTGTAAACTAAAATATTGCATTTTCATTATCTTTTTAAAAGAATAATTCTCAAGTATTCATGATTTTAAAAATAAATTAAAATAAATATTCAAATCAGTTTGCGTCCAGCTTGAATAATATCCATCAAACCTAAGATCTGGTCGTAAATCTACACACTTGTCGGGGTTTGTTGTATGATATATTATTAATCGGACATAACTTTGAAGATATCAAAAGTGGAACATGTGGCATGCTATGGATCAAGTGACCACCACTGGTCAGTGTGGAGGACCCTGTACCGACAGAGTACGAGCTAGGCCTGATAATTAATATCCTTGCGAGCCGAATAAAAAGCCACATGGTAGGGAGATTCGAAGCAAGTTTTCTGGACGGTTATACAGAACTTTTTCTTCTTCTTTTTGAACATGCTTTAGAACCAATACATTCCTCAATATCTCTTTATAAAACTGCAAAAAAAAAATTCTTTTTTCTTTTTAGATTTTTCCGTGAGTGTCAATTTACTATTTACTTTTCTAAACTAAGATCCGGTTTGTCATTGTATTTTAAAAATATTTTAAAAAAATATGAATTAATTCACTCCCCTATGCTAATAAAATATAAAAACATTTTATTATTGAGTATTATTAACTAACTTAAAATGTTAATATCTCCACTCATTAAAATCATAGGTTAAAAAACTTTATAATCATCACCAAAAAAGAAATCATTTCTAAGAAGATAATATAATTAATTTATGAATTTTACATGCATGCATATGCATGTTTGCCATGTTTTCTGATGGAACTAAAAGTTTGAAGTACTAGTCACTGAAGGTATAGGAAATTGTTTTTCTTCCAAGTTCGTGTCGTCGATTATATAATTTCAGAGCACTTTTTGAATTAACTTCCAATTATTTATTGGATACTGCTTATTAAGGAACCAACTCATAAAAAAATTAAGTTGTTAGCTAAGATACTAGAATATAATTTATATTATTCTATAGCACGTCCCCTCAAGTGAAAGGTTTTTGAACTTGAAACTTGCACAAACCTATATTATTTTATGTTTGATTTTTATCAAATAAAATGGGGTGATAAGATTTAAACTCATGACCTCTAGGTTAACAAAGCTTTAATACCATATTAAAAAATCAACTCATCTAAAAACTTAAACTGTTAACTAAGATCCCAAAATATGATTTATATTATTCTCTAGCTTTAATATTAAGCTTTCAACCTGTCTTTAAAGTACTCTAGCGATTGCTACTTGGAAAGAAGATTAAAAAAGTTCTAGCTTGGAATCATATCTGCATAAAAAGCAATTTGATTCTTTAACAAAAAAACTACCTCCAACTATATTGCTGGTCTTACCTTTGAAGCTCCGATATGATAAGATTCATCTTCTTTTGACCCCTTAATTTACTAACGTAAATAACTATTATTACTTGAATCGAGTCCATGCATTTATTAAGTATATTTAAAGGAAAAGGATGAATTTGAGTGGGTCAACCTAATTCATATTAATATTAATAAATAAAAATAAAACTAAGTGTTCAAAAGGTTGTATAGATACATCATTCATATCTCTTTATTCATTTATCAAGTATATAATTCTAATCAAAAGAAAAGGCGATTCCATTCCATTTATCGTAAAATATTACTTAAAGTTTAACACTCTATGCACTACTAAACACAATCCGTTACTACATCGGCAACGACATTATTCCGTTGTTAAAATTCATTGCTAACTATATTGGATGCTAAAGATGACAATGAAAGGCCATAAACTGAAGGTGCATGTTTGTTCCATAGGTTAATTTATTGCTTAGCCTGTCATTAGATCCATGTGTTTATCTCAATTATTAAAAAAAAAATCGGTGTTAATTGGAAGCTATAGTTAACAGTCACAAGGAGAATTTATAGAGTGAAAGACAATTTTGAATAATTAACATAAATACATGAGCAAATCATATATAAGTTAAGTAAAATTGATAAAAACAACTTCAAAATCAGTATAAAAACAAAATTAAGAAGTGGAAAGATAGTCAAGGTTACATTCAGATCCAAGCTCTGCAGCTTAATTTTTACAAGATTGTATATGCCAAGAGACACCCTTCCATAGAGTTCCATGTTACAAAAGACAGCCCGATACGTGCCTTTCTTGGAAGAGCTATGGATCGCAAGCACTCAAACTAGCTAGCTAGTAGCGACGCCTAATATATCTAACATATGCTGAAAGAAGACAGATGACTCTAGATATGGCCTTCTGTTTTTCGAAGAACTAAGTGGGGACTATTTATCTGTACAATAAGTCTATATCTAACATCATTTACGAGGATTTTTCCTCGTTAGTTTGATAAACTCTTTCTGGCTGATGTATCCATCTCTATTTTCATCAGCAACGCAGAGTGCTTTCAAGGCTCGAAGGCCGGGGAAAGACATACCTAGGCTGTTATAAGCACTTTTAAGCTCCTCCCAGCTCAGGTGACCATCTCCGTTGCTGTCAAAACGATCGAAGATTTTATTCAACTGCTCTTCATCTGCAACAGGCTTGCAGCAACCTTTGTCAATATTTTTGAGGCGATGCGTCCAGGGAAACATGATTGATTTAGTTGATGTTTCAGTAAAAGTGTGGTGTGAAAACAAGAAGCTGCACGATCGGTATATATAATTGGTTCCAAGTATTGTGGATGTAGTAGCCAAGGGTTTATATAGAAAGCCTGTTTAACTTTCAAACTTATCTTTACTCTTTTTTCAGGCTGAGATCGAGACTTTGCCGAATCCGATACCAGACTATGTGAGGGTCGACTATCAGCCAAACTTACCCTGACATTCCCCCTCTTCATGTCTTTTTTCTTTCTTTCTTTTTCAAGATCATTACTGTTTAATTTCTAAAATAGTGTTTTGTCATTTTCTAAAAATCACAAGGATAAAAATAAATGGAATACGAGATGTGAGAGGAGACAAAGATATGGTTGTACTTAGGCCAATTTGTTTGCTGAAAAATAATTTTAAATAAAATATTATAAAAAGTTAATTATTTTATGATATTTGGCACCGTCGAAAAATATTTTCAAGCATTTGGTTATATCATGAAAAATAAGCTAGAAAATAACTTATTAATTTTTTTTTCAAGTTTATCAAAAGAATGAGAATCAAATCTTATAGATAAAAAAAAATAGAGTATGAGATTGAAAAAAATCTTATTTATTAAATTATTTCAAATAAATAAATAGCAATTAGAATAACTATATCTGTGTGTGTGTGAATCTCAATTCCCATTAGTTTTACAACATTTTAGCAATCGAAATCAAGAACCAGTCGAAGAGACGCTTGAGAGGGATTGATCCCCCTGAAAGATTTGAATGCTTCTGGTATTAATTAACCAGAGAACTGCACTTCAGTGCTTTATATATATACATGGATTTACAAGAGTAATTGGACTATAATTCAAAGTGTTACAACTGATAAGAATTAATCTTGCGTTAACTGATAACTCTAAGGAAGAGTTTGAGTTACAGTAGGAGATCATCAAACATCCACGTCTGCACTTTCAATCCTTGAAGACTTCTTCAATAGCACGGACTCTTTTATTATCACCTCTGTCATTATCCTTAACATTCCCCCGCAAACTAGCAGGGAGCTCCACCACTGACAGCTTGTCTCTAAGGAAGCAGAAACAATCAGCTGTGTGTCCTTTTGTAAAGATATCTGCTGGTTGTAGAGAAGATGGGACATGTTGCAGGATTATGTCTCGGTTTGTTACCTTTTCTCTCACAAAATGGTAATCCACTTCAATGTGCTTCGATCTTGCATGAAAAATTGGATTAGAGGCCAGGGCTAATGCATTGATATTATCGCACCAAATAACAGGGGCCGAATCAAGTGTAATGTTCAGTTCACACAATAGCATTCGTAGCCAATATACCTCAGCTGTCACTAATGCCAAACACCGATATTCAGCTTCTGTACTGGACTTTGACACTATTGGTTGTTTCTTGGTAGACCAAGAGATGAGATTGTGACCCACATATACACCATAACCACACGTTGATCTTCTATCGTCGGGATCACCAGCCCAATCAGAATCACAATAAGCATTGACAGAAAATGTCCCTTGTTTGTAGAGTAGACCAAAATCCAGCGTATTCTTTAGATATCGAAGCACTCGTTTGGCAGCAGTCCAATGAGTGGAAGTGGGAGTCTGCATATGTTGGCAGAGCTGGTTAACCGAATAAGCTATGTCTGGCCTGGTGAGGGTGACATATTGTAAAGCACCAACAGTTTGTCGATATTCAGAAGGGTCTGGAAGAGGTTCCCCATCAAATTTTGACAGCTTGGTTCCTGAAACACATGGTGCTCGATATGGACGAATGCCAAGAAGTCGAACACGGTTCAACAAGTCAATGATGTATCTTGTTTGGCGAAGATGTAGACCAGATGAGTTTCTCATAGCTTCAATTCCCAGGAAATAAGATAATTGCCCAAGATCCTTCATAGCAAACTCAAGCTGCAGATTAGAAATAACAGAAGCAATGAAACTTTGAGCATTTGCTGTTATAAGCATATCGTCCACATATACTAATAAAAAGGCATGAATTGAATTCTGGTTATATGTGAAGAGGGAAGGATCCACTTGTGAGCTGTTAAAACCGAGAGATAGAAGAGCAGAAGACAATCGATTAAACCAAGCCCTAGGGGCTTGTTTCAAGCCATACAATGATTTGTTAAGCTTACACACAAACTGGGGGTGCACTGGATCTTCAAACCCCTTTGGTTGAGCCATATAAACCTCTTCTTCTAAGATTCCATGAAGAAAAGCATTGGACACATCTAGTTGCCGAATATCCCAGTTAAATGAAACCGCAGTTGCTAGCACCATACGCACAGTAGATGGTTTAATTACTGGACTGAAAGTTTCATGGAAATCAATCCCACTTCTCTGGAAATACCCAACAGCCACTAATCTTGCCTTATGTCTCTCAATACTGCCATCAGGTCTTCGTTTCAGTTTAAAAACCTATTTGCAAGGAACAACATTCTTACCAAGTGGACGAGAGCACAAAGACCATGTATTGTTTTCCATCAAGGCCTGAAATTCACTGGCCATTGCTGCACACCATTCAGGTCTAGTGGCAGCTTGAGCATAAGTATGGGGTTCTGAAATTATCACACCTGCATGCAAGGCTTTAAGAGGATGACGAGTGGTGTAGTGTAGGTGATAGTCAGGGAACAAGCGAGGAGCAGAGTGGCCAGTTTGGGATCGAGTAACCATACTAGAAGATGGCTGAGCAATGGGAATTTCAGCAATTGAAGAACAAGATGATGTTTGGTCGAGTGAGTTGTTGGGGATGGTGCCCTGAGATGAATTGGAGAGGGATTGAGGGATACTGTTATCAATTCCGTCAATTGTCAATTGTGGAGGAGCAGGGGAGATGAGATCATTAGAAGGGGCTGTAAAATTTTCCTCAACAGTGGGAACCTGATTAGGGTTTTCAGAAGGAGGCACAAAGATGCAATTAAATGATGGAGAAGGAAGAGGAAGTGATAGAGAGTTCGAAGTACCTGAGGAGACGACGCAATTGGCAGAGTCAGTGAAGATGGATTGTTTGTGAGCTGGGAAGATTTCTTCGTCAAAGAGCACATTCCTTGAGATGTATACTCGCCGGGAAGATGGATCAAAGCACCTAAATCCTTTGTGATTAGAGCAGTAGCCAATGAAAATACAAGGTGTGCTACGGTATGACAATTTCTCAGAATTGTAAGAGCGAAGACATGGAAAACATTGACAACCGAACGTTCGAAAATAAGAATAGTCAGGTGACTGGAGATACAAACGTTCAAATGGTGAGGAATAATTAAGGACTTTGGTGGGCAATCGGTTAATGATAAAGATAGAAGTAAGAAAAGCATGAGGCCAAAAAACCTTTGATAAACCAGATTGTGCGAGAAGGGTAAGTCCCATTTCCATAATATGACGGTGTTTTCTTTCGGCGAGACCATTTTGTTGGGATGTATGGGGACATGAAAAACGATGAAAAATTCCACAAGTGGTTAAAAATTGCTTAAAGAGTGTAGAACAGTATTCACCCCCATTATCACTTTGAAATTGTTTAATGGTGTAATTGAATTGTTTTTCTACCAAAAGCTTGAATTTAACGAATGTAGAGTAAACATCGGATTTATGAGAAAGAGGAAAAAGCCAACAAAAACGAGTGTAGTCATCAATAAAAATTACATAATACCGACAACCACTTAACGATGGGGTGATAGTAGACCAGACATCAGAATGAATTAATTCTAGAGGAAATTTTGATTCTCTTGACGAATCGGAAAAAGGCAATTGTTTGGATTTGCCCAAATGACAAGCCACGCAACTACCCTGTGTTTTGATGGAATTAGTAACTGGTAAAGAAAAATTGGAAAGAACAAGACTTAATGTTTTGGCCGAAGGGTGTCCTAGACGACAATGCCAAATGAAAGTAGAAGCTTTGACCCCGACAGTCATAGTAAGAGCTTGGAATTTTGAAGAAGAAAGTTGACGAAGGTTGATTGGGTACAATCCATTTTCACTTGGCCCCGTCAGAAGCGTGTCCCCCGTCAGCATGTCCTTCACAGAAAAATGAGTTCCAGTATGTTAGAATTGTGTAATTGATGAAGAACAATTAGAGAGAAAACAGGGGAGAGAGAACAAAGGAGAGGGAGAGAAGAGAATTTGAATTTTATTATCTTTTTCACTCACATTGTGTGTTACAACAACCTCTATTTATACATCTTGTATACTCTCTATTTGATACTCTAACATCCCCCCTCAATCTCATGCTTTGATAAACCAAGCATGAGATTGCAACAATGAAAATGAAATACAAGAGTAATTCTTTTGACAAACAGTATGTAATGAGAGAAGAGAAGGAATTTCATTGGTCTATTTCTTGACCAGAATTTCATTTGTCTCTGTAAGACTTTGAGAAGAGAGGGATGAGAAAAAAGAAATGGGAGGTAAGAGAGGTGATAGAATGGGTTTGAATTTCATTTATCTACTTCAGTTTTTTCTGAAGGATTTCATTTGGCTTCTTCAGTTTTTCTGAATTTTTTCATTAGCCGATGAATTTCTTAATCTGTGTAAGAATTCATTTTCTTCTTCTTCTTCTTCATTGGATTAAGTTTTTCTTAATCTCTTTTTTTTTTTTCGTTTTTTTTTTTTTTACAAAACGGCACCGTACCACACAATAACAACGCATAAAAGAAATGAAATAAAAGATAAAGAAAGGCATAAAGGAACCCTAGCTCAATGTTAGAGAGTGCATGTCCGCCGCTTCATTTGGAATTGCAGCACCAGTGATCAATCGGTCAAGGAAATAGGTTGTCGTTCACATTCAAGCCACATCACATTGGAGTGTTGATAGCAGAGCACATTAATGTTCCTCTTTTCCTGCAGCCCAACGCTTGATCTCGACATCCAATGTTTCAACAATCCTATGTCTCTCTGCTTGTTCTCTCTGGAGTTGAGAGTTGATGATGTGGAGGCTTTGATTGAGATGAGTTTTGGAGAGAAGGTGGAAGGCAAATTTGAAGAGGAAAGCAATTCCTTGAAACGGTGAGTCATCGCTGCTTCCAGGTGTGCTCTCAAGGCATGAATTTCTCTATCAAGCTTGTTTGTGGTTTCTGTATTCTGTTTTGCCAACTCGTCGCGTATACATCCTCTTTCTAGAATCAAATCCAAACACTGTCCACCAGTTACCATATCAATTTCATACTTCAATTCATTGCGCATTTTCTCTATGTCTCCTCTGAATTTTTCAGTCTCATGTTGTAGCAAAGAAAAATGATGCTCTTGAGAACTCTGTGCTTCAGACTTAAACTTAGACAGATTTGCGTGTTGAATCATTTCACTCTTCTGCATTTCTGCCTTAGAAACAAAAAAATGAGCAACATTCTCCAAACTATCATTCAACACTCCAGTCATCACAGCAGTAATCGCCTCCGCTTGCTTCGACGGCACGTCGTGCGCTTCCAATCGTATATCGGCGAAGTGCAGGTCTTTGGCAGCTTGAGGAAGTGGATGAATAAGCACCTCGATTTTGAAATCAGTCAGTTGAATCACAGAGCTCTCCTTCTCCTTCTCCTCCATTTATGTATTAATTTTGAGAAGATTCTTAGATGAAGGAGACGATATGTGATTGGGTTGCTTCAGATTTTTTTGAGCAGAGGATCCGCCCGGCGATGATTTTTGAGCTCAGGTTGCTCCGATCATCAAGCTTGGAGTGAAGAAGACGAAGATTTTTTTTTTTCTGTAGCAACTCACTGTAAAAAAAAATTGTGAAGAAGAGCAGATTACGGAAGCAAGAAATTTGAATTAATGTGTATGCGTGAGCATTTGAAGCTCTGATACCATGTTAGAATTGTGTAATTGATGAAGAACAATTAGAGAGAAAACAGGGGAGAGAGAACAAAGGAGAGGGAGAGAAGAGAATTTGAATTTTATTATCTTTTTCACTCACATTGTGTGTTACAACAACCTCTATTTATACATCTTGTATACTCTCTATTTGATACTCTAACACAGTAAGTTCAAAGAGAACATTATTATCTTTGCAAAATTTGTTAATTGAAAGAAGTTGAGCCGAAGCTTGGGGACAACAAACAACATCTTTCAACGTAAGGACAGAAGAATGAGTTAGAATGGCAGCAGTACCAGTATGGGATATGTTCAAATCTGTCCCGTTACCTACACCCACAGATTCGTCACCCTCATAAGGCTGGGAGTTTTCGAGATTGGCAACATCCGAGGTGACATGAATATTGGCTCCACTGTCAGCATACCATTGATTTTGGTTGAGATAGGTTGTATTGGCCTCAGCAACCATGGCAGCTAATTCTGTTGGTGGGTGTCGTCCCTGGTAGGAGTAGTTCATCCTATTAAAGCAGTCCAGTGCTTGATGGCCCTCACGTCTGCAGATTTGACATGGAGAACGAGAGCGATTTGTATTGGCTAAAACATGCGTGGATGAGGAAGGCAGGTGAGGCAAAGGCTGCCTAAATTGAGAAGGAGCATGACTGGAGCTTTTAGTAACACCAGAGAATCGAGGCTTGCTTTGACGATAGCCTGTTTTGGGAGCAGTTTTATGCGAATAGAAAGCATAAGATCCCGTTTCTTGTTGAATGTTGTGGCTGTGAAACTTTTGCATAAGATCGAAATTCAGTAACTCTGCATGAAAATCTGAGAAAGACATGGATTTTTCCTTAGCCATCACCATGTATGTTGTCACAAAGGAGTGAAAGGATGAATTGAGACCATTGAGAACAGAGAGGATCAAATCTAAGTCCTCAATTGGTTTTCCCACAGCAGACAATTCATCTGCAAGGGCTTTGACAGCATCCAAAAATTATTGGCATTGCATAGAACCTTGTTGTAGAGATTGTAGCTTACGTTTGATGAGGGAGATACGTGAAGTAGAGGGTGCAGCAAACCTTGCACCAAGAGCTTGCCAAGCAAGCCAAGAGGTCTCAAGACCATAAATGGTGGAAACCACCGTAGGAGACAGTGAAGAAATAATCAAGCCAAGAACAGTTTGATCTTTATATTGCCAAACAACATAACCAGGATTAACAATTCCTTGGTTCTTATGTTCAGTGCTAGTAAATTTAGGAGGACTTAAATCAGAACCATCAACTATTCCCATGAGGCCATAGCTGCGAAATAAAGGGAGTAGCTGAGCACTCCATGCAAGAAAATTAGTACCATCAAGTTTAATAGCAATAACTTGAGCTGGAAGATGAAATGCAACGGAAGAAGTAGAATCTGCAATGGTAGTCATTGGATCAAATGAAGCGTGAGCTGTAGTGTGCTCTGATACCATGAAAGATTTGAATGCTTCTGGTATTAATTAACCAGAGAACTGCACTTCAGTGCTTTATATATATACATGGATTTACAAGAGTAATTGGACTATAATTCAAAGTGTTACAACTGATAAGAATTAATCTTGCGTTAACTGATAACTCTAAGGAAGAGTTTGAGTTACAGCAGGAGATCATCAAACATCCACGTCTTTATTTTCAATCCTTGAAGACTTCTTCAACAGCACGGACTCTTTTATTATCACCTCTGTCATTATCCTTAACACCCCCACCACTGGGAAGCCTGCGAGGCCATTGACCCAGGGAATATTACTTGGGCAAATTCTTGTTAAGAAATAAACATCGGTGAGATATGGCCACCTGAAAAAACATCGTCGGAAGATTCAGAGCAAGCAAAATAAATCTTCATCTTGGAATCCCGACAAGTTGGGGCGGTCATGCGGAAGATAATTGTTTCTTTGAACCTGTTTTTCTTTTTCGTCTTGAACGTGTCTTCTGAGAATCTACAGATGCCTCTCAATCTCTACCTCTAGTTTGAGATCAACCGCCACAATCGAGAAAAAGAATATCGGAATGCCAAACAATATTTAAACAGCTTTTAACCGCCCTCTTGCATTCACTGTTTTAGATGGAGGGTGGTAGTTGCTGCTTTCTAAAATATTATTTATTATTTTTAAAAACAATATTCTTGAATAGTATATTAAGATGATTTAAAAAATTATAAAATATAGTTTATATATATATATATATATAAAAAAAATTATTCCCTTATCTTTTGATTTATCTTGCAATCTCATCTCACAAGTTAGTAGTACGTACGAGCGTCTACCTGAACAGCTCGTGCTAATTGTCCTTTGTTATCAATCATGTCTAGCATTGACTAACCTCTCTTGCAATTATTACCACTTGGACTCGTCACTTGAATTTAGATAAAAGATAAAATAATTCATGAAAAAATGAATGGAGAAACAAGTAAGTGTGTGGTTAATGTTTCAAGATGACTTCTTCAATAACTTTTAGGTGAATCTCGAGGGTTCTGGCTCAATTAATTTGGTTTTAGGTTTATTCTCTAAAAAAAATTTACAAGTTTAAGTTTTATATCAATAAGAATTATTAAAAATTTTAATTAATTATTAATTTTAAAATCTATAAAATTAATTAAAATATATATAAACTGCCTCGACATCCACAAATAAAAAAAATCATATGACATCGTGACTTCTTCGAAGCCTTGATCTTTCGATAACTTGTTGTCTCTTTTCTCCATAAATAAAAAATAAAACTGATTGCTTTGCTTAATTTAGTTAATTTGTATTTTATGATTGCAGTGTAGCTCGAAACTGACGGACAGTGTAGCTCGAAACTGACGGCAACCGTGAAACCAGAGTGAGAGTTGAAGGATTCTGAGATCTAATACAGGACATCTAACAGTGATAGAAGACCATAACCAAGAAGCTTTGCATCCTGTTACCACCACAGGGTTTGCTTTTCTTCAATCTATTTCAAGGATAAGAAAACGACCTGTCACAAGACCTTAAAACAATATATATGTATTAGCATTTATTGTGAAATATTTTGGATGGGTTTTATGTCAAGAAGTTTATTTATTTTACGAGTTACATTCCCGTGCTATGCTACGAGATATAGCTTTTCTTCGAGATTAAAATTGAGTTTTTAAAATCTTAATTGATTTTAATTAATAGAATTAAATTTTATTTTGTGATCCAGCATTAACTCAATGTTTAGATTTTTTTTAACCAAAACCAAATATAAAATCAATCAAAATAAAATATTAAATTCAGTTTCTGATCAATTTAATGTAAAATAAATAAATTGAAAATATAAAAATTTGTATGACAAAAAATTAAAGAAAAAAAACATTATAGATAATCACCGCAAACTAAAATAGATTGCATTTTATTATTATTATTATTATTTTAAAAATAACAATTCTCAAGTATTCATGAATTCAAAAAAGAATAAATAGATATTCTTATCAGCTGCTTGACTAATACACTCATCAAACCTAGGATCTGACCGAAAATGTACACACTCATCGGGGTTTGTTGTATGATATTATTAATCGGACATAACTTTGAAGATACCAAAAGTGGAACATGTGGCATGCTATGGATCAAGTGACCACCACTGGTCAGCGTGGAGGGCCCTGTACCGACTGAGTACGAGGCCTGATAATTAATATCCTTGCAAAGCCGAATAAGTGAGACATGATAACCTGATACAACTTGGTCGGACGATTCAAAGCCAAAGTCTCGTACCCCCGACAATACCCAAAATAAATATAAAAACTTTTTCTTTCTTCTTTTTTAACATGCTTTAGAACCTACGAGCTGATTTGCCCGCGTGTTGCGTTGGGCTTTTTTATATGTAGAAAAATAATTAATTTTTAACGTGTTGTATTTTTTTTTAATTTTTAGAAAATTATTTTTGACATTAGCACATCAAAATCATATAGAAACTTTTTTTTTAATTTAAAATTGAAAAAAATTAAAATTTGTTCAAAAGCGATTTTCAAACGCATTACCAAACACTCATGTCATATCTCACCAGAATCATAGTTCAATCAATTTTTTTAAATAGTAATGAAAAACGAAAACCACATTTCAAATCACTGTTTCTCACTGTTTGAAATTGCCATCTCCTTTGGCTATGTACAAAATAATAGTCATGGTGCATGTAAGCTAGCTTGGACATTCTAGTTATAAAAAAAATTAATAAGTTGAAAAAAAATAAAAAACAATGTCAAAGGATTATTCGTGACACGTGTAACCTACCCTGGTTCTAAAAAATATATATGTGAGGAAAAAATTGTGGTGCGTGTAAACTGACTCGGACACCGCGAGCATAAAAAAAAAGCCTGAAAAAAAGAAGAGGAAAAAACATTTTCAAATATTAATAAACAGTGAAAATTGTTAAAAAAAATTAAGTTCAGAGATTTATTGTGATGCGCATAAGCTGACTCGGACACCCCAGTTATCGAAGAAATGATTGGAAAAAAAACTTGTGAAACACTTATGAACAATAGAAAACACTGTTCTTTACTCAAAAATCATTTTCGGTGGTCGGGGGATTCGAATTCCAACAACCTGAGAAAAAATATTAACTCTTATTATCTATAATTAACTAAATAATTGGCGATGCGACGAGTTTTTTTTCTCTATGTAGAAAATTAATTGCTTGTATATGTATTGTATTTTATTATTTCAATATTTAGTTAGTGTAATTATATTTAAGAATACTGATATGAATTTTTATCCTTAAAAAAATCCAAAGTTATTTTCCCTCTCTCTTAATATATTTTTAGGCGATGATATTCAATAAATATCAGACATATTAGAAATAAAAATATTATAATTTGTTTTTCAAACATAAACTTAATTTTTTTGTGTGTTATAATTATTTATTTGTCGTTTAAAAAGAACAGTCTAATGGAAACGGGAAGTGACTTGTATATTTTTTAATTTGACTTGTAGATAATGCAGGTAAATTTGTCAACATTTTTTTTTGTGAGATATTTTTTTTTGCAGTAATATTATATTTAAAATATTAAAAATGAAAACATTGGAAATCCTTGTAAAGAAATAAACTTAAATAAAAGAGCACAAAATTAATTTTTGAAGCCAAATTTTTTTTATATAAGATTTATTAATCATATTATTATATTAAATATATTTAAGAAAACATGATATGAATTTCTGCCCTTCAAAAAATCCTAGGTCATTTTTCCTCTCCGTCAATATATTTTTAGGCGATAATATTCAATAAATATTCAAATATATAATTAGTTTTACATATTTTAATTTGACATATATATACAAAATATAATTAATTTGACGTAATTTCAATAATATATTTAATTTAAAGGATAATCTTAGGCTATTTTGTTCTCTCTCTCTATATATATTCTTAGGTGATGATATTCAATAAATATTAGAACATATAATTGGTTTAACATATTTTAATTTGATATAAATACACAAATATATAATTAAAAAGTCAAAACACTGAAAATTTATTTCAAGAAATAAACTTAAACAAAAGAGCACAAAATTTACTCTTGAAGCTAATATATTTTTTTTATAAGATTTATTTATTGTATTATTATATTAAATGTATTTAAGAATACTGATATGAATTTCTGTCATTAAAAAAATCCTAGGTCATTTTTCCTCTCCCTATATATATATATTTTTAGTCGATAATATTCAATAAATATTTGAACATAATATTAGTTTTACATACTTTAATTTGACATAATTATACAAATATATAATTAATTTGATATACTTGCAATAATATATTTAATTTAAAAAACAGAATTGAAGTGAACCCAAACATTGAAATCAAATAATTCAAAACAAAACCGGAAATTAAAAGAACTGGAACTGAAATTAAACTGAAATTCATAATTAACTTGCATAGAAGGATAGAATTGAAAAAAAATCAAACTTTTGGTACCTAAAATATTAAGGATTTCTAATAAATTTGCATGGAAGGATGAAATTGAAATCAATCAAAACTTTGATACCAAAAATATTTAGAATTTCAGCCCACCCTGCAAAATTAAAAGAATGAGAACCGAACTGGAACTTCAAAACGTAATCAATTTCAATTGAAGGACGAAATTGAAACAAATCAAAACCCATTTAATAGCAATAAGGGCAAGAAAAACAAATTAAAACGTTCAGGGACTGAAATGAACTTTGACAAAAAACAGCTTAACTGACGTCATCTTGCGCAGGCAGGAGAGAGAAATTGGGTGGGGAAATTCGAACGACCATTGACACTTCTACGGACACCATAGTGAAACACGCGCCGGCCCATGCGGAAGAGAACATGCCTGAAAATCATTCTAGACGCCGGTTGGACGTTTTCCGACTACGTATTAAGCTGCACGCGCCGTCCGAAGAACGCGTGAGCGTTGAAACAGACGGCGCGTCCGGCGACGCGCCTGAAGTTGTCAGCGAGAAAAAAAAGGGGACAATTACCTCAACGCCCCTGACACGCAGGCGTGGGTTTTGTCGTTTTCGGGGGGGTGAATTCGTCGGTCCATTGTTCAATTTACTATTAAAAAAATAAAAAAAACGGCCGGTCGAAGCGGACTGGACCGGGACGGTCAATGACCGGCCAGCCCCCGAAAAAGACTGTTGGAAATTTTTTTTTTTAAAAAAAAAGAAATCAGTTTTTCTTAAAAAAAATAAAAAAGGAATTTCGCACATATACTATTGGCACATACACTGTTGGAAATTTAAAAAAAAAAATCAGTTTTTTTTTTTTTAAAAAGAGGAATTTCGCACATACACTGTTGGAAATTTAAAAAAATAAATAAATAAATCAGTTTTTCTTTTTAAAAAAATAAAAAAAATCACTGTTTACAGTGTTGGAAATTTAAAAAAAAATAAAAATAAATCAGTTTTTCTTTTTCTTTTTAAAAAAAAAGAATCACTGTTCAAATCCACAGTGAAAACAGAGTGGATGAACAGTAGCCATCTGAACAGTATTTTCGCGTCCTCCTTTAGCTGTATAGATAATTCATTCCTCAATATCTCTTTATAAATTTCCAAATATTTTGCTTCTTTTTTTTATTTTTCCGCAAGTGTCAAGTCAATATTTTTAGTTTTTAATTATATGATAAAAAAATAGATGCTTAAAAAATTGAACATCAATTCAATATCAAGATGTTTTTTCTGAAACTACAATAATCTTATAGAAAATAAATCATGAAGCATAATTTTAAATAATTATTTTTTTAGTAGTTTTTAATAAACAATATGATAAAAAAATTCTCAAAAATCAAGCATCAACCCCATATGATAATATGTTTTTCTAAAATCTCGATAACTCCATAAATAATAAATCATGAAGTATAATTTATAACAAATATTTTTTTTTTCAAAACTATTTTTTTAACAATATGATAAACCATAATTTATTTATTAATATGATATAAAAAAAATATGATCATATATGATACCGAGCACCAATCCAATACCATGATATTTTTCTATGACTTTAATAATAATGAAAACCAAAATAAATAGCAGATTTAAATTTTTAATGAATTCAATATTGAAACAAGAAAAAAAATTACTCTCTCGAAGTTTACAAATTAAAATAATAATAATAAATATTTTTTATCTTCAATAAATTAAATGTGTTGATACTCGTAAGGGTTAGTTTTTCAAAAACAAAAATACTTCCGAAAATATTTCTGTTCCGACTGCAACTTCTTGGTGATGGGCCGCCTATCATTTGGGGCGAGGCCCAATAATAATTTCCAGTTCGTACAGTGAAACGAACGACCAGTGCCCCCAAATCTGACACTTCTCGATTTCTCAGGAGACTAAAAAATCAAATTCTAAACCCACTGCCCTCTCCACTTCAAAAAAAATGGAACCCTCAAACCCTCTCTTATCTCTCTCAACCATCATCCACCAACACTGCCTCCGTCTCGGTGCCGAATTCTCAGCTCGCGTCAGCGACACTACTCGATTCCTTGCTGGCAACCTACCGCCACCAAGGCGGCCACGCCTGGCGCCATCGCCGCCGTTCGCTTCTGTATCGCAGCCTAAGCAGACAGCTAACACCGCCAATCTCAGCTCGGACCACGTAGCGAAAGCTCTGTCAGGAACATCCGTTTACACAGTGAGCAATTCTGACAATGAGTTCGTGCTTATCTCGGATCCTAATGGAGCTAAGTCCATTGGCTTGCTTTGCTTTCGACAAGAAGACGCTGAGGCATTTCTTGCTCAGGTATAGTATTTCTATACAGTTATACGTGCATACATCTGCGTACATTGTCTACGTTCTGGTGGTGATTTTTTTTTTAATTCAGGTTAGGTTGCGGAGAAGAGAATTGCGAAGCCAAGCTAAGGTGGTCCCTATTACACTTGACCAGGTACATTGCTTGCTCTAATTGATGGATTTTGGCGTGTGTGATTTCTAACTCGTATAAAACTGGGAAAAAATGTAATGACTAATTTATTCAAAATTTAATTCTTCTTCCTGCAGTTAGTTAAACGAAAGCTTACTTTTGAGTGCTAAATCGGATAATTTGGTTGATGCTGTTTTCATATTTTCCTTTTATAAATATTGTAGGTGTACATGCTGAAGGTTGAAGGAATTGCGTTTCGGTTTTTACCTGATCCAGTTCAAATAAAGAATGCATTAGAGGTCGGTTCTGATGAGTTGTTATTAAAGTATTGCCTGTTAACATGGAAGAAAAAAAAATATCAATAGGGAAAGTTTAGCCATGCAATGCTGCAAGGACTACGTTCTTCATTCAGAATGAAAGCATTGACAGCTTATCTTTTTTCTACAAATAAGCAAATCATTCATATGAATTTTCAGTTTTTGATGTCATTTTATAGTTTAGCATTGTTGAAGTTGCAGGTTCGAGTTTCTGAGTTTGTCATTGTTTGGTAAATCTTGCGAGTCCTGACAGGCCTTGGATGATAATGCTCGTCTAGAGAAGTGTTCAATGTACGACTTCCATTTATAGTAATTAGGTCCTTTTATGTTCTTGATTTTAAGGATTTTGGAAGTCAAAGAGAAGCAGAAGTGGTGCTTGTTGTTCAGTAATAAGAAAGTATGGCTGGGATTTACTTTTCATTTTGGTTCTGGGCTTCTAGGAAGGGGAAGCTTTAACAATTAGGATAGCGATTTGAAATTTCATTCACATTGTTTTAGCATGAAAGGCTGCATGTTGACATGTCTGTACAAGCTGAACTGCTTTAAACTAATACTCAATAGTAATCTTTCATGTTTATCAGCTCAAATCTGCTGATGTCAGGAGTGGGTTTGATGGAGTTCCTGTATTCCAGGTATGCTGCCTGACTGGTTGTACTAATAAGCTATCTATGTTTCTATGAAACTTGAAGCATGTCTAAACAGGCCTGTGGATGTAATTGATTTGTCAGATACCTGCTACTTTTGCAGCTCATTTGAAGCCAATTCTATGCTAGAATTGATTTCAACTATTTAAGTAGGTTGAATTGATTTTATTTGCTAATTGATTATTTTTGTTTGGAATAGGTTTTAAGATTGTGGAATTCCGAAAATACATCATTTACCCAACTTGCTCTCATTTCTAAAAAACTTATTCCAAGCATGTGTGAAGGGTGTTAGTGGGATTAATTTTTAATGAGTCAATTTTGAAGCAAATCAAGCCCCAGCGTGATTTGCAAATTTATAAAAATCTATATTTGTAATTGGTTGTAGAATTCATTTATGCTGCTTAAATATTTATAAACACTAGAATTAGGTGAATGGTGTTGAAATGATTTTATTTCTACTAAAATGTAAGTTTCCAAGCAGCTTGTAAATGGATTAGATAGATGGCTAATATGTTCAGATGTTTGCAAATGCATACAATACTGGGTTTGACTTATCATTTGACCTGTGAAGTTAGTCTTGTCATTTGAGTGGAAGATAAGAAGTGTTTGGACCTTCTTCAGGGAATAGTAGTTTGATTTTAGTGAGTCTTTGATTGGTTTTATTAGCTCAAGTGTTTTTTTTTTCCACATTGGTCATGGAATCTTTTGAGGTATCAGAAAGTTACTGCATGGATAACTATCAAAGCAAATAAATAAATACATCTCTTTTTACAAAATAAATAAATAATCTTGTATCTTACATGAATTGATTTTCTACGCCATATTATACATATTACCTGCTACAAAAGTATGGGGATTATTCTTTCCCCTGATGTTTCTGTATTTGACCCTGTACCTAGGCACAACTGTATTTCATTTATTGAAATATATGCAAACAATGCCAAATATGTTAGTCATTTGGTGCAGCCATCTACTGCAGATTGTTATTTATTTGGGGAAGTAAAGATGCATAAATTATCAAACGGTGCCCCAGCAGCAATGTTGTAGTATGTCATTTGCTGTGATTTAAGTACAGGAGTCAAATAGTAGAACAAACTTCCAAATGCTTTTGGGAATATTGTGCCAAATCACTGTTTTCTCGTGAAATCTGTGTCTGCAGTCGGACCATCTGGTTGTGAAGAAGAAAAGCAAGAGATATTGCCCAGTATATTTTCAAAAGGTATGTTTGATCCATCAAACTCCCTCTTTGGGATGCCATTAGGATTTTCAGCATGCATCTTTTGTGAGATTGGGCTATTAGTAGACGGATTACCAGCTATCTGCCTCCTGCAAATGCAGGAAGATATAGAAAAAGAACTGTCAAAGGTTTCAAGGGCATCAAGGGGTCCCGGTCTTTCTCGACATATTATGGTATGATTCATTTTTTACCATATGTTTTTCTTTTTGTAGGCATAACATTTTCTAAAACATATTTTCATACTGAAAAGGTATTATAGCTGATATTGACTTTGTGCATATACCACTGTTGGTTTATTTTTTAATAGGTGGGAAGTTTAGAGGACGTTCTGAAAAAAATGGAGGTAATGCGTTTAAATTTTACATCAAGTACACATCTAATAACAAGAAACTGGAATTCAATTCCCCTCTCTTTGATCAAATACAGATTAATGAGAAGAATTCCGGCTGGGAGGATCTGATTTTCATTCCACCGGGTAAAAGCCATTCTCAACACATTCAGGAGATAACTAAGTAATGGTGGCTTGCATTCATTGTTCTGGTGGACTGTACAAAGGGATCAACAAGCGGGCAGGGATATTGCTTCTTCTTTGCTCATGATCTTTATGGAAGCAGGTTGGCAATTATAACAATTCATTTGTTTTCCCTCATTGTCCCTTTCTTGTTGTATGAGACAAGTAGATATGAAGTTTCACCATGTAAAATTGTTTTTCATAGATGTGGGGTCTAGAGTAGCTTGAGATACAAAGAAGGGATACATTTCACTTTGAATGAAGAATAACATGAAAGAATGGACCAACAAACATTCAATTCGGTAAAAGAGGTGAGTGAAATGTTAACACTGAATGCTCAACTTAAGGCACTGCCTGTCACAGTTTGATGGTTTTGATAATTGAAAATTATCTATGGACAATTATTATTTTTTTTTTATCACTTTATGAAATGGCAATGGCTTTCAACAACCACAACCAGTTTCTCGCATGAGTAAGGAACTGGTAATTCCCAAACAATTTTTTTACTTGCAAGGATACCTTCTAGATATTATGTATGATGTAGAAGCTATTCTTCCTTTTTACCCTTTTTTCCCCTCTCCTTAACAACAAACCGGTTGTTTGATGTCGGTTTCGAAATGGAGCAGGATTAAGTATACCTTTCATTACATATTCAGCATTGATTTTTTTTTTTAAATTTGAGGAAATCAACAGATTGTATGTTGATAATATGTTAAGCTCTCCTTTTGATTTTGCTATCTTGCGGTCTACCAGTCGCCTTACAACTACTTCATGATTTATTGGCAAGTACTGCCATAATGAAATATTAGATTTGATTACTCTTCAACTGCTATATGTGATAATCATGTCCATGTGCTGGATTGGTCGATGGTTCTTATTTTAAAAAACCAAATTAATATTATTGAATCCTCCGTTCGTTAGGTAACAATAATGTATTTGCCAATGCTTCAACCAAGATGAGTTACAAATCACCAAGAGCACCAATCAACCCTCGGAGTTACCAGCAACTAAAAGGTGCATCAATAATGTTATAAGAAATTTAATTTGAGTCTCGTGATTCAGTGTTTGGTTATTATGCAAGCAGGAGAAGAAACAGAGACGATTGGGATTGAGAGGGGACATGTCTCCATGTTCTTTCAAGACTTTGAAAAAACTAATAGAAATTCATTCTAAAACTATTCCAGTGCTAGATTTATTTTCATGTAATTTTGTCATCTTTTATCCTGAAATACTAATCAACCAAACGCAATGATTTATCTTTTCAATAAGAAACAGCTATTTCTAATTTGAAGTTCAAAAAGCGCTCTCAAGTCAGCAAGCATTAGACGAACGAACCCTGCAGGCTAAAAGGTAAAAGCGTTCAGAATTGTTCTCCCCTGTCTCTGCCTTTTTCAGCCATGGACGATCCTTTCTCAAAATCAGGAGCTTGTAAATTAATAGGTCATCTGCCTAATTATTATGGGTCCACGATTTCGTATGGTCTAATTGTCTTTATAGATGAACAAGGCGAAATTGTGATAGTTTAACCACACTGGATTCGTGCTAAACATGATCTGAAATCCTTTTTAAAGAGTTGTGGAATGCTGATATCTGACCTAAGCCTTTTCTCCTATAATGATTTGGAATTTAAAAATCGACAATATATAAAGAAAGAGAGAGAGAAATGCATAACGGACAGAAGACAAAAACGACATTTTATTGCATGTAATATAAGACGTTGACAAGGCAACCAAAGAGTTGTTGGGGGTGGCTGCTTAGTTGCTAATTCTGAGAATCCCAAGTTTCCTTGCCCCAGGATTTGAGATTACTCTCCCCTCCCCTACCTATAACTTTTGTATGTGACAGCAGTCTTCATCAACCCGCATCGGCTGGGTTTTGGATCCGACCATGGGGCCAGGTTTAAAAAACTTGGTATCAAATGATATCCCATCGTATTCTCAACAATAGAAAAACCAGAAATTGACGGGGCTTGGAGAGTTAATTAGACAATGCCGATTTTAGGGTTTAAAGTTGAGAAGTCAGGAGCTAGGAACCACATCTGTATTTGGTTGATAGATATAGATGGATGAACAGAATGGTGAAGGGCAGAGGGGCATATTGGGGATTTCCAGAAGATAATCTAGAGTTATTTGCACCAACCGCATGCCAAAGAAGTATAGTTTAATGTGACCCTGCTAGCTTGTCCTCAAGGCAAGAAAACCCGAAGCACTTGTTGAAACGTGGAGCTCTATAAATGGCCATGCATCTTTTGAGTTTTACTCTAATTTCGCTTTCCAACTTCATCCGAATCACTTGTAGTCCTAAAAATTGCAAATCATCAGAAGCTAGAGAAGGTGGTTGAGATATATATACGAAGGCCCTCTTTGAGGTACATCATTTTTTCTCAAAGATGGTCGAGGGACTTACCCTTCAAAAGCTACTGAAGGCTACACCTTCAAAAACTTTGGTTATGAGAATCAATCTGGTTTTCCTTGCTTTCTTTCTTGTCATCTATGCATCCCTTCTTCTCTCGCCATCCTCTTCAGTCTATTTTGAGAATGCAGCCTCTCTCGTTAAGTGCTCACTGAGAGAGTGCCATCACAAGGTAAGGTGAGACTGGACAAATTAGTTCATAATTGTGCTGTACAAGTCTGAAGATATCGATTAAAGCCATGTATTTTATTTTTTTAATTTCCCGTGTGGTTAAACTTGAAATTTGTAGGCAGAAAAAGGGAAGGCAATCGTGGGAGAGGCAAAATTCAATGCTCGACGATCTAGGGGAAACATGACCAAGGTTGAGGTACCGAGCTTCATGAACGGGATGGGAAAAGGAAAGAAGATCGGCATGGTGAATATGGATGAAGATGATGTTAGTGGCTGGAAAGCTCATGGAGAAACTATACCTATCGATTTTGAAAGAGTTTCCGAGTTTTTCAAATGGCCAGACTTATTTCCAGAATGGATTGACGAGGAGGAAGAAACCGATGTTCCATCTTGTCCAGAAATACCAATGCCAGATTTCGAGGTCTATGACAGCTTGGACTTAATAGTGGCAAAATTACCATGCAGGTATCCTGAAGAAGGGTGGAATAGAGAGGTGTTTAGGCTCCAAGTTCACCTTATAGCAGCAAATTTGGTGGTGAAAAAGGGTAGGAGGGATTGGAATTGGAGGGCCAAGGTGGTGTTCTGGAGCAAATGCAGACCAATGTTGGAGTTTTTTAGGTGTGATGATTTGGTAAAACAGGAAGGCGATTGGTGGTTCTATGAGCCGGAGATGACGAAGTTGGAACAGAAGGTCTCATTGCCTATTGGGTCTTGCAAATTGGCTTTGCCTTTGTGGACACAAGGTATGTATTGTTTTCCTTTTCTTTATTTGTATGAATGCTCCTAGACAAAGTTATAAAATGTATTTTTCAATATTGTTTTAAGATTTTTTTAAAATATTAATATTATTGCAAAAAAAATTCAAATCAAATTTCATTTGAATTACGAGTTGATATACTAGGTCAACTATGCTAACTTCTCAGCCATGTTCTGCATGAAACCTCATCTATTATAATTGTTTCAAATCATTTTTCAATAATGCTTTATATAAAATATGGCCAACTTCTAACCATGTTCTACATAAAAAAATGACCTATTATCGGTCTGAGTTAGTGGTTATCCCTTCCAACCAAGCTGGGGGGTTTGAAAAGATAGAAAAAAAAAATAGTTGATATGAAACGCGTCAGGTAGGGGTCGAACCTACGACTTTCTGCTTAGGAAACAGACGCTCTATCCACTGAGCTACAGACGCTCTCACGCTCTTCAGTGTTTTTAATCTATAATAAAATGAGAGTTGAGTCAACCGATGACTGAAGTTATACTGGCCTATATCGTGCAACGAAAAGCAAATGTTTCTTATATTGGCAGTTGGTAGGCGTTATGTGGACTTGCCAACTAACTTATTAGAAAAATATTCTTGTTCGGTGAATAAGATAGAGATGAGGTGGTTGTGTTGAAGAGAAAAAAAAGGTATAGTGGTGCCGAAGCTATTATTGCTTGATTGTATTTATTGGCTAATTAACTTTATGATAAAGCGTTTTTAAATTTTAATTTACAGGAATTAACGACGTCTACGATCTCTCCAAGATTCAAAGGTCAACAAGAACTTCCAGACGAGAGGCCTATGCCACGGTACTCCATTCCTCGGAAGCCTACGTCTGCGGCGTCATAGCCCTCGCCCGAAGCCTTCTCCAAACGGGGACCAAGCGTGACCTTGTTCTTCTCCTAGATAATTCCATCTCCGAACCCAAACGTAATGCTCTTGCAGCAGCCGGGTGGAAGATCCGACTCATTGAAAGAATCCGAAACCCCAGAGCTGAAAAATACTCATACAATGAGTACAATTACAGCAAGTTTAGGCTGTGGCAACTCACTGATTATGACAAGATCGTCTTCATCGATGCAGACATCATAGTTTTGCGAAACCTTGATATCCTTTTTCACTTCCCTCAAATGTCAGCCACGGGGAACGATGTCTGGATTTTTAATTCTGGTATCATGGTCATCGAGCCATCGAATTGCACATTCAAAATATTAATGGACCGGCGCGAGGACATTATTTCCTACAATGGAGGTGACCAGGGGTTCCTCAATGAGGTTTTTGTATGGTGGCATAGATTACCAAGAAGAGTGAACTTCTTGAAAAACTTTTGGGCTAATACCACCAATGAAGCTAGTGTCAAGAACGAGCTCTTCGGGGCAGACCCACCAAAAGTTTATTCCATACATTATCTGGGGTTGAAGCCTTGGCTTTGTTACAGAGACTATGATTGTAACTGGAATATAGGAGATCAACGTGTTTATGCAAGTGATGTGGCACATCAGAGATGGTGGAAATTTCACGATGCCATGGATGAGAAGTTGCAGAAGCTTTGTGGGTTAACAAAGCAGAGAAAAATTGAGTTGGACTGGGATAGAAAAATGGCTAGAAAGAGTGAGTTCAGTGATGAGCATTGGAAAATAAATGTTACTGATCCTAGAAGGGTTCATTTGATATAAAAAAACTTGTAGCAAGATTTCTCTCCTTGCTCATAGTAACATTTTTCTCTTATTCATATTTTTGTATTTTATAGAAATATACGGGAATTGTTTCCCGTATAATTTATGTGTGAATAGGAATTTAAAAGGGAATGGATAAGACCTTTTAGGGTTTACCTTTACATTTAGATATCCATAGCATTTGATGGTAACAACATGATGGTGATTTCATTTTGAAACAAGAAGATATATAAATTGTCCATGTTGGGAGAGCTAATCTGTCAATTTGTCAATACTCAATATAAAAACAAGAACGTAAAAGGATTCTTGCATGTCCTATATATATATACATACATGAGTTGTCATGTACTCATGTTAGTTGAACAAAAGAAAGAAATAGCTAGATAGCAATCTTGCTATTATAATATAAAGGAAATGTAATTTAATTATATTAATTCTGCATGTTATGGTGATTTGATTTATAATTCTTTATGTGAATTGATTTGAGAAGAGTCAGAAGTATTTGACATGTCAACTTATGATTCAATTAAAATTTGAAATTGCGTCTTGGTCTAGCAGAAAAAAAAAAGACTTGTTTCTTTTCTTTGCATCAGGATTCGAGCCTCTTTGTTCATGTCTGTCACCCCTGCGGTGTCTTACCTATTCATTGAGCTTGTAGAATGCTCAATGAGTTTAGAGATTAATTGTAGTGTGCGTAAACTGACCCAAACACCCGGTTATCAAAAAATAAATTAAAATCACAGTAATATTTTTGTTTGATCTTAAATGATGTGATCAATCCATATTCAACTCATGATTCAAACCAAGATTAATTCTAATAACTTTGCATAAAGCACAAGAAAATCAATTTAGAACCACTTTACCACTTTGCTGGCTTCAATTTGTGTTCTTAAATATCATCGAAGTAGGTTTGAAAGTTGTAACACAGTAAAATGATAGAATGCAAAGCCATTATTATTGATAGTAGTTAAAGAAATGTGAAGGGAAAGTGTGGTTTGGAAATCAAATTAGGTGCACCTACTGCCACCATAATCATATTCATCTGGAATTCCGCTGCCCTATGAAAACGATCGATCTTTAATTATTATCGAATCGAAATAAAGTTTAATCATTCAACCACCATAGGTTTTTCGATTTATCCAAATAAAGCATTTATCTGCTGTGATTTAGGGGAAGAAAGTTGAGTACTTGTGTTCCCTTTTATGACCCTGTTCACTCGGATGAACTATCTGTTCTTGCAATCTGTTCATTTGACATCGTCTTCTTCTTCCACCAACTTGCCAGGATTCAGCAGCTAAGCATGTTCCATATATTTAATTTGGGTGATTTTTAATGGGAAGACATTGACTTAATATTATGGGATTAATTTTAATATTATGTTATTATATTTATTTATTTATTGCTATTTGTTTCTTGATCTGGTGATGGCTCAGTTGATAACGTTCTCCAAATTTCGAGCTCCCAGGTTTCTTCTGGGCGACTGCGTTGACTTCATGAGGTCAGTCCCCAGCCAAAGGACTGTCTGTGTGTAGAAAAATGGTTTGGAGCTTTGGGATTGTCTGTCACTGCATTGATCCCAGTAATGCAAAGATCCAGGCCTGTGTAGTGGGCCGAACCTCACGTAGAATTTAATATATGGACACAAAAGGCCCAAGTGAGCGGAGAGGATATACGATGCTGCAAGAAGGGGGAAATACATGAAAATGATGAAAAATGTTATCCTAGTCAATAAATAGGAGAAATTAAAAGAATCATACCTTTTTTATTAACCAGCTCCTTCATTTTATTAATTATTGTTAATACAAATTAAAAGAATCAGGAGGAATCTAGGCAGTGAAGGAACTGCCTTTTTTTTTTCAAATTTATTTATTTTTAATTTTCATCTTTTAAAAGTTTACTTTTTTAAATTAATCTTTATGATTTGTTTTAATGTATTTTTCATATAATTATCTCAGTTTCAAATAAATAAATTAAAATTAAATTCATGCTTAATTTTCAGTTCATAAAATGTTCTCATTTATGTGTTTTTTTCTAAGTAAGTTGACATGATTTGTGGATATAAAAATACTCATAAACCATTAAGCAATGTAGATTTATTTATTTTCGAGCGTACACAAAAGAAATATTTATATATATATATATGCATTTATCATAACTTTTTTAAATAAAAAAATTACTATCCTGCATGTGCTTGTGAGTGAATTTTTTTTGTTTTGTTTTTGGATTTGTTGTTTAAATCGTTTTTTATTTTTATTTTGAAATATTAAATTTATTTTAAAATTTCTATCATTATTTAATATATTAATATTAGAAAAATATACTTTTAATAGAAGAAAAAATATGCTTCTTATCGAATTCACATTCTAATTATCTATTTTTAAAATAAACAATTGATTGTTTAAAAGTGTGATTGATGTTATTTTTGAAAGTATTTTTTATACAAAATATATTAAAATAATATTTTTTTATTTTTTTTAAATTATTTTTAATTTCAAAATAATCCATAAATATCAAAATTTAATTTAAATAAAAAAAATTATTTTTTTCAATTATTTTTTTAAAATATTGTTTCAAACACAGCTAAATCCAATGAGGTTTACTCCAATCATGATGCTCCAGTGCTGCACCGACACCTTGGGACTCATTTCTTTCACTCTTCAGAGTTCAGACTCCGATGACGATATCTACTTTGCCTCGATGAAGCATCAAATAGCTCCTAAATTATAGGCGGCCGGCTGGCATCAGGTTCGGGCCCGCTTTCTACGGAGCTACGACCGAGGGGTACTTATGTCAATCAACATTATCAGTTTTCCTTTTTATGCCCCCACTTATATTAAATACAACAATGTAAATAACACCATCTGGCCGCCCACAGTGTAGACCTTAAGGTGGGTATTTCAGTCTTTCAACAACAACAAGAGAGTTTCCTCATTCCTTAGGTCTACACTGTCATGTCATGCACTACGTGAGACGTGGGCGGTAGCTTCGTTTCTTCTCGGAAGCGCTTTGTGACGTGGATGAGTTTCATTGGCTATTACTTTATTTATTATCAATGTCACATTTAAAATTGGAAGGTGTTTCTTCTTTTGCTAAAGTACTCGGCAATTTATTCCATCAATTCACTCTTTTTATGTGAAATAATTATTTATTTATTTAAAATATAAATAATCATGGATTTAAAAAAATTGCAATGATTTGATATCACCGTGACGAAGAGCCAAGTTTATTTCAGTCCTTGTAGCTTTATAATTTTTTCAAACAACCCTTTCAAAACTATAAATTTGCTCCTCAAAATAATTATGTACCTTTGCACAAAAAACTGTGACCTGGCAAAGAATCAAGGTAGTGTTTGATATGTTAGACATGATCATGGTTGTCAAAATCGCGAGTTAACTCGTAAAATCATCCGATTTTACGAGCCAACTCATCAAATCTTGTCAACTCGGGTAGAAAAATCGATTTTGGTCAAACTCGAACAAAATTAGTCAAAATCATAACATCGGACCGAATCGGTCTGATTTTACGATCCTTTAAATTTTAAGATTGCCACTTCAAAATTTTAAAGCAAATTGCCGTTTTCTTTATGCTCCAAATGTTTATATTTATACACAAAAATATTTACCTTCTCATTATTTATCCGATGTGGGATAAATTGAGAGTTGAGACTTGCCAATTGCTCTGATGATTAACAACACTGAAGACTGGAGAATATTTAAACTGAAATTCAAAGTGGGACAATGTTATTTGTCCAGCATTTCCGCTGGACAAATTGTATATATATATATATATATATCATGGAATCACTCTTGAAAATCACTAATATTAACTTTAAAATTTATACTTATTTTTTTTTATTTTTTACTTTAAATTAAAAAAATTGATGTTTTTAAATCATTTTCATGTCATGATGTCGAAATAATTTGTTGGAGTTGGAGCTAGTACTAGAATATCGGTGTTGGTACCGGTATTAGTACTGATAATCCTTTAAATAATAATGCTATGGACATAATTGTTTTGTAATGTATTTTTAAGTTATTTTGAATTATATATGAACCTTAACTAATGAAGTTTTATGACCATAATTATGTTGTATTGTATTCAGAAATATTTTACTTACGATTTTATGATTTTTCTACCTACATGATTTTAGCTGTGATTTTATGATTTTTATACGAAAAAATTCAGGTACGATTTTACGATCCGAGTTTCCGAAGCCCCTTCCGTGTCGTGTCAAAATCGCGATTTTGACAACCATGGACATGACACTTTTTTTTTGTTCAGTTTTTTTAATATACCTTTGAATAATATAGAATTTATTTTTTATATTGTCCAATGTTGTTTCAATTGAGAAATTCTTGTCGTGCTAAAAAGAGTAGGGTAAACTTATTCAATTCTACATACAAAAATTAAATCAAGTTTATTCGGGTCAACATAAGAAAAAAATTATTATTATAGTTTTAAAATTCAACTAGAGGGTGAATCAGAGCTAGGTTTAGGTTACAAATTGAGTTGATTGTTGATTCAACTCAAAATAAAAATAAAAATAATTATTATCATAATTTTTAAAATCAATGCTAAGGTCAACCTATAGCAAGTCTATGTCATTGGTCATTTTGGCTATTGACCCAAGCCCGCGTAAAGATAAAAATAATTGTTATCGTAGTTTTGAAACTTGACCTAAAAGTTGATCAAAGACAAAACTTGAGTCACGAGTAAAGTGGGTCAACCTTGATCAGCCAAAATTAAAAAAATAAAAACAAAAACAAAACAGCCTCGTTTATATCATATATTTCCTATTTTTATTCATTATCATTCACCAAAAATTGTTTTCCCTTATTCCATCATACTTGTATTTTTATTTTTCATTACACCCTATTACAAAACAAAACTATAGTTTAAAGAGAATAATGAGTGATGTCCTATTATTTCCTTTATAGATTTGTTTTTACAAAAAAAAAAATGTAAAACTCATCACCTATATATAAAAAAAACAATAATAATTATATATAAATTCTCTCTCTCTTGATTATATTTAAAATAAATCCTAGAATGTAAATAACCAATCATCCCTAGTTATTAAATTGGCACCGTAAAATTATTCTTCTTGCATGCAAACGATAACTTTTAAACCTATATTTCTAACATCGCTTAGTTAATTTGTGCGTTGAAAGATCCCTAAACTTCATAGGACACTTGGTCATGTATTTAAAAAGTGTTTTTGGAAAAAAATATTTTTTTTTAAATTATTATTTTTTGATATTTTTATATTATTTTATGTCCTAATATCAAAAATAATTTTTTATTTTTATTATTTTAATGTATTTTTAAATAAAAAACACTTTAAAAAACAAACTCAACATGTATTCGCGAGCTCCCGGTGCTTTTCCTTTCATTTTCTCCGATCACCGTCAGATTATAGGCGGCTGACATCAGGCTCGGGCCTGCTTTCCATGGAGCTACGAGCAAGGGGTACTTGTGTCAATCAACTCTGTCCCCTTTCTTTTTAATGTTTATGTCCCCACTTATATAACTACGAGAAAGAAAATTACAAAAATTGGCCATCCACACGAGTAACTGGGTATTTCAGTCCTTCGACAGCAACGGGATTGTCTCTCTTCTACACTGTGATGCCATGCACGATGTGGGCGGTGGCTTTACGCTCTGAAGCATCTTATGACGTGGATGGGCTCCATTGGCTATCGCTTTATTTGTCACTGTTAATTTATTATAACTGTCACATTTAAATTGGAATATGCTTCTTCTTTAGCTAAAGTACTCGACAATTTATTCCATCAATTCACTTGTCAAAGTAAAATAATGATGATTATTTATTTAAAATACAAATAATCATTTTTTTAAAGAAAAAGAAGTGATGATGCAGTATTGCTGTGGTGAAGAGTCAAGTTCATTTCAGTCCTTGTAGTCTTATAATTTTTTCATACATGCCTTCAAGAATTATTAATTAAGAAGAATAAATAAAGTTATAAAAAACAATTGACTAAGTGGTTATCTAACATTAAAATCTATTTTCTAAGTTGTTTGAATTTTTAAAACATTATCAATATGCTAATTTTCATATATGTTTTTTCTATGCTTAAACCCAAATAAAATGCGTATTGCACACGTACACACTATTTAAATAGTTCATAATAAATTAAATTGCCTCCTCTCCTCTAAAATTTAATCCTCCAGTGGAACTCACTTTTCAAACGTTCATCTCACAGCAGAGAATAAATAAATTGTAAAAAATAATTTATATAATCATTGATAAAATTCCAATAAAGGGTTTAGAATTTATCGCTAACCATTTTCCAATAAAAGAAATCCAAGAAATATCCAAACTGTTATTGCAATCCCATGCTGATACCAGAAATTAATAACGGAATACAAAATCAAGCCAAAAATAAAAGAGGAATGGATAAACGTGGACAGGAGCTGCACCCAAAAATCCAACTGAGCTGAGCTGCCACACAGCACATTAATAAATAATTACA
Source organism: Salix arbutifolia (assembly GCA_025169955.1). Lineage (NCBI taxonomy): Eukaryota > Viridiplantae > Streptophyta > Magnoliopsida > Malpighiales > Salicaceae > Salix > Salix arbutifolia. Next base: position 2,705,054 of record CM045915.1, on the reverse strand, counting down.
TCACATCACATCAAAAAATAAATAAAAAACAATATCGACTAGTTAAAATTTAATTAATATAATTTAATTGATTGACCTGATTTTTTTTTTAAAAATGAAATTTAGTTTAGTTAAAATAATTAATTTAGGGGAACTTAATAATTCACGAGTTAATCTAATAATTTAATGATGTATGTTATTTGCTGGGTCAAACCCCGGGCCGGGTCGCAACCATGATCTGTAGAGGGAGAGAAAGATAGGACATGGACATACAGATGGATCCAGTTCACGCACGTGTTATCTCTCCGGTTTTTTCTCTTTTCTCTATATTTTTAGTCCCATTTCTATTTTCGCTTAACGGGAAATTAAAATTCCGTCCAGTTATTACTCGACCACAGAGTTATTACCAGGTAACGTCTCTCCTTCCTCTTCTTTATGTTTCCTGTCTCTCTCCTTCTCCTTCTCCTTCGTCTTTTCGGCTTTCCTCCGAACCTGTCAGACCTTTCAAACTTGATACTCCAGTTTTAATCTTTCGATTGCTTTCTCAGTTTCTTGTTTTGATGTTGTTTCTCTTCCTACGTTGACTTCGTCGAGTGAGTTTCTTTTATTTTTAATGTTTTTTTCGAATTTATTCATTTAATGAAGCTTAGTTTGATGATCCCGACATTAAATTTCCCGAGTCAAACTGAGCTGTTAATGATATAGCAGAATCTCAATCAATAGGTTAGTTAGATTTAAGGTTACTGCTACAATTTTTGTATTAATTATTTTCTTGTATTAAGTCAAACTGAGCTGTTAATAATATAGCAGAATCTGCTCTCTCCCTCTTTTTTTATAAAAAATTTCAGCAAATGCGCAGAATTATGGATCTAAATTGCCTGCATATATGTGTTAGGAGAAAAAATATGATTTTTTCTTAATTCTAAATTTGTTAGGATTGCAATGTTTGATGATATAGACACTGATTTTCCCCCCGTTAAACTAGATGGGAATTTTGGGTGATGGTTTTTTTCTAATTTTTTCTTTTCCAATTGTAGAGAGCATCGTGGCGCTGATTGCTAATGGAGGATGTGAAATTTGCTGCAGTTACATCTCCTCCGCAATCATCCCAGGATAATGGCCCTTCTCCTGGCGAAGCTTCGTCAAGCCCCGCTACAAATGAAAATGGACAGATTGATCAAGTCCCAGCATCAGAGAATTCAGTATCAACTTCATCGGTTGATAAAATAGAGGCGAGTGATCAAGGTGCGTTGAAGGATGATTCCAAATCTGAAGCAACACAGATTTTTTTGAATGAACAGGAGGAACCTTTGGAGAAAACAAGAGGCATTGAAGTATCCTCGAATGGTCCGCAATGTCAAGAGAAAACCGAAGCCATGCAGGATTCCTCTGATGGACAGCAATCTCAAGGAAAATCTGAGCCCGTATCTAATTCCTCTGATGTAGAGTCTGATGGGCAGAAATCTCAAGGAAAATCGGAGCCCGTACCTAATTCCTCCGATGTAGAGCAACCTCAAGACCCTGTTGAAAGAGCACAAACTGATGAACCTGCATTGCCCCATGTAAAGGTTCGAGTGCAGCAGGATAAGCCTGCTTCTCCCCGTGCGAAGGTTGCCAGTCCAGCTTTCATGACACCAAAGTCTACTGATTCTCCTCGACTTTCTCATCAACTTGTTAAACAGGCTGATATAAACAGAGGTCTAATTGATACGGCAGCACCTTTTGAATCTGTTAAAGAAGCTGTTTCTAAGTTTGGAGGAATTGTTGATTGGAAAGCCCATAGAATCCAGACTGTAGAGGTACACTCAATCTGCCATTTTCATTGATGTCACACATCCTGATTATATCTTAACAATAATAACTTTTCAGCAATATTTCATCAGCACCGGCCAATACTTTTGATAATGAGAAGGGAAGGAAAAATATTTGATGGTTAGGAAAGGATCGGATGTAAAAATATTTGATGGTTAGTTATTTTTCATCAGAGGTTGTCATTTGAAGAGGCTTAAGAGGAATGTATTATTGAGTCTGTGGTTAAGGCTTTAATGAGACATGGCAAGCGTCTCCTTATCACCATGATGCAGCAATATGCGAGATCATGGAATTTGGGTTTAGATATTCATTTATGTCGTTTTTCAACGAGGAAAATCAGAAGAGATCCTCATGTTTGATCACCTGTGTTACTTTTGGTGATGCTTTAAAAGGAAAACTCAAAATGTTTGCTTTCAAAAGAAAGAGTACATGCATCATCACTCGAGTATAGGTTTCTCTTTTCCTTCCAAAAATGATGTTAGAGTTGTTACTGCAAACTGCTTTTTCGCTCCCTTTTATTTTCAAAATATTTTGACATTTTTTGGAAATGAAAGAACAAAGGAAAATGTTGATGCAATTCTTTTCTAGAGGAAATCTTATCTGATTGTGCACTTTTTTGCATGTTTAAAAATTCGAAGCTTCTCTTCTTTGAATGAGTGCTGTGCTAGCAATTTGAGTTCTTCCTGATTTGCTTCCAGTCATTGCATCTATTTGATTGCTTTGCTCCAACAGCAAACATTTTTTCCATCTCCATAATTACTAACTTGTAGGTGTTTTCTCCAACTCTGCAGAGACGCAAACTTGTAGACCAAGAATTAGAGACAGTACAGGTGGAGATGCCTGAGTACAAGAAACGTTCAGAGGCTGCTGAAGAGGAAAAAACACAAGTTCTAAAGGAGTTGGACAGCACCAAGAGACTAATTGAAGAGCTAAAACTCAGTCTGGAGAGGGCACAGACAGAAGAGCATCAGGCAAAACAAGATTCCGAGCTTGCCAAGCTCAGGGTGGAAGAAATGGAGCAGGGGATTGCTGATGAAGCTAGTGTTGCAGCGAAGGCACAACTTGAGGTTGCTAAAGCCAGGCATTCAGCCGCGGTATCAGAACTAAAGACTGTTACTAATGAGTTGGGAGCACTGCACAAGGAATATGCTTCTTTGGTCAGTGAGAAAGATGAGGCGGTGAAAAAAGCCGAGGTGGCTGTTTCTGCATCCAAGGAAGTTGAGAGGACCGTAGAGGAACTCACTATTGAGTTGATTGCAACAAAGGAATCCTTGGAGTCTGCTCATGCTGCTCATCTGGAGGCAGAGGAACAAAGAATAGGAGCAACCATGGCCAAGGAGCAAGATTCTCTTCACTGGGAGAAGGAACTAAAGCAAGCAGAAGAGGAGCTCCAGAAACTTAACCAACAAATTCTTTCAGCAAAGGATCTCAAATCAAAACTAGACACTGCTTCAGCTTTGCTGGTTGATTTGAAAACCGAGTTAGCAGCGTATATGGAATCTAAAATGAAGGATGAAACAGGAGGAGAACCAAGAGCTGAGCAAGACGAACCAGAGAAAAAAACTCATACCAACATACAAGCAGCAGTTGCTTCAGCAAAGAAGGAACTGGAAGAAGTAAAACTCAACATTGAGAAAGCAACTGCTGAAGTAAATTGCTTGAAGGTGGCGGCCTTATCGTTACAAACAGAGCTTGAAAAAGAAAAACTGGCTCTTTCCACCATTAAGCAGAGAGAAGGAATGGCCTCGGTAACAGTTGCTTCTCTTCAGGCTGAGCTGGACAAAACTAGGTCAGAAACAGCACTGGTACAGATGAAAGAAAAAGAAGCCAGAGAAAAAATGGCTGGGATCCCCAAACAACTGCAGCAAGCAGCGGAAGCAGCTGACGAGGCCAAGTCACTTGCTCGAACGGCTCATGAAGAGCTACGCAAGGCGAAGGAAGAAGCGGAACAAGCAAAGGCCGGTGCAAGTACGATGGAGAGTAGATTACTTGCAGCTCAAAAGGAGATAGAAGCTGCCAGGGCCTCAGAAAAATTGGCATCGGCAGCCATTAAAGCTTTGCAAGAGAGTGAATCAGCTCACAGCACCAGTGATGTGGATACTCCAACCAGTGTAACCCTTTCTTTAGAAGAGTACTATGAGCTCAGCAAGCGTGCCCATGAAGCAGAGGAGCAGGCCAACCTGAGGGTAGCAGCTGCCATTTCTCAAATTGAGTTAGCCAAGGAATCCGAGTCAAGAACTGCAGAGAAGCTGGAACAAGTGAATCAAGAGATGGCTGCCAGAAGGGAAGCTCTGAAAATTGCAATGGACAAGGCTGAGCAGGCCAAGGAAGGGAAGCTAGGTGTAGAACAGGAGTTGAGAAAGTGGAGGGCTGAACATGAACAACTACGAAGGGCTAGTGAATCTGGTTCGGGAGCAGCCAACCCCACTAAAACCCCAAGGACAAGCCTTGAGGACAGGAAAGAATCCAAGAGCTTCGACCGTGTACCAGATGCTGCTGTGGATCATGCTCCAATCCCAAAACCGTATGTACCTGCTGGAAGTAACACCGAAACCAATTCCTCTCCAGAAGCAAAGGTTCCAAGGAAGAAGAAGAAATCATTGTTCCCACGACTTTTGCTGTTCTTAGCAAGGAAGAAGTCAAACGCATCGAAGACAGGGTAACTTGTTGCTGAAAACAGATGTGCTTTCCATCCTGCTATGATTTTACCTCTCCATACTGGGCTTTTTTTCCCTCTCACATTGAGCGCAAACCTGGATACCAAAAGATTGGAGGTCTTACTCGTGTAAATGTTTGTGATTGATTGTGTAATAGAAGTTCATTGTTTTATATTGTTGTTTCCCTCAAAGGCATAGTTGCATGGCTGGTTGGCCTTGGAGGGTGAAACAATTTCAGAATACACTTCTCTTTGTTTCAGATGGACATATAACCAGTTGGTTCCGTGATGTATAGGCTTTGGACACTTGAACATCGAATCATTATAAAGGTGTGAGCTTGGTTTAATCAAAGAATTTGGTCAATTTGTATGTTTGTGAGAAACAAGATTGGACTTTTCTCGTAATATTATATGCTCTGATTTCTGTGGACGCTGAGATTATTTGATGCTGGAACCTCATGATGGCTATGAACAGATGGAGTTCTTTTTTAAAAAATTATTCGGTAGGTTTAAATGGGAACCGTGTGATACCTTAGAACCAAATTGCATGGTGAATTTTGCTGGACTTCAGTATTAGCATCCTTCCATGTCTAGTGGGTGTCATCTTAAAAACTACGTGGTTGAAGAACAATTATTTTATATTTAGAGGGGGTAAATAATGCATAACTTATAAAAAAATTAAAATTTTAAAGACTAAAATTGAAGTTTTTATAAGACTTTCAGGTGCCAAGCTCCCCCAAAACTCGAGGTTGGGTAGTGCCGCCGGGAACAAACCTGTGCATGTAAAGAGAGATTGGTGGATTGGCTGTTAGTGGTTTGTCCATCATGATAGGTAAAATACTTCTAATATATTTATTCCCATCAAACTACATGCAATCCGACCTTAGCTCAGTTGGCAGAGCGGAGGACTGTAGTATGGTGCTGAAATCCTTAGGTCGCTGGTTCGAATCCGGCAGGTCGGACTTTTGTTGAAATTTGTATAATGAAAATTATTTTTTAGTTACTATTTTTTTTTTCCTGTCAATACATGACAGATTTAATTCAAAACAAGACTTAATTCCTGCATAAATATTAGATTGGCGAGTCAATAAATTGATAAAAAAAAAAAAGGAATAGTTACCATGAAATTCCACCTAGGCTGTGGTGACCAATAAAGCATAAATTGAAATCGGATCCACATTGACCGACCAATCCTTATTCAACTCAAGTCTTATGTTGCCTCAAGAAATCCATTAAAAAAGATGGAAACCAATGACGCTGTAATTAAATTTAAATTGCAGTAGATAACTTGTATGTCGAACTAGGAACCAGAGTTAGCAAGTGTCTGGATGATAGTTTTGTGCCATGGGTTAGAGAGGTGCTCCATAAGGTTATCAATTGGACCTGCATGAGTCACTGCAGCTTGCACAAAAATGCCCGCCATGGCTACCATCGCAAGCCGTCCTGCAGAGGCAATCAATGGCTTAGTTTAAAACAGCTGCAAAGCCCTCGAAGCAATCAGAGAAGACGAAGAAGAAGAAGAAGAAACCATTTTTAATCTCCTTGAGCTTCCAGGCATGGGCGTTTTCGATATCTCTAGCCAGCCCTAGAGGGTTTAGCAGAGGACCTCCAGGATAGCTGTTCTTTGCAAACCAAATCATGTCAATGATAAGGCACATATTAAAAAAAAACACTGTAAAAAAAGTCGAGATAATCGAAAATAATTTATTTCTTGACGAGTTGAATGAAAAAATAAATATATAAATCATGGGGAAAAACTGGTTTCCAGTGTCATGCATCCTCTCTTTTCCTTACCCCATCCCCCCCCCCCCTCGATTCTCTCTCTCACCTCTGTATTTAAAGACTGAATTTTAAGACAAATGAAGTTCAGACACCAAATCATGCAAAAATCTCGAATATCAAATACTAAAGCGAACACATGTTTTTAAAGTACAATGGGGTTCATAGCCTTTACAGGTTTTAGAGTTGATAAAAATCTTGTTAGAATTACCCAGGTTCCAAGCCTTCCAGTGCAGATTCCAGTCCAAAGAAAGATCCTTCCTTAGCCTGGGATCCAGGACTGACGAAATCCATGTACCTTTTTGTCTCTGCAAATCTGCATCCAAAAATGAGGAAATGTAAATCGTTGGCAAAACAAACGTTCTAACGCAGCTTTTGCACAACGCATATAACACTATAATAATCATATTAAGAATTGATTAACGATTGAAAAGCTTTTTACCCCATCAAGAGCAGCTGGACCACAATCAACGTTCTTGTGCTCGCAAATTCGAATTTCACGGCACCTGCTTCATACCAGACCGGCAATTTTCTGATCCCTGTCACACGTAGTAGCTGCAACAATGGTACTAAATGGTTAGTAGCAGGGATTTCTATAAAATATTTACGGATTATGATCCATATTCAGTCTAAATTTGCAAATTGACAAGATTATATCTTGCTTTCCACACTCTTGTGCTAGTTTCTTTGCCCTATCTAACAAGTGTTTTCTACTTTCAGCAGTAGTTTTGAGAAGGGAGACTAGAAAATATGAAAAAAAAAACTTAAATGCCACCAACAAGACAAATAAGATGACGGTTCTGTGGAACTCACATCCGTGAAAAGAATTCCGGCAACTCCAGCCATGGCAAAGCGAGAATGGACCAACTCTGCCTGCACGTACCACTTCAGGCTCTGTGGGTCTTCTCCAAGGCCGAGGGGGTCGAACCCAAAATCTCCAGCCAAACTAAATTAGAGAAAGAGGACAAGATTGAGCAAAACAAAAACAACAGACAGAAATTTTCAAGTTCAACGTCGAGGATTAGATAGAGCACAGTGGCTCACGTTCCATCAAGATAAGGTGGAGGGTCAAGCCCAGGAAGCCATGTGGGTCGCTGTTGGGCATGAACCGCCATTGTTGTGCAGCGAGCTCTGCTTCGTTTGGCAGGGAAAAAAGTTTCTGCTGCGCCAAATGATGACTTATTTATGTTCTTAGATAAGGAGCAGAAGGAGGAAGACAAACATGACTGAATAGCGAAAGGTCTACCCACTGCGACTGCCATTTCTTCTTCCCTTCTCTCTCTCTCTCAGCGAGACGTAACTAAAGGCATCCACCATAGCCACGTATATAACTACCATCCAAAATAAGAACTCATCCATAAAAAGAAAAGAAAAGAAAAGACGATAACATGGTCCCGCAAAGTCCCATTAAATTTGTGATGGCCAATCAAACAGCCACGGAGGATGCCAGGGAGCCTAACTTCTCAACAGTGAGTAGAAAAGGAGAAAAGGGACAAGAAATCAGACAGCACTTCATCCTGTTGAAGACAAGAGCTTCGGATTCAATGAGGTAATACAACAATAAGATGCGAGGAGACATCAAATTACTAACAATGTGTTGTAAGATTCCAAATACAGTAAAATCAGGCATCAGTCTTCCTGGAATATAAATCCAAACATACCTACTTAAACAGCAACGAAAAATAATACACATGAGTTTTAAAAAAGCATTTGCGACACTGAGAAAGTGATCAACAATCAGCGCCTGCTTGAAATGCTGAAGGAGCTGACTTTCATGGGGGTTGCAATCACCAGTGGAGCCTCGGGAGAATCATTGACTGCAAACTTTTCATGCATGAAACGGCTATCAACAATGGAGTCATCCTTCAGCACTATCTTGTAGCAGTAGCAGCTCTTCAAGCCCTCTTGATTACGATAGCACTCATGGGAGCCATTCTTTACCTGCTGGAAGTTCCATATCACACTAAATTTGCCTACTGTTGCAACCAAATGGCGCTCCTGGTTCCCATTCTCTGTGACCTGCAAAATTTTTAAACTCAAATAATGTTGAAGTTTTCCTCTGCGAAGGCAGTAACAGCAAGATATGCAGGTACAGCAGGAGAAAAGGAACCGAGTTTGAAAGAGAATCCCAGCACTGCTATTTCGTTTGACTAAAGTGCAAGTGTATATCGACAAAAACTAAAATGAATAGTCAAGTATATTGTTGTGCAATTAAGATATGTTGTTAATGCTCATTATGCAATTTCAGATATACAAGGTTCAACTGAAAATGTTTCAGATTAACACAGTAATGCAACAAAGGCACACTAAACATCACTTTACAAATAATCCCGCCACTTCAGACACTATCCAGTGTCATGCATTATCATTATGGTTGCTGATATATGACCATGATCTTTCAGTGGGGAGGTCTGGATGAAACTTGATTGATGAACAGCCATCTTTCCACTCCATGATACCTATCCAACCGAGGCTTCAGCATTAAGTTCTAGGAAAATATAAGTTTCTAACTTCTGTTTTTGACGAGGTTCATCAAGCAGTCAAGACTGGGTGAAATTTTATGTAGTTGAATGGGAAATACAGAAGTTGGGCACAGAGCATTGCTAGAAGGATTCATAACTATTGAGAAGATAATAGAAAAAGACAACCTTCTAAGCTAAACAACCAGGACATAAACATCTTGAATCAAATGCTCATGCAACAAGAAGAAGCATCCCTTGTAGAAAACCGACTTATATCATAACATATTCTAATGCTCAAGAATTCAGTGGCATGTGAAGCAAGTATGCGATACTTCAACCTACAAGCATCATTCCCGCACCCTTTTAACAGAATATGATCGCATAGAGAAATCTTTCATCTACATACAGTGGGTAAAGCCACACTCCTGGACACCTCTTAAGTCTAAAAAATAAACTACTGAAAAACATACATGGTAAGACCTTCTTAGGTGCAACGTGAATTATAATGTAAAATGGTCCTCTCAAATTACTGGAAGACTGTTTTTCCATGTTATAGATAAAAAAGAAGTTATTACCACGTGTTGGAGCCTAGTAAGGGCTCCAACCAGTTAGAAAACCATCTGAAATACCAGCTAAGAAAACAACTTTGCTCCTTAAAACTCTCTGAAGAAGAAAACAAACATCAAAGCAATAACTCCATTGAAGTTTCTACTATATCTAATTTGTTTCACTACAACAACATATCCATAAGCATTGCATATGGAAAGGTAGATATCATGTAAAGAAGGAAAACAAATAGTAAAATGGAGACCCAACAAAAATAAGGCGAACAGCATTAACAACCATTTTCATTATGCTTATCCAGAAAAAAAATCCTGAAGGAACAACCAAAGCTTGGCATTTGAACCAAATGATTCACGTATTGAATGGTCTAAGCATTGATGAAAAGGTAATAAAGAGAAAGGAATCTGGTTATGTAAAGTATCACCAATAACTTATGCATCTAATGGCCATGGTAGGAAGGAATGCATATCATATGCATTAAACAGACAACACAAGCATTAACAACTCTGTGAAAAGGGATATAAGTCTACTTACCCAAGAGAACTGAGCCTTTCGGAACTTGTTATTAACGCCAGCTAGATGTGAATCCAGAGGAGTCAGCTTCAACAATCTTGGAGCTGCAATCCTATTACCCATACGACCATTAAAACCAGTCTTTGTCTTACCATCCTTGTCTGTGAAAAGAGAGCAGATAAGGATCAAATAAGTATCTGTGGTGCCCAATATCCACTTCCCGTCAAAGGTAACATCAACATGAGTAATAGGTGATCCCAGGCCAGGAAAAGCTGTTTTTGCCTGCCTCATAGAATTGGTTGAATACAATCGAATCTTCCCGTCAAGAGACCCAACGACAATTGATCCATCACCAGTGCTAGCAAAGCACTGAAAGTTAGTCCCTCTTGAAAACTGATGCCCTTGGGTCCAATTTAAGACAGGAGTATTAGCTGAAGCAAGATTTTGAACGATCCCATGCCGGTCACGCATATCCCACCTGCAAAGCCTATTGTCATCCAACCCCAAAAATGTCGATCCTGACGGATCCAATTGTGCTGCCTTGCTATCATTTGCAATATCCCTCATGGTAATATCAGTTCCATCCTTTTCGAACTTCCACTCAGTAATAATCTTCCCAGTCTCAATATCAAGCTGATGCAAACCAGTAGAATGCAATTTCCCTTCATTCATCGGACTCATAAGCAACATATTGGTCTCAGCACGCATAAGAAGCGCCTTTTTAGGGGTCGAATGCACCAAGTTCGAACCACTCCTATGATTCCCACTTCCAAAATTGACATAAACACCTTTCCCTTGAATCCCATGGCTAAGATTCTTAACAACCTGAATCCCTGAATCACCTACCAAGAAACTATTATCCAACGCACCCAATGCCAAGCTTTGTATTCCTCCATTGGAAGCCTCCTCAAATTCCTCTCTCAAATCTTGATTTCCATTAGCAGGAGTCGCAGATCCAGGGCTTTTCAAGAAATCATCCTCGGCATCTTCCCACATAGAATCATCTGCCTTTTCCGGGTTCGCCCACCCAACAAAATCTTTCCCATAAACCTTAACCTTGTTTGCTTCATTCGACTCATACCCAAAAGTATTCTCAAACAAACAATCCTGGTACTTGCTATTAAAAAGTTTATAATCCTCGTCGCTAAAAAACTTCATAGCCCATACACCTTCAGCAACAAAATCAACGCGGCGCTGTTCCTTAAGTGTCTTTAATTGCATCTCAACAGCGATTTTCGCTCTAATTTTAGTACTAACCCTCAAAACCCACCAAGCAGCTTCTTCAGATTCTGACTCCTCCTCCTCGTCCTCCTCCTCGTCTTCATTTTGACCATTAATTTTTGAGGTCTTGATGAAAGCATATGAAGTCAACTTCTCTGAAGTAACCCATTTGGCTTTTGGGGTGTTACCGCCGATATGAAGGTAAAGTTTGACCCCATTTTTAAAATTAGGGTTAGGGCTTTGCTGGGTTTGGGTTGTTGTTGATGGGTATTTGAGTTTTAAGGCTTTAAGCTTGGATTCAACTTCATCAAAAGAAGATGGGGTTTTGGGTCTGCTTCTTCCGGAGGAGGAGGATTTTTCTGGGGTTTCATTGCTGACATCTTGGTAGCTTTCTTCTTCTTCTTCATGTTGGGACTCTGTGTCCGAGTCTGAGAGCTCTAGATCTTCACGGCTTTGAGAACCCCCCATTCTTGCTGCAATTTTTTTCCTCTTCTTTTTTTCCCGAAACAGAGAGAAAGGAGTGTTTTTTTTCTTTTTTTTTGAAATAGTGGGATTGTTTAAATGAAGAGCGCCAAACTCAAAATTTGAAACTGTACCACTTTTAGCCTTATTTTTTTTTAGTAAATGATAGTTGTATCAAGAATTCAAGATAGAATACATGCACGTTGTATTCATTTTTTTATATCTATAATAATAATAATAATATTTTTGTGTTGTTTAATCTAGAATACATGATGATCTAAGCATGATTTAGAGTCCGAGTTTGAGCTGTCAAATTAATTTACAAGTCATTGAATTAATTTAATATTTATTTTAAAAAAAAACAATATTATTTAAGTTTTTTAAAATTAACCGGATTAAATTTGACTCAAGTTTACCAAATATGCTTGTCAAGTCAAATAAATTTAACCGGCAAGTCAATGCACAAAACAGCTCGGGTCATTGCATCAGCTCGGGTCATTGCTGAGCCGGTTAAGTTTAATAAATGGTTGAATCAATGAAGAAGACGATGCCACGCGTCAGATTTACGTGGACATATTCGAGTCGTTTTGGATCTGGACCCTGTACTGACCAATTATGGGTCATGGGTGCGCTTAACAGTTAACACCCACCCAGAAAACATAAAAAGACCCAGCTGAGTTTTTACAGAGTTTAGAACTGAAGCAATTGTCGTCGGTACGAGTCTGGATCCATTTCTTGTGGTGAATTTACTTCAATTTGACTGACTCCTGAAGTGCCATCCCCGCCAATATCTCTCATTATTTCCCTCATCTTTGCAGCATCACTCCACCTATCTGTGGCTGCATAGAGATTTGACATCATCACATAGAGCCCACAATTTTTGTAATCCAATAAATATAACTTCTTGGCCAAACATTCTCCAAGCTTGACCTCTTGATGGATGCAGCAAGCATTGAGCAAAGCACCCCAAACTGCAGAATCAGGCTCGGATTCCATTTTCTTGATGAATAATACTGCTTCCTCAAATAAACCTGCGCGGCCTAGGAGACCAACCATGCAGGCGCAGTGTTGCAAATTTGGTACCATGCCAAATTCTTCTGTCATGATCCGGAAGTGCCTTTTCCCTTCATGAAGAAGTCCGCCGTGGGAACAAGCAGCTAAAAGCCCCAAGAAAGTTATTCTATCAGGCTCTACCTCTAGTTCTCGCATTTTATTGTAACAATTTAGAGCTTTATGTTCCAAGCCATACCAACTATAGCCTGAAATCATAGTGTTCCATGTAGCTAGACACGGATCTTTGATGCTGTTGAATACCCTTTCTGCATGCACAATGCTTCCACACTTGGTATACATGTCTATGAGAGACGTTCCAACAAAGTCCTCCACTTTTAGATTGTTTCTAAGAATGTAGTTGTGAAGTTTCTCCCCTAATTGTAAGTATCCGAGTTGGGAACAGCCAGTCAGTAAACTTGCAACAGTAATAGCATCAGGACTAAGTCCAAACATCTTCATTTGACAGAAAAACTCCATGGCGTCACTTGCCCTTCCAGCCTGCACACAGCCAGATATAACCGAGTTCCAACTTATTAATGGTTTTTCACGCATTTCATTAAACAAAGAGAATGCACCTTCTATGTCATTGAACTTGAAGTACATACTTATTAGCCCATTTGAAACCAGATTAAGGGTATCCAAACCATTCTTTAATGCATAGCCATGGAAAGCTACTCCGATACTCATATAAGCAGGGTCAGGGATACCATGTAGGATGTTAACCATGGCAACTGAATCCAGTTTCATGTCCATCTGCTGCATTCTAGAAAAACATTCCACCACCAAATCCATGTTTTCTTTTTCAGCATAGCTTGAAATAATTGCAGTTAATGGCACCAAGTTTTTCTGTGGAAAAGACCAGTAAAGCAGTTCTGCTGATTCAGTACCCCCACACTTCGCGTATATACAAACTAGTGAAGTAACTACTGAGCCATTAGTGATAAGTCCAGTTTTGATGGCATAACAATGGATTAGTTCAGGACTGATATTTTCTGGTAAAAGACTCATAATAGTAACTGGATTGATCTCCACCTTTTTCTCTACCATCTGTTTAAACACAATCATTGACTCGTTAAAGAAACCATTTCCGGCGTAAGCACCAATCATGGTATTCCAAGAAACAACACTTTTGTCCTCTAATTCCTCAAACAAAAGCTCAGCCGCTTCCAAGTCCCCAAATTTAGCATACATGTACGTAAGTGCGTTTTTCACTTGAGAATCCAGATCAATACCAGTCTTGATACCAAACCCATGAATAGACCTCCCTTGAAACACAAACTCACGCCGTCCACAGGACGGAACCAATCCAACCAAAGTAGTTTGAAGAGGAGAAAAACTCTCTCTAAGCATTTGAACGAAAATCTCCAAAGCATCAACATCATACCCATTTCGCGAGTACCCACAAATCAACGCATTCCAAGCAACAACATCTCTTTCAGGCATATAGTCAAACAGGTTGCGTGCAGAATGTACACATCCCAATTTCATGTAAAAATCAAGAAGAGCAGTACTAACATAGACAATCTGGTCAAACCCAGATTTTAGCAAGGGGGTATGAATCTGATTGGCTTCTAGTTTTTCACCTAGTGGAATTGAAGTGAAGGACTTAAGAAGTAAAGAGAAAGTAAGATCATTTGGTTTCAGATTGCATTGTAACAAGTGACGAAACAGAAGTAATGCTGATTTTGGGCTCTGAGTTTCAATGTGAGATTTGAGTAAAGAGTGAAAGAATGAGAGATTGGGCTTTGGAGAGGATAGACATACATGAGAGACCAAGTTCATGCTTTGTCTTAGGATCGCCCTTTTTGGCGCGAGTTTGGCCGTTGGCACGGAAGATTTTCTCTGATCTGTCTTAGCAGAGATCTCTGAGCCTCCTATAACGACATCGTTTAAGCTACAGTATCAAGCGGATCCATGATTATATTTACTAACATATATTTTTTAAGAAACTATATTATTGATTATTATATTTTTATTACAATAATAATAATAATAATATAGAATTTATGTACCTGCCTCTAATTAAAAGAATAAAATAACATTGGAGAAATTACTAAAATCTAAAAATATGATAATCTTGTTTTCCATTATTTTAATATTTACTGACCATATAAAAATTTAAATAATATAAAATAAGTTTTTAAAATCACCACTAGCGTGTATAATGTATTATTATCAGATTATTTTACTTATAAAAACTCTAAAAATGCTTTTAAAAAAACTCCAAAATATTATATAAAATCAAAAACTATTTAAATTAATATTAAAAATTCTTTCAAAATAATATATCCTGATTTCATGGAAAAGGTCTTTAAACAAAATTTAAGTTAAAATTTAGTTTTTATATATAAAATGGGACTAGATTTAAACCTAGATAAAAAGAGATACTAGTATTTTCCCCCAATTTAATGAAATCAACTAAAATTAAGACCAGCAAATTAAAGATTATCAAGGAGCAAAAGTAAGCTAAAAAATTCCTTAGTAACTAGAAAACATGGAGGAGGCAAGAAAGAGATAAAGGGTGTTTGGAAAGCATTTTAAACGTTTTCTCCATTAAAAAATTATTTTTTTGATTTTTTTGTTTTAAATAAAAAAAATAATGTTTTTAAATTATTTTAATGTATTGATATTAAAAATAATTTTTTTAAAAATAAAAAAATATTATTTTAATATATATTATTTTAAAAAGTAACCAGTCTTACAAGACTCGGCTCGACTAGCTAATTCCCAGGATTTGCGGTCTGAATTGGGTTTTAGAAAGACACGTGTTGTGTTTTAAGAAAAAAATTTAAAAACTATTATTTTTATTTTAAATTTATTTTTTTATATTTTTAGATTAGTTTAATATACTATATCAAAAATAATTTTTTAAAAATAAAAATAGTTATTTTAATATATTTTTAATAAAAAAAAACACATTAAAAAGCATTGTAAACAACACTCCCAGGTTAAACTGGCTGCAGAAAATCCCAGATATAAACCCTACGATTCACTCTGTTAGAAGGAGCTCCCGTTGCTGCTTGCTTGCCCTTTCCTCCTAATCTACCTTTGTTGCCCTCTATGAAGTGAATGAAGTAACCCATGAGTATGGGGCACGAACGCCAGGAAGTGGCCCTAGCGTTAGGGGTCAAAGAAAGAGCACTAGTTGCCATGGAAAAGACTCCCTTTTCACCTGGTCTAATTGAATGGCTCATGAATTAATCTGAAACCCGAGTGACTCGGCATAACCCGGATGTGACCCGGCTAAAAATTGTAGAGAGATCTCAACAGTTTTTTCAGCCCAAGTTATGATTACAAGAACCCAAAAAAGCTGTGCGTTTCTTTCCTGGGAATTGGATTTACAGATAGAATAAGCATGAATCATTCTATATCACTGATAAAGTGGACAATCTTTCACCATTTTTCACAGAGAAAAAAGAAAAGAAAAGGCTTTTTCTTTGGCAGGTCAGAAGGGAGGAGGAGGAAGCAGCTATGGTGAAAGATAGAATGGGACTTGCAGAGATTGGATTGGCAGGGAATTGAAGGTGAAACACAGGGAGAGAGAGGACGAGGTTGGAAATAGGAAACTGAACGTGTAAAATAAGACACAGAGGTGGAGACGCACGATAGATTTTTCATAGGTTGACCAAGGTCAACCAGTATAACTTAAGATTTGGTTTCTTGACGGGGTCAACTTTCACATTAAGATTTAATACCTATAATTTTAACGCGCTTGCTTGTAAACATTGCGTCCTTCATCAAGTGCTTGGCCGTGGCACTGTGAGGGTCTGCTGAAGAACATCAACAACCATGCATGTATATTTCCGTAATTCTTCACTGGTTTTAGGTCTTATTATGTGTAATTTTGGAATTACAGACCCTGTTTCAGAATTAACCTTTTGCCTTTGGTTGCTGGAATTTGATGTGAAAGGATTTAGAAGATCAATGCATGTGATTAGGGCAAAATATCTTATCAGTACAAATTATTGGTAGCTAAGCTCGTCCTTGTTCTTCTGCCTGCGATTTGATGGATTAAACACAACATAAATGCTAAAGCATTGCAAGCACACCAATTTACTACCCCTGCCTTTTAAGATAATGCAAAAATAATTTTTTGCTGTTCACAACAAGCTTCGTGAATTATTCTTGAACGCAGTTCATACATATATAGCTAAGGTATCCTGGTATTCAGTTTTTTACCCACACACAGTAATCTTTTCCAGATGTAGCAACCTGGAAGTTTGAGGGGATAAGGTTTCCCAGATCGGTTTTGGGTCCAATCTTCATGATTATGTTATCATTAATTGCTGCCACATAAAGATCAGCATCAGCAGCTAAAATATTCACAGTGCTGGTAGAGCCAATCCTATAATCTTTCCTAATTGTTGCCAATTTTCCAATTTCTTCTTTCAGGCCCCAGTCAAAGAAGTGATCATAAAACTGCAAAACATAGAAAAAGCTTCTGCAGTTAGCAATAATATGAGACTTTTCTAGTATATCAAGCAGCTAAAAGAGAGAAGGGTGTAAGAACTAGAAAAAAAATGGAGCTGAAGTTACAATGGACGGGGTCCCTGGATGGGTGAGAATGTAGGCATATCCCTGCATGACTTTATCGGATGGAAATGGCCAGATCTGTTGAGTAGACCCGGTGTCATGATTGTCTATGAAAGTCACAGCATTTTGTGGCAACAGGCCGATCAATCCTGGTGGCTTTCCGTTTGAGTCCTTCAACCTCCATAACTCTCCTTGCACGGCAGCCTGAAGTATCCCTTTAGATGTGAAATCAAATGCTGTGACAGCACCACCAGCTGCTTGAATCCAATCTCTTATGCTGCCACGGTGCGCATCCTGGCTGTGGTCAGGCTTTCCATCCTGTCCATAAGCAAGAGAGTCCCATTTTTCACCAACTGCAAAATCTGGTGAAGTATTTTCCATGTAAATTTTGGTAATACTAGGAGCATAACCCTTAACAAAGTCGAATCGCCACCCATCAAATCCTATTTCAGACTTTAACCAGTTCATCCAATCTGATAATTCTCTCTGAACTCTTGGATTGAGGTGGTCAATATCAGGGGCAGGCTCAAAGTCATCTCCTGAATCGGGATTTCCTTTGCCATCAGAATAGGTAGTGTCATCGCTACAAATGAAGGATGGGCCCCAGTCAAGGCGATCATCAGGAGTTCCACCTTCAAAAATGGACCATATTCCTCTCTCATCTTGCTTCTCAGCAGTTCTATGGTTTATGACAATGTCAGCTATGCATTTAATTCCCTTCTGATTGAAATCCCCAATTAGTGATTTCAATTCATCCTGTGATCCATATCTTGATGCGCTCAGATCATAAAGCCTGCCTGGCATATATCCTAGAAGAAGTTTAAATAAAGTGCATGTTAGGAGTTTTTGTCTCCTGAAAAGGAATTCAATGACCAAAACAAGAAATCCAAATTGTCACTCTCTCAAGTTTTCTTGTTTCTTAGCACGCTCAAATGTTCTTCATTATTGTTCATGCCTCTTCAAATTAAATGCAACAACTAAATTTCTCTCGTCATCAAATATTACTGTTCAAGCTATATATATATATATATATAAACTACCTTGTGGAGCAGCAGACTGAGAGGATGGAGGAAGCCAGACGTGAGTAATTCCAGCATTAGCCAAGTCAGGAACCGAGTTTCTTAGTGAGTTGTACCATCCCCCTGCCTTGTTACATGACTCCCAATTGAAACCCTATCAAATAATCATCAAACTCATTAACAATGAATTTCACGTATACAAAATCATTTTGGTTTTGAGAGGGATATGTTTGGCATGGCTCATGCCTTACCTGAAATAGTAAATTAGAAGAGGTGAGCGAAGGGAAAGCTGAGAGAAAGAGAGAGAAGAAGCAGAAAGTACTGAGAAAGCCCATTCTCTTTGTTTTGCTCCTGGGAGGTAAATTCTGATGCCTTCTTATAGGCCTCAGTGGCGTGCAAGGTTTGTCGAACCCACAACGTAAGTCGTCCGTCATGACTCCAAAAAGTCGTGCTTTATTAGTTAAAATTCGCATATCCATTTTAACTTCTTCACACTTTATCTCGTTGGTTCTACCTCGTCGTCAACAGTTGAATGTCTGTGTTGAGAACTACGATATCGCTTTTCATAACCATGATATTCAAATTGATGTCTCGGTTCATAGCCTCATAAACTGGCCGCCTGGTATACTATTCTTTAGAGGATATATTCAAATTGATGTCTAGGTTCATAGCCTCATAAACTGGCCGCCTGGTATACTATTCTTTAGAGGATATATTCAAATTGAGTTCCCTGGCATATCATATTGGTTGATTCTATCCAATAATGTTAAAAAATATTACAGTAATTAAAAATAAGTTTAAAACCAGTAAAAAATACCTTTCCTGGTTCTATAGTTTCTTCCGTTGAATCATCCACGCCCCTTAAACGTAGCCAAAACGCTTGACTTTCTAGCAGAAACCAAAGGAAAAAGGTTAAGCTTTCACATTTGCTGACCTTTCACATTATGAATCATGACCATAGCTGGTTTAGATATTGTTTGGAGTTGCGAGATGGAAAGAAGGAAGGAAAGGAGAAGAAATGTGAGGAAGAATGGCGAACAAGGCAATCCAAGCAAACCACAAATGAGACCCCAGATTTGGTGAAGAGCAAGACTGTGCGTGCGTGCGTACACGACGACTTAAATTCAGTGTGTTGATAAACTCGGCCTCACTCATGAATCAATTCAAGGTTCTGAGTCACTAATTGGTCGGACCAATTTAAAACGACTTCATTCTATTATTCTTTTTTAAAAAATAATTAGAAGTTCAAACTTCAAACTAGTTTTTGACTAAATTGATCTATCAAGTTACTTTTTATCTGGTTCAGATATTGTTTGGAGTTACAATTTAACTATATATTTTTTTTTTAAAAAAATAAGATTTTTAGCTTCAAATCAATATTTTTTTAGTTGTTTTAATGTATAATAAAAAATATATAATATTTAAATATATTTTACAGAAAAATTTTTTTAAAAAAAATTAAAAATATATTTAATATCATCATATAATAATGATTTAAAAACAATAACAAAATCATTTTGAAAAAATCATTTTTTTTTATAAAAAAAAAACACTTTTGAGTGTTAGGGTCATTTAAGATGGTAAATGAGATTGTTTTTTATTTAAAAATATATTTTTTATTTAAAAAAAACTGACTTGTTGATATCAAAATAATATAAAAATAAAATAATTTAAAATAAAATAAAATAAAAAAGTAACGGGGCCCTATAAGCCTTCTTGTGATCCGCCCCGCATATTCCGAATTAGTTCACCTAGCGGAGTGATTTTCTTCTTCTGATATGCAGCGTAGAATCAACCGGTTACGAGACACCAACAGTGTGGCAGCCACAGACTCGAGTAATAGATGCTTTCAGATAGCAGAAATGGAGCACCCACAAGATTTTCAAATCAAGGATCGCACAATCTAATGATTTTTAGTCCAAGAAACAAGAACATGTAAATTGATAATCAGAGAGGATTGTGGAGCTTTATAATTATAAAGATTGTTCTAGCAGCTTCCAATCTGGTCCCGTGTTAAACAAACAAACAAACAATTTATGAATTCATCAACAATATCAGACGTTGACGGACAGCTTTCAACCGGTTGCAGTCTCCGGCCCGGTAGTAGCTCACAGCTTAGGACGCTTGGGGAAGATGTCAGGAGTGAATTTCTGCGCAGCACTCAAACTACCCTTGATCTTCAACGCACCCCTGCAAGCATCAAATGAATCAATTGGAGTAATTTTTATTTTTTTTCGAGGAAACCCCACCCCTATAAAGGATATTTTATGGGCCCAAGTGAACGAGTAAAACCCCGGTTGTCCTAGGTTTTTACAAAAAATACACGTCCTGACTCGAACTCGAGATCTGCTATACAGATCTCAAACTTTTGTCATTGCGCCACCTTGGTACGAATAAGTTGAAGTGCACAAATGAAGAACAAGCAACGAATTTAATTCGGGCAGTGATTGAATTGAACAGCTAAATTGAATTCCAACCTCATAAAAGCAATCTGGGGACTCAACTTTCCATCAGCAAGCTTCACAAAATCCTCATCCTTTAGGGTAAATGTGGTATCAGGCTTCCCTCCTTCGTATGGCCCTAAATTTCAAAACAATCAACTAAACTTGTTTAACAAAAGGAACATGCATGCGTTTAAGTAAGCATGGGAGAGAACAGTGCTAGTATCTAATGCGTTTTCTGATTGATCTCGCCCAAAAACAAACAAGAAAGTCAAGATCTTGAAGCTCCAACAAAGTGAAAACCTCATGATCTCCTAGAAATCTAAAATGCTTCCATCACAATCACCCCTGGTTGCAATAAGAGGGACTAACGCAAATGGGGTTTTGGTACTACCGTACATGTCTGTTATCCCGCGTGCATGTAAACGCCTGACACCCGTTTATAAAAAAAAAAAAAGGGACTAACCATTATCCAAATTTTTAAAAAAAATCCTGTCTTTTTTATCTGTTTCTCAGGTTTCTCACGCCATGTAACAAGAAACAGGGCCAAACACAAAAGATTTGTTTGGAATCTCCTAAAAATATCTGATGGGCCCGATTTATTTTACTTGCAAGATGTAAGATTCTGATGGTTGCAAGCTTAACCTCTAATCATATCCATGATTCTCTATCTTTCTATCCCTGTACATAAACATATAATAATGGGAAACACCAAGATTCCAATCTGAGAGCAGAACAAAAGTAAACATGATGAAAAAGCTTTTACCTTTGATAACCTCGCCCTTTTTGAGATCAATAGTATAACTCACCTCATCCTTCCCAATTTTCTGCAATTCAAACCCATAAAAAGATAATCTAAACATGCGTCAACAATCATAGAAGAAGAAGGGGCGGGGGACGGGTTACCTCGGGGGCGAGATTGAATTGATAGACAAGGTTAACCTTGTTTTTGACAGCAATACCCTCGTCTGTCTGAAGGAAGCGCTTCAAAAGCTCAAAAATAAAGTCTGACTTGAGCTGGACAGTAGCCATTGCTGAAATGCTTTGTTGCTTGCTGCTGTTGCTTTGATGGATTGGTAAATATAAGGAAGAAAGATAGTCTTGTTAGGACGAATTGAATGGGTAGGAGAGGGTTGAGCTTATTAATTTAGTTCGATGGAGGTGGTTGACGATATTTATAGGCACAGTAATGAGGAGAGGGTAGGGGTTGCATGCCTATGGGAGATTAGATGACGATGGCGCCGCATCCAGCACTCTGTTTTTTGTTTTTTATTTATTTTTATTTTGCTGTGACGTTTTTTCTTTACTCCATTTTTGGAACCCCTCTCTTTACTTTGACAATGACGTCTTTTGTGTCTTCCTCGGTTTAGAAACTGGTTTGAAAAATCTAAATTTTTAAGGTTGTTGGATTAATTTATTGGTTATTATCTGTATTCAGATCAATATTTTATAATTATTAAAAATGATTGTTTTTTTTTTTAATGTTGAAGCAATTAAATTTAAAATGAATTTAATTAAACCAATCAAGTAATTAAAAACTTAGCTAAATCAATAAAGTTTCACCAACTCAGTTTCTCTTTTAGTTTAATTTAAAATTATTTGATATTGATACAGTTAGTTTTAGACCGTATTTAATTAAATTGGTAAAAAAAACTAGTCAAATCAATAAAAATTCAACAACTCAATATTTTTTTTTAGTTTAATTTAAAATTTTGTCAACTTTAAATTGTGGATTTAATCTGACATATCTATATGCTCGTTTTCAATTAAGTTCTAAGCTTGTAAGGCAATAGGCAACCTTGTCGTTTTGATATTGTCCATGGACTCCATCACTCTTGATGTTGATGTCGTTTTATTGTATAATACACACATACTATTTTTTAAAAAATAATATAAAAATTGATGGGAAAAAATCCTATCGGTAAATACATAACATTTGGAATATAAAATTTGTAATCATAAAATTTAATTGATAATAATTGTATAAATTAGTAACTAGATTTTGATCTATCCTTCTAATTATTACCAGCATAAAACTTAACGAAACAATGACTAAAAGCCTATTTATTTTTATATTTTAAGCAACAATCAGCACTACCTTAAGTTATAGATTTTATGCACAAGAGCCCGTTTTTAATTGCAACGGTCCATTAATGGTCCTTTAATTTTTGTAACCATACACACTTTATGACACCTGCCTAATTGGTTTGAAAACCCTACACTTAGCATTAATTTGTCTGTACTCTCCTAAGATTATTATGTGCACACAAATTGATTAGATAACTGTTTTTGTTTTGTGGTGGATAAATGTACGACACTACAAAATATTATGAAAAATTAAATGTTATTGGTGGACCATGATTTATTAGGAATTATCATTAGTTGGGCTTCGTGACTCCTTGTCTTCTTAACTCTTTGGTTTTGTGGCTATGTAGTTTTGTGACTCTTTAACTCATTTTCTTTGGCTGTTTGGGTGTGATTTTGTGACCAAAACCAACCCTTATGGCTTGTTATCTTATCAACCCTATGCATTGTAGGCTTGTTACCCTATTAGGATCAACACTCGTATGCTTGACACATTAATCGGGCCTAAATATCATGAGACTAATATCTTATTAGGCTAAACCCTTTTAAGGGTCTTATGTTTTGCCATATCTGGTGTCACGATGATGTTTTTTTTCATGCTTTGCGCCTTGTTGCTCCTTTTTGAGAGGGAGATTACCCCAGTACACCCTATCTAAAATAAAATATATTGTTGTTTGATTGTTTTTTCTAAGCTATTTTTTTTATTTGTTATTTTTTCCTAAAACTCGAGGTAAATCTTTCTTCGTGAGAGAGTCCCGACCTCGTTACGAGTTGAAAGACTAACCAAATTTTTTTTTTACACTATATTTTAAAAACCTCATTTTTGACTATTTAAGATTGTACTTTACAATGTAATTTTATACTGCGATAGCTAAAACAAAATAATTGTTAAATTATTTTGATATTTTAGCCAAATTTCAATGAATAATTATAAATTAGTTACGATATTCAATTTTCATTTCAAACACATGAGAAAAATGCAACATATATTTTTCACAAAAAATATGCTTGAAAAAACCTTGGAATTCGGTCATTTGCATGAAAACAAACATATTTTTTGTTTATATTTTTTAAAAATATTTTAATGCAGATTTTGTATTTTTTTCTATGTTGGC
This sequence comes from Salix arbutifolia, assembly GCA_025169955.1. Classification (NCBI taxonomy): domain Eukaryota; kingdom Viridiplantae; phylum Streptophyta; class Magnoliopsida; order Malpighiales; family Salicaceae; genus Salix; species Salix arbutifolia. Next base: position 2,681,360 of record CM045915.1, on the reverse strand, counting down.
TAGTCTGTCAGCATCTTTTTTGCTTTTTAGGGCTGGGCCAAACGGCCCACCCCTGTTTGGGCTAGGCTTCCCGGCCCTGTTGAGATATCACAAGAAAAAAAAAAGCAAATATATTGTCAATGAGAACTTAAGAGGGCCAAGTTATGAAAAAAATATATAAAAAGACAGACTCAGAGTTTATAACTAAAATGAAAATATAGAATTTAAAATAAAAAAAAACTCTCTTTTAAATATCCAGTGGAATACCACGAGACTATTTAGACATAAGAAGATGGTGTATTGATCATACTATTTCGTTATTGCACATAAAAATATATTTATAAAACAATAATTTTTTAAATTATATCTTATAATAGATAGTTTTCACTTGCATTATTGATTGAAAAAACAATTCTTAATACAAGCTCATGAGTCCCTCGTGCATTAATGAGTATACACAAAGAAAAAATTAAAAATTGTAAAATCAATATAATTATAATTCTAAATAATTATATTATTTTTTATGATTTTGCACGATAATTTGACTCATAAAATTATATTCGCAATTTTAAAAATCATGGCTGCAGGCCTGTTGAGCTCGTTACTCTTATTGTAATGGCCCAGGCTAATTTAGCTGGACTTTAAACACTGGCCCATCAGAGAGGAATGTGAACAGAAAAAAAGGAAAACAGATCGAGCTTGGAATTTTGGAGAGCTGGACGGGAAAAAAAGAAATGGATATGGTGTCTCGTGTCATCTTCTCATTCGAGGTTTTGAAGCTGAACAGGATATGGCAAAAGCGCGAGCATTTCTTCTCCAGTTGCAACAGGTAGTAACCTCTCAAACATAATCTATAACATCTGACGTTTTATTGTCTTCACTTTAAGCATTTCATGGCAATCAAATTTACTCAGTATGTCTGAATTCTCTACTTTGTCGATCGACGTTGGAAAGATAATACCCACTTGAATTTAATTGTTTCCCTATCAATTGTTTTGTTACAGTGTCATGTAATGCTGGAAAAAACTGAAAATTTGAGAATTGTAGAGACTGCATAGAGATTTTTTTGTAAAGCTTAAACATGATATATGTGGGGAATTGTTTTTTTTCTTCACTTTTGGTGGTTAGAAGAGAATTTGAAATATTTTTTTGTATAATCTTAGGAAAATGAATATATTTTTAGGACCACCTTTTATGACATCCTTTGGAATATCATTTGTTTTTTAATCTCAGATATTTCCAATGAAGTAGTAATTCTGATATTTCTTGTTTTGTATAGTGAGGCATTGAATGCCACTCAGTTGATGGGACGAGATGAAGAGTGAGGAATTCTTGGATGATGAATATATCAGTTGATAGATACATTGTTGTTGATAAGCCAAAAGTTTAGCTTGTAAAATTCTTGTTTTTTAATCAGCATATAGATTGCGATTTCAGAGACTCGCTGAATGTTGTCATGCAAAAACAGAACTTTCTATATTCCAAGGCCTCTTTGGGTTCTGGAAGGAACCCAGACAGACAACCTAATTGTAGAATTCCTGATGTAGCTCCAAGCATGCTTCCCTGTAGAGGTAATGAGAAATCATGTATTATGAAGGCAAAATTCCCCTCTATCACTAAATATGCAGGCTTGAATTTTCCAAAAAACAATGATGCTTGGCGGCCTGGGAGAATCAAAGCTGTGGCTGATGAAAATCTAGGTGAATTATCCGATGAAGATGATGATCTCTGTCCTGTGGATTGTGTTAGAGAATTCAAGACTGATGAGGAATTCCTTAGAATTCTTGAGAAGGGCAAAGAAACTGATTCTTTAGTGGTGGTAGATTTTTATCGCACTTCTTGTGGAAGCTGCAAGTATATAGAGCAGGGGTTTGCAAAATTGTGCAAGGGTTCTGGTGATCAAGACGCTGCAGTAACCTTCTTAAAGCATAATGTGAGCATTTCTGTAACCCTAATTTTTCCAGATTGCACAACTCGTATATAATCTCTAAGCATTGTTCAAGGACCATGTTCAAAAAGCACATAAATGTTTATTAACAAAAATCAGCGGACAATTTAAGAAAATCATTTGAATAAGAGGATATTAATCTGAAGGTAGCTCAATTTAAAAGGATGTTTTTTCTAGCAATGCACCTACTTGTCAGTGTTGGACTTTCCTAGCCAGGTTTTGGCCTATTTTGATCGCATGTTCTTCAGTTTGAGCATGACTTTATTCTGCAATTAGCCAAGAAATTAAGCTTTTATATTCTGGTTTCAAATGATTGTGAGTTTCCGACCATGCTATTTAATGCAGGTAATTGATGAGTACGATGAACAATCTGAGGTTGCTGAACGACTTAGAATCAAGGTATCTGTCTATATTATGCTCTTGTCTTTTCACTGTGAGGACTCAGGCCAGGAAAAACACGTTTTGTGCATAGCTAAATTGAGAAGAACAAAAGAGGGGACGATTCTTTAACAGAGTTCCATACCTGCCTATCCTGTAATTCTGGCCCTCGCATTCTTACGATCGCACTATGCATCCTACTGATTATTTTTTTCCCCATCTGATATTTATATTGATATGAGTGAACCTGAATTGATGCAGACTGTTCCTCTCTTCCACTTCTATAAAAATGGAGTGCTGGTGGAATCGTTCCCTACAAGGGACAAAGAAAGGATTCTTGGAGCAATTCTGAAATACACTTCACCAGCAGCTCAAGAAACCTGAGTTAAATATGGTTCTGTCCAATCTCAATCTCCTCAACTAAAACAATGTAATACTTTATGTGGAGACAGATTTGATTAAGTGACATATTTATCTGCAATAAAATACAGGGTGTGTTTCATTTGAAATATATAGCTAAAAACATTGAGGTCGCTAGATGTTCTTTAAGCAGCTTGTGAGCCACTTTCCGATGGAATCATGCCAGCTTCTCCCACACTGTTTGAAGTTCCACGACACCTATTCCATGTAGAGCGGTGCGTGCGGTGTTTTGAATGATAGTTTGTCGCTGACCGCCCCTTCCATTTCTTTTCTTCTCCTCCCTCTCCTCCCATTTAATTTCATCTTGGCCACGAAAAAAATCAACTTTCTTTTCATATTTTATGACATTCTGTATCTGTCCGTTAATATCTTGATTTTTGAGTTTGATTCTTAGCTTTTTTATTCAATCTCATCCATGGATCCATGATCTTGATTTTTATTTTTGATTTGGATTCTTTTGTGAATTTAGTTTCTCTTTTCAATTTTACCATTCAATTCAAAGTTTTATGATATTTAATATTAGACCCTCAATGTTTTGATTTAAAATCTTTATTTTTCTCCCTTTCATCAATTTTAATTTGTTTTTAATTTCATCATAGAATCTGTAATCTTGTTTTTTTAATTTAAATTCTTTTGTAAATTTGATTTATCTTTTCAATTTAACATTTTAACTCAAAGTTTTATGATATTTTTTTCTCTAAAATAATACCGTTTTAGAATAAAATTGGATATACTCACTAACCTACAAGTTAAATATAGTTGACCCATAAGTTAACCTCGCCAACCTACAACCTGGGCCAATATGGTTAGTGTTTGTTTGAGAGTATATTTGATTTTGTTTTTAAAAATATTTTTCATTTAAAAATACATCAAAATAATATTTTTTTTATTTTTTAAAAATTATTTTTGATATCAGCATATCAAAATAATATAAAAATATCATTTTTTTTAAATTTAAAATAAAAAATATTTTTTAAAAAAACCACTATTCATTCGCAATCCCAAACATCCCTTAAACGGTTAAACCAACATGAGAAAAGCTACTACGAGGACAGGTTACCTGTCGTTCATGAATATCATGACATTCGCTTTCGATGTCTTCTTTCTGCACAATGATCTGTCCGGCCTATGAACGAACAACATGTCGTTTATTCCTCTTCCCGGGATTCCCCAATCCTATATCGTGAAACGGTGAAGATGAGTTCTGGGTGGCCCCGCGGAGATTGTCCACGGCGAGCCCTCCTGAGGGCCGGCTCAGGTCCTTGAAAGAAAAACTAAAATACAGGAAGTGGGTCAGCATTGTTATATTGGCTGGTGCAGAGAAACAAGGTGCTATTACTATCTACCGTACAAATCATTGATGAAATATGAAAAAACCTGTGCAAAAATTCTTCTCCGACATCACCTGTCCTTCTCATATATCTTCAAATCTCGAGCCACTTGGAAAAATACAATGGCGTTAGGGCTATCAAGCTGCAGTAGCCACAGTTCAGTAGGGTCCATGACCATAATCCAGGTAAAAGATTTGGAGTTAGCCAAAATCTGTGCCCTTTAAGAGGTGCCTTCCAGCCATTGAAGCCATCTTTTGAAACAAGGCCAATCACCGGGCAACAATTGGCTACCGTGCAGCCTCTTTCAGAGACGGCCCCTAGGGGGCAAATCCGTGACCACGCTTCTAATACAGACACGTGGCCATGTAAAAAATGTGATGTTACTCAACTCATGTCTGGGCTACGTTCCCACCGTGTAGAGTTTTTTAATTGTATTTTAAAAGTATTTTTTAAAAACAAAATATTTTTTTAAATTAAATATTCTGGGTGTTTTAATATTATTTTGATGTGTTGATATTAAAAATAATTTTTAAAAAATAAAAATATTATTTTAATATATTTATAAATAAAAAACACTTTAAAAAATAACTTTAACCACACTCTCAAAGTAAGATAGCTCTTCCAATTATTATTTTTAAAATACATTTAAGAGAAATACATCTACTTTTTTTTTTAAATAAATTCTTGAGAAGTATGTATTTAATTACAACTATTATATGATAAACTCTTACATGTAATATAAATAAAAATATATTAATTTATGTTTTACAAAAATAAAATATAAAATCTAATCTTGTATAAGATACAATGTAAAAAAAAAAAAAAAGTTATTTGCTCATCAAATATGATCTTTTTTTCTATTGTTAGATAAAAAATAAAAAATGATTACAATACAAAAAGATTTCTCACATGGAAAGCATATATTTCAATATGCATAGCGAGTATATTCATGAATTAGATAAATAAAATAAAGTTTAAAAATAAGTTTGAATGTATTGAACAAATTTATTATAAAAAAATAACTATAATTCTTTATATAATACTTGCATCGCTGAGATTATAAAATAAACTAAATAAGATCAGGAAAACACTATAGATTATGTTTATTTTTACTGTGAATTGTAATAGTTATTTTTGTTTGGTTTGTTTTTTGGGTTTTGGGTCGGTTCGGTTTCAGTAAGGTTCGGGTCGTGTTTTGACTCACTTTTAAATTGCAGTGGTTGTTGCGTGATGTGTCCTACTTTTGTTTTTCTCTCTTTTGTTTTGGTTTCAGTTTGCTTCTCAAATTTTTAGGTTTTGTTTGCTATTGTTTTGTGTTTCTGCCCTGACTTACTCTTCAGAGGCTTGCTGTTGATGGGGTGAAGCAGCAAAAGATTAGTGGAGATTAGTGGTATTGTTAGAGACAGAGGTTAATCGCAGAGATTAGTGGCCTGAGAGAGCCCTCCCAGTTCCACTCTATTCTTGGAAAATCTACTTTCTCCCTTCTTAATCTTTTGTTGTCGGCAGGCCAGGCAATGCATTTCTTTATCTTCTTTGTGTTTTTGGCACTCGATTTTTTGGTGTAGTGGCCTTTTTTGTCGAGGAGGATATCAGCGACACACTGTGTCGACTGATTATTTGTTGTCGGGGAGGGACGTGGCTGGTATCTTCTAAAGGTTAAGGCCAAGAATACCTTCCGATTCGGTAGTATAATATTTTTCTTTTTAGTCTAGATTGGTTTAACTCTTATTTAAATAGTTTTGTAAGTTATTTTATAGCAAATTTCATAATTTTAGAACTTACAAAATATAAATTTCCTTACAATTTACAACTGATCTAGAGCTTAGAAGGCTTTAATTTCCCATTAATTGTACGATGTGTCAAAAAAACAAATCATTCTTCACGTAAAATCTAGGGAATTCGGATCGATACAGCATGCATTGCATGCTTGATCATTTAGAATCAAAACCTTTATGAAGATTATTATACATATCGTAGATTAGATAAAAAAAAAAATGGCTGAATCACAATGAGAGAATCATAAGAGATAGAAATTGAAAAGAAAAATAGGAATCTTCTCTTACAATCCCCAGATGAGCACTGGGAGAGGGTACGGCTTAGACCCTCCCGCTAATTTGGAGCAAAAATAAGAAATACTTGGCTAAAAAGGAATACAATACTATTTTTTTTTTTAAATAAGAAGCATTTTTGGAGACAAATAGCGTCTCAGCTTATGAAAAGAGCGTCTATCCTAGCTGGTAGATTCTTTCCAAAATCTTGCTGGGAGTCCATGCAATGGCACGGGGAATGGGCCATACTGAATCCCATTTTGAGATCCCACCACTTCCCATCTGCAAAGCAAAATAACAAAAAGCTCTTGTCAATTTCTTACACAGAGGTTGAGCAATCTCCAGGAACAGTGCACCGATAATCTGCTATATCTTTTAGATTTTCTTATAATCCCCCCCACAATGGATCCTATATTTGTTTTGGATCAAACGCTTGAGATCACCGAACTGTTTAGCTACTAAAATCTACCACACAGCACGTCAACAGAGACTGGAATAATTAGATCAAGCAGATTAGGAAAAAGTTTTATGGGCAAATCTCGTTGGAGGGGACCAGCAGGAGGGTATTTCATATTCGTTAACCAAATATAGGCAGACAATATTTGGCAATCTACCTGAACTTGGTGAGCAAATGGTGGATCATGATAAGCATCTCCAGCTTGGCAAGTTCATTGCCTGGACAGGCATGTTGGCCACTACCAAATGGCATATATGTATTCGGTTTCGGTGCAACCTGCACACACACACTCACAAAAAGTGAGAATAAAAATGATAAAAAAAGAGAGAAGAGATTCCTTGGTCACAAACCATACCTCGAATCTTGTAGGATCAAATTTTTGAGGATCACTGAAATATTCTGGATTGTGATGAATGTTCCTGAACAAAGGCATCACCTTCCAACCTTTCGGAATCAAGTACCCTGTCACAAAGTTCGGTTTTAGTCACTTTTGCTAAACGTGGATTTCTATGATAAATGCTGAAAGAATTATGGCCAGGTCCAATATGAGCCCAATTGATCACTCCATCTAAGTAGGATCGTCTTTGATCTTGCGTTTTCTCCCCACATATTGAAAATACAGTCGAATTTGACCACCCCATCTGAACAGGACGCCTAGTTATTTGCTAAATCGATACGAGTAGGTCTCCAGGGACAGCCAAACAGTTAAGACTTGGATTTTCTACTGGGAGTCTTAGATTCAGATACCTGGAAATTCTAATAGATACGAGTTATACTTCCTCTTACCCTTGTATTCGACATCAGCCACTGCTTCCCTAAATGTAAAAGATATAATGCTTGCCATTCTCAAGCTTTCCAGCACAACCTGGCAGTCCGAAGTTTCTAGATGTTAGCCATTTGTACAACATAATGAAATCCCACTAGGAAAATAAGTAGAAGTACAAATTTACAATTCTAAAATCCATGCCCTGTGCTTGGAAGTGTTAAAAAAGCACAGTTCTGTAACATGATTGCATACCTTGTGGGTAAGTGGCATGTTCCTAGCTTGACTCCAGCTCAATGGTTGATTTTCCTCATCGTTTAGCTTGCGAATTGCAATCTGTTCGGCCTGTAGGAAACATCATCGCCAATAATTATCAACAATTAATTACTGTATCTATGGATAGAATTCAAAGACAGAAAAGAAACAAATGTGAGAAAGACTTGTTCTAGACCCTGCTGACGATTTGGCTTGTTCTTGATCATACCTTCACTGCCTCTAGAATTTTCTGGTTGTCGTGGAGATACTTGACAATCCATGTCATGGCAGTAGCTGTGGTGTCCTGAGCAGCAAAAAGCACTCCGATAATGTTATCCGCGATTTGATCATCGGTTAAGACTTCTCCTTTCTCATCTTTTGAGTTCAATAGACATCCTAGGAGATCCTTTTCAAGCAATCTCTTCTCTTTTCTTTCACAAACAATATCATCAAGAATCTTGCTTAGCCTCTTTCTTGCCTGCAGGACATCCATTTTGAGAAATTATTTGAAGAGTTCATGTATGTCGAAGGAAAATTTATGAGACAGCACAGAACAGAATCTTAAGGTAAATGTACTCTTGTTTGTTTTGCTCACCAGCACTGCCTTCTTGAAAGGAGTTCCTGGGAGGCTTGTTGGAAAGGAATTATAGCCTTTATCCACAATTCTGTAGCTCCTATTCAATTCTTCTCTATAATGGGCTTCCAAATTGCCAAAAATTGCTAGTATTCCTACTTCAAACGAAAACTGCAATTGTAGAGCACAAATTCATGAGAATTTGAGGATTCTGAGCAAGAGCATGTAGATAATGCAAAGAAAAACTTAAAAATGGCTCGTTTGCATAAGCAAGGAATATAAAACTACGTAAAGATCCACGGAGAATTAACTCTTAAAGAGAGCCATATAGGATCTAGGCTGGGTGTAACAACATGTTAAAAGTAGAAAAGTAGCATTAAAAAATGGATCTGTGCTAAATGTTGACTACATATTGAACCTCGCCAACTAACCGTTTTCATTTCTTGAAAGGTGTTAAGGACACGTCCACCATCCCATGAGTCTAAGGTAGAGGCTGCTGTGGCTGAAATATCAGCAACCAAATTTCGAATTGCATCCAGAGACAAGGATCCCTGAACCAACTTCCTTAGACGAACATGGTAATCTCCTTGATGAAAAAAAAGAGCTGATGGGCCAATCAAGTGTTCCTTGCTTTTGGGATATGTTGGCTTGAACAAATGAGCTTGAGTCACAAGCACAAACCGAGCTGCCTCGGGGCTAGCCAGCATAACACTAGGGCAGCCAAGAATATGGGTCTTGAATATTTCTCCATACCTACATCACCATGGACACCACATTCAATTGCATGCAAACAAAACGTTCAAAAAGAAAACTAACATGAATTCAGAAGGATTCAAAGATGATCATGGGAAATAATTAAGAGGGGACGAAAGGAAAAACCTTTTTTGTTTGGAAGAAAAGAACACATTTGGATCTTGAGAGTAGAGTTGAAGAGTCTCTCCAATGTAAGGCCAGCCCAATGAACCTGGTGGGAGCTTAATTCCTGTACAGGATTCTTTCTTGTCTCTTTTCTTTATGATATAAGACACTACACTCACAAGAAAGATGAGAACGTAAGCAAGAATCCCTCCCATCTCTCTCTCTCTCCCTCTCTCACTCTCTCTCTCCCTCGCCTGCGAGCAGGTTTTAGCAGCAGTATCACACAAGGTATTGGAAATGGTTATTCCAGTCATGGGGAGAGCGGGAGAGGAAGCCGATTTATAGATGTCCAAGAGAATAAAGACAAAAAACATTAAGTGTGATCTCTCTAGTTATATATATGGTATTAATTTAATAGGAAACATACCCAGACAACTTGGCAGATTTTACCATGGAAGCTATGGATATTCACATCCAAGCCTATCCAGATGTTTTACAACTACTTGCCAAGGCTTCCTCTTTATAGCAGGTCCAAGAATTCACCATTGATTCTCCATCACACCTGCTTAATGTGTTCATATAATCTTCAAATTAAGTGACCACACAGAGTCACTTAAAATCAATAATAAAAATATTATTTTGATATATTTTCAACTGTAAAATACTGTAAAAACAATCAGTAATGTTATAATACAGAATACAGCAACTGTAGTGATGTGGGGATAGGGCCTAGTTGTCTACCATTTACATGAACTGAACTGAACCTCACAGAATGAATTTGGCTTTTATGGTAAGAAAACGAGGCTTTCTGGTTTTGGTGGCGGGAAGGGATGGTACTCGGTGGAAATTCTAGATTCACGGGAGGATGCCCTGTATCACAGAAGAATAGAAAGGCATTGATGATCATATTAATATACTTCTCATTTTTCAAAAAAAATAAATCAAATACATCTCATTTAATTCAATTTGCAGACTGGTATTTAAAATATGACTATTGTTGTATATGGCAATTGTCTTAATATAGAAAGAACAAAGAAGAGACAAAACTTGTTCTGTTAAATAGATAAAAACAAAAAACATGAAATAAATATGTTTCTAATATAATTTGAGAATGGATTTCTGTCATTTTAAAAGAAATAGAAAGAACAAATATAAAAGAGTCAAATACATAAAGATAAAAGGCATAAAACAAATTTGTCTTTGAGATAATTTTGAAATAAATTTCTTGTCATTTTAAAATATAAAAGAAATAGAAAGAACAAACATAGAAAAGAAGACAACCTTTTCTCAAATAGATAAAGAGAAAAACATAGAATAAATTCGTCTTTAAAATGATTTTAAAGTGAATTATTTTAAAATACAAAGGGAATAGAAAAAACAAATATAGAAAAGACAAAACTTGTTTTGTTAAATAGATAAAGATAAGAATATAAAATAAATCTATTTTCACAATAATTTGAGAATGAATTTCTGTCGTTTTAAAATATATATAAGATTTTTTATTTATTTCAAATACTCATTAAAATTCAGGTGCGTAAAATTTCCAGCAAACCCTATTCGAGTTTTATTCTTTTCGAGTGAACCTCTGTTTTATGCGTTCAAGATTTGACTACAAGTGGATGGACATACAAAATACTGATCACAGATTGCCAGAACTTATTCCAGATTCGTCATATTGAGAAATTCAAATCTAAGATGCTTCGAAAATAGAATTTTCTAGGAATACCATACAAAATATATATTCTTGGTATATATATATTTTCAACTCTTTTTTTTATTGGTAGTTTGGGAAGGTGGCCACCGTCCTATCTAATCAATCCAAGAAACAACTGGTGTCTTCTTCTTGACTTCCATGGCCTTCTGGCAACTTCTCCGGCATAAGAAGTCGGAAGAAATCAGTTCATAGTTAGTCCTGGCGGTGCTCCTTTTTTGTTTTGGAGAGCTTAATAATAAGGTTAAACAAGTCACAGAACTACATTAATTAATCATAGCTGTGTTTGATTTATCCTCGACATTCATTGTGTTACATTCAACGACAAAAGATGGGCCACGCTAGAAGAGACAATCCCTTCGGACCACCACAATTAGCTAGTTCTTGATCAATATGGCTTCGAACTGGCCGTACCGGTCGTAATTAATTTGCCAAACACTGAAATGATATAAATATATAAAATAAAATTATATTTGAAATATTTGTAGGATAAATAAGCCTGAATACATGGTTTGAATCCCATGATTCTATTAGCAGAGATCGGGTGTCGGCAGTGGCGGAGACGAGGGGCTGAAAGGGCCCGCCGGCTCCTGAAAATATATATTTTTTTCTAGTCCCTTTAACAATATTTATAGGTTTAGGGGGTGTATGAAAGAGGTTTTTGAAAGTTTTTTTGAAAAAAAAAAATTTTTTCATTTTTTATTTTAAATTAATATTTTTGGGTGTTTTTAGATAATTTTGATGTGCTAATGTCAAAAAACAATTAAAAAATATATTATTTTGATGCATTTTTAAACAAAAAATATTTTAAAAAACAACCGCAATCACACTCTCAAACAGATACTATAGCCTAAAAAATGGAGAGAGAAAAAACTAAATTCCTCCCATGTTCTATAGTGAATCCAAAAAAAAAAAGACTACATCAATGCGTTCAAAAGATTTTGTTTACAGGTTGGAACTACCAGAGTTGTGTAAGAAAAGTCATGCAAAAAATAGAAAGAAGATGATGAATCAGTGAAAGCAGTAAATTAAGATGAACACGAACTGTATTTCGTGACACGCATGCTAAAGTGCAAGATTAGTGTTGGACCTCGTGCATCATGCAAGCAAGGATTTAATTTATAAACACTTTTAATAATTGTGATTATCTGATTTCCTTTTGATTGATTGAGAGATTTTAGTTAATACTACTCAATTACAGGTCACTTCAATCGCAGTCTCGGCTCTAGAGCATAGTGATAGGATGAATGTTTGTATTTACGTTTAAAAAGTATTTTTAAAAATTTTATTTTTATTTTAAAATTAATAATTTCAATATAGTTATGGACATAAAGGGAAGACCAATAACAACATCAAGACTATTATAGATATATTGTTATTTTATCATTGTAAAAATATAGAGTTGATTTATGATGTGTCAGAGGTTAAGAAATTCAAAATTAATTTTGCCCTAGATAAGAATTCACAACTACCACTATTAAAATTTGGTTTAAAAATCTATGTTTCGTTGATGAACATGTCTCAAACATGTATAGAATGAATAATCATAATTGTCATGTATTATGCGAACACTTATTTCATTTATATTTTTACCATATAAGATAAAAGTCGAGGGCCTAGTCCAAATAGATGTATACATCTATTCGGGAGGCTAGTGATTATAGGTGTATAATAATTAAAATTATATTATCTTTTATATGCAAGATTCAACAGTCGATTAATTTCATAGACTTACTTGTACAAACTTAAAGAGAAAATTTAAAAACCGATTCTCAGTGTCAAAATCATACAATTATTTTCAAAGCATTAGCATTGCTGTCATCACTATCCCATTACAACAACTAACGCGGCCATAACCCCGACACTCTGCCACACCACCACCTCCTTCGTAGAAATTCAAGTGGGATAAATTTTGTTTCCAGGTTCAGAATGGGGGAAGAGAGTCGTTGAAAACTAGAAAGATGATGACTTGCTGCTCTGTTTTTAAAATATTTTTTATTTAAAAATAAATTAAAATAATTTTGGATAAATTCCGTGACACACGCATGCACTCAAGTCAAAGATTAGATTTTGAATACCTGCATCAATTAAGGATTGAATTTCTGTTTACACCAACGTAGTCAGTAATCCCAAATTGATTATTAATAGATGGAGGTGATTTGAGAAGCATGCATTTATTCTTGCCATACATAAGAATTGAACTCTTTTTTTTGAAGTTTAGGTATATATATTTTGCAGTGTTAGAAGAAAAAAAAAAGCAAATTTGTCTATTTGATTTTTCTTCGAATCTACATCTATATATCTTTTGGTCATACTTATTTTAATATTCTTTTTTATTATTATTAACAATGAGGTGGTATAAAAAAGGGAACGACGTAGAAGCACAGTTGCTTATTACGGGGCTTGTTTTTAATCTAATTAAAATGTATTTTTTATTATTATTTTAATATATTTTTAAATAAAAATCATTTTTAAAAACAATCTTAATTATATTTTTAACTGACATAATATTGAAAAAAATAAGAAAGAAGAAAGGGAAGAGGAATAAGTTATTAAATTTATTCTTGTGTTTTTTAATAGTTATCAAACTCAATTATCCAATTTAATAAATTATTATATTTTAAAAAAATATGAACATTAAATAATAATTAAAAGAAGACTATAATCCAATTATACTAATTTTATTGAGAAAATTTATTTTATTGTGGTCGTATGAAAAACAAATTATTTTATTGAGAAAATGAGAATCATTTTAATTTGTGATGAAAATCTATTTTAGAATCCCCGCTTTCGCTTTTGTGAAAATGGCATCCAGCTCAAACGTCGGAAATCTTAAGATATCCGACCTATCACATCTGATTTGATACCTACCTTGTCCCCGCCTACTCCAGTAGGTTCCACATCATCTAGTACGGAATAGTAGGTGCATACGTGGAGGTCTCTGGGGCATGGAACCTCCATCTTCTTGGATGCACTCATCCTCAAAGGCTACAGTTACAGTTCCTCGTCACCATCAAGGCTAGCTGGACTTCGACACTTGTCACGATCATGGTGATCCATTTCGAGAAACTTCCGTTACGATGTTGCTTTCTTCTAAGTAGAATTTATCCGTCTCTTGTTGAATGCCCGATAATTTTGTTTTTTTACAATAATAAATAAATACGCAAGATTTTTAAGTATGCTTTTATTTTTTTTAATTATAAAAAATGAAATTTTTATGTATGTATGCTATGTGATGCGTTTTAAACAAATTCAATAGATAATTTTTTTTTTTTTTAAATGACCATGTGATATTTATTTATATATCGATGACATTACTATACTTGTTAGTAATATTCAAGTTATAAATATTACCAAATCTTTCTTGTCTAATTTTTTTTAATACGAGGGATACTAGGTAGGTATGTGTTTACTTTATGTGGTGATGCAATTTGTTAGAAATATTTGAAAAAAAATTATAATTACTTGTTCCACTATGAAAAATATATTTGGTTGCATTAGATGATGCTTGTTTAAAAGTTGAGTGAATTCAAAAAAATATATTTGATATACCATTTGTTTCTAAATTGACACCACCACACACACACATTATGATAGACAAACTACTGTAACTAAGGTTAAGAGAAAAACTTTAATAAAAAAAAGATATATGATTGTTAGACATGATCCATTAGACATTTGATATCTCATGAAATTAAAACAACATTATGAATTTGCTTACTGAAATCTTAGTGTGCCAAAATAAGCTATTCAATCATCAAGAAAAATAAAACTAAAACCCTTAATTAATTAATAATAGTGGAAACCTGTCTTTAAAAGAATAGTGATCCGATGAATGATGCTCGTCAAATAAAAACAAAATTGTTTAGTGAGCATTGTGTGTTTGTTAAGAAGTGGTCACAATTCTATTTTTATGATGATGTGCTCTCTGCTATTATAATTAAAAAGAGATAATTTATGAACAAATCTATCGTAAAATTTTGGTTAGAAAATATCCTAAGAGTATATAGTGCCTGTTCAATTTTATGTCAGTTGAAAATATCTCTTTTTGGTGTTTTTAGATCATTTTGATGTGTTGATGTCAAAAATGATTTTTAAAAAATTAAAAAAATATATTATTTTGATGTATTTCTAAACAAAAAAACACTTTAAAAAACAACCGCAACTGCCATCCCAAACAGGCCCTTACTTGAGCGAGTGTGGTGGTGGGGTCACCATTTTAAGAGCTTGAACAAGTCCTTGAAGATACTCTTGAACTATGATACTCTAACATGTCTATAAAACACACATCACTATTAGAACCTTTAAAATCACTAAAAAATTGTGTATGATAAATTTAACTTGGTCTAAATAGCCCAGTTCAAAATATTCTAGTTACTATGCTTCTTCAAGTTAAACTTATTCACACTAATTATACGTTGAAACCTAAAATTTTAATTTAAAACTTATCTTCAATGATAACTATTCTAATAATTATTACAGATATTTTAATTAATTATTATAACCATTTTATATTTTAATGGCATTGATTGGTTATCATTAATTTATTATATTTAATTGTTTTAAATATGATTGATAACACACACACACACAATTTTAATGTAAACTATTTTCTCATATACATTTTTAAACATTTCTTTCCTTTTATTCACGAAAATTATCTTTATTTTTTCCTCTAATTTAAGTGAGCATTAAAGGTTTGGAAAATCTTACAACACCAAAAAATTTCAAAAAAATATATTATATCTTAAGAGCGCATTATATTTGAAGTGTTTTTGAACATAAAAAAAATCTTTTTCTCTGAAATTAGCGCTTCTACTTGCTATAATTTCAAGTTTTATTTAAACCCTCATTCTTCTCGCGTCCATTTCTTAGTTGAAATCATTTTTATTATTGCTTTTAAATACCAAGTTAAATCTTGCATTTATTTGCCTTATTTAAACTTCATTAATACTCGCTACATAAAAAAGAAAACAAACCCATGATTCGGTAAGATCTTCAGGTGTGGGTTCCATGGCATTTACATGGTAATTATTCATGAATTTGTTTTACCAAGTACTGGCCTGCCTCAACAGGTGCAAACCAATTGAGCCAGGGCACGACAGGAATGGTCCTGTCAGGATATGAGCATCAGGACATGGCACCTCCGTAGCTTATAGACCTGCACCGAAGCAGCTCCACTAGGAGACAGTCAACGGCACCCATCAGGGTTCAAAACGAGAGGCCCCCCTCCCGGGTTATTGAATCATCAGATTATGTCCCCGTGCTTCCAAGTTTTTTTACCAGAGATTCTCTCATTCATTCTGCGTTTCTCTGTCTTCTGAAGTAATTCATGGGCTTAATTAATTAAACTTAATCAAAAAATAGGAGGCCGGCAAAACCCCAGCAAGAAACATTGCACCCATGGCGCCGAGCTGACGTATATATTCGAAGAAACTCCCACCAAACCGTTGCCGAGGGCTAAAGTTCAAGGATTCTCTTCGTGTGGAGTCACCGGACGTCGTAGTTGCCTCCAACAAAGGGCTATATATGGTGCCACAATATTTCGAACTTAAGTTCTCTGACGAGGTGGTGGTTTAGCACTGCTGGGCCAACCCTTTGTTGAAGTGAAGTGCGTTAATTGTTTTATATAAATTAGATGAAAAAACACTTTCGAATGATCAAAACATGCTATATATTCTCCAGACTGCATTATTGAGATTCTTTCTAGCTAGGGGCGTCCGGCAAATCCCTATCGCAAGCACGATGAAATCAAATATTGCGATCAAGGATCTCATGCTCGATTCATGCACCCATATTTTGGTCTATGCCCTCATAATTTCTGCACTCATGTCTTCTTCACACGCCACACTGAAGTAGAAAACTTTCTATCAGATCGTTAACAGTGCTAAGATTGTCTTGCTCTTTTCTGGCCATCGCACTCTGCCAAGTGAACAATCATGCATGGGAAGAATGTACGTAGTATGCACGGCGAACTCAGGACACTCCACGTGTCCATTTTTGCATGTCTGTGTGGCACTTTTCCTACGAACAATGTTAGCACACGTCCTTGATATTGATTCCATTTCCATGTTCTATCCCTACAAGCATATCTCTCCCTAGATATTGGGTACTTCAATTATAGAACAGTAGCTAGCCAGGTGTCGTCTTCTTACATGCCCTCATATTGCACTGGAATCGGCTATGAAAAGAATTTGCATTTGCCAATGACATTACTTCCCTGTTTGTCATTAAGTTTTAAGATAGTTTTTGGAAAAAAATATATTTTTTGTTTTAAATTAATTTTTTAATTTTTTTTATCATTTTCATATACTGATGTTAAAAATAATTTTTAAAATAAAAAAATATTATTTTAACGTATTTTTTAATAAAAAATACTTTAAAAAAATACCTTCAACACTACAAAATAATCACAACATTAGTGCCTTATTTTTCTTATTAAAAGGTTACACCCACATACACGCATTTACGTTTTAAAACCCTAGCGTTTGGAAAGTACCTCATATTATATAATATCTAAGTTGGTGAACAATCACATGGTTAAAAGATCACGAAAATTACCTTTCAAAAGATAAAATGATAAATGGGTATCAATTGTCATTATATTCTGCATTTTTTTTATATTCAGCTTAAATAGACATTGTTATGTGTATGCTTATATATATTACATTATACCAACCAATTACTATAAATTAAGAACAGTCTTCCCCCCTTCCTCAAACTATTTAACAGGGCATTGATACGTGACTGTTGTGATGTAGGTATTGTTGTTAAAATCGCGAGTTAACTCGCAAAATCATTCGATTTTACGAGTAAACTCATCAAACCTTGTCAGCTCGGGTAGAAAAATCGATTTTGATCAAACTTGATCAAAATCGGTCAAACTCGTAAAATCAGACCGGATCGATCCGATTTTACGAGTTCACCAAATTTTCCGCCGCCCAAAATTTTAAAACAGCTCCCACCATTTTAAAAGTCACTGACCTAAGATCCGTCCAGGTAAGCAAGTTTTGCATGCCTTCTTGATTTATTTTTATAGACTCAATTCTATACTTACACATCGTTTTACTCGATGTGGGATAACCTTTCAGAATTTAAAGGCACAAAATGTAAACTTCTTGAAGTATTTGAGCGATGTGGGATTGTACAAAGCAATTAAGTTTGTCCAGCTGGACAAACTTAATTGCTTTGTCCAGCTGCGGACAAATCTAATTGATTTGTCGAGCTGGACAAACATATATATATATATATATATATATATATATATACACACACAATAATATTATTGATTATATATATATATATAATCAATAATATTAATTTTAAAATTTATACTTAATTTTTTTTACTTTAAATTAATTTTTTTTGATGTTTATAAATTATTTTCATGTCCCGAGTCAAAATAATTTGCTGAGATTGGAGCTAGTACTAACAATATCGGTGTTGGTACCAGTATTAGTACTGATAATCCTTTAAATAATAATGCTTTTGATGAATATATTAAAAATAACGAGAAAAATTACGGTCATAAGAATGATTTTAATTTATATAGCACATCAGCAAAATATTTATTTTAAAATTGTTAGTTTTTACCGAATGAAATTCTGTGGACATAGATTATTTTGTAATGTATTTTTAAGTTATTTTGAATCATGTATCAACCTTAACTAATGAAGTTTTATGGCTATAATTATATTTTATTGTATTCTGAAATATTTTACTTACGATTTTACGATTTTTCTACCTACACGATTTTAGCTGTGATTTTACGATTTTTGTATGAAAAAATTCAGGTATAATTTTACGATTTTATTATTTTACTATCCGAGTTTTCAAAACCCTTTTTGTGTCATGTCAAAATCACGATTTTGATAATCTTGAATGTAGGTGCCAATTCTTTCTACAAGAGAAATAATTTTACGCGTCAAATCATAGCGAAGTATCGTCTTTATTCAATTCATTCTCGGATTCATGATTGATTTTTTATATATAATTAATTAATTAGATCAATGTGTTTTTCATTTTCTAGACATCCCAGTACTGTTAACGGGCTGACAGTCTTCATTATTTGTACTTGGTCTGTCCCTAACTCTCTTGACCACTCAACAACATTTAATTTGTCGCCCTCTTCATTACATTCGATGTAATTTAACTCGATGATTTTTATTTTCATGATGAGTTCGAGAAAATATAACTTCAGATAAATTTAATTTATTTTATATAATTCAATCACTCAAATAAAAACATTTAACATATTTTGCAGTAAAATAAAATAAAATAAAATAAATTTAAGCAATGACTTGGAGTCATTTTAGCTGTCAACTTCCCCCCTTCCTTGTTTCTTCCTCTCAAGTGATTCCTCTAGTATTATTTTTAATTGTCTTTTAATTAAAAAATAAGAATGATGAGATTAAAACCTATAATTATTTGGTTAAAGCTTTAATATTATATTAAAGGATCATTTTAACCTAAAAATTGAGTATAAAATAGTATGAACACGTGTAAGTTTCAAATCCAAATATTTTTCATTTGATATATATATATTAAAAAATAACATAAATTAAATTTTAAAGTCTCTTTTAATAACTTAAAATTTAAAGCTAAACTAATTTTTTAACACCATCAATAAGTGTACAAAAATTAGAGATAACTTGATAGTGTTAAAAAATAGAAAAATAGAGATAATAAGGATGACAAGGGGGAAAAATAGTGTTATATAATCAAAGTCAAAATATTTTTACGCAAGACATCCTCTCGGCTGCCTCCATCGAACATTTCTTATTGTCTTTTGCTCTTGATTGTCAATTTAGCACTTGCTGGTTAGAAGTTCATCAAGTCTCGAGGGAGTTTGGTAATGTATTTGGGAAGTATTTTTATAAAAAAATAATTTTTTTATTTTTATTTTAAATAAAAAATTAATGGTTTGAGATCATTTTTATGTGTTGATATCAAAAATAATTTTTTTTTAAATATTATTTTAATATATTTTTAAATAAAAAAATACTTTTAAAAACAATATGAAATATATTTTCTAGAAGTATAATAAAAATGAATCACTTAAAGCTTCCACCGGCTACGCAGCAGCTGGTGACATCCTTTGTGATCCTAATAGGGTGAGGTTAGGCTGTTTATCCTTTGATATTTTGTTTTATGTGCTTAAATGTGGGGCATTTTTATAGGTTTGATTTTAGCTTTGGTTAGAGGGGTATCGGAATGTGGTGATGGAAGTCGATTCTAAGCTAGCAGGATCTTCGGTACTAGATGAAAACGACCTCAAAATTATAATGAGTTGATGTTATATAAAATAGATTTATAGATTAAGTTGATAAAATCTCAGCTTTATCTAACCGTTCAATTAAAAATTACATAGTTTTTACTTGTACAAGATAATGTTAGAGAGTAATATAAATTATATTTTAAAATTTTATTTAACAGCTTAAATTTTTAGATAAGATGGTTACTTGATAGGATATCAAAACTTTATTGACCTAATAATAACAAGTTCGAATCTCACCATCCTCATTATATTTGATAAAAATCAAGCATAAGGTAGCGGAACATGTGTGCAAGTTTCAAATCCAAATTGTTTTTACCCGAGAAAATATATTATAGATTGATATAAATTATATCATCGGGCCTCACTTAATAATTTAAATTTTGAAATGAGACGATTTTATTCACACACGCTATATGTTTTTTTATTAAAAAAATAATTAAATTTGTCGATGTACATCTTGCACCGAATCCTATGCGCGCGCATCTTGGATGATATGAGAGGGATTTCAATCCCCAGCTTGTGTATGATGTAATTCGTATGGCCTTGCCCTTCTCTTGATTAGAAAAATAACGAGAAAACACTAGAAAAAATGACCATAGGCATTCACATGAATCCCAAAACCTAGCTAAAACCTCAAGTGTAGATGATTTGCACGCCCTGTTGATACACGGTATCTTTGAAAGGTCAACAAACTCTCTTCCTTTCCATATATCATGCATTGAAGGTTTCCTAATTTGGATTTATTTGCTTCTAGCTGGATTCGATTTGTCTGCTTAAGAGGCACAGACTTTCCTTTCTTGATGGTTAAGTTGACACTTCATATAGAAAGGAATAGAGCAAGCGAGATCATCACCTTGACGACCTCTTCAACAATCTGTATAGGAATACTGCTGCATGTGAGAGGGAGCGAGCGCTGGCTCCTCGATCTCTTCTACCCTGTCAGGGTCTGTACGGGCGCCAAGGCAGGTATTTTTCAGACCTGTTAATCGGTGGTCCGACCAATGTATGGCTACGTATCCTAACATCTTTGTCGATTCCTAAGTTTAAAAGACTTGCATAGATTAAAGTAAAGAATCGAAAGAAAGAAAATCCACTGTATTCTTTTTTACCCGATCGTACAGAATTAATTCTAGGAATTACTTACCCTTTCTGTGTATCCATAGGGTATCTTTGTATCTAGCATATGCAAGTCGGCAACCCTATCTTCAGCCTAGCTACTTTTTTGGGTTGTATCTCTGAGGTATCTTGAGACAAGCAAACTGCACAGGTTAAATGTTCTTGGACTAGCTACTGTATTCCAATCAAAACTCTAACCCTAACGAACATGTAGGAAAAGAAAAGAAAGCAGGAGGAAGAAACACTGCAAACATGTTCCTGTATTGTCACATGTTTTCTCTTATGAGAGTCATTTCTTGTCCTCGTTGTTTATTCAGTCGTCTTTCTTATATTTTCTGTTCTTATTACGGTTAATAAATGGTGAACAATTATTTATTTCGATTGAGTTGATACATTATCGATGATACAAGTCTGTTTTCTCTTCTAGAGTATCATGGCAGGTTGAAATCTGGCATTGGAACGATGATGTTATTGATTTGAAGAAGTGTTTTTGCCGAGTGAAAACACATCTCGAATCACCCCTCATAAACTACACGATAGAAAGAAGTGAAAAAAGATGAAAAAAGGTCGAGTTATTGGCCTCTTTAATTTTTGTAACATACGGCAGATAATGACTCGATTTGACCGGTGGGAGGAAAAAGGGGATATTCTATAGCTGTTCATCATTCTCACGGTATAAAAAAAAATTGTGGTCGAGGAGAAACTCTGATTAATATCGGCATCTAATCATCAGCATTCACCCAATGAGATGGTCGATACAGAGGACCTACCATGAACTTCCCGGATGCCACGTCACAATTTCCAGCTGTGGTATCCCCGAAAGTGAATGAATTATTGGCTAGTGTGGAATGTGGATATCATAAGGTAAATGGGAATCTAAAAACATTTTATCATCATATCGGGATGGTCAAGATCATGACAGCTCCTACCGGTTCCACTCACACCTCCTCCACCAATTACTTAGTACATGCATGGTCAATGTGGGCTCGTCATCACCAAATCATTATTCTTTTCGGTGTGTTAATCAGATTGCCGTGCTATTAGAATACTGCTCCGGCATCCATTCTCTTTGATTCGCTCCTGTTTTAATCGAAATAAGCTAGCCAGGGAGAGTGAGAGCTGGGGTTCAAGGTGTTAGCAAAAGCTCGACACCATTATAGACGATGGGGCAAGAGTGAGGTTGTTTGGTTGCAGTCCTCGACCCGTGATTGATGACAGCAATGCCGTGGTGATGGCAACATTTGATGAGAATGTGCTCTCCGAGCAGGGAACCCCGTCAAAACATTTGGCCATCACTCACCTCCTTTTCCTCGATATTTCACTCCCAATCCTGACATGGATCTTTAAAATGAAATGATATTTATATTTATAGCCTGTCATCCATTACATTCCTTCAAGTCTCTCTCACAGCCCTTCTTTCACTTCTACTCCAATCCCTTTTCACAAAGGAAGCTGGGATCGCTACCTTTCAAGCAAAAGGAATTAAACTAGTAGTAGATATTATGTTGTGATTTCGATGTTTGTTTCTTTACCCTGCTCATTCATCAAAATCACTCTCTTTTAACACCATGCACGCGAAATCTGCAGGATTTTATCTTTAACTTTGGTGGCGTACGTGAGAGAGATTGTGTGTATTACAGCAAGTTTCCATTTCCCCTCTCTTTTCGTTCCTTGGGTCAAAGCCCAGTTCGCCTAAGGCCTTTGGGCCGAAGGGTGGGCAGTAACTACCTTTTTTAAAAGGAAAAAAAACCCAGGTTGGTCGTGCATCAGGAAGCAATTTTGTTGTTAAGAGCATAGTTGTAAAATCCGTTCCGGGTACCGTTCCGGTTTTTTGTTTGGAACGGAACGTTCCGGTTTCGGTGCATTCCGGCGTTCCGTTCCGGTTTTGTACTGTTCATATTTATTTAATTATATATATGAAAAAAATAAAATATTAATTTAACAAGTATAATTTAAATTCAAGATAAATGAAATTTAAATTATACAATACAAATATAATCTCAAAATTAAAAACATATTTAAAATTCCAAAATATTATGAAAGTTAAATGTTCTAAAATAAAAGAAAAATACATCAAACATCTTCTACATCATTGATATAAAAATAAGGATCTTGATCTTGCTGTGGAACATAAGGAAAGTCATCAACAAGACATTCCAATAGCTGGTCATTTCCACCAAGCTCATTCTCCTCATTTACACATGTCTCTTCATCATCTAAATTTAAAGTAGCGAAAGGTGCTTCGATACTCTCCCAACTTATGTCCTCTCCATCAAGAAGACCGGGTTCTTCACAAATCCATTCATTCAATAGATCAATGTTGTCAAGGCTAATGGGATCTAAAGCATCTCTTGTTCTGCTCATATTCCTACAAAGAATAAACACGAAAGAAATTAAAAAATTAATAGCAATGTAATAGAAAATAATTACTAATATAATAATATTGATATTTTACCTCTGTTTAATCTTTAGATTATAGCGAACAAATAATAAATCGTTTAATCTCTTGTGCTCAAGCCTATTTCGCTTTTTTGAATGGATGTATTCAAATACACTCCAATTTCTTTCGCACCCAGTTGCACTACAGCATTGACTAAGAACTCGAATTGCAAACTTTTGAAGTTCTGGAGTATCATTGCCGAATTGCTCCCACCATGAAACTAGATAAGAAAATTTGAATAAATCAAATATTATAGATAAAAAAAAGACATTATATTGTAAAAAATAAAAGTTATTACCTGGATTTAATTTTTCTCTTTGACGAATAGCTAAGGTTAAACCAAAATCACCAGTTGCTCTCTTATACTCCTCAATTTGGGCACTGATGTTATCTTGAGTATCACAATCAGGAACCAATCTCATAATTGTGGTAAGCAAACCTCGAGTTACCTCCTTTTGTTTTGAAAAAGAAGGCCTAAAAAATATTCCAAGATTAAGAAAACATCCTGCTGCATGTAATGGACTATGAAGTTGCTTATCCCATCTAGCATCAATTACCCGAATATATGGTCCATATTGAGACATTCTATTTTTCAACCTTCTTTTGATGGCTTCTTTTGCTTTATCCATTGCCTCATATAAATATCCCATTGATGGTTTTTCTTCACTGTCTGCTAACCTTAGAACTCGTACTAAAGGCTCGCTGACGTTGACTATATGTGCACATCTCGGCCAAAAGTCTTTATCTTCTAAAACTATAGCAGCAATTTCCTTTCCAACCCGACTTTTGCCATGACTTGATTCAACCCATTTTGTGCAAGTAAACATCTGTCGAAGCTCATTCTTAAACTTCAGTAAACATTGGAGGCTTAAGAAATGGGTTGCAAACCTTGTTATGCCAGGACGACATAAATCATGTCCATTTGTGAATTCTTTCCTCATCAAAGCTAGAACCCATGCATGATTATATATAAACTTGGTTATATTTCTTGCATTTTTAATGGTTTCATCAATCATTGGAAAATATCTCGGATCACAAATATTTTCTAGCATTAAATCAATGCAATGGGCAGCACAAGGAGACCAAAAAAAGGTGCCATACCTTTGCTGCAAAGCTTTCCCAGCAGCCTTAAATGAAGCCTCATTATCACTAACAAACTGGACAATATTCTCTTGTCCAACTTCTTTGACAACTTCATCAAACATCTCCAGCAATGTCTCTTTATCTTTTCGAAGTCCTGAAGTGTCGACAGACTTCAAGAATACAGTGCCTCTCGGAGAATAGGCAAGGAAATTCACAATCGGTGCATTCCTCATATTTGACCACCCGTCAGCCATAATTGAACATCCATAAAGTCTCCAATCAGCCTTGATACTTAAAATGTATTCATGGACATCATGAACTACATCTTTCAAAAGTGATCCTCTTAAATCATGATATGATGGGCCTTTAAACCCAGGTCCCATGGATGTTACGGCATCTAGCATTGGCTGATAATAATACGAATTAGCACTGTTAAACGGTATATTAGCATCATACCACCATGTTGCTACGACTTTTCTTGCATTGTGTTCCATCTCTTTAGTAGCCATTGCACTTCTAATACTAGGCTGGGAACCCGGGGTAGTTCGTGGAGCAAATAAAGGAATCCTTCTTCCAGATGTACTTGTTCCTTGCACTGTCATTCTTCTACTTGTTTGTGAACGTATATCACCCGAACGAGGATTTGCAGCATCACCCTCTTCTACTTCTTCATCATTGGAAGCTGATTGAGAATTTCCAATATCAGTTCTAATTCTTTTTCTTCTCTCTTTCTCCATTGTCATGTCATCTACCAGTTGTTTCATTTGCCACTTAACCTCTAGAGGGACCTTTTTACAAGGTTCAACTTCACCTTTAATACCAGCAAGGTGGTACTTCAACCGAGTAACACCACCACCATTGATCCGTTTATTACAATAAATGCATATACTTGCATTCTTTACACCAGGAACCACCTGTCCATGAGCCCATGCTGGATCATCTGATCTTGCTGGAGCTGAATAAATGGAAGTCCCACCACTAGATGAGTTTTCAGCCATGTAATTTAATCTGTTGTAAAAAGATAACACAAGTTAGGCATGTATCATTCTTTACTCCACGATTTGAAATTCATACCAAATTGGATTTCAAAACATGAATCTCTTAATGGACGATGCACAATGGTAAAGAAAATATCTCTATTCTATTAGCCGTAATCATTTTGACTAAATCTTGAGACAAAAAGAATTACAAGGAGTCACCACAGCATATATATTAATCACCACAGGCAATGGTAGAACACTAGACCATGCTTAAAAAACAAAATAAATCGTTCCAGAATTATCGTTCACCTTTAACATCACCCACCAAATAAACAAAAACATGCTTCCATCATTCAAAGTCCTTGACAAGTGGTAGAATATTATCCTTCAATCATGCACTAGTTTAAGCCCCCAAAGGCAAGAATATCAACAGACTTGCACATTCTAATTTACATAAAGCAAAAGGAAAAAGGAAACGAAAGATAAAGCAACCAAATGCAATAAAGAGCCTCGAGATACCCATGCTAAAAAGTGACACTGCATGTTCCTCCTTTATCACTGCTTCAATTTATGAGTTGCAAAGCCTTCAATTATGGCCATGGTGCTTAAGATGCATGTCAAACGATATCTAAAAACATATTGAGATTAATCTATAGAATTGAAATCCATAATTCATTTCCTTAATTTTTGTTGGGTTTCATCCATAATTTAAAAACTTTTAATTATAAAATGCATCACTACAATATAACACACACACACACACACACACACATATATTCTATACAATAGAAGAAAGAAAACTCAAGATTGAGATTTCACTATATGACTCAAAACTCAAGAATATGATCAAAGATGAGATCTTATTATGTAACTTTTACCAAACAAAGATTGGGAGATTACTCATTTGACTTTGACTCTCAAATATCAATCATGGGCACTAAGTCATCACTTTTTAAAGATCATATCCATCAAATATCTCTTAAAATTAAGATGAAAGGTTCATTAAGGAAATGAATGATCAGATCGCTATGTTGATGGACTAATTAAAAAAGAAAAATCCACATGCTAAAAATACTTGAGAGATTGGAGGTCTGTTTAGAAATAATGTGATAGGTCCCGATCACAGCAGAAACAATGTTGATAGTTTCGGGCTTCCTTAGGGTGAAAGCTAAACCACAAGCGTTTCAAGGGAAAATTTGCTTATATTTGTCTTAAAACAAGTTGCAGGGCAGAATCCCTTCGAACATGGGCCAATTCCCTCAAGCATTTTTGTTTTGAACTATTTAAGTTACTTGAACTTGTCATTTAATAACCAGATTATATTTTAACCCATTTTTTTTTAGTTATATCAACTTTAATGGGGGTTTTTTAAACCTATTTTCTACATGAACAGGCTTAAGAAGCATAGGGGTAAACACCTTTGCTTTAGCATACATAGCTTAAACTAAACCAAAACTTAAAACAACATTATACATTAAAAACAAACTAAAAACAACAACTTTAAAGTAAAAAAAACATTAAAATAACTTCAAAATAAAATCATTAAATAAAAATCTTTTGTGAATGCAACATCAAAATTTGTGAATGTAACATCATTTATTGAGCACTCAAACCTCTTTTGTATACTTGTAAACATAAATATAAAACAAAAATAAACAATTTTTTTTAGAAAAATAAGCCACAAAGAACCTGGTTTTGGATAAGCAAAATATAATTAGAATAACTACTCTCTCTTTCACATCTTTTGGAAGATTTTACGACTCAAGCTCTTTCCAAACTTAGGAAACTAAGTCCCTGAACCTTTCACACTCTAAGTTAGTATTTTTTATTTTTTCTTGGGGATTCTTTCAGATCTTCTCGGCCTATCATAATGATCATCGAAATCCTTTAGAAAGCAAAACTGCTCCTAAAAACAACTAAAACAAGAGCAACATGATTGAATAGTCATGGAAAATGCTCTTAAAAAAAAACCTTAGGATTATAAACTCTGATTAAAACTCTCGGAATACATATCAGCCTAATGAATCTCTCGGGACTTTCATCAAACACCTTGAAAGCCCATAATTATAAACTCTGATTAATGAGATATAAGTATGGATAATTATTTCTATGTCATTTCATATTTAAAGGATTGGAGACATTTATGAACAATTCATCAACAATTCATCAACAATCATTCACAGTTAACAAGAATGCCCAGTTTAATCAGGAACACAACATGAATGAACATCTTCCAATTAAACATGGAATACATAAATGCCCAATTTAATCAATTATCCCAAGTTTCGGCACTTTCATTTTTTCAAAAAATTAAAGGATTAGGGGCCTCAAATGTGTACCTTTCACTGAAGATTGGGGGAAGAAGAACCAATGAAGATTTTGTGCCGCCGTGTGGAAGAAATTGTGCCGCCGTGCTGTTCAAACTTCAAATTGTGCCGCCGTGATTTTGATTTTCAATTTAGGAATTCAGAATTTGAGCTAGGTTAGGGATTGAGAGTACAAATTCAGCTTTTCAAGTGAGGGATTACTGGATTTGTGAGCTGAGTTGAGATCAATTTGAGATTAGGGCAAGGGAAATTGGGAATTGATTTGGGGAAAATGGAAATCGGGGAATTGGGAATTGATTTGGGGAAAAGGAAATCGGGGAATTGGGTTTTGGGTCTGGTCTGGGGGGTTTATTAACTGTTAAACGACGTCGTTTTGATTCTGGTGTAAACGACGTCGTTTTGGATGACACCGGAACGGAACCCCCGGTACGAAACCGGGGCGTTCCGTCCGGAATGTCCGGATCGGTCCGGAATTCTACCCGGGACGAAAACGTCGCCGTTTTGTCCCGGAATTTTCACTGGAACGGGCCGTTCCGGCCGGAACGGGATCAATAACATTGGTTAAGAGATATTTTTTTATCACAAGATTTGAAATTTCTGCTCTAATATAGATCTTTTCTGGCCGAATACATCTTAAACATTTGAAAAACATTAGGGTGATTCACTATTCATATAGGAACAATAATGAAGTACTTGGAACCTTTTTTCTCTTTAACGAGATCCTTTTTTTTTTCCTTTTCAATTTCATATTTATTTATATATTTTTTCAATTTTTCGCATTTTTAAACAGATTATTTTTTGATCGGATAAGTCAACTGGTTTAATTTTAAATAAAAATTAGATAGAAGTGATGTTTTTTTTCCTATTAATTTTATTGTTTTCCCCTCAATTTTATCTTCAAAACTTGTTTATTGATCGACCAAGTTGTTTTTGGACTAGAGATCTTGTTTTTCCTCCATTAATTAATTTTAAACCCAAACTAGATAAAAACCAAATAAAAAATATTTAAAATCAAGTTTAATAAATAAATCTCAGACAAGTTAAAAAAACAGTTGGGTTTGATGTGTCCTCCCTCGTTCATAACAAGGCCCCTCAGCAAGTGGAAATGTTTGTGGAACATGAAAGCTCTGGGACTTGGGAAAATGTATGAAGGCCGTGAAGTCCATGCCCAATAGCGCAAAAGCTAAATTGGGTTATAATTTTTCATTTTTTCTTCTTCAAAACACACACACACACACGCGCGCGCGCAAGCTGTATTCTCTAACCAGTCGTATCAATCAACATTTAGCCCACCACTTCCTCAACTATTATCATGAAACAAAGTATCCTGAAAAGAAAAAAAAACAGTAAAGATAAGAGAGAAAATGTCTAATCCTTGCTGTTTTAAAATAACAGGAAACTTAAATTAAAAAAACTGCCACAAAAACCTAACGTTTTTTTCTCCCCGCTACAAATGGAGCCTTCTCAGGTACCCAGAAGCAAAAACTCAACCCACAGACAAGGCATGCTTCAATAACTATTATCATAGCTTAGATACAATCCTAATTGTTGCACAAAATTAGCTAACTTGTGCCAACATATCAAATATCTGACAGGCAACATATACAATTACCACAAAACTTATAAGCAGATAAAGATTAGTAGCCACGGCAACAGAGAATTACTTCCACCTCCCCTGTCCTCGAAACATCAGAATCAAATAAATGCCAGTAATTGTTTGCGGTAACCATGTTGAGCACTGCATCACTGAATCTCCCCCCTCAATTCAAAAGGAAAAAAAAAAATGCTTATCCAGTCACTTCAAGGGTTAGAAAGTTAGTCACTTAAGCCAGCGACTGGCTAATCAGTGGAGCAAATCATCTATTTTGCTGCAGAAATACACTCCTCCGTCACATCTTCCGCCACAGGAGGCTTGCTGTGGGGAACAACCTGTAATTGCAGTTAATGGGAGGGCTAAACTGAGACTACAATCTTGCAATTATGTTGTGAGCTAGAGTTCAAATGAAAGGGTGAGGCGCTGATCAATCAAATTTAAAGATTACCTGGTCACTACTTGAAGCATCAGTTTTCAGAGTTTTCATCTGTTTTGAACTCAATGAATTGCTGCTTGCC
The DNA here is from genome assembly GCA_025169955.1 of Salix arbutifolia. NCBI lineage: Eukaryota > Viridiplantae > Streptophyta > Magnoliopsida > Malpighiales > Salicaceae > Salix > Salix arbutifolia. The sequence goes on along the minus strand of CM045915.1, from coordinate 2,651,303 downwards.
TTTTCACTTTTCATATCTTCATCAACAAAGTTCTGATCTGACATCTCTACAAGAATGATGAAGATGCCACTCAGTTTGATAACAAAAAAATGTTGTTCAAAGATTTACTTGTTTTCCCCTGGGCATGGATAGCCACGAGGACCAAGGTGAACATAAATGTACTAAAACAATGTTATCCACACTTCAGTTCTAGTTTTTCTTTTATTTCACTATTTCAAAACACAATCAAAACTACTTTCTCGACTTTCTAGCCCCCCCACTCCCATATTTTCACCCATATAAAGTTCCTTGTTCAAATTCTTTGTAACAAACTACTGCAGTGGTATTTTCAGAAACGCCTATATGCTGGGAAAAGTTTTGTTCTGCCAGTCTCTTTATCTTTACACACGAGCATCCTTCAACTCAACAGATAGAGAACCGCATAATCCCGGGCATACATTACATATTTCACCGTATATCCCAGAGTGACATGGGAGAAGGAGAGTGATGATACTGCCAAATTAGATTTAAACACAATAATAAAAGATTATGGAATCAACTAACCGAATTCATAGAAAATGTGTATGATTTCTCATAGTTTCTTCTCTAATCTTTTATTGTTGCTACAATAGAAAGTTATGGAAAAAACGAAGGGAAAACAGCAAATATAATTTAAGAGCACCTGTGTTGCTGTCAACCAAATCATGACGACTTGAAAAAGAGTTGCTTAAATGACCATATTTTGAACTAGTTGCTGGACAGCAGAGCATAGCTTTCTTCCCATTTGAAATGATTGCTCGACTTTGGTTAGCACGTTTTAGAAGAGTAGGAGATGCTATATGTTCTGGTTTTCTGGCAGATGTAAAGTGCTGAATCCACGGACTTGTTAAAAAGCCACGGGACTCCTTTGCTGAGCTTATTTGTGATTCAGGCCTTCGAAAATTGATTTTCTGCCAGTTCCAACGTCGGAGAACCTTAAACTGGAATAAATTTGAAATGTGAGAACAGAACAGCGGTAGAAACTAATACGCAATCGCAAGCACACAAAAACATGATCAAAAAGGGAAGAACACCAAAGCTTACAGAAGAAATTAGTTTACAACCTGACCAGAACGAGTAAAGGTGCGACAATTGACTTCCGTAGACAAATTTGGATCTGACCCTTCCTTCAGGGACCGCCAACCAAGAAGATCCATCGAATTGTGTAATTGATTAACAAACGACGCCTCCATGGATTTGAGATAAAGGTTATGCTTCTCATCCGTCCATTCTGAAGCCATCGATGCTATCACCGGTGAATCCTGACATGTATAGTTAACATTATGATCAGAAATCTTGAAAATTATATATATATATATATATAACCATCCCATCTTGTTAAAAAAAAATACTAATCTTGAGGTAAGCAAAATCCTCACAAGTCGGCAACACATTATTCCTTCTTAGATTCAACAACAAAACAAGCAATAATAACTTTAATGAAAATCAACAGATCATGAAACCTATTTTCTTATCACAATTTCATATAAAAAAATCCCCAAAAAGATATTTTTTTTAAATTTATTTTTAGGATATCCATGATCATAAAAATCAAAGACACCAGACGCAGATATCAGAAAATCATAAATTATAATGGAAAAATATTAAATAACAAGGCAATTATGCTTTACTTCTTTAGATATTTGAAAGGAAAAAAATCTTGCTACACAGTTTACAAGCTAAAAATAAATATATAAATAAAATCATTCAACCTTCAAAAGGTAGATCAAAACGGCATCCAACTGTGATTCAAAACAATAATAAAAAATAAAAAAAATCTGCAATAACATCCCCAAGAAGGCTCAGACACGGGGTCTCAGAAGAGAGTACCTGTTGAACCAACTCGCCTGACTTGTAAGCAGTTGCCTCAGAAGTTTCTGAACTCGTTCGGCTCTCACTTCCTCTATAACCATCCATGAAACACCATATAATAATATCTTGAAAAAATTAAAGGATTGAATCTTCAGATTCAGAGAACCTAAAAAAAATCAGAGAGAGAAAAAAATAAAAATTTAGAAAGAAAGGAAATGTAAAGAAGGAGAAGTGGGAGTTGGGACAAGAGAACGTTACAGTTGTCACCGCTTTTACACGTGTCATGGGACCAAGGCTTGCCACGTCAGTAACGCAGACTATTTAGCGCTAAGGCAGAGGCAGATATTTTTCGAAAATATCTTCCTCTCCTTTCTGTCTTTCTTCGCCTTTGAGTTGCTCTAAGGCTACTACGTGGCAGATGCATCTGTATTTTATAAGCGAACATGGTTGTAAAACCCCGGACCTCACCGGGGTAGACCCGGCTCACTCTGATGTCTGGACAGTCCGGATTAAAAATAATCAATCAACCCGATTAAAAATTTAAGTTCACCTCCTAAATTGATTTATTTCAATTTAATCTTATTAAAACCTTAGCTCTCAATCTATTATTTATTTTTCTAAAAAATTACCTCGATTGATTCTTCATCTACTAACATTTCCACATTGCTTGGACATATATAATTTTCTCCTAGGTCAAATTAAAGAAATCCAAACTAGCTAGGCCTCTCATTAACTAAAAAGGTAATTAATTCTTCACTTCACGTGACAATATATGTCAGTGATCCGCCCACTACGGCGGCGTCTTTGGGTTAAGAATGGACACAAGTAGAAGAGCATGGAAATTGAATTAAAAATCGGGAGGCTAATATTATTGAATGGACTTATCCAGTGATAAAAGAGCGGATAATCTTGGAAATATCCCAGCAACACACAGTTTGTGCGATTTTCAGAATAGAGTAGGGTGGGGCTATTACTCTTTGAAAATGACAACGCTGATTCGAAGCATGAAGAATAGGCCCTACGAACAGTTGAAGTTAGGCAATAGCATCTCGACATGAATGTATTGTGGGACCGAGGAACCAGGGTCCTTGACCAATATCCACCACAAAAGGGGATAAGTTCATAGGGTGCAGGCAGTTCCATCATCCATGGAATATTGGTGCTTCATCAATGTAAGGACGCCCCTATTCAGCACCCCACACAGGATGACTGTTTCGGCTCTTTCATCCTATTATTTCATGGAAATTTAATAGCAAAACTATTTAAAGATTCAAGGTTTTCGTAAAGGATTTATAATATAATACACGGTCCGGTTTTCGTGTGTGAGTTTACATATCATCAACTCCAACTATGTTTTTTTTTAATAAAAAATATAAGTTTGGAGTAAAACCTGATCTAAACCAGGCTGGGATTAACAACCCGGCTCAAAAGGTGCTTTCGTACTTGGACCTGACACGTGTAAAGGAGAATTAAGTGTTTTAGATTTGGATTGAACTATTTACTTGCTCAAAAGTACCAAAACACAATCGTGTAAGCAAAAATCATTGTAGCCGCCGCAGAACACATCAACCCCTTAAGCTGATGGTGTCCTTGTTCCTGTCTTCACGCAGCTACTCAGCCTCGTATAATTCTTCCATTTGTAGATTATTCTCATGGCAAAACTACGAATACGGACAGCGCCTGCAGCAAAGTGTGGTGGTTCGATCTCATGTTTCCGGCTTCTGCTCACCTTCTGATATCACAGTCTCTTCAAGTTCAATCTGACCTGGATTAGCCAAAAGAGGGAGACGACATTAAATTTCTCTCTTCAGGTTTACCAGCACTTGTAAAATAAAGAACTAGCTTATTAACTCTTTAAGTTTTCTCACTCTCTGGACAGTTAGTTCATCAAGAACGTACAATAGGCTCATTTTCTGTGAGATGCTTGCGTCAACATAATTTGACGAGAAGATGCATTATTGATGCCAGGTTAGGCAGTTGTCATGAGGAAATAAAAACAGTTGAATCCATAGAGAAATGGCAGCACCTCCAATATATTACTGCAGCACCACCTTAGTGGCGCAACAGCTGTACACTACTACCATATTTAACTTAAAGGAAAAGGAATCGTACCTAACAAGGAAATTAGAGACGGGGCTTTCGAAGATCCATTGAATTTCATGTCTGTACCTGAAATCAGTATCCAAAGTTAATGACACTAGCCCTGCTAGTCATGCAATGTATGGCCAATTCTGTAAACTACACGCATCCCTCTTATCTGGTGTTCCCAGGGCGGTAACTCCAAGGGAGGAGTAAAACCAGAGTGAAAAGCTGGCACATTTATATATTGCTAATTTGCGGTTTGAGCATAGTCAAATAAAATGAGCACCATTTAGAAAAAAACAACGCGTATGTATGCTCAAGTGAGCGATGTGAATCTGCATAAATATAATAATGAGAATAGAGAAAAGCTTTCCGCGTTTCATTCGCTCTCGTAACTTAAAGCCTGACTAGACAGAGTCACATTAGAAACTCATCATGAGTATTTAATTATTGACTCCTAAGTGTATTGCAGAACGATCACTGAGTTCCTTTTTTCCTTCTGACAGTTTTTGTAAGGTAATGCAGATTAAGTTCCAAGTGTTCAAAATGCAGCTGGGCCACAGTCCCTTTACATTGAGTGAAAAGTTTGGATAATGTGCTAAAATGGTTGAACAAAAGAACGAAAGAAAAACAAAGATACCGAAGAAAAGCCGCCAAACTCCAAAGCAGCTTACCTGAACTTTCCAGTGATTTAAGGACGTCTGATTTCTTAAAAGTGAATCCAATAAAATTGGTATCTTTTGATGTCAACATCTGCAGCATGGAACAAGAAAAACACACTGCAAAATTAGCATCACAGTTAACATAAACCATGGGGAAAAATTGGACACGGACAAACATATTTATAAGAAGCAAATGATGCACATATATGGAAAAATTATAGAACTATTTAATTTACACAATCTATAAGGGTAATTATATAGTTGAGCTGCCTAGACAACCCATGGGAATAATGAAACACTTGCTCATACAATTTAACAGCGCCATATCCACATTATCATGGTTGAAAAAAACCCTGTTGGCCATTTCGTTTATTCCTATGGATTAAACTAGGCTTGTAAGGATTTTTCTGCATGAATAAAAGTTAAACTTCAAATAATGTTGTTACCTTCCTCCAAGGTCCTACACTTGGTATTGTGGATGGTGGGCCTTCCAGCTGCAAAAAAGAAAAGACTTAGCAAAAACTCTTCTTTCAGAGGAACACCACCGCATATACATAAGGACGAAATACACACACACACACACACTGAAAAGAAAACATAATGTAACAGACACTAGATAAATGGTCAGGGGGTGTGGAGAATTGTTATAGGATCAAGCTTAAGCCACCAGCCAAAACTGGAGGAGAAAAACTAAGTTAAGACCAGAGAAAACATGTTAGAACATGGGAATGAAAGGTGGCTTTTTTAACCTAAAAAATGGCATGGCTTTGAATGCAGAAACTATTGATAAGGGATCTCTCTTTGTGGAGCTATTAGTTGGAAAAGTTCTTAGGTAAGTTGAACTAGTTTCAAAATTGCAAGGACATCTACGTCTTATCAGTTTAAAACTTTATCCCAAATGAGATCGCGATTTATATGCTGGAATCTTTTTCAATGTACTCACATCAGGAAACTTCTCAAAGTTCTGAGTATCCAAATCTCCAATGACTGTAGGCTTATATGCAGCTTCCAATTCATACAGCAAATCCCACTGAGTGCATCTGAACCATGGATGCGCCTGAAACGAATGAAGAATTTAGAACAGAATACTGAACATCTCAAACCCTCTTTGTTGCAGTAACAAAGTTAATGATGCAGTATCACAAAGATCCGAAAGCAGCCAGCAATAGCACACAGAAATTTACAAAATTGAGAATAAAAATGTGATACGCATGCTTTACAACTTGACAACTTCAAGGTGGCAGATTCATCTCCTCAATAATGTATTAGTGCCTACACTATCCTGTAAATTGAAAGAGTTCAACAAGAGAATATATTTCTGCAACTTTGTCTGATGTGTATGATAAATGTTGTTATTATTGGGGAAAAAATCACCTTCAATTCTTCAACTCCTCTGGTCCCCAGCCTTGTCTCAACATCACAGAGCAAGTGGCAAATAAGATCTTTGGCCTCGCTTGATATCATTGGTTCCTCTGGGAATTTGAGACATGTTTTCCAATTGATTATCTGAAAGAAAAAAAAAATACTTTGACGATTTAGCAAAAATGAAGAATTCTAAGAAAATAATGGAGAACCACAACTTAGTGCAACCTTGCGGCATGTGATCCTTGGATCATCAGAGCAGAAGGGAGGATAGCCTATAAGCATCTCATACATGATTGCACCAAGGGACCACCAATCGCACTCCATTCCATATCCCTTCTTCAACAGCACTTCAGGTGCCATATAATCAAGAGTCCCAACAGTTGAATAAGCCTGAAAGTAAATGTAAACTGATGATTGAACACATGGAAAAATTATTGCTTCAGAAGAAAACAGATTGTAAAATCTTGAACTGCATGCAATATTTATATAAAGTCAAAACCTGACATGCTGCCAAATTGCATCTTGCATAGGTTACGCAGCTCCAGCAATGCAAAAAATCAGAATATGCTACAAGTTGCCTTTAGTAAAAATGGATATAGATCATACCAATGCTCGGCGATTACGTTTCCATTGTTGCAATTGCTCTTTTGGCATCAACCAAGGGGGTCTGTCACAGGCAGAATGCCCTCCAGATTCGTTCGTCACTTCCTGGGTAGAAATGTCTTCATTTTCTAGTAGATTTGAATACTTATCCAAGGGTTTGCACAAGCCAAAATCTGAAAGCTTTAAATGACCATTTTTGTCCAGTATCAGGTTATCTGGTTTTATGTCCCTGCATGGAGAACAGTCTCTGAGTAAAGAAAAGGGAAAACAGAGCAATACGTTGATTCTCTTAGAAAATTCTAGTGATAGTCCGCCATAAATCTAAAATTCTTCAAAAGTGACCCTGACCTAACACATGAACAATTTATGACAAACTTATTGCCTGCTGCGACTCCTCAAACAGTGTTCTGGGTTCAAATTAAACTTATGATAGGCATCAAATCTATGAGTATAAGCCATGCCCTTTAGAAGACTGAACCATTTGACTCCCCAAAAGATAAATAAAGAGCTTGGACCCATAAGAAAACTAATAAGTTGAAGATTAAGCTCAAATGTGCCAATTTGACAGGTCATGGAAATTGGGCAAAAAATATTATCTTTCTAATCTGGACACATTCAAGGATCCACTCATTAAATATCCTAAAACTCAGCCAATGCCATGAATAACAAAAAGCACACCAATCCCACAGGTAAGTAAATTATGTGAGCTTGTAAGCTTTGTAATTACAATATCGACATACCTGTGAACATAATTGTGTTGGTGAATTGAGTGAATGGCTAGAATGCTCTCAGCTATGTAAAAACGTGCAACATCTTCAGAAAGAATGTCTTCTCTCATCAACAATGTCATTATGTCTCCACCAGGTAAATACTCCATGATCAGATACAAGAAATCAGAATCTTGAAAGGAATAGAAAAGTTTTACTATGCATCGACTATCAACCTCCGCAAGTAAGTTCCTCTCAGATCGGACATGCTCAACCTTAAACATAGGAAAGGAAAAAAAGAGGAAAAGATCAATACAAGTCAGACAGAGAGTGTAGTTGATCTCCGAATTCAGACATGTTAAACATGTTTTATAACTATAAAACTATTAGAATGGACTGAGGTCTTATTAAGCTGAAAAGGGCATTTGTAAGCAGCAAAAAAAAAAAATACTATCCTGATCATCAACATCATCTTAATTACTGTGGTCTCACCTGCCCACGGCTAAGCATCTCTGATTTCTTCAGTTTCTTCATAGCAAAAATCTCCCCGGTATTCTTGGCTCGGCATAACCTAACCTGGATTTTTTGAGCATATTAATATAACATATTCACACTGTTTGCAATTGCAAATTAAATTACTTTTCATCAAGCACGCGAATTAAAATCTCCAGACAAGCCAAGGTCATCTTATATCACTGACAAAGGACTTTACACGACAACAATCCTATTTTCCCCAATTAGGCAAATATTTTTATTAAAGAATCTTAAACCATACAGTAATACCTAAAGTATTAATAATTTCTTGTTACTCTTTGAGTTTATATCTAATCATTCTTTAAAAAGAAAAATGCTGAAATCGAAATCCATTACCTCCCCAAAGGCACCTTTACCAATCACAGTTAACTGCTCAAAATCATCGATTCCAATTTTACGCCTTTGGACCCTCATATACTCTGTTTCTCTGCGCTCCAAATTCCTAAGCATCTCCTCTTGTTCCTCATTTGAAACCTCAGCTTCCTGTGCTCTCCTTTGAAGTGATCGTCGCCTAAACAAACAGAAATAACTGTAACACATTGCACACCTCAAAAAAAAGTATTCCTCTACTTAGCAATTAATCAAATAGTTACTAAAACTCAAAGGATAATTAATAAAAGCAATTAATTGCTAAAAACAATATTCAATTACTAATTAAAACGAGAATTAAATTGCACTCTGCATTTATATATGACCACATGCATTAAATTTTCGATCTCTTTAAAACTTTTCTGCAAATCTGAGCAGAGAAAAAGAAAAAGGAAATCAAAGGATTGAATTCGCACTCCATACCTCTCTTTACGATCTTGCAATCCTTGCAAGTAATTCTTATAATGATTCTCAATAAACTGTTTTGCTGCGGCAGCTTTTTGTCTGGTAACCGGCGATGAAACGGACACGTCAACACCGGAATCGAAGACGCTCCGATCCGGCTTCAAGCTCAAAGCACCTACCCTCACCGTTCCATCACCACCGTCCATTTTACGAAGTGATTAAAACTAAATCAAAGACTCATAATTGATTTCCTTCAGTGTAACAGTATCGATGAGAGATCTAGGAGTGGTCGAGAAAATGCATGACAGAGAGAAGAAATTTTCTTATATAACGGAGAGTTGTTATCAACGCCGTGAACTGGTATCTGAGGAAGCACTGATTTTCTTAGAAAATTAAAGGTAACCACTCGTTTCCAGCTTTCAGAGAGAGAGAGTAGAAATTGTGTAGAGAGAGAAGGACTAGAAGCCTTTCCGGAGACTCTAAAATGTCGGCGGAGATCTATAAAGAGAAGGAGAAATGAATCTGATTGGTGTGTGTAATCACGCTCTCCGAGATTGTGGTGGCGTTTACTTTATTTTTTATTGGGACGTGGTGGTTACGTGCTGTTGAGGAGAGTGGAAACCTGGGCTTCAACGGTACAATGATGGAAGTCTCATCACTCAAGGTCATGGTGGTGCGTGCTGGTCAGATTTCGTTGTACAAGACTCTTCTGACGGTTGGTCTCATGGAATTTACGTGGTCCTTGGGTGACATCACCTATTAAAACGTGAGGTTTACGATTTGGATCACAGTTCTGGCTGGATCACAGTTGTCAGAGTTGATCAACGAACTGGCACTGAACATGGTTTCTGCTATTGGTGGATCAAACCGACTAAATTATTTTATTTATTTATTTATTTCGGTTTTTACTTTGGGGCTCTAAATTAAATAGCATGAAAACGACTCTCATTCAGTTCATATGCCCATGTGCTGCAAGCCTTGCAATTATTCAAAAAGTTATGATAAGAATTACCCAAGTTGCCCCTCTCATTAATTTCACCTGAATTTATTTATCATATCAGATGAAGGTGTGAAGCAGAATTTATTTCTGATAATACACTATTTTTATGAAGGATTTCTTTTCCAGCGCATCCTTTGAGTTCCTATGGGTTGCGTTTCATGTGCATTGTTTTTTTTTAATTATTATTATGCACATATTAAAGAGCAAGTGTTATTTTCTACATTAACATTAAACACATACATGATATATGACACATTGACCGACAACAAGCAATCGTTTGATACGAGTTCTCATCTTATAATTGCTCTAATTATACTTTTAATTGGTTTCAAACTTTTAAATTTATATAATTTTACCCCATTAAACTTTAATGTCAGCCTTAAATTTATGTGTTTTTTTTTTGTTTTGGTCCTTGATTTTAGATTTATACAATTTAACTCAAAATAGACCATTAAACTTTCAATTTCTGATTTTTAATTTTCAATTTCACCCTTGATTTCAACCACCTAGCTTTGTGTGTATTATATATGGTCTTCAAAAATATCAATCTTCTTAATTAAGCCCAAATTAGGCTTATAGACTTATTTTTTCACAAATTAAACTCCTAATAAAATTAGTCTAACTCATTTAAAGTATAATTAACCCATTGCATCTAATTAAATCTTTTAATTACACCCAAATTAATTCTTAAATATAATTAAATTTTAATTTGACCCATGATGAAATCAAATTGGTGTATTAGAAATCTAATTATGTCATTTGACTTGAATTTGCATTGTTTCTCAATCTCGGACACCATAGATGCATGATCATGCTCCTGATTTTATTCAAAATTTCTAGTTTGACTTCCCCGCCACGTCAACCCTTTTTTTTGGATGAATTTTAGGAATAATTTATAAATAGGTTATGAAAATGATTATTTGATTATAAGCAAAATATGAAATGCAAAATTGAAGATCAAATGCCAAGATTTCATTGTTTTAAAGTAGTTAAGACCCAAGATTAATGATGAACAAACTTATACACATACGTAGGAACCAATAATTGATCAAAACGACAAGCAAATCATAAACTCAAGGCAAACTTCAACATAAAAACATGAAGCCTAGAAACCCATAATTTGTTAAAATGCAATAAAACCCAGAATAAAGTCCTCAAACCTATTCAAACAAGTCACATACACTTACATATACATGATTAAACCTTAAAAAACAACAATAAACTTGTAAGTATTAAAATGCATAGGATTCAAAGATTATAACATATTGTCAATATACAAACATGTATATATGTTGTTTTATCAAACAAGTCACATACACTTATACATAATTCTTAAATCATAGCATATGATTTTCATGCATCAAAAACAAATATTCAAGCATCAGAAGCATATCAGCAATCATATACTAAAAATCATAAAACACTATATTAGAATTTGGCTTGTAGAATCATTTTCTCAAATTTAAGCGTCTGTTATCAATGATTTTGCTAGGCTTCGTGTATGATTCATCCGAAATTCTTCACCAACTTCTTTTAAAGTTTTACCTTGTCTATCTCTTCAATAAATACGTTGCACATCATGGAGTCTCATGTTATTCTATTTGTAATTTGATATCCATAAATATATACATATACACGCCTCGCATGCTTGTATATCGAATATATACTCGTGGAGAAAGCTATACTAATTAGTTTTCTAGCTAGACCTTAAAACTGTAATAAAAAAATTTCAGTGGGAACAATTTGCGAGCTCTACACTTGTAGAAGGTTGAATTTGGTCTTTAGTTTTTGGGATGGTGGAATTTTCTCTGGAAAAATGGATACTTGCCCATCTCAAAATTCTCCTTTTTGTCAATACTCGTTGAATGCAGCTCAGGATCTGCAGATTCCCTCCCTTACGCAGAATAGCAACTATGAAACCAAAGGCTGAGATGCTACCGGATAATATGAACAGCCCGGCGAAAGGCTCCAGATCGAAGCTCGAATCGTCCCTTGACGCATCAGAGGAGCACTTGGGAAAGGAGAGACTCTCTTTCAATTGCCTCATTTCTCCACTTTCTATAACTTTCAGGATTGCTTCTGACATGTCAAAAACCAGAGGAGAACCCTTTGGGAAAACCTGGAAATGAAAGCCATGCCAGTAAAAAGAAGAGTAGGAATTTTCTTTATGCTAATCAATGTGGCAACGAAATGAGGAAGCAGGGACAAAGGAGAGAGCTTACATAGCCAAAACCGCCTAATTGAAAGGTAGATTCTGCTTGTGTTAAGCACTCGCAGTGTTTTCCCAGGAATACTTTTGCATGTGGCTCAACAAGGAATGCTGCTTTGATATATCCAGTTTCAAAGGCTTCTAGGTAATCGTTTTCTGAATCAAATTTCCTTATATTTTCTGGTTTGAAATGCAAAACGTTAGTCAAATAATGCCCAACAAAGGAGTTGACATTGCAACCAACAGATGCGTTTGTTTTTAGTAGTGTATCAATATCCAAAATTGATGGTTCTAGCCGGGAGACAGTCATCCTTGAGGAAAGATCCGCCGTGAAGCATGCCGTGACGATGAGAATCACAAATAACCACGGTGCCACCACTACTCGAGATAAACTGTTTCTCACCGATGGCCCTGTATTTGGTAAACAATGAAGAAAATTAAGCCACGCCCCTGTACGATAACAAGAACTAGAGTCAATTATAGTTTGCAAATTGATCGAATTATACTTACCATGAGCGTAGAAAATCACGGTGACGGAAAACCATAGCATACCCCCGATTCCTTCGAATTCTGTGTTGCTCCCACGTTCAAGTATCCATACCAGGCATCCTATGAACATATGCATTGCTACGATTAGTAACCATAACTTTTTGGTGAAGGTTTTCAGCATCCTTATCTTCTTGATTGATTTCGTTGTTACTATCATGACGAGCCTGGAATCAATATATGGTTGAGAAAATTCCGCGTACCGAAACCTTCCAGGCTCTATTGAAAAATCACCGACAGCAGCATCCAATTCCTATTTGCATGAGATAACCAATGATTAAAGTTGTTTGAAACTAAAGATAGAAGAAAAAAATTAACCTGACCTTGTTATAAACTTGCTTCACCATCTCGTCATATGAGCCCTTTAATGGAACGAAATCATACTGAAAGTCATATGGGAGATACTTTAAAATTGCTTTAAATACTTTAATTGAGAACCCTGTGACACAAGTTATGTTATTGTCCTGGAACACCTGCACAAATTCAGGAAAAGCGCCCATGGAAGGAATTCCTATCTTCAAAGGGTTATCCTTCTCAGAAATCACCCATCCGCGGGGAACACTGTCCTTTCCACCAGGCCAATAAACCGGTCCCCATCCTTCAAAAGAACTACTGGAATTCTCACCATTATGTCTCTCGGGGTTCTTTGAAAAGCCGGATTCCGGTGACCAAACTGCCATCTCTCTGTAGCTGTTACCTACAACATTAATGATTTGAAACGAAGGCAATTGCCACAACACATTATTCTTAAACCTCGTTACCCCACTTACACCTCTAAATATACGGGATGAAATGCCTTTAGATAAATCTTTGGAGCTTGATTTTCCTGTTGAGTTTTTCATAGTTTGAGCAACAGCCCAAGTTGCATCATAAGCATGGAGAGCAAAGATACTTGGATTGCAATATTCTTCTTCTTCTGGATACTCTGATCGATACTTGCTGCGGAATCTGGATCTAAACCGTTTGAAAGGCTTGCTAGTGCGTGCGAATTCGGTTCTAAAACCAATCACACCTTGCATGTCGTGGAGAACAGAAGAATCGACAGAATTAAGAAGGCTTGCAATCTCATCTGTGACAATCCACACATAACCTTTCTCCATCATCCCCAACCGTTTTGCTTTCGCAAATAGGAGGACTGCCATTTCTAAAGAAGACATCACAACTACGAAAACCCTGTTGCCCCTGCTCCTCATATCGATAAGCTCTTGTTCAATGAAGGCTCCTGGGTTTGATAGAGAAGGCATGGGAGGGAAAGTTGAGTGGTGTTCAATTTCTGTGTTCACAGTCTTGAGAGTGTCAGATAGGAGAGTTAAGATTCCAGAATAAGCAGAGAAACCATTTTTTGATTCATATATCACTGTAACTTTCCTCCACTTGAACTGACCTACAATAGCAGCTAAGCATTGGATGTGGAAGGTGATGTGGTCACTAAATTGAAAGAAGTGTGGTAGTTGGTGTGCCATTGATGGCGGCGTTATTGCCGGAGATGTTAAGGATATTATAGGAAGATACTTTATGTTTTTGTCAATCTTGGAGAGATACCCTGTATCCTGAGCTGACATCGTTCCTATGAGCGCCTGAACTTGTTTGCTATCAACGAGCTCAACTGCTGCAGCAATACGATAAGAGGCCTGTTATATATTAATGGTGGCAAAGATTTGAGCTATGATTGTAGGAATATCAGTGATATTGACAGCATTATTCTCAAATGAGACTGAAGCTGAAAGAGTAAGACCTTTCAAAAGGAAGACCTTTTTCTATTTATATCATTAGGTAACCAAAACTAAAAAAAAAAATCAGATTATTTTCTTTCTTACCTTGTCGGGGGTTTTCGATCATACTAGGTTAATTGAGATAGGTCTTGTATCATGGGTTTTCGAGTCATACCATGTAGATTAGTTGGATCAATTTCAGATTTTTTATCCTTATAATTACAGCTACACTATAAAGAATATAATCTAATAAATTTTGAATTTTGATAAAAGTAATTGTTAAGGAACCATCTCACCTAATAACTTAAGCTATCATGTGATGTCCCAGAATATGATTTATATTATTCTTTAACATCTCTCTTAAGTGAAAGCTATTTGGGCTTGAAACTTGCACACAGACTCACACTATCTTGTGTTTAATTTTTATCAAATAGAATGAGGGTGGTGAGATTTGAATTCGTAACCACTGAGTTAACAAGTTTTTAATACCATGTTAAGGAATCATTTCAGTTAGAAACTTAAGTTGTTAAATTATGCCCAAAATATAATTTATATTAATCTCTAACAGTAATAATAATAATAATAATAATAATAATAATAATAATAATAATAATAATACCGATATTTTTAATTGAATTGTGATTCTAATTTATTCTTAAACTTATGAGAGTAAAAAAGTCTTGAAAAATAATGAGATATTTCAAGAGAAGATGTTGATCGGACCAGAGAGTATTTGTTTTTATAGTTGAACGTGTTTTTCAAATAATGTTAATTTTTTAATAGTTTTAATATGATAATATAAAAAATATATAAATATTATTTGAATATAATTTTAACTAATAAATATTTTTTTAAATATTCTACACGGTATTATCAAATACACTATTATTATTTTTTATTTTTTAAAATGGGCTAGTTTTCGAAAGGGAAAAAAAAAAAACAATTGCTTTTATATTTTTTTCTTTTGGTTGTCGACGAACGGAGAAGAGAAGCCTTACTAAACGACGCGTCTCCAGCAAGGTCTCCACTTGAATCTTCAAGTTGCAAAACCAGCTGCTTAGAGCAACTTGATCGAGCAAAGTCTTCAGCAGCCATCTCCATGGCAACTTTCATCTCTTTTCCAACCCGAGACCCGTAATCTATAACGCCACCTATTTTCCCCATTTTGTGGCTGGCCGACGGGCAGTGATCCCCGGCTACGTCGTCGGCGCTGGTCGTTGACACCGCCACTAGCAGCGAAAGCATGCAAAATGAGAGGATAACAGGAGACATTTTTACTTTCGAGTGGAGAGGGTATATTGAATGAGAAGCACTACGCCACAGCCAGGAGATTTATTAGAGAATTTTAGAAAGAAATGTTCAAACGTTTGCAAAGTATCAGAAATTTCTAGCCATGCGTCTGTTAATTAACAGATTATTTTATGCGAATGAGAAGGATTACGGCACAGCTAGTAAATTTATTAGAGAATTTTAGAAAGAACTGTTCAAACGTTTGCAAAGTATCAGAAATTTCTAACCAAACGTCTGTTAATGCTAGTTATAGTTATTCAAACGTTCTTGCTGCAGTCATCGTTCTTGCTGCAGTCATCTCTTTTTTCTTGGGTTTTGCTCCAATTATATATTTCTGCATCGCTGCTTCCTCTCATGCTAGAAAGTCAAAATGCATGGTTTTAATTTTTTCTAGTAAAAACAAAATGAAACTATTTTTTAATTTTTTCTTGCAGAACTTTCCGTCTGATATTTATGTATTGAACTTAAAATATACTCAAATGGCTATGTTTTTAAAGACCAGTTCTCGGATTCCTACGTAAGAGGAGATTGCAAAAGAAAAGTCAACTTGTGAAGCTACCGATACACGAGTCAACTCATCTATCCTATACAGTTTTGAAAGTATATTTATTAAACTTGATTTAAAGACAATTTTGAATAAAGCTCAAGAAATAGATTAAAGGGGTAAATAAGATTGAGTTAAATTAATCAAGAATAATTAAAAAAAACTAGAACAATGCAGGGGTAAATAAGGTTGTAGTTAGGAAGGATCCCAAAATACATTTCAAAAATCGATTTCCAAACTCTAATATGTAGAAATTGTACAAGTTTGATGATCCATTTTTCTAATTTATTTGTTTCCCTTACTCCTGCATACATCTTGAATGTTCTTGGTGTTCATATTTATTTTATTGAGTAAATTATAAATTAGTCCTTCTAGTTTTACAAAATAATCTACAGTCTCTCTAGTTCTAAGAACTAATTAATTAATCTTTTTTCTATTTCTTAAAGTCAAAAAGAATAAAATTAATATAAAAAGGATGAAAAACACTAATTGAATAGTTTTTAAAACTAGAAAGAATATCTATTTTATTTTATAAAACTAAAGAGACTAATTTATAATTTACTTGCATATCATTTCAATGTTTAGCTCTCATTCAGCTAGAGCAATCTATTTCATTCAATTTTTTACAAGACGGATGCTACTTGTTTCTTTTCTCATGTCCTCGCCTCATGCACCATGCTCTCGTAAAGTGAAAGGGAGGGTGCACAGCGGAGGTTGCTATAAAAATATAGAATAAGATGTCGTTTGGCTTGTGATATTGGATGATTTGAGTAGTTTAATATGGATTTGTTGTCATTAGATAAGAATTTATTCTATACAAATTTGAAGTCCAGATAATTAGTTGGAATTATGATAAACTAAACGAGTTTTGTTTTTATTGAATTGGATATTTCTGTCTTTCCTGACTCTTGAGTAGGCATGACAAATTGTCTTGGCTAGACCTATCCTTGAACGGTCACATGTATTTAGCAAATAAAAGAAATTGTAAGAATACTATAATACTAGTGGAGGGTTGAATAAAATGTGTTTAACATTAACAGTTTAACACGTTATGTATACGTGTTTTATATATAAATGATTTTGTCCAAATCTCAATCTTACAATGAATTTAATTGTCATAACAAAATTTCTGGGTTATTCTCCAAAATCTATCCAAAAATAACAAAAATAAAATAAAAGGAGTCGGCGTTGCTAGAAAAATCAATGTGAAAATTTTGGTTGTTTTCGAGAGTCCGATTGTATCTCTTTTGTCTCAAAAAATAGAGGAAAATACAAATTTAAGGCAAAAATAATTTATCATTGGATAAATCTGTGTAAAAATTAAGTCGTAAGGCATAATTATATTTTTTATAGGTCAATTTGATTTAATCATGAGTCAATTTGAAGTATAATTATGTTTGGGAATTAATTTAGGATCTAATTGAAGGATTAATTAAGTGCAAGGACTTAATTACATTTTAAATTGGTCAAATTAATTTTATTAAGGGCTTAATCAATGAAAAATCAAGTTCTTGAGCTTAATTCGGGTTCAATTGAGAAGATTGAAATTTTCGGAGATCGAATTGAATCTTTCTAAGCCAATCATGCAAAATCAAGGTCAAATTGAAGACAATTGAGAGTTCAATGGTCAATTAAGGGTCAAATAGCATAAATCAGAAATCAAGAACCAAAATAAAAAATGCATGCAAAGTTAAGGCTAGCATTGAATTTCTGACGGGGATACAACTCCACAAAATTAAAAGTTCAAAGTTAATTTGGGGTGCAATTAGAATACTTATAAATAGAAGGACCAAATTGCAATTCTGCCTTCCCTCAAAATTGTCGCAGCACACAGTCCCCCCACATGCCTTTATCTGCCCTGTCTGCCGACAACCACCTATGACACCGCCAACAAGCCATCACTGAAGGCACACCGTTGCTGGCCACCATGCTGCCGCCAAAAGTCACAAAAGTTGCCACCGATGCAAGCAAGTTATGCCTATAAAAAGCGAGAAACAAACCATGCATAGGGGGGAGAGGAGAAAAAGAGGGGAGGAAAATTTACGTAACAGGGAAACAAAGAAGAACGGGGGGGAACTAAATTTACGTAACGAAAGGGAGAACAAAAGCTGGTACACAAACAACAAGGAGAGGAAAGATTTATAGCCACCCATCGTCTTCTTCTACAACGACAAAGCCATTGTTGGCAGCGGGTGTTTGCAGCTCCTTCTCTCTCCCATCAGCCACAACCAACAACCAACTCTCTCTCCTCCAATTCTCCCTTGCAACACAGAAGCAACTCCTTCTCTCTCCTGTTAGCCACAACCAACAGTCAACTCTCTCTCTCTCTCTCGGCCATCTCCCTCTTTCTCCCTCCTAGCAGTGTTAGCTCTCTCTCTCTACAACAAGCAACCACAACCTACAGCAGCACCTCCTCCACGCCAGTAGCTCTGCCAACAGGTCCATCTCCGCCTCCCCATCTTCGACGAAGAAGCAGCAACGAAAGACAACCACAACAGCATAAACCCGACAACTTCAAACGCCTCATTCGACCACCACAGGCCACCATTTTCAATGCCACCATCACGGGGACAATCACCTCGGCCTCCTCTACCCGGTGGCAGTAGCAGGTGAGCCTCTCATCATGGTTGGTCGACCACCAAGTTACTGTTCACATAAGAAGTGCGAGTGAATTAATTCATTGCATTGTTCATGTGTTTTGTTTTCTTTCTATTTTTTTCTTCGGCCTTTGGGCCAGTCTCTCTCGACCCAGCCTAGTTGGCTGGCCCGGGCCCAAGTCCAGCAGACTTGGGCCCTTGGCCAACCTCAGCTAAGCCGGCTCATTTAGCTGGGTCAGGCCCGACCTGATTTTTTTTAATTTTAATTTTTATTTCAAAAAAAATATATTTAAAAAAAAACAAAAAATTATTATGTTTTTGTGCATACGGCTGGATTCCAAAGTTTTTTCCCATCATATTTTTTGTAAAAAAATATGTTGCATCTTTCTCATATTTTAAAACAAAAATTGGATATTATAACCAGTTTATGATTATCCGTTGGAATTTGGCCAAAATATTAAAAAAATTAATAATTATTTTGTTTTAACTATCGGGGTGTAAAATTACATTGTAAAGTACACCCGTAGATAAAAAATGATTTTTACTACGGTGTAAAATTACATTGTACAGTACATCCGTAGATAAAAAAAAGCTTTTTAACTACAGTCTAAAACTATATTGTAAAGTACATTCGTAGATAAAAAAAAAGTTTTTAACTGCAGTGTAAAATTACCTTGTAAAATACACCCGCAGACAAAAAAATGGTTTTTGAAAATGCAGTGTAAATTTTTTTTTTAACTTATAAAAACAATCAAACAACAATGCAGCTTACTTTAGGTAGGGTGCACTGGAGGTGACGCGTCTTCCCCTTGCACAACAAGTTCCCTTATCAAAACTCTCGCAGGCCAATAGGTTTCTGGTAACCTTAATACTATGTGGCGACTCCTAATAATTATAGTTGTAAATTTTACGACTATAAAACACACTCGTTTTCACTATGCGTCGTTGTCTCCCCCAATAAAAAAGATAGCGGGGCGCGAAGCATAAAAAAATCATCATCGTGACATTAATGATGATTTTTTTAATTCTCTGAAAATCACTCTTACATCCATGCAACGTACGTACAAAGAACACCAAGTTTCGTAAAGAAAGGTCAATCCATATATACAAGTAAATGTATAGTTGCCAAAGCGTTCCTGGTGTGGAAGAAGTTGATCCAACACATCCACTTTTTACTGGGAGAAAATCTCAGGTTCAGCACCCTTGGGTCGAAGAAATCTCCACCTGGCCATTTGTTTCAGGGGTGGAAGAACTTTTTCTGGATAATTGAATACTTGCCCATCTCCAGATTCTTCTTCTTGTGAGTTCTGTTTGAAAGTAACTCAAGATTTGCACATTCCTGCCCAGACGAAAAATGGCAACGAGGGATCCGAAGGCTGCAATGGTACCTGACAATATAAACAGACCGGCAAAAGGTTCCAGGCCTAAACCTGAGGTATCCATGGCTGTAGCTTGAGAGGTGCAATTAGAAGAGGAGAGCAACTCCTCTAACTGGCGCAATTCTCCGCTCTCTATAACTTTTAGGGTTGCCTCCGAGATGTCAAAAGCCAGAGGTGAACCCTGAGTTGCGTTTCATGTGCACAGTTTTTTATTTATTTATTTATTATGAAAGTGTTATTTTCTACATTAATATTATTAGCATAATGACACAATAACCAACAAGCAATTTAATACGAGTTTTCATCTTATAATTGCTTTAATTAAACTTTTAAATTTATACAATTTACCCACCAAACTTTATTGTCATCCCTAAATTTATGTTTTTTTTTTTGTTTTGGATCTTAGTTTTAGATTTATATAATTTAACCCTAAATATATCATTAAACTTTTAATTTTTGATTTTCAATTTTCAATTTCAACCACCTAACTTTGTATAAATTAAATTTGGTTTTCAAAAATATAAATCTTCTTAATTAAGCTCAAATTAGGCTCCTAGACTCTCTTTTTTCACATATTAAACTCCTAATAAAATCAGTCTAACTCATTTATAGTATATTTAACTCATTTCATCTAATTAAATCTTTTGATTAGACCCAAATTAATTTTTAAATATAATTAAATTTTAATTTGATCCAAGATTAATCAAATTGGTGTGTTAGAAATCTAATTATGTCATTTGACTTGAATTTGCATTGTTTCTCAATTTTAGGCACAATAGGTGTATGATCATGCTCTTTATTTTATTCAAAATTTCTAATTTGACTTCCCCGTAACGTTAGCCCTTTTTATTTTTATTTTGAATGAATTTGAGGAATAACTTATAAATAGATCAAATGCCAAAATAAATTTGACAATGATTATTTGATTTTAACCAAAATATGAAATGCAAAATTGAAGGTCAAATGCCAAGATTTCATTGTTTTAAAGAAGTTAAGACACAAGATTAATGATAAGCAAACTTATATGCATATGAAGAAACCAATAATTGATTAAAAAGACAAGCAAATCATAAACTCAAGGCAAACTTCAACATAAAAACTAGAAACCCATAATTTGTTAAAATGCAATAAAACCTAGAATCATAGTTGTCAGTTTCATTTCGGTCGAAATGGCCAAAACATTTCGTACCAGTTAAAAAAAAAAAACAACATTGTTTTATCTCGATTTAAATTTTGGCTCATTTCAGATTTTTCAGTCAAATACCAGCTGAAACGTGTCAGTATTAATTTGTTTGTGCCGTCTCGGCCTAAAAAAAAACCATTTCTGCCTCCTCATCTCCAGCTATTTATTTGGACAAATTGTGGGTCTCTGATGTATTCTGATTTTCTTGCTTTTTTCCATCTAATCTAGCAACATCAAATTGATTTTATTATTATTAAACTTTTTAAATAATACTTGATTATATATATATATATTGAAAATGCGGGAACCAAAATCAAAAGAATTAAAATTAAAATATATATATATATATATACATATATTATAAAAAAATAAAATTGTTGCATCAACTTTGATTTTATAAAAAATAAAAATTATATTTTATTTTTTTGCTTTTTGTCATCAAAGAATTAAATTGAAACACCCCCGGCATCTCTATAAAAAACCAATTTAAAAACAAAATTTTAAATAATTATTTTTCGTGCTTACCTATAGTTGTGATGGACTAAATAGTAGATGATTTTTTAAAATGTTTTTAATTTTGATATTATGTTTGTTTGACTTTGTGTTTGTATTATATAATTTAAAATTAATTTATCTTGAATTTGAATTGTGTTTGTTAAATTAATATTTATTTTTTTATATATATATATATATATATAATTAATTATATATGAATAGTATAACTTTGAAACGGCACGCCGAAACGCTCTGAAACTAAAACATTTCGTTCCAATTGAAAAAACAAAACACCAACCGAAACGCAACTCACAACTTTGTCCGGAATAAATAAAGTCCTAAAACCTATTCAAACAAGTCACATACACTTATAAACACACACACACACACACACACACACACATTATTAAACCTTAAAAAACAACAATAAACTTGTAAATATTAGAATGCATAGGACTCAAAGATTATAACATTTTGTAAATAAACAAACATGTATATGTTGTTTTTATCAATTCAAAAGCCCATTCAACATTAAAATGTTCTATATGAAATTTCAAATTTGAACGAAAACATTAGGATGAGACAGCATTGCTATATGTATTGTTTTTTTTTACATAATTCTTTAATCATAACATGATTTTCATGCATCAAAAAGAAATATTCAAGCATCAAAAGCATATCAGTAATCATATACTAAAAATCATAAAACACTATATTAGAATTTGGCTTGTAGAGTCATTTTATCTAATTTAAGCGTCTGTTATCAATGATTTTGCTAGGCTTCGTGTATGATTCATAAGAAATTCTTCACCACCTTCTTTTTAAATTTTATCTTGTCTATATCTCTTCCATAAATATGTTACACATCATGGAGTCTCATGCTATTCTATTTGTAATTTGATATACAAGTGTGTATCTATACATATACACACATCGCACACTTGTATATAAAATATATTCTCTTGGAGAAAGCTTTCCTAATTAGTTTTCTAGCTAGACCTTAAAACTGCAATATAATTTTTCAGTGGGCAAAATTTGCGAGCTCTACACTTGTAGAAGGTTGAACTTGGTCTTTAGTCTTTGGGATGGTGGAATTTTCTCTAAAAAAATGAATACTTGCCCATCTCAAAATTCTCCTTTTTGTCAATACTCTTTGAATGCAGCTCAAGATCTGCAGATTCCTTCCCTTACGCAGAATAGCAACTAGGAAACCAAAGGCTGAGATGCTACCGGATAATATGAACAGCCCGACGAAAGGCTCCGGATCTAAACTCGAATTGTCCCTTGACGCATCAGAGGAGCACTTGGGAGAGGAGAGACTCTCTTCCAATTGCCTCATTTCTCCACTTTCTATAACTTTCAGGATTGCTTCTGACATGTCAAAAACCAGAGGAGAACCCTTTGGGAAAACCTGGAAATGAAAGCCATGCCAGTAAAAAGGAGGTAAGAATTTTCTGTATGCTAATCAATGTGGCAATGAAATGAGGAAGCAGAGACAAAGGAGAGAACATACATAGCCAAAACCACCTAATTGAAAGGTTGATTTTGCTTGTGTGAATCGATTGCAGTGCTTTCCCAGGAAGACTTTTGCATGTGGCTCAACAAAGAATGCTGCTTTGATATATCCAGTTTCAAAGGCTTTCAGGTAATTGCTTTCTGAATTAAATCTCCTTATATTTTCTGGTTTGAAATGCAAAACGTTAGTCAAATAATGCCCAACAAAGGAGTTGACATTGCAACCAACAGATGCGTTTGTTTTCAATAGTGTATCAATATCCAAAATTGATGGTTCTAGCCGGGAGACAGTCATCCTTGAGGAAAGATCCGCCGTGAAGCATGCCGTGATGACGAGAATCACAAATAACCACGGTGCCACCACTACTCGAGATAAACCGTTTCTCACCGATTGCCCTGTATTTGGTAAACAATAAAGAAAATTAAGCCAGACCCTTATACAATAACAAGAACTAGCGTCAATTACAACTTGCAAATTAATCGAATTATACTTACCTTGAGCGTAGAAAACCATGGAGACGGAAAACCATAACATACCCCCGATTCCTTCGAATTCTGTGTTGCTCCCACGTTCAAGTATCCATACCAGGCATCCTATGAACATATGCATTGCTACGATTAGTAACCATAACTTTTTGGTGAAGGTTTTCAGTATCCATGCTATCTTCTTGACTGATTTCGTTGTCACTATCATGACAAGTCTGGAATCAATATATGGTTGAGAAAATTCTGCGTACCGAAACCTTCCAGGCTCTATTGAAAAATCACCGACAGCAGCATCCAATTCCTATTTGCATGAGATAACCAATTGTTGAGATATAGCTGTTTGCAATATAGTCGTTTATTACTATAATAGGAAAAATATTTCTAGGTGTCTAAAGTGTATTGTATTTTAACTAAAATTGTTGTAATTATTTCCTATAAAAATCTCCCTATTGTAACAGAAGATTAATTGAATATACTAAAACTATTTGAAGTTCAAATTCTTACATGGTATCAAAGCAAATTTTGATTTTTTTCCTTTGAATCGAATTGCTGGTATTTTTTTCCTTCTTTTTCTGGTTCAAAACCCAAAAATTAATCTCTACGGTGCTTGTTTATCAACGATTACTGTTCATCAAACCCAGAAATTGATTGCTACAGTACTTGTTCATCAACGGTTACTGTTCTTGAAGATAAAAAACCAAAATCAGTGTTTCTTCATCATCTCTGGTGAGTCCTTTTTCATCGTGCTCTTTCATCATCTCTGGCAAGTCTTTGTTCATCTTGCTACTTTTTCATCTCTGGCGAGTCACCCATCAACCTAGAAAAAATCCAACAAACCCAGAAACCCAAACACCAACAAACCCATAAAAATCGTATTGCTGACAGACCCATCCTGAAAAAAAATTAGACCCATCTATTGCAACAAACCCAGAAACTCCAGCTCCAGCGACGAACCCAGACACCAGCTACTACCATCGCATCTGCTTCTACACTGATATCTCATCATTATAATATATTTCCATTTGTTGCGCCGATTGTTATAATCTATTGCCAGCTACTGTTGCGCCGATTGTTATAATATATTGGCATCTAGTGGTGGGTTGTTATAAGAATAATGGAAAATACCTCCACTCCAGCTCTGGCAACGCAAATTGTTCTCCATCAAGACAACCCCCCACTCCCGACAAGCATTATGTTGAACGAAACTAATTATTCACTATGGTCACACCTCATGAAAATCAGAATCGGAGCTCGTAACAAAGCCGGATACCTTATCGGAGATACAATAAAACCTGAACTTGGAGACCCAAGATTGGAAGTATGGATTACTGAGAACCATCGTGTGAAGAGTTGGCTCATCGACTCAAAGAACCCAGCACTGATGCAGCGGTTCATACGGCTTCCCACGGCCAGGGAAATCTGGGAGGCCGTGGCTCGGACCTTCTACGACAGCGCCGATGAGACCTGCATTTTTTAATTGAGTCAGAGGTCCTTCACTACTAAACAGAGTGGTCGTCCGCTACCCACATACTGCAATGAGTCGGTATCAATCTTCCAAGAAATTGATTGTCGAACTCTATCACGGGTCGGAACCGTTGATAGCATGCTCCACCTTCACTCGGCCATGACAAGGCTTCAGGTACACATTTTTCTTAGTGGAATGGACCCCATCTTTGAGCAGATCCATGGTGAGATTTTAATATCCAAAGGTGGATCTGGAAGGAGCATACGTCTGCGTCCAACGAGAGCTCCAGCAGAAACAGACCATGGCTGACAAGGGTTCTCCATTGGTTTCTGAGAGCATGGTGATGTTCAAGAAACCACTGATCGGTGGAGGGCCCGAAAATGATAGTAAAATAATGAATAACGGTTATAAGAAAACTCATGGGTTGCTATATACTCATTGCGGTAAATTAGGTCACTCGAAACAAAGATGCCACGATATTATTGGTTATTTTAATTGGTGGTATTTTAAGAACAAACCCCGAAAAAATATTGAAAAAATTCTGAAGAATTGTATGAAAGTAGAACAGGGATCACCGACGGCAAACGTTGTTCATCGAGATATAATTGGTAAAACTTTTATACTCTCTATTACTGCTAAAAATAGTTCTTGGATTATTAATACAGATGTATCCGATCATATGACTAAAAACTCTAGTAATTTAAATTTCTAACCTTCCTCTCAGTCAGTTATTTACACCGCTAACGGTAGCACTTCTCTGATTATCGGGGAAGGGTCTATAATCTTGACTGAATCTCTCACCTTAGATATAGTTCTTGTTGTTCCGTTTCTTGAATACAACCTCATTTCAATTAGCCAAATTACTTCTAATCTTGCATGCACTATAGTTTTTTTGCCATCGTTTTGTGTTTTTTCGGATATTCTAACCCAAAAATTCTTGGTTATGGTGTTAGACGGGGTAATCTTTATTATCAGGAGATAACTGAGAAAAGGGGTCAAAACTTAGTCAAGCGCATTAGACAAACAGTAAAGACAAAGTTTAAGCACTTATATGGTTATGGCACCAAAGGCTAGGGCATCTTTCATTTGGGTACCTTAAGAAATTACAACCACATTTGTTTTTGGATTTTAGTAACTTAGTTTTAAATGTGAAATTTGTAAACTAGCCAAAAGCCATTGTATCCTTTATTTACCCAGTTTGAATAAAAGTCCAGAACCTTTCACAGCTATTCACTCAGATGTTTGAGGTCCTGCAAAAATTAATGCTTGTTATTTTGTTATGTTTATTGATGAGTGTACTCGGATGACTTGGATCTCTCTCCTTCAGAATAAGAGTGATATAGTTATAACTTTTCAGGAATTTTATAAAATGGTGACAACCCAATACATCGGTTGATTCGTACACTGCAATCTAACAATAGCAAGGAATTTGTGGATCAAGTTTTGGGTACATTCTTGGGTCACCTTGAAATTCGACACCAAATTTTGTGCACCTATATTCTACAACAAAATGGATTAGCAGAACAAAAGAACAAGCAGATTATAGAAGTTGTTCGGACCTCCTTATTTGGCATGAATATGCCAAAGTTCTATTGGGGTGAGGCAGTGAAGTCGGCTGCATATTTAATCAATTGCACGCCTTCTAGTGTGCTCAATTTTCAAACTCCCCGACAAATGATGGAATCTCTACTCTCCGTTCCTCATCTACCAAATCTTGAACCCAAAGTGTTTGGATGTATTGTCTATTTTTACATACCTAAAGTTCTGCGGGGAAAGCTTGATCCTTGTGCAAAACAGTGTCTTTATCGGCTACTCAGAATTTCAGAAGGGATATCGGTGTTATGATCCTCTACACCCGAAGTTACATGTGATCTTGGATACCTCTTTTCACAATTTAGAACCCTACTGTTTAGGGAGAGTCTCCGGGATGTCTTTTCAAGGAGCGAGAAACAGTGAAGAGAACGACGATGATTTATTTGAATTTGAGGAAAATGGAGGGATGCTTGAAAGTTTCTCAAAGGAAACAGGACAAAAAGATGTGACCTTACATAATGGTACTAATTTGGAATTTTGCATAGACCATATACTCCTCAGCAACAACCCCCCTCGATCTTTAGACTTGCCCATGCTACACCATTAACTAAAAAGTTGACTTAAAATGTTCTTCCTCGGGTAAATCCAAACCTTATTCTTGATGAAACTAACAAAATCCTTGTCCTTGTAGAGAATACAAAAAATAAATACCCACAAAGGTCGAATAAAGGAGTCCCGGGGAAACAATATGAACCTAATCCCAAAATCAAGACTAAATACTCGATTAGTAATTATGAGTCTCCTTATAGATTGTCAAAATTGTATGCATTTTCTGTTAATCAATTATCCACTGTATCTATTCTAGTAATGCATAGAATGTATTAGCATATCCAAAATGGACTAAGACGATGAACAAAGAAATTGAGGCACTATAGAGAAATAACACTTGGGAGGCGTGTACATTATCCTAAGGGAAGAAGACAGTTGGTTGCAAATGGGTGTTCACAATAAAACTCAAGGAGGGTGGTAGTATTGACAGGTACAAAGCAAGGTTGGTTGCAAAAATGTATACATAGAAGTATGGAGTGGATTATCAAGAGACATTTGCTCTGGTTGTAAAATCAATATTATCTGCATCCTCATATCTCTAGTAGTGAATCGAGATAGGGTCTTGCAACAATTTGATGTCAAGAATGTTTTCCTCAATGGAGACCTTGAAGAAGTATACATGGAGTTACCACCTGGAGCTAAACATAAATCCTCATATAAAACTGAAGTTTGCAAATTAAAGAGGACATTATATGGTCCAAAACAGTCCCCTTGGGCTTGGTTCGAAAGATTCTCTTCCACGATAAGGGAATTTAGCTATAAACAAAGTAACTCGAATTATACTTTGTTTATAAAACACATAGAATGAAAGATTACGACATTAATTGTGTATGTGGACGATATGGTCTTAACAGGAGATGATCTAGAAGAAAGAAAGGCACTTCAATAGTTTTTGACGTCCAAATTTAAAATGCAAGATCTCGGACAACTGAAGTATTTCTTAGGAATCAAGATCTCAAGATCAAAAACTAGGATATGTCTATCACAATGAAAATATGTGTTAGATTTGTTAAAAGAAAATGGAATGCTGACATGCAAACCTTTTGACACACCTTTGGAAATAAATCACAAGCTTGGAGAATTGGAAAATCATATGCCAACAGACAAAGAATGTTATCAACGATTAGTTGGAAAACTGATATATTTATCACATACAATGTCATACATAGCCTAGGCAGTGAGTATAGTGAGTCAGTTCATGCACTCACCAGGAGAAAATATATGATAGTAGTATATCGGATCTTGAGATATTTGAAGAGCACCAGGAAGAGGACTATTATTTTCTAGAAATAAGGTCCATGAGATTAAAGGGTATACAGACTCGGACTGGGGAGGCAGGATTTGGGAATTGATTATGAACATCCATAGGTCTACACTGTGATAATAAGACAGCTATCAAAATTGCACACAATCTTGTACAACATGATCATATCAAACACGTTGAATTTGACCAACACTTTATTAAAGAAAATCTTGATCGAAAAATTATAGAATTTCCGTTTGTTCGGTTTGAAGATCAGCTAGCCGATATACTCACAAAAACAATCTCAAAAAAGGTGTTTTATGACGCAATCAGCAAACTGAGCATGATAAATATCTATACTCTAACTTGAGAGAGAGAGTTGAAATATAGTCGTTTACAATATAGTTGTTTATTACTATAATAGAAATGATATTTCTAGGTGTTTAAAGTGTTTTGTATTTTAGCTAAAATTATTGTAATTATTTTCTATAAAAGAAAACCCTACTGTAACAGAAGATTAATTGAATATACTGAAACTATTTGAAGTTCGAATTCTTACACCAATGATTAAAGTTGTTTGAAACTAAAGATAGAAGAAAAAAATTAAACTGACCTTGTGATAAACTTGCTTCACCATCTCGTCATATGAGCCATTGAATGGAACGAACTCATACGGAAAGTCATATGGGAGACACTTTAAAGTTGCTTCAAATACTTTAATTGAGAACCCTGTGGCACAAGTTTTGTTATTGGCCTGATCAAAACACACCTGCACAAATTCAGGAAAAGCGCCCATGGAAGGAATTCCTATCTTCAAAGGTTTATCCTTCTCAGAAATCACCCATCCGCGGGGAACACTGTCCTTTCCACCAGGCCAATAAACCGGTCCCCATCCTTCAAAAGAACTACTGGAATTCTCACCATTATGTCTCTCGGGGTTCTTTGAAAAGCCGGATTTTGGTGACCAAACTGCCATCTCTCTGTAGCTGTTACCTACAACATTAATGATTTGAAACGAAGGCAATTGCCACAACACATTATTCTTAAACCTCATTACCCCACTTTCACCTCTAAATATACGGGATGAAATGCCTTTAGATAAATCTTTGGAGCTTGATTTTCCTGTTGAGTTTTTCATAGTTTGAGCAACAGCCCAAGTTGCATCATAAGCACGGAGAGCAAAGATACTTGGATTGCAATATTCTTCTTCTTCTGGATACTCTGATCGATACTTGCTGCTGAATCTGGATCTAAACCGTTTGAAAGGCTTGCTAGTGCGTGCGAATTCGGTTCTAAAACCAATCACACCTTGCATGTTGTGGACAACAGAAGAATCGACAGAATTAAGAAGGCTTGCAATCTCATCTGTGACAATCCACACATAACCTCTTTCCATCATCCCCAACCGTTTTGCTTTCGCAAATAGGAGGACTGCCATTTCTAAAGAAGACATCACAACTACGAAAACCCTGTTGCTCCTGCTCCTCATATCGATAAGCTCTTGTTCAATGAAGGCTCCTGGGTTTGATAGAGAAGGCATGGAAGGGAAAGTAGAGTGGTGTTCAATTTCTGTGTTCACAGTCTTGAGAGTGTCAGATAGGAGAGTTAAGGTTCCAGAATAAGCAGAGAAACCATTTTTTGATTCATATATCACTGTAACTTTCCTCCACTTGAACTGACCTACAATAGCAGCTAAGCATTGGATGTGGAAGGTGATGTGGTCACTAAATTGAAAGAAGTGTGGTAGTTGGTGTGCCATCGATGGCGGCGTTATTGCCGGAGATGTTAAGGATATTATAGGAAGACACTTTATGTTTTTGTCAATCTTGGAGAGATGCCCTGTATCCTGAGCTGACATCGTTCCTATGAGAGCCTGAACTTGTTTGCTATCAACGAGCTCAACTGCTGCAGCAATACGATAAGAGGCCTGTTATATATTAATGGTGGCAAAGATTTGGGCTATTATTATAGGAATAGGAATATCAGTGACACTGACAGCATTATTCTCAAATGAGACTGAAGCTGAAAGAGTAAGACTTTTCAAAAGCAAAAGGAAGACCCTTTTCTATTTATATTATTAGGTAGTCAAAAGTAAAAAAAAAAAAAATTCAGATGATTTTCGTTTTTACCTTGTCGGGGTTTTTCGATCATACTAGGTTAATTGAGATAGGTCTTGTATCATGGGTTTTCGAGTCATACCATGTAGATTAGTTGGATCAATTTCAGATTTTTTATCTTTATAATTACAGCTACACTATAAAGAATCTAATCTGATAAATTATGAATCTTGATAATACTAATAATATGCTCTTACAAAACAACATACCATTATTTTTAATTGATTGTGATTGCAATTTATTCTTAAACTTATGAGACATTAGAAAAGTCTTGAAAAATAATGAGATATTCAAGAGAAGATGCTGATGGGACCGGAGAGTATTTGTTTTTATAGTTAAACGTGTTTTTCAAATAATTTAAATTTTTTAATAGTTTTAATATGACAATATAAAAAATATATAAATATTGCTTTTTTATAGGAAAAGAGAAACAATTGCTTTGTTATTTTATTTTATTTTGGTTGTCGATGAACGGAGAAGAGAAGCCTTACTAAAAGACGCGTCTCGAGCGGAGTCTCCACTTGAATCTTCAAGTTGCAAAACCAGCTGCTTAGAGCAACTTGATCGAGCAAAGTCTTCAGCAGCCATCTCCATGGCAACTTTCATCTCTTTTCCAACCCGAGACCCGTAATCTATAACGCCACCTATACTCCCCATTTTGTGGCTGGCCGAAGGGCAGTGATCCCCAGCTGCTTCATCGGCGCTGGTCGTTGACACCGCCACTAGCAGCGAAAGCATGCAAAATGAGAGGATCGCAGGAGACATTTTTACTTTCGAGTGGAGAAGGTATATTGAATGAGAAGGATTACGGCACAGCTAGTAAATTTATTAGAGAATTTTAGAAAGAACTGTTCAAACGTTTGCAAAGTATCAGAAATTTCTAGCCAAACGTCTGTTAATTAACAGAGTATTTTATGCGAATGAGAAGGATTACGGCACAGCTAGTAAATTTATTAGAGAATTTTAGAAAGAAATGTTCAAACGTATGCAAAGTATCAGAAATTTCTAACCAAACGTCTGTTAATTAACAGAGTATTTTATGCTAGTTATAGTTATTCAAACGTTCTTGCTGCAGTCATCTCCTTTTACTTGGGTTTTGCGCCAATTATATATTTCCTCTACAAAGTCAATATAAACGTTTGTTGTTTTTTAAATTATTTTTAAATATATATATATATATTAAAATAATATTTTTTTTATTTTCAAAAATTATTTTTATATCATGAAAATAATTTTAAAATATAAAAAAATTAATTTAAAGTAAAAAATAAAAATTTTAATTTTTTTTCCAAAATCACTTTTAAAAAACAGTAACAAATATAAATAAAGTAATTCAAATCGGGTTTCATAATTTGGCTAGCGATTTAATTCAAATGCATGGTTTAAATTTTTTTATCTAGAAAAGACAAAATGATACTATTTTTTTTATAAAAAAAAATAGAAATATATCTATTAAACTATATTTTGATGAAGGTGATCTATTTAATAGTTTATCCGTTGATTAAAACCAGGTCATAATAAATTAACACCTTGATTTTTTTTCTTAAATCCAATTACGAGTTTTTCAAGAGAAAAGAAATCCCAAATTTGACAATTCTTGAGGCTAATTTCTTGCAGAACTTTTTGTATTGAAGCTATGTTTTTAAAGACCAATTCTCAGATTCTTACGTAAAACAAGTGTAATGGAAAAAGTCATTTTGAA
This sequence comes from Salix arbutifolia, assembly GCA_025169955.1. Lineage (NCBI taxonomy): Eukaryota > Viridiplantae > Streptophyta > Magnoliopsida > Malpighiales > Salicaceae > Salix > Salix arbutifolia. The sequence goes on along the minus strand of CM045915.1, from coordinate 2,619,121 downwards.
GAGTCAAATTTCTGTATTGAACTTTTTGTATTGAAGCTATGTTTATAAAGACCAATTCTTGGATTCTTATATAAGAGCAAGTTCAATGGCAAAAGTCATTTTGGAGAGTCAAATTTCTAAAATGATTTTTTGAATAGTATATTTTTTTATATTGATATATACTCTAATAGCAAAGGCCATTTTTTAGAACTATTTTTTTATTTAAAAACAATTTTGAATAAAGCTCAAGAAATAGATTAAAGGGGTAAAAAGGATTGAGTTAAATTAATCTAGAATAGTTAAAAAAAAAAAAAAAAAAGCAAATAAGCCAACCCTCACGTAAAGGGAAAGGGAGGGTGCACAGCGGAGTTTGCAATAAAAATATAGAATAATTAAGATGTAGTTTGACTTGTGATATTCTTTGTATATTCTAGCAGATATATTTATGTAAAAGAGCAGCAGATTTAGGTTTAAGGAGAGGTTTGGTTGCGCCAAACTAGTATAGCCCCTAATAAATTTGCAAATTTCTATCTTATTTGTTTTTGGATTTTATGCTTCCTTCCTTGTAATCTCATATATATTTTTATTTTGTTTTTCAATATAGGACCTTGTAAATCTCTAAAGAAGATAGGTGTTCTTATTGAGATTCGAAAGTAAATAGTAGCTGTGAATTTGAGGTTCATCTTGGGAGTCCCTTCTTGTTTAGATGTCCTTTCTTGTTTAGATATCTTTATTTTTCACCTGTATTATCAAATGTGTTCCATGCAGTGAGGAATTGTGTTCTTTTAAGGTGTGTTTCTTGTTATCCTGACTCTTGAGCAGGCATGACAAATTGTCTTGGCTAGACCTGTCCTTGAACAGTCACATATATGTATTTAGCAAGTCTTAAAATAAAAGAAATTGTAAGTATACTATAATACTAGTGGAGGGTTGATAAAATTTGTGTTTAACATTAACACGTTATGTATACGTGTTTAATATATAGAATTTAATGATGATTTTTTTAATTTTCTGAAAATTACTCTTACATCCATGCTGATGGAATCATAAACTGATGTTGATAAATGTGAAGATAAATGAAGAAGATGAAGACGCAGGCTGCAGAGTATGAAGAACAGAGAGAGAGAGTAACGAAAATAGAGGAAAAATAAAACTTTGAATTAACTTTTACTGTTTCAACAGTCATCCCACACAATACACACTCTCCGTGTGTAGTACTATTTATACACATATTAAAGTGCCTAATATTATATTCTAGATTATAATTCTGTTAGTCTAATATATTCTAGACTACACATATTCTAGAATACATACTCTAACATCCCCCCTCAATCTCTTGCTTTGATAATCCAAGCATGAGATTGTTACAATGAAATTGAAATAAAACAGTACCAAGTCCTTTGGTGAAGATATCTGCAAATTGTTCCTTTGATGAAACAAATTGCACAAGAAGTTAATTGTTGGCCACCCTTTCTCGCACAAAGTGGACATCAATTTCTATATGTTTTGTTCGTTGATGCTGAACTGGGTTGAAGGACAGAGCAATGGCCGAAAGGTTATCACATAATAGAAGTGGAGGCTGAACAAAATCAACACGCAGAAACCCCAGGAGTTGCTTGAGCCAATCAATTTCAGCAGTTGTCGAAGAGAGTGCTCTATATTCTGCCTCAGTGGAAGATCGCGAAACTATTTGTTGTTTCTTGGAAGACCAAGAAATAGGATTGGACCCAAGGAAAATAATTGAGCCAGTAGTGGACCTTCTATCATTCGGATCACCTGCCCAATCTGCATCACTGTATGCTGTAAGATCCAAAGAACCACTCATATACCTCATACCATAATCAAGAGTGCCCTTGAGATAACGTAAGATACGTTTAACTGCGATGAAATGGGACACCATTGGTTTTTGCATGAACTGGCAGACTTGATGCACTGCAAAAGAGATGTCTGGACGAGTGAATGTTAGATATTGTAAAGCTCCTACAATGCTTCTGTACAAAGTGGGATTATCGAAGGAGACACCATCATCCTTGGATAATCGTTGATATGGCAGACATGGAGTGAGAGAAGCTTTAGCATCAATCATATCAGTTTTGCAAAGCAAATCAGTGATATACTTGGACTGAGATAAGAGCAAACCATTAGTGATGTGTGAAATTTGAACCCCCAGAAAATAATGCAAGGCTCCCAAATCTGTGATATCAAATTCTGCAATGAGAGAGTCAATAACCCTTTGAATAGCATTCAAATCAGTTCCAGTAATAATGATGTCGTCGACATAAACGAGTAAGACAATTAAACCATTATCAAGAGGTTTAACAAAGAGAGACGAATCTGCATAAGTATGTGTAAAACCCAGAGATGGCAAGAAAGCAGTGAACCTGTCATTCCAAGCTCGTGGAGCTTGCTTGAGTCCATATAAGGATTTATGCAGCTTACACACCAGTTGTGGATGAACAAAATCAATAAACCCAGGGGGTTGAGCCATATATACATCCTCTTGAAGAACACCATAAAGAAAGGCATTCTTCACATCTAGCTGCCTCAATTTCCAGTTATAATGTGCTGCTAAAGCCAATATAAGATGGATAGTAGTTGGTTTAACTACGGGGCTGAAAGTCTCACCGTAATCCAAGCCAGGTTCTTGGCAAAACCCTTGAGCAACCAGGCGAGCCTTATGCCTAGCAATTGTGCCATCTGCATGCTTCTTGAGCTTGAAGATCCATTTGCATCCCACTAGGTTTTTCCGAGGTGGCAGCTCAACAAGACTCCATGTATGCTGAGAATTCAAAGCACTGATTTCATCCTCCATAGCAGACAACCACACAGGAATCTTAAGAGCAGACTTGAATGTCAATGGTTCACTCATGGAAGGATCCTCTGTTTGTGCGTGATGAGTAGCTGAGAGACACGTTTTTCTCATCACAACCCCTGTCTTGCTTCTTGTCTGCATGGGATGAACATTTAATGCAGGTATATGGAGCACAATAGACAAGTTCTCAGGATTAAAACTATCCTCTGGAGATAAGGTTGCAGCAGACTTACCTTCTGTTGTGGATTCAGTAGAAGTCATAAGAGGAGAACATGCACAGGGGCAGTAGGAGTGATGGCAGGAGACAATGACAGTGAGGAAGAAGAAGGAATGACAGGTTCAATGGAATTGAGAGATCAGGACTGAGTAGCAGAATTTGTGACAGTAGACAGTGGCATATTTGGTGGAAGAAATGCAACAGGGGATGGAAAATAATGCATAGGGGATGATGTTTTGGAATTGGAAAATTGTGTGACGAAATCATTGTATGGGAACACATTTTCATTAAACAAAACATGCCGAGATATATATAATTTTCTGCTAGACACATGATAGCATATATATCCCTTATATTGAGTAGCATAACCCAAAAATATACACATGGTAGTCTTTGGTTCTAATTTGTGGTGAGTATATGGTCTTAACAAGGGGAAACAAGCACAACCAAAAACCTTAAGATGTGCAACCGAAGGTATTTTACCAAATAGCATTTCAAATGGAGACTTATGGTGCAAACCAACACAAGGCATACGATTAATTAAGAATGATGCAGTTTGAACAGCATAAGTCCAGAAAGTTGTAGGTAATTTGGCATATTGGAGTAGAGTGACCGTAGTCTCAATAAGATGTCTATGTTTGCGCTCAACCAAACCATTTTGTTCAGGTGTATATGGGCAAGATTTACGATGCTCAATACCTTTAGTGTCAAGAAAATGTTTCAAGGATTTGTTAACATACTCCCCACCCCCATCACTTTGAAGAATTTGAATACATTGTGAAAATTGAGTATGAATGTATTGATAGAAAGTAATGAATACGGAACAAACATCACTTTTATTAATGAGAGGAAACAACCAACAATAACGGGAAAATTCATCCATAAAAATTACATAGTATTTATATCCATCAATGGAAACACTTGGAGAAGGTCCCCATAGGTCACTATGTATAATGTGAAATGGTGTTACAGATTTGTGAGTACTAGGCTGAAATGGAAGTTTAGAAAATTTTCCTTCTAAACAACTAATACAGACTGCAGGTTCAGGATCTAAGGAACATTGAATGTTTGACTTTTGTAACATCAATTTGACTATGTTATTTGCTGGATGACCTAGCCTATGGTGCCAAGTAGAAGATAGCACTAACCTACCAATATAAGCTTGAAATTGAGAGCTGAAAGAAGACCGAACAGAAGGGGAAACAATTGGAAGTGGATAGAGGCCATTACTGCACTGCCCTTTGTACATGATCCTCCCGGTGACTTTGTCCTGAATCCAAAAACAAAAGGCATCAAATATCAGATAGCAATTATTATCCAAACAAATGTGATGTACTGATAATAAATTCTGAGTAAGTATGGGAACACACAAAACAGAATTTAACTTGAGAGACTGAGGTTTAGTGGGAATAATAGCTGAAACAACATGCGAAACCAACAGACCTTCACCATTAGCAGTCTGCACCGTATCATTTACAGGGTAAGGTGTACTCAAAGACAAGTTGGACAAGTCAGCAGTCATGTGATTGGTGGCCCCAGAGTCTGTAATCCACACTGGAGGAGACTGACTTGACGATTGAGGTGAAGACAAGTAGCCACTGTGCATAACATTCAAAGCATGCTGCTGTGGGGATGAGGAATCATTCACAGTGTGTCCCATAAAATGAGGACCATTCTCATTATAGTAGCAAAACCAGGTGGTGTGATTAAACTTCCCACATATGCTGCATTTAAACTTGTCAAAACTCTTAAGGCCACACATTGGAGCCGTATGTCCTTCACCATTGCATAATTGACACACATAGATGTTAGGTGCAGTGTATGGAGATGTAGTAAAAGACCCAAATGCATTAGGAACAGAGGGGGAAACTGCCTGAGAGGGAGCCTGGACTGATGCTCTCGGGAAAAATGGTCTCTGCCCAGAATAACTCCTACCTCTGCCTCGGTTTCTAGAAAATGGTTTATAGCCTTCATTGTCATAAGTATGTGAACCAGGGGAGCTACGTGGTGGTCTAAATGCAGAACCAGGGGGTCTATACAAGTCATGCTCAGGTTGCTTATACCCACCAGTAGAGACAGTGTGCATGGCAGACAAAAAATTGGAAGTGTCAGGTAGTATATTTTCAACAATTCGTTCTTCAGCAAGTAGCTGAGATCGAAATTCTTTCAAAGGAATTACACTTTCTCTCCCCCTTACAACACACCTAAATGTATTATACTCAGCTGGAAGACCATTTAATGCTAAGATTACAATGTTCTCATCAGCAAAATACACCCCAGCAGCCATTAGATAGTCCCTTGCTTCTTTAATTTTCAGAAGATATTGACTAATATTATCTAACCCTTTCCTAATGTTCTGCAAATTTGACTTCAATTGGAAAATACTTGTCTTAGATACGGTAGAAAATTGCTCTTTCAATCTCATCCACAATTCTCTAGAGCTAGTACTACCGATTGCACAAGATAAAGCAATTGGGGACAAAGTAGCAGTAATGAGTTGCATGACAGCCCTATCATGCATCTTCCAAATTGTCATAGCATCACAATCAATTACAGATGAAGAAGGGTTAAGATTACTTGTACCACATTCGCCAGTGTCCACATTTGACAGAGAGGGGCACGGTTGAGAGCCATCGACAAACCCAAAAATCCCATTGCTCTCGAGAAGGAGCTGAATCTGGAAATTCCAGTTGAGGTAGTTGGAATCATCGAGTTTGACATTCACCGATGTAGAGATTGATGAAATTAGGTGTGTGATTGGAGATTGAAGGATTTGAAGTTGTGCAGCAGTCACCATGTTTGAGGAGGAGAATAAATGAGAGAGGGAAAAATGGGTTGGGTTGGGTTTAATATTAAAAAGAAAGCTGAAAAACAACGGATTGAAGAGAAAAATGGGTTGGGTGGTGATTGTAGCAAATCTGTGATGACGAACAGTGATTTTGATTTTGGTAAAAAAAAAAAAAAAAATTAAGTAGATTGCGGAAGCAAGATGATGAGAACAAGTAATTTTACTGCATGAGCATTATAAGCTCTGATACCATGATGGAATCATAAACTGATGTTGATAAATGTGAAGATAAATGAAGAAGATGAAGACGCAGGCTGCAGAGTATGAAGAACAGAGAGAGAGAGTAATGAAAATAGAGGAAAAATAAAACTTTGAATTAACTTTTACTGTTTCAACAGTCATCCCACACAATACACACTCTCCATGTGTAGTACTATTTATACACATATTAAAGTGCCTAATATTATATTCTAGATTATAATTCTGTTAGTCTAATATATTCTAGACTACACATATTCTAGAATACATACTCTAACACATGCAACGTACGTACAAAGAACACCAAGTTTCGTAAAGAAAGGTCAATCCATATATACAAGTAAATGTATAGTTGCCAAAGCGTTCCTGGTGTGGAAGAAGTTGATCCAACACATCAACTTTTTACTGGGAGAAAATCTCAGGTTCAGCACCCTTGGGTCGAAGAAATCTCCACCTGGCCATTTGTTTCCGGGGTGGAAGAACTTTTTCTGGATAATTGAATACTTGCCCATCTCCAGATTCCTCTTCTTGTGAGTTCTGTTTGAAAGTAACTCAAGATTTGCACATTCCTGCCCAGACGAAAAATGGCAACGAGGGATCCGAAGGCTGCAATGGTACCTGACAATATAAACAGACCGGCAAAAGGTTCCAGGCCTAAACCTGAGGTATCCATGGCTGTAGCTTGAGAGGTGCAATTAGAAGAGGAGAGCAACTCCTCTAACTGGCGCAATTCTCCGCTCTCTATAACTTTTAGGGTTGCCTCCGAGATGTCAAAAGCCAGAGGTGAACCCTTTGCAAACACCTGAGAAGAAAACCCAATCAAAGGATGGAGGTATAAGGATATGTTCTCTGTGCAAATTAAATAATTATGTGCAGTGAAATGAGGAGCAGAAACGAAGGAGAGAACTCAACAAAGCCAAAACCGCCTAGCTTGAAGGTGGGTCCCGCTTTGGTGTAACCTTTGCAGTATTTTCCAAGGAAGACTTTTGCATGGGGCTCCACAAAGAATGCTGCTTTAACAAATCCAGTCTCGAAGGCTTCTGGATAATCATGGATTGAATTAATCCTCTTAATGTTCTCTGGTCTGAAAAGCAAGATATTAATCAAATATCGTACAATAAAGGAGTTCCCATTGCAACCAACTGGTGCATTTGTTCTTTGAAGTGTTTCAATATCCAGCACCGATGGCTCGAGCCGTGAGACTGTCATTGCCGAGGAAAGGCTAGCTGTAAAACTTGCCACGACGATGAGAATCACAAATAGCCATGGTGTCAGCACCAGTCGAGATAAGTTGCTTGTGAGCGGCTGTCCTGCATATGGTATAATTACTGATCAGAAAATCTAAGCCAAAAGCCCTGCAGATCGATCAATAAACATGGGAGTGTAGTCAAACTTACTTTGTGCATAGAAGATTATGGTAACCGAAAACCATAACATTGTCCCGATCCCCTCAAATTCAGTGTTGTTCCCACGTTCAATTAGCCATACTAGCAGCCCTATGAACACGTGCATTGCTATCATCAGCAGCCACAATTTTTTCGTAAAGGTTTTCAGCATCCATGTTGCGTGCGATGTTTCTGGTTTCTGAGTTACTACCATGACAAGCCCGGAATCAACATATGGCTGCGAAAAATCTACGTACTGAAATCGATCTGCCATTATTTCTGTATCGCCAACAGCTGCGTCCAGGCCCTATCACAGGAATCATCAGACATTGTCATCAGCGATGTCGCAAAGTTAGCTCCAACATTGACATCATATATAATACAAAAAAAAGTAGAAAACAAAGCCTGACATTGAGATAAACTTGCTCCACCATCTCATCGTATGTTCCATAAAAGGGAACTAACACATAAGGCAAGTTATAAGGCAGGCGCTTGACAACTGCTTCGAATACATTGATTGTGAACCCGGTTACAGAAGTTTCATTCTGGGTCTGGTCAAAAGTCACCCTCACGAATTGATTGAATGCACCCATAGCAGGAACCCCTATCTTCAATGGGCTGTCTGCATCAGAAATCGCCCATCCTCTTGGGTTTGTGCTTGGCATTCCACCTGGCCAATATACTGGACCCCAGTTTTTCAAAGAACTGTTGGCAGTCGCTCCATTATGTTTCTCTTCACTCTGCGAAAATCCAAATTTCGGTGACCAAACTGCCATCACTCTGTAGCTTTTACCGACAACGTTAATGATCTGAAACGATGGCGATTCCCATAATACATTGTTTTCAAACCTCACGGTGCCGCTCAGACCTTCAAAAATACTGGATAAAATGTTCCCAGATAATTCTTCTGAGGTTATTTTGCCCTGCGATTTCTCCATAGCTCGAGCAATAACCCAAGTTGCATCGTATGCGCGGAGTGCAAAGATACTTGGATTAGAATATTCTTCTTCTTCTGGGTACTTTGATCCATACTTCTTTCGAAATCTAGATTTAAAACGTATGAAAGTGTCACCAGTGCGTGCGAAGTTTGTCTTGAAACCAATCACGCCTTGCATGTTTTTCACGACAGAAGAATCAACAGAGTCCAGAAGGCTTGCAATCTCATCCGTGACAATCCATACATAATCTTTCTCCATCATCCGCATTTGATTTGCCTTCTCAAATAGCAGGATAGCCAATTCCAAGGAAGATACTAAAACTATGAAGACCCTATTGCTTTTGCTCCTCAGCTTGATAAGCTCTTGTTCAATGGTGATTTCTGGGTTTAATACAGAAGACAAGGAAGAAAGATCTGAGTGGTCTGAAATCTCTGAGTTGACAGCTTTAAGCATGTCAGATAGGAGAGTTACAATCCCAGAATAAGCAGAGAAACCATTTTTGTGCTCGTACAATGCTGTCACTTTCCTCCACTTGAAGTGGCCGACTATGTCAGCTAAGCATTGCATGTGGAGGGTTATATGGTTACTCATCTGTAGGAAATACGGCAATTGATGTGCCATCGATGGCGGAGTTATTGCAGGCGAAGTCATGGATATGATAGGAATGTTCTTCATGTTCATATCAACCTCCGAAAAAAGACCAGTTTCTTGTGCTGTCATTGTCCCGATTATCGATTGGACTTGTTTGCTACTAATGAGCTCAGTTGCTGCAGAATTGTTATAAGCCAAAGGGGTAAAGCTCAGGCAGACAAGTATCTTTCAAAATTCAAGCAAGATAAGAACTTTAATTATAGTTTTTTTCCTACTTAGTTTTAATTAGTTTTTTTAGAGAGGTTTTTATATATAACTGTTGATGTGTTATTCTATCATCATGATTTTATACACATAAACTGTTTATATAAATTATTGACTTTTCAAATATATCACAGTATTCTTTTTCTCTGTATATGATTTTCTATTCAATTAAGAACTGGACCCTAATTCCATTTTATTGTATTCTTTGCTACATGTTGCGTCATTCAGAACTTTGAAAGGTGTACACAGCTCTATTCACTTAAATTAAGCTATATATACAATCAAGTTATTAAAATGGTGAAATGATATATATGTTTTATATCATTTAAAAATATAGAAACAATATATTAAAATAAAATTCATATTAATTTTAAAATATCATTAATCAATGTCTATGACTGGGTATGAAATGATGAATGCTCCCAAAATACTTGGACATATTCCATCCTATATCTACTAACTCTTTCCAACTACGTTTATTTTTAATCATAAATAAATAAAAAATACTACCCTACACGCTAGGAAAATACTACACATTCGTAATGGTCCCCATGAATGTTTGAACAATAGCTTCGATTGACACAGCAGGACCAACTTGCTAATGGCTCATTCGAGCGGTTGAATCATTTTTAATAGTGATTTTCTTGTTTATGATCCTGTTAAATAGGCTTGTTAAAAGACAGGGAAAAGGCTTACTTGCAGAGGCAACTGTAGATGAATCTCCACCTGAATCTTCAAGTTGCAGAGTTAGCTGCTGAGAGCAACTTGAACGAAAATAGTCTTCAACAGCCATCTCCATTGCTACTTTCTGCTCCTTGCCCGCACGAGAGCTATAATTGATAACCCCGCCAATCTTCCCCGTAATCCGATGGGTGATCAGTGAGCAGTTGTCTCCTGCTTCGATGGCCGTAGCTTTTGATTCCAGCAGCAGCGGCAGAACCAGGAAAAAGGAGAGGAGAGGAGACATTTTTGTACTTGGTAGAATCTTTGTGCTTGGTTGAATGATATGAAACTAAGGCTATGAAGAGAGTATTTGAGAGTCTAATGGTTGACTTTTGCAAGGGGGGAGAAATTTCATGCTTGAAAATGACAGTTATATTACAGAATAATTAACGTAAGCTACTATAAAAATAAGAAGAAAAAAGACCAATCAACGTAAGCTACAGTTCTTCTTACTTTGGAATCTTTACATTGAGATTTAGGTAAAGTTTGAAATTGGTTTTAAAATTGTATCTGAAAAATATATATATATATATATATATATATATATATATAATAAATTAAAAAAATGATGGTTTAGATCATTGTCATGTATTTATATTAAAAATTATTTTTTAAAAATAAAATAAAAATTATTATTACTAAAATATTCTACTTAAAAGATAAGTTATGTTGTTGATTTGATCTTAAATTGCTAAATTTTTATTATATTATGATATCAATGATTTGCATATAGTATTTTTATTTTTACATGTGTTTTAGAAGTTCTTTTCTTTTAAAACATACTAAATTATAATTTTAATATAGTGTTGTTATTTTCATCTTGAGGACCCCACTCCGACGTGGAAGGTGGTTTGTCAAAGTATCTCTATAAAGGAAATTAGAAATTAAGTCTGAGCCCATAAATAACTGATGAGGCCCAGTTACTAAGCCCAATACAAAATGGGCTTGTGAGGCAATCTGGTGAGGTAGGTCTCCACTTGAACACAGCAACTTCACTGGAAGAGCAGAGTGATGATAACGTGACCGTTAACCCTTTCCAAATTCTTCTTTTTCTTCTCTAACAGCAAATTACATCAACCAAGAGCAAAGAGAAGCTTGGGCATAGCCATGGCCATGGCTTCGTTATCTAAACCACCACCATCTCTATCCCTGCCCGCTCTCTCAAACCCTATCTCTTTAATTTCTTCTCCGGCAGTGGTGTTATCTTTTCCGTTTAATCGAACTGCTTTCGCTAGTCCACGTTTGTTCGCAATTAAGACAGGATCAGACGGTTCAGATTTGCTGAGAAAACCGGTTGTACCGTCAGAGAAGGACTTGGTTGGAATTTCTGAAGAAGTAGAGGACAGTGAAGAGGAAAAGGAGGAAGGATTTGTAGATTGGGAGGACAGGATTTTGGAGGATACCGTCCCTCTTGTTGGGTTTGTTAGAATGATTCTTCATTCTGGAAAGTAAGTATTTTTAAAATTAAAAATAAAAATAAATCAGTAATTAAAATTTTATGTGAATTTTTTCATGGGGTATTCCTGTGGCAGATATGAAAGTGGAGATAGATTGAGTCCAGATCATGAAAGAACTATAGTGGATAGATTGCTGGCATATCATCCGGATTGTGATAGCAAGATTGGATGTGGAATCGATTATATTACAGTAATCTCCTTCACTCTTCATTATCCATTTGCTTTAGCTTATTTTTTTAATTATCATTATTATACGAATGTATTGTAGATTTCCCATTATTGGTTATCGATGGAATTGAGAATCATGCATGTTGTTAGTGTATTTATGTGTTTCAGACATGGAATATGGAACTTAAGTAGGGTCATGTGTAGTTTTCTAGTAACCAAACCATCTGCGAAGTGTGATTCTGGTAAAAATTCGGTGGTTGCGTGTTGTGGAAAACACGAATATCTGTTCTTTGAAGAGCTGGGAGTGATCTCTTTTGGACAGTGAAAGAAAATTCATGCACGCGGCAGAAAAATGCTGCTGAGAGAGTGGCACTTAAAGTATTGGGTGTTAAAGAAGTCTTGTTTAGACTCGACTGGCTTTATCTACTTGTGGGATACCGCTAAGCAGTTCTCAAGATGGATTCTAATTCCTTTCTAAATACAAAACTTAATCATCTGCTTTCATAACCTTGCAAACTTTGGATAGTGAGTTGATTGCCTTTATTGGGGTTGGGAATTGTGATTGATATGTGTTTCCTGGCTGCATTTCATGGCTAATCATGTGGGTTTCTTGTTTGTTCTGACAGGTTGGGTATCATCCTGATTTTGTAGAATCAAGATGCTTGTTCATAGTTCGAAAAGATGGCCAATTGGTTGACTTTTCTTATTGGAAATGCATAAAGGGCCTGATCAAGAAGAACTATCCACTATATGCAGACAGTTTCATTCTCAGACATTTTCGACGGCGAAGAAGGAGTTGAAGGTAGCCTCCTCAACTTGTCAACTACCTGTATAATTGTATGCTGAGGGTTTTTTCCTCCCTCTCTCCCTCCCTCCCGTTCTTTTTTTGTTTTTTTCTTATCGTCTACAATGTCATTGTACCGCTTGAAGCAACATATGTAGCAAGTAGAAGCAGGGGTTGAAATCCTTAATGTTTAAATTGAAATGCTCATTTAAGTTTCTACTAGTATAAATCTAAATAACTGGAGTACAACTGAACTGCAATCTGCTATATATTTGTTCACAACAACATCTCTCAGTTTTTAAATTGCTGGTGTATTGTAATTCATGGTAAATTGCGCAGTGGGCAACAGCTTCCTCTCAGGATCCTCAAATGGATGAGAAAAGAGCCAAGTCAATCTGTCTCACACTCAAATGATGTTGAAATTGGACTCGGTAATCTGTGCCCAACAGTCGATGTCATGTTCACGAGCACTTGGCCATATGATGTGTCTTGTTAACTTGGATTTGGTCATGTTCAATACCCTTGTGTTCATATTTCATTTTTGCTTCAGCAAAAGTTGGCCTTGAATTTGGCAATTCTAGGGTTTTTAATGAGACAAATGTCACGCATACAGGCTAATTAAGAACCTCTTTTTTATTTATTCTGTGCACTTTTTAAATATTAATATTGTGCATTTCGGAAATGGGAGACTGGTATCATTGTATTTCCTGCATTACAACTGTTGCTGGTCAGCTCCGCTTCTGCTCCAAAACTCTCCAAATCTCATAGCTAGCTTCATACTTCCCACGTCCATGGATTCTTTTTGGCACCATTTGTATTATCTGTCATCACTTGACGGTTACTTTTCTAACCTTTACCATTTTTGCGATTCCTGAGGAGGAATTTGATAGTAATCTGATAGCCCATGAATTTGCTACTCGGTGACTCCTGAAACCTGGTCCGGTTCAGGTTCTACTTTGTTGAAGTCTACTTTTCTTTTTTCTTTTTTTTACCAAAACAATATTTTTGAGGATTTTTTTTTTTGAGAAAAAATCCATAGCTTGGGCTGACGTGTCTATTCATGGGCTTAACTGTGACCCAAGCCTAGGGTAATGTCGACTCTTGATTCTTAAGGAAGAAGTGCAGTGTGGAATCATGAAGACTTTTCATCCATTAACTATCATTTCCGATTGGTCTGCGAAATTTATTTCGCTACTTTGGAATATTTCAATTCGACATTAAGGATCTTTACCAGGACTTAGTCATCCCTTCACTCCATCAAGTTTCCAGCGAAGCTTCCAGTTCAGTTTCACCGCTGACGATAGCTTCACTTGGAGCTGAGGAACGAATCATTAAATTCCCTCTTTTTTCTGGCGTAAACCAATCAAACACCATCCTGACGTTAACATTTCGGACGAACAATATTTTGCCACGTTTATCGACATTTCAACAGCTGTCTAAAATGTTTTGGGTGGTCGATGCTCACCAACTCCATTAATCTGAATTCTGTGATAGTTCAACTGTATCGTCAGACACGTCTACTCCAATTCAATTGATCCTGCCCTCTGGAGAGTAGATACGAGAGTGGTACTGATAATGATTGCCTCCGCATCTATACTTATCCAGGAGTTGATATTGTTTTTTTTTCCTCAATTTTACAAGAGAACTTTTCAAGTTTTAAAGATTTACAAGAGAACTTTTCAAGTTTTAAAGATATAATTATATGGGTGAGTGAAATCACTGTTCAATCACACTCGATTTACGAATAATATATTTTACTTTCTCTTAAATGTTTTTTTAATATTATTCATGTTAATTAATTAGCATGAACAGTGTTGAGAGCGTGTCCAAGACAAAAATCATTTTTTGATACTATTCATGTTAATTAATTAGCATGGATAGTGCTGAAAGCATGTCCAACTGTAGACTAGAATAATATATCTTATTTCCTTTTAGGTGTTTTTTTAATATTGTTCATGTTAATTAATTAGCATGAACAGTGCTACGAGCGTGTCCAAGACAAAAATCATCTTTTGATATTGTTCATGCTAATTAATTAGCATTAATAGTGTTGAAAGCGTGTCAAAGACAAAAATTATCTTTCAGCATTGTTCATATTAATTAATTAAATTATACAAAGTCAAGTAGACAAAACGGCGGAGTGCAGGCTAATGGCTTGTTATTGCCTATAAAGAAATTAATAGGAAAAAAAAGTAATATATCATGAAAATTCTTTAAATTCAATATTATAATAAAAAAATAACATCTTAACTGATTTTATAAAAGTAAGAAACTATTTTTATTATAAGAATTTAAAGTGAAATAAATAAAATATAAAAGTAATTAAAACAACAAAAATAACTTTTTTAAAGGTGTTATTGCTATTATTTACTAGAATCTTTTCTACAGAGCACTCACAACCTATGTTTTTTTTGGAGAAGGTTAAGCCATATTAAATCAGTAAACCTAGTTATAAAAACACCACCTAGATATTGAGAGAACATTTTCAGGAAAACATTTAAACTAAACTAGAAAAAATAGTTAAACCTAATTATGACATAATCAATACTTGATAGTGTACCTTAAGTTTTTTTTTTTAAAAAGTTATCATCATGCAAAAAAAAGAAAAGAAACATTGAAGTTATAAGAACAAAAACTCAAAGATCTTAGCTACCAATTAAGATATAACATTATACTTTTAAATTGATTTAGTCAAAAAGAAATTCTTTCGATTTAATGTTTTTAGTTTTTTTTTTTTTTTTTTACAATGTAATTGGTTGATTGATTTACATGACACTCTTGATACTCAATAATATCCCCTGAACTTTGAAGAAAAAGATTATCATCATGTGGAAGAAATAAACAATTGAACTTACAAAAACAAAAACTTAAAGCATCTAGCTACTAACTAAGAAAAAACATTATAGTTAAATTAGAAGAAAATAAAAGTGAATGGTGATGGAATACCTTAGATTCTATATATTAGAGTGGGCCTCTAATTAAAAAAAAGAAAGAGAAGCAATGAGAGATAATTAATACAAGTGAGATGACAAAGGGGTGAGTTTCAATTACTTTTAATGGAGAGGCTGACAATTGCTTCAATGAAAAAAAATGGAAATGTTTTAGGGCTAGGTAACCTAGGTTAATTTTCTATTTATACCTTTTTTTTTAAAGCTGTAATGAAATTATATTGGGTTCGATCCAACTTATATGGTTTTCATTTCTTAAATCAAAATTGAACTAGACCAAAGTGAGTTTTATGGTTTCTAATCAGTTTAGTTGTTTTACCAAAAGAGGCATCATAACTGATGTCACGTTACTGGGTGTTACAAGGTCTATTCCAGTTCTGTGCTCGGTCGTACAACAAGCTCGACAGGCAGGCTTGCTTCGCTTCCAATCTCAGAGTGCTCCAACCATCCTATCCGAATGTAACCAATCATGTCGAAACAAGTGTTCCTCGGAACCTCTGGGTCTCTCCTTGTGATCGTTGTTCGTTATGGTTCGTACCAAAATCAGTTTTGTTGGTTTTGTTGACTCGAAATTGGAGACGATGGGCTTTGTCTTTTGCAACAGACAATGGCTGGTGGTTTTGTCTCGCAAGCAAAGTCCCTGCACCGCTCGTATCCTCGTTGCCAGTCCACTCGCAGGTTGAGGAGTCCCTTTTTCGATCCACTGAAAACACATTTTATTTTAAATATATTTAAAAAAAAAAAATATTTTTATTTTTTACTTTTAAAATTTTATATTATTTTGTTGTTCTAATATCAAAAATTATTTTAATATTTTTATAAATTAAAAACACTTTAAAAAATAGTCTCACCACACTTTCAAGCAGATCCTTTAATTTATAATTTTTTAGATTGTAACACAAAGAAACATGTAAGATTAATTTTCTTCTGGACGAGAGTAAACACATCTCCAGTCAAATGCATTTTATAGATTTAAATAAAAGAGTAATATTTAGGCTATCTCATATTTTTATAAACAATATATATCCTAACTCGAATTCAAGATATGCTTAGTAGATTACGAGTTTTTTTATCATTACCCCACGCTCTCGGAGACTTAACGGACACGACAGATTAGACATTTATTAGATTACAATTTGTGTTTGAGATTCTGATGAAGAATTTGATGGGGGTTGATCTATGATCTCTGAACTTCAACATGGCTTATCGTGATGCACCGACATTTTACTTTTCTTCTGCCTTTGTGAGCTGTACAAATGAAGTGGATAAGTTGAACATCTTTGTATTCCCTGTGGTCTTGTCAACCGATGCAATCTTCAAGAGCCAATGTGATCTTATGGAATATGAGACATCTTGACTTGAGAGAGTTTGTGTCGTTTCAAATTTGTGTGGAACATTTTTAGAACCAAATTTACTCACAAATACCTTTTGTCCTTCATATAATATATATATATATATATATATATATATTTTTAAAAAAAAAAACCCCAATTTAGCTTCTTAAAGTGTTTAATTAAGTTTCAAACCTTATATATCGATATTATTTTAAATATAATTAATAATAGTTAGTATCGAATGACTATAAAATGCTCCTTAAAAGTTTCATTATTATAATTAAGTGTTTTCAACAAAAAAAACTTTTAAGGATGATTTTAGAATAATCATACTCCATGATCTTTGTATACAAGCTAGTAAAGTTGAGCATTTTATAGTGATTTAACTCAAAACTATCTTTGAAGTAAATTGAATGTTAATCTTAACAATATATTGCGATGTGATTGAAATTTTATTTTTTTTAACTATATTTTTAAAATTATTGGATTAATTTACTCATATTATAATTTTACGTTGTTCCACGAAAAACTCTTTTAAAATTGTAATTACTATAGCCTTTTTAAAATCTATTTTTGTAACCTATAATGACAAAAACTATCCTAATAAAAAACATATATTTAAATATATGTAATAATAAAATAACCAAATTCATTTTTTTTTTCCTTCTCTAGATCAACAAAGCCATGCCTTGACAAAAGAGTCTATTACGACAGCACTGGCAAAGAAAAACAAGGCCTTTTGACTTTTCGTTCACTCTACCCTTATCCTTATCCTCTTCATATCGGTAGGAAGTAGGTGCGGATATCCTCCGAATTTTCTACAAAATCTATCCCTTCATTTATGATTAGAATTGTTTTTAAAAATATATTAAAATAATATTATTTTATTTTTAAAAAATTATTTTTAATATGCATATGAAAATATCTCAAAATATTAAAATTTTTAATTTAAAATAAAAATATTTTTGAAACTGGGTCCAACACCTTAATCAAGAGGTTCTCCGAAGTCAATTGCCACGCCCGAGAAAATTGTATGCGTGCGGGCAGCCACAGCCATGCCTGAAGAGGAAAGGGTCTGGTTCCCTGTCTTAATGGAGAAAGGTCGTGCCGTGGTGTGAACGAATCAAAACTCAACAACGATAATTTAAAAACAAATCTTGGAAAAAAATAGGCATAGTTAGTGTGTAAGAATAAATGTTTTAAATTATTATTGTTTTTGGGTAGTGATGGTTGTCCTTTTGTTCCCCAACTAGTCATGGTTCCCACTATTAATTATTTTTTCTTGCGGTCCAAGTTAGAAACCAAGTTAGAAAGGTTGAATTTGTCTATTCCTACATCTTGCATGTCGAAAGGAAGAAGAAATAAACCTTAAAGGCAGTTGTGACCTGCAAATAGCTAGCTACGAGATGAACAATTTTTTTTTAATTTTTTTTATATATAAATAGTTTATTTCTTATTTCATTTAAATATGTATAATCTTAATGCACACACGTGTAAATAAAACTAGGATATTTTTCATGGAAAAAATAGCAAAATGAACATGTTTATCTCATGCCATTATGTTTATATCATATCATTTTTTTCCTTACCAAACTCATGTTAGAGTTACTGTTTGTATTTTTTTAATTTAGAATAAAAAATAAAAAAATAAAATTTTTATTTTTTTTACAAAATATTTTTGAAATACAATATTAAATAATAGAACCTAAATCTAAGACATAACTAAGTGTGTATTGGAGCAATAGCTTCTCTCAAAGGTAACCATTAAGTTGAGTTGACATATTTACAATATCTAAACATTTAAATTAAACCAAGAAAATAATTGATGTCACCTCAACATTCAAATCGTGACTATAAATGGAATTTTGATATTTCTTAATGTGAAATTTAAGAATGGACATGGCTGGTTGCCATGAGTGGCCGGCATGATTCTTGATCCAAAGTTACTTCCTAGCACATCTCATTAATTAGGCCCTTTCTTTTTCCTTTTTTCTTTATTTTCTTTGAAGTCGTCCTGGCTAAACCTATGGTCTTTTAGGTTGTAATCACAGTAAAAATTATTTTTTAAATTATTTTTAATTTAAAAATATATTAAAATAATATATGTATATATTTATTTTATAAAATTATTTAACATTAGTCGATAAAATCAGTATAAGAATATTAAAAAGATTAATTTAAAATAAAATATAAAATATATTTTTTAAATATTTTTGAAACACATTCTCAAAATATTCTTACTGTTCGTATCCCGTGTTTTCATCAACTTATTTTTTAAAAAGAACTTTTTATTACTAATTTAGTTAATTAATATCTTGTGTTTTAAAAATATTTTTAAAATATATTTCTAAACATGTGTTTTATTGTTAGTATCTTGTGTTTTCACCCATTTACTTGGGAAAAAAACTTCTATTGCTGATTTGGTTAATTAAATATTATATATATATATATATTTATGAATTAAATACAGTATATATTCTTGTATCGATGATTAGATGATAATGCATTGAGATTTAAATTACCTTTTCAATTTGGTCAAAAATATATATTAGGATTAGGAAATTCGTAGAAAAAATATATTTTTTTAATTAATAAGGTGAGAGATATATTTCCCCATAGATTAAGCAAAAAAATAAAATAAAAAATAAAACCTTGTTCCATCCCTAGAAAGCCAGAGGTCAAAACTTTGGACTTGTCAGGTCCATTTAAGGGGACAAATCATGAGGATACTGATTTTATTAGGATTGATCACGCATGATTGACGCGAATATGAAAATAAAAAAGCAATCACATCACCACAAAATGGTTACAAAAATATGCACTGGCAAATAAATTTATAATTAAGTTTTTATATCGGTATTTCATGATAAATAAAATAAAATAAAATAAAATAAAAATAATAAATATGAAAATATATTTAATTAAATAGTAAAAATAAATAAAATTCCAAATTAATTGTAAAATGCATTTTTATTTTTAGTGTCTCCGTTACGATTCTCTATAAATTTGTTATAATTAACCAGAAAAAAATCCGTTCACAGTAAAAATTAAAGAACAAGGGCAACTTTGACGAAGAAAAGTCGCCACAAGGAGAGGCTGTGATTCCCTGCGAAACTGGGAAAAACAGAGGACGTAACGATGTCGGCACATAGATTTCACGTGCACGAAAGGGATAAACATCAACGTTCTTGACGAGAATACCCCTCTGCCCCATGTGCAAAGCGCACTATAAAATCACTTTTATCAGCACCATCGAACAGTATCTGTGTCTCAACGTGGACGGCTCTCGTGAACCCATTTTGCGTTCCCCTATTGGGTTCACGTCACATCACAGCGCCTACCCAGCCATGATTGATCCACGTCTCTTTAGACAGCTTGCCCCCACCAACAAATTTAATTGTTTTTTTAACCCAATTATTATATGAAATCTTGCTTCTATCCAGCTTTTGAACTCTTTTTCCCATTACAATTGTTAATTGTTTTTCTAACCCAATTATTATATTAAATTCTAGTTTTGCCAGCTTTTGAATTCTTTTTCACATCCAACTCGTATCCAAACACAGTAAGTTTAGAATTTGTTTTTAAAAATATTTTTAAAAAATGAATTAAAATAATATTATTTTATTTATTAAAAATTATTTTTAATATAAACACATAAAAATAATTTTAAAACCCTAAAAACTTTAATTTATATTTTAAAAAATAAAAATAAAAAAAATTAAAATTATTTTTAAAACACATTATCATAAGCAGATTAGAGGTGATTTTGTAATGATTACAGGTTCAATTCAAGAAGGAATAAAATGTAAGAAATTGGTTATAAATGGTCTGCGCAAGTTAAAACTTAAAACATAGAAGAAATTAGTTTTCATGTATGGAAAAATAGTTTGAAAATAGAGATAAATAATTTTTTCTGTCACACTGAGTGTTTAAAAGTGTGCTAGTTTATGTTTTTAAATGCATTGAAAGAGTGAGTTTTGCTTAAAAAATATATTAAATTGATATTTTTCTAGTATTTGTTTTATGGTTTTAATATATTAATTTTAAAAAATATATATTTTTAAATGAAAAATATTTTTTAAAAAAACTAAGTATCATAATAACAAATTCACATATACATATATCAAAAGACAAGAAATTCAGGTTTCATAAATGTTTAAATTATAGCTAACTATAAAAGAAAACTCTAATTTAATAAAACAAATATATCAATAATTATTAATATATATTTTTTAAAATATTTTGAGCATGTTTTATAACCGATCTTGTAGATATATCCATAAAATTTCAATATAATTTAATAATTAAATTAAAAATTATGTTGATTTTTACTGAAAACTGCTGAACTTATTAAAGAAATCTATTAGATGTGAAGCGGTCTATCCAAGCAATTCTTTTTCTCCATGCATATGCTAATAGCTTATTTATATTTTAGAGTACATTTATTTATACAGTATGCCATGTTTTAAATTGTGATTGAAATAAAAATATGTATAAAAAATAATTATTTTCATCCCAGCAACAATTTCCACCGCAATATTACTGTGGATATTTCAGTGCGGGGATTACTTTTAAGAAAATATACTAAACTCTGTCATTAAAATCTATAAAAAAATAATAAAAAGGAGAAAAGACAGACGACACTTGTCGCATCAAGAAGCCCTAAATAAGCGAAGAAGAAGGAAACCAACATCAGCAAAGACATCCTTGGAAACGCAGACAAAGAAAGAAATAAGCTACCAAAAACAAAGAGACTTCACCAAAAATACAAACACAAAATCAAGGTATAGAGTTAGATGTTCTTCCTTTACTATCTACTCACTCATTGCTTACGACTTTGTATACTTGTGGTGTATTTATTGTCTTAATTAACCATCTTGTATCGATTTCTGCTGGCTCTAAGCTTCTTCTCGATCTTTGTTTTTGATGCATCAGCCTTATGGTTTGCATGGTTTGGATTATTTTTTTCCCTTTTGCTACTTCTCTTATTGAATGTGTTTTCAGGTTCGTGCTTCCTTGTTTTGAAAAATTAAAAGTTGAAGAATTTTTAGTTTTTTGATGTGGGATTTGGTTGATAAGTATCATCAAGGGATTGGAAATGCAATAAAGTTAGGGTTTAAAACTTTTTTTTCGCTTTAGTTGTCAGATTTTTTAGCTATTTTGACACTGTTTTATCCAGTTACTTTGAGAATGGGGACTAATTTCAATTTCAAGAGCTTCACAAATGACCCGTCAGATGCCGGTGGTGGCCGGCCACCGGGGAGTTTTCCGTTGGCTAGACAGTCATCGATCTATTCGTTAACGTTTGAAGAGCTTCAAAACACCATGGGAGGATCATTAGGGAAGGATTTTGGGTCAATGAACATGGATGAGCTGTTAAAGAGTATATGGAGTGCAGAGGAGACACAGACCATGGCAACAGCAACCTCTGGTAAGGTACAAGAGGCTGTTGGTCTCCAGCGACAGGGCTCGCTGACACTGCCGCGGACACTGAGCCTGAAGACGGTGGAGGAGGTCTGGAAAGACATGTCAAAGGAATATGTTCCTAACGGGACTAGTGCTGGAATTGCTAATAATGTGCCCCAGAGGCAGCCCACTTTAGGAGAGATAACTTTGGAGGAGTTTCTGGCGAGGGCTGGGGTGGTAAGGGAGGATATTCCAGTGGCTGCAAAGGTTAATACTAATGGTGTATTTTTTGGCGATTTATCGCGGTTAGCCAATAATAGTTCAGCAATTGGGTTTCAGCAGAATAGGGGCGTGGGATTGAATAACAATAACACCAATCAAACCTCGTTGCAATCTTCGAATTTGCCTTTGAATTGTAACGGATTTAGATCAAATCAGGCACAGGTGCAACAGCAGCAGCAGCAGCAGCAGCAAATATTTGCCAAGCAGCCGACTATGGGATATGTGACACAGATGCCTCTACAAAGTAGTCCTGGAATTAGAGGTGGAATGTTAGGGATTGGAGATCAAGGGATAAATAGCACTTTGATGCAGGGTGGAGGGATGGGAGTGGTTGGATTAGGAGGTGTCGCCACAGGGTCACCTGCGAACCAGCTGTCATCAGATGGAATTGGGAAGAGTAATGGGGATACATCTTCAGTATCTCCAGCGCCTTATGTATTTAGTGGAAGGGGAAGGAGAGCTGGTGGTGCAGTTGAGAAGGTGGTTGAGAGGAGGCAGAGGAGAATGATTAAGAATAGAGAGTCAGCTGCAAGGTCTCGTGCTCGCAAGCAGGTGATTATCTTGTTTGATATTGTAATTATAATCTACTGGTTTATACAAATAGGTCTTGATTTTAGCCTGTAAGTTTGCTGCAGATTCAATTTCAGTATACTAGTTTGAAATTTGGTATTGCTTGAATTGAAACTTTTCCCTAATCTAGAAGCAATTCAAATACCTTAAGATAAAAGAATGTGAGAAAGCATGAATCTTCTGGGTATTCGATGTATACAATCCCATGATTATTTCCCTGTGTTTTTTCTGACAACTGCACAAGAGTTCTTGTACACTGCACTGAAGTAGAGGAAAGCTAATAATATGTCACTGGCCATGTTTTACTGACTGAAGTTCCTAGACACTTGATAAGTGTCCATATAAACAAACTTGCTGTGCAAAAGAGAAGAAGAAGAATGAATGTTTATATTTAGTTTCTTACACCAGTAAGTTGTTTCGAAATATTCCTTCGTATGACACCAAAAGTTACGAAAAAACAACCACAAGTTTCATCTCCTTGTGGTTCATGAATTTTGCTAGCCATTGACATTCAACTTTTATCATCTATGGCCTCGCTGCATGCCAAAACATCATGAAATATTATGGAGCAGAATGGTAATGTGATAGTGATCTGAAATGACAAGATGAGAGTTTTTGAGAAGTCAAGGTCATGAGAGGTTATAAGGATCTACTTTGTTGCAAGGTAATGGAACATTTGTTTTAAGGATCGTAACATGAACTTGAACCTGTATTTGGCCAACACGATGTTGCTTATTTCAAAGTTAATTATAAGTTTAACCTCGTTGGCTTATATCGAATCAAAACATGATATGGGAGTATAATTTGATATTTAAAAAATAGAGTCTCATTCTTACTTTTAAGCATGTTCTCAATATATACTGTTTTTTCCCATTTCTGTTTTTACCAGGCTTATACGATGGAATTGGAAGCAGAAGTGGCAAAGTTAAAAGAGGAAAATGAAGAATTGCTGAAGAAACAGGTATTTTAGCTTTTATTGCACTCACTATTATGTGTGCCTGCCATATCACACCCACACACTCGCTGTATCAGTATCTACTACAAATTCAAAATCTGTGTTTAGCTCTCATTGATTGTGGTTTGGT
This sequence comes from Salix arbutifolia, assembly GCA_025169955.1. Taxonomy (NCBI): domain Eukaryota; kingdom Viridiplantae; phylum Streptophyta; class Magnoliopsida; order Malpighiales; family Salicaceae; genus Salix; species Salix arbutifolia. The sequence continues at coordinate 2,595,132 of CM045915.1, read as the reverse complement.
TGCTGCAGGCTGAAATAGTGGAAATGCAGAAAAATCAGGTGCCAAATCTATCTATTACTCAAAACACAATGAATAATCTTTACCTATTTTCTCATAACATGTCTGATGGCCAGTCAATGCTTCTAGCTATATCATTTTCTTATCCGCTTGATGATTTGAATATTCATCATGAATTTTCCCCCTTTGTTCTTTATAACGGATGTCCAAGGCCAAGGTTACTGAAAGGAAATACATCAAAACATACGAATAATCATGCCCTTTTTCTCACAATCAGTCTAATGGCCATTCAATGTTGCTATCTATATCGTTTTCTTATTTGCTAGGTGATTTAAATAGTCTGAATGTAATTTCAATTTTTTTCTTTATCACGGATGTCCAAGCCTAATGTTACTATAAGAAAGTACATTGTGCGTGTGTCTATGCATGCATAAATCTATATATTGCTTTTTTAATAGTTTGCTTGAAGGCATTACAAACACAATGCCTTCAAATTATGGACAATATCTTTACTTATTTTGTGGTAATTTTTGAACCACTGTAAGTTAACTAATCACTCTTTAATTTATGCTACTTGCAAATGATATAGTGTAATCTCGATTTAACCTTAAAAGAGTTAGCTTGGTTGTCATTTCACTTTCTTCCTTAATTTTTTTTGGTTCAAACTTTGGGGTCAGCATACAAGAGAATTCATTAAAAGAATTTGAATGCATTAGACTGATGCAGAAGGTTTGTCCTTAAAATCACCGAGGGAAGCACTTAACCTTGATTTACATGCAAGCTAACTTGAGGACACTGACTGTTTGAGTGGAGTTGGTGTTATTTTTCAAAATATTTTTCATTCAGAAATGCATCAAAATGATATTTTTTTTTTCTTCTAAAAATTAATTTTGACATTAACACATCAAATAATCTAAAAACACTAAAAACTTTTAATTTAAAATAAAAAATAAAAATAAAATTCTTTTTTTTTTAAACACTTTTGTAACTCAGTGCCAAACAAACACTTATCATGGGACTAAAACAACTATTAAATCTATTTACTTACTATATTACAATAATTTATCATATCATTTTATAATTTAACTAATTTCCCCATAATTATGAAAATTAAAAATGATCAAGTATATTATCGACAAAAAGAGAACCTTGTTATCTTAGAGAAGAAAAAAAGTACTATTTATTTAGTAAAAGGTCATTTTTAGATAATTATGAATTAATAAATAATTGTGTTTTAATGTGTGTAAATCTAAATCTTATTTGAGTACTTGGTAAATTCAAAGGCATCATTGCTGCTAGAGAATAATATAAATCATATCTTGGGGTCTCACCTAATAGTTTAAACTTTTAAATGAGATGGTTCCTTGACATGGTATCAGAGCCTTGTTGACTGACCAATCACGAGTTCGAATCTCACCGTTCTCATTTTATTTGATAAAAATTAAACACTAGGTAATGTGGACCTGTGTGTAAGTTTCAAGTCCACATGACTATCACTTGAGGATGTGTTAGAGAATAATATATAAATCATATCTTGCGGCCTCACCTAATAGCTTAAGATTTTAGATGAGATGGTTCATTGACAATTATAGTTAAAATGGGAAATATGGAAGCCTTCAATAAGGATGACTGGTGCAATTATCTTTATTTTTTTTTAATTGTCTTTGGATTTCTAGTAGGGAGGTCAAACAAGGGTGATGATTAGAAGCATGGCTTTTCAATTGTCAAATCTCATTTTGTGTGCCACTGATTTTTATAGATTTTCTGATATTTAATGTGGTCTTAAGAAATCTCAAGTGTTCATCCTACTCTCTCCAAAGGAATCTGCCAAACTTCTGGTGAATGTACATGGTTGAGCAATCTAGCCGGGGAAATCATTGCTTCCAACTAGTATAATGTCTTCATGTGTTACTGTTCATGCCTCTCCAACTAGCATTTTTAGCTGTGGCTTAATGTGTTTTTTAACTGTAACTACGCCGACACTAATCTGTTCTTGATTTTTCTCCGTTTGGTGGTATCATAGGTCATGGAGATGATGAATTTGCAGCAGGGCGGTAAGAAACGGCGCTTGAGACGAACTCAGACAGGTCCATGGTGAATTGAAAGGGTCGTTTGTGATTATACAGTTGAAAATTATGTATGGTAGGTGACTGTACATATTTAATGGAAATGTGTTTTCTTCTGTGAATGGAGAAGACATGAGTTTTACAGTGAGAAGATCCAGAGCTTTACTGTGATTTAGATTATAAGCCTCCGATATCTACTATCTGTGTTTGCATCTCTTCCGAACCTCTTTGAATAGGTAATTAGATTGTCAAGGAAAGGAAGCAATTCATTTTGTGTTAGGAACCATTTCATCCATATGTTTTCCTTATTTTTTTTCGTAGTGATCGATTTTTTCCACATATAAGCCTCACTCAGAGGAATAACTTATTTACTTGAGCAAGTGCTCTACGAGTTGGATATATTAGTATAAATCAATTAATAGCAATGTGTTTAAAGATGTTTTTCATTTTTCGAGTCAACTGAATTACTGATTGCACATGGCGTTCTAGACAAAGCCCTAAGCCTGTACATCTAAATCCCTGTTCCTAGGTTTACAATTCGATTTCGAAAGCAATGCCGCAGATGGCCTATTCCAGTCTCATGGAAGTTTTGATTATAAATATAGCTTTTCAGCCGACACTCATTTTCTGAGCCATATCCATCAGCAAAACTGGCCTGGTTCAGAACTGTATCTCGCACGATTTTATTGCAATAACGAGGTTCAGATTTGCATGTCCATTTCAAGTTTATGCCATGAAATTCACGACCTTCAGAATCTGGAAAAATTACAACATTCAGCTCCTCAGTGGGAAATTCCTATTTGTGTGGCCCGCGATCGACAAAGCAATACATCATACAATAGCCCCTAGCAAAAAGAGTTTAATGTTTCGCAGATCCATCAATTTAAGTAGAATCCGCACCCCAAGATGGTCTGCAAGAACAACGTAAGTCTAGTCAAGGTAAATATCTGATTGGCAGCAGCAATAGTTTCTGGTAACCAGTTCACCTGCATGCCCCAAGATTCTATTCCTAGTATGGGTAGCCAGAGGTGCATTCCATGTCCTTCCAGGATATCATCTTCCTGCGATCCCTCCCTCTAAAGGATCTAGCTAGAAGACTACCACTAACAGGTTTGCACAAACCTACATCAACAACAGAAGTACATTTTGCACTTGGAGATGCCTCATCCACGAAATAGTCAAACAACATTGCAAGATAGCGCACTTGATGAGCTAAGACATGATTTTCTTGATCCAAAGGTAGCAGCTTTATAATATAAAGATTTATCTGCAGAGCACCAAAAGGAAACATAAATTGACAGCATTTCAGCAGAGAAATATTAACACTAGAAGGCTGAACACTGAGGTGAGAAATCACCAGGATGCAACTCTAGGCCAACATTAACGGAAAACTGATTTCAAAGCATAACATTCAAATAACCTAACAACAACTGTAGGGTAGAAGTACTATATGAGGGTGCTATCTACACAAAGTTTGACAGCCACTAAATGACTGCAACAATACTCTACAAGTGTTAATATTCTGCAGTATAATTCTGATGTCTTACTTTATTTTCTCTTGACGTGTTTCCTAAATAAAAGCTAACAGCTATACTGTCAGACATTGTTTGCTCACCTCAGCTTCCATGGCTCGAAGTTCATTGTACCGTTCAGAGCCATTATTCTCATCATGATTTTCGCCAGCACTGTACAGACTCAAGCCAAAGAGAGGAGGCCTAAGAGGATACTCCTTGCTGATTTTAACCTGCCATAAAAAAAATGACATGGCATGTCAACAGCTGGTTAATGAAGGACCAAAACCAGGGAGCAGAATAATTTAAGCTAACCTTTGCTTCTAACTTTACTTTCTTCTCACTGTCATCCCTTTTCCTTATTAAGACAAGAGTATATTCTTTAACCCCATAATCCACCCATGAATTTTCAGCCACTTCATAGTATTTAATAGAAGCATCGTTTTCTACCTCAGGCTCAATTTGTGAAAGCTCATCCAAATCACTATCAGTATCCAGCAAGAGATCAGAATCTTCATCATATTTCTTGAAACTTTGTGATTTCACCTTACTAATTGGTGATATAATGCTCTTTGAAATTAGACTCAGCTGCCTGGAATGCTCTATAGTAGATACTTTTGAAGGAGTGAGCTTAACATCATTCGCAGCAGAAGCAGCTGCAATTAGAGATGGAAGCTCCCCATCTTCCCTAGAACTCTCCAATCTTCCATCCATATTGACATCGATTGGTTCCTGAACTAGATTCGTATCAGTAACAGCCAAAGTTGAAGCTTGATTAGGTGGAGGCCCTGCAGGCGACCAGCCATGTAAATTGCATAAAGGGGTGTGCAAAATCCATGGAACACTTTCACAATTCAGAGCAGGCCATTCAAGCTTCATAAGCGATTCAAGTTGTTTCCTGTAAGCCAATCAAAGAATTCCAACTTTTCAACTCAAAGCATACCTCACCACAATGACAAAAAGACAACAAGGGAGCCACAAAATGAAAACTAATACACAAAATAAGAGGCATAAGCACACAGCACAAGTTATAAGAAGCAAAACAGATTAACACTACAAAAAAATCCACAATACGAGTCACTACATTATGTCATAATAAATGCTATTGTAGTCCTAGCTGAATGAACACAGATAAGAAAGCTTAAACTGAGATTTGATCACATTTGGGTACCAATCCCCTATTTAATCGTCTAGTCTTCCCCTAATGATCCAAGACTTCAAACAGACAGATCAGTGACTCACACAAGAGCCAGCTGAGCCCTTTTCCGAGAGCGAATTCTTTGCACAACTGTCTGCACCCGATTCTGTTGGCGATACAGTGACAATCCAGATAAAACAATCTCGTTTTTAGCAGTTTCACTGCTTGCAATTTCAAGGTCGCTGAGTAACGGGGCTGTCTCTGGTAAGAAATCAATTCCTGCCAAATGCTGGGCCCACTTATATGGACGTGAAGTTCTCCTTTCATCAAATGCAAGGTTGTCACCTACAATGAGCTTTGCCGACTGCATTGTCATCAAGAACAATTATCATAATATGGAAAAGAAAATGAAATACGGAACAACAAAACTGGGGGGGTGTTGTGGCAGAGGAGAACAAATCCATACTTGCTGAGGCAGCTCAGCTCCAGTGTCATTGGGAAATAAGTTGCATAAGATGTTATTTTCTGGTCCCTCAGGTGACCCTTCAACCCCAACACATACAACATTCAACTTCAGAATGTATTCAAACTTCAGAGTGACGAGCTTTGTAGATTTTGGATCAGAAACCTCATCGTCAAATATATGGAGAAAAATCTTGAGCGGGTGAGATTGATACGATCCTGCCTGATCAACGCCTTCTTTGCTTTGAACCCTCTTTGGCCTCTTTCTCCTTCTTTGACCATCATCTTCCTCATCAGGTGCATCATCCTCCAACCTGGAAGTCTCTACATTGGTAGATATACCTGGTCCATTCAACAAACATCACTGTCTATAATTCTCTCCAACCATGTAAAATCACAAAAAAAATACAAGTTTTTATAAATCACACACCACTGTCCTTATTCGCTTGCTGACGAGCAAATGCTTGAGCATCTTTAACACTTCCCACCACCTCCAAATCAATACATTCTCCAAACGCTTCCTTTTGCGCCAACAACTGCGAGTAAATCACATAAAGTGGAGGCGGAAGTAACTCCGCCAAGTTATGCTGCTTTAATTTCTTGGTATGCAGAACCCCTAACTGATTCTGTACTGGCAATGAAGCTTTCTTAAGCGATTTAAGATGCGACGGCAAACTCAACAAGAACTTCTTCCTATTCGCAATAGTCTCCAACAAACCTTTCTTCTTCTTTTCCAGTTCCTCACGCAACTCACACAGCTCTTTTCTCTAATCAAAAGAAAAAAATCATCACCACCTCAAACCCTTAATTACTAACACTAATCACTTCCCATAATATCAATTTCATTTAAAATTCATTACCTGATGAAGCTCATAATTTAATCTCTTAAGCATCAAATTATGCGAAGTATCAGTAAACGAATTGGACCCTTTAATATGCTGAGGAGCATCGCGAAAAAACTCATCTTCATTTACAAGTTCAATATCAGGATATTTAGATCTAAAATCCTTACAAGCTTTTATAGCTTTAAGATAATGGCTCTTCTCATACATCAAATTATGTAACTGCAAGGTCGTAAAGTCCACCGGCGCTTTTGCTTTCTCCGTCTCCGCTTTCACTTTATCTTCCTCTAGCAAAATCGACCTATTGACCTAAAAAGGAAAGCCCAAAAACCATAACCGTAAGCAAATGAAAGAAATTGAGAAAGGATTTGCTTTTATAATTTGTTTGGTTTACCTGGCGGAGATTGACGAAGTTGAGGAACATTTGAGCGATGAATTCGGGGAGTTGAGATTTGGATTTGGATTCTCTTTTCAGAGAGAGGAGTTGGGAAATGATATCCTCGACAGAGGATTTGGTTTCTTTGAGTGACTCGTAAGAAGAGAATTGCATGTCTTCTTCCATTGCCACTGCCTCCACTATCTCGCCGTCCTCCATCATCTGCTTCCCTGCTCTCCTAATTGCAACTTAACCACCACACTCGACTCTGCTGCTAAGCAGGTTATAAGGCCCGGTTCGAGTCTTTGTTTGCGGATTGATTGGGCTAAATGGTCTGTTATTTTATTTTCAATCAAAATGAGTTATTTTGGATATTTTTGAATTTTTTTATAAATAAAACATGATGTTTTGGTTAATACAGGCATGTTGTAAAACTATTTTTTATTTATGAATATATTATTTTTTATAGTTTTTTATCAACACATTAAAATTAAAAAAAAAATAAAAATCATATTAATTAAGTATTTTTTGAGTAATTGTTTTTAAAAAATATATCTAAAGTAAATATTATTGCATTTTAATTACTCGTGCAACAATAATTTTCTGCTATCAAGCTCAAGGATCTAATCTCGATTAGTTTATTTATTTTATTGATAACATGTTAATTCAGTCTTTTAATAAAAAAATAGTTTTAAGTTTTTTTTTAATAATACAAATTTATTTTTATTAAATTAATTTAATTCAAAATGAAATTCAATCTAAAATTAAGTTAGAGCTTTGCAAAATTAATCTCTCATGTGGTTAATATTTGGTTAATTTATCAAGACAAGTTTTATAGTTGTGGTGATGAAATTAAATTGTTTTTGAAGGGGATGTTTGATATTAATTTTCAATATGTTTTATATATCAATTTTTTTATTTTTAATTAATATTTTAAACTATTTTCTGGTGTCATAAATAAATCTTAAAAATTAAAAATATATAATGTTTTAATATATTTTTAAATAAAAAATATTTTAAAAATAATCACTACCGTCGCAACTCGCAAGTGAAAATAATACCGCGCCACCGTGCATCGTTATTTCAACGAGTAGATACGTCGTCGTTTAGACATTTGGTGTTAGTGTAATATATAAATTATAAAAGCGAAGCGGGAGCGGCTGCCCGTGATGATTGGAAAAGCGGTGCAGAAGAGTTGGAGTTCCGGTCAGATTCGCACGATTCGTTTTTGACCTGCGGTGACCAGCGACCAAATCGGACTGCGGAGAAATGGAAATTGAAGGTGGTGTTGATGCAGCGATTAGAGCTCTTGGCTCTCTCTTCAAGCTCACTGAAGTCTACATATGGTTCTCTCTTTTTATCTGTTTGCATCCCTGCTCTTTATAAAAAGAAAAACTATACTTTGTACGTTTTTTCTTATACATTTAAATTTAACCTAACAGGGACGATGGCTCGACGGAGACTCGAGAAATATCTTTGCTTCCTGAGTCCACTGTAAGTTCTGTTGTTTTGCTAATGTGAATTTCTCTCCTCAGTCTCACAATCCAATTAGGGTTTTAAATTTGATACTTTATTTGTTCCATTTTCTCTTGAAACACAGAAATCCTCTAGAGACTTGAACGATATCAGCTTCAACATTCCTGCCTCAACTACTGGCAAGTGTTTCACTGCTCTTTTTTTATGTATAAGAAAAGAAAATCTTTAATTTTAATACAGCAGTTGAACAGTTTAGTTGTTGGAGTTATTGTCTTGATGAGGGATTTTTTTTTAGAATTTAGTGAAATATTAGAGAATGAAGAACTGACCAAACAGATGGATGCTTTAGGGCTTCCCATTTCCTTCTTATCTAACAAGAAGGTAAAATCGTGCTCTTGCTGGCTTTTTAATGATTTATAGTGCAATGTAGTTGTTATTTGCGATACCTATGTTACTGATTTTCATAGCACTAATGCTTCTCTTGTTATACTGATTACATTCTGGCAGACGAGCAATAAAACAAAGAAAAACAAAAGGAAAGGTGCTCGCTTGAAGCATTCTTGTTGTCATAAAGAAGCCAAGGAAGAAGCATTAGAATTTACCCAAGTGAGTGGGTTGGAGATTGTATCTCCTTCTGTTTTGAATGACAGCACAGGCAATTCCTTATGTTGCATGTCAATGATGGGCCAAAGTGAATTCTGTTTTTATGATGTTGCAGTGGGTATCAATGAAACTGAATGCCCCGCTGGTGATTCAACGAGTTCGACTAATATTATTTCTGGTGCTGTCGGGGAGAAAAGCCTTGGGGGGACATCTCACTGCATGTCTAATGATGGCCATGAATACGAGTCTGTACCACACAATGATGTTATGTCCAAGGATGATGGTTACGGAGGACAAAGTTTGAGCAATTCGGATTGTGCACCTCCACCAGTGTGCTGTTTAATAAATGCAGGTGCTGACCATGGTGAGAAAAAAGTTGACAGCAGGTTAATGGGGTATGAATGTCTAGAAGATTCGTCTGCTACTAACCATCATGAAGAAGGTGATAAGTTTTGCAATGATAGTGGCACAGAGCATATGAGGATTTCTGAATCTGCTGAGTTATCTCAGAGTTCAGAAGTGATTGAACATGGTGAAATAGACAGTTATAACTATTATGGTGATTTTGGAGATTGGAGGGTGTATTGGGACTCTTTCTACATGAGATACTACTTTCACAACATCAAAACAGACACTTGTACATGGTATCCACCCCCTGGTATGGAACATCTAGCATCTGGCGATATCAATGATGAACTGAATGAAGCAATTGCCGAAGTGACCGAAATGGATGGCGGGTCTTCCTTTTCTTGTGGCTCACTAAATTATCTTGAGACATCTGAGGGACCTCCAAATGATGAGAGCTGTGTAAATCAATCATCCGATGAAGTTTTGATGGAGATTGGAGTTGCAACTGGAAACTCTTTGCCTGGTTTAACTATACTCCCTGCAAATGGAAGTTTTGAGCATGCAGATGAATGTCTTGTCAATGGAGGCTGTGATGTTGAAGTTGCATCGCAGTTACCATCAGCTGTGCAGGAGCGTATGAACAGGTATTATGCCTTTATTTTAATTTTTAATTGTTTTTGGTTGATTTGCTCCTTGTTGAAGAACAATGAAGTAACCAGGTTTGATAAACATGAAGCGGTGATTTTTTTTATCATGGACATTGTCAAGATAGAACCAATAAATCTGATTGTAATGGTTAACTTAATTTATACCCTCGTGTTGCTCATTTGTGAATCTGCTGACATCTGTTTTTTCATGCAGTCTAACGACTACAGTCCCAGAAGAAGTTACTGAGGAGAGTGATATCTATCTTGAAATTGCTGACCCCGCAAATGATAATTTGGATATCCGGCTTGTCCCTGCCATCAGAAAACAGAAAAAGAAAGAGAAGAAAGCACGATTCCATAAGAAATCATCAATGGAAAATGAAGGTATATACATCGTTCCCATTTTGGCATGCGAACGGACTATTCTATATAATTATTTATTAATAGAAGTCGGTCTTTGTTCAATCTCTTCTGTTCATCTATTTCCATAATGTTGTATCATTTAGTGCCTGTTTGAGAATGCGGGCACACCTGCGGTGCAACCCGTGTTCCTAAACAGCCCCCCTCTCTTTTTGTTGGCTTTCTTGTTTGTTACATAAGTGGAAGTTATTGCCGGAGCAGTTACTGAGATCAACTCTTAAATACCTATATTCACAGAAATTATTTTTTTTCTCAGTATTTGATCCATCTCGTTTCTAATCAGTGGATAAGTAGGATGTGAAAATTGAATTAAAGAGTTGGGATAGCTTGTGCATGTACTGTATTTTTGCCAAAGCAGTTAGGATAGCTATTGATAGAAACTTAATGCTTTTTATTACTTTCCAGTTTTCTTGATGTTGGTTAAATGTTGTTAAAATTTTGTTTTGCTTTGTTTTGTGCAGGCCTTCAAAGTGAGCAGATGTTTCAAGAGTTTTCTTCCAACATTGGAAAATATTGGTGTCAAAGGTACACCTTATTTTCCAGATTTGATGATGGTATAAGAATGGATGAGGAAGGATGGTTTTCTGTTACACCAGAGTCTTTAGCCAAGCATCATGCATTGCGTTGTACCGGGGACACTGTAATTGACTGTTTCACTGGTGTTGGTGGAAATGCCATCCAATTTGCACAGAGGTGACTAGAATATTTTTACTCCATGTTCTGTTTTTTCATTCCCTGATAAAATTCCTTATGCGTAAGCCTGAGTGGTTTCTTGGTGCTGTAGAAATGGTTCACTTGGCATTTAGTTTTTAAAATTTTGTCATGCATATGGTTTTTCATTAAATGTTTGGAAGTGATGTGTTAATTTACATGTACTTGATTTTATGTCATTTAATGTTTCAGGTGCAAACATGTCATAGCAATTGATATTGATCCGAAGAAGATTGATTATGCATTTCACAATGCTTCGATCTATGGAGTTAATGACCAAATAGATTTTATAGAAGGGGACTTTTTTGCTTTGGCATCAAAACTGAAGGTATCAAAGCTGTTTTCTTGCATATCAAGAAGTTTTGGAGTTGTAATTTGCACTGTAGGAGATCCCAAGTGATTTGAGTTCTTTCCTTCTCTCTCTCTTTTCAGTAGTCAGAGAGCTATGATAATTTTTTTCTCCCTTTTACCAGCATTGATTTTTGTGTCTTGCATGTGTTCAGTTCATTTTGTTGATCTGGTTTAACTATTGTAGCTGTGACTATTTTATGGTTTTGTAACCTCTGTTGCTATGATCTTCAAGTATCCACTTTTTAACTTTTATTCAGTCCATCCATCTTGTACATCTTGTATATAGAAAGTTCAGTTCTTATAAAAAGAGTGCTGTGAATCACCATTTTAGGTTCAGGAAAGAAAAATAATTGTTTTCGGGTTTTATCTTTAATATTGAATAACCATTGAACTCATTTCAGCTTTGTTCTAGTCTTAATTTGTCATCTTTATTTCCCTGACTGCAGGCAGACACTGTCTTCCTGTCGCCTCCTTGGGGAGGACCTGCATATTCTAAAGTAACGACTTACGACATCAAGACCATGCTTAAGCCACGCGATGGGTAAATTTTAAATCCTTATAGTTCTTTTTGGTTTTAGTTTTGGCTCTTCTTCGATACGGATATGAAATCTTATTCTTTGTACACTTGCTCAGATATTTTCTCTTTAACACTGCAAAGCAAATTGGCTGTAGAATTATCATGTTTCTCCCAAGAAATATTGACCTCAACCAATTGGCAGAGTTGTGTTTAACTTCCAATCCTCCATGGTCACTAGAGGTAATGTCCATATTAGTTCATTTAGTGTACCATCTGCTCTCCTGTTGAATTCAGTGTGCTTTGTCCATATATAACTTATAGGTAATGGTACAAATAGAATGTAGTGCCCCCTTTATTCTCTCAGTACCGAGGAGCACATTTAAGTGCCCACTGTTATTTAGTTTTTTCATTTTTCTTTCATCTTAGTAGATGTTTGTACGTGCTGTTCATTTTCTGTGGACCCTTCACATAGTCTGGATAGGTTTTCTTGTTCTTGCTTGCTTAGATCAATGACATGATCATTTAATGGACCAACTCAGCGAAGGAATTCTGCTTGGTCTTGTTTGCTTTCTTTAGAGATATGTTGATTTGTGCCATGAAAAACTATTTAACATCCTTGTTGCTAAGGTTTATTCTCCATGGTCCCAGGTTGAGAAGAACTTTATGAATGGCAAGTTGAAGGCAATAACTGCTTACTTCAGCAATGTGGTGACTGAAGGATGATAAATTAGCTTAATGCCCGTGCATGCAGGTGGAAGGAACTGATGTCAAGATCTTGTGGATGTCGAGCAGTTATGAAGGGGACTATTAGCTGGCTTGGACTACCTGTACAGTTATGTAAGCTATTCTAATCATCAATTATCTTTCTATAGTGATGAAAATTTAAGGAAATGTATTCTTGTTGTTGTTCGTAGATGCAGTTGTAGTCTCGAACGAGAACGAATAATTCAGCATTCCCTTTTTCAATGACCTCTGTTTTAGTTCAAGTGTTTCTAGAGCTATTACTATCAAATTGCTAGATAATGACCTTCACTAACAGTTGCAAGGTAAAAATCTGATATTCCAAGTTTGTTGATTTCATATGGTTCGAACCTATTCTCTTTTCTTAGGGATCCTTAACCTTAAATCACCAATAGGTAATTATTTTTTAACTTTCCTGGAATCATCTGCTGCAAGCTGGAAAATGTGTCATAGGATATACCATAGTACCCGTAGTATAAATCGTTGGAGATTTTTCCTTTTTGGTGCTAATTAAAGTTGCATGCTTGTATTCCTTAATAAACCCTCTCTCTGTTTGAAGCATCTAGGACGGGAAAGACTCGAGTCATTGGAGCCTTCAAATGTCAACCAAGAGATTTCTGCGCAAGGCTGCATTTCTTGTTGAAAGAAAGGTATAGCAGTTTAGTTAAAAAGTAGTAGAATTTGAAGCCGTGTTTGTACACCCACCTTTTCTGTCCATGGAAAATGCGTACGTGTTTGACCTAACAACCGTGCTGCGTGCTTGTCAATGAATGTTTTGGTACAAAGGGAGGTGGGTATGGGCTGGTGTGGGACGGTCAAGTGGGTACTCTTTTAAATGCCCGAGAAAACACCTATCCCGTTTGGCACCGTGGTTATACCGCCGGTTAACCAAAATTCAAAAGTTTTTATTTTATTTTAAATGAATATGTTTTTAGATCATTTTGATGTGTTGATGTCAAAAATAATTTTAAAAAAATAAAAAAAACATCATTTGGATGTATTTCGGCATGAAAAACATTTTGAAAAGCTACAGCTGTCTCAAACATCCTATACGTTACCATTCATAGAAGCTGTTTGGCACGGCTTTTTCAAGCCGTGCCGCAGCTTTTGATCTTTTTTTTATTTTATTTTAAATGAATATGTTTTGGTGTTTTTAGATCATTTTGATGTGCTGATGTCAAAAATGATTTTTAAAAAATAAAAAAACATCATTTAGATATATTTCGGCACGAAAAGCTTTTTGAAAAGCTATGAAAAGCTACAGCAACAACTCTCTCAAACACCCTCATAGTTTCATTTTGAGGTTTTGAAAGGAAATGGTGGTTAATGTTCAGGTGGGTGCTCTTTTAGCTTCTATGGCCCTACGGATCAAACTTACAGCAAAGACTTAATTTTTTTTCTCCAACTAGATAGGTAAGATGTTTAAATCAAGGGGTTCGATTCAGGCTGTTGTTAACGGAATAAACCCTAAAGAGGCTTTTGGTCCGTGAAGTTTTGTTAAGAGAAATGGACTTGCGAACTACCGGGCAAGTCTTTAAGAAGTTTATCAGTGTCTTTGAGATATTGTTGGAACACAAACAACCTATGAAGCAGAATAGTTTTATCATGATAATGATAGGATATGTGGACAAGCAACCTCCCATTCAAGTTCATTAGGGTTCAACTATCTAATTTGTTGACAATTTTGAGAAATTGAAGTTGAAAATGACAGGAGCCTGGTTCCATTGTGAAGGGAAAATCATACATCAACGTTGCTATTAAACTTGTCAAGAACTTAGTTGCCAGGTTCTTTTCAACTAGTTAGACATTGATTCCTCGGGTGAATGGGTGAGTCAATTTGTAACTTCTATTTATATCTATATTGTTTTTTAAAATGTTTTTTTATTTATTTAGAAATATATTGAAATAATTTATTTTTTTTAACATCAATGCTATATAAAAATACCCCAAAAAAATTAATTAGAAGTAAATAAAAAAATAATTTTGAAACACAGGTTTATAAAACATGACCAGTCAACTTGTATGGATTTTTTTTTTAATTTTTGTCAAAAAGACATTTCATTTTTTTGAAATAAAAAAATGAAAACACGTCGTTTTAACAAGCAAATGCGCACAAGGATGCGTAGCCTGACTTGAGAAGAACAGCATCCCCGAGTGGCAACTCGACGAGGTCACGAGGCAGAAAGATAGACTGAGAAGATAGTTAAAGCTCTGGATTTACCGATGAGTCAGACCTGCAAGGATTGCTCTTACCAAAGCTAGCAAATGTGTACTATTCTATTATCAAATTCATCATTTATGCAGGTTTCTTCAGATTTCAGCTTTAGCAGCTATCATTGTTTCTCGAATTTCAGAACTTTCTATATTCTAGATATTGTGACAGCACGTACATAAACGTCGCCCTTTTTTTAATGGCGTAACTCCTCTGACCGGCAAGCGTCCAGGCTGTCAAGCTGCCACCGGCTAGACATGAGGTGCGCTCCTGCTGCTCCCTTGAGCATTTAATTATTTCCTATGATGAGTCAAATTTCCCATTAAAATTGTGGATTCTGGTTAGATTTGACTGGATTTGTTTTTGGTATTTTTTAAATATTAAGTGCATAGTTTATGGGATCAGTATCGGTGTTTTTATTTCTCTTGCATTTCCTACAAATCTCACTCTCGCTCGTTTATTTAAGTTCTTACCAGCTAAACAAGAAAGACAAATTTAATTACCCTCTTTGTCTTCTTAGTTATTCGCCCAGACTTGAGACTTGATCCAATCCAAGGTTTGAGCTGTGAGTTTGCCCAGATTAATTCAAAAGAATGTTATTTTAAATAAATAAATAAAATTAAAAATTGAGTTGCCCCAAATGAATCTCACCCAAAATTAATTAGGCGAGTTGAATCACAGATTAACCAAACCAATATCCATCCTGGTTTCATTTTATTTTTTTTTGAAAAAAAAGAAAACAATTCAATCCATTTATAATTGTGGTTACTGTTAGCTTGAAGGTTTTTGTGGTGGGAGAAAAACAGCAAGGAGACAGAAAAGAATGAAAATAAAAAGGATAAGAAAAGGCAGGTTGGTCAGATGATCACATGCACGAGGCTCTCTACAGAATCATGTTTGCTTCACGAGGAGACATACTATTTCAGTCAATCCATGAGGTGGCAAGAAAAGAGACCCATCTACACCACGCTCGGCGGCACTTTTAAAGGGATCACAGACCGTCGGTGCTGTTTCCTGATGGAACACGAACAATTGAACATTGGAAGAAATAAATAATTTCCCCGCGCTTAAATTACGGCTACTATTGTTTTCAACTCCGACAAAACATGACAGGGCTTTGGTAAAACGCCTCTTTTGCTTCATCCCGTCTTTTTTTGTAGAAAAGATTGAGGAGTTCTTTTATAGAATAATAAATTGATGGCAAGTTTATAAAAATGAATGAATATATTGTATATTGTATATTTTATATTTATTTTATCTATTTTATAAATCCATTGATGACATAGTAATTAACTTAGCACGACTCAGTCAATTAATCCAAGAAATTTATGATTTAGACTTTTATCTTCGAGATATATATAATAAAGTATATTTGAGAGTGTGATTGAGATTGTTTTTCAAAATATTTTTTATTTATAAAAATATTAAAATGATTTTTTATATCAGTACATCAAAATAATCTAACAATACCGAAAAAAATTAATTTAAAATAAAAATATATTTTTTTTTTTTTCAAAACAATGTCGAAAAAATATATATACTACACTTACGAGGTTCTTACTTTTCTAACATCCCACTCTGTTTTTAATACGTGGCACTCTCTCCTGCTTTCCGACCCATGTACTTCTCTCTCTCTCTCTTGAAGGTAAAAATCTTACATCATATCGACATCATCTTGTCCCTTTCATTCTGTCCTCGGCTGGGAAATGCATTCGAGCTTTCATTCCAAAGAAAGGTGATCTAAAGTCATTGTTGCCCCGCACGTATAGAATAGGACAAGCAATAACTAGGAAGCAATCCATTTGCCCCACTGTCATTTCACAAACTGGCAGTCAAATTCACAGTCGAGACAATTAGATATATAAATTTATTTTTATTTTAGATTTTGAGAAAGATGCAATGATGGTGTTTCGGACTCCATGAAATACAACATTAAAAGAAGCAAAAACCGCACTAACACTACACCCCTACTTGATTAACGATAACGAAATCATGCCCTGTCATCATTAAAATCCCCCTGAAAAAACCTAAATTTAGCCGAAATTATTGTCTCTTTCTCTGTTCTTTTTACCTCCTACAAAATTCAAAAACACAATCATATCGACTCGACTCGACTCGGAGACCACCTTTAATACTAGTTTGCATTGTTGAGTTGGACACTGTTTGTTTTTTTATGTTTAGAATTGTTTTTTAAACATTAATTTATTTTAATGTCTTTTATGCTTTTTACATGTTAATATCAATAATATATATATATCACAGTAACAAATGCACATTTAATTGCTGTTAGGTGTGACATTGATTGAATATGTAGTTTTGTACTACAACTATTAAATTCAACATAATTATTCGAACCCCACCGGTCATATCTAGCTTTTTGAAACCCAAATTCTAATCTAGTCAAGTTTTGGATATTCATACAACATCTATAACCTAAACCCGATTCTAAATCGAAACGCTGTAGTTTAATTAGCTTGGTAAATATTTTAAAATTCTCTACCAATTTAGGTGAGTTTTGATTAAGTTTATTTTTTCACCCCTAATTAGTATCACAGTCAGTTATTTTTATTATTACAACAGGGTCTTATATTTTAAAATTCTTTAATATAGATCCATTTGGGTTTGCATTGAATTTGGTGCAGTGGATGTATTTTTTATTTATTTATCCTAAAACAATTTGTCAAGTCATAAGCATTAAAAAAATGATTATGACATTAAAAAAAAAAACTCATCCTTTCTTTAATACCCGCCATGGAGTGACTAAACAGCACACAAGCCATTGAATAGCCAAGTATCTCTCTCTCTGGACTAGAATGTGAGGTAGCAGAAAGCGAAGGACAAATTGGAGAATGCCGGAACTGGTGTACCAAGAGCGGAGCTCGTCGAGATCAGGATTTAGAGCTCGCGATGCGAGTCCTGACTCTGTGATTCTCACTCTAGAATCCAACTTCAGTCTCTTCTCCTCTGCTTCTGCTAGCGTCGATCGCTGCTCCTTCGCCTCCGATGCTCATGATCATGATTCTCTCGCCTCTGAAATCTCTCTGGTAAACCCTTCTCTCTAACTTTCCTGCTTGCATGAGTTTTCTAACCCATGGTTTTTGAGGGAGTTTTTTTGAGTGTGCAATGCAGCATTTGGCAGCTGGTCATGATCAACAGGAGAGCTCTTCGAGTGGTCCAGATCGAAACAACAACAAGCAGAAGCAGCAGCCACAGCATATTCACACTCGTCTCTCCAGAAAAGCAGAAAACGTTAAAGGTACGTACAGCTACAGCTAAGCTTTGAAAAGCCTACGAATAAAGACAGAATTTGAAATTAAATCTCACTGTTTTCTTGTCGATTAAAAAAGCTGTTCAAAAAGAAGACAACAGAATTAGTTCTGTAGAAGACGATACTCACCTCCTAGATTCTGCAAGAAGCTCCTTCTCTCTCGCTCTCAAAGGTAACAAATTACTGCAAAATCCAAAACCCAGATCAAAATTGTACTAGAGATTCTTAATTTTGACCAGCTTTTTTTATGTAGAGTGCCAGGAGAGGAGATCGAGATCTGAAGCAGTCACAAAGAGACCAGATAGGAGGAGGCCTGCGTCACTAGATCTTAACAATGTGGTCACATCTTCTTCGCCGAGATTGGGTAACATGAAGAAGAGTGTAGCTTGTTCATCTCGAAAATCTGGCACATTTCCGAGTCCTGGGACTCCAAATTATCTTAATCAGTATCATTCTAGTGCTGGAATGCAAAAGGGTTGGAGTTCAGAGAGAGTGCCGTTGCCCAATAATAGTAATAGGCGGCAAGTGATGAATGCTACTGGAGCTGCTGTTTTGCCTTATAATAATAATGGAAGGACATTGCCGTCCAAATGGGAGGATGCTGAGAGGTGGATATTTAGTCCTGTTTCGGGAGATGGGGTTCTTAGGAGTTCGATTCAGCCTGCACAGAGGAGGCCTAAGTCAAAGAGTGGACCACTTGGACCACCGGGAGTTGCATATTATTCCTTGTATTCGCCTGGGATGCAGGTGTTTGATGGAGGGAATGTGGGGAATTTCGTTTCTGGTTCTCCGTTTTCAGCTGGTGTTATTGCTGCTGATGGGTTGGGTATTAGATCACATGGGAGCCATGGTGTGGCATTTCCTATGCGGACAGATCCTTGCATGGCTCGTTCGGTTAGTGTGCATGGTTGCTCTGAGATGGTAGCCCAGTCTTCGTTGCCATCCCAAGGTACGCATTTTTTTCTTCAGCCTGATTTCTTGAATTTGATTAAAGTTTTCTTTTTTCAGCTTTTAATTTCTGTTTTGGAGGATTGAATTATGATCTATCTATAGAACTCATGCTGTTGAGATTATAACTTGTCAAACAAAGAATTAGACACCGCAAATCACATCGGTTGTTTGATTCAAATTGATGGGTTTTGATGAGATTGATAGTCACAAAACCAATTTTATGAAAAATTACAGTCTCATTTTGAAATGGTATTGCTTGAGACTGTTCGCTAGCCCAAATAGATTTACTATTCTAGTTGATCATAAAATGCCTGACATGTGCCTCTCACTAAAATCGTTTTTAGAATCTCTGTAAATAATCCAATCTTAATGTGAAGCATTGTTTCGTTCTTGTTGTTTTTATTCTTTTTTTATAATGAAAATGAGAAGGTAGGCCGGCTATCTATACTCTCCGGCAGGGAACATCGTGAATAACTCAATATAAGATCAGAATATCAATATGTGAACAATTATGTCATGTTGATGTATGTTTGATTTTCTTTTTTTAATTTTCAATTGTTGATCCTTTCTTAGTTTGCATAAATAATATTCCATGTCATTGTTAATTAAATATGCAGATGAAAAGCTTGATGATGCCAAGGATGCTGCAACCAATGTATCTCGTGTTGTTTCAAGAAGGGACATGGCCACCCAAATGAGCCCTGTAGGTAGTAATCATTCATCTCCCACCAGGAAGCCACCATTCTCCACCTCCACTTCCTCTGCCCTGCCTATTGTGGAGCTGCAGAGTGTACATTCCTCTAAATCTGAGACCAGGGATGTGCAGGTGGATGAGAGGGTTACTGTTACAAGGTGGTCTAAGAAACACAGAGCTCGCAACCACAGAAAAAGTTCAGAAGTTTTTGATGACTGGAGAAAGAAAGCTGCCGATACTCTTTCATCAGGTTGGGATGTTTCAGAGGATGGAAAGAGCATTTCAAAGTAAGGATGTATTGAATTTATAGGCCAGATCATAAGTTTGTTGTGAATGTGATGCAATTAGTTCTGAAACGAAGACTTAAATAGGATTATCAACAAGGATTAAATTACACTCAAACACCAGATCCTTTGAACAGAAACCATAATTTCCTTGATGGATAATAGAACTTTTCCTTTTTTTTGAAGGGTCAAAAGAGAGGAAGCCAAAATCACAGCATGGGAGAACCTGCAGAAGGCAAAAGCTGAGGCAGAAATAAGGAAACTTGAGGTTTTTTTCCCCACTCGTTTCGTCGTACAATTTTGACTAACTTAGAGGATTAATTCACTTAATGATCAGAGTTGGTGCGGCAAAGAAGATATTTTCTAGCACACTTCGTTTCTGCTCACTTAAAAGCTTTGCTACTACTTAATTATAAGATGCTGGTGTTAGATAGAATATCATAAAGTAATAGCCTTGGTTAGCTGCAGGACATATTTTAGCACTGTAGGATATTCTCTAAGATGTCTGAAAATGAGAATCTTAACTACATGGATTATACATCATTGAAGTTTGATTAATGGGAAGGGGCCATCCCTCATGATATCAAACCTATTGGATTCCAAGTTTTGATGAACAAAATTCTCTTGTAGAATTGATAAACAGAGCAATGAACTTTTCATCTGGATTCGTAACTCTTATTCCTAAAACTAATCAGTTTTATTAAGTCTCATTGTACTTCAGATAATAGTGTACCGTGACAAAAAACAAAAACAAATCTATGTTGAGCATTGAGATTCAAGATTGATAGGTTCCAGCTTTAGCCACTCCCAGTTGTATCTACGTTTTCTAAATTTTAGGCTGTGCATTTGTGGTCTTAAGTGACTCTGTTCATTTCAGATGAAGCTTGAGAAAAAGAGATCGTCATCTATGGATAGAATTATGAATAAGCTGAGATCAGCTCAAAAGAGAGCCCAGGAAATGAGGAGCTCGGTGCTAGCAAACCAGGCACATCAAGTTTCCACAAACTCTCACAAAGTTCTATCATTCCGCAGGACCCGTCAGAAGGGTTCCCTGAGTGGTTGTTTCACATGCCATGCTTTCTGATATCTCATCCAGCCACATGTTGGTAAACTTCGGTATATATAATACCTGGTAATTTCCTGGGAACATCTTTTGTCTCAGATTTCTTGCCTTTCTCCTTCCTCTAGCAAAATTTGGTTTACTGTGAAAGATTTACTGACATGCCCTGGCATACCAGCTGGCCCTGTCTAGAGTCTGAAGAGCTTTGCTACTTATGGTCGAATGGTGAAAAAAATCAGTTCAGTAGTTCATGTCTCATATAGAACGCATTTGCATTCCATGAAATGCAATGATTTGCTTTGGTTCTGTAGCATGTCAAGGTATCTTATTTCCTAAGAATAAGCTGGCTGAAAAATTAGGGCTAGCACAAAATGTTTTGCCATTCCTAAAAGGTGAATTTGTATTTATAGAATCATAAATCTGTTAAAGCCATATAATCCTGGCTACTATTCGAAACTTCTTGAAGGTTCATTATATCCCTGGCCAGGTCAAATTGGAGGAAAAACTGCAGCAGAATATGGAAGTGTGTATGAGGAAACCATTACTGACACTATTTCGGTGTCAATGGAGCTGAGCTGGGGCGTGAAGAACAAGTACTTCTGTTAAGCGTTCAGATGGGACGCAAGACCCTGGATGTGACATTCCTGGTATCAGAATCTCCAGGAAATTTGACTGCTAAACCTTGTATGCATGTATGAATGTATGTATATCAACAATTATTATTATTAATATTATTATTATTATTGTCATATGATGACTTTTTTCCTTGAAAATGGAGCATTTCGTGAACCTTTTCATTATAAATTCATTAAATATACGCTTTGATGCTGTAGCTTTTTGAGAAATTATATTTTTAGTTTAGGAATTTTAATGTTAATGGGATTTTATATTAAATCTATAATTACTTACTATGATTTTTTTTTAAGGATTGAGATTTAGGCCTAGCAGACTTTGACATTTTGATGAATTGTTTTGTTTCTCTCGTGGAATATTATCTACGGCGTCTTCGTTCGACCCCTTCTTGGTTTTCTTTCAATTCTAGTTAATCTAGTTCTTAAGTAGTTTTCAGCTGTCGACGTGAGTTTTTTTTCCAAGACAACAATTATAATCCCTTGATTTTTAGTCTTTTATGCAAACTATTGTTCTCAAAATTGAATGCCAACCCAACATTAAATTGTTTTCAACCTCATACCAAGTTAATTGAATCAAGTGATATAGTCCAATCTCAATTAAACACACCTTAAGATTCAATTCCGAGAGAACAATTTTCCAGAATTTGTGACCACTCTTCGAAGACAACAGCTGATGGAACACTACATTTAAAAAAAAAAAAATCCCCATTGATCATACAAGAGCTAAGGTTATAGCATAGAACATCAAACTTATATTGTTCAAACTAGTCTTTCACACACAATCCAGCAACTTATTTTATTATAGTGACCTACTCTCAGATCCAATAAGTTGTTTACATCATTTCATCGTTAAATATGCAATGAACGCAACAGCTGAGAGATGAGAGAAGGCAAACCCAGCCACATGTTGCTATTAACTATTAACTAGTCGCTTGTCTCAAGATCTTTCGCTGGTGAAGTTCTTGCAGAGTGTCCTGAAGCTGGAGGGACTAGGCTTAGGACCCCAACCGAGTAGCATTAGTATAATCCTGAGGACAATGTGCTGGCAATCCTGGAATCACCAGTCCTACCATTCTCATCAGTGTCATAAACCAACCTTCTCTGTAATCTGGACCCTTCAGGCAAGGGATTATAAAACTTCTAATCAGCTCCCAAACAGCATTCAAGAATTTGGGTATGGCCAATAACAAAGAGAAGTAGTTCTTGTTCGGCTCTTCTGCCAAAACCTGTATATATCCAGATTATTTACGAATGCATCAGTTTCTAATCAACAGCATAACTGATAGAGAGAGAGAGAGAGAGAGAGAGAGAGCAGTACCGACCTTCTCTTTATACCAGCTAGTGTAGTACTTGCATTCCCAAAAGTGTTTGTAAAATAAAATTTTGTTGTCAAAAGGCAATCTGGGAACTATGTCATTGCAGTAGACGTGTCTCAGGTACTTCACTTTATGTTTTTTCAACCCATCTGACATATATTCGGCGAATTCCTCGTCCCCGACCCTAGGCTGCCCGAATGTGTAAACCCCTTCCAATCTCTCCAGCAACCCAGCCTCGCCGTGCATAGTTAACACAGCTACGAACAGAATGGCTAATGCCCCTCCCAGACTGTGCCCTGTCACTATAAATTTTGCGTCCTCGTTCCTGGAAAGTAAGTCCCTCAGCATCTTTCTCGTTTCATAGTACGCATACAGGTGGTCGGGATCATCTGGCTCGATGATTTCTTTAGGCCAGCCATTGTTCTGCAGGCCCAGAGCTTTCATAAAGCCACGGTGGATCTGACCTATGCCTTTAAACTTATACCAGGAGAGATCCACATCTGTTGCCCAATCACATGCATTAAATGGCTCGGTCCCTCTGAACGACACCACATACAGGTTAGGGTTTGCCTTTGTATCTTGGAACATGAAGGCGTGCGTTGAAGCCTGGTTCTGGTGATCTGCGAAGCATCACAATTATAAAAAAATGTTCATGCCCTTTTGTTTTCCAGTAGAAAATAAAAATTCTAGGATTTCTTTTTTTGTCAATAGATAGACACGCCTAGAGTCTGTACCAATCCAAAGCTCCTGTGATGGATTGGTTAAGTCAAATCTGAAATAATGTTGAGGTTAAGGTTGGGAAATGTTTTTTTATCCTCCTTGTGGTAGCTATCATGAATGTACATAGCTTTTAAAAGCATTTATTTGACTAGGTGGACATATATTATATTTACTTTATAATTGATTATTATTTGTATTTAGTATATGTGAGAGGAATAAATATAAGAAGGAGAAGAAGAAGAAGAAAAAGTAGGTGAAAATATTCTTATAATTCTGACTTTATTTTATTTTATTACTTTTTCTTTTTTTTCAATAAATATATCAAGTAGATATTAATAGTAAAAAAATAATAATTTATACCAATAACTTGATTGGCAACTACTCTTGTTTGCTAAGAAATCAATTTATTTTGTTTTAAATATTTTTTTAGTACTTTTAAATTGTTTTGATATGATGATATTAAAAATATATTATTTTAATATTTTTTCATACAAAAACACACTTTTAAAATAATAGTGCACGATGCAATTTATGTTCCAACAACAACAACAAAAATCCTACGTGGGGGCACCAGTAGCAAGTACAGATCTAGCAGCGTTTTAAAAATAAAATAAAAAAATATGATGAGTGATAGAAGGACAGGAAATGCCATGTATATTTAATTTTTTTTATGAAGAAATAAAACATTGGTTTTATCAGAAAACAAAGCTTAATTTGGAGTGTATATTATTTTATCTGTTTTTCTTTTTCACAAACCGGACCTTTTAAAAATCTTTCCCTAATTTAACTTCTATCTATTGCAAATGTAGTCACAAAACTCGATCTAGATTGAAGATTTTGATATAATCTTCATTATTTTCATGGATGTTATAATGTTTGACTCGAATTATAAAATTTATCAGAAGTAATGGTGTTTACCATGTTAATACTGAAAAATATATATAAAAAATAAATAGACTGTAAGCCAGCCGCTATTAGAATTTTTGAAAATTAGGTTATTTAGGTTTGGTATCATTTTCTCTCTTTTTTTTCAAATTTCTAGAAACAAAAAAATTTAATAAAAAAGAGCCATTTGGTATAATAATAATAATGGTTGTTTTTAAAAATATTTTTGTTTAAAAATATATTTCAATAATATTTTTTTAAAAAGAGAAAAAATAATTTTAATATAAGTACATAAAAATAATATGAAAACACCAAAAACAATAATTTAAAAAATATATATTTTTTTTTAAAAATGATTTTAAAACAGAAAAACAAATAATTTTTTAAACCAATTAACAACCACTATTAGACTTTTTGAAAATTAGGTTTTTTAGGTGTTATTTGTTTTCAAATTTGGTTTTAAGAAACATAAATGATTAGGGATGGGTATTTTTGGTTTGGTTTGGTTTGGTTTTTATTAATAAAAACAACCAAAACAAAAGCAAATCAAAATAAAGCTGAAATCGAACCAAACCCGATTTAAACCAATTAGTTTCAGTTTAGTTTGGTTTTTTAATTAAAAAACCAAAAAATAGATTTGGTTTTGTTAGGTTTTTTTTTTTTACTTTAACTAAGTTTTCTCTTTTCCCATTTAACCAAAATGAAAGCAAACCAAAAAAATTAAACTGAACCGGAAGAATAAAAAAAATTTATAGCATTTATTTTAAATTTTAACCAGTTTGATTTTGATTTACTAGTTTTTACTTAAAAAATAAAAGACTGGACCGAAAATTAAAAAAAAATTCTAATCAGTTTAATCAAGGTTTTTTCTCAATTAATTTTTTTTCTTGGTTTAATCAGTTTTTCAAAAAAAAATATTCTCAAACGTATGAATAATACCACGCCTCCCCTTAATAAACAATAATTATTGAAATTGGAAATTCCGAAGAAGCAATAAAAACTAACTTCATAATGTTTAAGAGTTCATTAATGATTGACTGACGGACAATGCCGATTTTATCGAGTTAATTTATTGCTTTAGAGTCATCGATCAACGAGGTCCCCTTTTCATTTTCATTTTTATTTTTAAAAACACACTTTCAACGTGTTTCAAGTTTTCTATTTTCGTTATTCTTTATTATCATAGTTACCGACACGTATATATTCATCTTCATAATTAAATTTGACTCGGTAAATCAACTGGCTTGTTAAATCAGTAACTTTAAATGTAAATTAAATTAAAGTTTAAGTTGAATCAATATTGCCAATGATATAGATAAATTTGAATAATCCAATATATTAATTCAGAACTTAATTGATGCGGACAAACCTGATACAAGGCAATAATATTTGTTTTTTTTTTTTAAATAAAACTAAATCTACTTAGATTTTGATAAAAATGATAGGGCTCAGATCTTCCAACCCAATAGTTTAAGGTTACTGATCTGACAACTATGCATTTAATATATTTAATGAAGAGATGAAATCGGCCAACAACTTATGAGTTATGACAGGGGAGTCTCACCGTTCCAAAAGTCGAAGAAACCCAAGAATCTCATCTGCAAGAAAGGGAGATGAAAAAGATGACTTAGACAACATTTTATAAAATCTTCAGCTGTGATTGGTCATGATTTATTTTCTCTTCAATGACCATGCAAACGTTATTTGATCATGCTAGCTAGGTTTAGGCAAGCGATATACAGACATATAAACTTACATTCCAGTGATCTTTCACAATCGATTCAACGAAGGCTCCATTCTCGTATGCCAATTTAGCGGCCATCCAAGACAAGGATGCCTTATATTTCTCGTCACCAGGTCTGGTTTTCTTGTCTAGTTCCACTCTCAAGTCCATATTTCCTATAGCGGATGTGAACTCTGCCGATGATCGATCTGGTGTCTTTACAACTTTCCCTGCATTGAAATGACATCAATGGTATATGTATGCATTATCATGAGTGCATGTACACGTTCAGGGCATATATATATATATATAGACGTGAGTGATCAGCACTAATATTTAGAGGAAGAAGGGCAGATAGTAGTCTCAAATAACGATTCGAAAGAAGCTCGCATGCAGTATTCCATACCCTTCAAAATATTTAACAAGAGCTTGAAAAAGCCACCGTTGCATAGGAGAAGGTTTAGCCACATCTCCAGTGCATTTCCTATTATAGCCATAGGTTTTCTGAAGAGAAGAAGGATTTTCTGCACAAGAAGTGAGATGAAGACTATAAATCGGCCATTAAAATTTCTCAGATTACCGTGCTCTTCGTGGCACTCAATGAATCCTCTACTTTTTATGTTTGAGGAAACTAAGAAAAGAATCAGATCGAGAAAACTAGCTTTTGCTGGATCGAGCAGCAGCTTGTTTTGATAGAAATGCTCGCCATAGCTGTTAATGGCCATGACGATGATTTTTTTTGTGTCAAACTCTGATGCAGTCTCAGCAAGCTGAGCGCATCTATTTATAGCCTTTTTTAGCCAGTATGGGAAGGGAAAATGATGTGAAATGATTGGTCGAAAAGGTATCTACTGAAAAGGGTGAGAACACACTTGTTGGACAATTAAGAGCTTTCACCTTAGGATCCCCAAAACGGGGCTAAATCTATCAGCATGATTCACAGGTCTCGAGTTGGTAACCAACAAAAGAAAAGGTTATTTTGAGTTCAGTGACGGTGGTTAACCTTTTAAATTTTAATTCCCTTGAGAGTGTATTTTAAAAAAAATAAAATATATTTTTATTTTTTATTTTAAATTAATATTTTTGGTATTTATCACATGTTTTTTTGATATGCGGATATAAAAATAAGTTTTAAATATAAAAATTATTATTTTTATATATTTTAAAATAAAAAAACACTTTTAAAAATTAAATTTTACTATTCTTTCCCTTGTGCCGAGCTGTTCACCTTCGTATATAGGTGGAATAGTTTCAACATGATATGAAATTTGCATTTGCATGGAATCACTGTTGACTTTGGTCCTGGAAATTGAACAGCGAAGGTTTTGAAAAGGTAATCTATTTGAGCTCTTACGCCTTGAATCAAAAACATTTTTAGCTGGAAATCATTATCCATGTAGGTTGATGGATTGAGAGCTAATGTTGTGATTTGTAAAAGGTAATTATTGATGAATATTGCAATAATTGTTTTCTAGAGAGAGAAAAACATGATTTGGCAATGTATCTATATATATATATATATCACTAAAAAGGAGAAACTTTTATTTTTACTATATTAAAATAAGATTATATAAAATATATTTATAGTAGTTTCTAAACCATCCAAAAAAATCTAATTATTAGGGAATATTAATAAAAAAAATTAATTCCTTTTTATCATACTAACATGGCTAACCTACTATTCCTACTATTCATCCTGACAGTTGTATTTAGATTGCTTGCTGGGAAAACTAAAAAAAGTGCCATTTGAGTTTTTTTCTACGAACCCTATTTCAAACCCACAAACAAAGTCAATTTCTCTATTACATCACAGAGAAAACACATGGACATTGATCTTGTCACAATGCTCCTGTTCACCGTCGGCTTGAACCCTTGTACTAAACAAAATCCATCCTCAATCTATTTAAATGTGCACTTGGATCCATTTTACAAAAAAGAAACATCGATTAGTACATAAAAATCAATTAAACTATTTAATTAACTCTAGACACAACTCAACATTCATCAGTACACTAACTCGTGGATCTCACACAACTCAACTTTCTCAATATATGTGTGTGTGTGTGTTCCTCCATCTCATTTGTTCATGAATTCTTTTCCCTTTTCGTCTTTGTCAATACTTCTGATCTTGATATAATTTGGGTAAAAAGTTCTTATTTTGTTAAGATGTTTAGTCATTGAACTAAGATTTTGATGTCTTTTTACTAAACTGTGATGGTTGGTTTTGTTGACTAATTAAAATAGATTCACACTTTCTTTTGTAGTTTTGAATGGTAGCGATCTATTATCAATAAAATAGAATTCATTGTGCACTCTTTTTAATTGTACAAGTGACGTTTAAATTAAAAAAAAAATCTCTTCTTGAATAATTTTTTTAAAATAATTCATCAATTTCTTTATAATAATTTATGATAAAAATAATTATTATTTAAAAAAAACATTGGTTATCAGGGTTGTTCCGGTCTGGGTTTAAAAACCAATAATTGAGAACAATAATTTGTTGAGAAAACAAAAAATTAGAAAACCAAACATATAGATAATGCCTGCAAAAGAAGAAAAAAAATAATTTGGTATTAACAGTAAAGATAATAAAGAAAAACAATTAAAGCCTGCAAAGTAAAATAGCCAAAAAAAAGAAGCGAGAATTTAAAAACTATGATAGAAGTTGGTGAGTCACGTGGAGTCTTTGTTCTCTCAAGATGCAGTTGTCGATATCATATCATTATTTATCATCGTAAATACGTAACCACCCATCTGTCGAAGTGTTGTCCTTCCTGTTATAATGTTTTCTTGGAAAAAAATTATTTATTTATTTATTAAAAAATATTTTTTTTATTTTTTGATATATTATATTAAAAATAATTTTTAAAAAATAATAAAAGTTATTTTAATATATTTTTAAACAAAAAAACTTAAAAAAACAAATATATCAGGGATACTTAAGACAGTTTAGTGTGCATGCTACAATAGATCCAATGCATTTCTCTTTCACATTGGCATCGCATGACGAAGATTACTGTGGATGAACACTATTTTGAAAACCAATCCACTCAGAATTATTCGAGCCAACTCAAGTACAAAATTATTAAAAATTTCAAAGAATGAAAATCTGGGTAATTCCAAATGTATCACAAGTCATGTTAAAAAACTATTTGTATTTGTTTTAAACTAATGACAAGTCAAAGATGTGATTAAGCATTGATTTAGACTCTAGTTTGATGCTAATGGGTGTGAAGTCTTCTCAAGAATTGTTGGGAATTGAGTCTATTGTCTTTGAACCCTGCACTTACGTGGGTTGTTTTTTTATTTTATTTTATTAATGTGAGTGTGTGTAGTTTGTGTATACCTCGATTAATTTTATGGATCTTGAAATTAATGATTATATAAATCTCAAGTTATTATTATATTAATAATTACATGACTCAAGATAAAAAAAAACAATTTTTTTAATTTTAAGCTTTTATTATTAAATCATCTATTAAATGGTACTAGTGATTATGAGTTGTTGTTCTTACATAACTAATGAAGAATTGATCTTCTAGGTAGCTTTTATACATCATGAACAAGAGCTTGTTAGTTTGCTTGGAAGAGTTGGGAAGTTTGGGAGTCATGTCCGCGGTGACACAACTTTTATTTCTGTTTATATGCGTTTTTTTAAAGTGATTTTAACTTGTTATTGTTCTTTACTTTTGATTTCCTGTTATTAAAATTTTAAAAAAATAATATAATTTTTTAGATCCTAATTATTTTTTTCAGCGACCCGGTTTCCGGTAGTGTTTGCGACTGTGTGTAGACATAAACGCGTGAGGAATTTGTTAGCTCCCACCTTCACCGATTGACCTTGTACGCTTATAGCCCCTTGCTTTTCTTTTATTATATTCTCATTTTCTGTAGATTTTTCCAAACTAAAGCCTTTGTTTGGAGTTCCTTTAACTTTATTTTTATTGTTTGTTTCACATTAATAAATGAATAGAATTATTTTCTTATTGATAATTGTAATGATAGCCATATAATATCTTAATTTAAAATGATAAAAGTTTTTAAATTGTGGTGGTAATAATAGTACGTTGTTGCTCTTGATAATAATTATAATATGATAGTTTTTTTCTTGGTAGGTTGACATTAATTATAAATGAAATAATACTATGGTTGTTGACATTAGTTATTATCATTATCATGGTGACAATTGATTGCATTGGAGGTAGGTGGTGATGGTAGTTGCAGTCAATGCTACTGTGGGGTAAAGGTTTTGCTCACGAGATTCATGGTGATAAAATGAGGAATTTACTTTTTGAAAGTTAGTATTTTTTTTTTCAAAAAAATGTAAAATAATATAATTTGAAAAATGGTAGGATAATACAATTTATTTAAATAAAGATTGAGAAACGTGCATAGCATTCATCTTTGTCGCTTGGATAAACTGAAAAATTAAATAAGCTGAAGTTTGGATTCCGACGTCGCCAAGTCCATAAAAAATATAACGATGAGACAGATCCGACGAGATCAATAAAATTTGCTAATGATGATTTACGTAGATTATGTTGAAACTGAACATTCTTGTATTCTGATAAGATTTTCTGAACACCGATGAAGCTAATATGAGCTGAATATTAGAGATGAACAGAGCACAAGAAAAAGAGAGAAAACAAAAGTTTAAAAAGTAATCACTGTTTATAAAAATAACCTCTACTATTCCCGTGTCCTGCAGTCCTTTTTAAATACAAGAAAGTTAGGATGCCAGCTATTCTAACAAACTTCTAGCTGGACATCTTTCTCATTACTCTAGAATATACTAACACATTCTGGAGTATATACATGCATTCTTATACATGTATTCTCGTACATGTATTTATACTTCAACATCCCCCCTCAAGCTCATGCCGTGGAGGTCCAAGCATGAGATTGCTACAATGAGTTCGAAACAGGGGAGAACTCAGGCCTTTGGTTAATATATCAGCAAACTGCTCTTGGGAAGACACAAATTGCACAAAGAGTTGATGCTCAGCTACTC
Organism: Salix arbutifolia; assembly: GCA_025169955.1. NCBI lineage: Eukaryota > Viridiplantae > Streptophyta > Magnoliopsida > Malpighiales > Salicaceae > Salix > Salix arbutifolia. The sequence goes on along the minus strand of CM045915.1, from coordinate 2,564,170 downwards.
TCTCACGAACAAAGTGGACATCAATCTCAATATGTTTTGTTTTCTGATGCTGCACAGGATTAAATGCCAATGCAATAGCTGATAGATTGTCACAAAAGATGACTGGAGGCTGAGGAAGTTTAACATGCAGGAAAGTGAGCAATTGTTTGATCCAGTCGATTTCGGCAGCAGTGAAGGACAGGGCCCTATATTCGACTTCAGTAGAGGATCTTGAGACTGTTCCTTGCTTTTTCGAAGACCAGGAGATAGGATTAGACCCGAGAAACACAACCAGCCCTGTAGTAGATCGTCGATCATTGGGATCACCTGCCCAATCAGCATCGCTGAAGGCCTTGAGAGCTAAGGATCCTTGATGATAGTGAATACCTGCTGTGGCTGTCCCCTTTAAGTAACGAAGAATGCGTTTGACAGCAGTGAAATGTATGACCATGGGCCTCTGCATGAACTGGCAGACTTGATGCACGGAGAAGGCAATGTCTGGTCGTGTAAAGGTTAAATACAAAAGAGCCCCAACAATGCTTCTATACAATTTAGGATCATCAAAGAGAACCCCATCATCTTTGAGTAGTCTCTGATAAGGAAGGCAGGGAGTATCACAGGCCTTAGCATCCAACATATCTGTTTTAAGTAGCAGATCATGTACATACTGAGATTGCGATAGAAACAGCCCATTTGGAACATGAGTGATCTGAATACCCAAGAAAAAATGAAGCACGCCCAAGTCCTTGATTTCAAACTCCACAGTAAGAGAATCAATTATCTGTGTAATGGCAGCAGATGAACTTCCAGTAATAATTATATCGTCAACATACACCATTAACACAACAATACCAGCAGTAGCATGTTTCACAAATAGAGAGGAATCAGAATATGTATATTGAAATCCCAAAGCAGATAAGAATTCAGTGAACCTGTCATTCCAAGCCCGAGGTGCTTGCTTCAGACCATAAATCGATTTATGAAGCCTGCACACCAAATCAGAGTTAGTAGTGTCAATAAACCCTGGAGGTTGAGCCATAAACACCTCCTCATGAAGAATGCCATGTAGAAACGCATTCTTGACATCTAACTGTCTCAAAATCCAGCCAAACTGAGCAGCAAGAGCTAAGACCAATCTAACAGTGGTAGGTTTCACCACTGGACTGAATGTTTCTCCATAGTCCTGGCCTGGTTCTTGACTAAACCCTTGAGCAACCAGCCGAGCTTTATGTCGAGCAACTGAACCATCTGCATGTTTCTTAACCTTGAAGATCCATTTACTGCCTACGACATTCTTGTGAGGAGGCAAAGAGACAAGACTCCAAGTGCCCTGAGATTGAAGGGCAGCAATCTCGGCTTGCATGGCAGCAAGCCAGACAGGACTTGTGAGAGCAGCTTTATAGGTGGAAGGTTCGCACACTGAATCATCAATAGCAGGAGAAATGGTGTGGAAACAAACCTTCTTTTTACTCACCCCACTCTTACTCCTGGTTTGCATGGGATGGACATTCACTGGAGACAATTGTAGCACAACAGGAAGACCACCAGGATTAAAATCTTCTGCAGAAATGAGGGGTTCAGAATGCATACCTTTGCTAAGGTCAGGAGCCACAGGAATAGAAGCAAAAGGGATAGCATTAAAGGCAATGGGCTCGGAGGATGATGAAGACCCGAAGACATGCCCAACAGCAGAGGAAGAACCAGCACTAGGAGATGACACAGAATGTATATGGGACTGAGATGAGGAGGATAGTATAGAAGCATCATGGTGTGTGGGAGACAAAACAGGAGAAGGGTGTACGGTGACTATATTAGAGGGAGACACAGTAGGCAGACTTGTCCTAAAAGTAGGGATGCTAGTTGAACTGGACAATGAAGAAGAGAAAAGTAATTCATGATATGGAAACACATTCTCATTGAATATTACATGCCGAGATATATAAGAGCGTTTCTTGGAGACATCATAGCAAATATAGCCCTTAAAATTGGGTGCATAACCAAGAAACACACACATTATTGTCTTAGGTTGCAATTTGTTTTGAAGGTAAGGTCGAAGCAGTGGAAAGCATGCACACCCAAAGATCCTTAAATGTGTAATAATAGGCAGTTTACCAAACAACAATTCAAAGGGAGATTTGAAGGAGAGAACAGCAGATGGCATTCGATTAATAAGGAAAGAAGCAGTGTGCACTGCATAAGTCCAAAAAGATGAAGGCAATTTAGCATGCTGAAGTAGAGTAATTGTTGTTTCGATAAGATGTCTGTGTTTCCTCTCTGCTAAGCCATTTTGTTCAGGTGTGTATGGACAAGATTTTTGATGAATAATGCCTTTTGAATGTAGGAAAGTTTGAAAGGATTTGTTCATATATTCACCTCCACCATCACTTTGTAAAATTTTAATGGAATGTGAGAATTGATTAAGGGCATAATTATAGAAGTTAACAAAGACCGAATGGACATCACTTTTATTGATAAGAGGAAAAAGCCAACAAAACCTAGAATAGTCATCCACAAAAATTACATAGTATTTGTAGCCATCAATAGATAAGCTTGGAGAGGGACCCCAAACATCACTATGTATAATGTGAAATGGAACTTCAGAGGTATGTGTACTGGAATGAAATGGCATTTTACAAAACTTGCCTTGTAAACAACTAACACATACATCAGAATTTGTGGCTAATGAGCAAGAAATACTGGCTTTGTGTACCATTAATTTGACAATCTTGTTTATAGGATGCCCTAATCTATGATGCCATGTAGAGGATAATACAAACTGACCACTAAGTGCTTGAGCTTGAAACCCGAGAGAAGAGAGAGCAGACTGGGAAGGAAAGGATGGAAGAGGGTAAAGCCCATTGCAACATAGCCCCTTATACAACAGCCTTCCCGTGACCTTGTCCTGGATCCAAAAACAAAAGGCATCAAAAATCACTCTACAATTGTTATCCACACACATTTGATGAACTGACAGCAAATTCTGAGACAGTTTTGGGACACATAACACAGAGTTTAAATGAAAAGTTCGAACAGGAGTAGAAATAATGGCATTGCCAATATGTGATACAGTGAGACCTTCACCATTTGCTGCTTGAACTGAGTCATTTGTAGGATAAGAGGTGCTTGCTGTCAGGGTAGATAGGTCGGGTGTCATGTGATTAGTTGCCCCTGAATCCGTGATCCAAACTGAAGCTGCTGCTGAGGTTGAGGATGGGGACTGAGGAGTATGTTGAAAGGTATACATGGCTTGATGTGGAACTAAATTTGGCAGGGACACATTTGGTTCAGCACCATTGCTATGACCCATGAAATTAGGTCCATTCTCATTGTAATAACAGTACCAGGTGGTGTGGTTTGGTTTGCCACACACATTGCACTGAGGCCTCTCATACCCCCTGAAACCACAAGATGGAGCTGTATGTCCTGCTTTGTTACAAAGTTGGCAGATAGGCACACCAGAACCAGTGGAAAACACAGATGAGGATACATCAGGTGATGCAGTATAGGAATCCAGACCAGGATGAAAACCACTCAAACCACCAGGTGATGTATTGGGGACTGCAGATGGTCTTACAGCCATGGGTGCTCTCGGGAAGAATCCCCTCTGCCCAGTATTATACCTACCTCTTCCCCTATTCCTATTAAAAGGCCTAAAACTCCCATTATCATAAGAATTATAGCCCTGTTGTCCACGGGGAACATGAGATTTTGAGATTGTATTCATAGCTGCAAGAAATGTGGGATTATTGCTCACATTATTTTCCACTATCAGTTCTTCAGCTAAGAGTTGTGATCTAAATTCCTTCAAGGTAATCACATTCTCTCTACCTCTAATCACACATCTAAAGGTATTATATTCTGCAGGAAGCCCATTCAACGCCAAAATCACTATGTCTTCATCAGCAAAAAATACCCCTGCTGCTGACAAATAATCACGGGCTTCTTTGATTTTCAGTAAATATTCGCTTATAGAGTCAGTCCCTTTCCTAATATTCTGCAAATTTGACTTTAATTGAAAGATACTGGTCTTGGATATGGTTGAAAATTGTTCTTTCAATCGTTGCCACAAATCTTTAGAACTAACACTTCCTATAGCACACGACATCGCTACTGGTGATAAGGTGGCAGTAATGAGTTGCATTATTGCTGTATCATGCATCTTCCATATCATTCTCTCATCACTTTCAACATCTGAACATGAGGAAGAAGAAGCATTACCGTATTCAGCTGTAGAGGCAGGGCACGGCTGCGACCCATCAACAAATCCGAATATCCCATTGCTTTCTAGTAAGAGTTGGATATGAAAGTTCCAGTTGAGATAGTTGGATTCATCTAATTTCACGTTTACTGATGCATGGATGGTGGAAACAAGATTGACAATCGGGGACTGAAGTATTTGCAGTTGAGCAGCAGTGACCATTGTGAAGGGTATTTTGAAGTAGAGTAAGAGAAGAGGATTTTTAGACAGTGATATGTTGAGAATGATAAGAACCCAACTGATTCAATTTTTGAATTGATTTGAGAAGAAGAACAGTAATGTTCATAAGCAGAAAATGTAAATGTGTTTTGAGTTTGGGAAAAGCGTGGATACTGGATCGATTAACACGCGTGAGCATTAAGCTCTGATACCATGTTGAAACTGAACATTCTTGTATTCTGATAAGATTTTCTGAACACCGATGAAGCTAATATGAGCTGAATATTAGAGATGAACAGAGCACAAGAAAAAGAGAGAAAACAAAAGTTTAAAAAGTAATCACTGTTTATAAAAATAACCTCTACTATTCCCGTGTCCTGCAGTCCTTTTTAAATACAAGAAAGTTAGGATGCCAGCTATTCTAACAAACTTCTAGCTGGACATCTTTCTCATTACTCTAGAATATACTAACACATTCTGGAGTAAATAATATAATTTGAAAAATGGTAGGATAATACAATTTATTTAAATAAAGATTGAGAAACGTGCATAGCATTCATCCTTGTCGCTTGGATAAACTGAAAAATTAAATAAGCTGAAGTTTGGATTGCCTGTTATTTATTTTTGGATGACAAATATGATCATTGGTGATTTTTTATAATGCTATTAAATTTATTTTGTTAGAAAAAAATTAATAGTAAATAGAGTGTCACAACCAAAACTTTAAAAGTGCTTTAATAGATCCCTTTTTTCTCTCTCTCTATCGTCTTTACTTTTTTTAATTGTAATTTATACGATTTATTTCACACTCATTTTGGATTGTTATATTTCGAGCAATAATTTAAAAATATTTTTCATTCAGAAATATAATAAAATAATATTTTTTATTTTTAAAAAATTATTTTTATATTAGTAAATAAAAATAATCTAAAAATATCAATTTTAATTAATTTAAAATAAAAAATAAAATTTTTAAAAATGCTTTTGAAACACAATGCTAAACAAGAAAAAAGTTAGATATCATATTTATAAATTATACTATTTCGCTAAAAAATATTTAATCCGTATTGTTTATCATTTACAAAAAAAAAAAACTATATTAATAAGCAAAAAAACTCAACAAAATGATATTAAAATAATGGTAGTACGGTAATATAATTTTGGTAATAATTGGGGTAGATAAATGGTGGTAAGATTGACAATAAGGATAATCAAAATAGTTGGATGACAATGGTAACGTATATTATGAATTGTCAGTATAAGAATAATAGTTTCCTCTCCCCCATAATTATAAAATATATTCCTTTAAATTGATACATAAACAGAGTGGAATTCTGTTAATTTTATTTAAAGTATTTGTTTTATATTGATAAATGTAAGAAAATATTTTCTGTAAAACAAATGGACTTTTATTTTCATTATGTTTTTTCCATTTTATAATTTTTTTAATTTGATGCGTCATCTTTTTTTTCTTCAAAAACATTGTCTTCTGTAGATGCAATAATAATAATAAAAGCTCAGTGCGCAATTCCTGAAAAAAATAGATTAGGCAAGCTAGCCCTTGCTTGTTAGGCCTAACAATGCTTAGCCATTGCTTCTTCTTTTTTTTCTATTTTTAATTTTTTTTCTCTGATTTTTTTTTTAATTTAGTACTTATTCACTTTTTTATTTTGTTTAAAGAGCTTCTTTTTAAATGATGATTATTGTTTTTCGTTATGCATTTAAATTTGAAGAATATTTTTGATTCATCTACGATTTTTTTCTATATCTTTTGTATGAATGAAGTTTATTAAATAATAAAAAAATATTTTTATATAATATTTCTAATATGTTCAGACTTGAACAATGCCCCCTTTATTTTATTCAATCAATTTTATTTGTATCTATATTTCTACTGAATAAAAAATTATTTTTCATAAAAAATAGCAAACATAACGAGGTAAATATCCCATCTTGCAAAATTAAATATCTTGATTTATATTTTTTCTTAATTTTTTTAAGTTTTATTTTATGCGTCATTAATATTTATTTATTAGCTCACATATTTCTTAATTTATTTTATTTGAACTACAAAAGCGCATTGAGGTCACATAACAAGTTCGAAAATAAACCTTGTATTCATGTGTATATATATAGAACATTACATCAAGAAATTAGATATACCAGATGGAAGGATAGGTACCCCTCGGAACATAGTCTATCTATTGATGCTCCCGAGAGTTTATTTGTTTCTCGAGATGGTATGTCACAAGTGTGCTAAGACTGCTGCAAAAGCAATACAAAAGAAATGCAAAAGTAATATAAAATGGGTTTTTATTCTGCATGTTTTATTGAATAAACAATAGGCTTTTAAATAGGCAATACATCAACTAACCGAACCAAAACAGAACCAGACTAAGACTCGGCATTTGCTAAACAACCTTTGACTAAAAGAATTCTATTGACCTCGACAGCCAATTAATTCAAATACAATAGTAAACTAAATCATTTCCAACAAAGACATCGTGATTGTTTTCACTCCTGGTGAAGTTCTTTCTGAGAATCATAGAGTTAAAACGATAGCGTGGACAAGGATCCCAGCCGGGTAGAGTTATCATAATCTTGAAGAGCATGTTCTGATATTCCTGGAATTATCAATCCCGAGACCCTTAACAGGCTCATAAACCAACTCTCTCGATAGATCTGGCCTCGGAGATAAGGGATTATAAGACTTCTAATAAACTCCCAAACAGCAGTGAAGTACTTGGGGATTATCGACGACAAAGAGAAGTAGTTCTTGTTCGGCTCTTCGTGCATAACCTATACATGTCCCAAATCACAATTGTCATTCAGGATGATTGTACGTGTCAGTAGCTTGTCAGCAATCTTACTAATTAGGTCAAGAAAAACACGATGACTTGATCGAAACTTGTAAATCAAGAAAGAGAGTGAGAGAGCAGTACTGACCTTTTCTTTATAGAAGCTATTGTAGTAGATGCAGGGACCAAAATGCTTGAATAAGAGAAGATTGTCATCATATGGCAATCTAGGCACGATGTCATTGTTATAGACATGCCTCAGGTACCTTACCTCGTACTTTTTCAACTTGTCTTCCATAAATTCTCCGAACTGCCCATCTCCGACTCGAGGCTGTCCGAATGTGTAAACACCTTCCAATCTCTCAAGCAACAAAGCTTCCTCGTGCAATGTTAACACTGCTGTGAACAATATAGCCAATGCCCCGCCCAGGCTATGCCCCGCTATTATAAATTTTGCGTTCTCGTTCTTGTGCAATATGTCCCTCAGCATTTGTCTAATTTCGTAGTAAGCATATAAATGGTCACCACCTTGTTCGATTTCAGTAGGCCAGCCATTCTTTTGCAGGCCTAGGGCTTTCATAAAGCCACGGTGGAGCTTGCCGATACCTTGAAGCTCATACCATGAGAGATCCACATCTGTGCTCCAGTCATCTGCATCGAATGGGTTGGTCCCTTTGAATGCAACCACAATTAAGGTGGGGTCAACCTTCTTGTCTTGGAACATGAATGCTTGCGTTGAGGCCCGTTCCTGGTACTCTGTGCGACATTCAAATCAAAAGTTCAAACATGCTTTTTTTTATTTTTGTGTGACCTTTTATTTTTAAATGCTTTTTAATAATATTTTTATTGCGAAACCAAACTATAATTGCCAAGTAAGAAGTAAAAGGATTCAATAATAATAAAAAAGACTCAATCAAATCAAAACAGAGAGAAGAGAAGAAGATAAAAGGATGTGAACGGAAAAAAATAAATTGGTTCATTGTTTATAATCCAAATAAATTGATAAAAGGATTTTCCTGTGCTTTAAGTTGAAGGAATCTTTGAAGTTTACAGCATATTAACTTTTCTTCGTGTCTCTGTTCTCTTTGTACAAGCAACGATAAAATTCTCAGTCTTCCTCAAATTTACATCGTCTATAATCAAAACGAGACCAGTGTTATGAATTTTTAACATATTATCCACGTTTATGGTTTTTCTCATCCTTCTTAAATACAAAATGTCATGCTCAGATTTCTAGCTTGAAATGCAAGATTTCCTTTACGTGAATTGACTTAAGTGATGGTTAGGTAAGAGTCATTTCAACTATAATTGGTAAGTAAAAAGTAAGAGGATTCAATTAAAAAAAAAAAAAAAGACTCAATCAAAACAAAACAGAGAGAAGAGAAGAAGATAAAAGGATGTGAACGGAAAAATAAATAATTAGTTCATTGTTTATAATTAATCCAAATACCATTTCATGGTTTGCTAAGAGTCAATTTTAAAAAACCAAATTATAATTGTTAATGGAAAGCAAAAAAACTCAATAAAAAAAAAAGATGTAGATGAAAAAGAAAACCCAATAAAAAAAACACTTGTCAATAAAAGAAATTGAGATATTTACTATTCATATATAGATAAAATAAATAAATTATTTATAGCTTCAATCAATTTTCCATCAAAACTATAATTTCTCTTACACCCTCCAAAGGTTATGTTGCTAAAACTAAAAGATTATTCCGAAACACTAAACAAATGTATTATGTCATAAGTTTTTGCAATGAATAGTGGTAAATAAAAATAAAATCGGGTCTAGGAGGAAAAGAAAAAAAATAAAGAATGGAGTGTACCAGCCAATTAATTTCCTTGTGTTTCTCGCAACCTACATCACCTGGACCTTATGTTTTTTGTTTTGTTTTTAGAATACCTTGGCCTCATGTTGTATCGAATTTCTTGTGCTTTTAAGTTCATCGCATGTCTCTATTCTCTTTGCACAAGCAACGCTAAACTTCTCAATCTTGCTAAAATTTACATCGTCTATAATCAGAACGCGGCCATCGTTATAAAATTTTAACATTTTATCCATTTTAACACTTTATCCATAAAATGTCATGCTAAGATTTCTAGCTTGAAATGCAAAATTTCATTTACGTGAATTGACTTACGTGATGGTTAGGTAAGAGTCATATCAACGAGACGGTGTTAAATTTTATATTAATTTCTAGTTGAGAAACCTCAAATTCAACTGTGGATGGAGGAAAGACGGCACCATAAAAGGCCTTGCATCAAAACTATCCTGTGATCAACAGGTTTATCAGTCACTATGCTGCCAGCTTTCTTTCCTGATAATTAATTACAATCCTAGCTAAGGACTAGTATGCATGGCCACACAGTGTACTTTCGGAGAAATGATAGCCTCTAATTTTCTAGTTGAAAGCATACTTGTGAAATCTAGTTGGAGTTTGACTCAATCCAAGCTGGAGTTGTTGGTTCGTAAAATTAATTTTAAAATAATATTGTTTTGTTTTTAAAATAAAAACACAATTGATTTGAATAAAAAAGTTTCAATTTTTTTCTGAATTGATCAAACTAGAGAGTTTTATAATGGTTGAGCTAGATTAACCAAATTAATTAAGTTCTAGTTGGAGTTTGACTCAATCCAAGCTGGAGTTGTTGGTTCGTAAAATTAATTTTAAAATGATATTGTTTTGTTTTTAAAATAAAAACACAATTGATTTGAATAAAAAAGTTTCAATTTTTTTCTGAATTGATCAAACTAGAGAGTTTTATAATGGTTCAGCTAGATTAACCAAATTAATTAAGTTTGATTAAAACAATCCTGAATATTTGATTATTTCAAGCTTCAAACAAATTCTAAATAAACTCAACTTACACTAGATTCATAAACCAATTACCATACAAGGTAACCATGATTTAAAGTATAAGGTTTGCTTCTTACCGTTCCAGAAGTCGTAGGAACCCAAGAATTCCATCTGCAGAAAAGGGGAAAAAACGAAAAACAACCATCGTTACCTCTCATGAAATATTAGCGAAACATTTTCATTAATCTCTTTTGCACGGCTAGCTAGTGTCTCTCCGACCAACCTTTGCACATCAAAACTAATTCTACATATTGTATTGTAATTGAGGGATTTGCCTCCGTTAAAAGACCAAGTTTGAGCACATAAATAAATAAAAATACACTAAAAAAAAATGGAACAACTTCTGGGCTCTACACAGCTAGGTTTTTCTGTAACTCGATCCAAGTTATAGCCAAAAACAAAAGGTGTGATCATGTGGTGTTAGTACTGTTACTTACATTCCAATGATCTGTGACGATAGTTTCGATGAAAGCTTTGTTTTCGTACGACAATTTAGCGGCCATTAAAGACAAGGATGTGTTGTATTTTAGTTGCCCAGGTCTGCTACTCCTGTCTAGGTCTACTCTCCAGTCACAATGTCCTATCACAGATCTGAACGCTGCTGAAGATGCATCCGGCCTCACAACTTCGCCTGCATAAGTATAATCCATTCTTAATTAGCTATCAGAATTCAGAACCCTTAATTGTGTAACTGAATGCTCCCATGCATGGACATAGATTCGATCAAAAAGTGATCACCAGATTAAAAAGTTTTTTCAATGCATAACTACACTGATTTATGCTCTAGTTGTTCCCTAATTTTATGCCACAAAAAAATCATGGAAGCCGCACATACCCTTCAAAGAATTCATTAAGAGTTTGAAAAGGCCACCGTTGTTTGAGATGAGATTTAACCAGTTCTCTAAAGTCTGCCCTATTCGAGCCAAGGGTTCCTTGCAAAAAAGAAGGACTTTTTGCACAAGAACTGAGATGAAAATGAGCCATCGTCGATTAAAATCTCTCCGCCGTTGCTCTTCGGGGCAGTCGACGAATTTTCTACTTCCTACATCAGAGAAGAATAAGAGAAGAACGAGTTCCTTCAAACTAGCTTCCTTTGGATCGAGCAACAACTTGTCTTCAGAGAAATGATCATCATTGCAATTGGCCATGGCTTGGAAGCAAAGAAGAAAGGGTGAGCTGTTATGTCAATGTCTGGTGCAGAATTAGCTAAGGCTTCAATGTTTATATACTGAAGATAATAAAATTTTGTCCTTCAATTATATACCCAATTTCAATTAAGTTCTTAGAGTTCGAGATTATTCAATATTACCCTAAAACTACCTCACATTACTCAATCGTGTCCCGCATTAATTTACAGCCATCAAAGAATCTACTGCCAAATTTCATAAATCCTGTCTTTTTTCTTCTCATGTGCCCGACATCATCACAAAATTCTTTCAGAAAATTAAGTTGGGACAAATTAAAACATGATATACAAAAAAACAACAACAGCGATATTCAATTGCAATAATGTATATAGTAGATGACTAATTTGTAGTTTACCTTACATTTTATAATATGAAGACAATTAGTTCGGCTCCCTATCTTGGAATAAGACTAATAAATTAATCATCCACGTGGTTTCTAATTAATTAGCGTGGTATAATTATAAATGAATAGTCTGTCATCGTGGCCTGGGTGTGAAATTCCGTCATAAGCTTAATTAATTAGAAGAAAGTCTGCACACAATCTTCCCAATCAACCTGGGAAGAGCCATTGAATTTGTTCGGAAGGTCATCGACTTTTCAAAGATGGATGGGAACAACGATCGAGTTCATGACTGTGCAATTACGTGGAATTGCACTTTAGCGAAATCACATTGGCAAGCGGCAAACTTGAAAGGAATTTATTGAAGCTTTAATATATTTTTATAAAAAAGGGATTAACTTTAGTGGGATGGTAATCATGAACCCTAGTGATCGATTCAACTTTTAAATTTCCTAATCGATCGCAGTGCCGCCTTCTCTTGTTTATGCAATAGAAACAGAGATGAAGAACCAGTCGATTTCAACGTGGCTCTGGGTTTCAGTTTTGAAGTATTCTGTGAGTTGACTTGTCAACTCAACTTATTTTTTTGCTTATATTTTTATATTAAAATATTCAATTTGGGTCAAACAAACACTACCTTGATAAAAATAAGTTGTGCACGCATCAATTTATTTTTTGCTTATATTTTAAAATTTTCTTGTCTAAGCAATCAACTTGATCAATATACCTATCTACTAGTCATTAATATAGGGTATTATTCTCAGGTTAGACCATCAATGTCTAAAACAATGGAGATGTGATTACCAATTTGATTTAAAAATAAACAAATAATTAATCCTCACTCATCATACTCGATATAAATATTGATTTGAAACAATAAAAAGAATAAAAAATAGTCAAATTATTATCAATTAATAACCATTATATTAGAATTTACATTTTGAACCCTTCTCAATTAATTTAGAGCTGGTTTGGTATTGGGGTAGTGATTGCTTTTTAAAATATTTTTTGTTTGAAAATTCATGGAAATAATATATATATTTTATATATAATATTTTTTTTTTGAAACTTATTTCTAACATTAGCATATGCTTTTTTTTTTTATTATACTGACTAAATTTCTATTTTTTATTTTTTTATATAAATAATTTTATTATTTAAATAATTTTTTTTAGTCTTTTTATTATTTTAATGTGTTGATATTAAAAAATAAAAAAATAAAAATTATTTCAATAAAAAAGGATGTAAATGAAAAGAAAAAAAAAACCCAATAAAAGAAGATGAAAGTGAATGAAAAGAAAATTAAGATGTCCACTATTCATATATAAATATAAATAGTGTTTTCTTAATAATTTTTTATAATAAATAAATAAATAAGGTAAATTATTTAGGGCTTCAATCATTTTCCCGTCAAAACTATAATTTCTCTTGCACCCTCCAAAGGGTTATGTTGCAAAAGCTAGAAGATCATTCCGAAACACTCATCAAATTGAACTATGTTGTCTCGATTTTACTGTGCTTTAAGTTGAAGGAATCTTTGAAGTTTACAGCATATTTACTTTTCTTCGTGTCTCTGTTCTCTTTGTACAAGCAACGATAAAATTCTCAGTCTTCCTCAAATTTACATCGTCTATAATCAAAACGAGACCAATGTTTTAAAATTTTAACACATTATCCACGTTTATGGTTTTATCATTCTCTTAAATACAAAATGTCATGCTGAAAATTTCATTCACGTGAATTGACTTAAATAATGGTCAGGTAAGGGCTATTTCAAGGAGATGGTGTTAAATTTTATAATAATTTCTCTTTGAGAAACCTCAAATTCAATTGTGGATGGAGGAGAGACGGCACAATAAAAGGCCTTCCATCAAATACATAAATTACTATGCTACTAGTTTTCTTATAAGAGTTTGAAATAATCGAGATTTTACTCGTTAATCTAAATATACGAAATATGTTTTTTGAAACATAATATTTTTCGCATTCAAAAAAATAGTTATAAAATTGAATAATGAATATACAGTCATCGTGGCCTGGATGCCAAATTCTGTCGTAAGCTTAATTAGAAGAAATGGGAATCTGCACACGATCTTCCTAGTCTTCCTGGGAAGAGGCCATTGAATTTGTCGGAAGGTCACCGACTTTCAAAGATGGATGGCAACAATAATCAAAGTTCATGATTGTGCAATTTCGTGGAATTGCACTTTAGCGTAATCACACTGGCAATCTACTCGAGCAACTTTTAAAAGCTAATAATGGGGAATATCTACCCCTCTTTAATAATAAAAACAGATATGATAATTTTGAAGTATTTAATAGGTGATCTAGTAGTAAAAACATAGAATTAAAGGAGTTTGTTTTCCTTGTGATCCCAGGTTCGAGCACCGTAGTCATTGATATAGTAATCATTAAAAACTTATATAGTTATTAACTTTAGGATTAGTCGATGTGTGCACAAATTGTCTCGAACACTGAAATTAATAAATAAATAAAAACAAAGATAATGATTTTGTTCGTCAATACTTTTAAATTAACTTTTTTTCTAAGCACTTCATGGGTAGTCTGTCTCGACATTTCTATAATGTTGTATGTTTTTATATGGTGTTTTGAGATAAAAATAGGTTTTTACGTAAAAAAATCCAAGACTCGGATCATTTTGCTGCCATTATGGTTGAAATTTTAGGCAAATAAAACAACTCTTCGTGCGCCTTAACAAGTGATGCTTCCTCTGGTTTGTTTTTTTCAAAGAAATCTGGAGGTTTCATGTTTCGCGCCCCAATTAAAAAAATAAAATAAGACCCAGTTGCGCTAGCCTGCAAAGGCAGGCATACGCGTGGGCCCTCACAAAGTGGGCCAAACAGGCTTGCGAGGGATAATAACGCTTGTTCTTTGTTCTCTCTCTCTCTCTCTCTCTCTAAATTATTTGTTTCTCTCTGATTTTCTTTAAAAATTAATAGTTTTTTTATTTAATTTATTTTTTATTTTCTTAATTTATATTTAGATTAAACTCATTCTGTTTTTTTTTTGTTTTTTTAGAGAGTTTCTTTTAAATAATAGTTATTTTTTTGTTATTCATTTAAATTTGGAGTTTTTTAGATTCATCCATGGGTGTGTGTGTTTTTTTTTTATGGATGCACTTTATTTTTTAAAATAAAATATTTTATTTTTAGATAATATTTTAAATGTTTAGTGTTGCACAATGTTTTTTTATTTTATTTTATTCAATAATTTTATTGAGTGTCTTTATTTTTATTCTTGTTTGCTTTAATAAAAACATGTTTTAATAAATAAATTTAGCAAATACAAACAGATAAATATTATATCTTTTAAGATAAAATATGTTGATCTATAATTGTCTTATTTTTAAATTTTTTATTTTTAGATGTAGTTAAATATTTTTATTTATTATCATATATAATTCTTGATTTATTTAGGAAGCATTCCAAAAGTGCTTTTTAAAAAAAAAAATTGTTTTTTAAGCTAAATTTTTTTTTAGATTATTTTGATGTGTTGATATAAAAAATAATTATTAAAAAATAAAAAATATATTATTTTAATACATTTCTAAATAAAAAACACAATCGTAATCTCAAAAACCTGTCGGCTTTTGAATGCATCACAGTTGAGATGGTGTCAACCTTCTTATCTTGGAACATTAATGCTTGCGTTGAGGCTCGTTTCTGGTTCCATATGTGATATTCAAATCAAATGTTCAAATATGCTTTTTTATTTTGTTTATTAAAGCGTGATAAATATATATATTTTAATTTGTTTATAAAAAATATTAAAGATAATAATTTTATAGCTTTTTCATGTTTTGATATTAAAATTTTAAAAATTATTTCAATAAAAAAGGGATGTAAATGAGAGAAAAAAACCAGTAATTAAAAAGAAGAAGAAAGTGAATGAAAAATAAAGATGTTCACTATTCATATATAAATATAAATATAAATATAAATATAAATATAAATAGTGTTTTATATAATAAACAAATAAGGGTAAATTATTTAGTGCTTCAATCATTTTCCCGTCAAAACTATATTTTCTCTTGCACCCTCCAAAGGATTACGTTGCGAAAGACCATTCCGAAACACTCAGCAAATTGAATGATGTTGTATCGAATTTCTTGTGCTTTAAGTTCAAGGAAGCTTCGGATTGGACATCTTTTTTACTTTTCTTCGTGTCTCTGTTCTCTTTGTACAACCAGCGATAAAATTCTCAGTCGTGCTCAAATTTACATCGTCTATAATCAAAACGAGACCAATGTTTTAAGATTTTAACATATTATCCACGTTTATGTTTTTTTATCATTCTCTTAAAATCAAAATGTCATGATGGAATTTTCATTTACGTGAATTGACTTAAATAATGGTTAGGCAAGGGTTATTTCAACGAGATTGTGTTAAATATGATAATCATTTTGTGACGGCATCATGCTACAGGTTGGTATTTTTAGCTACTTCGGTAATTGTTTTTCAAATAATACAGTTTTATTTTTTATCTACAATAAATAATTTATTTACGTTGTGTATGTTAGAGAATAATATAAATTATATTCTAGAACCTCACCTATTAGCTTAAATTTTTAGATAAGATGATTCCTTAACATAATATCAGAGTCTTGTTGACCCAACAATCACGAGTTTGAATCTTATCATTCTCATTCTGAAACTGAAATCACTGTTTTCTAGATTTCATTACCACACGCATTGTAGGTAAAATAAATATTGATGGATAGTAAGTGTATATACCAACAAATATTTATGCAGATACACTTGTGTATTCTATTTGTGGTTGTATGCGGAACAATTTATTTTTTTACTTATATTTTAATTTTGTTTTCCATGTCTAATCAATCAACATGACCGGTCTGCCAATCTACTAATTATTAATAAATGATACTATTCTTTGTCTAGATCATCAATGTCTAAGAAAATTGAGATGTGATTAAGACTTTTTTATTTGAAAATAAACAAATAATTAATCCTCGTTCAGATAAACTTAGGCCCAGTGCTCTAATTCAATATAAAACTTACAAATATTTGAATTCAAATATGTTTTATTGTCATCCATTTGCATACTTATCATACTTTAAAAAATGAATAGTTAAATCATTATCATATATTAGACTTTAACTTTTGAGTCTTTTCAATTAATTTAGAGCATATTTGGTATTTTGATTACGATTTCTTTTTAAAATATTTTTTATTTGAAAAAAACTCAAATAATATTTTTTTATTTTTAGACATTATCATATATATATATTTAAAATAAATAGGCTCTTATTCAACAAGTTAGATTTTATAGCTGTATTTCTTTGTAAGTATGATATCAACATACGCATAAGTAATGTTTTTATTTTCAGGGAAGAAATTCTAAAGTTAGAAGTGAATATTCATATTATAATGTATATAAAATAAATAACAAGAGCAAACGAAACACTTGACGAGAGGAAGCGGTGGACGGTGATGCCCTTCAGTTTTTTCATGGGCCATGTACCATTACCGCTGTCCACTTACCCCATATTTGGGCTCTGAAGTAGTGGGTGGTGAAAGAAATGTTTTTTGCGAAACCTATCCAATATTATTCTGTGTTTAATTTTCTTCTTTTGGGCCAGATTAAAGGGAGCGACCCTTGTGGGGCCAGAAACACTTTCTCTCTGCAAGCCTCCAATCAATTCACCATCCACGATCCATTGAAATATTTCTGTCAACTTTGAAGCAGATGACAACACAGCATTCAAGCTTGAGATAGGATAGGATATGAGGATTATTGTTTCTTCCATGTTTGGTGTTATTCCACGTGATCTGTTCTTTTTTCTACGTGGAACATGAATCACGTTTTCACCTTCAAGAAATTTCCACACAAACATATTAATATATAATGCTCATATATAGATATTGGATCTCACTGTTTCTGGAAAAAGAATTGGGGCAAAAGTTTCCATGATTTGTGTGGGAATAGCATTATTCAGTGCACCTATCCAACAATGGGACAAGGTGTGGAATTGCAAAGAATATTAGTCTAAAATGTTTAGATCTCGGGTGTCTTCTTCTCGAGGCCCCCACACCAAAAACCCAATCCGAACAACCAATACATTTCAATGTTTTTTTCTTCCTACATTCACCCATTTGGCTGGTCCACTGCTCGTTTTGTCCCGACCCTCTCATTAATTTCTGATGATTCTATCAACTTAGCTGTACATCAGTTACCCTTTTCTTTTCTTTTCTTACTAAATCCTAGCACGAGCAAGTAGAGATGTTATTCCTGACTATAGATAGGTTTCTACAATGATTTTATCTATCCCCTCCGAGCAAAACGACTTTAGGGTGAATTTCAGTTTTATCTTTATAGAATCATCAAGATTCCATTTCTACAGTTTCAAGTTTTAATATCTAGTTTTTCAAAATTCTGATGTTATTAACCTACCTTTTGATTTCCCCCCCCAGGTTCCTATATGTTTTTGTGAGACATTGCAGCATGTACACGGGGATTTAATAAATAAAAAATGATAGAAAATAAGAAAAAAATAGATTTATGTTAGTTATTTAGTAGTAAATTAAGAGATTGACGAGGAATTTCATGAAATCTTAAATTACATGGATAGGAATGGAACATTGATAGAAATACAGGGCAGGAATTTGGATTAACCCATGATTTTGTAAACAATAGTATATTTTTCTATATAATGGTGGTTCTATTATGTAATTAATACAAAAATACGTTGTTGAATAATATGAATTGGAGTTCAAGTTTGTCGTTCTCATGTGGAGAATTAATCATATTGAGATTTATATTTTCTTCAGATGATACAATGTTGATATTGAATGTCTGAGGAGGTACAGTGCACTTGGGGCATTGCAAGAGTCTAATCAAGCCCTTAAATTGCAGGACAAGGGAACACCTCCCTCTCTATTGCAGAAAACCCAAAATATTTGAATCTAGGGACCCTTGTGCCAGACTTCAATAATGATAGCTTCTTTGACAGTCGTGTGTGTATCTATGTGTGGGTATATATTATCACTTATCTATATCTCGTTGGGACCGGAATCATATTTTTTTAATTATAATATAAATTCAAAAAAAAACTGTGTAAAATTCCTGTGAAATCCAAATTTTCTATCAAATATACGAATTTTAAATGGATATAAATTTATATGTTTAGTAAGTTTTAACAAAATCACCAGCATAAAATTATTATCATCATAAAAAAACAAAAAAATCTGATACTTGAATTATCGAATTCACTATATTAGGATTAGTTTATTTTATAATCCAATTTAAATTAAACACAACAAATAAAATATAAATTATGAAAACATCTACAATAATTAAATAAAAAAATAAGCAGATAATTTTCTATCTACATTGAAAATTCATTGAAAATTCATCTTTACGTTACTATTACTATCATGACTATAAAAGTTAAAATTATTATGAATATTATTTCCCAAAAATTTAAATTATTAAATTGCCCCCAAAAATAAAATAAAATAAGCAAAATATTTTTACATAAAAAATAAATAATTGCTAAAATTATCATTATTATTGCGCAAACAATAAAATCAAAAAATCATTTGACCCGAAAAACAGATAAAAATAATAGAAAACATAAAAAAGGGAAAAAAGAAGAAATATTGATTTTAAAATGATCTCCAATATAAATTAAAATTTCAGGATTGAACCGAATAAAAATAAAATCCTAACAAAAAATAAAACGACAAAAATTAAAATCAAAAACTAAAAGTATAGGTGCATAAATACGGGTAAAAAATAAACATTGTCCAAGAAGGTCTGAAAAAACAAAAGGAATTAATACCAAATAAAAAATTTAAAGAATAAGAGTTGAAATGAAAAATAAAATATATAATTAATTCCAATCGAAGGACAAAATCGAAACAAATAAAGACATTTTAAAAAAAATTACAGTGTAATTTTATTGAAAAATTAAAAGAATAAGTACCGAAATGAAAAATAATATATATGTCCAATTTCAATTAGAGGACGACATTAAAACAAATTAAAACTTGCATACCGAAAAAATTAAAGGAGCCAAAAACAAATAAAAAATAAAAAAACATGAGGACTAAACTGAAATCTAACATAAAATCCATTTTAATTGAAGGGCACAATTGAAAAAAATTAAAATTGCAATTGAAGAAATCAAGAATAAAAATGAAATCAAAATATTAGGGATTGCAATAAAACATTCATAAACATGAAAGACTTACATGTAATTTCCGGCGACAGGAGAGAGAAAAGGGAGAAAAAACTAAAAATCATTCACCGACCATCGTTAACCAACACACGTCACATTGGGAGACAGAGGACATGACGACGCATCAAGTGACACGACGGAAGGGTAGTTTCACAGCCCAAAGACGATGCACGGGTCTCCTTAATGGCGTGTGTGAGTAAAACAATGTCCGTACGACACACATGCATTTTTCAAAAAAAAATAAGAATAAAATGATAAATTACATATACACCCCTATACAAAGTGATAATCATGAAAAAACTGGGGGTGAAAGTACTTCACTACCTCGGTTCTAGGTTTCCTTTTTGTCTTTTTCGAAGGTTATTTGCGTAGTTTTACTGTACTTAAATATATGAAACACCAAAAACACTCCACTATTCCGTGTCCTTTTATCTGCATCCAGGGATAAAATAGTAGTTTTACTGTGCAACAAAATAAAAAATATCATCTATGTCCCCTAAAAATGTCGAAAATGACCTCTAGATTGGATTAATCAAAAATACTATCGCAATTCACAATAATCTGTGTCTATATACACAATAAAAAACATTACAGTAAAAACATTACACTCGAATCCGTTTATTTTATAGTTATGTATATAGCATATAATCCTTACAGCCTAAGTTTTTTTTATTTAATTTCTATATCTCCTAGATTGGATTTGGATTCGGATTGGAGTATAGAGTAATATACTAAAGCTTTGATGAGTCATGATCCTCGAGGAAAAAACACTTGTATCATTCCATCGTGCACTGGGAGGCAAGGATCATGCATTGCCTTGGGCAACAGAAACGTTTCTCTTTTTATCCAACACTAATCGATCCATTCCGAATACAGATATGCATGGCAGTGCCTTTGTTATTTTTTTTTTATTTTTTTTTAATAATAATCCTAGAGTCGACTCTTTAAATTAATGGCACATTCCTTGCCTCTTCAAGTTAAGTGATACACCAAATCGTTATAATAGGTAATTATTTGCCACACCAAAATGCCAATATCATTTTATTTGTTGAATCTAATCTGACCCAAAGTAATTAATCTAGAAAATTCATGATAAGATGTTTAATTTAGATTGAGTTTTAATTTAAATTAGAAAAAAAAATGCATGACTCTTTAAAAATTACGGTGCTCATATCAAATCAGATGTAAACCTAGTTAATTTTAAAAATAAAATAATATTATTTTAATAAAAAAAATCTAGTTATTTGATACCATGTGAATTAATAAGATAATCTTAACAAATTTTCCCCGTTTGTTTGCTGGAAAGTGGTTTCCTTTTGGAAAGTGAATTCCGGGGAAAGTGAATTCCTGGAAAATGAATTCCTGGAAAGTGAATTCCGATGTTTGGTAGTGTTATGAAAAATGAACTGGAAAACACTTTCCAGTGTTTGTTTGTGTTATGGAAAATGAACTGGAAAATAATTTATTAATAATTTTTTTTTTTCAAATTTATCTAATATATATAAAATATTTAATCACTTAAAATAAAAAATGAAATCTAAAAAGTATAATGATGAATTTTTTTTATTATATCCTATATTCATACATAGCTTATTTTATAAAATATAACAATATATGTCATATTATATTATAGAGAAATAAACTTGTGAAATATTTTGTAAGGAAAACTTATTCAATTTTGTAAGTGAAATATTTGGTGAGCCCAGCAATATAAAGTGAGCGTTTCCATAGCAAAGAAACTCGGTTCATGATTTATTAAAAGATATTCAGGTAAAGCTGCAGTGCATGCTGATTATTCAATTACTTCTGAAGTTAAAACACAGTTTCATTATTATACTTTTAAGACAATATTTGTTTTTTAAAATTTTATACAAAACACTGTATGAAGAGCTAAACCACCACCATCTTTTGTTAAATCAAACATTTCCTTCATTGGATGTGGGTGTAAAGGGAACCAAACAGGATTTGAAGTAGCCAAATAAGCTGAAGCTGTGGCTAATACAGATACCAACGAGTAATTTTATAGCCATCAGTTATGATCCACTCTTCTTTAAAGAAAACGATGGATACAGGGAGAAATGTTCATCACTTTTATGGGTTTTGCATATATTTTTTTAAAGTGATCAAATAAAATAATTAATAAGATATCACTGTTTATAAATTATTTGGATAATATATACAAGAATATCTCTTGGGAGAACAACAGACAAGTTCATCTCCTCTACAATTTCAGATGATATAAAAAAAGAAGGTAAAGAAACAAACTTGGAACTCTACACTCATCATCAATCTCAAGTTTGTTTGTCAACTTTCGAGTGTTATGGTACCGAAACCATGAGCACTGACTGTTGGTTATTGGAAACGCTTCTACTATGCCTCATTGATGATTGAACTGCAAACTAATAGAAAAACTAATACGTTATTCCACAGATTTCATCAGAACAGTAAGAAATGAAAAACTGCAGATTGGAAAGCAAATATGGTTTACAAGAAATTCCAATGATGGTCCTTTTTTTTTCAATTCAGAGGCCAAGGTGGAACAACAACTACTAGTGGAGTAAGAACTTGAAATACTTTTGGAGCATGTTCTATCTTAAAAATCATGCTGTCTAATTTCATTCGATCGAAATATAGTAAAAAAAAAGCACAACTTCCACACATCAATCCCCTGGGCACAAGTCCGCTGTTAACTCAATAATACAAGGAATGACAGGGAAACCATCTATCTAAAGACTAACATGTTGACAAGACATTCCATTGATGGTCCTTGAATAGATACTGTTTTAAGAAGAGAGCGTAAGGATGCAAGAGAAATCAGATGGTAGTGCATGTTTTTGAGATCATCATGGGTTGATGACAGAAT
This sequence comes from Salix arbutifolia, assembly GCA_025169955.1. NCBI lineage: Eukaryota > Viridiplantae > Streptophyta > Magnoliopsida > Malpighiales > Salicaceae > Salix > Salix arbutifolia. The sequence goes on along the minus strand of CM045915.1, from coordinate 2,541,507 downwards.
TTTCTATGATTAAACATCATCATATTTGCTTTCTTGCATGCTTAACAAGCAGTACTTGAACAATAAATCAAAATCCAAAAAACAAAAACAAAATAATATGAGAGCAAGAGAATCAGATATGTGTGTGTAGTCGATCACCATACATCATCAAAGAATTGATGCTTGTAAGACTGGGGCGACAATGAATATCATCATTTTCTTCTTTTTCAAAACCCATCAAAACATTGAAAAGAAAATATAATGGAGGATAAGGGGCGTGGCAAGAGCAGAGAGTTACCTGTGGGAAGGTTTATGTGAACAAGAGAATCAGATATGTGTGTGTAGTCGATCACCATACAGCATCAAAGAATCGATGCTTGTAAGACTGGGGCGACAATGAATATCATCATCTTCTTCTTTATCAAAACCCATCAAAACATTGAAAAGAAAATGTTAATTGACGATAAGGGGCGTCGCAAGAACAAAGAGTTATCTGAGGGAAGGTTTATGTGAGCAAGAGAATCAGATATGTGACGAAAATTGCACTTAACTTTCTCATGATTCCTCTTCTTAATTCCCTCAATCCCACCTTCAAACCTATTAAGAAACTCCAAAACCGACGGAACCACCAATTGAGCACTATAATCCCTAGTCCCATCCAAGCACTCTCTACAACCAATCCATTACCATACTCATGAGACACAACAGGGTGATGCAGATCACCCCCTTTATCTTCCTCTCCTCTTTTCCTGCAATACAAAAAGGCAACAGAAGGAGGGCACAAAAACCACTTGTGCAAATTACTAGTATAAAAATCAGCCCCAATATCTCTCACATCAACATCTACACACCTAATCCCCTAAGATGAGAGGGTGCTTAGGGTTTTTTTAAGCAGAGATGAGGGATTGAGAGGGAGGCATGAGGAGAAGAGAGGAGGCGAGAGGGTCTGGTTTTGCTATAGAAAAGGGTGCAGAGAGATGAGGGAAAGAGATGAGGTGCTGGAGATGGAGGCGAGAGGAAGCGATAGGTGCAGAGATGAGTGAAAGATGAGGGAAAGAGGGAAATAGATGTGCAGAGAGATGAGGCAAAGAGATGGTCACGCGGAAAGTGTTTTCCTTTTGTTCAGGAGCGGAAAACACTTTCCGTGTGGGAAGTGTAATTTTAAGTTGACCGGGAAAGTGATGGAAATCACTTTCCTTTGACTTCTTTTCCAAAGTATTGCCAAACACTGGAAAGTGAGGAAACTGAATTCCTGGAATTCAGTTTCCTTGAAACAAACAAGAGGCGAGAACGAAGAATGTAGCCAAAATAAACGTGGAAATCAGACGTGGATTGCCAAGTAGGAGAAAATGTCATTTGACCATGTAATGTAGATTGAGTTTCACGTGTCAAGATGTTGGTGAACAACCACGTCATCATACTGCCACGTCTGAAAAATAAGGCCCACTGCTATGTCAGATCTTCACGTGGATTTCTCGTGCATCCTCCATGTAATGTAGATTGAGTTTCACGTGTCAAGGTGTTGGTGAAAAACCACGTCATCATACTGCCACGTCTGGAAAAAAGGACCGCTACTATGTCAGATCCGCACGTGGATTTATCGTGCATCCTCCGTGACGAAAAATCAAAACCCACCTGTTCATCTCTCTATACAACGGAGTTCCATGAGATGGTAGTCGCCATTTTCGTGCTACCATTTCCAATGATACACAAATATGCTTTCTTTTTCTTAAAACAAGCTCTCTCTCATCGAATCAAAAAATTATACTGTCGCAAACTGTTAAATTGTAGTTCATTTCAAATATATATATAAAAGCAGTATTATAAACCTGATTTTATAATATGTTGTTGAACTCTATTAATTTAATCAAAATTTAATTTTATAAATTAAACTAATATTATTTTAAATTCATTTGGATTAACTTGTTAAATCTTATATCGAATTTTAGATCAGATTATAAATAAGATTTAATAAGTTTGGATACGAGTGTCTTTTGGATATACCAAACACTCATTAAACCATTCATATATAATATAATTATACGAGGAAATAAAGAACAAAATCTATCTTGAAGTTCATTCATAATAAAATTAAACAAGGAAATAAAGAACTAAACCTATCTTGAAATCTATTTATAAATAACTTTATATATTTATGATGAAATTGGAGTAAATCAATTAGCAGTTATTACAATTTAAGGAACGTAACTTGATGATAAAAAAAAATTATGATTTGCATAATATGTCTGAAGTTCAAGTTAGGGATATGCATTTTTTATAAAAATTTGAGATAATTACAATTTCATTCGCTCACCTAGATCCATAAAATATAATTTTCAAAAATTAAAATTTATTCACATAAAAAAATTATTACAACAAGATTTAGAAACCCACCCCTCAAGCTGTGCTCGATCAATTATGCTCTCCCGTTTCAAGATTGTCCCATTGTACTACCGTCGAACCTGGGCTGCAAAGATTTTGAAGGGCCAAGTGTCCCAAAATGACTGAAAAGCTAGGTAATTCTCATGGACGACCAAGTGGGAACTGCTGGTCTATCTACAAAGAAGCCATTCTTCCAGATTTTTCTTGGAGAGCTAAAGATTATCGCTGGAGAAATTTAAAAAACTTTAATCAGCAATTACTGCCCTAAATTTAACTTGAAAAAACAAAAACAATAATATAAAATAAATATATTATGCATTTATTAGTTTCCCGCATAGAGCAGCATATATGGCGTGGAAGTGTTCCTTTGCCAATGCGAGACACTGCAATTGTGTCGATATTAAAACCAATGTCACATCTCGTCAGATCCCTCATTTTCTGCTGTTCGAATTACGCGATTTTGAGTGCCATGAAATCATCACAGAATATGGTGGCCTCTAGGCATATGCAAGGGAAATATATTTAAAAAAGAAAAAGGATAGAAAGACAATGATTGACATGTTCACCTAAGATTTTGAACAGTCGGGCATCGTTTTCAGGGATTGCAATTATCGATGCCAATACAGCAAGGATTACTGGGCCTAAAGATTTGAAGATAGAACAAATAGCCATGCATAAAAGCTAGCTCTTTACAACCCCACAAGCTAAAATGATCACTATTCACTAGAAAAATGCATTTAAAAATCCATCTCACTCACTGCCTCCATGAGCTAATTAAGCATCTCCATAATGTTGAACACTTTGATGATGACGACGATGAGCAGGCTGTTGGTGATATTCTTTCCCCATTGGAAGGTAGCTTCCACTAGTCATTGCCACAGGAAATCCAATCCCAGTTGCTGTTGTTGGCCTGTTAGCTTGAGCTCTCTCAAGAGACTGCACTTGGGTCTTCAAGAATTTGACATAATGAATTGCTTCATCTAACATGGAGGCAGTGTCCATTTTAGTCCCTCCAGGGACTAGTCTTTGAAGTATCCTTATTCTCTCGCTTATCCTTTCTCTTCTATGGCGTGCAGCAACACTTTGTGGATCTTTTGATATCTTCACGTTCCTGCGTTTTGGTGCCTTCACTGATTCAGGATCTATGTGAATTGGCTGCATGGCTGCAATTCGAAATATCATCTCTCTCATTGCCTCCATTGAACTCTTCTTCTGTGATGGTGTAGCACAATCATTTGCAGTGTCTGGTAATTCACCAGGACCTCTCCATCTCGACGACGATGGATTGGATAAGAAATCTCGAGGGAATTGGTCTTGAATTGGGTTATTATTGCTATTAAAAGATAGTGAGGATGGAAGGTTCATGGATGGAGGTGAGTTAGCAGAGTGCGGGTTATTAGTACTGTTGAAATGCGGGATGGAGCTATCACTTACACCTGCAGCAAGAAACTCAGTAGGGGATAAATGACCAGCGGCATCGCTAGAGGCACCGTAGAACTCAGGAAACTTGTCCATCATCATCATCATCATCAACTCCATCTGATCTTCTGTTGCGGACTTTAGCAGTTCAAATTCCATGGTTTATATATGATTGATCAGCGCTCTCTTGAGAATACTTTGAAGGAAAGGAAGAAAAAAAACGAGAAACTATTTAAGGGGGCTGAGGAAATAACTGAGAATCTGAGAGACAGAGGGATGGGAAAGATAAAACCGAAGACTAAGCATTCTATCAGAATTTGCAGTGAAGAAAGGAAGAACTGTAAGAGTATGGAGAGAAGAAATGAAAGTGAAATAATAATAATAATAAAAAAAGGTGATGATATCGGGAACCGACTACAAAGCCAGTGTGAAAGGCTATATATAACAAGTTGCTCGATATATATATATATATATATTCTGTGCAACTTTGTTATCGCAAAGTTGGTGAGCTTTTGATTCTTCTTCTTGTTGTTGTTTTTTTCTCTCCGTTATTAAATACGTCATCTATGTAACAATTTGATCATAAAAAATTATATAATACTCAAGTTATAGTTATTAATATTTACATTTTAAGATATATATAGAACTTGATCATTTTCCATCGTAGTTTGTGTTCTTATTAAATCTTTTCCTTTCCAGAATCCACTTGACAAATTGCTGCCTCGTTTTGATTTTATAATTTTGTCGACACTAAATGTAACACATTAAAAGGGTAATTTATAGTTATCATATTTGATGTAGAGACGGATCTTAAAACAAACCTAAATAATTAGATCACAAACCAATTTTTTTGGATTATAAATACATTTTTTTTGTTAATAATAATATTTATAATTATTATTTTATATAATTCATGGGCATTTTATCCGGTGATATTTGGACAAATCAACCATGTTGCAAATAATCCGTTAAATCACTTGAATTAAATTAATCAATGTTAAAATTAATTTAAATTAAAACACGATTTATATTAGATTCTAAATTGCTGATTTTACGTATGGGATGTCCAATTCAAAAGTTTAAGCTTTTAAGTTGTTAATTAATTAGTCATGATATATGATTTATATAATTCTCTAGAGATTCAGATATATGATTTATATAATGATCTAAAACATCTTCCTCAAGTGAAAATTCTCTACACTTGAAACTTATATAAATTTTTTTTTATATTTAATTTTTATTAAATAGAATAAATATAATAAAATTTCAACTTGTAATCTTCTCATATAAAAATACCAATTCGACCCAATAGCTTACGCCAAGTTCAAAATAAATTTTTTATGTTATTCTTGAAGCAATGTATTTTTTTAAAATATTTTCAATTGAAAATATAATGAAATAATATATAATTTTTATATCGCCATATTAAAAACATCTAAAAATATATAATTTTAATTTTTTTAGAAAAAATAAAATAAAAAATAGGATATAACACAGACACCGATGAGTGATGAAGGGTTCAGATCTACCGACTGCTTGCAGCAGGGAGTACCATAAGTGCTTTTGACGGTGCATGAATGATTACGAGTAGTATTATATGATATCATATACTACAACTATATATTATTATTACATTACATTTAGTGGCAACTGTTGGGGTCTATCTTTGCCTTAAAAATCACTTTCCAAAAACCCCACTCACATGACAGGTGTCAGAAATCTCACCAGATTCCTATAAATGAGTTGGCGGTGAAAATCCAGTGCCGTTGGATGTATTGGCGATGCCAGCGTGGCAATGGTCCACTGGGAAATACCTTCTGCATTATCCTGATAATACAGTATCTACTCCCTAAATTAACCTCCTCCTCTCGTTGAAACGGGAACGCCTTTCGAGACGGATCAGGTTCTGCTGCCACCGTCATGTGCTGGAGTCCCCCCAACGACCTCTGCCATGGTGGTCAAGTAGCTTTACAAAGAGAAAAAAAAACTTTATCCTCTTTTTTTCTTTTCTTTTTATTATTTAATTGTTAAAAGTATTAGTAAATCAATTTATACGAAAATTGATTATACATTGACAATCTCAATTAAATAATAATAGAAAAGTCCCCATTTGTGGCTACTCCCAAATGCATATGGTTCTAATTCCAGTGAATAATGTTTGCCCATTCTTACATCATATTCATTTATGACAAATTTTGTACTTAATTCACATCTCTATTCCAATTCTACTTTTAAAACACCATTCATTCTCATCCCTCCCCTGTACCTTGTCCATGGCCTGTAAGAAATCCATACTTTCTGGAACTTAAATATATTATCTTATGAGATTTATGTTCATGGGGATGAGGGTGAGATGAAGTGTGAACCTTAGTCATCATTGGATTTCTAAAAAAACTATTTAATGAATTGTTAATAACAACATTCTTTTTGTAAGCAAATCATTTGCTAAGACAGTTAATTAGTAAGAGACATAAAGATGTACGAGAAAATGGTTTGTCAATTTTTGCATATAATATGCAGAAATTCACATGATGATTACATTAGACCAAGATCATAACCATCCCAACATAGTTCTTTGCAATCTATATTCTATAAAGCTATCAACAAACTCAGTTTTCTTAACACTCCTTCTCTTTTCCTTTTAGTCTAAAGTCTATCATTCTATCACCAAATTTAGAGGGTGTTTGACAATGTATTTTAAAAGTGTTTTTGAAAAAATTTGAATTTTTATTTTATTTTTTTATTTTAAATTATTTTTTTGTGTTTTTAGATTATTTTGATGTGCTGATATCAAAAATAATTTTAAAAATTAAAAAAATATATTATTTTAATGTATTTCTGAACGAAAAACACTTTAAAAAATAACTGCAACTCTCGTAAATATACGCTTGATTTTCTTACTAGTAGTGTAGTAAGAAACTACAAAATTGAGAAGAAGTTTAAGAAAACTAACCAAAGGCAAATGAAGTAAAGAAAAAAGATTGGTGTTTTAAGAGAGGTTGGAACTGTGGATCGAGGAAGCATGAGTAGTTATTAGCTGCTATTAGGGTCAAGAAAGGACAAACAAGAATGACTAAGCCATGAAAATCAATTCAATTATCTAACAAGGTTAATTAATTGAGTCACTTATGTCAAACTAGTAAAATCAATTTAAGTTTAGTGATTTTACCGAGTTCATCGAGTCAAGTTTGATTTTTCTAGTTTTTAATCTAATTTTACATGTTAGATTCATGGTGATTAATAGAATCGTACGATTTTAAAAGTCAACTTATGATTTTGACAATAATACCTTTTACTACATCGGCCTAGAGTATTTTTTAAAAATAACTTTTAATATTAATTTTAAGATTTGAATTCAAAAAATAAAATAAAATAAAAAACAAACAATACATTTTTTGGATTTTTTGAATTATTTTTCTCATATTATAATAATAGTCATTGCCTTTTTTTAATCCTTACAAAGAAATCCTAGTAGTAAAAATTGTAGAGGTAATGACAATAATTTCTCAACCTTGTTTTAGTCAAAATTTACGGGGTGCAACAACCACCAATAAAACGGAGACAACAAATTTACTGCTCCAACATAATGACAGGGTTCTGATTGCATATAGCTCGGGACAATTTCCTTTCCATTTCACATCCTAAATTTCTATCATTGTTTTATAATTTTAAAAATTTCTCAGCACTTCGATCCAAATCGGTGGCCCTATTCCGATGGACCCGGTTTCTGTACATTATGAAATGATGTAGCACCCGTTTGGCAACGTGGTGCGTTCCATGTTTGCCAAACGGGATGGTGTTTTGGTGTTTGGTAAAAACCAAACACCATTTTTTTTAATGGGACCCACCTAAAATAACACCCAAACGGCGTTTTTTCAAAAGCACCTTGGAGGTGCTTTTGAAACGCCGTTCTGAAACGGCGTCTGTCATAGAAGTCTTGCTGGTGAAACTTTTGAGGTTCTGGGAAGTCTGAAAGTGAAAATCCCAGAAATCTTCTTCCTGTTTCCAGCTACCCTCGCTCCACTTCCATGTTTAAAGAAGATTGTTGGCTTATCATTGACATCAGGACCGAGACTTGCTCGCTCGCTTGCTTTGCCTGACATTTTCGAGCAGGAGTGAAGAGTTCCAACGAGAAAAATAGCCTTGCTTTTTTGGAGATAGAGAAAGAAAAGGTGCATGGAGGGAGAGTTGTGAGCAAGAAGGGCCAGTTGGTAAGTGTGTAGGGGGTATTTATTGATGAAAATTAATGTGACATAAAGCAAAGGGAAAGGAAGATACCGGTCAAATATTGGATCGAGGCTTCTCATCGAAAGGAGGAATACACAGTAGTATTTGTGAAAATTTATACTTATTCGGAGAGGGTGGTTGTAGAAACCAAGTTTGATGTTTTTAAAGTAATTTTAGAAAAAAATTAAAAAACAATTAATAAAAAATTAAAAAAACCAAATGCATCGATGACACTCAATAACTATATTAGAAGGAGATCGCAACATGATGATGTTTTTGTTGAATATGATCGTAATCCCGATTATATCCCAGATGAGTTATTACCAGATGTTGTAGCATGTGAAACTAGTCAGAGTTCGGGCAGAAATTCCCGTATGGATATTGTGCGCGAGAACATTGCAAATAGTTTGATGGGAGAATGAAATTATATTTCTATTTTATTTGAAGTATTCACATTAATATAAATTGTTATTTATTTTTAAATTTATTTGTAGAAGTTATATATATATATATATATATATATATATATATGGATGGATGTATGTATAAATGTGTGTGTATATTTCCATGTCCTTTTAAGTAATTTTACAAGTTAAAAGCAGTTTGTAAAGTTTGGAAACCAAACACCAAAAACTGCTTTTTCTTCAACCTCCAACTCAACCACAGTTTTAACCAAATATTTAACTGCTTTTTTTGAACCACAGAAAAAGCATTTTTTTTGAAACTCCGTTTTTTCAACCTTAACCGCAATAGTAACCGCAATACCAATCAGGCATGTAGATGTTGATGAGGAGACATACAGGGTCTACGTACTAAAAGCGTTAACGGCTAGGAACATTCAGAAGGACAAGGAAATTTTCGGTCAGAGATATCGAGAAAACAAAAATGTTTTTTGACTTTCAGTGATTTCCTGCAATTCTTACCAATCTGGAGTTGTTTGCCGTTTTGTAAATGTTTATCATAGCTTTTAAAGTCATTCCATTACAAGTATCCAATCACAAGTTAAATAAATTAGCTTATTTTATTAAAAATAAATCTAGATAGGAACAACTTAATCAACATCAAATTGTTTTTTTGACCTCGCCCGAGTTAACTCCTGTTTCGACCCGACAACAAGAATGCTTAGAGAAAGCCTAATTAATTACGGAGTTAATATTTATTTTAAGGATAATGTTATAATTCCCACTCTGTACCAATGTAGAATTTTTCCACAATAATTTTGATGCAACGTAATTGAGTTGAAACCGATTAATACCGAAAGAAATTGCAAGAAAATGGTGGTTTAATTAATAAAATAATTTCAGCTATCTTGTTGATATAACTGTTTCTTGCGTGTAAGCAATGATCATTGTAGAAGCTTTCTGTCCCAAGGGATAGTGTATTGTGATAATTTTACTCGTTTATTTGGATACATAAAATATATTTTTAAAATTTATATCACTTATAAAAATCTAAAATAATTATAATTTTACTCGTTTACTTACACATATAAATTATATTTTTTAAGATAAAGTTTTATAGAAGCTTTCCGGTATGCAAGCAAAACATGAGAAAGGAAGTAAAACTCGTGAAGGTGGTTTGTGTATGGCACGTATGAATGCCCAACACATTCGAAGAAACACAAGCCCTTACAGTTTAGTTCAAGCGGTAGAAACTACGTTGTTACGAGGAAAAAACATTAAAATTGACTCGACAAATTCTTGTTCGAATAGATCAATAGATTAGTTATTGATCAATTGCATGATTAGATTTAGATAGATAAAATATCCAAAATAGTTTGAAATGATCACTAGCGGGATAGCCATGAGATCAAACGGTTCAAAATTAAACAAATCTAACCCAAAGCAGAACAAGCCCTAAATTGACCTGCTGGGCGAGTGGGTTTAATAACCATGTGGAATGTGGAGTCTTCATCAATGGCAGAGTTATACTTTGCAGGGCTTGGTTGGCTACGAATACGTGATGATAGAAATGGAAAAGAAGCACATACATACATACACACATGCATGCATGCATGCATGCATTGCTGATCAATTAGCCTGCTCTTTCTCACTAAAATCTGGAAAGTTCTCTTTCGTCACTAAAATAATAAATAATTGAAGTCTGATTTTTTATATATATGAAGAAGACATGAATAAAGAGACATGTTCTCTGCAAGAAGAGGTTCGATTGGATAAAAAGAATCCTGGGAAGCGAGATTTTGTTGTTGGGTCGGCCTTTTTTTTCACTTTGCATTATCACAGTTGCACCACCTTATCTTCTCTTCCCCACGTCGCATTCATTTACAGTGAATACACAACGATAAAATAACATCAAAACCTAATATTTTAATCATTCTTTACTTCCCCGACCCCCTTCAAAATCTCCACCCTAGCTCCGCCTCTCATCGGGAACTGCAGGCTGTGAGTGAGAGAAGTAAATGAGCTTTTTCATGATATTAATTTAATAAAAAAATGGCCCTGATTTTCTCTCTCTCTCTCTCTCTCTCTCTCTACATGATTTTCAACACCAGCTTGGATCGTTTTCTTATTGCCAAATTGCTCAAATCAAACAGTCAAAGCATCTTTAGCATTTAGGGATTGTTTTGGGTTTGGCGTCAACTTTTGGTGAGCCCATTTTCACTAGCACACGCTAGTTTTTCCTTCAATGAAAGCGTGTAGAAAGAGAGTTTGGTCGATCAGACTTTTATGCATGTAAAACTTGCTTTAAAGTGTTTGCAGTTTGCGTCACGAAACTACAGGTGAGATCGCAGGCTGATTTTTGCCTTACATAGTATATTTTGGGCTTCGCACTTATTCTTTGGGCTATGTGATTATTTCTTGAATGGCTCCAGTCTCCAGGCCCACGTTCCCACGAAGTGATTACGGTTATAGATGTGCACTTACAGCCAATCAAATTGAACCGAGTTCTTCTTTTCCGATGGCTGATCACATTGTTATGGCACCCGGCCTCCATTGGGGTGATTGGAAAACCTAAAAAAATGATTTTTGTGTTTGGTTAAATGAATCATTTTTGATGTTTTTAAATCATTTTAATATATTGATGTCAAAAATAATTTTTTAAAAATAAAAATATTATTTTAATATATTTTTGAACGAAAAATATTTTAAAAACGAGCACTAGATGAATAGATCTAGAAATCTGTTGACTTAGACTATGGACTAAATATGATTTTGATTTTTAGGTATATCAAGTCAACCCACGACTACTCAAGTAATATCAGTATTTTTATTTTTTAAAAGATCTTCTAAACCATAATTATTTTGAAATGAAATACAATAAAAATAATTTAGATCAACCCTCTAGTTCTTGGATTGGCTACTTCGCCTCTATCTTGTTACATTGGTTAAAAACAATCCCATAAAAACGTTTTAAAAACCATTTGAACAATAATTGCAATTTTGTATCTGGCAAAATCGAATCAAATAAGAAGTCACATCTCATATGACTGGTCATGAGGATGAATCAAAACCGAGAGTGCCAAGTCATAATGGCAAAAATTTGTCCCGCCAAAAGAAAAATCAACTTCATATACAATAAACAAAGATAATAAAATTAGAGATCCAGAGGAATTAAGACACAATTTTACCTTTTTTTCTCCTAATGTTTTCTTTTATTGTTTTAATATACTAATATGAAATAATTAAATATATATTGTTTTAATATATTTATGAAGACCAAGTGGACCTGTTAGTTGGGATAAGAGCATACTTGCTAACACAATTGATAAGAAAGAATAATGCCAAGCGATTATTCATCCAGCTTCAATGGAATGCCAGTAACATGTTTTAAGCTCAAACTCAGATAAAAATGTTACCAGAAATCGCAATCATAATCCAAAACTATAACCTTGTTTCCCCATACCCTCAGGATGACTTGCTATATTTTTATGGTAAGCACATGAGATATAAGGAGGTTCATCACCAGCAAAAAAATTGAAGCCATTCTTGCAATGATAAATGCTTTTACATCTAATTTGCACTTTTCACATGATCTCCCTCTAAAAGCTCGTCTACGCAAAATTCATGCAAGTTGTCATACATTTTCTTCCACCTCTGAAGCATTTGCATCGCCTGCGTGGAATCAAGCTTTAGCTTCTCCACCTCCATTTCAGCTGCAGCAGCTGAACCTTGTTGCTGGAATCAAAGTTTTTAGATCAGTTATAGAAATTCTATGCAGTTGACAGACATCATTAGGGAGCTCTTTCCAAAGCAACATTCATAACAGTAGCAGTTATGGAAAAATTCAGTGCAGTGATCTAGATAAAAAAAAAAAAGAATATTGTTGAGCAATTAAGAACCTGGAGTTCTTTGATTTGACAGCTAATCACTTGAGAGCTGATGCATGAAGCATCTAGAGGGTTATTGCAAGTAGCATGGAGATTAACGACTGCACCAATGACTTTTTCATCCATTGTATTGATATATTTACTGAGTGGAGGAGGTAATGATAATCCATGTCTTCTTGAAGAAACTTGTACATTTGATAACATTCGAGGGTTCAAGCAAGCTGGTCGCTTAAGAACATGGATATTGCTCACCGGACCTGTGATCCATATTATGTCAGAACACAGAACATAAATGTAGGCATAGAATGAATGGATAAAAATTAGGAACTCAAAAACCATATGTAAATAAGCAAGCAGAAGTTTAGATAATTAGAACTAAACCTTTTGCATGTCTGAACACGCGAACCATGTTATGTGTTTTTGGGTCCCAAACTCGAATCATGCCATCTTCTGATCCAGAAAGCAAGATATTTCCATTTGTACTATATGCTAAGCAAGTTACTGTCTTGCTGTTCAGTACAAAACATGTGTAAGTACATATAAAGATCATGCACAAACCTTCTAAATAGCATAGGAAACCAAGTTGTTGTCTTTCGAGTTGAAAAAAATCTATGATGTCTCTAAAATCTATGAGAAAAAATACACAAGGATCCCTAGGATTGAAATTTAAACCTGCAGTTTAATGAGAAACATGTCTCTAAAATATAGCATGTTAGCAATCTCAAGATCCAGACCCTTGTCAGAAGAAAGAATTAGTAAATGTCATCATGAAAATCAAGGACAGCAATTGAAGACACTGCTAATCACCATGGCTAGCCTTGCTTCACACCACATAATTAAATACTATAAAGCAAGCACCTCAGATCTCAATGAACAGACCAATGTAAATGCAAGAGGCCGAGTTACTTGGTTGTGATGGTATTAGCAACGGAAACTTTGTAACACAAAACAATACATGCTATATTTTTAAGAATGAACAGACGAATGTAAATGCAAGATTGCCCACATTGGCTAGCCTTGCGTCGGAACACATAATTAAATACGATAAAGCAAGCACCTCAGATCTCAATGAACAGACCAATGTAAATGCAAGATTGCCCACATTTATGACATGGATTTTAAAGAAAAATCACACACCTGTGACTGGATAATGAACCAATGATATGCAACCAATGACTTTTGATAGATGAGCTATCAGCACTAAGCGCACCAATGTGTATTTTGCCATCTCTTCCACCAGCATAAAATACATGTTCACCAGGGTCCAACGTAATTGAATCAATTATCGAGGGAAAGACTATATTTCTTAATAATATCCCCTTAGATAAACTCCACACCTAATACAATCCACATTGGAATAAAAGGTTAGCACATACCATGAAACAGTTTTAAAGCAAAATACATGCATTTAAAAAAAAAGAAAAAGGAAGAGCGCATTGCTTGCACGGATACACGCGGCTCCACAAACTGCGTCATATACATACAATGAACCATATATGTTTCAGAGGATAGTGCCAAGTACAGGATAATAAAAAAAACCATGTGGGATTTAGTTCAGAAATAGCGTAATCATAAATCAAGTTGCAATCCAATTTTCTTATTTGAACAAACAAAAATACAGTCTCAATTTAGGATAGTCTTTCTGCAGAAGGGACTGGATGATCCAAGTCACTCAAAAATCATCCCAGCAATTAAACACATCAAAGTATATCATAATGTAAGTTTATTGACGAAACATGTGATTTTCCCCAAAACTGTTACTGCGTACAGAGTTTAAATCTACAAAAGTTTAAAATCTAATTTGTTTAAAATGCACCAGCCCGACACAGAAACTAGAAGTGGATCCTCTGATAACCTTTTCAAGCAATCGGATATCACTACTATATACCGATCTCAAGTATCAAAACAAATTTCCATATCATACAATAAATAACTCATTTCATATGATTCCATAAATAAACTTGGAGAATGCATACTAATAAACCCAATTGCCAATTATAGCTCTTTAAATCTTGATTCAATTAAACATCTTATCAACCACTTGATTGATAGAAGTATGAATTACTGCCTCAGTTAATGAAAATAAATTATAAATCATGTGAATAACAATTGGAAAGATAATTGTTTTTGACAAAACATCTTATCAACCTTACACGTTCGATCCTCGGAAGCTGAAATTATAATTGCATTGCCTCCTCCATAACCTGTTACTATATCAGTGACCCTTAGAGTATGCTCTTGAAAACTGTGTTCGTAAAGCTGACTTGCCTGCTCCACTTGATGATCATCAAAAATCCTAACTCATATAGAAAACCTCAATTATACTCTATAATTGTGAGCATCAAAGAAGCATTCACATCAAAAACCAAAGGAACGTACATGAGAAGTGGCCAGACTCGGACAGATCCATCCTCAGAACCAGAAACCAAAAGAGAATCATCGTCTGTAAAAACCAAGCAAGTGACAGCCCTGTAGTGGGCACGCCATTTCTTAAGTAATCTACCTGTCGCAACCTGAAACCCACAATGACACATATCAATATCACACAACCAAATTATCAACTCTTCTACAATTAATTTCAGCTGGTCAAGACCAACAAACAAGATTAAAAACCCGAGAAACAGCAAGAAAACCCACCTCCCAAAAGTAAATATTCCCAGATAAACCACCACCAACAAGATAAGTGCCTTCACTATTAGCAACAAGCGGCTTTATGGGCTCCTCGGGAAAGCACTTAACCTCCACCTGAGGCTAATCAATGGATGGAAATAAAATATATCAGGTTAAACATGTTTAGAAGAGTTTCATCAAACAGTTCGTGTGCATAAAAATAAAATAAGATACCCTAGACCAGGACCAGTAGAGTATGGCGCCTGAAGCTGCTTTAGCGTCCTGTAACTGGGAAGAGGCGAGGAAGCGGCGGCCAACTGAAGTAAGGCCATGAGGAGGGGAGGCGCAAGATTTATAGCGAAGGCTTTCGGTTCCTGTTTGGAGGTCCCAGCAACCTATGCCACCGTCGATTGAGGAGGATGCTATGACAATCTCTTCTTCCATTGATTAAGAGGATGCTCCAAAACAAGTACTACAAGCTCGTGGTTTTGTTAGGGTTTTTAGGTTTATAACGGTAATGGCTACACTTCCAAGTTCCAACTTAGTTTATTGGGCTTAGGGGTTAAACTAAGTTAATGTCCAAACCCAACTGACATATTTAGAAGGCCCATGCTGCATTGCTTTATTAGTACTTTCATTCGGACCTAATAAGGCCCATAGTCTGAAAATAGCTGGAGATTCATTTAATCGGGCCTTCAACTACATACTAACATCAGATATTTGAAATGATAGCACTCGAATTTTAAGAATTCGATGATTTAGTTATTTAGTTATATATATATAACTATGCTCCAAAATATAAATCGACAACCAACTTGAAATTAACTTTATGTGAAGACTACAAGGAAAATGAGCAATGTCAATTTAACTAAAATAAATATTCTTAAAACAATTCTTGGATTTTTTAGACTTGTAAATGAATTCCAATTATTAGTGTTGATTAATTTCTAAAATAGATTGAGAGAGAGCATGGAGAATTCAGAAGGGTAGGTTAAAATTGGTTTTAAAATCCAATTAATTCGCCCTTTTTCAATCAATTAAAATTAACATTCTCTTTGTAATTTCTTTTAACTGATTTATTCTGTATAATTTTTTATTTATTTGATTTAAATAAATTTAGCTGAGCAGTTTTCAGCATCTCTTACTTTTTTTTGTACCAAATTCTTAATGATTTGATTTTTAAAGTTTTTCTTAGTAATTTAGTTGATAGAATATTTATATTATCTTCGTATAGAAGGATCTAATTAATAAACGGATAAAATATAAAAAAAATTAATTCTAGTAAATAATCTATTGACCATAGACTACTTGCCCATTAAAAAGTTTTTTAGAAAGAAAGTAGCAATTTCATTATACTAAATAAATTATAAATGTATCAATTTATTTTCATAATATATCCATAGAATTACAATTTATTGTCTTAAAAAAATCGACAATACTAAGTAGAGGGCAGGAGAAGGAAGAGGAGCTGCTCAGCCAAATGAACTTAAGTAGCAAAAAATGAAATTAATTACCCTTTATTTATACAAGTAAATAACTGCAGAGGGTCCTATACAAGCTTGGATTTTACTATCCAGAAGAGATTTTCCTCATTTGGTTACAACAAATAATCAACATCGAATTGATTTACGCCGGGAGCAAACACATCATGTGCAACCCAGGTCCATCTGCTATCTTCTCAACTCACAGGCAGGCATACACGGATTTTGAGATCCCCACCGAGTAATTTTCTGCTCGAGAAATTTTCCACGCACAGAATTGCAGTCTCGAGAATATGCGCTAGGCAGTACATCGCATTTTCCACTTCAATTTTTTGGGTGCCCGTAATTAAGCATAAAAACTCTCAAGAAATTACTGTAACTGGTTAACAAAACTTGGAAAACCAAACCTAGACTAGGTAGGAATATCTACGTCTCGTGGGAAACCTTTGTTGTGTATATATATATATATATATACACGCACCCACATAGCAACATAAATATAAATACTTAAAGTATAAGTAGTATATGGTAGTTGTCAATAAAGTTTTGTACAAAAAGAAGGGTCAAGAAATGTCAACAAAGTGCTATCAAAAGACTAAACGAAGTCTTTTTAGATCCCATTTCTCTCTTTTGCTTTTTAAAATTCCGATTCAAAAGGTCTCGTGCATGCTGGGATTTTTTTATGTGGTGTGATGTGAGTTTTGATTCAAAAGACGACCTTAGGCCACATTTATTTACGTGATGTGATGTAGTGGTCTATATTTTATGTCAACTGTATATTTAAATGGGTTTGGTTAATCAATATACATTAATCTCGTAAAAAAAAGTTGTTTTTAAATAGTAATTATAAAAAACAACAGTCTATAATTTTAAAAAACTTATATTTATCAAATCACATCCATAAAAAGGATCAAAAATCCAAACACCCATTTAGTTTCGTGGGACAACACGGCTGTTAAGCAAACACACGATCACAAACACCTTCCTTTAAAGCATCTTTAGTACTGGACGATCCGTATCCACTTTTGGATGACCCATCACCCACCACTTTTTTTTTTCACCCTTCTATACGAATAGACCGCCGTATCGTCAGATTTTATATATGATAAAATACACATGAGTTTTCATGTCACGTGGGATACCTACCCAAAAAGGACAAAGGTTCGGAGAAGGGGAGTCGGGGTACTTTCTTGTAAAAAAAAAACTAGGGTTAGGGTTTTGTTTTTCGTAGGAGACGAAATCATTGCGCGACAAAGATATTCTTAGAATACTATATTCCTACTTTAGATAAAATGGACCTTTCTTAACATATATGCTCTCATCTCTGTCTCTTCAGAGTTCCTCTGCGTTACAAATTAAATAACCTTAATGACAAATACACAAGCAACAAGCCAATAAAAGCAAATTAAAGAGAAAACGTAGAGATGGGTGGTCAAACTTTTGAAGTTAAACTTTATATAGGACAAGGGAAAGCATAAAAAGACATGGTGTTTGAGGTAAATGTGCACGGGATTGGCTATAGCTACCAGTCAAGGCTCTAGCTTTACTGAAGAATTAAGATGGATTGGAATTAGCGAAAACAGGGATGCATGTATTGTAGAGAGAGAGAGAGAGATGATGGGATCTAATGGGAGGTTTGGAGAAATTGATCAGATACTTAAAGTGGGAAAAAGCAAAGGTTTCTGGTCCTTAGAAAAGAAGAAGTATATAGAAGCCTTGATAGAAACATTTCAAACCTCATTTTTAGTCAGTCTCTCTTACATTTCGCTTTCATCGAATAGGCCGCTCATTTTGTTTTTTGTTTTTGTTTTTTTCTTATTATTTAATCCCCATATTCCTTCCTGCATTACATCGATCTAGCTATTGAATTATAATTTTATCGAGCACTGACAGTTCATAGGAACGAGAAATGGAGACTGTATATAACCTCCATATCTAGAGAGAAATGATGACCTTCTTTTCTAAATTAATCATATTATATATAGCTTCTTTGATGTATATAGTTATAGTTATAGGGATAATGAAAATAGTTGTAATGATAAGGCTAATTAGATTTTGAGAAAAGATGAATGATCACAACCATATTGTCCCCAGCTGCCTTTTTCTTGCTTTTATTTTTATCCCATCTATCTATCTATCTATCAGCTTTTGAATGTTTTGGAAGTATTTTGCAAGACGTAGCTGTACGTA
The DNA here is from genome assembly GCA_025169955.1 of Salix arbutifolia. Classification (NCBI taxonomy): domain Eukaryota; kingdom Viridiplantae; phylum Streptophyta; class Magnoliopsida; order Malpighiales; family Salicaceae; genus Salix; species Salix arbutifolia. The sequence goes on along the minus strand of CM045915.1, from coordinate 2,522,931 downwards.
TGATACATTAATGGGAGTGATCAGAGAAAACCCTAGAGAGAGCCTGTCGATGAGCCAGACTGAAATCTTTCAGCTTTTTTTTCTTTAAAAAGAATCGAACCTAAAAGGAAAGCCATGATCAGGACTCTCCTTCCCTTGCATTAATTGATGAAACTGAAACATACAGACTTTGAATTCAGAGAGAGGAGAAGCTGGAGAAGAGGGAGGAGAGAGCAATCAATTGCAAGAAACCAAAATGAAACGACATCTCTTTGGAAACGATGGAGTTGTGATTTTTTTAAACTTGATTTGATTTGATCTTCACTCTAACCAAAACCCACCTGCATTCATGGCTGTGGGGGAACAAAGATAATACCAGGCACTAAAGTTATATACAAGGTCACGAAAACCCACACGCACGCACACACATGTTTCATCATCAACACTAGCTGCTATCACCTCAGAATCTCTTAGGACTATAAAAAGAACATGACAATCGAACAAGAAAATCTAAGTAAAGATATCAATATAAAAAACAAAAAGCTCAGATCTTTGAATGGATTTGAAGATACTAACATCTTGAGGGAGGCATGAGATTTAATCCTAAATCATCCTTGTCCAACACCAAACGAGCCTTGTTAGTCTCCATATTTCCTGGATTAGAACCATACTCTGGGTGCAATCTTTTCTTGGATTGTAAAGGGACACCAAACAACTTTGTCTTGCAGCCATTGTTGTTGGCTTCTTCAAGAAAGGTCAAAGAGCTCTGTGAAGTGTTCGTTGGAGAGTTCAAGACATGAACTTGAGGAGCTTGCTTAGGGTTGTTTGGAGCGTTAGTAGGATAATACCCAAGAAGCTGGTTTAAGGGCTTTTGTGCCAAAGAACCATTAGAAGTAACAGGATTGGTAGTACCATATGGTGATGGGCCACAAAGAAGCAAAGAAGAAGAGTAGGAATTGCTGGGAGCAACGGGCTTGACATGATTTTGGACGAAGTAAATAATATCATTGTAAAGCTTTTTCATGTGTGCAAGCTCAGACATTAGCATATTGTTGCTTCTCCTCAGTCTCTCATTATCTTCTGATAAGGCAAAAACTGAGCTATTATATGCACCTCCGCCACCAATAACTGTGGCGCTAGCAACCCCTCTTGGGGGTGAAGTGAGAGGAGGCGAATCGCACCAGTTGTTGTTGGCTTGCTCATCTGAATCAGACGGAGATACGCTGGATCTTCTTGAAAAAGGAAAGAAACTGGGTCCGTTAACACCAAAGGGAGAATGTGGGTGGTGCTGATGGTGGTGGTGCTGATTGATAGCTACTTGTGGCTGAGACGTTTTCCTTCTATGGATTTCACAAAGCAAATGCTTCTCTCCCTTCTTGAAAAACTCATTAGCAAACTCCCATCTGTCAGGTACAATCTTCCTAAAACCCTAATTCACCAAACAACCAAAACAAAATCAAATCAGTACTGCCCAGGAAAAAAAAAAACAAGAAGCAAAAGCAAAGACACAAACTGCTCAACACATGACACAAAACAATCGGGATTTCAGTTCTTATTACATATGTATTGAGTTGCCTGACAAAGCTAGAGAAGTTGTTGTGCTTGAAATAGTTAGGGAGGAGATCACGAGCAAACTCAGGTGGTCTCCAAACAACAAAAGTGGTGTCATCTTCGCCCCAAGAAACTATATGGTCGGTGGCCGGATCATCCACCAGCTGATAGGTTTTGGTAAGGAAGGGAGCTGGGACTGACTTGTGGGAGTCTAATGAGAGTAATATCCCCTCACAATTATCCAACATTAGAGCCATTGGAGATCAAAAGCACCTTGTATTTTTCAGAGACAAAGAGAGAGGTGTGTAAGAGAAACACAGTGAGGGTTTTGGCTTTGATGGGTAAAGACTAAGTAAGAGAGTGAATGGATAAAAATGGTGGAGAGGAGCTTGTGTTTTTAACCTTTTATGTGCCGTGTGATACAGTGAAAACCAGAGGGGTGAATTGACATTCTATAGTAATCTGTTTCCCTCCTCGGTTGTGTAGTGAGAGAGAATATGTGTCTGTCTGTCTAGGACTGTGAAATAAGGGCCTTTCAAGACAAACCCGTGACCTCTCTTTCTCTATCTCTGACATGGATCCCCTGCACAGCCACTTAAAATCAGGCATAGGAGGATGGTGCAGGCCTGCCCTTTGTGAAATGACGATTCCACCCTTCTCTTCTCTTTCCCCCTCCCCCCTCTCTCTCTCCATTTTTGCAATCGATGGTATGGTCAAACTCTTCATTACTACTATTCCATACTTGTCTCATGATTTTTTCCATCTTCATCTTTTTTAGCAGGCCTTCTTTTGGTAGTGTTACTTAATTACACAGTACATTTCCTTAATTGAAGGTTTTTGTCTCGTCTCATGGTGGTTTTTTGCCTCAACTACAGACCCTCTTTTGATAAGCTCGCTGCACATTTCGGACCGGACCGGACCGGGTTTTATAATTACATGTTATAAATCACCAGCATTGTTGAAAGGGTATTGTGGTCATCAGCAATCCGAGAGGGTTCGATGCAGATAAAAGTATAAAGAAATTGAGACGAAGGTGGTTTCAAATTTTCACTCCATGTCAAACCGATCTTCTCTTTTTTTCATTTTGTAGCTTTCCTTTTGTTGTTTAATATTACCAACCCAACCCAACCCAACGCACACTCACACTCTCCAATTTCGAATCCCATCATTTTCTAAGACTCTAGCTAGCCAGCTGAAGATGTATGAGGTTAAGGATACATCGAACTACGTGATGGGATTTAAAGCCTGTTCTTTGGTGACGACACCACTTCTTCTTCTTCTTCTCCTTCTCCCGCTCTCCATTGCTTCTCTTAAACCACTTTCTTGCTCACTATATTCCAAACTTCAGTATCGATATCATAATAATTGGTCCCCAAGTGGTGTGATGAGATTTATGATATGGATAGCAAGTATCAAGTTCAAATTAGATATTTATTTTTTATAAAAATTTAAAATAATTAGAGTTTTACTTATTTATTTGAACCCATAAAAAACATTTTACATAAAATTAGGTTTACTCACACTAAAAAAATATCATAATAATAGGTTTAAGAGGCATGATATAATAACAAAAAACTTATAATCTGTACAACAAGTCTCGGGTTCAAATTAGAATATGCACTCCTCTGGAATAATCAATAAAAAACACTATCTAGAAAATAAAGTTTAATAGCATTCAAAAAAAATATCATAATAATAGACATGCCCTCTGGCCACTACTACCTTTACTGCTCTTTCCCTACATACTATACTGCGTGCCCCTTTTAGCCTTCTAAGGTATAGTAGATTACCAGTGAACTATATGTGCTTGGAGCCTCCATCTTTGGCTCTTTCGTGGCCCGGCTTCCTTGGTGACGTGTCTCAGGTGATTGAATTATTGGCCCCAAAAGTTTCCATGGAAAATCAACAGCTCTTTTTTTTTGCCTTTTTTGTAATGGCCCGAGAAATATTTGTTTTTATATGTGCTCTAGCTAGCTAGCTAGCTAACTTTCAAGAGATCAGACAGCGAACCAACATTCATGCCCTTGCCCTTGAAATTAAAGAATGACATCTGCGAGCCTGGCTATTTGGGTCACGAAATGAATTAAAATATATCCAGAAAAAGGAAAATAATCTCAAGTTTTGCAGCCACAAGTGTCAAAATATGAACAAGATTGCAAGAAAATCACAGCAATGAGTGGGAACCGAAGGATCCAACATATAAAAGTGAGAAATGGATTCATTTCATGATGAGTTCCGGCAATACGGGTAGGGACACAGGGAGGTCCAAGCAAAGCAATAGGAAAATGGAGACTCATTATTTCACACAGATACTCAGCTGATTATCTTGATCATGTCTGTGATTCTCATTATTGGAAAAACAAAGTTAAACTGTCATTGTTCCCCACCAATCTATAATTCCCTCCCCCCCTTTACAATTTTTTTGGAAAATTCGAGTCTTATATTGTTAACTACCTCGAAAGGTTTTTGAAATTCAATCTAATCTTACTGAACAAGACACATCTTGCATTCCTTCCCCATCACCATCTTTCCCCCCTGCATCATTCGTATTTTATTCCCTTTTGACCAGGATCTTACGTCTTGTCTAATTCATAAGAAATATTGTAAAAAGATAAACAAATATTTAAAATTATACCTAGCTAACCGTAATAGCAAAAAGATTTAGAGCAATTAATGCTAAAACTAACATTGAATTGTAGTGCCGTTTCAGCAAAAATAAATAAATAGTCTCCAAGTGACGTGATGACAGAAGACTTGCGATATGTAGAACAGATCTTGAGTTCGAGTCATGGCATATACCCCTTGTAAGAGACTGTGACAATCAGAGTTTTACTCGCACATCTGAGCCCACAAAGTGCGTTATCCGGAGGGTGAGGTTTACTCGCATAAAAATAATAATAAATAAATGATGTGATTAGATAAGATTTAGAGCAATTAATGCTAAAACTAACATTGAATGCTAGTACCGTTTCAACAAAAATAAATAAATAGTCTCTATATGACAGAAGACTTGCGATCCGCACAGTAAGTCTTGAGTTCGAGTCAGGGTCGAGGGGATGGGTTTCCTCGCATCCAAAATAAATAAATAAATTATTTGATTAGATATTTACAAAGGTAAATAAAAGAAAAAAAATCCTATATTATTTAGTTAACTTTACACTTATTCTTCATATATTTAGAAAAATATATTTTAAAATAGACTAAATTATAGAATGATTAATTTATGATATAATTAAATTGTTGCACATGCAACAATTTGATTTAGGGTATAAATTTTAACTTCTGAAAGCATAAAGAGTAAATACAAAAACATCAAAATAGTCAGATAATTTCCCCATAAATAAACAGGGCTTGAGTTTTCTCAGCATCATTTGACTGCCATAGTTGAGATCAGAAATACGCACAATTTACAGTATCAGCCAAAATGTGCAATGAGAAATCAAGAAACCTCATGTGCATGGTAGCCAATGCGCCGTGCCAAGGGAAACTTATCTCAGTCACATGAAAGATCAATCTTACCTAGTTCAAGTTGTCGAGTTCCAGATGAGCAATTAATCTATCACATGATGAATAGCTAGCAGGTATTGACACGAACAGATATTATAGAATAGAAAGGTTGCATGTGGTATTAATTATTTTATTCCCTCTTTGCATAGATTGTGAAGAAATCAACTAGAAATTGCTAAGAAGAAATGTCAGTTTCGAGTCCCGATACTCAATTAAAATGGGAAATACTCGAAGAACATGGTCTCAGAAATTTCATACTCTCTCTCTCTCTCTCTCTCTCTCTCTCTCTCTCTCTCTCTCTCTCTCTCTCTCTCTCTCTCTCTCTCTCTCTCTCTCTGTGTGTGTGTCTGTTTGTGTTCTTTTTTTGATTCTCAGGTTCAAACCTTTACCCTTCTGCACTCTGCTGCAAGGTTACAGCGGCTGACATGGAAACTGTCCTTGTGTTTTTGATAGTTCTGTGTGTGTATGCCGTTCTCGTGATACTTGTTTTGTTTTTATCTTATACAAGATATATTTATTTCCACCCCTCCATTCCCTTATTCATGTTACATGCATACTTCTGGGAATATTGCCTAATATGATCTATTTAATTAGTTTTTATTGTTTAGCCCTTTTTTTCATTTTAAATTGCCATAAATTAAGAGAAAGTTTAAACTTTCTTCTTAAACACGTACGTAAAAGCTTAAAATCTATTTGTCTGCACATGCAGCAAACCACGCGGTTAAACAAACACACACACACGTATATATATATAGTCGCATTTACAAGAACCAAATTAATTAATTAATTACTGTATGATTATCCATCAATCCAATTTTGAACCATTTGATGACCGGGTGGGTCCAACAATCATACAATGGGACCAGTAGCATTGATGGAGAGAGAGCAGTTTGTGGATAAAAGGTATCAGAAGCATGGATGGTTAATGAGTAAGCAGGTAATTTTCATGATTCATGGGGCTCTTTTTCTCAGTGACCATTATATATATATGTATGTATATATAAGAAAGAGAAGTATAATAGAAAAAGGGTCCACAAAGAGCATGGAAATCTAGAAAGCAGAGGCTGGTCTTTTCTCTAACAAGTTGTCAGCAACTAAGACACAGATCCTACCGAGCCCACCACCATCACTAGCAAAATCAAAATGAAACTCCAAACACACTCACAAACACAAACACCTCTACACGTTGAAGAGCCAGGAAGATTCTATTCTAATTTCTAAAACGCAGTGAAAGTGAACCCCACAAGACCTCTCTGCCTATATCATCTCTCACATGACCACCGCCGATACCTTCCAAAAACAATTACTACATATTCCTAGTTAGTAATAAACAAATGATAACAGTAATAATTAGATAATCCATGTAATGAGAATTTCAAGGAGAGACAGCTTAAAACACAGAGCGAATACGGACTGAATTAATTACTTAAATCCCCGTAGTATTTATATTTAAAAAAAGGTTAATCCTCGATCTCACACCACCACCACTACCAACAATCTCTCTAGATCTCTGTCTCTAAAATTAAGAAGAATCAAAATGTGTATTCAATACGACAAGCTACAAGGTTCTTTCTCACTTCTGTCCTTTTCTTGCACTCTTTCTTGTCTATTTCACTAACCCCTTCTAGCTCTAGCACTGCAAGAACCACTATTTTAAATATATCTTTAATCTTAATAATCATGCATGCACAAAAGCATCTCACTCAAATCTCTCAAACATGTACAGTAGTAGTAATAATACTAAAATATGTGGAGACAGTGTTCATTGAGATGCAGAGGTGGTGGTCAAACCAAGATGTTGAAGAAGAGAAGAGGGCTCGGTTTATTTATCTGAGAGAAACCGAGACTATGTGCAGGGTTCACGAGGGGATACGGATCCCACGAGGAAATGGCACAATGATATTAATGGATACGACAAGATTCCCGCTTGTCTCTCTAGCTAGCTCACTCATGGAACCAGTCTTTATTTGTCCTTTGTGTTATACACACACCACACACACACACACACACACACACACTCACACACTGATACGTACTGTGATGGACGCCTCTGTCCTTTCAGATGACAATCTCCAGGAGGAGTTGCTGTAGTCTGTAGGCATGGCAAGCAACCAAAAATATGGAACGTGCTGTTCTTCATTATTGCCCCAATTATCAACAGGGACTGCGTCGTCTAATCTATCTGGTTTAAGTAGTAAATTTCTAAGCGCATGGAATTGTCAAGCCAGGAAGATGCAATCTTTTTTTTGTATTTAATCCAATGCCTTTGAAGAAATCCAAAGACATTAACCTTGAAATGCATTTCCAGAATAACATGGTGAAATTTCAAAATGGATTTTAATGTTCAAGCATTACAGATAAAAATAATTCATGAAGCAAGGTGATCGAGCTATTTAACTTAATTCCAACATCGATAATTAGGTCCAATTTTAAACATATAAACTTCTCAATTGTTTTATTTTCTTAGAAAATTTATAAAAAAAAAGCACTTTAGTGTAGGAAGTGTTGATTTAGAGAGAGTATATTATAGCAATTATACTTATCATCTATAATCTCTACCTTTACTATTATATGTTGCCCAACATATATAAATAAAAAAGAATGATTAACTAATACTATCAACTCCCATATTATTCTCAAATTGGTATCAGGGTCTAAATATATTAAAGACTCTCTCTTCTCTTCCCTGTGGATCCAATCAACACAACCCCTATAATTATTGTTGTTTCAAATCTGGTTGATATCCCTTTTCTCATTCATGGTTTATGCATTGATGATATTTTTCATTTTTCTCCTTGTATTGATTGATGGTTCTTTTTTTTCTTCTATTGTTATTGGTGTTGTCATTGATCCTTGTCTCGCAACTATGGTACCTCTCACTAACACTTAGCAAGTCGTCTCTTTAAAATTTGCAAACATCGATTATCTTCATTGACGCATGCAGGTAAATCCATATCACATTCGTCGTGGTGTTTTTCACTTTATTGATGGCTTTTTTCTATATTCTCTGCCTTAAAGAAGTTCTTGCTGATGGTTTCTCTTTTCAAGTTAATACTTAGTTTCTTTGTTGAAATCAACAAAATCGAGGTATTGTGAGTGTAATTATTTCTTATTTTTCAATGGATATGTTGCATCTTGTTGTCATTTTGTGTGTTTGATGTGTTTTTTTTAAAAAAAATATTTTTGATGTATTTGTGTCATTTTCAGTATTTTTCAGTGTTGTCTGAAAAAGTATTTGAATTTTAAATATCTTTTCCACACGTTCAACTTTTAACATAATTTTTTTAAAGTAATTTATTTTTCTTTTTGATTCGACATTTATGTTTTTTCTATTTTGAATAGAAACAAAAAATCAAAATCAAAATGTCAAAATATCTAGGCACAAGGACTAAAATTGAAGAGAAAGAAAATAAAGGACATTATTTTTTCTTATCTATATACACAAGCTTCCACAAAAGGATTTAATTAAGTGAAAGGACTTAATTATACTTTAAATGGGTTAAATAATTTTTATTAAGAGCTTAATTGGTGGAAAATTATGTTTGAGAATCTAATTTGGGTTAAATTGAGAAGATCAAAATTTTCAAAGATGAAATATAATTTTTTACCAGGTCAATTGGTTGAAATAGGGGGGTTGCAATAAAATCACAGTCATCATAAGATAATGACCAAATTGAACTTTGGCAGAAAAAAAGGGTCATATGGCGTGTCGTGGAGTCACTATTCATTTTCTTCCCTAAATTTTCACTGAAAAATCTTGTTGATACCAACTTTGCAGGTGCATTTACTGTCTTTATCCTTCATTAAATTTGACAAAACTTGCGTGAAAGTGATCCCCGAATTCTTGACTATACTACTGTATAGTCAATTTTGGTTGATTGACACAACACGCGTATTGGTTCAACCCTAAAAGTGACAATTCAGGTAGCCTACCGTAGATGTTGAATTCGACAGTTCATGACACTTACTTTGAGTCAATAGTTGATATGGTTCTGCTTTGAACCAACAATTGAAATTTTATTCTAGTATAGACTAGATTACCTTTTCTTCCGGGTGTAAATAGAAGAGAAATCTATGGCTTGCGGGGGGAGAAATCAGAAGCCAAAATTGAAGAAAAAACAACTTTCTTCTCCAATTTTTGCCAAAAAAATCTTGTTTTGGTACAAACTTTGAAAGCTGATTTAATGCCTTTATCATTCATCAAATTTGACAAAACTTGTTCGAAAATGATTCCCTGATTTTTTACTATACTATAGTATGGTTAGTTTTTATTGATTGACACCACACATGTTTTGATTCATCCCTAAAAGTGATAACTCAGGCAGCCTACCGTAGGTGTCAAGTTCAGCAGTTCATGACACCTATTTTGAGCTACCGGTTAGGATAGTTATGCTTTGAACTAACGGGTGAAATCCATTATAAACTAGATTACCCTCCTCCTCCAAGTATAAATAGAGGTGAATCTATGGTCTTTAAAGGGAGAAATCAGTAGCCAAAATTGAAGAAAAAAACATATTTTTCCCGATTTTTCCAGTCTAAAAAATCCTTATTGTCATAACTCCTTATTGACTGTTTAATTTTTTAATAAATTTACATCACTTTTTGTATTTTAAATGTAATCTAAAAATTTTGATTAAAAAAAAAATTATTTCCTTCACTGCCTTACCTGTAGCTTACTGGTAACAATAACCTGCAATTGTCATCGTCTGTAACACACCATTATCCCCATTTCCTGTAATGTGACACACCATCTCGTGCACATCAATCTCATGTCCTACAATCTACACATTGAGTCTATAAAAGGGAAGGGAAAGAGAACACGGGGAGCACAAAGAGAGAACGAATGAAGAAACAAAGAAGCAAGCACAAAAACAAAGGAAAAGAAAGAAAGAAAAGGATAGAGGAAAGGAGGAATACTAAAGAAAAAACACAAAAAAAAAGTATGAAGCAAATTGTCGAAGCCACTGTCCCTATCTTTTTCTTCCCTATCATCAGCGGGTCGATAACTTCTTCTTCCTCGGTGCTGGCAGGTCCTGACATCTTCTTACCCAACACCGGTAACCTCGGTCTCTCCTTCTCCACCATCAGTAGCAGACCGGTTTCTTCCTCTTTCCCAAACATCAACTTTCAACCTTTGTTCTCGCCACCAACAACATTTTCTTCTCCCTCAGCAACAGTTGTGCCATCCAACAACTAATGCATGGCAACTCCTTAGCACCAACGATAGCTCCTTTGTATCCTTCGGTAATAGCGACTGCAGTTTCCTTCCTTCCGACAATAGAAGCAGCAGTAGCGTCGTCTTCTCCCTCCATTACAACCACCTTTCTTAACTTCATGCAACCACCACCGGTCACCATTCTCGGCACTACCACCACCTACAAAACTAGTTTGACCTCCTCTATACGGCGGCAACAATAGATAACCTCTTCTTTCTTCTCCAACACTGTTATTGTTCACTTGCATGTGAACAATACGTAGTTCGATTGTACGGTGTGTCCAGCCCAACCAAAAGGGTTGTTAAGCTGAAATGGCTCATCTTGGCTCGTCCGACCTATTTAGTTGGGTCAGGTTGAGTTTGAATATATTTTGAAAACTATAAAAGAATTACATTTCAAAAAAATAAATAAAAACAAAAATATTTTGTTTTCATGCATACGGTCGACTTCTAAAAATTTCCTAAGCATATTTTTCACAAAAACAAAAAAAAGCATCTTTTCTCATGTTTTAAAATGAAAATGGGATATCGTAACTAATTTATGATTACCCATTAGAGTTCGGCCAAAATATCAAAAATCTTTCAACAATAATATTGTTCCTTTTTTTTTGCAAATTTTAATTATTGAGGTTTAAAATTACATTGTAAAGTACAACCGTAGATATTAAAAAGACAATAAATTCAGTATTAAAATTTTGACCTTGGAACGGTTTCGACCCAATGAGATAAAAACTCTCTCACGAAAAGAAATCTACTTTGAGACTTATAAAAAGACCAACAAATAAAAATTTCATCTAATAAATAATCAGACAACAATGCAGCTTACATTAGGTATGGTGCACTTGGGGTGATGTGTCTTCCCCTTGCACAACAAGTCCCCTTACCCAGACACTCGCAGACACTCAGGTTTTCTAATGACCTTAATACTAGGTGGAAATCCTAAAAATTACATTCATAATTTTATGCTTATAAAAAATCCTTTTTCCATGCACCTCGTCCCGTCTCTAGGAATGGTAGCGTGTGAAGCGAAAAAACCGTTGTCGCGACAATCACGATTAAAAGAATAAGAGACCTACCATTATCGAGTTTTGCCCTGAAGTCAACATAGATTTTTTATTAGTCAAGCCGGGTCAATTCCGTCCTCTATTTGTTTTCTTTATCCTCGATCTACCTAGGCTTTGAAGTGGCTAGGTTATGAGTCGATCAATAGTTCAGGTTTTATAAATATGATTTTAAACGTGAATAACATTATTTTTGTAGGAATCAAAATCAACCAAAGACATTGGCCCAAAAGAAGCAAAGAAAGTTGTTTTAATTGACTGATTAGAAAGATAAAGGAAACATGAATTAATGAAGTACTTTAGAATAATTCGGATTTCATTTGCATGCAAAAGTTCCATTCCTCTAAAAAAACGTTAAAAAGCAGCTTCCTTCAAACCTAATCTCTTTAGCGTAGGTCCAGAAGGGTCTCTACATCAAAATATTATCCCTGCATGGACTATAGTTTCTTATCGACATAAGAAAGCTCATTTCAACTCACTTTAGATCTACAACCTTTCCCCCCTCATCTTTCTTCTTCGTTAAAAAACATTGATTCTACTATAAAACTAAAGAAACTTTGTCATATACCATTACCCAAGAAAAGAAGAGAAGTTTGTCGTATACAAAGGATAATGGGTCGATTATTGCAGGTATACAGAACATGAAAATTCTCGCACCAAAAAGATGTTTACACTTTACATGATCCGCTTGAAGTGATGTTTGGACCCATAGATTCCACTAATGCCATGCTTTTAATCGGTGCTCTCGATGATCAAGTCTCGGCAAACACATCATGTCTGAAAATGGGCCCGAGATTAAGTTTTAGTACCGAACAATATATTTATCTATGCATGACCTTAAGATGATTAACCCAGAAAAGTATACTAGACCCCGAATGTCAAAAAAGACAACAGAAGAAGATCGGTGGTTTAGTATATTGGGTTCGGAGAGGGAACATAAAAGCTGTTGGATCACATGCACATCACATTCTTTTTTCTCTTCCTCTTCTCTTCTTTTGATACTGTGGCTGATGAACGTTCAAGAGAGGGGGAAGAAAAGGTGATTAGCAAAAAAAAAAAAAAAAAAAAAGATACCCCACAAATTCAAGGCTGCTGCTGCTGCTGCTATACTACTACTCCTCAATCCAAGGGATTCCTTTGTGATGATCAAAAGCCTTGTTTGGGTCCCGCCATCATCCTCGCCATCATTTCATGCATATATATGAAGACCCACCTCCTACGTCCATTACTCACAAAGCAATAATACGTTCTTAAAGTGAGTTTTTTTTTTACTATGATGACATCCAATAATTCAAGATACAAAAACGGGCGATCTGGCTTCATCGAAATTCGATGAGAGTTATGATCAGTAGATCGATCGGATGGTGATCGATTCATTATCTTCTGGGGAAATGAAGTTATCCTCAAATCATTTGCAGTGTTGGGTTGATCCGGGCTGTCCAGTTTTCGCTCATATATTTATTTATTTTCGCTCTTTTTTACATATTCCTATAATCATACAGATATTATTGCCAACTAATAATCCACTGAGGCAACCCTTTTGGCTGGTCAATCATGTCAAGCAAAAAGCTTTGTGAATGATCTGTTGTAGATCACTCAACCGCCAGCGCACAAAATTTTGATGGTCCCTGATCGAAAACTATCCGCTCCAATTTGTTCACTATCCGATTCTCACGCGCAGCGAAATTGCAAGTACATAAACTATACTGTAGTGATGTTTTTGAGATTGATGGTATTTTTATGATATTAATTGTAAAATGTTTGAATAAGATTAGATTAATTCAACCTAGTTTCATGTATTCTAGCCTTATAGTTTAAGAGTTTATAACATCATCAGGGCTGCATCCAATAATTAAATTAGTAGCGTGTACTGTCAATGAGGCTTTTAATTTTTCTTCGCATCTCATCTGGTTTAATTAGTTTATAACAACACTTCCTCTTACCACTAACGTTGGAAAATGGTGTGGGTTTTTATGTAGTATTTTGAAAAGAAAACATTTTCAAAACCTTATTATATAATATATAAAGAGAGGTGGATGGTTAAATTTTATTTATAAGCTGATAAAAAGTACCCGACTGTGAAATTTCTTAAGCATTTGAGACCCAAAATATACGTAAATGTTTTTTTCAGATACTTAATTAAGAAACGGGCTCTGTGGTAGGGACTAATCACAAGGTATAAAGGCACTGCCATAGAATCGCGCATGCTAATAGCTAGACAATTGTTAACTAAGCAGTTTCAAGAGAACGAGAGAAGAGTAAAGACAACAGCTCAAGCTACGTAATGCAAATATTCCACATATTTTAGGGACCCTAGCAAGTTGCTTCTGAGCCAGCCTCGTACCCGAGGCAGGAGGTGTGGCATAGCAAGAAGCATGTTCAGTTTAAAAATGGAATAATTTTGACTGGTGATAAGAATATAAATTGGAGAAAAATACAGCCCTGGGATAGATGTAAAAGATCATACGAAAAATAAAAAGGCAAAAAGAGATACAAAGTGGAGGTAAGCAAGCCAACGGAGGTATCATGCCCTAATACCCCACAAGTGAAAGAAAAAAAGAAAAGTAGTGAGAAAAAAAAAACAGCTTTATAGGGAATAAGGAGGGGTTGGATGATTGAAATCTAGTAAAGTCACTCTTCCATTAAATTTTGAATGTTCATTTCATGTCTAGTTCTTCATTTTCATCCAAGTCTTTATAATAAAAGAGAGGGTAGAGACGAAAAAGGCAAAGGAGGCAGGCATTGACAGGACTGAGATCGGCTGGCTAGCTAGGGTTTGCGGTGGAAGTGGAGGTGGCGGTGGAAAAATAATACATGGCAGATAGTTATAATCATGGGGGAAGCATATTCACTTTCCTCTTTGTCATCACTTTCTAGGGCATGATTAGAAAAAAGTTCATCAATCTTCTCTCCTCCCCTTAAAAGAAAAGCATTCCTCTTCCTCTTACCCTCCACTTTTGCCCAATCAAAAGACTTGAATCCCAAGGCTTCTACAATACTACTCACTTTATATATATATATATATATATATATATATATATATATATATATATATATATATATATATATATATTATAAATGGGAGAAAAGTCGAAGACCATGATGATTAAAATTATACCTTGCTAATCAGCTTGATCGAAGCTCTTGGTTCTGATTGGATTTGCTTGAAGCTTCAATTACAAGATTGTGTGTGGTGGGTCGATGAACAATTCTTTTTTTCTATGATCTAAAAAGGTATTATTAGGGTTTATAACTCCATTCATACGCTGACAAATATAGGTGGAAAATCCATTCAACAAAAGATCCCGTACGTCTCCGCATGTCCATATACGTAATCTTTTCGCATAGAACCACCTAATTCAAACTAGATCCATCCAGCACACGCATGTATTAATTTATTTATAAATACATGGGTTTTTGTGCATAGAGACAACCTTATATAGGACGCTTTGCTGGACATTCCAACATGGATCTACTACTCCTATGTCTATCATATTCTAATTCACGATATTACCAAGAAAATAAGAGGCTGTCATGGTAGGGGCACTTAACTATGTTCCAGCGCAGCCCAATCCATGAGGACCATGGGACCAAATTTAACCCTAATTAAGAATAATATATAGGCCATAGAGTATAGAGCATAGTTGTTACTATTAGCCCTAATATGATATTAACTTAAAGATACTCGAGATCTGGAGTCTAGTTTTTAGTTAAACATGCATGATAAAAATAAAAATAAAAATAAACTAATCTCATGATTTATAAATATTTAGGGGCTTGGTGGGTCTGATTAAATTCAATACATTTTTTTTTTAATAAAAATCTTTTTCTTTTTTTCAGATCATTTTTCAAAAGGATATGTTATTATGTGAGCATACGTTTGTCCTCGGAGATATCTTTTCCCTAATCTCCACTCAGTATTTTACAATTCTAGGTCAAACGGCACTCTGAATACGATTCATCAGCGAAAAGTAATTTTAACAGCTAAAAAGAATAAATAAACAAAGGAAAAAGTAATTATTTGCCCTAGAAATCAAAGGAAAAACTATTTTGCCGATGAATTAGAAAAAGAAAAATCAAGAAATAAACAAATTTTAAATCAAGCACTGCAGCCCACCATCAGTTTCGTGATCAATATGCTCTTGGTCCAGTAAAAAGAAATTTAAGTAGACGGATGACACTGTATGTCGTCAGGCCAATAAATGATTTACGATAGCTCACTGAACCTTGCAAGCATGAAACACCCTCTAAACTAGTGGTGATTTTGATTGGCTTCAATTGACACCCATTAATTTTTTTTAATTCCAGCCCCTTAATGTTCGTATTTTTCATTGACATGATGTAAGATAGACTCCAAGTTAGTGGATTGACCCGTGAAGCCAAGTCTTATAACTAGGATATGAGCACGAAGGTTAAAATCAGAAATATTAATTCAAGGTTAATATTAATTTAAAAAACCTTTACGAGATTTTTGTATGGTTTAGGTCGAAGTCTTATGATTTTATGAGGCAATATGTATTTACATGTTATATTAGAATAAAATTCAAAAACCAGTAAAATTATACTTTACTCGTGTAAAATCAGTTTGATTTTACAAGTTTACTAAATTTGTGATATGAACCAATTCAATTTTGAATTTGACCTCAAAATATTTGTTAACCAGTTTTGTGAGATCAAAAATATTTTTCAAGTTATATATTGGATCTAGTTGAAATTTTATAGAAATAGATATATTAAAATATATTTTGATAAATTGTTAGATTAAACGAAGTTTAGAAACATATTATTTTATATAGTCAAAGTTACCAGATGAATCTTGTCATATATGTCAAACTAAATATTCAAGTATTATTTTGGACACATGGAGCTTCAAATATAATATTGTTATGATTCTAGATGAGAGGAAAACTAGACATCTTAATATTTTCAAACATGTATGATAGGCTCGGTACTTTATTTATACCAAAGAGAACTATATGTTTTAAATCATGACTGAAATCTAACAGGAATTTATGAAAATTAGAGATTCAGACTACATGAAAAATTTTAGAATGAAGACTTTGTTTTTATTATCATTATTTATTTAATTAATTAATTGATGATGAATAATTATTTCTAATTTAAATTTATTCTAACACATTAAACATTGCTAATAGTTTATTTTAATTATTAGATTTATGTTATTTAATTGCTAGTTTAGACTCATTAACTTGAAATCTAAAAGAGGTACATTAGAACTTTTTATGATGAGAACAACCAAGTTGTAACCCGATTCTTATTTACTTCTTACCATTCAGTGATTTACTTGTATTGAAAATTTTTATTTTGATATATTTTATTTTTTCATCATTGATTTATATTATTTATCTTTTTTATTTATTTAGATTACTAATTAATTATAATATTGTTGACTCTTTTATTATATTTTAATATAATTTAATTTATTAACAGAAATTGTCAATATATAAATAGTCAAAAATCCTTCAATTTTACAATTCAATTTTATATTATATTTTTAGTATCAGTGTCAATAAAAAAGGAGCAAATAGCCTTTACGCTAAGGTTTGTTTATTTTAAATACTTTTCAGTATTCATCTAGTGTCAATCATCTGAGGCAAGACTTAAACTTTTCCTTAGTCCTTACTCAATTTATCCCACATCAGATAAATAATTGAGAAGGCAAAAACTTTTGTGTATAAATATAAACATCTGGGGGTGAATGAATTAGGCAATTAGCTTTAAAATTTTGAAGTGGACAGGCTTAAAATTAGCAAGATCGTAAAATCGGACTAATCCGGTTTGATTTTGACCGAGTTTGACCAAAATCGATTTTTTTACCTAAATTGATAAAATTTGATAAGTTGGATTATAAAATTATATAATTTTATAAATCAACTCGTGATTTTAACAATCATGTGTCAGATAACACACACCAGGCTAGTAGCGACTCAGGATCCTTCCCTGAAGAAATGGTGGCCACTGCACAGCACCACATGTACAATATGGAAATACTATCGAGTAATGTAGTGATCGTCTCTCAGTACAGCAATAAAAGGCCCTATTATCGGATAAAACTCCATGAAAGTAAATCCAACTCTGTTGGTTGGCTTTTCAAATTTGAACCTTGCCAATCTTTCACATTAGTCAAATTAAAAGACGTGCGCCATGAAATTTTCTATTTATAGATTTGACAAGGAAAATTTATTTGTGATATTTTTTTTTTATTCCAGAATCAATCACTTCAAGATCACTTCAATTACTAGAACTAAAATAATATTCCACAATATAAATATTTTTGCAAATCTTAACAAGTTTAATACAGAGAATTGAGATGAAAAAAAAAAAACTATTTTCTTCAATTATGAAAAAACATATTCTTTCATAGGAGACTATATCTATATTTATATAAATAAAAAAACGGTTACCTTTTAGTAATTTCTTTAAATAAATAGATCAGGTTCATCAGTCCAAACCTAATAACAAACACTATCAAATCCCCCTTGCATCTCACAATACAAGGGGGGACTAACCGAGAATAGCAGCATGATTTGTGCACACCTCTTCATCATTGAAGATTTCACAATTATATGCAATATGGTTTTCCTCCATGCACCCCCTTACATGTCACAACACATAGCTGCGTCACACTCCAGCAACAGCCATATCTTAAAGCCAATATATAGTAACAAATATCAACACTATTTTGATGTTACTTGAATCACAGCATGAAAAGAATCAACCAACAGTTATAAGATTGTTTTTAACTAAAATTGTAATGATATATTTGGTAAAACTTGATGAAATTAAATGGAATTAAAAAATGTAATGAAACATATGGTAAAACTCCAGCAATATCCATGATCTCAAGCCAAATGAGGTGTTGCAGTATCAATTTCGTTCACTGGGGAAAAATGGAATTGAAAAATACAATCGAATCATGTTGAAGTATAGCTAAAATATAGTCAGGCTTATTATAATTCAATAAAACAGAGTGCTATGCTCTAGATATCCCAAAATTAAGAAGCTTGCAATAGGGATGAAGGTAATAGCACTCCGCCATGTGTTAATGGCACTTCAATTTCAGCCAAAGAAAAGATATGGCTGGAGAGAGTAGAGAAAAGTGGAGTGTCGTTAGCACTTGATGCAGTGCTATCAGTACCACTCCTAAATTCGAGGAGATTATTGAATGAGATAGGACAAGCCTTCCAAAAGCAACAAATGTCACCATTCAAAATACTTCAAAAAGAAACTTCAACATGTCACAAGAAAAATGTATGACACAAGAAGAATGCACTTCAACATTTTCAAATCGTTTATACCATTTTCAGTTCCTTTCAATGCATATACAAACCATCCAAATGGATAAAGAATCCCATTGCACCTGAAAATCTTTTTGTATGAAAAACGTTTGAAGAAACATTTACACCATAAAAGTGCACCAGCAACCAGTATGCAAGCAATAAACAATTATGAAAATGCCATAAACAATGCATATAACACTAGGTAGCATTAGAGCTTTCATATGTATCCCATTACATATAGACTTCCATGCCAATAAACTTGGAGGACTGACACAGGGGACAAAAATTAAGCTTACTTTCACATTCCTTACAGAGGCAGAGATGCTTACAAGGTAACAAAAGCATGCAAACTTCATTGACTCTGCAAGCCTTACAAGTCATCAGCTCCTTCATGTCATTATTGTCATTGGAAAGCAGGTGAAAATCAATGGCACGGCCATTGCAGCATGAAGCTGTATCATCCACCTCACTGTCACCACAACCTTCTTTACTATCTCTACTTTGAGCATAGACTTGCTGAATGTTAAACTTGAGGGTATTTATCTTGTTTTCATTATATCTGGCCCGTTCCTGCCATGCACCTGCTTCCATAGACAACTGTTCCATTTGCTCTTCAAGTTCCATGTTCTTCTTATTAATGCTCTCCACCTCTGCTTCTTTCTGACGAAGTTTTTGAAGAACCTTCTCTTCCACAAGTGAGATAGTTTGAAGTTGGTCAGCTTGGAACTTCTCTAGGATGGTTTGCCAAAGTCGATCACCCTATTAGACATACAAGCAAGTCAGAAATATTTTCTGAGCACCTCACACTATGTATCGTGATATGCAAAAAAAGAAAAAGAAGGCACTTAGAAAATAGTTTTGGAAGATTGTTATGCATAAACTTGAACCGCCTTGCCCTAAAAATATTCCGCTAGGCACATTGTTATATATATATATTCGTGGAAGTACTTTTATTTATAAAAAGGAAAATTATTAATAAACCTGGATATATATTCACAATTGAATATACATACCCATTTTTTTATGGAATAATAAAAGAAGTTAAATTCATGCATATTAAGCAATCCAATTATTAATTAAGTAAAAAACATAGAGCAAAATATTGGCATTGTAAACCATGAAGATGTGGAATTAAAATTCTTAACTTGTTACATAAGCACACTTTACACCATTGAAATTTGAATTAAAACACTTTATACGTCTTATTAGGTTTATTAATAAATTTTATATATAAATAAAAATACTTCCACAATTATATATATCCAGGTTGTATCTCCCACACAACCATCAATTCAATCAAAAGCAAAGAAAAAAACACTTCAAACAAAAGCAAAGCCTATCATATCTTCACAGCAGGAAGGAAATTAACTGCCTAAGGAAAAATTTAAAGAATGACACCCTCCAGAATACCTCTATAAACATTTTTCACACTAGCTCCCACAACAAATGGAATCCAGGAACTCTACTTAGAAAGTTGAACAAAATCATTTGAGTTCCATTGATTTTGAATGTTTTACATGGTTCCACCTAAGAGAATTACTGAACAACAGAAAGATCATCAGACAAAAGACGGCCACAACACCATGCATCTAGGATTAGCAATTTCCATCTTTGTTGTAGAATCTATTGATTTAATGTAGTCCAACATTAGTTTTAAACCTACTACAACAGTTCATCAAGCAAATGTTTACATCCAATTGAATAAATATATTAAAGTAGATACAAATAAATAGTGACGCAATACTGACAAAGAAGCATAATCACCAGACAGAGAGAAACAGAAGACCAACTCTTCCCAATTATCTTTATATTTCACTATTCTGGATTTTGAAAAAACTGCTTTTGAAGTTAAAATGATCAACAAGCAGACTTCAAATTCCTAGGAGCAGTGCAACATCCATGCATCATGAAGTATCACTTTGCAAGCATAACTGTGACAAGAAGTAAACATGCGAAAAATATTGCATGACAATACAGAAACAAATTCATGATCCAATTCACAAACTGCATAATTCAGATACATGGGATGTGAAGTAATCAGTACTCACTAAAACTAACAGGTCATAGATGACACACATCAGTATAAGAAACACATTAAATGAAGCTGCAGCAACCAGTATTTGCAATTAAATGAAGTGCAGTGAAATAACAAAAAACTGTAACAAAATGAAAGAGACAAATACACCTACAAAAATAGCAACTGGTAAGTTCATTTTGCATTTAAATAAAGCTGTTATCTTTAAACAAATCCCAACCTGAATTTTGAGGAATTTATCAACCTCTGCATCCTGTCGCTGCAATTCACTATCAATATCATCACTGATAAGCGATAACAAAGCCGAGTCACCAGAAGATGAAGCACGGGTATTGTCAAGGGACAACCCTAACCCAGTTGAGACCGATCGTGCTTGCAAGAAATCAATAGAGGAAATCTGGGAATTATTCTCTAAAAAGTCTTGCTCCTTCACTCTCTTTCTCTTGGGTTCCAGCCCATTATTCCATTGCAGTTCAAGTCCCCCATCACTGCCATCATTCCCAGGACCAGGGACTGGACCGGGAGCAAACCCCACCACATGAACTAGAACAACAACCACAAAATACCCAGAATTTTATGACCTGATTTAATACCATGCTAGCTAATAACATAAAACGTGGTAACCAAATTGTAAATAATCAAGCTTGATTTATACTAAAATTGATAGAATTTGTAGCTGATATTTGTTAATTAATTAACATAAACAGATAAATTAAAAAAATTCACCGTCTAGTTCGCAATGACTTCTTAGCTAGAAAAATAAATCAAGCAGTAAAAAGAGAAGCTGGGAAACTTACAGGGAGGTACGTAGGGAGGATGCTGAGACTGATCTTGCAAATTAGAGGGATTAAAATAGGCTACTGCCGGAGAAACCTGGCCGTCGATTGCATATAAATTCCTGGATTGCATCAAAATTGATAAAATAAAAAGTTAGCTCTCGAAGAAATTCATGTAAGAATTGTCTTTTTTTAACCTAATTTACCTCAAATTCTTAGACGGTGGTTGTTGCTGTTGAGGTTGGTAGTGTTGTTGAAACTGGTGCTGGGGAAAAGCCATGATGAGAAAGCAAACTTAGAGAGAGATGGAAGAGAGAGGGGTTCTCTGTCCATATAGGGAAGGGCGAGTTGGCCGATGGCGGAGATTCTTTATATTTTCCAGAAGGGCCTGAGAATATGGTGAATTTGTGTTTTAGCCTCGATAGTTTAGCTAATTAATAATTTGTCCGGTTCTTGGTTGACCGTTTGACTCTACAGATTGGGCGAGGTCCGGTCTAGTGTATTAGCTTCTTGTCCTTGTTTGATGCTAAACTACGTCGTTTATATGATTTCTACGCGTTTAGTATTTGATATTAATTTAAGAGGTTGTTTTAATGGTTAAGAAAGTTTGTGTTATTTAAATTTTTTAAGTTGAAATTTAGATATAATATTTAAAAAAAATAATATTTTTTTCTAAAACACTGAATTGATATAAAAGGTATATAAAATTACAAACATATTAGAAAAAATTTAATATTTATTAAAATACAAACTGGTTGGAAAATAGTTTTATAATTAAATTAAATTAAATTAATAAATTTATGTGTCTAGGAGAGAGTAATAGACATAATAACCCTAAAAATTATAATATATAAAACAAGATGATTGGAAACTCGCTAACAGTTTTGGTTTGAAAAGTTTGATCAAATTTTTATAATCAAGAAATTAATTAATTATCTAAAACATAAATCTTGGCCCACAATTTCAAGATTATCTATACAGCTAAAGGAGGACGTGCTTTCACTGTTCAAATTACACTGTTCATCCACTCTGCTTTCACTGTGGATTTGAACAGTGATTATTTTTTTTTTATTTTTTTTTTTTTTTTAAACTGATTTTTTTAAAAACGTTTTTTTACTTTTTTTTTTTTACGTTTGTTTATTTTTTAAAAAAAAAACTGATTTCTTTTTAAAAATTTTTTTTTAAAACGTTTTTTTACCTTTTTTAAAAAAAAAAAATTTTTTTTTAAATGTTTTTTTACCTTTTTTTAAAAAAAAAAATTAAAACGTTTTTTTACTTTTTTAAAAAAAAATGATTTTTTTTTAAACGTTTTTTTACCCTTTTTTTTAAAAAAAAATGATTTCTTTTTTTGTTAAAAAAAAACTGATTTTTTTTTAAAAACGTTTTTTACCTTTTTTTTTTACGTTTTTTTACCTTCTTAAATGTTTTTTTCTTCTTAAACGTTTTTTCTTTTCTAAATATTTTTTTCTAACCGTAGTGTCCGGGGCAGCTTATGCGTACCATGATTAATTTCTCGGTCCACTTTTTATTAACATTTTTTATTGTTTCTTTTCCTCCACTTATACAATTTTTTTTAGTTTATTTTTTGATAACCGGGTTGTCTGTGTTGGCTTACGCACATCACTTTTTATTCCCCAAAATTAACGGTGATTTTCATTTTTTATTACTGTTTGAAAATGTGCTTTCCCCTGACTTCTTTTTTTTGTTTGTTTTTTTCTTAATTATTTTTTTGTTAATATTGTTAGGTGTTGAAATTTCTAATTATTATAGATAAGACATTCAAAATAATGATTATGATTATTTTTAAGTTTTATTTTATTTGGAATATGTCAGACTAATTATATATTTTAATAAATTACACTGTTCATCCACTCTGCTTTCACTGTGGATTTGAACAGTGATTCCTTTTTTTTTTTTGTTTTAGAAACTGATTTTTTTAAAAACGATTTTTTACTCTTTTTTTTTAGTTTGTTTTTTTTTAAAAAAAAAAACTGATTTCTTTTTAAAAAAAAAATTGTTTTTTTTAAAACGTTTTTTTACCTTTTTTAAAAAAAAAATTAAAAACGTTTTTTTACTTTTTTTTAAAAAAAAAAATTTCTTTTTTTTTTAAAAAAATGATTTTTTTTTAAACGTTTTTTTACCCTTTTTTTAAAAAAAAAATGATTTCTTTTTTTGTTAAAAAAAAAAACTGATTTTTTTTTTAAAAACGTTTTTTATCTTTTTTTTTTTACGTTTTTTTACCTTCTTAAATGTTTTTTTCTTCTTAAACGTTTTTTCCTTTCTAAATATTTTTTTCTAACCGTAGTGTCCGGGGCAGCTTATGCGTACCATGATTAATTTCTCGGTCCACTTTTTATTAACATTTTTTATTGTTTCTTTTCCTCCACTTATACAATTTTTTTAGTTTATTTTTTGATAACCGGGTTGTCTGTGTTGGCTTACGCACATCACTTTTTATTCCCCAAAATTAACGGTGATTTTCATTTTTTATTACTGTTTGAAAATGTGCTTTCCCCTGACTTCTTTTTTTTGTTTGTTTTTTTCTTAATTATTTTTTTGTTAATATTGTTAGGTGTTGAAATTTCTAATTATTATAGATAAGACATTCAAAATAATGATTATGATTATTTTTAAGTTTTATTTTATTTGGAATATGTCAGACTAATTATATATTTTAATAAATTACACTGTTCATCCACTCTGCTTTCACTGTGGATTTGAACAGTGATTCCTTTTTTTTTTTTTTTTAGAAACTGATTTTTTTAAAAACGTTTTTTTACTTTTTTTTTTAGTTTGTTTATTTTTAAAAAAAAACTGATTTCTTTTTAAAAAAAAAATTGTTTTTTTTTAAACGTTTTTTTACCTTTTTTAAAAAAAAATTTAAAACGTTTTTTTACTTCTTTTTTTTTAAAAAAAAATGATTTTTTTTAAACGTTTTTTTACCCTTTTTTAAAAAAAAAAATGATTTCTTTTTTTGTTAAAAAAAACTGATTTTTTTTTTAAAAACGTTTTTTACCTTTTTTTTTTACGTTTTTTTACCTTCTTAAATGTTTTTTTCTTCTTAAACGTTTTTTCCTTTCTAAATATTTTTCATTTTTAAATATTTTAAACATAATATTACTGCAAAAAAAAACTCAAAAAAAAAATGTTGACAAATTTACCTGCATTATCTACAAGTCAAATTAAAAAATATACAAGTCACTTCCCGTTTCCATTAGACTGTTCTTTTTAGACGGCAAATAAATAATTATAACAAAAAAAAAAATTAAGTTTATGTTTGAAAAACAAATTATAATATTTTTATTTCTAATATGTCTGATATTTATTGAATATTATCGCCTAAAAATATATTAAGAGAGAGGGAAAATAACTTTGGATTTTTTTAAGGACAAAAATTCATATCAGTATTCTTAAATATAATTACACTAACTAAATATTGAAATAATATAATACAATACATATACAAGCAATTAATTTTCTACATAGAGAAAAAAAACCCGTCGCATCGCCAATTATTTAGTTAATTATAGATAATAAGAGTTAATATTTTTTCTCAGGTTGCTGGAGTTCGAGTCTCCCTGCCACCGAAAATGATTTTTGAGTAAAGAACAATGTTTTCTATTGTTCATAAGTATTTCACATGTTTTTTTTTCAATCATTTCTTCGATAACTGGGGTGTCCGAGTCAGCTTATGCGCATCACAATAAATCTCTGAAATTAATTTTTTTTAACAATTTTCACTGTTTATTAATATTTGAAAAAGTTTTTTGCTCTTCTTTTTTTCAGGCTTCTTTTTTTTATATATATACTCGCGGTGTCCGGGTCAGTTTACACGCACCACAATTTTTTCCTCACATATATATATTTTTTAGAACCGGGGTAGGTTACACGTGTCACGGATAATCCTTTGACATTGTTTTTTATTTTTTTTCAACTTATTAATATTTTTTATAACTAGAATGTCCAAGCTAGCTTACGTGCACCATGACTATTATTTTGTACATAGCCAAAGGAGATGACTATTTCAAACAGTGATAAACAGTGATTTTCGTTTTTCATTACTATTTAAAAAAAATGATTGAACTATGATTCTGGTGAGATATGACATGAGTGTTTGGTGATGCGTTTGAAAATCGCTTTTGAAGAAATTTTAATTTTTTCCAATTTTAAATTAAAAAAAATGTTTCTACATGATTTTGATGTGCTAATGTCAAAAATAATTTTCTAAGAATTAAAAAAAAAAAGTTAAAAATCAATTATTTTTCTACATATAAAAAAGCCCAGCGCAACGCGCGGGCAAATCAACTCGTAAAGATCTAAAATAAGTTAGGGCAACCTCGAGAAATTGAAAGAGAAGCCCAGGCTGATTGCAGAGATCCTTGCATCGAAGGCTATGATTTTAACGTTTCGAGGTAGTCCATTGTGTTCTGAACTCTCCACTAATCTGCAACTCAGAGCTTCTCAGGGCCTCCATGGAAATAGATATTAAAAAAATGAAAGGGATCATTCGAGTACATTTGCTTTAAAAGATACAATATTTATTCTTTCCTAGTAAACTTTTCTCTTCAATTTCCCCCCTAATGTCTATCATTTTGTTTATTAAAATACTTTATTTTTAGAGCATCGTGGGGAGTGTCATTTTGTAGAGACAAATCTCCAAAATGACACTTTGAATAGTGTAAAAATAGCATTTTTGTTGATGTGTGCTTCGGTGGTAAAACTATTTTGGAGAGCCATTTATTTTTATATTATTTTAAATATAGTACAATTATTTTGTATGTAGTTTAATCATGCAATTAATTATACAATTAATAAGAGTAAATTATATAATTGCTTTTAAAAAACCCTCCAACAATATAATTATTAATTTTATATATTTTTTGTTAAGGTATTTGTAAATAAAAATAAATATTTTTGATATAATTATATTATTTTCTAATATCTATATATTACATTGATTATACGATTAATAGGAGTAAGTTATATAATTAAATAATTGTTTTTAAAAAACTCGCCAACACTATAATTATTAATTTTATATATAAATTTTTACTCTCTTGTTAAGGTATTTGTAAATAAAAATAAATATTTTTGATATAATTATATTATTTTCTAATATATATATTACATTTTATATATATATATATATATTACAATATATATAAAAGGTGGCCCCAAGGTAGGGCCACCTTTTTTAGCTCCATGTCCCGAGCTGCTACAAATAGCAGCTCGGGAAGGGGGAGGTATTTTTACCTCCCCTTTTGGCACTCTGGCTGGAATGCTGAAAAGTACTTAAAATTGTCAAAATAATATTTTTTTATTTATAAATGCCTTTAAAAGGGGTTTTCAGAATGTGTACTGCCAATTAAGAAAGAAAACTAATTATATTTTTTATTAAAGAAAATTAAAAAATAGGTTCAAATGAAAAATTAAGTCGTATCATGTTTTTATAACACTTGATATTAGCAAGGAAATACAATAGTATTTAATTAAGAAATCCTTTTTTCCTTTTTTATTGTTGATTTTTGCTTTAGCTCCTTTTCTTTTACTGATTTACTCCAGAGGTTAGGTTTGATAATTGTAGAATATAAATTTTTAAGGATAAAGAATTTATTTATCATTGACAATAATAAAAATCTCAGCTTAGCAAACAAGCAAATATCTTAAATGTTTTTACTTTAAGGATTATTTCTATATATGTTATAGTGTCCATACAATGCTTAATTTCAATCTCTCATGTATAATTTAATATTTATTTTATATTTACACTAATTTTATTCTATGATTACAAGTTTATAATAAACTATAAACTAAATATTATATGCTCACATATCTCGTTTTTTTTTTTAACAATTAGACAACAGTGTATGCCTCGCTATAGAAAATTTTGGACATGTTAAAAAGGCAACCTGATAACAATCTTGTTAAAAAAACGACAAGTGATAAGGAGATTACATTCTCACCGGGCACAGGCAGGAGGGTTTTATATAATTAATATTTTTCAAATATTCTCTGATTCAAACAGTAAATTAAAAAAACAATGTTGTTGATAATGTTTTTTTTATTAATATGGATGTCTGGGTCAGTCTGCGTGCATCTTGAATAATCATATGAGTCATGAAGTTAATGACCATATAAATTTTAAATAGTCATTATATTAGCAGGCACAAAACTACTACAACCCAAAATCATAAAAAAAAAAAAAATGTTTTTTAATTCTAAACTCTTATCACTAAGTAATTTAGTAGATGATTGTTAATAATGATTTTTGGTCTATCCCGTGAACGTGAAGAGTAAATCGTTTAAAAAAAAGGGAAAAAAGATGTGAAAGTGAGGATTTTATATAATTAATCTTATTTTTCAAATATTCTCTGATTTCAAACAGTAAATTAAAATAAATTTATGTCGATTATAATTGTTTATGGTCTATCCCGTATTGAGGAAACATGCAACCCAGACTGAAGATCCACACAAGCAGATATTCATGCCAAAATCAAACCTTCCATGTTAAACTTCCTGCCGTTGGGATCAGACCGTTATACACCTTTCTATATTTAGAATTGTAATCCCTTCATTAATGTACAAAATTCTTGTCTTAATTATCAGCAAACATATAGGCAATTATGTAGCTACTCTTTGTGTATATATACACTGTAAAGAATCAATGAAAAGGGTGGTGGAATTATTCATTGAAATTGTGTCCCTAATTATCTTACATGGTATCAGAGCATCTTTTTCCACCGAGCAACACTGTCCCATCGAATGAGGCCATGCTAACCGGGTCGGTCACCCATCTAATGAGGCCATGCTAACCGGGTCGGTCACCCATCGAATGAGGCCATGCTAACCGGGTCGGTCACCCATCGAATGAGGCCATGCTAACCGGGTCGGTCACCCATCGAATGAGGCCATGCTAACCGGGTCGGTCACCCATCGAATGAGGCCATGCTAACCGGGTCGGTCACCCATCGAATGAGGCCATGCTAACCGGGTCGGTCACCCAGAAAAATGAGGCCATGCTAACCGGGTCGGTCACCCATCGAATGAGGCCATGCTAACCGGGTCGGTCACCCATCGAATGAGGCCATGCTAACCGGGCGGTCACCCATCGAATGAGGCCATGCTAACCGGGCCGGTCACCCAGAAAAATGAGGCCATGCTAACCGGGCCGGTCACCCAGAAAAATGAGGCCATGCTAACCGGGTCGGTCACCCATCGAATGAGGCCATGCTAACCGGGTCGGTCACCCAGAAAAATGAGGCCATGCTAACCGGGTCGGTCACCCATCGAATGAGGCCATGCTAACCGGGTCGGTCACCCAGAAAAATGAGGCCATGCTAACCGGGTCGGTCACCCATCGAATGAGGCCATGCTAACCGGGTCGGTCACCCATCGAATGAGGCCATGCTAACCGGGTCGGTCACCCAGAAAAATGTGACCCTTCATATCTAGCTTGGGTAGGTCACCCAGAAAAACGAGACCCATATCCTCCATTATGTTTTTCTTTACAACACTTACTATTTAAAGTCTTTTACAAGACTTTAGTCGTAAGCATTGTAAAGAGGGGGCATCTGTTGCTACCCAATTTTTGACTCTTTATTTTTTATGTTTCAAAAAAATAAAAATAAAAAAATAAAAAAATAAAAAAATAAATAAATAAAAAAACAGATTTTGGGTTCAAGGGCGAATTCGAGCAATTTGGAGTTTAATGGCCGATTGAGGGTTAAATCGCGAAAATCAGGAGTCAAGGGCCAGATAAGGATATCGCGCAAAGCTACGGTGGAGATTGAATTTTTGATAGGATTTAATTGCAATAAAAAAAAAAGTTTAAATCCAATTAGGTGCATTTAGAGAATTTATAAATTGGAGGACCAAATCAGATTTTTTTTTACCTTCAAAAATTTTGAAATCTGCATTTTTTAAATAAGCATGCACTGTGCCGTTGCCTTGCATTTGAATTTAAAGCAGATAATCAAATTTTCCTTCCCATCAATGTTGATTTTTATTGCCCGATTCATCTCCTTCACAGCAGATCAATATTTTTTTCTTCCTTTTTCGATTAAATTTTCTTCCCAAATCAGCTCTCTCAACGCAGCAGCAGTCAATTGAAATCAATGGCATTCAATTGGAATTAAAAAACAGCAATGCAGCAGCAGGTCAACAGCAGATTTTTTAGCAGCTCATTCCCTTGACTTCGACGAAACAGATCAGCCATGATTCTTTTTCCTAATCAGTCTTCGAGTCTTTTCTGCTATAAATAGCAGCTCGCCAGAGGAGAACAGGGGGGGGAAGATTTACGTGAAATACAAAAAAAAAAAACGCAGCAAAAGAGGCAAAAAACTGGGAGCTATTCGTTTCGTTTTCCCTTGCTTCTCTCTCTAAAAAACAGACCCCTGTTTTCCTTTTCTCATTCTCGGCAGACAACCACCACGCTGTCAACCACCCATATCATTCCTTCTCATCACCATAAGCCACCCCTCAACCCCAGCAACTCCTCCATCATCTCAGGCGAAGCAGCAGCAGCAAACAGCATCGTCTGTAACGTGACAGTCAACCTTCCGACGACTATTCCGGCCACCTCAAGCCACCATCTCCGACGCCGCCACGACCAGAAGAATCACCTCGACGTCCTCTACACAAACGTATTAACAGACAACCACCACGCTGTCAACCACCCATATCATTCCTTCTCATCACCATAAGCCACCCCTCAACCCCAGCAACTCCTCCATCATCTCAGGCGAAGCAGCAGCAGCAAACAGCATCGTCTGTAACGTGACAGTCAACCTTCCGACGACTATTCCGGCCACCTCAAGCCACCATCTCCGACGCCGCCACGACCAGAAGAATCACCTCGACGTCCTCTACACAAACGTATTAACAGGTACGCTTTTCATTACACTCGAAAATTCGCATATATCCTGTTCATCGTCTTCCTTACGCCGCTGCATGCAGGGGACGATTTCTGTCCCCTTGCACGCAGGCTGGGCTTGAGTGAGGAGGGCCGGGCTTTGTGCCCGGCCCAAGATCCCAAGGGATCTGGGTTCCAGCCCGCGGAGACTGGAGCCCAGTCCAAGATAAATCATGGGTCGAAGCCCAAGATTTGTCTGGGCTGGCGGCCCAGGTCTTTCTGGGCTGGCAGCCCAGCCCGAGACAGGCTGGGCTGGCAGCCCAGACCCCAAACTGGTGGGCTGGTAGTCCAGCCCGCCAGTAAATAAAAATAAAAAAAAAATATATAAAATATATATATATATAAAATACAAATTTTCCAAAAAAAATATTTTTATTAAAGAAAAAATGTGTGTTGTTTTTCTTGCATACGGCCAATACACTAGCATATTTTTAAAAATTGTTTTCTTTTGAAAAAAATTATATTATCTTGGGTTTTGAAGAGAAAATGAGTTTATCATGAATTTCTCAAAGAAAAAATCATTTCTTGCATTTTGAGATTTTACAACATGTTTGTAAAATTCAAAGGGTATTGGCCAATATATCAAAAAATATAAAAATCTTATTTTTTTGGAGTTTATTATTCACCATCGGTATTTGGATAAATAAATCCTAAGGGGTTAATATCCAAAATATTCGGCGGGAATGATATGCTATTATTCACCATCGATATTTGGATAAATAAATCCTAAGGGGTTAATATCCAAAATATTCGGCGGGAATGATATGCTGTTATTCACTGTTGGTATTTGGGTAAATAAATCCTAAGGGATTAATATCCAAAATATTCGGCGGGAATGATATGATATTATTCACTGTCGGTATTTGGATAAATAAATCCAAAAAAAGGTTAATATCCAAAATATTCGGCGGGAATAATATGCTATTATTCACTGTCGGTGTTTGGATAAATAAATCCTAAAGGGGTTGATATCCAAAATATTCGGCGGGAATGATATCACATTTGCCATTTATTTTTCATATGTTTTTTTTTCAAAGCCATAGCAAATCATAAGCAAACCAAAACGTCAAGCAGCTTACCTTAGGTAGGGCGTACTAGGGGTGCTAAAACCTTCCCTTTACGCAACCAGTCCCTTACCCTAGAATCTCTGAAAGACCAGTTTTAGGTTTCCTAGTAACCATAATACTAGGTGGCGACTCCCTTCTTTTCACGAAAAATAGATAATCCCCCCGACACATGATATTTCCCCGTACACGGGAAAGAGTCGTCACGACGCCGCGCTCGTATTTTTTTTGGGGTGCGACAGGATGGCGACTCCACTGGGGAATGAGGCCCGTGAACGTGAAGAGTAAATCGTTTAAAAAAAAGGGAAAAAAGATGTGAAAGTGAAGAGTACACGAAGAACATGTTAGTCGTGAGGCCCACTTGCACAGAAAATACTGGACTATAGTTGTCTGTATTGGATGAATCAGACTGAAACAAAAACAAATTCAGAATCAATATCTTTAAAGAAATGGCATGTTTCAGCACCGCACAAGAAGCAGCGTTAATTAAGGCAGCTAGCCGGCAAGGGTGGTGAATGAATGCGATGTCCCCAGCCCATCTGCAGCACTGAACAAATAAATTCCCTTTCATTTACCCAAAAAAAGAAAATCCCATTTTCATGTGGCTCCATGTTTATCGTTCATAATTGTCTAGCCTGATCTTAAATATTAACTGGTTGAGGATCTAGATCGCTGGGGTTATCTTAATTTTTAAAATAATTCAAGAAATAATGATTTCCCCCATTCCATCTTTCAAGTTTCCACACAAATAAATCAAGTTATTAATTAATGGAGATTATACATAGATGTCACGAACCCCGATCCACATTAATAATTCCACTTCATTCCATCTTTCAAGTTTCCACTCGAACGTACGCTCTCCTATATATTTCAGGCCCCGCAATCTCCAGTCATTTTTGCTAGCCATGAGGGTTTCAGCTCTGACTTTGATTGTCGCCTTCTTAGCCTTTCTCACTGCTGCTAAAGCTCAGGCTGATTTGAAGGATTTCATCCAGCTGACGAGTGAAGCTCTGGAATGGCCATCAACAATGTCTGTCAACGATGAGCTAAGTGACAGTGAAGACGAAGAATATGGCGGGGGGTCTCAGAGGAGATCTCTGTACGGGGGAGCGAAGCACTATTACATATCTTACGGTGCTCTCTCTGCAAACAGGGTGCCGTGCCCAGCTCGCTCAGGGAGGTCTTACTACACCCATAACTGTTTCCGATCAAGAGGTCAGGCTAACCCCTACACCAGAGGTTGCTCTTGTATCACTCACTGCAGGAGATGAGACTTTGCTTTCTCTTTCGTACATTTTTCCATCTGTGTAATGAGATTATTAGGGTTGTTCATCCCAGAATGGATGTAATGGCTGTTTTTTTATGCAATTCTTCTGATCACAGCCAGTTATTTTCACCAGCTTGCACTAAATTTCCCTGTTAGCAAAAGAAGATGATAATAATATTTTTCAATTATTATTATTGTTATTATTATTATTATTATTATTATTATTATTAATACCGGGTACTAAAGAGATTCGATCTCACAAAAGCGCAATGCTCTTCATTGGGGAGGAAAGACGAATCTTTATATTGACAAACAAGAAATTATTGAAGATCTCCTGTTCTATTTATCCAAAAAAAATGTCTTGATTTGTTGTTTTTGTTTCTTGAGTGGAGCCTGAAAGTATACACATGTCTAAATCAATTATAAATGTTATGATTTGGTAGATTTCTCACCTTGAACAATAATCCCACAAAAGTGGCGTCGTATAGTGCAATGAATGGAGTAATTCGACACCGTTCTGGTTTAATATTCATTTTGATCCCCTAATTTGACAAGATTAAATTTCAGTATCTCTAAATAAAGAGTCAAGATGCTCAAACAAGCCCCCGCATTGTTACTTTTTGAAAATAACAAAATATAAACACATTGAAATATGTAAGAATACCAAAAAATAAAGATAAAAATACCTTTTAAATTCTATTAAAATATTTTTGAAACTTGATGTCAGACACAAGTCATCTACATTCATTTCTAAGCATTTTTTTTTTATCATCTTCCGCTTCAAGTTCATCGACATTAGAATGTGGAAAACGATTCATTATTGTCAGGCATGTGGTAGGTGCATCCTAAAGTCCAGTGCAAGATTTTTCAATGCTAAAGATCAGCAACGAGTTAAGAAATTAGGTAAAAAAAACCACAAACCAAAGCAGCTGTAAGTGCAGTTGAAGATGACGAGATTGTTTGTTGTTGATTCTCCTCACTAAAAGTCGACACCAAATTTATTATTATTTATTTACCATGTCCTTGCTGGCTAGCATGTGCACCGACTAGGTGGCCTTCTCGGTAGGAATTAAAGATGCTTTTGATTAATATACAAGCTATCATTTTCAGATTATTGTCTCAATAATTGGAAGACTGTGATTGGTTGTTAAAGAAATTATTAATATCTAATTTTTTTCTCTCTAAATATACAAGATTAATCTGAAAAACGTGTTTTCTTCGATAACCCTAAAATCTACAATCACCTGAAAAGAAAAATTGATGATTTGTAAGAAGATAGAATATTTTAAAATTTGTACCATATACATTTTAGATAATGTTATACTAGGTAGATGGTGTTTGGTTAGTGGCTTGTAATAGTCTTCAAGGTCGTGGCATAATGGCAAAAAATTTGAGATATATACAAGAGATCTTGAGTTCGAGTCAGGACATGCATTTCTTGTAAGAGCCTGGGACAACCGAGATTTTATTCACTTACCTAAGCCCACAAAGTGTGCTTTTCGAGGTGGAGTTTTCTCGAATCTAAAAAAATTAAAAATTAAAAATTAAAAAGTATTTAATTGAAATTGACAAAATATATAAAGATAAATCTGTTTTGAAGTGAATTCTTCTACTTCCAAAATAACAAACTCAAAACCATTATTTTGTCTTTTTTGTAACACTTTTGTTTTTGTAAACAGAAGCTAAATATTGTTTTTGTCTCTTCTATTTCAAAGACTATAACAAAAAGCTATTTCAAATGATGATCTCTGTACAAAAAAAAGCTGGATTTTGTCATAATTTTCCATGGAATGGGGTGCCCAGTCCCTCAAACTCTACCGATGTGTTTGTCATCGAAAGAGATGAGGTCAAACACCACCTTTACCATTCATCGAAGCCAATTACACTGAAATGAAATAAATTTATTGCGGATTAACAAATTTAACAAGCCACTTGATGAATAAAAAGATATGAAAAATGACTGGAATTCTAAATTACCAGAAGAAAATCAACGAGATTACATCGTGATGTAAAACTTTATAAGAGAAGTAAATTACACGAATGTTTGCACTAACACATGAGTTAGCACTCATGCCGACAGCAATTTCTAGCTAAATATAATATATATATATATATATATATATATATATATATATATATATATATATATATATGCGTGGGAAAGTAAGCAAATAGAAAGTCAACAATCACAAGGCACCGCCGCATGCAAGCAGGTGTTATCTTCCCTCTACGGGCAGCTGGGCGAACCAAAAGGTCCAATACCGGGTGTGACTCACCTTGCCCAGTTTGCCTGCTGAGCTGTTTTCCATTTCCACTCTTGACTTCCCATCCTCGAAACAAAATAATAAATTAAAAGAAAAAATATGTGAAATCCCTCTTCATGTGACGATACAGACGATCAATCATATGTGCAAGCCTTCTGGAGCGAAATTGGGACGTTGAGCTTCTTTGGATCGAAAGCGAAAACACATTCGATTCTCTTGTTGAATTTTGGCTTGACCAGTTTTCCCAGAACGTAAGCTTTCGATCTAACAACGAAGTTCAATTTTAGGGCCACTGGTAATGTAGTTGCCCCTGTTGGGCTGCTCAACGCGGCCCCACTTCCGTATAATGGTATTTTATCACTGATAAGAGATATTGCTTCCGATCTCTGGCTCTTCCTTGATTGATAAAACTTCTTGATCTGCAAAACCCATATCACCAGATTAGGGAAATTTCAGTGTATCTTCTTCTCTTTTGAACAAATTAGAGGAAAAGAAAGGATCAGTTGGCTTACACTTCCTGATGCTAAAGTGATTTCAGAGTAGGATAGATCCAGAGGTGTTGAGGTCACATGGACTCCGAAAAATGTTCCTTTGTTACGATAGGTCATTCTCACTGTGGAGTTCACAGAGATCATATCAGTTGCCACTCCAGTTGAATCAGAACCAGCTTGGATTCTAAATTGCTCAAATGTAACACTCTACAAGAGAATAAACCAATTAAAGCCAGCCAATTTCCTCAATTGCATTAATTTTCGTGAGAATAAATTGGAATATAATATACCTTCATTGCGATCATGGGTTTCTGTTGCTTGCTAGCACCCCAGAGAATTAAAGAAAAAAAAGAGAACAAGATAAAGAACCCAAGAACAAAAGCAAGGAAATAACATTTACGAGGGAGACCCTTTCGACGTTCTTCATCATCAAGAAGCCCTTCTTCTTCGATAACATCACACTCTTTCCACTGCTTTTGTCCCTTTCGACCCCCTTCAGACGCATCGTTTGGTGAGATCTTGCGCGATCCAGGTTTCAACGACCCAGAAAACCTGCTTGAAGAGGACTCACGTGAGTGGCGGCCAACAGAGGAGTGAGAATGAGGCGGGGATCCCATGGGGCTGAGTACAGGGGTGGAATGAAAAGACGTCGTAGTTTTCTCTCCATCGTGAGAGTCACGTGATGGGCTCTGGACGTAGTAAACCGGCCGGCGGGGAGATCTTGTGGGAGATGATGGTGCTAGACTAGTGACCTCTGAGTCTGTCTTGGCGTGCATTTTTTTGGTGCAAGGGATGCGAACACGCTCTTCTTAGTCAGATTTTGCTTTGATTGAGCAGTGATTTATATAAAATTTGGAGAATTTGATGTGTTTTTATTCTCCGAGTCCGCGGCTTGCTGGAGATGATGGTGACCGGGTGGGAATTATGCGAGGTGGGTTTGTCAACTCGTGGGCAATTAAGGCGTGGAATGTCTATATCACAAAGACAGCACAAGTGTTTGGTTGTCAATCTGTCAGGATTAATATGTAAATTTTTGTTTGGGTCGGGTAGTGGAAGAGGCGAGGAACTAATTACGTGACAGTCAATTCACAGTTGGCACCGCACATCGTATATATTATTAAGAAATTTTTTGAATTGTTTTAAAAAAAAAAATTGAAAAAAATTATTTTTTTATTTAAAATTATTTTCACGTATTGATATTAAAAATAATTTTAAAAAATAAAATAAAAATTATTTTAATATATTTATAAATAAAAAATATTTTTAAAAATAATTTCAATCATATTTACAAACAATTACTCAATATACCTCCTTCCTGCGCATGTAACTATAGAATACCATACCAGCAGGGTTCTGTCCTAGCGGTAGATGGAGGGCGGCCCCCTTCATGGGATCGTAGTTCGAGTGTCTCAGCGGTATCTGGAGGGCGCTCCTTTCATGACATCCTGTTTCAATCCCTGCCCGGTATACCTATCACCCTCGCGGTACCTTACATGTTCACCGGGCTTGCAGAATGTTCAGTGGGTCCGGAGAATAGTCGAGGTACGCGCAAGCTGGCACAGACACCCCAGTTATATATAAAAAAAAAACTATAGAATACCATTTTCTATATGGAATAGGAAAAAGGTTCATATCTTGAGTTAGTTAGATTGTTATCGAGTTATTTCGGGTTAATTTATATAGTTATTGAGTTTATTAATTTATTAAAATGGTATCATTACTTTTTCTTGTTGTTGATTTTATGAGTTTTAGAATGAATTTAATATGATTAATTGAATTTTGTCGGTTAACCTTTGATCTAATTAAATATATCAATTCAATCAAGTTTAGGTTTTAAACTCTAAAGTTTTTTAATTAACTTTTTAAGTCCGTTTAAACTATCTTTGAGGGAAGAGAATGGACTCATACCATTGATGATTCACCGTTAGGATCCCGGGATGATGAAAAATCACGGTGGGAGAACAATTTGGGCTACTGGCCCAAAGCCAACTCAAAGTTAAGGTTCAATTATGTTTTAAACCTGTATTTTTTATATATAATTAAATAGTGTTTGGTTGTTGTTTTTAAGACAGAGAAATACAAGATAACAAAGATAAAAACATGTATTTCTATGTATATTATATTTTAAAAGTATAAAAAATTACTTTAAAATGGTTTCGTAGACAATTTCATTTATAATTTTATTTTTGTTACTCCAATTAAACACATTTCTGAACACAAACTAAATATAAAAATCACTCTCCAACCATCTTTCCCATATTAAAATTATTTTATTTTTATTTCCTTCCCGACGAGTTACACAAGTTATTATTTTCACTTATATATATATATATATAAAGAATTATCCATGGACCGGGGCTCTCCCTACTGGGTAATGCTCTCCATATTCCCGTAGGTTTAACTTGTTTGTCTCTTTAGACTATCAATTACAGATAATTTGGATTGTCAATTAATCAAACTGGAAAGAAAGAAAAAAGAGAATGAGAAATTGCATAACCATAAAGGAAAAACCAGCTTGGATAATGGAGTGGGTGAAACAACTAAATTTAATCAGGTGATATTATTTTAATATAGTTTTTTTTAATTAAATTAAAATGTCACCAAAATTTAAGAGTTATTTATTTACCGGTTGACCCACCTACTTAAATATATTTAATTAGATGAACTTCCACATTAATATAAAATCCAACATAAACAAGATTCTAAACTTACTAGGTTCACCTAATATAATATTTTTATTATTATTATGATTATTCGAGTTAACTTACGTGCACCTTAACTAATCTCATAAATCTTAAAATTAATAATTATATAAGACTCCAATGACCATTATAATAACAATTACAAAACTCAAAATTGAAACCATATAGAAAATAAACCTTTTAATTTTAAACTATTATCATTAATATCTAAATGATTTAATAAAATTGCTGATGACCATGGGCTTTGAACAGACATGTGAACCCATGTGAAAGGATGCTGCCTCACGTTATCTGAACTGGCATCCTCATGCTTCTTCCGTTTAATAGCTTTATAATTTTGCACTCTCGCTACTTCCTGTCCCTTTTTGGGATTTTATTCCTTCACAGCCCTAGCTCTGGAGAGCCTAAGATATAGGTTTTTTCACCAAAAAAAATAAAGGCAAGGAAATAGAAAAGGAAAATCAATCGCTTGTAGGATGAGTAATTTGGCTACTTGAATTAATCGATTTTTCTATATTATCCTCGTCAAATAATTCAGGCAATTGAATATTTTTTCTATTATCCTTTTTTTTTAACCTAAAATATTTATAAAAAAAAATTGGAATTGGAATATGGGATGGGTAATAAATTCAAATATGGAATCAAAATTGCGTAATAATAATTATTTTTTATCTTGAGATTAATTTATTAATTAATTGGAGTAACAGAACTTTATCAACCGGACTCAGATCTTCAAGCCCATGATGAATATACGATCCAACAGCTCCTGGCCTCTAGACCTGCAGATGAACATAGCAATGTTAGCTTCTGGGCTTGGACTGAAGAGCTAGTGGGCTCTCTTTGCACCCCGGGAAAGGACTGTGATAAAATAGCAATTACCCACATTATTTGCTGTATAAAGGAGAAATTCAAACATGGAATCGAAACCGGAAATTATTATTATATAATTTTTTAATTTTGAATTAATTAATTCACTAGATTAATAGGGTATTTTATCATTTAAAAAATTCTCGGATCTGATGCAATCACTTAAATTTTAAATAATAAATTTGATTAATTAGAATTGAATTAAGCTGACCGGTTTATAATCATTCTTTATAAATGGTATATATATATATAGCCTTTATTCGGTCATGCATTTCAACTAGCGTTTTTTTTCCATCGAAAAATACATTAAGTAGGGTTTTTTATATATGTTTTTTTAATGTATTTTTAATTAAAAATTATTGTTATAAAAACAATAAATTAAATATGTTGAGTGACCCCAATCGACTTTGTTCTAGATGCAAGACCCTTCTAAAAAAAACAAATACTTCAGAGACCCCGCAGCCATGTGAAAGCTTTCAAGGTCATGAACCAGGCAACGCCAAGGAAGGTGAACGCGGTCAGCAGTCACCTCCACTTTGATCAAGAGAATTAGACACATAACTGTCTACCTTCACCCGGCTTGTCCCTACCACTTCGATCAATCGCTGTAACTCCACTCAATCATTTGCTTGCACATGCATTAGAGAAATATTAAATGGTTTAATTTTTCTATTTCTATTTTCAAAATAGATTGTTCGTGTTTCTCTCTCTCTATATTTAATATTGTAATTCTAAGATCCGAGAAAGCTTAACTCTTTTTATTTTTCATTATACAAGAATCGATCTCAATCGCTTTCATCAAAAAATAAATGTTAAATTTTTAGTCAAATAACTTTACTAAAATATTTTCTCTCCAGAGAGAATTATGTGTACACACCATGCCATCCAAACTATTAGACTATTCTGACGAGTTCAGCGACACGCTTGTCCGTTTTCACATCTTCTTCGGCGGGGATGTGATGTGCCACCATGCCATGAGAGGATAAAGTTGGATCAAATTTTTATAATTACTTGCAAAAATGTATTATAGCTCATACATACAGCTGCATGTCATGCATGATGACCTAGAACTGGTTTATAAATATGATTGTTTGCATAGTTATTCAATCAAAAATCTGAAAAGCAACGCATGGCTATGATTTTATTGGATTTTATTGAATTCGAAATATTGTTGTTATAATTGATTTTGTGATCAAATAATGTGACTTTTAATTTCAAAATTTGTGGTAAAATTTAGCCAAAATGACCCACGTACCATGCAATTCGTACGTAATATATGAAAGAATCTCCATCCTCTTTATGTGAAAAACATTTTTTATATGTTATCTTGTTGTGGTTAGAATTATATTTTTTAATATAAAAAATAGTAATTATATGAATTTTTTTATTTTTTTTAGTAAAATTCAACGTTAAGAAGACAGAACCTTTCAAAACTAAGAGTTTCTGTATACCCTTTATCTCACTTTGCATTTTACCTTCTTTCACGAAGGATAGCTACGCAACTGGCGTGCTTGTAAATGTTGATTTGATATTGTGATATGTTATATTTTTATTTTTAAAAAATATATAAAAATACCTTTAAAAAATATTAATTTAATATTTGTTTTTAAAAAACTAAGATACTGCACTCCAAAACATTCACCGCACATAAATGCCCCACGTATGCCGTTGCATGTATCGTTCATTCTTTAATTGATTGATGCGAAAGATTGATGCTGGAAGCTAAAGACTGACATTGATGATGAAGTCCCTGATGATCACTACCGCGTGACTCGACAGCAGTCATGGATTTCAAGATATACAAGAGGATTGCACGATTAATCTTTCTATCGTTTAATAATTTGGAAAAAAATATATATTCTGGAATCAACTCTTTTGATATATACTTGAATATAGTTTGGCTATTTTACCTTAACTATCTATCTATAGTTTAGTAATGATGACATGATGTCGTTTTTTTTTTCTTTTTCTGTGAGCGTCTCTTTTGATTTGTTCTACCATAATCCTTCACTTTGTGACTGTTGTTATAATTAATTTGATGATATTTTTTTATATAGTTATGAAAAATAATATTTTCAATAATTATGAAATTTGTTTTAGAAATGGACACTGATCATACAGGCACACGTCACATCAATCAACTCATACTGCTTTCTAAATGCATGTGAGTCACGGGCTGTGGCTATACAAGTCGGCGGGGGAAGGAGTGTCTTGTATTATATAGGTGGTATAATATGGTCCTGTCGTGAAATATTGCTATAACGTAAAATTACTTAGTTTTCTTGATTTGGTCGGAAAAGATCTTCAAAATAATATCACGATATTACAACAGTGAGATGTGTTGATAAATTTCTTAAAACAAAAACAAATGAGAGGTTTTGGTAACGTTATTAACAGCTCGAATATATCTATAAAGAAATTGTGTTAAGGTTTTGTAAACAGCAACAAGCTTGATTTATTTCTTGTTTTTTTCTTCCTTGTGATGGACATGTGTGAGATTAAACAAGCAACTATAATATATTAAAAAAAAGAAGCTCTTTCCACGAAAGTTCCTCCACCAATTATATATGATTTATTAAAAAACAACAAGCCATTTAAGTAAACTTGTAGCCAGTTAATTAATTTTTTCTAAGACAATTCTGGGCTCAAACTTGTTGCCGTTATGGGACTCCTGACAACATGTTTACCCCCAGAATCAGCCCAATCGAGATAACCAAAGGTCACTGTTTCGTCCAGAAGTGCTGGGCCTTCAATAGTCAGTTTGTAGCTTAGCTTCTCGTACTTTGTCTTAAACTCCAACTTGTCTGGCATGACATTGACTTTCAACCCCCTCATGGGAGTAACACTTGCCGTGTAACTACAGATTCCCTCTCCAACATTGGTCACTGTCCTGTGAAATTCTCGCACGATGGTTAAATTTGATGGCGAGTTTTTCTCGTTGAAATAGACAATGAAAGAAGGGTAGTTGAGGTCATTGGACGGGTTGGAACAATCGGTAGAAGATGATCCTGTGATAACTTGGATTTGTTTTTCAGTGAAATTTGTGGCACAAAGTAATCTCACATAATCAGTTGAATTAACATCATAAATGAGACCCGGGTCTAGAGCATTGTTGGGGTTGACTTGTCCAGCTCCCATGTCCAGAGGACTAGCTGGATTTATTCTATTACCAAAACCAATATCTTTAATGGGTTCCATACTGTTATCCATTGTATCGGCAGTGGTAACCATGGCTGATCGAATAGCAGCTGGGCTCCAATCAGGGTGTGCCTTCCTCAGGAGTGCAGCCACTCCTGCTGCATGCGGACAAGCCATGGATGTCCCTGACAATATATTGAAATCGCTGAACATAGGCTGTGAATTGTTCGAACCCGCCGCTATATTCTGAGGCCATGCAGCTAAGATTAGTGAGCCGGGAGCCATGATATCAGGCTTCATGACCAATGGACAGCTCGCGGACGGCCCTCTAGAACTGTAACTGGTAACTCTCGGAGCCGGTTTAATCCCCAGATTTGTTTTCCGAAACTCTGCGCTTGCTTGTGGACTGTTGCTGTTTTTGATGTAATCTGTGATGGTTTTCCCATCCTTTAAACTCACAATCACCACTGGAAACCCATTCCCGATGAATCCTTCGGTGTCTGTGAAATTTGTTATGAAGACACCTGCAGTAACATTTGCGGTGCTGACATTTTCAACTTGGTCACTTAAGTCGTTGCTGTCAAACGCACCTTCGCAGACCACAATCTTCGGTCCAATTTTAATCAAATCGCTCATCATGTGACATTCATCCCTGAAAACGATCGGTACCTCGCTAAATGATGAACTCCCCAAATAGAAAGATGAGCCTGCGACCGAAATCCCATTGCCGAGCGTCAAAACTGCGCCAAATTCACGGTCTAGAGTACCAGCAGCAACTGTTAACACCCAAGGTATGCCATTGTGCAGTGTCGCATGGAAAGGCCCTTCGTTTCCAGCAGAAGTAGACACGAATATATTCTTCTCCATGGCTGCAAATGTTGCCAAGGCAATAGGGTCTTCATTCAAAGGAACTCCATCTAAGCCCAATGATATAGATAACACATCTACACCATCGCTAATTGCTTGATCAATCGCAGCAATTATATCGGTTGTATAAGAACCTTCACCCCACAGAGCCTTGTACATGGCTACATGTGCCCGTGGAGCCACGCCACTGGCAGTTCCTTTGGCGTAGCCGAAATACGATGCACCTTCCACGTAATTTCCAGCAGCTGTGCTCGATGTGTGGGTCCCATGGCCTTCCGTGTCGCGTGTCGAATTCATAGATATGGTGACGTTGGGCTGCTTTGCAATGAGGCCTTTGTTGAAAAATCGAGCTCCAATGAGTTTTTTATTGCACAGTGAGGAGTTGAATTGAGCGCCACCTTCACATTCTCCTCTCCATGTCTCTGGAATTTCAGGCATTCCATGGTCACTGTAACTCTCGCTCTCTGGCCAGGCACCCGTGTCCACCAACCCAATAACGATACCGTCGCCATAATTTGACGCCTTCCATACTG
Organism: Salix arbutifolia; assembly: GCA_025169955.1. Classification (NCBI taxonomy): domain Eukaryota; kingdom Viridiplantae; phylum Streptophyta; class Magnoliopsida; order Malpighiales; family Salicaceae; genus Salix; species Salix arbutifolia. The sequence continues at coordinate 2,479,402 of CM045915.1, read as the reverse complement.
GGGACTGAGGTGTCAGACCAAGATATTTGGGTGAATGAGTTGTGTCGTGTTTAACAGGCAAGTCTTTAATGGAAGAAACGTAGCCTGGAGACTTTTTTAAAGCCTGGAGCTCGGAAGGAGTGAGACTGGCACTAAAGCCATTGACGACATGAGTATAGCTATAAAGAAGCTTAGAAGAGGCCGTAAAAGTTGCAGCACTGGCTGTGCTAATACCAGCGACATCAGATACAGAAGCGAGAGTTGACAAGTACCAATGATGCTGGCCTGCAAATAATTTGGGCATCACTGATAAATCCATGTGAACAATATAATTGTCGGTTTGTGAAAAAGATTCGGTGCTGAAGTACAGGAAAGTGATAAAACAAATCCACAACTTATGCAAGACAACATTGCGACGAGTAGCCATGTGATATGTTAATTGGTAGGAGATATATAGTCTTTGGAGAATTCTGTAGTGAGGTTGTCTGGGCTTGTTTATATAGTGAATTCGGAAGGGTGTCAGCTCAATACCCTCCATGCATGTATACATGCATGATGTATTCATGTATATATACATATATATGTGTGTGTGTGTTTCACGTCCTTGATACCTACCTATCCATTCCAAATGGGATTATTTAACTTGTTTTTATATAAAAAATAAAATTATTAAAGTTGAATTAATAGTATTGATTTGGTTTAGTCGAATGAGTGAATTTGACTGGATTCTTCCTCAAACAGGTTAAAAATAAAAATGATTGCAAACTAAACTTTAAACCAACGAGTTACCGAGTTGAATCTTGCCCAAATGATATGTACAAGCGAAACCAACTCTATAACAATTGATTACGTGAAAGTCATTAATCATTAGCCGATTTATACTCTTTTTCGATTGCCAAGCTTTCTGCAAGAGTCACACGTTAGATGAATCTTAAACTTCCAGTTATAAATCATCATAAAACTTGAAACTTAATGAATCAATTTATTTATTTATTACTCTTGTTGACTGTTGTATCATCGTAATATATTTTTTAATCCAGCATGGTGGGGTTTACAATAAAAAAAAGTTTATAAATCAACAAATTTCAACAAGAAATTGATGAAACGAGCATAATTAAGAGCAGTTTAAGAGAGGGTTGGTTCTGATAAAACATTAAATGGAAGACCTCTTTATGTGTGGACCAAGACAGCAACTGCAACTTGTAAATGGTAGTCACCGCGTGCAAGAAAAGTTTTGGCACCACCAAAAATCTACCATCATCAAGGAATCTTGTGAAACTAATGTTTCCTCTTGGGTGAAGCATACAAAATTATCGTCAATTTAGTGTCTATTTGTTTGTGAGGGTAGTTGAGCTTTTTTTTTAAATATATTTTTTTATATAGAAATGTATTAAAATGATTTTATTTTATTTTCTTAAAATTATTTTTGATATAAACACATGAAAATGATATGAAAATACTAAAAAAATTAATTAAAATATTTTTTTTTTCAAAAAAAAAAACAATATCAAACAAAACATAAAATGGTGGGCTTGAATTGCTTCTGTCAGTGCCTCGATCCCCTTTTTTCTAGATGAAGATCACTGGACATCGCAATTTGTTTGAGTATAAGTCACTTGTTTTTATGGAACTTGACAAAGAGTCACATGTAATTGGTGGAGTTAGAGCCCACCATGCACCCAGCCAGGGCACAAAAAACTGTCACGCCCCGAATAAACCTTCTTACAGGAGGAAGGTGCAAGTTACTTTCAAAGGCCACAAGCATCTTATTTCAGGATAATATCATCGTAATTCGTCGACTCAAGTTAAAGTTGAATTTCAATCTTGCACGCACTCATCCTCGATCTATATAGCCGTGATTTACGAACCGGAATGACTACTTAATAATTAATGTTATATCATGTTTCGGTCATTGAAGTCTGCTAATTTTTGAAGCTACACGATTTTCTTCTCTCTGGATTCTCAATTTCTCTGTAATTTGATTTTTTATATATATAATCATTGATAATTTTATTGAAAAGTATTCTTTGTAATTCAATTTAATATTTTCCTATTGAAAATATTCTTCTATGAAAAAATACATACATTATATTAAAAAAAAAAATGAGCTCAGTGTTTTACTATGGCTCTGGACATAAAAAAAAAAACTATAGATTAGAACAATATAAATATAATTTTGATTTTGCTAGAAAACTGACTAAGCATACAATTGGGATACAAATGTCTTTTTCATAGAGTATATTCATCATTACAAATTAATTGAGATAAGATGGTCCATACATGTTTTTTGTTCCATTGTAAGCACTCAAAAGCAAAAACAAATCTTTGGGTGAAGGGATTTTTTAAACAATAGAATTATGGTCATGCCATAAAAGAGAGAGAGAAAATATAAATGCATAGAGGGGTTTCTCTATTTTTTTTAAAAAATAATAATAAATGATCGCATTAACTTTGTGGTTCAAAAAAACAAAGGCTATTTGTGAGGATGTTTTAGTTCTTTTTTTATTGGTTTTGTTGTTATTTGTATGTTTTGTTAAGGGCAACTTAATATTTTTTAAGTTTTTAGATATTATTAAAAAGAAGATGTTGAAGCGTGTAACACACGTGTTATCGTGCCATGGCCTCTGTGCCTTTAAAGTGGCTCATGAGAAATTATGCGGTGGTCGAATTTTTACTTTAAACATTAGAAGTTTATTCTTTCTTTTGTCTTTTCTTTCTCATTCAATAGAAAAACACGCCTAAATTTATATAATTTTATCCTCTAGTTGTAATCTTATCAATTTTGATCCTTTTATTTTTAATGATTTTTTTTTGGTTTTTGGTGCGTTTTAAAGTTTGATTTTTTTTTCAATTTCATTCATAAGCATTTTATTCAATATGATTTTTTTTATTTGGTCCCTCTACTTTTAATTGCTTTATTCTTGTGTTTAATATCTTTCTTTAATTATTATTTTTTGCAATTTTGTCCCTTATAATTTTATTGCATTTGTTTTTGGTCCTTTCTTTTTATTGTTATATTCTTGATTTAACCCCTAATTATTTTCTTTATATATATATTTGATCTCCATTGTTTAGGTTTTAAGTTGTTTTATGGATGAATATTTTATTTTGTTATTTTTTTTGTTGTCTTCCAACGTGACATTTCTATATTGAAAATTGACTTCTTTTTTTTAATTCATTATTTGGTTATTAAGTCCTTAACTTCAACTGTTTGGTTGTTTTAAGAACAGACTGATAAATTTAACTCGGACTAGCTCAAGTTTCTTATGATATTTTTTTTTATTGAACTTTGTTTTTTTACTAGGGTGTCCTTCTGAAATTCTTTTTTATTTATTTCTGACAGGTTGTTGGTTTGTCAAGTCACCCAAGCTAACCCGGGTTCTCTTTTTTAACAATGTATTTTTTATTTTTGACATTAGATTATTAGACTTGAACAATTTGTATTTATTTATTTATTTATTTATTACGAGTTAATTCAGTCTCATATACCACTGTTATGATTATGATATTCGGTGCAATGGAAAGAAGGGTCACTTGTGTCTCTACGGGAAACAAAATCAAACATGAGATGTTAATAAATATTCCACACAGAGCTAAAGGTTTTTTTGTAGATTGAATCTTTATATTTTAGTACTTATTTGAAACTACATTTTAAAAATATTTAAAAAAAAATTGAAAAAAAATTATTTTTTATTTTAAATTATTTTTAAATTATTTTGATATAATAATATTAACCGTTGAAAATATAACTATATTCCTGCAGGTTGCAGTCCATTATTTGGCAGCGGGTCGCTATAGTCGTATATCGCTACAACCACTAGGAAAAAAAGGCCCATTAAGATTGTCGATTGTTAAATTTATTATGAATATTGTCGTTCGTTGCTTTTTGAAAGTTTGATGATGACAAATTTATGATACATTTTTTCAGAGAATATTAAACACGCTTAACTAATCTTATTTGCTTAGAAATTATTAAACACAACGTTAAAATTGTACATAAAAGATAATCGTTCATTTAAAATAGCCAGGTTTTGGCGTGTGATTGGTCAATATTAGCTACTAAGATCTTATCTATTCAATTATTTTAAGGATAGTGCTAGATCTATTAAAAAACACTCAAAATCTATTTTATAATATGATATGACATTTTTTATATTAAAATATTGTCAATTCATAGAACGTTAATATTAGCTAATTTTTTTTTGTCAAATCATTTAATGTTTGTTTTAGAATATGGTTGGGATTGTTTTTAAAATTATTTTTTCGTTTAGAGATATATTTATATGATTTTTTTTTTATTTTAAAAAAATTATTCTTGACACAAGCACATAAAAATAATTTAAAAATATCAAAAAATTAATTATAAATAAAAAATATATAATTTTTTAATAGCGCTTTTAAAATACAGTGTCAAAACATGGTTTTAGAAAAATAATCTCAATTAAAAAAAAAGTATGTATATTAATATATCTTTTTTAAAACGTTTTATGGTTGATGAAATTGCAAACCAAGGCGGGACTACAAGTTATAGCTTTGTGGCTTAGTTTTGATCTTCCTGTTTATTTGCTCCCTAGAACTCCATGGGAATCGATTCCTCTCTTTCATTTCGGGTTGCTATCGTTGATGCTGTTTTGGCCGCTGGCTAACCTGATAGTAGCATCTTGGAATCTCTAGTATAGAAGAATTTATAGCGTGATCATGGAGTTGCATTTTCTTTTTTAATTTCTGGAGAGTAGTGGCTCTGCAGTTTTTCCTGGTTCAGAATATCTGCTACCCCATTTATTTTGTAGATTCATTTTTATATTTTTTTCACCTTTTTTTATTGTTCTAATGCAATTTATTGCCTGTAAAAGAAAAATATTTTTTATTTTAATTTTATAAAAGACAAAGTCACTGTTAAAATCTCTTATAGCTAATAAGAGAATGGCAGAGAGAGAGAGAGAAGAGAGAGAAAAACAAACAAATATGTAATTTACATGAATGATAGGAAAAAAAAGGGTATAATGGATTACTTAATCAGCGTGAAGGGACATCACATTGATGTAGACATTTTTCTTTGTTCTTATTCTCCAAGATGAGCTAATTATCACACACCCAAACCTCTATTTTTTTTATTTTTTTTTATGTTAGATGAATTTTAGTTTAAAAAATATTTATTTTTAAACGGTATTTCTAATATGTACAATATTATATAATAGATTTTTCTTATTTTATTCAAAAACTTTAATGTATGTCTATTTTTATTATTATTTGATTGAATAAATAAAATTTAGCAAACATGATGGGGTAAATATATCATCTTGTGAGATTAAATATTTTAATCTATATTTATCATTTTTTTCAGTTTTATTTTTAATTATTGTTATTTTTAAATTTATTTATATACATAGTTCTCAATTTATTTTATTACATGTATGTATATATTTTTTATATATATTTAAAAATTATTTAGCTAAAATTTAAGTAAAAAAAAACTGCATATATAACTCTTTTATAAGAGATAAGATCTGACATGATATATTAGTGAAATTATAAATAGTCCTTATTTAATTTATGGTAATTGAAAGCTCTAGCTGGTATTCTAATATTTTTAGTTAAGGGGTTGCACATGCTAGATGGAAGATGCATTTCTTAACTAACATAAGTTGCTTTTGTTATTTTTAAGAAAATAATTTGAGATCAAGGCCAGGCTTAAAGATCCAATTTATATTTCTTGAACTATGGGCATTGGATCCAATAAGATGATCAATATTGACATTGAGCTTTTAAACTCATTTTCTTTATTATATCTAGGCCAGACCTTTGGACCATTTCTCGCTTTTTATGGATTCTATGGGTCATGCTGACCCGACCCAGATCAACTCATTATTTGGTCAGTTTTGGGTCGGTTTTTCTTACTGTGCTCGATTGGGTTTTGGGTGGTGGTGCTGTGGACGGTGACAGGGAAGATAGATCAGGAGAGGGGGTCGTTGTTTCGGCTTTGTGGTATCTTGGATTGGGTTTTTAGTGAGGAGATCGGGTTGGTTGCTGGACAGGGGGCGGTGGTCATTGGAGAGGGGCTACGTTCTTCTTGTTCTCCACCAATCTAAACACGACAGCGTTCATCCGATCCAACGATGGAAACATCAGCACAAAACAATTTACTAAAACTTGTCAGCCTCTGGTTCTCAGGTCTTGGTCTCAATTTACTGGAAGCTGTGAATTTTGAGCTCGGCTAAACGCTAATTGTAGTTTATTGTCAGGCCTTTTTGTTCAAGTGACTGCCTATATATGTAAAGCTTGGAACGGTTTGTGATGTGAATGTCTACGGTTTCTGTTTCATATTGCCATCTAACTATGTTTTTGTAATGAAAAAAAAAGTTTAATTTTTTTTTTGTATTTGTAGATTATTTTAATTTTTTTCAAAAAAAAATGAAAAATAATTTTTACCTCATTATCAAACGATCTCTGAAATTTTTGTACAATTGTGGTTTTCTAACTTCAAACCTTAGAAATAAAAATCAAAAGAACAAATCAATGTGTTTCAGTTTAGATTGATTTTCATATTGACCTTACTAAATGGATTAATCCAAAAAATCTAACTAAACTAATATTGATTTAACATGACAATTCAATAACAATAACTTTTATCATATAAGACTCCAAATCAAATCATTTCTGATAACTATGGTTCCAAAAAATAATGAAAATATATTATTTTGATATATTTTCTAACAAAAATCATTTTGAAAATCAACTGCTATCATAATATTAAATAGACTTTGCAATTGCTTTAGTCAATCAATGACTTTTTATAACAAACTTTTTCGATTAGTATGTTGGTTGTAATTTACCATGATGTTTAACTCATTCTACTACAGTAATTGATATAAGTTAGTGTTTTTAGTTATTTGATTCATTACATCAAATTATAGTTATTAAACTTGATTTAATAGTTAACTCAGTTCAAATTCTAGATCACAAATTAAACAAAAAAAATCATAATTAAATTGATTTTTTAAATTATTTTAAATAAAAAATTCAACAGAATAATCAAGTCAAATTAAATTGAATTTTTTAAGATTTAGAAGACATCAATGTCAGCTAAGCCAAGCAAAGTTTAATACAAGTTGTATGTTGTCCTTTTAAGACTGTTTGTTCAAATATGTTATTTATTGCTTTTTACCTTTGATATTTTAATTAGATCAGTTAATTGTATGTTTTTTAAATAATTTTTTAAATATTTGATAATTTCCATATTTTATAATTCTACTATGCATACAATGATATTATTAAATATTGTTTATTTATGATACTACGATAAATTATTTATCTATTTGATAATTTAGTCTTAGAAATGTTTTTATTTTTTTATTGTATATTGCCGTATAATATAATTATTGTGCATCTAATTAATATTTTTATAAGTTCTCTTAGAAGATTATTTTTTTCAAGTCGATTTGTCTCGTGATATATGCCCCCATATGAATATAAAAGTTCATTTTATATAGTTATGAAAAATAATATTTTCAATAGTTATGAAATTTGTTTTAGAAATGGACACTGATAATACAGGCACACGTGACATCAGTAGACTCATACTGCTTTCTAAATGCATGTGAGTCACGGGCTGTGGCTATACAAGTCGGCGGGGGAAGGAGTGTCTTGTATTATATAGGTGGTATAGTATGGTCCTGTCGTGAATATTGCTATAACATAAAATTACTTAGTTTTCTTGATTTGGTCGGAAAAGATCTTCAAAATAATATCACGATATTACAACAGTGAGATGTGTTGATAAATTTCTTAAAACAAAAACAAATGAGAGGTTTTGATAACGTTATTTTTCAGGTTTTTTTTTTATCAAAACAGCTTGATTTCTTTTTCTTTAAAATAAAATAAAACGATGGCATCATGAGGTTAATTTATATCAAGTTTATAAACTCGCAATTCGAATCTTGGTCCAAATTAATTGTTTTTTTTATCAATTGTCTAAATTCCGAGGAACTAAATTATCCACGAGACTACTTGCAAGTTTTTGGATGCGAGAAAATTTTATTTTCTAAAATACATGATTTATGAGTCTAGGTAAACGAGTACATCTCTAGTTATTCTAGTCTCTTATAAAGAGTGCATGTCCTAACTCGAAATCGAGATTTGCAGTGTAAATCATATACCATTTATCATCACGTAATCCCCTTGAGGACCAAGACTACTTGCATTCTAAAAATTAAGATAATCAATGGAGCATGTAAATATTTCATTATAACTGGGATAACCTCTGCACAAGAAACAAATTAACAGCTCGAATATATCTATAAAGAAATTGTGTTAAGGTTTTCTAAACAACAACAAGCTTGATTTATTTATTGTTTTTTTCTTCCTTGTGAGATTAAACAAGCAACTATAATATATTAAAAAAAGAAGCTCTTTCCACAAAAGCTCCTCCACCAATTATATATGATTTATTAAAAAACAACAAGCTATTTAAGTAAACTTGTAGCCAGTTAATTAATTTTTTCTAAGACAATTCTGGGCTCAAACTTGTTGCCGCTATAGGACTCCTGACAACATGTTTACCCCCAGAATCAGCCCAATCGAGATAACCAAAGGTCACTGTTTCGTCCAGAAGTGCTGGGCCTTCAATAGTCAGTTTGTAGCTTAGCTTCTCGTACTTTGTCTTGAACTCCAACTTGTCTGGCATGACATTGACTTTCAACCCACTCATGGGAGTAACACTTGCCGTGTAACTACAGATTCCCTCTCCAACATTGGTCACTGTCCTGTGAAATTCTCGCACGATGGTTAAATTTGATGGCGAGTTTTTCTCGTTGAAATAGGCAATGAAAGAAGGGTAGTTGAGGTCATTGGACGGGTTGGAACAATCGGTAGAAGATGATCCTGTGATAACTTGGATTTGTTTTTCTGTGAAATTTGTGGCACAAAGTAATCTCACATAATCAGTTGAATTAACATCATAAATGAGACCCGGGTCTAGAGCATTGTTGGGGTTGACTTGTCCAGCTCCCATGTCTAGAGGACTGGCTGGATTTATTCTATTACCAAAACCAATATCTTTAATGGGTTCCATGCTGTTATCCATTGTATCGGCAGTGGTAACCATGGCTGATCGAATAGCAGCTGGGCTCCAATCAGGGTGTGCCTTCCTCAGGAGTGCAGCCACTCCTGCTGCATGCGGACAAGCCATGGATGTCCCTGACAATATATTGAAATCGCTGAACATAGGCTGTGAATTGTTCGAACCCGCCGCTATATTCTGAGGCCATGCAGCTAAGATTAGTGAGCCGGGAGCCATGATATCAGGCTTCATGACCAATGGACAGCTCGTGGACGGCCCTCTAGAACTGTAACTGGTAACTCTCGGAGCCGGTTTAATCCCCAGATTTGTTTTCCGAAACTCTGCGCTCGCTTGTGGACTGTTGCTGTTTTTGATGTAATCTGTGATGGTTTTCCCATCCTTTAAACTCACAATCACCACTGGAAACCCACTCCCGATGAATGCTTCTGTGTCTGTGAAATTTGTTATGAAGACACCTGCAGTAACATTTGCGCTGCTGACATTTTCAACTTGGTCACTTAAGGCGTTGCTATCAAACGCACCTTCGCAGACCACAATCTTCGGTCCAATTTTTATCAATTCGCTCTTAATGTGACATCCATCCTTGAAAACGATCGGTACCTCGCTAAATGATGAACTCCCCAAATAGAAAGACGAGCCTGCGATCGAAATCCCATTGCCGAGTGTCAAAACTGCGTCAAATTCACGGTCTAGAGTACCAGCAGCAACTGTTAACACCCAAGGTATGCCATTGTGTAGTGTCGCATGGAAAGGCCCTTCGTTCCCAGCAGAAGTAGACACGAATATATTCTTCTCCATGGCTGCAAATGTTGCCAAGGCAATAGGGTCTTCATTCAAAGGAACTCCATCTAAGCCCAATGATATAGATAACACATCTACACCATCGCTAATTGCTTGATCAATCGCAGCAATTACATCGGTTGTAGAAGCACCTTCATCCCACAGAGCCTTGTACATGGCTACATGTGCCCGTGGAGCCACGCCACTAGCAGTTCCTTTGGCGTAGCCGAAATACGATGCACCTTCCACGTAATTTCCAGCAGCTGTGCTCGATGTGTGGGTCCCATGGCCATCCGTGTCGCGTGTCGAATTCATAGATATGGTGACGTTGGGCTGCTTTGCAATGAGGCCTTTGTTGAAAAATCGAGCTCCAATGAGCTTTTTATTGCACAGTGAGGAGTTGAATTGAGCGCCAACTTCGCATTCTCCTCTCCATGTCTCTGGAACTTCAGGCATTCCATGGTCATTGTAACTCTCGCTCTCTGGCCAGACACCCGTGTCCACCAACCCAATAATGATACCGTCGCCATAATTTGACGCCTTCCATACTGGGGACTGAGGTGTCAGGCCAAGATATTTGGGTGAATAAGTTGTGTCGTGTTTAACAGGTGAGTCTTTAATGGAAGAAACGTAGCCTGGAGACTTTTTTAAAGCCTCGAGCTCAGAAGGAGTGAGACTGGCACTAAAGCCATTGACGACATGAGTATAGCTATAAAGAAGCTTAGAAGAGGCCGTAAAAGTGGCAGCACTGGCTGTGCTAATACCAGCGACATGATCAGATACAGAAGCAAGAGTTGACAGGTACCAATGATGCTGGCCTGCAAATAATTTGGGCATCACTGATAAATCCATGTGAACAATATAATTGTCGGTTTGTGATAATGATTCGGTGCTGAAATAGAGGAAAGTGATAAAACAAATCCACAACTTATGCAACAGAACATATCGACGAGTAGCCATGTGATATTTTTAATGGTAGGAGATAGTCTTTGGAGAATGCTGTAGTGAAGTTGTCTAGGCTTGTTTATATAGCGAATTCGGAAGGATGTCAGCTCGATACCCTCCATGCATGTATACATGCATGATGTGTATATATATATATATATCCATTCCAAATGGGCTTATTTAACTTGTTTTTTATAAAAAATAAAATTATTAAAGTTGAATAATAGTATTTTATTGGATCTGGTTTAGTCGAATGAGTGAATTTGATTGGATTCTTCCTCAAACAGGTTTAAAATAAAAATTATCTCAAACTAAACTTTAAACCAACGAGTTACCGAGTTGATTGTTGCCCAAATGATATGTACAAGCGAAACCAACTCTATAACAATTGATTACGTGAAAGTCATTAATCATTAGTCGATTTATACTCTTTTTCGATTGCCAAGCTGTCTGCAAGTTAGATGAATCTTAAACTTCCAGTTATAAATCATCATAAAACTTGAAACTTAATGAATCAATTTATTTATTTTTCACTCTTGTTGACTGTTGTATCATCGTAATATATTTTTTAATCCAGCATGGCGGGGTTTACAATAATAAAAAGTTTACAAATCAACAAATTTCAACAAGAAATTGATGAAACGAACATTATGTGTGGACCAAGACAGCGACTGCAACTTGTAAATGGTAGTCACCGCGTGAAAGAAAAGTTTTGGCACCATCAAGGAATCTTGTGAAACTAGTGTTTCCTCTCGGGTGAAGAATACAAAAGTATCGTCAATTTAATGGTGGGCTTGCTTCTTTCACAGCCTCCATCCCCTTTTTTCTAGATGAAGATCACTGGGCATCGCAATTTGTTTGAGTGTAAGTCACTTGTTTTTATGGAACTGGACAAAGAGTCACATGTAATTGGTGGAGTTAGAGCCCACCATGCACCCAGCTAGGGCACAAAAAACATCTCACGACCCAAATAAAACTTCTTACAGGAACGTGCTAGTTACTTTCAAAGGCCACAGGCATCTTATTTCAGGATAATATCATCTTAATTCGTCGCCTCACGTTAAAGATAAATTTCTATCTTGCACACACTCATCCTCGATCTAGACAGCCGTGATTTACGAACCAGAATTATTACTGAATAATTAATGTTATATCATGTTTCTGTCATTGAAGTCTACTAGTTTTTGAAGCCACAAGATTTTCTTCTCTCTTAAGTCTCACCTTCTCTGTAATTTGATTTTTTTTAATATAATCATTGATAATTTTATTGAAAGTATTCTTTGTAATTCAATTTAATATTTTCCAATTGAAAATAGTATTCTATGAAAAAATATATACATGGTATTTTTTTTATAAAAAATTGCTCGGTATTTTACTATGGCTCTGGACATAAAAAGCTTATAGATTGGAATATAATTTTGTTTTTGCTAAAAAAGTGACTAAGCCTACAATTGGGATAAAAATGTCTTTTCATATAGTACATTATCATTACAAAATTAATTGAGATAAGATAGTCGATTTATATTTTTTATATTAAAATATTGTTAATTCATAGAACGTGAATATTAGCTAATAATTAATTATTGTCATATCATTTAGTGTCTATTTTGAAGTATGCTTGGAGTATTTTTTGAAAGTATTTTTTGTTTAAAAATATATTAAAATGATATTTTTTTTATTTTTTAAAAATCATTTTTAATATCAATATATAAAAATGATCTAAAAAAATAAAAAACATTATTTTTTTACAAAAAAAATTTTAAAACACAGTGTCAAACAGGATTTTAATAAAATAATCTCGATTAAAAAAATAAGTATGTATATTAATATGTATTTTTTAAAACATTTTATGGTTGATGAATTTGCAAAACAAGGCGGGACTAGAAGTAGTGGCTTAGTTTTGATCTTCCTGTTTATTCACTCCCTAAAACTCCATGGGAATCGATTCTCTCTTTCATTTCGGGTTGATATTGTTTTGGCCGCTGGCTTACCTGATAGTAGCATCTTGGAATCTGTGGTATAGAAGAATTTATAGCGTGATCATGGAGTTGCATATTATAATTTTTTTAATTTCTGGAGAGTACTGGTTCTGCAGTTTTTCCTGGTTCAGAATATCTACTAACCTATTTATTTTGTAGATTCATTTTTATATTTTTTTTTCACCTTTTTTATTGTTCTAATGCAGTTTTTGCTTGTAAAAGAAAAGCAATTTTTATTTTTGTTTTATAAAAGACAAAGCCACTATTAAAATCTTTTATAGCCAAGAAATATATAATTTACAAGCTGAATAGAAAGTGATTTTCGTTCAGAAATATATCAAAATAATATTTTTTTATTTTTAAAAATTATTTTTGACATCAACTCTTCAAAATAAATTAAAAACACTAATTTGTTTTATCAAAATATTATTAAAACACAGTGCCAAATACCCTAAGAGGTGTTATATAACCCACAAATCCATAACAAAATCCATACTGAAAATAATAAAAGCTGAAACTAAGCAACTAGACCTGTTTTTGTATAAACATTTTGTTTTGCTAAAATATTATTTTAAATATTTTATAAACATCACAGTCTTAATTATCACGATATTACAATTTTTAATCCTTTTAATGACATTATATGGATCATTGTCCACGATAAAATAATATCTTTCATTTATAATCACACCCAAACCCCCTCTATAATCTGGGCCCTCTGTTCAAGCATGAAAGATAGAAAACAAATTGGGTATAATGGATTTCTTTATCAGGGTGTAGGGACATCACATTGATGTAGACATTTTTCTTTGTTCTTATTTTCCAAGATGAGCTAATTATCACACACCCAAACCTCTCATATATATTTTTTTCTATGTTAGATGAATTTTATTTTAAAAAATATTTATTTTTAAACAGTATTTCTAATATGTACAATATTATATAATAGATTTTTCTTATTTTATTCAAAAACTTTAATGTATGTCTATTTTTATTATTATTTGATTGAATAAATAAAATTTAGCAAACATAATGGGGTAAATATATCATCTTGTGAGATTAAATATTTTAATCTATATTTATCATTTTTTTCAGTTTTATTTTTAATTATTGTTATTATTTAAATTTATTTATTTATATACATAGTTCTCAATTTATTTTATTACATGTATGCATATATTTTTTATATATATTTAAAAATTATTTAGCTAAAATTTAAGTAAAAAAAACTGCATATAAAAATAAAACTGCATATATAACTCTTTTATAAGAGATAGAATCTGACATGCGATGCGACGGAGCTTGGGCCATATACATTAAAGAAATGTTATTCTCTAAAATATGCGCATAGTTGATTTTGTTTTTAAAACTATTTTTTTGTTTATAAATATATTAAAATAATGTTGTTGTTTTTTTTTAAACATTTTTAATATTAGCACATAAAAATAATCTAAAAACACTAATTTTTTTAATTTAAAGTAAATTTAAAAAATTTATTTTTTATTTAAAAATATTTTTAAAACACAATATCAAATATGTTAATCACTAAAAAGTATTTTCATTGTTTTTAAATAGAATAAGTGATAGAATCAAGAAAGTGAAAAAAATTCGAGCAGGCCTGAAAATTTTCAACCGGGGCCTTAAATCTCCAGGGACGCATTTTCACAATGCATGAGACATACGGAGCATTCTTTGAGCCTCCACACAAGAGGACATTAAAATTTTCAGGAAAAAATATGTTCACGTTGGTGAAACAGGATGAGACAAAGCCATTACGGTAGTATTTATTTTTATTGTACGGTCGTGTTTTTTTTTAAATAGTTTTTTTGTTTTAAATTAGTCTTTTTATTATAATTTTGAGCTATTTTAATATATTGATGTCAATATATATATATATATAAGTTTAAAAAATATATATTTTGATACATGCCAAACATTTTTTTTTTAAATAATAACCACAATCATAATATCAAATATTACCTACATGTGTAACCATCTAGATCCAAAGTCGTCTAAAATATACTATTGTGCTAATTTTCTGATTTTGAAGACTGGCCCAGAAAATGTTTGTCTCATTGAATTATCGAGTTAAGTCAACAAAAAGTTAGATTCCATGTCATGAATTTATGTATCAACTCACTGTTAGACATTACCTAAACTCTATATATTCCCTATTAATTACAACTATGCTTTATTATTACACACAATTCTATATATTGCCTATCATCGAACGGATTATAGATGTTTACATTATCTAAAATCTAAATTATGGAGGCGAGAGGTAATCATTTTCAGTTCGGTTTTTACTTATAAAAACAATTGAACACAAAAAATTCACTCAGGGAGAGAAAAAATATGCTCACTTGGGTTAAACAGTGATGATATATAGCTATTACGTATCTGTTTAATAGTGTGATTGAGATTTAAAAAAAAAACAATATTCAGAAATGTATAAAAATGAAGTTTGTTGGTTGTAATTTCCCATGACTTTTTATAACGAACTTTTTCTATTAGTTTGTTGGTTGTAATTTTCCATGATGTTTAACTCATTCTACTACAGGAATTGATATAAGTTAGTGTTTTTAGTTATTTGATTCATTACATCAAATTATAGTTATTAAAATTGATTTAATAGTTAACTCAGTTCAAATTCGAGATCACAAATTAAACAAAAAAAATCATAATTAAATTGATTTTAAATAAAAAATCAACAGAATAATCAAGTCAAATTAAATTGAATTTTTTAAGATTTAGAAGACATCAATGTCAGCTAAGCCAAGCAAAGTTTAATAATAGTGATTCAAACTCGGTCGAAAACTAGTTATGTCAACTTTTGAAGTAAAAAAAAAAAAAAAAACAGATAAAACGTTTATGTGGTGAATCACAAGTGAAATGTTTTTATTTGCATGATCTCAACACGCGTGGGTCCGCATTTTTGTGTTTCTTATGGGCCCATATTTTTATTCTGAGCCCAGCCAAGAGCATTGTTTCGGTGAGTTGGGTTTTCCCTTTCTCTCAGGCTGAGCTGATATTTCTCTGGGCTTGCCGCTGCTCATCTCGGAA
This sequence comes from Salix arbutifolia, assembly GCA_025169955.1. Taxonomy (NCBI): domain Eukaryota; kingdom Viridiplantae; phylum Streptophyta; class Magnoliopsida; order Malpighiales; family Salicaceae; genus Salix; species Salix arbutifolia. The sequence goes on along the minus strand of CM045915.1, from coordinate 2,463,577 downwards.
TACGACTATTACCCATCCATCTGTTTTCAGGCCTATGCTCGAAACTTGTATGTTGTCCTTTTAAGACTGTTTGTTCAAATATGTTATTATTCCTTTTTACCTTTGATATTTTAATTAGATCAATTAATTTTATGTTTTTTTAAATCATTTTTAAAAATACTTTATAATTTCCATATTTTCTAATTTTACTATGCATACAATGATATTATTAAATATTGTTTATTTATGACACTACAATAAATTATCTATCTATTTGATAATTTAGTCTTAGAAATGTTTTTATTTTTTTATTGCATATTGCCGTATAATATGATTATTGTGTATCTAATTAATATTTTTATAATTTCTCTTAGAAGATTATTTTTTTCAAGTCGATTTGTCTCGTGATATATGCCCCCATATGAATATAAAAGTTCATTTCATAATAATAAAAATGTTTAGCTATCATATAATTAGAAAGCAAAGTTAATATTAATATTAAGATTTAATATAGTTGGATGTTGGGTAATTAAATATATCCAAATAACGCAAGGATTAATTGAAGGAAATAAGAAAATAAAAATAAAATACAAGAATAAAACTAAATATTTGACAGAAATAAAGAGTAGATTTAAAGGATTAAATTTCAAATTTTATAAGGGCAATTGACTGCTCGGCTAATAATCCACGCACGCTTTTGAAAGTATCACAGATTGCTAGAAGTACTCCTTAATTTATATTTCCAGTCTCTCTCCTTCCTCGTCTTCTTAGTTGCTTCCTCAACTCCTCCCCCCTTGTTCTTCACCATCATGTCATCATGTCCTGTGAATATTTAATTTCTTTTCTGAAGCCCACATGTACTCAAAGATGTTGACGAAAGTTGTATAATCAATTTCTACATAGTATTCGTCTCTGCTTGTTCTTTTGGACTCTTCTTAAGACATCTCTCGCGACCAATTATTCTCTTTTGGACTCTAATTACGTTATAGAGCTCGGTGTCTATAACGTAATCAGATCATTTATTATTACGTGAACACCTCAATTGACAAAATATTTTATTAAACCTTCCATTTTTGTGCAATATCTCACTCTAATTAGAAATTAATTTGAAAAGTATTAATGAAGAATAAACCGGGTTATAACATGACTGATAAAGTCAAAAGTCAATCTATTGAATTACTTGGGTTTAAACCCTACATTACTCATCTAATTTTTTAATCCAATATGGATCGGTTTTCAAATCAATCTATTAAAATACACCAGATTTATATATACATGCGCTCAGAGATAGAATCTAAAAGCTTGAAGTGTGGGCAGTGAGTAAGTCAGCAGCAGAAGAATGCAAAGAGGTTGGTCGGGGAGTGCAAGTTAATGGCCTCGTTTTTGTTTGACAAAGCCTAGGGAGTGATGATCTTGTTCAATACAAGTCCCACATGCTGGCGAGCCAATGATAATTTAAAATTAATCGAAGGTAACGTGAAGTTATGAATTAAATTAAAAATGACTAATTAACTGATGTCCTACATTATTGAGTAATTAAATCTGCCGCTGCAATTAAACTAGAATTGTCATCCTGCTGCAAAATAAAATGAAATAGAAATAGAAATCGCCAACGCTGCTACTCTCTCGAGAGTTACGTCAACACCATTCTAAGTTTTTCTTAGCATTCCGTGGGATCTCCTCGTCATTCTACAAGGAATTATATGGGTAATAGGCTCACAATTATCGTCCTTTGTCTAGGTGCGTCGATGGGATTTGATGGCATTCTTTTTAGTTCGAGGTTAGGCAACATTGTGTGCGGGGACAACGAGAGAATGTGTGGAAACTTGGACGAGGAAGAAGAGAGAGAGAATCCCATGTTAATGAAAGTAATTTAACATTGGATGAACCGAAAAGAAAAACATATATAGGTTCGGCCAAGAAGGTATATATATCATTTAAATAGTTTTTTTTTTAATTTTTAACTCTCATGCTATATAAACGACCAAGATCTGTCTTTTAGCTGATGTAGCATATGTGGGATGGTGGTGTTGGATGTTACTTTAATCAATATAGTTGCATTGGACTGGTTGCATATTTGTCTATAATTTATTCAACTCGAGATTATGAGAATCATGATGAGATCGAGCTCCTCCTCTTATGAAACATTTATTGCATTGCTTTGAAGAATTTATCTGCGAGTGCTAACTTTTGTTGACTATCCCCTGATTATTTGGTCATTGCTGTCGGTGCTCTTTCTCAATCCTGCTAGCACTGTTTTGCGTGCCAAGTGGCAGATTAAGAGAACAATCACGGTTACATTCTCAAAATCCTAGAATTTGACAGGTAAATAAACAGAAACAATTTAATAAAAAGAACTTGAACCCAATTGTTTGAATAATCCAATTCATTTTGTAGTGAAACCAGATTACTATTTTAGTTCATGTTAGTGCCACATACAGCATGAAATTGCTCCACCCTTGTTAAAGCCTTGCAGCAAAAACAAGATCTTGGGATGGAGAAATCATGGAATCTGATTCTTTGGTGTTAGCAGTGGCATCTAGCAGGGGACAAGAGCCAGAGATGCCGGGAAATAACTAGAGCTCTGGATCGTGCAGTTAAGCTTATATTACTCCATTTTTTTATTATCATATTGGATTTATTCTTTTAAAATCAAAGCATAATAGTTAAAGATTAATTAAGAAAAAACCTTCTTGATCATGATAAATTTATTAATGGTTTTTTTTTAATTATTAGGTGGGATACAGTATTAAATATAACTTTAAAGTCACATCAAATCACTCATAGTTGAAATTTTTTATCATCATTTTTTATAAAAAGAAATTCATGGAATACATAGGTTGCTAGTAGTAGTAGTCTTATTAGATTCAATTTAATATGTCAACTTGAAATCAACATATTAGAATTTACTCCGTTAAATCTAAATGATTTATTCAATTTAAATTTATAAAAAATTCAAAAGAATAACATTTTAATTTTTAAAATAAAAATATTTTTTTAATTAAATCGGAGTATAATGACTTTAATTACTACCTTACTACTACTACTATTATTCCTCAGGATATCCTCCTTTTAGTGGGCCTGTTGCCCATCCACCCGTGGTCGGGCGTCGGTTGATTTATGCCCCCACCCAGAGAAAAAAAATAGAAGTAACGACAATTGCTGCTAGGTAGGAGACGACTCTACCACCTTCATTTTAGGCTAGGCTGGAAAAATCGGGCTCAGGAGGAGGCGATGCTTGATTTGTGCAGATTCCATCAGCGAGGGAGTCGTGATGTTAAATTGTTCGATATTACTGTGAAATTACGAGATTAAAGTAAATGCGACTCATTTTCTATCCTACATTTAAATTTTCGATCGTAGACACACGTATAATTTATATATTTTTGGGGGTGGCTCCGTAATTATTGTAATAGTAATGATCAAATCTTGTGCAATCGTCTCCGGTGAGGTTTGTCCAAAGAGGTATAGCGTAGTTTTTTAAAAAGCTCAAGATTTGTATTATATATTTTGGATTCGAGCTAAAATATATTTAACTTGTAAAAATTTAGAACAACCGGAATTTACTCCCTTAACCTGAATATATTAAAAATGCCTAAAAAAAAGAATTTTCTCGAATCCAAAATAAAAAATCTCCGGTTAGGTCCAGATCTTTAAAACTGAGACAATACTCAGGTGATAGTGGTTTTTCCAAGATGATGATGGTGGTTGAATTAAAAGATTTGATAAGTCAACCAAGTTTTTTTAATGAAGAAACTGTAACATGATTTTAAATAAGAAAAAAAATCCGAAAATAAATTCTCGTAATAAAATTTCATCCAAGTCAATATCCATTTTGATTTGGAAAGATCCTTAACTTCAACTTGGCTTCAGATCAAGATCAACTAATCACCAAGTTAATAATTTATCATATTTGACAACTAAAGATCTATGAGTTTATTTAGTATAGTAATAACAATTGCTTTTTCAAATATGTTTTTGTTTGGAGATTTATTTTTTATTTTAAAGATTTATTTTTTAATATCATTGTATCAAAAGTTCAAAACAATAGAAAAACACTAAAATAAGATTTTTAAATAAAGAAAATCAAGTTTGTCCAACTACAAACATGCTCATATCTCATAAAAACACTAGATGTGGAAACAGACAAAGCTATAATGGGTGTTTTAACTCTTTTAAGACATAACAAAGAATCAAATCCTGAAAGACAAAAAGGGTTGCTCACAACTTTACTTATCAAGAACCAAATTCGGCAAAAGACATTTTGGGGGGGTCCTGTAATTAGGTATCTTTATTAAACTATTATTGTTGTCCCTTCAGGCCCCCACAAGCTTTAAAGCTAATGGAGGAAGCAACAGGTCACGCTTGAGTACTGTAGGGCCCAAATTTCAGTATGCATTCCCACCAAATTCAAAGTTGTCTTAATCATCCTCGATCATTGCAATTTATGTTCAGCCATTTAAAGCTCAGATGGAGTCACATGCATGCTTAAAGGATTAAGATAGTATGATCTGAAGTGGTTGTACCTTTGTTTATCTGCCTTCTTTTGACTGCCAAACCTCTGAACTAGTTCTTTGTCGGCAAAACAAAATGTGAGCAGATCTTGCAGGTAAAAACACATGTACGGGTGAACTTTTAATCATTCATGTAAAATTGAGAATCCTAAGCTTTGCATGTAGACCTATGCACTAGAGAGGGATCAAAATTAGATATGGTTGCAGAATTCTTCCGACTAGATCATTGTCACCTGAGAAAACAGTGCATAGGCAGAAAATTTCTAAATTTACAGCTCCAATTTCCAAACTCTTTCAGAGCAGTACAAGCAACATATTTGTAGCAAAATTTCTTCCTACTATCTGATCCCACAATTGTTTGAATGATTCCCTGGAACTTTATATAGCAAAGATATAAAGAAGAAGAAGAAGAAATCAAGAAACATATCATTATTAAAATGATCTATTAGAGAAAGAAAAGTACTTCAGAAATCAGCTATGTCAACCAGTAGTATATTGAGTTTGGATTTACAAGAAGTTTTCAGATCGGCTGAACAGAGTGGCACAAAATGCTGCGGAATCTACCGATGGTGCAAACTCAAAATAATACAGGTAGCTTATACAGGAGAAGTGACTGGCTCTGAATGGAGAGAAACGGACAAAACAAGTGAAATGGTTCACCTTATACAAGTTTGGCAAGCCTACTTACTGCTCTTCTGGTGGTTCTTGCTTTCTCCATAATGACTTGTTGGTTTGAACACCACTTTCATACCCGCTACTATCACCTGATTCACTCACGCGCTTATCCATCCTCATGACATCATAATGGGAACGCCCAGGTTCCCTGCCAACTCTACGGTCCTGTAAATAAGAGCAAAAGGCATTCCTGATGGTGGCACCAACAGACAACTAAACAAAGAATTTTTTATTTGCTTTACATGTTCAACAGACAAAATTAACCACAAAAACATTATTGCAATTTGCACAAAATATAGTCAAGCCTGTCAAAAACTCTCTAAGAAATGCACCTATCAGAAACAAGGTGCAATTAACACCCCATTAGAAACTGAAGTTAGCACAAAGCATTGTCAAACTTTCATTGTTTAGCCATAGCTAGCGGTTCTTCGCCTAGCTATATTGATATGGGCATGCCAATCTCATAAAAACAAATAAACATGGAAAAGCAATACCAAGGTGTAGCTTCAGAGACAACACTGAGATTGAAGAACTGTATATGAAATAATCAGCAGCCGAGATAAATGAGCTCTTACATCTCGGAAGGGGAACTCGTCTGCTTCTAGCATATGAACAACATGCCCCATTTTCGGTCTCTTTTGAGCATTTGGGTCAACACAGCGTAACGCCACCAATAGGGCACGTTTTAATGCCCTTGGAGAAGGCTTCTTCGGCAGCCTAGGATCCAAAACTCCCTCTGCATTCCGATTTGTGACCATTGATTTAAGCCATTCAACAAGGTTCACCTGAAAATCAGACTCGCCAATGCATATCAAGGGCATAGATGTATAAACTATATTGAAGTATTTGAAAGACAATTTGCCAAGTGAATTTGTTGGCAGATACAAACCTCTCCTGCAGGGCGGCTGTAATCAACAGGGTTCCTTCCAGAAATTATTTCCATAAGAAGAATGCCGAAGCTGTACACGTCACTTCTTTCATTCAACATTCCAGTACTGGCATATTCTGGAGCCACATATCTGTCAAAGAGCAGAGCATACATGTAATTTCAATTTGTCAACCAAAATCATGAAGATGGTTATTGATTAAAACGACGGAGATATAGATTGCATGTAAAAGAAGTTTAACTAACCCAAAAGTTCCCATTACACGAGTTGTCACATAACTACTTTCTGACCCCAACAGTTTTGCAAGGCCAAAGTCAGATACTTTAGAATTCCATTGCTTATCGAGCAAAATGTTGCTCGATTTGATGTCACGATGAACGACCTTGGGCTCAAGTCCCTCGTGCAGGTATGTCAGCCTATATTTTCAATTAAGCTCTGGTCATAACAAGCAATAGAAAGGGGAGAGGAAAAAAAAAGCATCGAAGCTCTTATGATTAACCATGTTTCAATAAAATCATTTACCCTTTTGCTGTTCCAATTATTATATTGATACGACTCTCCCATGTCAGAGGGCTGCAAGGCCCAACATCTCCATGAAGCCACTGTTCTAAGTTTCCATTATCAACATACTCGTAAACAAGCATCCTGTATAACAACCGTGAACCCATTACTACAAAAATGCAACACAATGAAAAAAGGATAATTACATCCAGAATTCTAAAATTCAAAGGCATGAAACAGAACTCAAGCTTGCAACGCTAAAAATCAAAGATCAAAAGAAATATCACAGACGGAATATTCAAGCGCAAACCTATGAGCTCCCTCAGCACAATAACCAAGCAACCTCACCAAATTCTTATGCCGTACTCGTCCAATTGCTTCCACCTCAACCTTAAACTCCTTCTCAGCCTGTCCCCTGCATCAAAACCACAGACCATTAAACTCATAAACCTTAACAGCCAACGCGTGCAACAAAAAATCCAACCACATACTCCGAAAGTAAACTCGAAGCACTGACAATTAACAAATTTGGCAAACCCGATATAAAATAAGAGTAATGATGACTTAAAACATAATCATTACCTGTTATTAAGCAAATTTTTGACGGCAACATTAGTATTATCTTCCAGAAGACCTCGGTAAACAATTCCATACCCGCCTTCACCAATCACATTCTCATCAGCAAAATAATTAGTAGACTCCTCAAGCTCTCTAAGAGTATACCAATGACCCCACCCCAAATGTGAAACTTCCGGCACCGTAATCACTGCACCCGCTTGATCACCCGACCGAGGCCCGGACCTGGTCTCCCCACTCCCACTCCCCAAACCGCCTACCCGCTCGGGATACGAAATTCTATGATCCTTCCCAATCTCGATATGAATTCTATTCCCCCCACCGACAGAACTAGTCGTCTCCTCCCCATTCTGGAGCTCCGACTCCGGAACAGGATCCGGGTGGTTGAGTTTTTTCGGGTCGAGCCTGATTTCCTGGATTTCTTTAGAAATGTTGGGGATTGTGGGGTTGTTGTTGAGCGATGAAACGAATTTAGTGGTGGCAGTACCAGTAGTGACGATAGGCTTATTGGCTTTATTACTAGTCTTGTTGCGTTTAGAGGTGAACCAGAGAGAGATAAGGAAAAGAAGAAGAACTATAGCAGCTCCCACACAAATACCAAGCACTACCCATAAACGTAGACCAAAGATCGATGTCTTCTTCGACAGCTCATCGTTCAAGAAATAGTTAGACATGGCTACTGCTGCAAGTACTTGTTTTCTCTCTTCTTTCGTCCACTTCTTGTTGAATTTCTTTGTTTTTTTGCAAGAACAACGAAGATAAAAGGTTAATTTAGGCTAAATAGACAGAAAACAGAGGAGCAAGTGTTGTAGCAGTGACAAAAATGATGAAAGAAGGGAAGCAATCGAGAGCAAGAGCCAGAGAAAGCAATAGAGTGGAGAGGAGAACAGCTGGATCGAGTGGGACGAGTAGAAAGGAGTCATTGTCATCATCTCATCCCAATACAAGCATTTTACATGATTAGTGGCTAATCTTCTCGTAGTGGTATAATCTAGGAGTCTACTAATCTTTATTAGTGGGGTATTTAAGTCTAAAGTCGCATTTATGGTTTGTGGAAATTCATGTAGTCTTGTGGATTAGGTAAAATACTACTCAAAATAGAGTGCTGATTCTTTAGTAATTTAATATATTTTTACTATAATTATAAAACTCGGTTTAGTCTGCTAGATTGATTTTAAAAATTTATAACTAAAAACATGATTTAAATTTTACTAAAAAAATATTAATCAGGTATATTTCTATTGACTTGACTGATTTTTTTAATATTTTAGTTAATTTTGCCAAACTTAATATTAAAAAGATTTAAAAAATTATTTTATTTTGAAAAAAATAATTTATATGAATTGTCTCTATCATGTTTGGCATTTTTTTTTTATCTCTTCTCCATGGAGTGGTTGATGAATTATTAAAATATTGAGGTGATAAAATGAATATGAAGTATTTGACAGATAAATAGATTTTGCAAATTTATTATTCTAATTTTGGTTTGAATGATTTTTAAGTTGAATAAAAAATATGCGTTCGAATAAATCCTGATTAACTAAATTATTTTATAGTAATTTGACTGACCTGGTAGAATTCAATTTAAATCTAACTAGCTCAACGTTGTTGTTTTCTAAATCAACAAATTTATTTTAATAAAAATAATAAATTTAAATCAACCCAATGGTTTATTATAATTAATACTATGCAAGAAAACATTTATAGTCAATGTTTATTACAAGGGTATTCCTTCAATTTGACCATGGAAAATGAAAAGATCCACGACCTCTTGAATAAAAAAAAATAATAATATAAATATATAATTGTTCATCATCCAAACATGATGAAAAATAATTTTATAATATTCTAGATTTTAAAGCACCGTCAATTTCTTTCCGATGAGACAAGAGACTTGATGCTCGGATTATTACAATATTCTGTAGGGTTAGCAGTAAATGCAACTCAAATGGTACCATGTCCATCGGGCAGTGGACTGCTATAATATAGAGAAATCAAATACTGTTTACTTCCATATTTATATGTGTATAAAAAATTAAAAAAATTAATGGCATCATAATATTTTCCCGGTTTTAAAACCATCTGGGGTTTAATTTACATTCCAGGATTCCTCGGGTCTTTCTTCTTTCTTTATTATTAACTATTAACTAATAACTAAAACAAAATGAAGAAATGAACAGTAAAAAACACTGTGCACACACTCACAAATCACTGTGGACGCGAGCTTTTTCATCCGTGTGTCGCGCGAGTTCGTCCACCCTTTTTTTTTTGTTTTTTCCGCTTATGAACAGTGTAGTAACGATTTTAGCCCTGATAATAAGACAAAATAGCGTTTTCGGCTCAGGGTTAAAGGCGTAATTGCGCGCGTCCGTACCGGTCCGGTTCGTTCCGGTCCGCCGCATGGGTTTTTTTTTTTAAATGGCTAAATACTATTATAACCCCTAATAAGACAAAATGTATTCATTAGGGACAGGGCTATAACGGTAACTGACCATTATTATTTATTTATTTTTCGAAATTCTGTCAGGCGCGTGCAATGCACGCGAAACACGGTATTCTCCCTCACGCTCCTTTCAGGTGGCGCGTGCGGTATGATACGGTGGCCGTAAATGGGATACCGGCGCCTAATCCGGTGCGCCTCCTCTTGGTCTTCCTCCCGGTGCGGCGCGTTTGTCAACACGGTGGCCGTGGACGCGTCGGTGGTCGGTTAAAGCCGGTTGCACCGTTTCTCTCTCTCCTGCACGTCAAAGTGCAGAAGAGCCCCCCGAGTTTTGTATACTTTCACTTCGGTCCCTTTACTTTTAATTGTTTTATATACTGTGCAGTTTGGCTTGATTTCAGTTATACAAGTTTTGAATTCCTTCGATTGGGTCCTTCAATTGCAATTAATTAAATGTGAATGTTTCACTTCGGTCCTCCTTCTTTTAATTTCCGGATTGGGTTGAAAATGCTTAATATATTCGGTACAGTAGTTTCCATTTTTGCAAATTTGTCCTTTGATTGAAAATATTAATAAATCTGATTTTCATTTCAGCCCTTAAACTTTTAATTTTTGATTTTAATCCCTTTATATTTTATTTTCATTTCAACCCTTATACTTTTATTTTTTAAAATTTCTAATATAACACACAATAATAATAATAATAATAATAATAGTAATAGTAATAATAATAATAATAATAATAATTTAATTATTTATCTTGCTTCCTCTTTTGTTAATATTTTTTTTCTTTCGTATAATTTAATAATTTTTATTGTTTTGACAGTAATCATATAATGAATAAATCGGATGACATAAAAAAAATTTGTCTTCAAATTTTAATTTTGTATTTAACACAACAATGATAATAATAATAATAATAATAATAATAATAATAATAATAATAATAATAATTTAATTGTTTTTCTTGCTTGCTCTTTTGTTAATGTTTTTTTTCTTCGTATAATTTAATAATTTTTATTGTTTTGATAGTAATGACAATGATATTTATTTATTTTTTCTTTTGTTAAAGTTTCTATGATATTTTTAGTCTTTCATTAATTATATGTTCTAATATTTATTGAATATTATCTCATAGGAATATATATAGGGAGAAGAAAACATGATCTAGGATTTTTTCAATAAAAAAAATTTAATATCGGTATTCTTAAATGCATTTAATATAATCATATAATGAATAAATCGGATGACATAAAAAAAAATTGTCTTCGAATTTTAATTTTGTACTTAACACAATAATAATAATAATAATAATAATAATAATAATAATAAAATTTTATATTAACAAATAAAATTCCTAATATAACCCCAACTTTTGTCCATGTATATATAAGTGTGTTTAACACAATAATAATAATAATAATAATAATAATAATAATAATAATAATTTAATTGTTTTTCTTGCTTCCTCTTTTGTTAATGTTTTTTTTTCCTTCGTATAATTTTATAATTTTTATTGTTTTGACAGTAATGGCAATGATATTTTTTTTTCCTTTTGTTAAAGTTTCTAAAATATTTTTAGTCTTTCATTAATTATATGCTCTAATATTTATTAAATATTATCTCATAGGCATATATATAGAGCGAAAAAAACATGACCTCGGATTTTTTCAATAAAAAAATTTAATATCAGTATTCTTAAATACATTTAATATAATCATATAATAAATAAATCGGATGACATAAAACAAAATTTGTCTTCGAATTTTCATTTTGTACTTAACACAATAATAATAATAATAATAATAATAATAATAAATTTTATATTAACAAATAAAATTTCTAATATAACCCCTACTTTTGTCCATGTATATATAAGTGTGTTTAACACAATAATAATAATAATAATAATAATAATAATAATAATAATAATAATAATTTAATTATTTTTCTTGATTCCTCTTTTGTTAATGTTTTTTTTCCTTCATATAATTTAATAATTTTTAATAATAATAATAATAATAATCATAGTAATGATAATAATAATAATAATAATAATTTAATTGTTTTTCTTGCTTCCTCTTTTGTTAATGTTTTTTTTCCTTCGTATAATTTAATAATTTTTATTATTTTGACAGTAATGGCAATGATATTTTTTTTTCCTTTTGTTAAAGTTTCTAAAATATTTTTAGTCTTTCATTAATTATATGCTCTAATATTTATTAAATATTATCTCATAGGCATATATATAGAGCGAAAAAAACATGACCTCGGATTTTTTCAATAAAAAAATTTAATATCAGTATTCTTAAATACATTTAACATAATCATATAATAAATAAATCGGATGACATAAAACAAAATTTGTCTTCAAATTTTAATTTTGTCCATATATATAAGTGTGTTTAACACAATAATAATAATAATAATAATAATAATAATAATAATAATAATAATTTAATTGTTTTTCTTGCTTCCTCTTTTGTTAATGTTTTTTTCCTTCGTATAATTTAATAATTTTTATTGTTTTGACAGTAATGGCAATGATATTTTTTTTCCTTCTGTTAAAGTTTCTAAAATATTTTTAGTCTTTTATTAATTATATGTTCTAATATTTATTAAATATTATCTCATAGGAATATATATAGAGCGAAGAAAACATGACCTAAGATTTTTTGAATGAAAAAAAATTGATATTAGTATTCTTAAATACATTTAATATAATCATATAATGAATAAATCGGATGACATAAAACAAAATTTATCTTTGAATTTTAATTTTGTATTTAACACAATAATAATAATAATAATAATAATAATAATAATTTAATTGTTTTTCTGGCTTTCTCTTTTGTTAATGTTTTTTTTTCCTCCGTATAATTTAATAATTTTAATTGTTTTGATAGTAATGACAATGATATTTTTTTTTTCTTTTGTTAAAGTTTCTATGATATTTTTAGCCTTTCATTAATTATATGTTCTAATATTTATTGAATATTATCTCATAGGAATATATATAGGGAGAAGAAAACATGGCCTAGGATTTTTTCAATAAAAAAAATTTAATATCAGTATTCTTAAATACATTTAATATAATCATATAATGAATAAATCGGATCACATAAAAAAAAAATTTGTCTTCGAATTTTAATTTTGTACTTAACACAATAATAATAATAATAATAATAATAATAATAATAATAATAATAATAATTTAATTGTTTTTTTTACTTGCTCTTTTGTTAATGTTTTTTTTTCTCCGTATAATTTATTAATTTTTATTGTTTTGACAGCAATGACAATGATATTTATTTATTTTTCGTTTCTTAAAATTTCTAGGATATTTTTAGTCTTTCATTAATTATATGTTCTAATATTTATTGAATATTATCTCATAGAAATATATATAGAAAGAAGAAAACATGACCTACAATTTTTAAATACATTTAATATAATGATATAATGAATAAATTGAATAACATAGAAAAAATTTATCTTCGCATTTTAATTTTGTCTTTGACACAACAATGATAATAATAATATAATAATAATAAATTTAATAATAATTAATATTATTATAATAATAATAATTTATTTGTTTTTCTTGCTTACTCTTCTGTTATTATTTTTTCACCTCCAGATAATTTAAATTTTTTTATTGTTTTGACAGTAATAGCAATGCTAATTTTTATTTTTATTTTATTTTTTTGTTTTATCTTTTGTTAAAGTTTCTTAAATATTTTTACTCTATCATTAATTATATGTTCTAATATTTATCGAATATTATCGCATAGGAATATATATAGGGAGAAGAAAACATGACCTAACATTTTTTTAATAAAAAAAATGATATCAGTATTCTTAAATACATTTTATATAATAATATAATAAATTAATCGAATAACATAAAAAAATTTTTATTTAATATTATCGCCTATAGATATATAAAGAGAGGACAAAAATGACCTTGGATTTTTTGCTTAAAAAAATTAATATCAATATTCTTAAATATATTTAATGTAATAATATAATTAATAAATCTTATAAAAAATATTTGTATATTTGTATATTTATGTCACATTAAAATATGTAAAACTAATTATATGTTTGAATATTAATTTAATATTATCGCCTAAAAATATATTAAGAAAGAGGAAAAATGACCTAAAATTTTTCGGATGACAGAAATTCATATTATGTTTTCTTAAATATATGTAATATGATAATATGATTAATAAATCTTATATAAAAAAAATTTGGCTTCAAAATTTATTTTTGTGCTATTTTATTTAAGCAGGTTTATGAATTTATCTCTCAATTCATTAGCATGTGCTTAGTAACAGTTTGCAACTCCGCTTCCGTCGTTCCCGCCCGCCTGTCCTATTTGATTCAGTCAGTCGTCTAAAAGTGCTTGCGGCGAATTTTCAATGTTTTCATTTTTAATATTTTAGATCTAATATTACTGGAAAAAAAACATCTAAAAAAAAATATTGACAAATTTACCTACATTATCTATAAGTCAAATTAAAAAATATACAAGTCACTTCCCGTTTCCATTAGACTGTTCTTTTTAGACGACAAATAAATAATTATAACAAAAAAAAAATTAAGTTTATGTTTTAAAAACAAATTACAATATTTTTATTTCTAATATGTCTGATATTTATTGAATATTATCGCTTAAAAATATATTGAGAAAGAGAGGAAAAATGACTTTAGATTTTTTTTAAAAAAAATTCATATTAATATTCTTAAATATAATTATACTAACTAAATATTAAAATAATAAAATACAATACATAAAAAACAATCAATTTTCTACATAGATAAAAAAAAATCCGCCGCATCGCGCGGGTTAACCGCTCGTTTTTATCTATTTATTTTCCCTTTTCCTATCTTGATCTCGAGTTTTTCATGAATCCACGAGGTGTGTTTCCCGTACATGTCATTTGCCAAACACGCCTAACAGGCATCAACGTTGCCTGGGCTGTGAACTTGGGCCAATCCAATGTTTCAAGTGACCACCCCCTTCATTTAACTCTAGCTTCGGGCCCACGGGAATTTAATTAGTTTCATCTCTGTTTTTTTAACCCTTACATGTTATAAAAACAAGAGATTGTTTAAATTAATTAAAATAATATCATTTTATTTTATTTTTAAATATTTTTTTAATAAATAAATTTGATCAGGTTTTAATTGAATTTAAGCTCCAAATAGCAGGTGAACAAACTAAAAAAATGAGTTAGCTATAACGAAACTAACCAAACAATCCCCTGAGAGTAAGTATATTAATTTATTACCAATTCATTCATTAATTTATTTTCAAAAAAAATTATATTCTTTCTCGATCAAGATTTCCCATTTCCCTTGCCTATCTCTTCTCTACTTTCCAAAAAACGTTTAAAAATAAATAAATAAATAAATAAAATTGAAAAGGAACATGCCTACTCCACCCAGCGACCCGTCATCACTCCTCATAATTAAAGGAGAAAAGCACAGCATGCGATAAATAAAATAAAGACAACTCGAGGAACGATAATACTGCTTGGACCCCGATAGTATGCGCCCCCAGCGGAGAGTAAGTATAACTCGTTTTCGTTGTCACACTCAAATGTCACTGCCAATATTTCCCATGTTTTCCACCATTTCAGTGGTTAGGTTTGGTAGTAAAGAAGAAGCTGATGCAGTGTCTGATTCTGATCTTTTATCGCTACAGGGAAACGACAGGCAATCTTGTTTATTTCTAATTGTTTACCTATGAGATTGTTTTTAAATTTTTTTTTCTAGAAATATATTAAAATAATATTTTTTTATTTTTTAAAAATTATTTTAATATTAGAGGAACAACCTGTCATGGGGCATCATATCTTATGAACTTTCTAGATGCTACCGACATATTTAGCACTGCAGTAGAAGCCCACCAGCTGAAGGACCTGGTAGTGGTAAATTTGATAAATCCTTGAAGTTCTGATTTATTCAATTGAATCCGCAAATGATCAATTTGCATCCTTCCCCCTTTTATACTAAGTCAGTTTAGTACCTCAAAAATTCTGAGATGCTAACTAACTAATTACAACTAATCAAACAAAAAATACAACTAACTAACTGAATTGTAATTATATCTCAACATACCTTCCCTTAAACTGAATCAGTTTAATTTTTAGGTATGTCACAAACTCCCAATTGATTCTTTAGGTTCACAAAAGTATCTAGTTTCAACGGTTTGGTCATGATGTCTGCCACTTGTTCCTGCAAGCTACAATACTTCAATTCTATATCTCCATCCTTTGATAAGTCACGAAGGAAATGGTATCTGACTGCTATGTGCTTGCTTCTCCCATGTATCACCGGATTCTTCGACAATTTTATAGTAGAGGAATTGTCACAATATATTACGCAACTTTCTTGATTCCACCTCAGCTGTTTGAGAACCCTTTGCATCCATATAGCTTGGCATGCACAAGCTGCTGCTGAAATGAACTTCGTTTCTGTAGTTGAAAGAGTGACTATAGCTTGCTTCTTTGAGCTCCATGCAACTGCTCCAGAACTCATCATGAAGACATATCCTGAGGTGCTACGTCTGTCATCCAGGTCACCTGCATAGTCATTGTCAGAATAGGCAATTAAACCATCCGACCTTCCTCTCTTCTAGTAACAAATGCTCAGCTCAGTAGTGCCTCTCAAGTATCTCAAAACTCTTTTCACCGCCATCATGTGTAGCTCAGTGGGCTTCTCCATATATCTGCTTACCAGACCCATCACATACATAAGATCAGGTCTGGACACTGTCAAGTACATTAAACACCCAATCATCTGCTTGTACTTGGTCGGGTCAACCTTAGCTCCTCCCTCATCTTTAGTCAACTTACACCCAGGTACTATAAGAGATTTGATTGGATTGCTGTGTTCCATACCAAACCTCTGAAGTATTTCAAGTGCATACTTCCTTTGACTCATGTAAATCCCTTTGTTGTTCTAGACTACTTCCACTCCTAGGAAGAACTTCATCTTTCCCAAATCTGTCATGTCAAATTCATTCTTCATTGACACTTTGAATTCTTTAATCAACTTCTCATCATTCCCCGTGAATATCAGATCATCCACGTATATGCTGACAACCAAAGCTTTTCCTTCTTCAGTCTTAGTGAACAATGTGTGTTCACTAGGACACTTCTCAAATCCACACTCAAGAAAATAAGTTTCTATTCGGCTATACCAAGCCCTTGGTGCCTGCTTCAAACCATACAGCGCTTTCTTGAGTTTAAGAACCTTTCCTTCTTCCCCCTTCTTCACAAATTCCTTTGGTTGTTCAATATACACATTCTCCTTCAACTCACCGTGCAAGAAAGCACTTTTTTACATCCAATTGGTAAATGTCCCAATTTTGGTGAGCTGCCAAAGCCATGATCAACTTGATTGTGTCCCATCTAGCAACTGGAGCGAACACTTCCGTGTAGTCGATGCCATACTTTTGGGCATACCCTAACACAACCAATCTGGCCTTGTGTTTATCCACTTCCCCTCTTTCATTCAGCTTGGTTTTGTATATTCACTTCACCCCTATAGCTTTAGTTTGACTTGGCAATCGAGAAGAACAAAACCCATGTTTTGTTCTTCTCGATTGCTTGTATCTCCTCAACCATAGCTTTCTTCCATATAGGGCTTCCAGCTGCTTCTTTATATGATTTTGGATCCCCAGTTTCTGTGTATATCACTAGATTCTGATCCTCCTCACTGTCAGATAATCCCTCTCCAGAAACATGGTCCCTCATCCAACCAGGTGCTCTGCTCACTCTTCCCTGTGTTCTGTCAACACTGCTGCCATACATCTCTTCATTAACCTCTTCAACTTGTTCTTGTGGCTCTGCTGTGACAGTTGGACTCATTTCATTATTTTCCAGGCTGTCACCAGTCTCGGCCTCATGGCTGTCACCAGCCCCATCTGTTCTGCCATCAGCCTCTGCTGCCACTTCATCAGCCCCTCTGCTGAGTTCAATTTTCTCTTGTTCATCATCCCATTTCAGTGTGCTATTAGCTGGTTCAGCTCTCGAGTAATTTCCCCATTTCCAGCTCTCCTGTTCATCAAAAACTACATCCCTACTTACAATAATCCTCTTAGTTACTGGATTATACATTCTGTAAGCCTTGGTTTCCTTGCTCATTCCCAAATGCACACACTTAATACTTTTGTCATCTAATTTCTTCCTTTTCTGATCAACATTATGCACATATCCTATGCAACCAAAAATTCTGAGATGTTCTACTGAAGGGGTTTCATTTTTCCATGCTTCTTCAGGTGTTTTATCCTTTAAAGCCATGGTTGGACTTCTATTTAACAGATATACTGTCCAGTTCACTGCCTCAGGCCACAACTCTCTCGGCACCCCTCTTTCAACTAGCATACTCCTAGCCATATTCATTATAGCCCTATTCTTCCTCTCGGCAACCCCATTTTGCTGGGGTGTATAGGCAGCCGTGAGCTGTCTCCTAATTCCATTTAACTCACAGAAATTATTAAATTCTTCAGAATTAAACTCACCCCCTCTATCTGTCCTCAAACAACAAATATTCTCCCCCACTTCTTTCTCGGTCAGCACCTTAAACTTCTTAAAAGTCACTAAGGCTTCAGATTTCTCAGCAATAAATTGCACCCATATTTTCCTTGAATAGTCATCTATAAAGGTGATCAGATATCTCCTATTGCTGAGGGATACTGGGGTTATTGGCCCACATATATCAGCATGGATTAACTGCAGCCTCTTAGAGGCTCTCCACTGACTTTGTTTTGGGAATGGATCCCTATGTTGTTTCCCCAACAAACACCCCTCACACAGTTTATTTGGGGCTGTTATCAGTGGCAGCCCCCTCACCATTTTCTTATAATACAAGGTTCTCAAACCTTTGTAATTCAAATGGCCATATCTACTATGCCATAACAATGCCTCATCCTCAGCAACTATTTTCAAACAAGCATGCTCTCTAGGTGTTACAGCAGATTCTCTAACTACCACAGAGGCTAATACAACAAACATTCTATTCATAGACATCTCACTCTTCATAATCAATCCTCTAGACATGTGAAACAACTTGCACATATTATTTTTGATAAGTATTGTTAACCCCTTCTCTTGTAATTGCCCAATACTCAGCAGGTTATTTCTCAATTCGGGAATATAGTAAACATGGGTAATAATTTGTGTTACCCCTTCCACTACCATCCTAATACTCCCCTTTCCCATAACCCCCATTCTGGAATTATTTCCTAATTTCACAGATTGCCTAAAACCATCATCAAAGTCTATGAACCACAGTTTATTGCTAGTTATATGGTTACTACAGCCTTAGTCTAAGAACCATACCTCTTCTCGGCTTGCATGATTAAGCTCCACATGTGTCATCAGGAGCATCTCTTCTTCTTCATCCAATTCTGCATAATGTGCTCCTCTTTCCCACTCTGGACATTCAAACTGGAAATGTCCCAGCTTGTGGCATTTGTAGCATTCCATGAGTTCCTTGTTGAACTGGAATCTACCCCTGCCTCTTCTCGGCTTGCATGATTAAGCTCCACATGTGTCATCAGGAGCATCTCTTCTTCTTCATCCAATTCGGCATAATGTGCTCCTCTTTCCCACTCTGGACATTCAAACTGGAAATGTCCCAGCTTGTGGCATTTGTAGCATTCCGTGAGTTCCTTGTTGAACTGGAATCTACCCCTGCCTCTTCCCCTACCTCGGGTTCCCCTTAGAGAGTTAAAACCACCTCCTCTGCCAGAGTAGTAACCCCCTCTGCCCCTGCCTCTAGTTGTTTTATCATCATAAACAACCTTAAGGGCCTGATTTTCTTCTCTATACTCACACATCCTCTGTTCATGTACTAAGAGGCTCTCGTGTAACTCATCAATAGTCAGTGTGTCCAAATCATTAGACTCTTCCACAGAACATACTATATAGTTGAATTTTGAGGTTAAGGTTCTCAAAATTTTACTAACTATCACACTTTGTTCCATTTTCTCTCCATTAGTACGCATTTTATTCACCACAGATAGAGTACGAGAGATGTATTTATCTACCTTTTCTCCTTCCTTCATGCTCAACAGTTTGAACTCTCTCCTTAGGGCTTGCAGCTGTGCCCTACGAACTTTGGTTGACCCCTGGTACTTTTACCTCATGGACTCCCAAATTGCCTTTGAAGTGGTTTTGTCGAGAATAGTCTCCATTATCTCTCGGTCAATTGCTTGAAATAAGCAATTTTTTATCTTTAGGTCTTTGAGCTTTGTTTCCTCAGCAATCTTTCTCTGTGCATCACTCACAGTTACTCTTCGAGCTACTGTTGGAACACCTTCTTCCACCAGTGACCATAGCTCCTTACTCCTCAGAAAATTCTCCATCATCATCGACCAATGGTCGTAGTAACCATCGAATCTTGGAATGCCAGCTTGCACGAACTTTTCTGTACTGTTGAGCATTTTCTCAGTTTCTTTGCTCTTCGATTTTCAACACTCTCCACAGTCTCAAATCCTCACGTATTTCTCTCACTCTCTGTGTTTCACTCCCTCACTGTGTTTTGCTCACTTTCTCTTGTGTTTCTCTCACTCTCTTCCTTACGATCCACGATCTACGGTGGTCGTCAGTGGTTGTGAATTTTCTTCTTCACTCAAGGATTTTCTGGATCATTATTCTTGATTTTTCTTCTATAATCAAGAATCAAGAACCACTTCTTCTTCTTTGTTGTTTAGAATCACTGATTCTACACACGATCTCACCTCTCAGTGACGAAATCAAGGACGAAGCAGGTTTCTCCCTCTGCCTTTCTCTTCAATTTCTCCCGAAGCTTCTCTCGGAAGCTTTCTTTCTCTCTCTTCTATTTATATCGGCTCTGATACCAAATGATAAATCCTTGAAGTTCTGATTTATTCAATTGAATTCGCAAATGATCAATTTGCATCATTCCCCCTTTTATACTAAGTCAGTTTAGTACCTCAAAAATTCTGAGATGCTAACTAACTAATTACAACTAATCAAACAGAAAATACAACTAACTAACTGAATTGTAACTATATCTCAACAAAATTGAAGCAATGATCGACTAAGTAATTATTCCATATGTTATGCCTGGATACAGTTTTTTGAGCTTTGAGGGTTGAAGAAATTTCCTGAAAAGAACTCTTCGATTTAACTTGCTCGGATGGAGAAAGTAGAGGGATTAAAGGATTTTTTACCCTTCTAATATTTCCAATATATCAGAATGTTTCTCAATTGGCTACTCCTTTCTAAAATTAACTAAAAATAAAGATGTCAAAATTCTCTTTAAAAGGGCATTGTTTTTATTATATCAGAAAACCCAAAATATCAACGGAAATCCATGGAAGGACTTGATTAAGGACTGTTCGATGCTTTGAAAACCAATTCACAAAATTAATTAAAGGACCCAATAGAGAATCCGTGAATATCTCGGGGACTAGAATGAGGTTTCCACCTTTTACAGATGATTCTTCCTCGCTTCCCGATCAAAGTGATGTGACGTAGTTTTTGCTGCCTTGCACCTTCACAAACAGAGGATAATCTGTAATCGAGCTTTGTTGACAAGCCAATCACAAGCGATCCGTTATACTGTTTTGACAACCAAATTAAATAAACCCGGCCCAGTCCATGATTCGATGATTAAAACAATGGATTTTGATGGAGTTGTATGTTAATTTACCAGGTCGAGCGGTTAAAATAAAATATCCGACCCATCGGACAAGCCGGGTTTAATACTTTAATGAGATTGCTGATAACATTGCTACTTGCGACTAACAATAATAAACACCGAGAATATACCTAAAATCAATCACAAGATAAATTTGCAGGGACTCTAACATATCAAATGGAGTAGTTGATGAAAAATATAAAACTGAACCTCTATATCTATATCTTTGGCAGACATGAGAAGCAGTTTTCTGCGCGAGCTAGCGCCATTCACATCGCTTGAGTATACGCAGAAAATTAATTATTTGGAACGTTTAGCATGGATCCAAAGAAGCTATATATCCATGTTGCGAGATAGTAGAGCAAGCTGATAGTTTATTATGCATCCCCCATTTCACGCATGTGAACCGAACCGCCCTTTAATTTTCAACAAACAAAAAAAGCAAAGTCTTAAGAGTAAACATGCATCCATTCTGTCGATGGTTCCAAATCAACATGACATGACCCATAAGTTCATCTCGCCTGCTGCTAGCTTGAATGTATCTTCGACTGACATTGCCACAATGTGTGTTCACTAGGACACTTCTCAAATCCACACTCAAGAAAATAAGTTTCTATTCGGCTATACCAAGCCCTTGGTGCCTGCTTCAAACCATACAGCGCTTTCTTGAGTTTAAGAACCTTTCCTTCTTCCCCCTTCTTCACAAATTCCTTTGGTTGTTCAATATACACATTCTCCTTCAACTCACCGTGCAAGAAAGCACTTTTTTACATCCAATTGGTAAATGTCCCAATTTTGGTGAGCTGCCAAAGCCATGATCAACTTGATTGTGTCCCATCTAGCAACTGGAGCGAACACTTCCGTGTAGTCGATGCCATACTTTTGGGCATACCCTAACACAACCAATCTGGCCTTGTGTTTATCCACTTCCCCTCTTTCATTCAGCTTGGTTTTGTATATTCACTTCACCCCTATAGCTTTAGTTTGACTTGGCAATCGAGAAGAACAAAACCCATGTTTTGTTCTTCTCGATTGCTTGTATCTCCTCAACCATAGCTTTCTTCCATATAGGGCTTCCAGCTGCTTCTTTATATGATTTTGGATCCCCAGTTTCTGTGTATATCACTAGATTCTGATCCTCCTCACTGTCAGATAATCCCTCTCCAGAAACATGGTCCCTCATCCAACCAGGTGCTCTGCTCACTCTTCCCTGTGTTCTGTCAACACTGCTGCCATACATCTCTTCATTAACCTCTTCAACTTGTTCTTGTGGCTCTGCTGTGACAGTTGGACTCATTTCATTATTTTCCAGGCTGTCACCAGTCTCGGCCTCATGGCTGTCACCAGCCCCATCTGTTCTGCCATCAG
This sequence comes from Salix arbutifolia, assembly GCA_025169955.1. Classification (NCBI taxonomy): domain Eukaryota; kingdom Viridiplantae; phylum Streptophyta; class Magnoliopsida; order Malpighiales; family Salicaceae; genus Salix; species Salix arbutifolia. The sequence goes on along the minus strand of CM045915.1, from coordinate 2,440,949 downwards.
CCTCTGCTGCCACTTCATCAGCCCCTCTGCTGAGTTCAATTTTCTCTTGTTCATCACCCCATTTCAGTATGCTATTTGTTGGTTCAGCTCCCAAGTAATTTCCCCATTTCCAGCTCTCCTGTTCATCAAACACTACATCCCTACTTACAATAATCCTCTTAGTTACTGGATTATACATTCTGTAAGCTTTGGTTTCCTTGCTCATTCCCAAATGCACACACTTAATACTTTTGTCATCTAACTTCTTCCTTTTCTGATCCACATTATGCACATACCTTGTGCAACCAAAAATTCTGAGATGTTCTACTGAAGGGGTTTCATTTTTCCATGCTTCTTTAGGTGTTTTATCCTTTAAAGCTATGGTTGAACTTCTATTTAACAGATATACTGTCCAGTTCACTGCCTCAGGCCACAACTCTCTCGGCACCCCTCTTTCAGCTAGCATACTCCTAGCCATATTCATTATAGCCCTATTCTTCCTCTCGGCAACCCCATTTTGCTGGGGTGTATAGGCAGCTGTGAGCTGTCTCCTAATTCCATTTAACTCACAGAAATCATTAAATTCTTCAGAATTAAACTCACCTTCTCTATCTGTCCTCAAACAACAAATATTCTCCCCCACTTCTTTCTCGGTCAGCACCTTAAACTTCTTAAAAGTTACTAAGGCCTCGGATTTCTCAGCAATAAATTGCACCCATATTTTCCTTGAATAGTCATCTATAAAGGTGATCAGATATCTCCTATTGCTGAGGGATACTGGGGTTATTGGCCCACATATGTCAGCATGGATTAACTGCAGCCTCTTAGAGGCTCTCCACTGACTTTGTTTTGGGAATGGATCCCTATGTTGTTTCCCCAACAAACACCCCTCACACAGTTTATTTGGGGCTGTTATCAGTGGCAGCCCCCTCACCATTTTCTTATAATACAAGGTTCTCAAACCTTTGTAATTCAAATGGCCATATCTACTATGCCATAACAATGCCTCATCCTCAGCAACTATTTTCATACAAGCATGCTCTCTAGGTGTTACAGCAGATTCACTAACTACCACAGAGGCTAATACAACAAACATTCTATTCATAGACATCTCACTCTTCATAATCAATCCTCTAGACATGTGAAACAACTTGCACATATTATTTTTGATAAGTATTGTTAACCCCTTCTCTTGTAATTGCCCAATACTCAGCAAGTTATTTCTCAATTCGGGAATATAGTAAACATGGGTAATAATTTGTGTTACCCCTTCCACTACCATCCTAATACTCCCCTTTCCCATAACCCCCATTCTGGAATTATTTCCTAATTTCACAGATTGCCTAAAACCATCATCAAAGTCTATGAACCACAGTTTATTGCTAGTTATATGGTTACTACAGCCTTAGTCTAAGAACCATACCTCTTCTCGGCTTGCATGATTAAGCTCCACATGTGTCATCAGGAGCATCTCTTCTTCTTCATCCAATTCTGCATAATGTGCTCCTCTTTCCCACTCTGGACATTCAAACTGGAAATGTCCCAGCTTGTGGCATTTGTAGCATTCCATGAGTTCCTTGTTGAACTGGAATCTACCCCTGCCTCTTCTCGGCTTGCATGATTAAGCTCCACATGTGTCATCAGGAGCATCTCTTCTTCTTCATCCAATTCGGCATAATGTGCTCCTCTTTCCCACTCTGGACATTCAAACTGGAAATGTCCCAGCTTGTGGCATTTGTAGCATTCCGTGAGTTCCTTGTTGAACTGGAATCTACCCCTGCCTCTTCCCCTACCTCGGGTTCCCCTTAGAGAGTTAAAACCACCTCCTCTGCCAGAGTAGTAACCCCCTCTGCCCCTGCCTCTAGTTGTTTTATCATCATAAACAACCTTAAGGGCCTGATTTTCTTCTCTATACTCACACATCCTCTGTTCATGTACTAAGAGGCTCTCGTGTAACTCATCAATAGTCAGTGTGTCCAAATCATTAGACTCTTCCACAGAACATACTATATAGTTGAATTTTGAGGTTAAGGTTCTCAAAATTTTACTAACTATCACACTTTGTTCCATTTTCTCTCCATTAGTACGCATTTTATTCACCACAGATAGAGTACGAGAGATGTATTTATCTACCTTTTCTCCTTCCTTCATGCTCAACAGTTTGAACTCTCTCCTTAGGGCTTGCAGCTGTGCCCTACGAACTTTGGTTGACCCCTGGTACTTTTACCTCATGGACTCCCAAATTGCCTTTGAAGTGGTTTTGTCGAGAATAGTCTCCATTATCTCTCGGTCAATTGCTTGAAATAAGCAATTTTTTATCTTTAGGTCTTTGAGCTTTGTTTCCTCAGCAATCTTTCTCTGTGCATCACTCACAGTTACTCTTCGAGCTACTGTTGGAACACCTTCTTCCACCAGTGACCATAGCTCCTTACTCCTCAGAAAATTCTCCATCATCATCGACCAATGGTCGTAGTAACCATCGAATCTTGGAATGCCAGCTTGCACGAACTTTTCTGTACTGTTGAGCATTTTCTCAGTTTCTTTGCTCTTCGATTTTCAACACTCTCCACAGTCTCAAATCCTCACGTATTTCTCTCACTCTCTGTGTTTCACTCCCTCACTGTGTTTTGCTCACTTTCTCTTGTGTTTCTCTCACTCTCTTCCTTACGATCCACGATCTACGGTGGTCGTCAGTGGTTGTGAATTTTCTTCTTCACTCAAGGATTTTCTGGATCATTATTCTTGATTTTTCTTCTATAATCAAGAATCAAGAACCACTTCTTCTTCTTTGTTGTTTAGAATCACTGATTCTACACACGATCTCACCTCTCAGTGACGAAATCAAGGACGAAGCAGGTTTCTCCCTCTGCCTTTCTCTTCAATTTCTCCCGAAGCTTCTCTCGGAAGCTTTCTTTCTCTCTCTTCTATTTATATCGGCTCTGATACCAAATGATAAATCCTTGAAGTTCTGATTTATTCAATTGAATTCGCAAATGATCAATTTGCATCATTCCCCCTTTTATACTAAGTCAGTTTAGTACCTCAAAAATTCTGAGATGCTAACTAACTAATTACAACTAATCAAACAGAAAATACAACTAACTAACTGAATTGTAACTATATCTCAACAAAATTGAAGCAATGATCGACTAAGTAATTATTCCATATGTTATGCCTGGATACAGTTTTTTGAGCTTTGAGGGTTGAAGAAATTTCCTGAAAAGAACTCTTCGATTTAACTTGCTCGGATGGAGAAAGTAGAGGGATTAAAGGATTTTTTACCCTTCTAATATTTCCAATATATCAGAATGTTTCTCAATTGGCTACTCCTTTCTAAAATTAACTAAAAATAAAGATGTCAAAATTCTCTTTAAAAGGGCATTGTTTTTATTATATCAGAAAACCCAAAATATCAACGGAAATCCATGGAAGGACTTGATTAAGGACTGTTCGATGCTTTGAAAACCAATTCACAAAATTAATTAAAGGACCCAATAGAGAATCCGTGAATATCTCGGGGACTAGAATGAGGTTTCCACCTTTTACAGATGATTCTTCCTCGCTTCCCGATCAAAGTGATGTGACGTAGTTTTTGCTGCCTTGCACCTTCACAAACAGAGGATAATCTGTAATCGAGCTTTGTTGACAAGCCAATCACAAGCGATCCGTTATACTGTTTTGACAACCAAATTAAATAAACCCGGCCCAGTCCATGATTCGATGATTAAAACAATGGATTTTGATGGAGTTGTATGTTAATTTACCAGGTCGAGCGGTTAAAATAAAATATCCGACCCATCGGACAAGCCGGGTTTAATACTTTAATGAGATTGCTGATAACATTGCTACTTGCGACTAACAATAATAAACACCGAGAATATACCTAAAATCAATCACAAGATAAATTTGCAGGGACTCTAACATATCAAATGGAGTAGTTGATGAAAAATATAAAACTGAACCTCTATATCTATATCTTTGGCAGACATGAGAAGCAGTTTTCTGCGCGAGCTAGCGCCATTCACATCGCTTGAGTATACGCAGAAAATTAATTATTTGGAACGTTTAGCATGGATCCAAAGAAGCTATATATCCATGTTGCGAGATAGTAGAGCAAGCTGATAGTTTATTATGCATCCCCCATTTCACGCATGTGAACCGAACCGCCCTTTAATTTTCAACAAACAAAAAAAGCAAAGTCTTAAGAGTAAACATGCATCCATTCTGTCGATGGTTCCAAATCAACATGACATGACCCATAAGTTCATCTCGCCTGCTGCTAGCTTGAATGTATCTTCGACTGACATTGCCACTGGATATTGATCAGAAGCTCCGTCGGCCTGATATGAAAGCTCCATAACATCAGAAGCATGTATAATTTACGTTGAAAACAGTAAGGGGTAAGGGATGCCGGCACATTTTATTCTCTAAATTACTGCAAGAACACAGATACATCTCTAATAACTGCTTCCTTGCACCAAATGTTAGCTTAAGATGTTTCTTCCATATGAGGCATATATATATATATATATATATAGTCTTGTGCTTAGATTTCTTGAGTTAATTAGATTCACAAGGAACTTAAAATGTTTGAAATTCGCCTCCATGGACAAATCCAAAAGATGATGGCATAATGCAGCAAATCCAGATTATTATCCAAAAGCGGTAAGAGCCTGGGAATGCCAACGCATCGCCCATGGTTCGAGCCCTGCATGCTAACTCTCCTCGTAAGAGCACTGGGACAGCCGGAGTTTTTCCACACTACCTGGGCCCACAAAGTGCGCTTTCCGGCTAGTGGGTTTCCCCGTTCTCCATATGGAGATATCCAAAAAAAAAAAAAAATGCAGCAAATATCTACGACACACTTAGCCTGTTATTTGTTTTCCAGCCCCTCATCTCATCCCTGAAACATAAAAGGAAAGTTACGATCGAGTCAAGTTTGTTGTACTTACATGCGCGTGTATCAGGTAAATGCTACGATACTGATCGGAGGAAATATGAGCAGATACAACATCCAGATTATGCTTCTCTAGAATGTAGAGGATGGTGGCAAGTAACCCGGGCTTCCTTATTGAGCACACGCTGAATTGTGCATCGTCACCACACATGTTGATGACAACATTCGGTGAAAACCATGTCTGGAAGCAGTCCGGAGAAAGAGAGACAGAAAATGAATTCTGAGACATTTTTGAGGTCAAAGGGAAGTTGTTTGATAGTCCCAGAGCAGCCAGAGAGGCTTCCCTCGATCCAACTGTATCCGTCAGTGATGTGATCAGTGGTTCTGATGGTTCATGGTCAACGATAGCTCCCTGGAATTTTTCAACCTTCTGTTTTTGCAAGGTTTGGAGGGTTTCTTGGAGGGTCTCGATGTATTTTATTGCTTCATCTACAATACTGGATTTGTCTGCCTGTACAAGCCTCAGTGTGAAATCAATTTGAACTTTGAAGAGAAGCAAAAAAATAAAATAAAACACATAATTTTCATGCGAAATCAGAACTAAATTCATACATTTTTTGCACTGTACGTTTTTCCCTTCAGTTGGAGGGAGAAATAACAGTCCAACTATTCGGTGCTATAAAAACATTAGCCTTCTATCTTTCTGCGTCAAACAACCGATTAACGTTTTTGAGAAATGAGATAATTTAAATTGAAAAACCCTAGGTAACTGATGAAGACAAGTTTACTTAAGCTGTCCGTTCTCCGACAGACAAAAAAATTCCTGACATGAGTAAATACAAGAATTTGACAGGGAGCCAACAGGCAAGAAGCAGAGATAAGTTAGGTTCTCTCTTAATTAGACCCTAGTGCAACTCCCTACTGAAACTGATCTACCGATCATGTAACCTTAAAGATTTCGAAATACTACACAAATGGGTTCATATTTGTTCATCAAAGCTTTACAAAAAACCAGCAGGGTGATTTCAAGAATCAAAACAAAGATCGCAGTAAAATGAAACTAAACAATGAATAAAACTAACAAAAAGAAAAGAAAAGAAGTTCCTTGACTTTCATAGGTGTAATTAAGGAGCCCCGTGAAATACAATCCTGTGTATGTTCATCAAGGCATCCGAATTAGATCGCATGTCGGGGTAATATTAATTAAGAAATGTATATATTATCGTCCCTTATAGAGCATAAACTGTTTTTTTTTGCCAATTTTTTTAGAATGATTTAAAAAAATACCTTAGCAGGAAGTTGAGGAAGCAAAGCATGAAGACTAGAAAACATGTTCCTCATCTTCTTTCTCCTTTCTCTCTCAGTCCATATGTGCATCTCATGTTCTGATTCTCCACTACCACCGCCATTAACAACCTTCTTATTTCTTGCATGATCCCCTCCTTTTCTACATCTCTTTTGACCCCGTACGACTGTCGCGGCCGGTATTTGCGTCTTCATTAGACTGCTGGTGGCTGAATAATTGTATTATGATTTCGAGAGCAGCTTATTATAATTATCTGAATTATCAGTGAAGGCAGCTAAAAGGGTTTCTCTACAGGTTTTTATGGCGGATCGACATGGCTGGTTTTTAAGAGAATAAGGGATGGAGAAGAAAGCATGCGTTTTTTCTTAACAGAAGGAAAAAGGTGGCGAAACGGTGTGTGTGGGGTCTATGAGATGATTTGGCCTCCAAGAAAACACATAAAACCAAAATACAATCATGAGTTAATGCCGTTATTTGTCTGCCAAATAAAAACGGAAGCTCCCGTTACCAAAGACTGATCCATCCAAGAAAAAGAGAAGGGTTTCTCAATGGTTTCTAATACTTATTTTTAAATATGGATATCAAACTTGTGTGAATAAGTTTGACGGGGTGTAAGAAAACAAATCAAGACTATATATATTTTGGATTGAAATCCAATTTATACATTCGTCAATGATGAAGAAAATCAAGTACCACGTCAAATGATGAAACCGGAAATTTTAAATAATTCAAGATTATAATTTATTTCCATAATTGTTTAATTATATTCCTATATATACTATTTAATTGGTTTATTGTAATATCACATGTATCCTGTCAATAAACTTTATTTTTTAACATATTTCATTTTTTTTTGTTTAAATAAAGCTAGGTAGTTACTTGTGAGATTTACTTTTTCATAAATGAAATAATCTTTATTATTTTTCAAGATAAATTACACACTAAATATGGCAGTATTCGTAGTTCTATTTTAAAATATTTTTTCATATCAGTTTTTTTTAAATGACATAAATATTTTAATAATAATTATTTTCATAGCAAAATATATCAGTTTTAAAGGTTAGAAATGAATTGATATAAATAAAATGTATTTGCTAGGTATTTTTAGTACAATTCTTATTGGTTAGTATAACAATAAAGCTTAATCAAACACTATTCAGCTGCTTTGAATATTTAAAATACAACACATTAACTAGTTACCACCAAATGCAACTTTTATCCTAGAACGTAGAAAATTACCAAAAATAAAAACAAATGTTATTTTGGCTCTTTAAAGCTTGTTTTTATATTCTACAAAAAATATTAAATCTTTTTTCTTTTTCAAAAATGGTGTCCCTACAGATCTTCTAATAAAAAACCAAAACCAACAAAGTGGGTAAAGAAAATCAATTAAATATAGTGATGCGAAAGAAGCTATTTTAAATTATTTTAAAGTAATATTCATTTTAAATAAGTAAAAAAAAAACATATAAAACGGAAGATTAGTCTATGTTTATTAGTAAGAGTATATAGCTATAAATCTTATATATAACTATAAATCTTAGAATTTCTCCTGGCCAGTATGAAGTGGCAATTCTGTAAAACAATAACGAATCTCAGGGTAAGGGCGAGAGTCCAAACCTTTTGCCCTCCAAGAAAACGAAGACGTGTCATGGCAATTGACAGCACAGGCCACGATGTGGCTGTCACTTTCCATAGAAAATCTGGCTCTGAAACTGCGGCCCAATAACTCTAACGTCCCTTTCTACTGCTTTATTAGGATAGTTCGCACTTGTTTTTCTTACATATATTTTTTTTAAAAAAAATATTATTTTAAATTAAAAAAACTGTTTAACTCAAGTTATGATGTGGGGTTACTTTTATAACCATGCTGGTGACAAGTGACAACTTTAGACCCCGTTTGGCATTGCGATACAAACTGCTTTTGACCGAAATTTGAATTTTTTTTATATATATTTTAAAGATCGACGGTTTGATGTTTTTAGATCATTTTGATATGCTGATTTCAAAAATAATTTTTAAAAAATAAAAAAATATCATTTTGATGTATTTCGACAGGATAAGCACTTTGAAAAGCTACCGCAATCGCACTCCAAACAGGCTTAGTTTTCAATTTTGAAACTAACTTAGGTTAAAACCAGTTCTTGTTAATGATGGAAGTGTACCTTCACCCCTCCTTGATGATTACCTGACTTTTTGCGACTGAAATTGAAGAAAGGATGTAACCGGACCACCTTTTTCAGCTCGGTTATGATTATGAATTTTGGTTTTAATTTATTCTTGAAAAAGGTGGAGTATCAGGACAAGAGATATACTTTTGGCATTGAAAAAATCGAAAATCATAAATGAAATCGGTAGAAATCCCTGTTCGAGCAAATGCCATCAGCATCGGTAGAAACGCCTGCAAATACAAGTCCCAAAGATTCTCTTGGTTTTGCTGTTTCTCTAACCAAGTCCCTGTTCCATGCATTATTTCCGTGTCTTTACTCGGGCTGTGGTTAGCTTTCAACTAAAGCCATGCGTTTCAAAAATTCCTGGCAAGATCTGCGTTGTAAAATGGCAAGCGTTGTAAAATACCCTACAGCTTCATTTCCTTCTTTCAAAAATACAGATTTCAAACGGAGTAGCAAAAGAAACATTCATCCAGGCTGACAGAAACAACTTGGTTTCCTAATAAGATTTCAGACAAACATTTCCAGCGAAGTTAAAGGACGCTAGAGTCCGGTTCTTACAGATGTATGAAGCTGTTATAAATCACAAAATAAATGACCTGGCGAAGAGTGAAATGGCAGTTGTTTTGAGGATCATTTGCAGCTCATATGGTATTTGAACAAATGGAAACTGTTATTGGTGGCAATTTCTTTGATCATGTATCTGAAGAGTAAGATCGTAACTAGGACACACCAGATGGAGAAGCCTTCGTAGTTTGATTCATCCCTAGCTGTGCCTGAGGTGTGCCTTCCCTGCAGATTTCCTTCACATCACCAAAAAAAGGGTGAATTGTTACACCAGCAAATTCTCATAAATACTCCTACGGCTGTTGCATGGAGTTTACCTTAGAAGATGTGGACAGATTGAAGGGTGCATGGTTAATGTGGATCAGTGGTTCAAAACCGAAGTTAGTTTCTGATGAGGTAATATTTAACCCTGAAGGAATAGTGATTGGTTGATTTGAGATAGTGCACTGGGTTGGAAGATTAAGAGCATTTTGCTGTGAGCTTTCTTCACTTGCGGAAAATATGCCTGTTAATGTGTTGGTAGTTAACAATCCATTTCCTTCATCAAAGCTCATTCCTGACAAGGGCAGCTGCATTGGCTGTAGTGCTCCTGGCAAGCACATCGGGTGCAAACTCAATCCATTTCTCATTGTTAGCATCTGCAAATCAATCATGATATGAATCATATAATATGCTATTATTCCCATTGAAGTCATCTAGTGATTTCACATGCTAACATTGAGCTTGGCAGAGAATCAGAACTTTTAGGATGTTACTCCATGGAAACAGTATCCAATATAGATATGTAGGCTTTAAAACCAGTTAGTATCTGCTCTGCGCAGCCTCTGACGTGAGGCTTTTGCCCCAGCCAACAATCCCATGGAAATTTAGGCAAACAAATGTTCACCCAGGTGCAGAAAACCAGGCCACCCAACTTATATTCTAAGTGTAGGAAGTCATGCTCAATCATGACTACAAGAAGACTCGGTCCTGTAGTCCAGAGCAGTAGCAATCAAATCCATTGCAGAACCAAATTTGAGTCAGAGCCATCTTTTTAGTATAGAAGGTGAAAAATCAGATTCATTTTTGTCAATCAAAGCAAGGTTGAAAATGGCCAATTTGCTGCTCTTTCTACGAACCAAGATATGAATTCTTTGAGCCTCAAAATCAAACACAACTATAAAAAAATGATAACACTTGCTAGGCCTACCTGTATTTGATTATGGATTCGAATGCCTAAAACTTTTATTATACATAGACTTTGGAAAGATCTATCAGAGAAGACATGAAATAAAATAGATAAGAATTTGGGTGTATCTAAGTATTTTAACCAGATGCTCTAACTATATATAAGAATTGCATTTAAAAGCTCCAAAACAAGCTTTAGTCAAGGATCACTCATTAGAGCAACAAAGGCCAAAATGAAAAGAAATCAAGAAAAAGAGTCAAAACCAATTAATCATAATGGGTTAAAACAAATAATCAAATAAAAGAGCCCTAGAAACCACTCACCTGCACTTGAAGCTGGAGCTGCTTCAAGTATTCTATGGCCTCATCCAGCATCGAAGCCTTATCCGTCTATGAAAACCAAAACAATATAATTCCAAATCATACAGTAATTCCATCGAAACTCTCTGCATTCAACTTACTAATTAAAACTTGTTTGCAATAAAACACGGTGTACCTTATTAGAATTAGGAATGAGATTCTGTAATGCTTTCATTTTCTCATTGATCCTACTCCTCCTCCTCTATTCAAAAATCCATCCATTTCAAATCAAACCCACATAAATTAAATTCCATAAAATCAAGATAATAATAATAATTACGAAAATAAAGACGTGGGTCTTGCAAAATCGAACCTTTTCAGATAAATTATGAACCTCCGCAGCTCTACTCCTCTTCGACGAACTTCGCGGCCGCGCTGCATTAGCTTGCACCTCCACCCCCTTCTATATTCAAAATATTTTAAAGCAATATACATGTGTGTGTACCCGTACAATTCAAGAAAAAAGTAACTCGAGAAATTGCTTGAATAAGGTACTCAATTACCTCGCTATCGCAGCTAAAATCACCTAGATCATCCTCCACGGGGACTCCTCCCCTCTTTGAGACGACCGCATTTTCCACGCCTTCTTTAACATAATAACCATCAGGATCAGAGAAATTAACACCAGCACCGCACTCCGTCTCAGAAAACCGGTGGCGATCTAGCAATTCCAAGTCATTCTCCACCGGGGTAGAGAGAGCCTGGTGCATGAATTTAGAAGAGGAAGAAGAGTTGTTGTGGAGGAGTTGATGAAGGAAAGTCGAGATTTCTTCCGGCTCGGTAGCCGCTGCTGATGCTGCCGCTCCGTACAGATCCGCCATGGATATGCGCGTGTGGGGTTATCTTCGGGTGGCTTGGTTAGCTGGTTCTTCTTGACTACTGCTGCTGTTCTCTTTGCTTTTAGGGTGTTGGATATGCTTTTCTTTTTGCTGTTTTGGGGAAGGGAGGGTTAGGGGAGGCTTTTGAGAGCTTAGTGGAGGTTTTGGCATAACAAGGAAAGGAAGAGAGATGCTTGTTATCAATTTGGACTAATCTCCCGCCTTAATTAAGACTTCTACTTTTCTTCTTTTTGCATCCCTACCCCTCTGGTTTTTGTTATTCTTGAAACAAAAATAATATTTCAAACTTCAGGGCTATCTACACATTTCGATTCAAATGGCTTCGTCAAATTTTCGACATTTCATGTTGGAATCAACACTTGGTCAAGTTTTAACATTTTATTTAGACAAAAATAAATATTTTTTATTCAAATTGAGTAAATATATATATATTTAGAGTATGGTTGATGTTGCTTTTCATTCGAAATACATAAAAATAATATTTTTTTATTTTAAAAAAATTATTATTGATATCAACATATGTAAATAATCTAAAAATATCAAAAATTTTAATTTTTAATTTAAAATAAAAATAAAACTATTTTTTTTAAAATAAAATATCAAACAAGTATTTACACGATAAGAAATACAGTTGAAGTTAAAAAAACCTTTAAAAAATAATTAATGTTTTTTACTTGAAATGCAGCGTGGGCAAACGGGTACTAATCAAAAAACAATCTAATACTGGAAAATAGTATAAAAATACTTTTCTTGAGGGAGTATTCAGTAAATTCATTTGAATTCTTAGCTGAAGGTGAAAGTCAAAGATACATCTTTCAAACCTTTCAGTGTCTTATCCAACAGAAACGTCACCTTAGCCTGAAGCATTTATTTTAAGACACCAAAAATGCAGTTCCCGATGTTACTTTTAGTGGCGTGTTAGCGACATTTTCTTCGGTATTATTTACACGACGCGCAATCTACTCCTTATTCTACATATCTCTTTTCAATTAAGTCCAGGATACATAAGTTTTATCAATCCGGTCCTAGCGCGTGTTTGGCACTGCAATCAAGACGTTGTTTGCCCTTTTTTTATTGCTTAAAATTAGTTTTTGTTTTTGTTTTTTTTATCATATTAATGTTAATATCAAACATTAATTGCAAAAATAAATAAATAAATATTTTAATATATTTTTGAAGAAAAAACACTATAAAAAATTATTGTTTTGCAATGTCAAATAGACTCTCAGAATTTCCCCTAACATTAAAATATTTTTATGTCTATTATTTAATATTTTTTTGTTTAATTTTCTTATTATATTATATGAAGTAAATTGTTTTCTAGAAATAAATTCATTTAAAAGTCAAGGAACATTAGAGAAAGGATACACAGCCTAGAGTTGTCTGGAACATTTGGGACTGAATTGGTAATATTACAAGTTCCGGGACCAGTTTAAAATGAATATATAGATTATCGAGGTTTCCTGTTTTATTCCTTATTTTCTTGTCTTAGCAGGGAAATCTGTTAAAAGAAAAGGAAAAAAGAAGCATGGGATTGACAAGCACAGGAGAAAATAAATGGAATTTCAACTCAAATAGGCAAATCATTTATATTAAAAATAAATAAATTGATTTCAAGTGTGTGTGTCTATGTGTGTCTATGTGTGTGTGTGTCATGTATATATATGACATATCATGATTGGTTGGCATGTATTAGATCAATATAATAGCTTTTTGTATTAAAAAATACTAAATGCTGAGAAAATATCTCAAAAAGATTTAGGCCCCGTTTGGCATTGCGATTGGAACTGCTTTTGGCCGAAATTTGAATTATTTTTTTTACATTTTAAAGACCGGCGGTTTGGTGTTTTTAGATCATTTTGATGTGCTGATTTCAAAAATGATTTTTAAAAAATAAAAAAACATCATTTTGATGTATTTCGGCACGATAAGCACTTTGAAAAGCTACCGCAATCGCACTCCCAAACAGGCACTTAGAGTATGATCTTGATACAAAATTTGATGACAAGTTTCGTTGATCCAATGTTTCATGTATTCTTAAATTTATAAATTTAATCTTTGAATCTCTGGCCCTGCTATCCATAGACCATGGAGCCGTGAATTTGTATTCTATAATTGATTAAAATCTTGGTTGTAAATTGTGTTTATTATCATTATAGTCTATGGTGTTTATATATATATATACATATATATTGGTACATTAAAACTATAAAACACTAAAAAGCATCAAATATCAATTTGATAATTTGTTTTTTTTAAAAAAAAAAAACATGCTTTTAAAATACATTAAAAACACAGAAGTTCAAATTTAAGCAATGTTTAAAATTATGGTAATGATTGTGTTTTTAAAATGTTTTTTATTTATATATATATATATAATTTGAAAACACAAAAAATAATTCTTTTTTTTTAAATCAAAATAATATTTAAAGCACGAAAACAACACAAATATTAACTTGTCTACCTTTATCAGGAGATTATAACAACAAACAATTATTTTTTTGTTAAATCACTCTTTATATTAATATGTGCGCGCGCGCGTGTAAGAAGTTGAATTATTAAATTTCAAAGTTGATTATTTTATTTAAATCATTAATAACTTATTATTTTATTAAAAAAATAGAATTGCCTCATTAAAAAGCTGAAATTATCAATTAAATTTCATTGAATTTTTTTAAACTCCGTTCAAGCTCTTAACAAGAGGTGTGTTTAGTAACAGGTATAAAATGCTCTTAGAAAAATCAATTAAGATTGCATTACAATATTATATTTTTATATATCTACATATTAAAACTTTTAAAATATCTAAAAATAAAATATATTAGGATTGGTTAAGAGTGTGACAAAAAATGTTTTTCAAGATATTTTTTGTTTAAAAATTCATTAAAATGATTTTTATTTTTTTAAATTCAACATATTAAAACAATATATATATATATATAATATTTTTAAACAAAAAAAAAAGATATAAGAATAAAATTGGACTGTGATGACAAACATTGCTGCGAGATAAGTAATAACTATCATAATTTTGTCATCATTTCTTTTTAACTCTCATTGACAGGTGGCAAGTAGAAAATCGAATATTCGTATGATCATGAATTAGCAGCAATATCCACTCAAATGTGCATTTCGATAATGTAATATTTTTTTAAAAAAAATTGTTTAAGAATATATTAAAATAATATTTTTTTAAAAAAAATTAATATGTTTTTATTGACACGATAAAAAATACAATAAAATTCATTTAAAAAAAAACAAAACTGCACCGCAATGATAATCCACGTGGAAACCATGTCCACGGCCCAGTGTTCCAAGATCTGCTAATCATTGTATTCCTCCTGCGTGGAAAAAAATCAGTGAAGAAAAAAGATTCTGCGGACTCACAGGGCACCAACGCCGAGCACAAAATCACTTCCTAGCAAATGCAGCATGGCTCGGCCTCCACTGTGGCGTCAACAGCAGTGTCTGTTTAAATTGTCTACTGTAGTTTCTCTGCTCAATCCAGCGCTGACTTTTCAATGCGATCTTCTGAAGCCGATGCAACTCCTGAGATTTCCAGAAAAGAATTCCATTACCAGTATAGTGTTCGAAATCTGAAAGATGGTGTTGGGTTCGTGCCCCCATAATAGAAAAAACACATAAGAATATGATCGAAATGGTTTGGTTTAAAAAAAAACATCCTTTTAATCCCAGCTACCCCGGTCTTGCCGACTCATAAGTCAACGATCCAAGAAACAATTTTATATACGGGCAATTCACTAACCTGTGAAGCATGAGGGTGCTTATATACGGGCAACGAAACCACTTAACCACAGAATAATGGGAGAAAATTTCCCGAGGGACCATCCGGTGAATGCGCGAATGTAATTGATATTGTTTTTGAAAATATTTTTTATTTAAAAATATATTAAAATAATATATATATATATATATATTTTTTTTAAAAAAAATTATTTTTAACATTATATTATATAAAAACATAAAAAAAAATAATTAAAAAAAAACAATGTCAAACAAGTTCGCTAACAAAGTACACCCCCACACAAGACCCGGGATCAATTATATATTTGCACGGTCTCCTTCCATTTGCTTTTTAGTTACTATTTTAGAGAGAAATTATCAATCGGCAGAATCACAGAACGTCAAGCATATAATACCTTGGAAGCACATGCCGTTCTGCAAAAACCTGCAATTTGAATGCCCGAGTAACATCTCACCCGAATTGTGGTCCGGGGTTCAAATATTAGACTATGCTGATTCGGGTCTGTTATTGTGTCAAAAAGAAGGGAAAATGGAATGGTCTTGCCTTCTATGGTGTTTGGAATTTGAATTATCATTGTTTTTTAAAATATTTTTTATTTAGAAATATATTAATAAAATTCCTTTTATGTTTTAAATTTCATTTTTAACAAAAAAAGTTATAAAAAAATAATTTTAAACAATAGAAAATTTTAAAAAAAATTGAACCGCATTACTGCTGAAAAACAGACAAGGTTTAAACTTTAAACTTCTTTTACACCGGTCATATCTCAATCATGGTGCGGGCCTATATGCCCGTTTGACATTGCAATCCCACGGGTTTTTTGCCGAAATTTGAATTTTTTTTTTTCATTTTAAAAACTGGTGGTTTGGTGGTTTTAGATCATTTTAATGTGCTGATTTCAAAAATGATTTTTAAAAAAATAAAAAAACATCATTTTGATGTATTTCGGCACGATAAACACTTTGAAAAGCTACCACAATCACACTCAATGACTCTCGTTGGCTTTGGTCCCTAATTGTAATCTTTTACCTTTTTATTTGTTTTATCTGCTCTCTTTCAGAGAGGGTTGTTTTTTCATCGGTCGTCACGATAATGGATTGTGATCGGTCCACAAGGATAACCCATCGAGTAATTTGCACATCTTAAAGTTATTTGAGAATTAACTAGGACGGGGATAAGACTGATTATTGTCCCACTTGATAAGTGATATTTCGAAACTTGCAATCATTTTGACAAGGTAGAAAAAAACAAATAAAGAACAAACAGGTTAATTTGAAAATACAGTAGCAGCTATTGGATTTGGGGCAGCACAGTAAGTTTATGGGCCGGATGTTAACGAAGAATATGTCCTCTAGCAAAGGGGTATAACATGAGCCTCAATTCGGGGCAGCACACTTTAGAATAGCTTTCTTCAAAGGTGGGTGTGGTTATGGAGGCAGTTAATTTCAGGGAGCAAAACTCATGAGCCTCGACTTGGTCTGCTAGAGCACATCAAGATTGAGAGACCCGACGACCCAGTCCAAGACCAAGGTTATTATATATGGCGAGCGGGTCAACCCAGCAGTCGACAAATAAAACGATGTCAAGTGAAAAAAACTACGGTTATCCCGATCATGATTGACCTACCTGTCGAGTCACTCGAGTCTAACCGGTCAGTTGAATGAGCATTCAAAATCAAAACATGGCCCGATCTAGGGCAAGGTTGACAGGTCCTCAGGTAGACACATAATAAGTCCAGTTTTCAGAACAGATGCAGCTATCTGTCGTCATGGCAACCGAGTTTCAACATAATTCATAGCACTACCGTTAGCTTTCTTATTAAAAAAGATTAAAAAAAATTGAGGGAAATGTGTAGTTATGGGATTATTTTCTACTTCCATGTCACAATTCACAACGAATGGACTGACCAAACCAACATACGAGAACTGTATTTTCAAGGGCAGAGAGGTTGGTGGTGGAGCAGACAGGGGACATTTAACCCATTAATAACCCCAGATTTCATACAGGTCGAGTTGGGCAATAATCAACCACAAGTCTGCAACTAAAAAAACGCAAATATAATAATAATAATAATAATAATAATAATAATATAAAAAAAACTGAATCTTGAAAGTATATTAAAAATCCATTCAAATAAAAACCAACTGTATAGTTTGATCGTACAAATCTACATGCAGTCCATGTTAAGAGCACTGAAGGGAAAATGAACTCAATAGTATGTACAGTGCAAAGGATGACATGATAAAATGCTAACAGCCAATTCCAGTTCATATGTTTTACCAGCATCTCACTCTGCATCAGCTGACAGAGTAAGAAGATCCATAAATCAAGAGACTCCGGCATGGGATTATAAAAAGATTTATTTAGAATTCACATTCATAAGAAAGCCATCCAATATTGTTCAGAAATGGAATACATGACTAAGAGGTCCCAGAGTGAGGAGAGGAGACTAATTTACAATAGGTATTAAGAAGCTAGAAAACAGAACATACGCTGAAATAAGTCTAGTTGCCAGAGTAAGGCTAGAAAAATAGGGAAATTAACATTTTCTCATAGATGCAAAGAAACACCCTACCATCAATAGAGAAAAACATCGAGATCACAAAGCCAGGTGAAGCAACCAATTCTCAAAGATTTTATATTTGAACTCGCCATCATCTGACATATTGATCTCGTTGCTATTCTACTGGAGAAAAATGTCTTATATCAGGCATAGGAAATCTGCACATAAATTACACGAAGAATTGCTGAGCAGTTCCTTTAATAGGAGAGGAAAGAAAAAAACTACAGCATAGATGTAGCATGTATTTACCTGTAATGATGAAGCAATTCCTTCAATGGATTATAAACCCCTTCTTTGATATACTAACCCCTGAGTGATAGGGTTAGTATCCACATCTCGTCCAAAACTACTCTTCCAGTCTATTCAATTTATAGTTTCTAAACTGCTTCTCAAATATACTGTTTCCACAATTTTTTTAAACATATCTCTTTCAATAAATTCATTCCATGGTTTCATATCCTTCCTTCAACTAATTGTATCAGACAATAACTGAACCTTGACAATTCCTTCTATGGTTTCTTAATCGCTTCTCAAATATACTGTTTCAGGAGCAAGTGAAACCTGAGCATCCAGGTATCCACAATTTTTTTAAACATAACTCTTTCAATAAATTCCTTCTATGGTTTCAAGTCCCTCCTTCAATTAACTGTATCAGACAATAACTGAACCCTGACAAATTGATGTTGATATCCACATAGCTTCAAAACTAGCTCTGTCAGCTTCTGACTTGGATGGTCAATCCACATAGCTTCAAAACTAGCTCTGTCAGCTTCTGACTTGGATGGTCAATCCACAAGGTCATCCAGCTCTAAAAAATCTCCCTCTAAAATGGATCGTAACTGCTGGGCAGTTTCAGCATCTACATACATGTTACCATCTGTAGGCCCAGATGTCCTCCTAACCTGCATTCCAGGCAAGTAAAGGAATGTTTATTAGTACCTTGGAAAAAAGGATAGGACTTATTATGAGAAAACAGACCGAATGAACATGGAAGCTAGATATATTATGAATACTATGCCACTACAATACCCCAAAAGGCTTCAGAAAGAAGTCACAGATATATATGTAACAGAAGTGCATCACCCACATAAAAAAGTAACAGATGTAGTAGACCAGGGCATCGAAGAAAAACACAGTTTCATGATATTGAAAACATTACAAAGATTGAAATTTCAACGAGGGCTCAAATGAAATAAGGAAAAAACTGAGATATTGCAACTATGTCAAAATATGGAACATTTGTTGTCAAAATGCTGTGTATATTTTCGGGAACTCTGAAAACTTTGAGGTCTTGACTGCAAATCATACTTTTCACGTTCATTTGAACAAGCGTATCAAAAAAATATTGCAACAGAAAGAAAAATAGCCATATTGTTAAGATGTAAATCCATGCAAATTACACTAATGCAAGCGATGCTACTTAAAAACCCTGATAACAGTCTTCCCTGTGTGATCATGAGGCTGAGATAGAAAAGGCAATATTCTTTAGCACATGTGCATATAATACATGTTATGTGTAAACAAAAAATAGCACTATTAGGAGCAAGAAAGGGAACGTGTGAAAAAAATAAAATAAGAGGCAGGGATGCAACACAATAATGGTGGATATGATATAGCTAAATCGACAGGCCCAAATATCATAAGCATCTTACCACCTCATTGCATTGGCTATTTGATGGAAACTGGAAACTGGAAATAGAAGTAGGTCTAGTTGTGACTTGATCATCAAAATCTCTACCCAATCTTCTAGATAAGTCATTTTTCATATTGACATGCTCATCATGCACTTTAGCCTCAGCAATGTCCGGTGTGAGGAATCCATCATGGTGAGCACCAATGGTGCGTACAGCGGAAACACTTTCTTCAGCACAGGAACTTATAACATTCTCTGAAGTGCTATTTCCTCCACGAGACTTGACAAATACACGACATAGGACAAATGAAGCCTGCAGGTGGATCATATAATGAGGTTTCCTAATAGTAACAAAAGGCAATTGAATTAAATAATCCCATATCCAGATTGCCAAAGATCTTGAAACTTAATTGAAAAGGAAAAAACTCTAATCAAGAAGATAAATAATAAATTCACTCAATACAATAAAACATATTAAATTGATCACAGCACACCACTTCGATTTTTCAAAATGCAAAAGGTAGATGAGTGGCGTAACACCGAACAATTTGACACGCTGGTTCCTTAATTTCACTTCAAATTTTCAGAATGGTTTGTCAGCTGTGGAAACAAGTAACCAGCAAATGTGAAGCAAGGTCCATCTATCAGTTGCAGAATTGATCAAAGAAAACACTACCAAGAATTCCCAAAGCATAAAGATGAAATTCACGGCGCGGGCATAGAATTACAGGCATTCACAAGATCCTAAACCTACAATTAAAACCCTAAAATCCCAACCACCGCAAACTCTCCAATAAAATCATAAAATCCATACCCTTAAACAAAATAAGACAACTAATTACTCAACAAAAATTAACAAGCACGCCCAGAAATTCAAAATTTACCTTAGCATGATCGACAAGAGCATACTCATACAAAACCCAACCAGTCCTGACTGCACTCTTAACAGAATTCCCCGAATAGAAAACAAACCTAGTCCTTGTACCCATAACCGCCTTCCCACCTGGACCCACCACAACATCCCTAACCCTACCACTTCTCCTCCAATACCCTCCTTTTGCCTCCCTCCTCAAAACCCTAACTTGCTCCTTCGTATAACAATACCAGTGTCTCTTCCTCGCTTTATAACCATACGCATAACACGCATTCTCAGGTAAGTCAAACGGGTCGTAATCGTACAAATCCAGCTCCTTGATCAAATCATACCCGTTGACATCATCGGTGTTGTTAGGAATGGTGCGGTTCTTGTTTTTGAGGTAGTAACAGAGTTGTTCATCGGAAGGGTAAAATCGGCAGCCAGGTGGGAGTGAAGGCGACAGCGTTTTGGGGTTTCTGCTGTGCCCTTCCATTGAAGTATTCGTGAATGCAGCAAAAAACAAAGGGGGGGAGGAGATTAAAGGGAGCCTATGTAAAGAAAAAAGATGCGTGCCCTTGAAGTTTTTCGCTCACTCTAGTGCTGCTCTTGTGTATGTTTGCCTTAATTTCTCTGCTATGTTTTTTTGCCCGCCCCCGGGTTTTGTTTTATTCACGAGTCAAATGTGGACTTTTCCAGTAACCTGCTGGGGTGAGAAAAATTGCCATGCTTTTATCCGAGTTGATCCTATCCAAAGACACCGTTTACTACCATGGTAGTAGCTATTGCTTTTTGTCAAATAAAAATAACAAAATTGTTTAATTAGTCAGATATTTTTTATATTAAATCTTTTATATTTTATACAAGCTATAATTATTTTTTATTGACAATAAATTATTTTTTATATAAAAAATCATCTAAAAATAATTCTAACCAGATATATTTTATAAAATATATTTTTCAAAACCGCAGTTGAAATAATATCAACATGCCCTAAGTTTCTTTCTTTGACCTACCGGTCTATTTATAATTATATGAATTTAATTTAATTTTAGAATATAGTATGAACTTTTTTTATGCTATCCATTTAAATTGACAACATACAATATTTTCTTTCTCTACTTGGCATCAGTCCTCGTCAGAGTATTTGTGTTACTCTTTGGTGTGTAATCAATCTTTCCTTTCCGATTTAGAGGGTATTTGAGAGAGTTGTTGCTGTAACTTTTCATAACTTTTCAAAAAATGTTTCGTGTCGAAATACATCAAAATAATATATTTTTTTATTTTTTAAAAATCATTTTTGACATCAGCACATCAAAATGATCTAAAAACATTAAACCATATTCATTTAAAATGAAAAAAAAATTGCTAACTTTTTTGAAAACCATGGTTGAAAAAACTAAAACAAACAGGCCCTTAAACTAGCATTTGATTTGATTCCAGACAAAGGATAAGAGATTTTATTGATAGTTTTCAGATTATAATCTCAATACAATTTTTTTTTTTAATGGTTAGATTATCTAATCGTTTCATCTCTTACTTCTAAGACAAACACGATAGTTCATTGAATAAAGTTTGAACCGGGTTTAGTTAGTTTATATGTTTCTATTAAGTAAATAATTATTTTTTTATTTAAATTTAAATTCACTTTGATCTAGGTTTTATATTACTAAATTTTCAAGTTAACTTGCATTGAGCCAAACCCAAGTTGTATTGCCCTCTACTAGCTTATGAAGATTTTGATATTGAGTTTTAATTTGTTTTCTTGTTAAATTTTATTTTTTATTTTAAACTATTAATTTTAGTGTTTTGATTTGTTGATCTTAAAATTACATTTTAAAAATGAATAAATAATATATGGATATATTTTCTAGCGAAAAACCTCTACCCCATCTCGACTCCATGCGAGTGATGTAAGTAGACCCCTACTCCTAGATCATAGATCAACACTTTGAAAATCAGGCAATGAAAATTTGAAAATAATTTTTGTTTTTGTTTTTATAGTTATGAAAATGTGCTGCTGGTTTTGCTTTATTGAAAAAAAAATCCTATTTATTCCTTCTATTTTTTTCAAAAAATAAAAAATAAAACTTTTAATTTTTCCTTAAAAATGAAAAGTGAAACCCTATGCATGACTTAACTGATTATGTCCTAGTTTCGTTCTCTAGAGGTCATCAATTTGAGTTCTATATTAGTCCGGTTCATTAGAGATTTTAACTAATCATTAATTTTAAGGTATATAAATTTAATTGAGTCACATGTAAGCTAACCCGAATTATCACAATCCAAAAAATAAATAAATGAAAATTGAATTATATTTACCGATTTTTGAAAGAACAACCATAGCGCAGAAAAATGCAGGCAAACAAACGAGCCTCTTATGCGGTAAATATTGCAGGTTGATTACGAAGCAGTAACGACCTTCCCTTTTTAAATGTCAAATTGGAATTTCAGAGGACCCACATTGTGGAAAAAATTGCCCTATCTCGTGCTGAGGTGGATGTATGGTGGGGTAAGGGTTGACGGCGACTGGGTTTTGATTGGCCAACGTGGAATGAAGAAAAACTAACATGACCTACGAGGTATGGTTAAATTCCCCGTACTGCTGTGTTGTTGCTTTTTATGGCCTCTATTTCTTTGTGGTGGTATAGAGTGATGGTATAGCTCCGTGGGATGCTAGAATGAAAGGAAACACGTTGATAATTTTGGGAGAGTACGAGCTGGTGGTTAATTTGGTACTCGCTCCGTGAATTGATGGATGGAGTTTTGTGAGCACGTGGTTAGCATAGAACGCGAGTTCATAATTTATTCATGTAAACATGCGGTGTGTGCGAGTACAACTAGAAATTATTTAAAGGGGCACAAGGAGAAACCGCTGTGTCGAATGTGGGGAGCAGACCTGTGGGTTTCGGTTGGCTAGTCTTCAAATTTTTCTTTTTTACACGTGCGGCGATACCATTGGAGGGGGAAAAAAGGGTTCTATTTTTCTATTGATTTAGGGCTTGTTGCGTATTTTGTTTTCCGGCTGCGCACCGGCCCAAACCCCTGTAAAGAGCAACATGGTAAGATACGCTTAATAAATTGTTTGGCAGGTCGTTTCAGCTGCTATGCTGTATTTTTTGATATTTTTTTTATTTTAAATAAATATAATTTAGTGTTTTTATATTATTTTTATGTACTGATATCAAAAATGATTTTTAAAAAATAAAAAAAATATTATTTTGATATATTTCAGCACGAAAATCACTTTAAAAAGCTACCGTAACAGCTCTTTTAAAAAACTGAATTTATAGTATTGCGTTTTCATTTGTGATTGATATGTTTTAAAAATATATTTATTTTAAATACTTTTTTAATATTTTTAACATGAAAATATTAAAAAACAAATTTCTGTTAATTTTTCATTCAACCAGATATTTTATTGTTGAATTCTATGATAAAGGGCTGTGTTTTCTGGCTTCACGCCAACGATGCCTTGGAAATATTTCTCGAAACGGGCGCGGTTTACAAAAGCCTGTCCAGCTCATTTGCCGAACCGTTAACATTGCTTAAGAGTTAAGAGTGCTGAGTTTCGTATGCAAGTTGAGAGATCTCACATCCATTAAAAATAAGAAGTTTGGGATGCTAATATATTAGAGAAATCCAAAAAACATTAGTCTAGGTTTCTAGATTAAAGCGGTGTTCGTCACTATGTTTGAAATCTCAAGCATGCTTATCCAAACACGAGTCCAAGTAATTTGTACTGAAAATCTCCCTTACAAGTGGCAGCGAAGCCAAGCTCTACCGAGACAAATGTGGCATGGTTGGTTGAGTCCCATTGTTGTCATCCAATAATTGAGTAAATCTGCACTTTCATGGTTTTCTTCATCGTTCATGATTGAGTAAGAAAGTATCGGTATTATACTCGGACTGTGAAGATGGTTTTACACGAGTATTTGTTAAAGAATAATATAAATAATATTATAGGGTTTCAATTAACCATTCAAGTTTTTAGAGTGAGATAATTTTTTAATATAATATTAAAATCTTGTTGATTCAGTGGTCATAAGAGGCTTGTTGAATTCTTTATATATACAAGTAGAGTACGATCTTGGCTCTTAAGTAAGGCGTAAATTATTTATGTGTTATGAGATTAGAAATAAAAACAAACAGAAAGAGACATGATGATAATCAACCAGGCACAACTCTTTGCAAATTAAATACTCTGCTGCTAGCAGGACTGTTAAAAAGTAGATGGAGAGACAACCTCCATGAACTCCTTGTCAGACTCAATAGCAGTCATTTCGTCAGGGGAGAGGCAAATCTCCAGTTCTATGCTTCCTCCACCTTCATGTCCGAGACAAGCTGATGCTTTCCCACTGGACTTAAGTACATATCCACCGCGAAGTGCCAAAGCCTTTCCCAACCCAATTTTTAGGGATTGGTGTTATGATTTGAGGTTTAATATATATATTAAAAACAATTGTTGGGGCAAATATGCTTTGAAAATAATGATATATTTTTATTTTACAAAAACTTTATGATAAGAAAAACTATTTGACTCCGTTAAAATGTAAGGAATAACACAAAAAATAGATTTAGTTTAAATATGATTTTAATTTTGTCATTTCTCTTCAAAAAATAAAATAATAATTATGAATATTTTTTTTCTAAGTTTAAAAATATTCTAAAAACTTAAAAAATGAAATGGAATTCCTTTTTTTATCTTTTCTTTGAAAAAGAAAAACTGAAAATAGAAAGGTTTTTTTTTTTTTTACTGGAAAACCCGAAGTTCTTGTGAATTCCTTTTTCTAAGTTTTGTTTTAAGGAATGTAATCCCATCAATATTTAATAATAAGTATATGCTCTAAATTGTATTTTCACATTCTTCCCATTAAATCATTCCAATTTGCAATTATTGATAGCTTAAAATTTTAATTATGTCTGATTGGGCTTAACTAAAAGATCCTGGGCTTAGAAAAGTTTTTTTTTGACAGGCTGTTGGTCTGGGCTGACTGGACGGTTGCCTAACCGCCAAGCAAACGATAGAGAAAAAGGGCGAAGGGCCCCCAACAGACTGAAAGAAAAAGATGGGGCCCGGTCAGTTTGGCCACATGGACACTCTGGATAGATAATTGGGGCCCAGGCCCAATCGGCCATGAAAACCTAGGTTGTTAATATCGATACTACACTAATCTTATTATTTTTTTATATTGTTTTTCTATAAAAAATTTGCTAACCAATAATTTTAATTGGTATATTATTGCGTTTCAAAGGGTTGAAAAAAAAAGTCAGCGCTAAAATGTTTTTGGCTGTGTGAATGCCTTGGCTCTCAAAGAAGGTGATAAATTATTTGTGGGAAATGATTGAAAAACACAAATCTTTTTATTCCATTTTCAGTACAGATGAAGCGTAAATCGTTGATTTGTGCTCCCAGCAACCAAAAAAAAAGGAAAAGGAAAAAGAAAAGGAGACATGGAGATCATCTGGAGGTTACAGCCAGCAGGACTGTTAATAAGGAGATGGAGAGACAACATCCATGAACTCCTTATCAGATTCAATGGCAGTCATTTCATCAGGGGAGAGGCAAATCTCCAGGTCTATACTTCCTCCACCTTCATGCCCGGGATAAGCTGATGCTTTCCCGCTGAACTTGTGTGCATATCCACTTCGAAGTGCCAAAGCCTTCCCCATTCCAAATTCATTCCCATACTTGTTGAATCTGGGTGAGCTCCCCATCATCACACTATGAGGATCGAACAGCTTCCCTATCTGGTAAATAACCCGAGATTTTAACCACGAGTCGAGAAATTCCCTTGCATTCTCATCACCGTGGCTCACCACAGCTTGATGCAATTGCCATGCTGCCCATCCAAGATTCTGCTCCAGCAACTCGCCTGCGGTGGAAACCCCCGCTCTGAGTGCCTGAATGGAGTTTCCAAAGTAGTCAGGAGATAATGGTGGATTCAATCTTGATCGATTATTGATAGCCATTCTGCAACTGGTTACTTGATCATGTGGTAGATTGCGAATTCGTGTTATGCATCTCCAAACAAGAGCAGACAGAGACTGGAACGATGAAATCTTGTTGGTGCTGAACTCTGCGTTGGCTTTTGCTTTGAGTCTTGCGATTGATTCTGACGAGAAGTGAAACATCCTTTCCTTGAGAACAGGTGCTTCAAACCGGCTCAAGAATTGGTCATGGTGGGTAAAAGGAAGACTCAGCACTGGACCATGACCATCAGGAAACCAGCGGCTGAGAACTGGAGGGCGCGATATGGAGAACTCGTCCCCTTTCCCATGAAATATCTCTGACCACGTATTAAAGAAATGCCAGAACGAGGTTCCATCAACGATACTGTGATTAATGGAGCATCCAATGAAGATGCCATCAATCAGCTCGGTCACTTGAATTGTCAGCAAAGACCTGGTGTGCCCATCATGGTTGAGGGCTCTATCATGGTCGAAGAATGACTGAACAACCAACGGCACGTAAGTAGGTGAAAGAACATCTGATGCAGTGAGGTCAACGGTTGCATAGGTAAATCTAGCTCCTGGGCTGTCATTGCAGTCCACGAAGACGACGTAGGAAGGTGGGTTTTCACTCTTTGATGTCGCAAGGCGTCCGGCTAGTGGGTAGAAATGAACAAGAGCGAGGGAGAGAGACTGCTTGAGATTTTCCAAGAAATCCATGATCTTGAAACCCTGTTGGTTTTCTTTTTGTGGCGGCTTGGCAAAGAGAAGTCCCTTTTGAATATAGTGAACAGAAAGCATGGCAAGATCCCATGGTGCCAAATAATAAGGTTTTTTTGCTTCTTCTACAATGTGTTTGGGTTTGATAAAGCAATCTGAGATGTGTTCGACGGCAGGCGGATTCATTTCTAGAAAGGTGCTAGGTGGTCACTTTTCCGCCTGTCTTGCCCTCTTCAGATCTACAGTTTCAGCTTTTATAGCCGCAGCAGGTCTACTAGAAGTTTGGAAACGTGGAAGAGTTTGATTTTAAAAGTTTTTTAAAAATAATTAGGGAACAAGAAGCCAGATATCGCTAGGTAAGAAACTGAGGTTCCTCGCAATTTCTTTTCTCAAACTTTTTTTTAACGAATGCAATCCGGTCAACATTGAATAAGTAGCCTATGTTCTTCTTGAATAGTCTCACCTACTTCCCGTTTGACATTTCCAATTTGTAGCTGTCGATGACATGTTTTGAAGAAAAATATATTACTACAAGCAATTTGATTTATTGTTTTTGGCGGAGATAGTAAGTGGTTTGATACAGAAAGTCTAGATGGTTGGGAAATTGTGTTGACTAGTAAGTTAAGATGACAAGTAAATAATAATGAGACTATGAACTTCATATGTTTATAGTCTATAATTTTATTTTATTTTATTTTTATGAAAAGATAGCTAAAGTGTAATTTTACTATTGTAACATTTAAAGTTTTATTCCTCTTAAAATAATATATAATGAATCAGTACAAAATAATAATGTATGGGCGTGGGATCCTCAAAAAAATTTCCAATATAAATTAGAATAAGACAATTTATCTCAACTCATTAAAGATAAAAAAAATAAATAAATTAAAAGCACTACCTAAAATAAACCTCTTCTCCTAGAACGAACTCATAGAGTGGGTCTCTCCCCAAAGATAAGCGCATGAAGTTATTGAGTTTAGCTATGAAACATTTTAGAGAGTTATTTAGACTCAATAAATTTGGGTTTATAAATTCCATTTGAAAATCAATGTGGTTGATTGTTTATCATAATTATAGATCATGATATGATAATTGATATGAAAATTCCATTGAGGTTCAAGACATGGGTGATGGATTAAATAGGTTGTCAACTCGAGTTTTTGAAGAAAAAATTATTAAAATGACAACATTTTGAAAAGAAATTTTTTTCATTAATCTCCAAAAAACAAGATAGATTCAACAAAGTTCAAAAACAAAATTAAAATAACCCTTTTTACTTTCAAAACAACATAAAAATAACATAGAAAGTGAAGAGGAAAAAAAACAAATGTTGGTGGATGAAAAAAAAAACTTACAAGAAAATAAAGAATAATAACAAGTAAACTCGAGTAAACCTTGTAAACTTTAGTTAATCTCTTAAACTCGTAACTTGTTAAATTGTATATACAAGTTAAATTAAGAAGTTCAACAATAATTATTAAAGGACGGAATCAATAAATTTAACAAAGACCAAAAAAAAACTCCTTGAAATTACCGTTATTATTTTAAAAAAAAGGATAGATCCCTCATGCAACAAATAAAATAATATTAGAGGATGAAATTGCAGGGAAAAAAGGTTTTTAAAAAAGTAAGCTTGGGCGATCCTTGTATAACTGAGTTAAACTCTCAAACTCATAATCTATTAAATTTCTTTCTGTGCTCAATATAGAAACTCTATATTTGAAAAACTTAATGTTGAAGGATGAAATCAATGAATTTAATTTGTTTCAATTTTTTTAGAACAACTAATTTTAACAAAGACCGCAAAATTTGAGACAACTCATTTTATTTTCAAAAAGACTAAGATATTTCATAGAAAGTGAATAGAAATTTCCAAATCTCGGAATTCTCTGTAAAATTGATGTTAATCTCCTAAACCCTAAACCTGTTAATATTAGATCCGGACTTGACCAAGAAACTAAACACTTGGGTACTTTCGGCTACTATTTTATTAGTGTATTTGAGAATATGTTTAGTTTTACTTCAGAGAAGCAAAATGAAATAAAGTATAGTCGACACCTGGAGGATGAAATTGTTAAAAAAGAAAAATGGAAGACTTGACCGAAAAGTCGTTATTAGTTAGAGGACACACACGGAGTTTCTTAAAACCGTGGAGAAAAAGTAACTAAACCAAACCAACTGAAATACAGACACACCTTCACTCTCAGTTCAACGAAGGCCCCGTTTGTTTCCTGGAATTCATTTTCCGGGAAACCATTTTCCAAACTTTCTTATGTTTGTTTGTCTTCCGGAAAGTTGGTCAACGGAAAACACTTTCCAGTCAAAGAAAAATTTGGCTTGGTTTTCAGGAAAGTGTTTTCCGGAAAATTTGGGCGGAAAACACTTTCCGGAAGTTGTGAAAAATTTAGAAATGTCATTATTTACTGATTATATCAAATTTGATCCTCAAACTTTTGATTGCTATATATAATTTGTTTTTGAATATTTATTTTTCAATTCCATCTCTTAAAATTTAATTTTTATATTAATTTTGGTCCTTATTTTTATAATTGCTATTTGCTTTTTTCTTATCATTTTTTTATTGAAATTTTTTATCTATCAAATTTGGTCATCATTTTTTTTATTGTTACTTATTTATTTGAAATAATTTATGAAATGTTAATTATTATTATTTTAATTTATTCACCTTTCATTTTTTTTAAAATTTTTAGATTTGATCTCTATTATTTTGATTATTATTTATTTTATTTGAGATAATTTATGAAATTATATTTTTTTTCAATTTCATTCTCATTCAACTTTTTAATTTGTAAGATTTGTTCCTCATTATTTTAATAAACTTGAAAAAAAAATTAATTTATTAATAAATTATTTTCCAGTTCATTTTTCATAACACAAACAAACACTGGAAAATGTTTTCCAGTTCATTTTCCATAACACTGCCAAACATTGGAATTCACTTTACAGGAATTCACTTTTCATGAGATTAAAACCGAACATATCTCGCTTTTCAAACTTTCAAAACTAAACAAATTATATAATTTTGATGCCCTAATATTTTTAGCACACTTTTGATACAATTTTTTTTTTGTTATTTTTAGTCTTTGATTGAGAAAAAAGAGAGAAGGATCATTGGATTATGGTGGTAGAGAGAGAAGCGTATCGTTGGCATCAATTTGGGCTACCAATACGAATGAAATTGATGTCAAATTATTCAATTTGATGAGAAGAGTTTATATTAGATGTTTTTTATATCCAGGGTTCGTAAAAAAACATATCTAAGCTATAATTGATTTTTGGTTTTGGGTTGATTTTATTTTGAGGGGTCAATGAAATGTCATCCCCTCCATTGAAGTGAGAAAAAAAAGCTTAGTTAAGCGAGTTTGCCTGGTATCGTTGTGCGTGGCCCCATCCTTAATGGGTCAGTTCTGGTAGTGCATGATCCTTTTTAATGTTTTTTTTTTCATTAATGAATTTTTTTATATATAAAAAAGTTTTATTTTGATTAATACTCTTCTTTCCTTTATCTTATTTAAAGTTTTTTTATTTGAATGATAGTGATTTTTTAGTTATACAATTAATTTTCAAAGAAGTTTTTCTCATTCATTTGTAATTTGTTTTTTTATGTTTTGTGTAGATAAATTATATTTTTAAAAATAAAACAAATTATTTTCAAATAATGTTTTTAATATGTGCAATCATGCATCATGTTTTTATTTTACCCAGTCAATTGAATGAGTGTTTTATTATTATTGTTTTATTGAGTGAGAAAATAATAAACAAAACAGAGCAAATTATCTAAAATATAAACGACGTGACTCTTTAAGCAAATCCTCATATTGTTCACCCTTTCATTGTAAATCCTCATATTGTTCACAATTAACTATAGATTATAATGATGTTTTTTGATAAAATTTTAATATGGTGCTCAATCAAATTTTATTTGTACAATCAAATTTTATTTAGCACTCAATTTCTCTTTTTTTTTCAGGGGAGGATTGAATTGAAAGATAGAGAACTAGAATGAAAAACTCGAGTAATATAGACGATTCTTTAGAATTTATTTGATAATTATATTTTATATTTAAGGTTAAAATATATGGGGAAAACACTATTTTGACAACCCATTAGTGTTATGAGTTACAATAGTAATTCATATTTTTCTCTTTTTGACCTTTTGTTTGGCTTTTTTTTTTTTAATTTGATTTTTATATTACATGTTTACTGGTATTTAAAGTTGATAATTTATTTTAATTTATCTTTTATATTGGTTGAAAAATAAACCAAATGATTTTATGCTTTGATCTTTATTTTGATTTGATTTATTTATATATATATATATATATATATATATTTGATAGTATATTATTGTTATCATATAGTTAAATAAACAATATTCTATAAAAAAAAATAAGTTATTAATCCCGTTTTAATACCTTATTTTGTAGAACATATTTTCTAGATTTAAAGTTTTGACCCGGATTCTTAGATTTACCTATAAAACTTGATATGCTTTTTTAAAAAAAAACATGTCATGTTCTTATCAATCATCCAAGTTGCCTTTGAACCAATTAAATTAATTGATTCATTTTATATCAACTTTTAAATGGTTTAATTAGAAACTTAAGTATGAAACTTGATTAGCAAATTTTAAAACCAAACCACTTGATTGAATTTAATAATATTGTTAAAAAACACTCTTTTATTTCCATAACTCTTCACAATCAGCCACTCACTTTCACAGCACACTCACACTGACATCATGTATTCAGTTTTTTGTATAAAACCAAAACCACACTGGATGGAATGTAATAATATTCCTGGCAACTAGGTCTAAGATTTTGCAAACCATTCTGAGGCAGTCTTTCCTAGTCCACCAAATACACTTAGGAGACGAGATTGTCATTCAGAGACAGCGAGCCAAGCTGTTCCGCTGGATTGTTGATCTGCTGCTGAGCAGCTACAGTCCTAAGGACCTCCATGGCTTCTGCAACCTTTGCCTTCAAAGCCTCTGGTGACTCAAGAAGGTGCAACACCTCAGTTTGATCCATCTCCAGAAGCATGCCTGTTACCTTGGCTGCTGAATCATGCTCAAGCTGATCAACTATGGGGTATAGACTTTCACCCAGCATCTGCCAACCAAAATAAAAACCAAGAAAATAAGATAAAAACTATATGCCCAATGAATCAATGGACCGCGGGAAGTTGGTGTCGGCAAACAAAATATTGTAGACCCACCGTCCTCTGCTGTTCAGGTGTTGCATTTGCCAGGGCAGTAAATAAAGCAGTAAGGGGCATGGGCTGTGCACTGGCAGCATCCCGAATTGGCATGCCGCCCATGTCATAAGGAACAGAAAGCATGCCTCCAGCAACACCTGGCATTGATACATCAGGCATGTTGCGACCTGGTGGGTAACGATATACACGTCCCCTCGGAAGCATCTGGAAAAAACCAAAAGAATAGTACTCTTAATATAAAGAACATGGAATATATGAAGATTATAAATCCAGAACATCTTCTACTGACCTGTTGCTGCATAAGAGGGACTGGCTGCTGGGTCTGTTGAACAGGACCACCCCCACGTCGACCTCCAGGGCGCTGGCCTTGCTGACCCTGCTGAACCAGAGGCACAAAGAAATTTGGCATTGGAGCACCACCAGGCCTCATTCCAGGGACAAGTTGCTGTTGGTAGCCATATCCAGCCTACAAATATTTAGAGATTCAATTTCAGCATCCGTAATTGCTCAACATTGAAACTGTAGTGGATGTGTTTCAAATGCCAAGTAAATTATGCAATTACATTCTGCCACCCTAGATTTATGTTAATGCTCACATCGACTTCAGAATAGAGAAAAGAACCAAAGAAATAGTGAGAGAATGATTTCCAAGCAAAAAAACCATATTACATCTCAATGTCAAGGCTGCAAAGAACTCATATCATAGACATGTTGACCTTAGCTTCAAGTCTCAATAATGCAAGAACTCCAAGCCAACTATCATGCAGGATTTCTGACAAAGTTCATCCCAGTTTATGCTAAAACTAATTAGAACAGCCAATTTCATGAAATGTATAAATATCTATCAAATATGGGATATCAAACAATGTTGAATGGGTCCATATTAATAACTCAAAACATCCAGCATAAGTTCCCACATTACATTAATGCATTATGCACCTCATCGAATAGCATGTTTTTCTGATTATGTGAATGCAACACCCCCCCCCCCCCCTTATTCACAACACCCCCCCCCCCCCCCCCCCCCAAAATTTGACCAAGTGTTCACGTCAATTATTCATTATGTTTTAAATTTGGTGGGTTAACCGTTTTGTTCTCATAGTATATTCTGTCTACTCACCCTGTTAGCTAACTATGATGACATGAACAAAATTGGGGCCAAAGTGCTGCATGGACATAAATAATCAAAATTGGGCTAATTTGAAAGAAAAAATACCTTTCAAATTAAATCACAGAAGCAGCCAAAGAATGTAACTTATATATTATTTTTTGTTTATCGATATATATTCTCTGATTGAGGCAAAGTTATAAAACGTGCAACGGTACCCTATCTGCAAAATGTATCTTTTCCAAATTAATTTAATTTCTCTTGCCTAGCTTGAGTAAGAAAAGAAAAAACCTCTGCCATATTGTGTCTATCTCTATTATTCTTTTGTTGTGTAATTGTTTTTGCTGTTACTAAGGGTTTTTGGAATATGGGACTCGCAATAATGGATGATTTGGAGGTTGTGGAAGCTATTGCATGATGTCGATACCTCTCTACAATGGCTGTCTTAGCACTAGCTTTCTCTCTTGCAAAAGACCCTCACCTTGATTCGTGATTCCTATTCTTCATTGGATTCCTATAAAGCTTCATCCTAGAGAACCCAATTTCTCGGTTAGAGTTGATTGTAAGATTCCTTTTTTGTGGTGTTATTTCTTTATTAATTTCTATAGCATTACTAGCTTAAGATTTAAGAATTTTCAGCTACATCAACACTCTAACCATGCTTATTGCTATAAAAAATGAACAATGATTCTAAAGCCATAGACTAGAAGAAACAAAATAACTGAATAATCTAGCAAGCATGACAACAAAAAGAGCAGATAAGTTACCTGGGGAGGCATCATGGCTGGAGGTCCTTGCCCATACAGAAATTGTTGTCCCAGACCTGGAGCACTAGGAGGATACATTGGCATACGAGAAGCAACTGGAGGTGCCATGGCAACTGGCCTCAATTGAGAAAATTGTGCCTGCAAGAAATCAGACACGTGAAAAATAAAGGCACAAGCCACCTCGGTAAACGTGAACATCAGCAAGTAGCATTTAACAACACAGATGAGATGCCATGTTCCAGTGCACCACATACAGCAATAATCACCTTTCTTTTTCCTACCACCAACTATATCTAATTTCATACATAAATACATATCTCCTAATAGCTAAAGAATCCATCATGATAGTATCAGATAATGATAGGGATCATGATCCCATGACCATAAATAGCATTGCTTTTCAGGTAGAGTGGCATCTCTATGACCTTGACGCCTTGTCAGAAGAAATGAGAATATCCAAGGGAAACAATCCAATCTGAAGTTCATATTCTTCACAATGAAAACCATGAAACTGTTTGACGTGACTGGATAAATAAATATCTTTCAAGAAGAAACTTCTAGAATTAAAAGGAAAAGGTGTCAAAAAAGACGAGGACAATAAAAATAGAGGGCATAATTAGTAAAGTATCTATCAAAAAAGCCTTCCAAACAACCAGAACATTCAAGTTATCAAGAGAAATAAGTAACTTGGAGGATCCAGCTGGAATAGTAACATATTTTCATCAAAAACATTACTTATTCATTTGCAACCAAAACAGTACCTGAAGTCTTGCTCTTCTATCTTCCTTCCGTTGAGCAAGGGCAACATACAGGGGTTTGCTGATAAGCATTTTGCCATTCATCTCTGCAAGCTGTGAAAGAAACAACAAGGATGGCCATTAAATTTGATCCCAGTCCAGCAGCCATAAAGATCATAACTTACAGCTCGAGAAGCTTCTTCAGGAGTTGAGAAAGCAACAAATCCAGAACCTCTGCTAATACCGCTAGGGTCACGCATGACCTGTACAAGATGCGGAGAATGCTTGAAATGTCAGCATCCATGGGGAAAAAAGAGATCAGAGAGGGATGATTTCCAACATACATGGACAATATTCCATACCTTGCATGAAGTAATAGTACCAAAGTCAGAGAACAATTCCTTCAGTTTTTCATCATCGATGCTATCATCTAGATTCTTGATATACAAATTCAAGCCTTGATATTTGTCAACAGTCTCCTTCATACTCTGCTCAAACCGCCCTTTCAATTCAAGCTCTCTTTCAGATTTTTTCTGGGCTTTTCCAACATACCACTCCTCACCATCAACCTTCTTGCCATTAAGAGCCTCAACAGCATCGGCAGCATCATCAGCATTTTCAAAGTTAACAAATCCAAAACATTTTGATTTACCATCAGCATCCCTCATCACCACAGCACTAGTAATTGCTCCATGTTCAGCAAAAATATTCTTCAAGTCTTCATCTGTTGTGGATTCAGCCAGATTTTTCACATAAACATTGTTGAATTTCATGCTATATAGAGCACCATCTCTGTCCTGTTTGCGAAGAAAGTGTCCAACATACACTTGTTTATCATTAATCAACATGCCATTTAATTTATCAATTGCATTTTGTGCAGCCTCCTCACTGTCAAATTGTACAAAGCCGTAGCCTTTGGACTGGCCAGAAACATCAGTAGCAATTTTGCAAGAAAGAATATTGCCAAATGAAGAAAATGTGTCGTGTAAAGCTTTGTGATCAATACCCTTGTCCAGGTTCTGTAGTTCCCAAAACACAGCACAGAATAAAAGGTCAACATTAGTCAAAGGCATCACAAAAGAAAGGCAGCAACAAAACAGCGTTTTTCTTTCAGAATATAGTACTATGGAAGACTTAAAAGGATCTATATAAAGCTTTTGAAATTGGAGAATGAATATCCTATTTCCTGGCATAATGAAAAAAAAAATCCAGACAGAAAAAAAATAACAATCAGCTGCCTTGAAAGAGAGAAAAATCAAATAGAGCAGTTAACATGAATGTGAATACCTTGATAAATATATTTGCCATGCCACTCTTACGAATACTTGGGTCCCGATGGGAATACATGATCCTTATAGGCCTGTTATTGAGTGGAGTAAAGTTCAAGACATCCAATGCCCTTGCAGCTGTAGATGAGTAAATGTTGTAAGAAACAAAAGTAAGAACCATCAAATTCCAGTAAAGTGTTGAAGACATGGAAGTGCATTGTCAACTTAAGCACTGACAAGTGAAACCTTGAAATGTCTTTACTTGATCAAGGGTGAAAGATCAATAAACTTCTATGATATGATTCTCCAATGACCACAAATGAAAAGCAAGTCAAAACTAAATCGCTTCAGTGGTTGCGGCCCTACATTACATGACCAAATCATCTTACAAAAACTACAAATCATTTGCTATCACCTCCAACTTCTGAGGGATTATAACCATGCCTTCCCTACTATCTTTATTCTACTATCTTCATTCAGATTGACACATGTAAACATTGCATCCCTGGTAATGGGCAAGATTGAGGAAGCCCGTCTGTCGTGTAATACCACAGCCACACCCTAACTTTCACACAGGATTATAATTTATGCTTTATGGTCAAATTACTCGCTTAAATTCTTACCACAATCTCATTAAATCTCATGCATCTAATCCAACGAGTGGTAACTAATTCTAATATTACAATCTTACTCAACCTCTCCTTTGTATCAACAAGGGGCTAGAAAGCATAGAAAATGAGAGTCCGGCGATTGATCTACCCCCAAAGCAATTCATAGCAGTTAAGCAATGATTTGCTTTAGTAGAATTAAATTAATCACTCCTTATACAAAAAGTCCTCCTAGGACCATGTAGTCTCACTCAAACCAATCCATACAAGTTTAAAAGCTTGCACTGAGTCCTTCTTAACCTGAAGCTACCGGGCTTTAGAACAAATCTTCATAATTCTCTCAGTATGGCTCCTCAACTTAATTTTCTTACAAAAGTAATCCATGCATTCACATTTTTCAATACCGAAAAATATTTCTACTTCAGTTCCTGCAACATATTACAATAAAACATGCAGTTGAGAAAAAATTGGTCAGGAAAAATGCTAACCATCCTGAGGGTTGCTATAGTTAACATAACCATAGCCGAGAGAGCGCCTGGTGCTCAAATCCCTACAAACCCTCACCGAAACCACCTGGCCGACCTGATTAAACACATCATAAAGCTGCGAATCGGTCACGTTAAAGTCAAGATCACCAACATAAAGCGAAGTCGGCACAAAATGGATCGCTCCAGGTCCCGCCGCCACTCCGTTGGGTCCCGGTACCGGAGCCGCCGATTGATGCAACTGAATCTGCGCCATCTCAAATGAAAACAAACAGGTTTTCTAGATCCTTCGAGTATTTTCTATTTTTTTCTATTTTTTTGTGATTTTTTTGTGACCCTCTTCCCCTGTTACTATTAAATTAAAACCTAGAGAGATCAACGAAACACACAAAGGATTCTAAACTGGTAATCTAAGACCTAAAAGTATAAATTTGGGAATTTTTTGAGGTAATATTGGGATAGATAGAGGAGAGGGAGGGGTAAAACGGGGATAAAATCGTCGGAGGGAACCGTACGGGATACAACGGAGAAAAGGAGAGATTTTTTTGGGATTTTTGGGTGGGAGGGCAGACCAAACTGCACCGCACCGGCAAAGCGGTAACTGTTAAGTTTATATAGAGAGGTTAATGGGAGAAAGAACCCTAGTTTCGATTTTACATCGACTTTAATTGCTGGCCGTTGATCTTCTCGTTACCCTCGGCTTGTGGTTTGTTTGAACGGTTATTATTAAAAGGTCGTGATGATGATCAAGTAAAGTGAGGCCAGTTTTTACATAGTAATTTAGCACATAGGATAATGTAAGGGGTGTTTGGGACTTGGGAGAGAGGGCTACTTGTACTTTCTCCCTTTGCTTTTGTTCATTTATGAGCGTATGCTTTATCAACTCTTATTTTAATTATTTTTTTTTAAGTAATTCAATAAAACATTATTCTTTAAATAGATGAAATTATTAAAACGATCAAGTCATCAAGTTGACTAGGATTTAGTTGACTTTTTATTTTAATAAATAAATAAATTTAATTTAACCCTATCAACTTATTAAGTTAATTTACAATTTGATCAATTTTGTTTGATTTTCTTACTAATTTTAATGTGAATAAATTATTTGTGATCTTATTAAAATTTGATTTAATCTTCAATTGTAATAATTGTAAAACAAAGTTTACCATTTTTACCGAACATTTTGCAAAATAAAATTTTATTTCTAATTTTTTTATAAAAAAAAGAAAAAGAAAAGAACAAGACATAAGAACTCATTTAATTAGAAAACTCATTCAAAGGTAAAATATAAAAATTCAAAAGCATGTAAATTGATTTTACAAGGTCTTAGATTATATTTATTACTGTAATAAGGATTGTTTTTTAAAGTTTTTTTTTTAAATATATTAAAATAACTTATTATTATTTAAATAATATTTTTTTATATTATAATGTAAAAATAATTTGAAATTTCATTATAAATAAATAATATTTTAAGAAAATAAAAGAGGCGGCTAAAAGTTCAGATCAAATTCCGAAGGACAAGCAAACATCGGCCTTTATGCCAAAGCGAGAGCCCATAGCGATTTCCTATTGGGCCCAACACAAGTTACATCTTGCAAAGCCTCGACGATGGAAGCATTATCACCTGATCCATATGAACCACAATCTCTCCTCCTAGGCCCAGACTGCGTTCCCTAGTTCTTTTCTGTACACCTCATACCCTTACAGAGCGCGAATAGCAAGGGTTTTGAATAGATGAATATAAAAAGGCGAAGAAAACAAATAATAGCCTCCGCTAGCAACATGCGCTTCCGTGAATTACATACGAAAGTATACGAGCGTTGAAATTAAAACGATGTCGAGTCCTTGAAATTAAAGGCTTTAGATCAATTAACCTCGTGGTTTTGATATTTCATACTCTAAAAATAGATTAATAAATACTAGGAATGGACTCGTAATGTTAACTTGCATTCTAAACCTTGATGGTGACCTTCAACCGATTGATTTCGTTTCAAGATTGGATCTTTGCATTTTTTTTATGGATTTTTCTTCCAATCACACGCATTCCCTCTAATGTAGGGATGCCCTTGATGTGATTTTCAGAGATGCCATCAACATTTTGTGGAAGATACATAATTGTCCAGCCTTTTTTTTTTTTTTTTTTTTTGGTCTTTCATGCTCTAATCTGGACGTAGTAAAAATCTAGCCCGTAGTTTATCATTTAAAATATTTAAAAAAAAAATTACTTAAAAATATGCTTGAGTTTTTAGCTGGTGGTATTCGCAGTTTATTGAAGATTAATTAATTACTCTCACCCGTTAACATTTCAAATGCACTTGTGATCATCTTTCCCTCCAAATATCCCTGGAAAGTTTTTTTCTTTTCTTTTTCTGAACCAATAAAATTCCTGGAATGGTTGACACATAGCAGCCCCACACGACACCAACTGTTATTTATTTTTCTTGGGAAAATGCATGTCAATCACTCTCAGAAAAATAAAGATAAAACTTTCGTGTCTCCTTGTAGTTGATACGCTACTTTATGAAAGTCTTCCAAGCAGTGCAATGGATCGATTTTTCTCGGAACGGTGGAAGAAGACGCATCTCTTTTCCCATTCGAAACTTAAAATATGAAAGCGTAGGCTCAAGATTGGAAGTAGGTGCGTGGACTTCAGTGTCCGTAGGCTAATCCTTTTAACCTAAAAGGCTTGTCTCGGCTATTACAAGTTTTTTTAGTAGTCAAAACGATCACACACACCCACAAGAGGAGATCGAATAAGAGTGACAGAGAGGTTTGGTTCCAGGTCAGAAAATAGGGTACAAAGAAACAACTACTTGCCTTCTTCTTTCTCGAAACAAAGAAAGTAAAAGCAGGTCATCACAATGAAATTAACAAAATTGAATGAGATTTTTTTTCAATCCCCTTCATCTTCCTTCCGGGTGCAATGGGAAAAGCTCCAGAGTTCTATCTCCCTCCTCCTCTTCTTCTCTCCATGACCGGCTTTCTTCTAATTCAAAGCATTCAAATGACCAGCTCCTACACTTTCTTTTGTATGGACTATCCTCGTCTTTCTCCACCTCTCCCTGTGCAACAAGAAGAGTAAAACATAAACATAGTTTCGTTTACCAAAGTGAAAAGATTAGGAATTAATGGAGTCTTTATAATGAATGGCTGCTGAGACACAGTGACATACCCTAGTAGTATCCAAAGATATAAGGGCAATGGGAGATGGGGTTCTAGGACTATGGCTTAAACCGAGGCTGTTTCTCTTCTGTTTTTGCCTCTCGCGGGCTTTGTGGTTTTGGAACCAGTAAAAAACATTCTTCCCTTCAATCTTGCCGTATCTGCTTAGTTGTGCAGTGATATCTTCTATTTGTTGCCCATTAGGAGTTCTCATTCCTCCCCTATACAACATCTCTAGTATCCCTATCTGCTCTTGTGTCGGGTTCCACCGTGTCCCTCCTGGGTGCGTTTCCCCCTACACGCATCAAATTTTCTAAATTTTTAGGTAAAAAAACCCACATAATCGTAAGATGCTTAATTTGCTATTTTTTTTCTTTTGTTTTACGTTTTTCTTTGACCAACTATGCTACGATATTTGGAATCCAAGCAGATGTAATTAAAAACTAGTGATAGTGCTATTGAACTGGCCAGGTAAGAATTAATGGTCAGTGGTACCTGAGGAGAATCTTTCTTCTCGTCAGAGGAGGCAAGCTTTCTAGGACCGCTATCGGGTCTGATGAAGCTCTTGAGATCAAAAGAGGCTACACTATGATCTGTGTTGGCCAGCTTGGGAGCAAGAGGGCGTAAACGTTTGCAACCAAGCGTGAGAGCGGGATCGTGCTCCCAAAATCCACGTGCCAACTGATGCACCTTCATGCTTCCCATGGTGGAGGACTGAACGAAAGGGAGTGGTTATTATATAGAGGGTGCTGAAGAAAGTGGGATATGGGGTGGTGCTTGGAAGAAACCAAGACCAAATCATGAGGGGAGGTTGACTTATGATTTCCATTTTTTTATCAAAAGAAAAGACACCCAGAAATTAACACACAGTGATCGAGTGACACAAATGTGTGGCCGATCGAGCGTGTGGGTGTGTTCGTGAGTGAGTAACTGTGTGTTTATGCGTGTGGGTTGGCCCGTCTAATCGGGCTAGTTTTTTTCTTGCTTTCATGATAAGGTGTCCATGCTTTTCGGTGGCCTCTAGGTTCTCTCTCAAGCTTTTTCATCAGTGTAAACTGTAAAGTGAAGAGCGATAGAGAGGGAGGGGAGATGATGAAAAAGATTCCTCCAATCCCTAAACTTGAAAATGGAACTTCTTTTCTTTTCAAGATACGGATAAATATCGGTGAATGCCGTCGTCTTTAAGTGACGAAGAATGTTGAAAATTTTGAAAATAAATAACCCTAATATATTTATTTCAGCAGTGCACGCCATATCCAAATCCAATTCCTCTTCTCTGGGAACTGTAGCTCCAATTTCCCACACAGTATAAACTGTATAAACCACCAAACCCCACCTTTTACTCCCCCTTCCCATGTCCTGTTACACTATGAGTTTTGTCTACGCCCCTAATGTCATGCTACAAATACTTCTAGCTTCAAAATATATATTGTTTTTTTAAACCAATTGCAGTGATAAAAAAAAATGTAAATTTGGTTGGGTTGGCTCAACAGAGTTCTCCCAGTTGTTTTTTCTATCTTATATACTACAAGATATAACTTTACGTGAAAAAATAAAAATAAAAATTGCTATCATAGCGACTAAAATATCCAAATCTCTCTCTCTCTCTCTCTCTCTCTCTCTCTCTCTCTCTCTCTCTCTCTCTCTCTCTTGTTTTTGCATACTATATATATATATATATATAAACCCTTAATTGATTTTTTTTTGGATGTAACATCCTTATCCCAATCTATTATTGTTGAGAAGAAAGTCCAGGAACTCGTATAGTTTTTTCAAGCTTCATCAAATGGGTACGCATGCAGACCGTGTCCTGCTGATTAGTTGGTGATTAGTACGTATAATAACATTTGGAGAGAATAATAGTTTTGGTTGTGCATTATGATTAGTTTCTCGGTGAAACTAAAGAATTGCAGAAGGATCTCGACTGACTGCAATCACGGGCATCATTCACTTTGAGCTGTCAATAAGTGATTCCACATAGCACGTGTGATTGGGCGGGTAAAGAAGAAATTGTGAGACATAAACAGAAGATGTGCTTGATTAATCAGAATTATCATTGCCATGAATCATTTGCCAGATGGTAAATTTTTCTTATATGATTGCCCTTCGTTGCTGTAATTTTCTCTGATGGCTTCTTAATTGGGGGGCCATGTGGACCGAGCAGAGTTTATTGACTGTTTATAGGAAGCCTCGACTGAGCTGAACATGTTTTTCCTATAATGGACAAGGTTCTTGTAGTAATTACAATAATCTTACTTCAGACATGTTTATGCACTAAATTTGTTTTCAATAATTGTGTGGCGAGACCTTTAATATTTATTTTTTAAAATCAGAACAGAAATTTTACTTAAAATTTGACAACCTGGTAAGTGTAGAAAAGGTTTTTTTTTTTTTTTTGAAAAAAGTAGCATGGATGAAGAAACTAGAATTCTCGTTGAGTTTTTAAAAAAGATTATCAAAAAATCATATCATTTAAAAAATTAAGTTGTTAACTGAGATTATAAAATATAATTTATATTGTTTTTTAACAAAAATCCAAGTTGAAAACTTATAAAAACTATAATTTTCATAAAAAAAAAGATTTTCAAATAATTATCTCATATAAAAAGTTAAATTATCAACTGAAATTCTAAAATATAATTTATATTATTTTTTAACTGAAAATTCTAAGATATAAATTATATAAAAACTATAATTTTATATTATTTATATTATTTTTTAATAAAATATAATTTATATTATTCTCTAATATAATTTACATATGAAAACTATGACTTTTTTTTTATCAAGCTGAAGCTAGAAACTGTACTATTTTTTTAAAAATAGTACAACCAATTTTTAGTATAAAGATATCGTCATCTAAATACCGCAATTATCAACTATGTTTTTTTCAAAGTACCTCTTTTTTTATTGTATTTTTTTGTTGGCTGAGCTATTTTTCAAAATCCCCTTTGACATCCATGCTATTTTTGCATAACATTCAAACACATTTGTATTAGTTTGGAAAAACATCCCCCTATGCCTTATCTTTGACCTGGTCGTATGGTGATGAGTCGTCATCCATTGTTAATTTGCACTGATTTTGTGGGGATATTGACGTGGAATATGCAGCTAAGAGGACGTATTTTTTTCCTCAAAAAACCGCCTCTTTTCTAGAAGCAATTGGACAATAGGCAAATATTGAGTCTTTCTTGATAAGGGTGTTTTGAAATCTATTTTTGCTCGAATATATATTTACTTTTTAAATCTTTTTTCTTATCATTGATACATTAAAATAATTAAAAAACAATTATAAACATTTATTCGAGAGTCGAGAGTCACACTATGGGACGGGTCTATATCCTTCACATTCACAGGCACAGACCATGGAGTGAGTGAGGGACTGAAAGTCATTTCCCACGTGACAGCAGTGAAAAACATTCTCAATACACGTGATCGACGTAACAAAAATTCTTCAGGGCATGACTCTAGGGTAACTTTCATGCATCTAACAGGCTATAATTTCCATAAATAAAAAGAAAATCCTTGTGGATAAAATTCATCGCGTACCATATTTCCGGTAAATAAGGATTCAAGTCGAAAGATTTGGCTGCCTGGCTGACATGACCCCTTTCTCCCTCTCTTCCGACCGCAGATTTGCAATTTAGTACAATGAGATCCAGAAACTTTGACAAATTTCTTGGCGTGATATTTGGACAATCCTTGCCGAACAGCTCATTCTAAACTCGATGAGTTTCCACACGGACATCATGCGCAAACCTTAGGCCACATCTTGTCATTTTAGCCATGGTTTTCAAATCCTGACTTGTAAAAAAGTTTGTGTTGTTAGATCAATCAAAGGGTTTGTTTATATTAATATTTTATATATTTAAATAATAATATTTTATACATTTAAATAATATTTTTTCATCAAAAATCTGAATTTTAAATTTCCCAAATAAATTTATAAGACTAAATTTAATAACTATGATTTTATTAACAAGTTAATGAACCAACAACGACTTGTATCATTGTATAGTCAATTCCTAAAAATTAAAATAAATGAAACACATAGATCCTTTTTTGTTGAAGGGTGGAGTGCAACCCCTTGACTGAAAGAAGGTTTGATCGCTCCATTAAATTGTATAAACTAATGTAATTCGGACAAACTTATTATCGAGTTGATTTGAGGTA
Organism: Salix arbutifolia; assembly: GCA_025169955.1. NCBI lineage: Eukaryota > Viridiplantae > Streptophyta > Magnoliopsida > Malpighiales > Salicaceae > Salix > Salix arbutifolia. The sequence continues at coordinate 2,396,627 of CM045915.1, read as the reverse complement.
AAATTTAGATTGCAGGCTGAGAGAGTTAGCCGTTCATATTTTTTTTGTAAAAAGTTGATAAGTTGAGGGTTGATTTTTTTACTGGAATAGATCAAAAAATAAGTTTAGATTTTTAAATAAATCAATAAAGTTTTCGTTCAATTTTTTAAAACTCGAAACAATTCAAACCCGGATCAACTAATCATTATATCAACCCGTTAATCTTGTCCATTTCTCACAACCGTGGTTAAAGCCACTTCGTTTTTCTTCTCTCATAACTAGAAAAGACAACAAATTATTTTTAAAAGCAATAATGCTCCACTATCCCACTTTCACATGTGCGAATAAAAATAGATTTTAATTAAATATCAATCTGTTTTTTTGTCCAAATCATGAGCACGTACGGTATACTTTACTAGTTAAAGTATTAGCTCCCACAAAATTAACCTCTATTTTTAACTTCCATGGCCTCTACATGCGATGTTATTTAAAAGAGAACATGATGGAAAGGTTAAAACCATGAATGCCTCATGGGTGCTTCTTTACTATATTACTTATGTAGTGGGTGTTTAGCACTGCGTTTCAAAAGTATTTTTTTAAAATATTTTTTTATTTTAAATTTTTATTTTTTTATTTTTTTTTAATTATTTTTATATGTTAATATCAAAAATATTTTTAAAAAATAAAAATTATTTTAATATATTTCTAAACAAAAACTACTTAAAAAAACAATTTCAATCGTATCTCTAAACCATAAATACTTTTTCGAAGTTGCATTGCCAAGCAAAAAGTCGGAAGGTGAAAAATCATCATAGCATGGCATAGCTGGTACTCTAAAAAGAGGAAAGATCACTCCCAAAAGAAATCCCTTTGAGGTTAAATTCTATTGGCCAGGTGTCATTCTAGCTCGACGACAATTCGTGGGGTAATGATATCAAATGTTGACTAAGTAAATTAGCCTGTGAGCTTGAGTCCATGTTTTTGGCCTCCCGTCCTACAACCCGCAAAACGATCACACCTGCACCTCCGCCCTTCAATCACGACAACATAATAAATTCACCTCACAAAATCCTAGTCTAGTTAGATAAGCAAGCTAGGGAGTTGTTGAGAAAAAAGATTTTCCTACAAGGAGCCATGGCGTGGACAACTGGTGCAAGGATATGTTCGATCATGTGGTTGATTTTTATTTATTTAGTTATTTTTTAAATTGAGTTTTACATGTGAAATTATTATATTAATATTAAGAATAAATAAAAAAACTTTTATGGTTTTAATTAAAATACACACTAAATTGTCTTGCAATTACATGCGGTGGACAGTTAACACTAACAGGTTGATTTAGAAAATTTGCAAGTTGGATTTTAATTTTATATATAGAAATATTAATTAAACTAAACGTGATAAATTGATAATTATTTTTCTTCAAATTTAATTAGCTGAATCAACATCAATGTTTTAGAAAAAAATAAAAAAAATATTATTTTAATAAAAAAAACAACAACCTAGATTAACCTAGTTGTCTACAAGTTAACCTAGCAACCTAATAACTCGACAGTTCATTTATTTATTTATTTAACCAGATATTACAACTATTATTTGGCTAATTATCCACAGCCACAACAGCTGCTTATAGAATAATAGCAATCGAGTGGAGGAAGTTTTGAGACACACCAAACCTCTCACATTCTCTTGAATTGATAGTAAGTTATCAGGCATAGTTTAAGCAATTTCTACTGTAAAACTGGCGGTTGTTCGCTGTGATTAAGCAGCGAGTACCTCTGTGAAAGGAATATATATTGATTATGCTATTATGCGAGTTGATTTGATGTTATTTTTGAATATACTATTTATTTATATATATATATTAAAATAATATTTTTTATTTTTTAAAAATTATTTTTAACATCGGCGTATAAATTTTTTTTATAAAATAATTTAAAAGAAAATAAAATCAATTTTTTTCAAAAATATTTTTGAAATACAGGAACTAACACCCTTTTAAATAAATAAAAATGATCAGATGGATACCGAAATTGATCGAGTTAATACATTATTGCTATTTCTTTTTCTAAACACCACTTTTGGATAAATCCACGCATCACTGTATAATCGTTAAAATAGTATTTATTACTGCAGTGGGATAAAATAGACGGAGACAGATAATGGGTGGTGATAATAATAAAAACACGTTTTTCTATATTTTTTAATTTAAAAATTAAAAATTTATTTCAAAACTATTACAAAAAAAATATTTTATACTTTTTTTTAACTAAATAAGTTTTTATTTCTATACCCAGACAATAATCAATTGTTCATGAACAGAGAAATGATTACCGAACCTATAAAACCACCACATCGAGAGAACTGCTTGCTGGCTATTTGTTTCTCAAACTTTCTGCCATGGCTCCACAAACGCAAAACCCAATTCAGGCCTCATCACTTCGCCGGATGAAATCACAACCTAATCATTAATCATTGATAAAATTCTGGAATAAAAAAAATTATTTTTTATATGATATTAGATTCAAGTTTTGTAGTTGCTAATATAATGGTTATTAAAAACTTATTGGTTATTAACTTCAAAAATTATAAAATTAATCGAGATGCATGTAAATTAATTTGAACACCAAAAATAATTAAAAAAAATAACAACCTCTCAGTAATGTAATTGTGGTGATTTTTTTTTAAATTAATTATTTTTGAGCTGGAGCATCATGTATAAGCAATGCCACGAGTCATGTACAGGATGTGAAATTAATTGGAGGCTGACATCACCGGAAAAACAATGTAGATAGAGAATTTCCACGGAGGAGCCAAGATATCGAGTATCTGATTTGGTTGTGATATGTAATGTGGTGGTCAAAGATAAAGAGGGAGGATGTGAAGTCGGGTTGCATGATAGAAGTGGATCCCACACAGTGGAAGAAGCGGTGGGAATCCATCATTAGGGAAGACAAATGCCATCATTTGCACGTGTTTATGGGCCACACCAAACTCCATCATAATAAATGTATTATGCTATTGCATCACAACACCATACTGCAATCTGTAGCGTTAGACGTCTTATATCTCCATGCAAATAATCTCAGATGCTAACTTAATTTACAGATTGATTTGAGAAAATCAAGATATAGAATTTAATTTGGGTTGAGTTTTAGTTGAAATTAGAAGATATTTACTTACTTGAGGTTTAATAATTTAATTTAAAGAAACAAATTTCGATTGAATCATCAAGTGTGGAGCCGGGAAATTTAGTTAGAGGGCCAAATCAGAAAAAAGTTTTTCTGGTGGTTAAAATTTAAATTTATTAATTTTAAAGTTGAAAATATAAATTATTTAAGGGAAGATAATAATAAAAATTCTTTCAGGGCAGGGCCCTATTTAGCCCCTTCTCGGTCCATGCGAATCAGCATCATGAGTTTTTTTTTTTTTTAAAATAAATGAAATTATTTTCAATAAAAACAGTTGATTTAAATTGACCTAAACACCTATAAATCGAGCCTATAATCTACCAACCTAGTTTTTTTCGACTACACCCCGTTTGTAAAAAAAAAATAGAAAAAGTTTTATTTTTTTTATTTAAAATTAAAATTAATATTTTTTTATATTTTTATATCATTTTCATGTATTGATGTCAAAAATATTTTTTTAAAAAATAAAAAATATTATTTTAATATATTTTTGAACAAAAAACACTTATAAAAATAACTGCGATCGTACTCTTAAACAGTTACTATATTTTCAAGCAAGCGTTTACAAGAGATTTAAATTATTTTAAGTTAGATTTCAATTTTTTTTAGTATTTTTAATAAATTGGTATTAATATATATATATATATATTATTTTAACATATTTCTAAATAAAAAATATTTTAAAAAATAATCATAACCACGCTAAATATTTTTAAATATAGTTAAGAGTTAACTAGCATGTCATCAAGTTTTGCTACATGAATTGTAACATGGAGTGAACTAGATGAGATTTCGTTCAAATTGGATCCTTGAATATATATTTTTTACGAATAGGTCCTTTAGTTCGAATATATACTCCTTGATTGATCCCTGAGTTTTTTAATGAGGTCCAATTGGTTCTAATGAACTTCTGAGCACAAATAATGTTCGATTGATTCGAATATATACTCCTTGATTGATCCCCCCCTCTCATTGTTGCATTTTCACCATTTTAATGGTTTTTTGTTAATTTCTTTGATCCTCTTCCAGCCCGGGAAACCCTACGGTTGTGCTTCGAAACGGACGGCAGAAGAACTACGATCCAGCAACAACGGGAGAGATTTTTTGTGCTTGGAAGTTCGTCAAAGGGGTCGGATCGGGGCCAAACATGTCGGCAGGAGAAAGTCATGGCATGTGGCACCAAAAACCATCACAGGTTAATCATAAACTAGATAGAGAAAGGAAGGGCGTCGTCTTCACCTTCTTTATATTGCAAATCACTTTATATTTCTATACCCTAGCTTTCGTTTTGCTCGGAAACCTTTTGAGCTTGGAAATTGATAGAAAGGGATTGTTTATGCTCTATTGCTACTTCCCTTTTAATGTCAGTGTGCATGGTGCCAAATAAAGTGATAGGAGGCATCATTGTTCGGATTGAAATATATTCTCCAACTAGATTTAGACGGGCATCTTTACATATACTTAGCTCATGACTTTATGGTTCTACAGGGTAATTCTCTTTGCTTTTCCATCCTCCTTTTTTCTTTTTTCTCGAGAAAGAGGGCAAAGTAGGGGAGATAAAAGAGGGGGAGGATGACGACCATGATCGCATGGTGAGAAAATTGTCATGTCGTGTAAGGGAAAGTGGGCGCAGATGTTGAGGGAAAGGGATTTTGTTTTGAGAGTAAATGGATGACAGTCCAAACACAATTAATTGAATTGATGGCACTCATAGATACTCCCTGTTCAAACTTTTCTCTCTCTTTTTTCCTTTACTAATAGTAATAGTGTGTAGTCATCCTACATGAATGCGCGCGCACACCCCTGCTTTCTTCTGCTTTTATTTATCTTATATATATATATATATATATATTTTATTATTAATTTGTGTATTTGAATGAATTTGCGCATATCTCAATTAATTTTATAAATTTTAAAATTAATGATTATATAAATTTTTCATGATTATAATATTAATATTTATAAGAATTAAACTTAAAAATATATAAAAAAAACTCTTAATCTCAAGTTATTACCGATAAAGCATCCACTAGATGATTTTATCCGATGTTTTCTTTTAACCTCTTTGTGGTGCACAAACTCGAAAGAGTTCAATTTTGACTCTGCCCTTGCAAAGTCCAAACGTCCTTTCCTTTCCCATCTTGCTTTTCTTGTTAGAATACCCTTTTCTGAAATGTCTGAAAATCAAAATCCAATAACACAAAGCCCAAGTGCCACATGTCCCACTCCAATATGTTGTTGGCACCTCAAATGTACCGAGCTTGAGATTTTTTTGGGCTGCGTTTTCAGCTTCCCGCCAAAGTACACGAACCATATATATCATTACATCATATATAGTGGGTTGCTGTTTGTAAATTGTTTTTCAAAACAATTTAAAAAAAAATAAATTTTTTTTTTGTTGATGTCAGAAATAAATTTTATAAAAAATAAAAAAATATTATTTTGATATATTTTTGAACGAAATGTATTTTACAAAACAACTTCAGTCACACTCTCAAACATGAGTTACTTTTGAAAGTAATTTTCATTCAAAAATATATCAAAATAATATTTTTTTTATTTTTTTAAATACCATTTTGACAATAACACATAAAAATAATATAAAAACACTATTTTTTTATTTAAAATAAATAAATAAAATTTAAAATTTTTTATTCGTGTTTTTGAAACACACTGGCAGAGTTAGTTTAACCCAACATCTCAACCCATCAGTCCGGTTTGAGTTTTAAATAAATCAACTTGGGATGTAGTAGGTTTAATATTATTGATTTTACTGGTCAGTTCATGATCTAATCAGAAATTAATTTGACTTCCCCCCCTCAAAATAATGTGTTTGTAGTTGATTTGAATCAATCATAAGTTAATTTATCATATTTATTATACATGTCTACCAACTTTGCATAAAACGTAGGAGTGAGCCCAGCTTTTGATCATTGCCACGACTGTTTATTTGCTATAAAGTAGTTTTTTTTTGGAAAATAGTTTCCATGCAATTGAATTTATGTAGAGTAGATTTTTATTTTTATTTTTTATGTTTGATAGAATCATGAAAAATAAATTAGAAATACTTTTTTAATGTTAAACCATGTCATGAAAAATAAAATAAATTCACATATTTTTTTTCAAGTTTATTAAAAGAACATACATCAAGACTGGCATGTAAAAAAGTGAAAGAGTAATGAATTTTTTTTTTATATAAATATATCAAATAAGAAAAATAACAGTCAAAATAACATCGACCAAATTTAATAGGTGAAAAAAGTTGAAGGGGAGAAAAAATCGATTTCATATATTACCTCAAACAAATAAATAGTGATCAAAAGAAAAATAACTAAATCTAACAGATAAAGAAAATCAAAAGATAATAAAATTAAATAAATAATAATTTAATTTTATAAATTATTTCAGTTAAAATAATAGCAATCAAAATAATGATGATTGAATATAATAGGAAAAAAAAGATATAGAAATAAAATTTTAATGAATAAAATTAAAAAAAGTACATGAAAAGAAAAAAAGAAAAGAAAAACAATTTTTCTAGAAACCAGGCTATATTTTATATATAAAAAAAACAGTTCTCACCGTCCAAATCTGGTATTTTTTTGAAAACCATTTTCCAAAGAACAGAGCAAAACATGCATCACACCGTCCAAATGGTGGTTTACTTACCGGCATCGAAAAAGCAGCGTCAGCAAGAGGCCATAAACATGAGGAAAGGAGCAATTTTCCATATATGTCCAAAATGTTTTCAACAACTAATAATGGCAAGTAAAGCAGCAGCACCCACGAGCAAAGAAGGTGAAGGGTGAATGAGATGTGATTTAGTGTTTGGATTATCTTCACGGCTTGTGAAATTAAAGTGAAAAGATGAGTAATTAACTGGCATATGATCATCATCTCGTTGAACAATTACTACGATAGATTCATCAAATCTTTGGCCAGATGTTGTGTTGATAGATTCAGAATCTCTTAGCTGATGCAAGTTGGCAAGAAATGTGTTGCCACGAAAAAGTACAAGAGAGTCGCTTTCTTTGTTGTTAATGTGCCCGAAAAACCTACACCTGTCAAAATATATTTGAGCTTGTTGCAGCTGCTCAACTCCAGCTTTCTGGACTTGTCAAGAATTCTAGCTGTTTATCTCCATGCGTGTTGAATATTTTTTGGATGCGACCAAATATCAATCCTCGTAAAACATATTTATAGTTATAATTAAACGAGTAAAATCTAGATTTTTATAAAAAATATATTTTTTAATTTGAATTTGAGATTTATAGTATAAATTATAAATTCTCTGTTATCACGCTATATTAATCAATCGAGACTGCATGCTGAATATGCTGGAGTTTGTATTTTATCCCCCAAGTTTAATAACTTTTATATATGTCAAGTAAAACAGTTCACCTGGTTTGCATTTTGGCCTCTAATAGTTCAAGTAACAGAAAAGGAGAAGATTTTATTGCCTTAATCAGTGAGTCATTGAACTAATATTTTCTAAAATTTATTAATTATAAGTAGACTAAGCGAGTCAATAAACTAATATTTTCTAAGTGAGAAGATTTTATTGCTTTAATCAATGAGTCGTTAAACTAATATTTTCTAGAATTTATTAATTATAAGTAGACTGAGCGAGTGTTTGGGAGTGTGGTAATGATTGTTTGTTAGTTTTTTTTTGTTTAAAAATGAATCAAGATATTTTTATTATCATTTAAAAAAATTCTTGATATCAACGCATAAAAATAATTTAAAAAAACATAAAAAAATAATTTTAAACGAAAATAAAAATTATTTTAAAAAAAAGTTTATGAAATATAAAAACAAATAGACTAAGTACTCTTATAGATAAATCCAAATCATTTTAATGAGGTACGGTCGAGAATTTTGAAAATTTTCCAGTAATCATTAATTTTTATTTCGATGAATGTGGACAAAGTACCCAAAAAAGTTAGGCCCCAGAATTTATATTGTATACTTTTAAACTATTGATGCTGATAGGTTTTTGAAAAATAAAATTATAAGCTCATTGACTTATGTAGCCAAAGGCCCAAGTCTCCGAATATTTCTGTCAAGTATTTTAGCCTTAAAAAATTATGAATGTGTTATGATGCTTTTGAAAAATTCGGATTACCCAAATTGCTAAATGGGTCTAATAAAATTAGATGAAGCTAAAAATTACATGGTCCAAAATGGCATTTTAACCCTCAACTTGCAACCATAGATATAAAACTTGATCAAGGGTCATGAGGTAAAAACATTGGCCATAGCAAAAATGATTTTTTAAAAAGGTCAAAACTTTATCATTTTTTTTTTAAATAGATTAAAAACCCAGTTTCGACGGAATCAAGCACAAGTTGATCCGGTCATATGATCAACCTGGGGCATGCAAGTGTTTTTTTTCTCTCTCTTTCTTTTCCTTTAACTTAAACTAGCTTAGATCCATATGAGTTGGGCTTGAAGCTGGTCCAATTCTTACATCTTCGCATGTAAGAGCACTTGAGGAGTCGAAGTACACCATGGGTCTGAAGTTTAAACTGCGAGCTTGGTTTCTGTATATGGGCTACTTCGAAAGCCCGAGAAAAGGTGTCTCGTACAGTCCATGGGCCTTGTGCCCTGCTGGACTTTAGTTATTCGATCGTTTTGTTTTCCACGAGGAAAGGAAGAATTGCCTCGGGCGGGGGAGACTAGTGATTTCCATCATGGTTGTGTTTAATACAAGGTTAAAAATAAATTTTATTTTTTATAAGATTAATTACTTCAATTTACAGAAATAATTTTTAAGAGTATGAAAATGGATGTAAAGAGTGAGTTTTCAAGTTTGATAGAAGGGGAAAAAATCAAGTGTACTAGGGCCGCCAGTTGAAAATAATAATAATAATTAGAAATGGATTTTATGGATAATTTTACTGTGATTTCCATTTTATAAAATATGATTTAAGTACTCTGAAGGTGAATAATTGATGCTAACGTCATATAAAACTACTTTAAAGGAAAGGATATTGAAAATAATAAGAAAAACATATATATAAAAAAGAAAAATATCAGGAACATTGACTTAGAATAACCAGTAATTTTTAAGCATGGAAACAACCTTGACCAAACAATAACCAATCGATCCTAGGCATGAGATTGAGAGTTATGTTTTTATTGAAAGGCTCGTTTGACTCGTTCAAACTTATTTTTAAATGCGTGCATGTCGATCGATATATAAACAATCATATCCCCGAAATATCCTGAACTCTCCTCCTTGTTCTTTGCATCCAATAATATGAACGGTTATCCTTGGTTCCTGTAAAAAATAATCTCATCAAACATACCCTATCTTGAAAGATAAAGAGATATTCATTTATGTCGAGTTAATGGCATGGACAATCATCATGTATTATATTTAAAAAATATAATCTACTTTATCAAATTTAAAAATTTAACATGTACAAATCTAATAACTTTCATGCGAGAAAATATATTAAAAAATAATATAAATTATATTTTAAATTCTTAGATTTATTAAATCATACTCAGTGGAGTGTTTGGGCATTTCATTCAACTGACAAGGTGAGCACTGGAAAGGCGGCAATAAAAAAAAGCTGATTTTTAGTGTGAAACGACATGCTATCATTGTGAGCAGACTCCTTTTTGCAAGTGGCAACATATGTACGACAAGTCACTTTATTTTCTTTATTTCTACTAGTTTCTGTATTTTTCACAATTTGTTCGTCGAAAAAAAATTAAAAATTGAATGGCGTGGCGTGGCGAGTCGGTATTGCTACTAGCAAGAAGCCTGCATGGGACCACGGAAGTGTCTTTTTTGGTACATGGTTGATGGTCCTGCAACTTGTCCATCAACAAAACAACTAAACACAGGTGTGTTGGCTTAACTGTTCTTGCAAGCAGTGAGCAATATTAATATATATTTTTTTGTTTGTCATTTGAATAATAATCTTGTATTATAACTCAAGTGGTCAGTACGTGGCGTGAAGCTAGGTCACGGGTTTCAGGAGTGTTGTGGACATTAATGTTTTTTTAATATAATTTATTATCTGTATATGTTTTTTAAAAAATAACGAGTGATAGGATAACATGGTTGAGTTTTTTTTGTTAACTTTGTTATTTAGTGTGATGTTTTTATTAAATTTTATATTTTAATATTTATATTTATATTTTTTTCACTGCATAAAATTAAATTAACGTAATAAAATCTATAACTTGAATTGTGAGTTTGATGAGTTGACTTGAGTTTTTTTTATGTATTTATTTAATAAAATGATGTAATCTATAGCTTCAATAGTGTGTTTGATGAGTTGACTTAATTTTTTTACATATATATTTAATAAGATTATGTTCGAGACAACTTTTACAATTATTATGTTTGAAGCACAAAATAAATAAATCTCAAGTTCGAGCATTATAATGAGTTTAATAATAACACATAAAAAAATCTTACAATTATTATGTTTTTTACATTCAAAATAATCATTAGAGAATAATATAAATTATATTCAGATGTCTCTCTTAATCAACTTAGATTTTTTGATGAGATAATTCATTGACAGTCATTTTAGTAAAAAACACAATGAAATCACATAAAATAAACTAGTTGTTATCTGCAAAGCATGAATTATGTGGAAATCTTTTTAATTTTTTAAATCTTTCATTATTTTAAACCAGAACTATATTATATTTTTATAAAGGAAGAGTAAATATATAGTCTAGAAGGTCTGGTGGGAGTCATGGGGAATGCACCTTGTAGCTATAAGAAAAAACTAGGATTTGTCGAGTCCTAGAATATTCGTATACACAAACCGCCAGAAAAATGATTTAATGAATTATAAATTTACAGATCTTTCTTTCTTTTTTAGAAAAAGAAATCAATGGAATACAGCGAGCATTAGGAACCCTAAACTAAATAAAAAAAATAAAATATCCTAGAAAAAATTAAAAAACTATTCTCCGATCTGAGCGTGGAGACACTTCTTTTGCTAACTCCATAAAGAAATATATTTATAAAATTCGAGCCTGATCTAAGAAACCGTGTCCTTTTTTTTTTTATCAATAAATTCCTTTGACTCGATCGAGATTCTACCTGAACTAATACTTATCGATCCAGTTAATGAAAAATCTACCAGATATTTCACATCACTTACGTGTCTCGCGTAGATCGACTCCAAAACCACAAGGTATAATATACACCACCATCTAGTGGCCAGCGAAAGTGATTACTTCAGAGAATTGTAAATGCGATCGTGACTTGTGGTGTGTGATTTATACGAAGCAACGACGAAAAAACAATTCTAGTGGTGTTGTCGATGGCTGGTGATGTTTTGGCAGTGGAATAAACCTTCGAGAAGTATGCGCCTCGATCATCACCATGAATACGAGATCTTCATTTCCGACCTAATCTTAGCCTCATTTCTTTGATCTAATCATGGGTTTTCATTAATTAAGAACACCCGATCCCCATTTCCGAGATAAAGCAATCTTAGTTGCTCAGTCATGGTAGTGATATGTTGTCATTCCTTATGGTCCCGGACCCTCATCAAAGTGTTCATTTTTTTCTTTTTTATGTACATGAATCACTCGAGTGTTTCTAAGCTCCAGTAATTGCATAGAAAATTGTTATATTTATATATATATTCCAAAATCATTAAACCAGTCTTTTTTTTCTTTTAAAAAACATCAATTCAGTTCTTTCAAGGTAACGAGTTGATTCGCCAGGTCATTTAAGTTTGGTTGGTGCAATTCATATTGAATTGTTTAGTATTAAGATCTACATCAATTAATGTCATTATTTTTTTGGGAAAAAAATTGTCGGCAAAAACCTGAAATGGTCGTATCATTTATTTGTGGAGGGACGGGCCTTTGAATTACGCAGAAGCCAAATTCAATATGGTGAAGAGTACCATTTCATGAAAGGTGGCATGGAAGCTAATTTCCTTATACTAACAAAATTCCGAACTTTGAACAAGTTCGTCTCATCACGCTAGCTAACAAAACCATGTCGAGCTCAAAAACTCATGAAGTTTCCTTCGGAGAGGAAAGACGAATTATATTTAGTAATGGAGAAATCAGCTTTACTTTTCTTTCATAAAAAATGATAAAACTATTTCTTTAAATTAATAAAAGATAAAAAAGCACGCATATATTAGTATGAAAACCCGAGCTTGAGTAAGATGGATCCCATATTAAAACTATATATTATTTATAAAGCGTGTGAGCGTTAACTCTTTTATTTAAAGAGATATTTTTTTATTGATCGAAAGGAATGATTTTGCAGAATCATATTGAACCTATCACGTGATGTGCACGTAAATGATAATTTGTAATATATAATTAAATACTTTTTTTATTAAAAATATGATTAATAAACATTGTAATATATAAAAGTATATTGATAACATTTGTGGTTTCTCGCCCTCACAAATATTTTCATAAATCATTTAAAACTTGTTGTATTAAAAAGGAATTGTTTTGTGTCTAGATTCTGCCATTTATTAATTAACTAAAACGCTAAACCGAAGAAGAAGAAAAGCTTGTCCAAGTAACCAAGATATCTCCTGGCCATGTCTCCTCCTCTCTTGACAGTTTCCATGCTAAAAACTCTCTGCGTTTATTTTTTTCTAAGAAGATTACAGATCATTCTATAGTTTAATTATCTTTTATATTTTCAAAAACTACTTGATGAATGTGAAATATATTAAAATTAAGATGATCGATTTGCAATATAAATCATCACAAGTGCCATAAATATAAAAACAGCTGATTAAATTCTACAATCATCACAATAGTTTTGATTTTTTTAAGGGGAGGTAGGTATTCTCTTTTCGTCAAAGCGAACATGATCACTATATTTAATCAGCACACAATCGATATAGCAACCGACCAATCAAAATAAATAAAAACAAAGTATTACAAAATGGTATTGATTGGCATTAAGCAACTCTCTGAAGCCCTAGCTATATATCTTCTCGGAAATCAATATTTTATTGAAGGAAACCCTATTATATGCACATTTGACAGCAAGCTTGGAGCTAAATGCATGTATAGCCAGAGCAATAAACAAATAAAAAAAAAAAACATAAACTAGAAAAGAAGGAGACTGAGAACCCACTCACCGCCCACCTTTGGCTTTCATCAGCCCTATCAACTTCCAGCAAACAACCTTTCGTAAGCTTTCCACCATCTCATGAAGGTGACCACCTTCTGATTAAGGACCACTTGCTCGCATGTAGCGGTGTGCATGCCATCATGCTCTGTGGTGTCCACAGGTGCCACAGCTTTGTGGCCAAGATCTTATCTCCTTATCTACTTGATTTCTTTTGCTTGGAAATTAACTTCAAATTACGCTAGCTAGCTTCATCGATCGCTGCTGGGAGAGGGAAAGGTAGGCCATGGCTGTTTCTCTACATCCCACCTTCCATGGCCATTCTTCCTCCTCCCCTCGTCATCGTAACTCTTAATTTGGGATTATTACAACGGTACAAACATATCACACAACTGCTAGAAGACAAGACAAACACAGAATTAAACTCGTTGACTAACTAACTAAACTATATTAACTATTCATTAAACAGTTTGCCAGATACCAGTGATCGATCATCATCACTAGGTAGAACTCATTTTTCACAGTATCAATTACCGATACTGATTCCACTACGACTTAATTTCTTTTCTGCCAGAAATTCTCTCCGGCTACAGATATACATGCCTTGGCTAACCAAAAAGATCTTGATAGACTTATTAAAAAAAAGGAAGATTACAGGGTTAATTATAACCTCTGATCAACGATCTTGTTTTGATCACTCTTCATCTGAATTTTCTGGGTACTTGTTCAAATCAGGTTTCCCTGAAAGTAACACTCGTGAGTTATCTTCTGGTGATGCATGGCGAGCGGTTTGTAGGGCATCAACTTTAGCCCCAACTTCAGTGGCTTTCTTGCGTATAGATGCAGCAGAAACATCCCGCAACTCATCTTCCTGGTATATCAAATCAGGGAAATTAAGCCTAGCAGAAGGACCTCGCAGGTAGAAAACAGCCGTGTCGTATGCCCGAGCCGCAGCTATTGGTGTGGAGTAGGACCCGAGCCAAATCCTGGACCTCTTGTTTGGTTCCCTGATTTCAGCAACCCACTTACCCCACTTCCTCATCCTTATCCCTCTATATGGCTTCTCTTGGTTTTGCTGCCTGCTATGCTTCCGTTTCTGTGTGGTAGCTGTTGTCGTTGAACTTGAAGTGTTTGTTGACGATGTACAGCACCCTCCTCCTTCCATGGTCAATTCCTACAACTAACAGTACAGCTGAGTTAAAGTACTACCGAGTTAAGGATTTGGTTTGATATCTCGAAAGGAAAAACAAGAACCCAGAAAGATTCCGCTGTCAATGCTAAAATACTAAAACGGTTGCTTCTCGAGCTATGGTTTTGCTTATATAATATTTCGTGTGGCGTAATATGCGAGGAGATATGAAGGGGTTTGGGTACCTTTGTTTCCTACTTGGCTGCTAGTCTGTCGTCTGGGCACGGCCGCCTCGTTAATCTGCCTTTAAGATAAATCCAAATTTGACCGACATAATCCATCACCTCCATCTCTCTCCGTCTTTCATAAGTTCTACATATCATAAAAATATATGACATATTACTGTGAGTATGTGTGTGTGTTTATATATATATTAACGAAAAAAATAAACCGTATGGGATAAATACCGTATAATTATCATTTTATTCTCAATATACTGAGAATTAACCATGGACTCAGGGTATTTTTTACTTTTCACAAAATAGGGATCGGTCGAGGCTATTTTAGATATATTGTTTGCCAATGAATAGTAAAATACCATCATACCCTAGAATGAGACAAAACGTTAGAGTTCCGGGTAAATGTATTTTAGGTTTTTTTTTGTTGGATAAACAGTGAAACTATGAAGGTGCTCTCAGAAACGACAAAATCAAAAAGATGGTGGTGGGGGTATATTTGTATTTTCATGTACGGTTTATTTTTTTTTAAGAAAAGCGATTGGCGCATCGCACTGATGCTTCAAAGATTGTCTTTCATCCGAGCCTTTCTGACAGCTCGTGCGACGTCATTTGGTGGTGTAAAATATTCACCCGTCATCTTAACGGACGCGTTGTTGGATCCTCTTCAACTTGGGTGGCGCGTGTCAGCTAATGGTGGTCAGTTTATTCTTTTTTTTTTCCCTTTTCTCTCTTTTGCAGACTATAAACTACACATTGGTCCCCTTGTTTTATATTTGTTTCCTTTCAGTCCTTGGGGTTTTAATTTGTTTTTTCTTCTGGTTTTCTTCTATAAAATTTTTGATTTGTTTCAATTTTTATACATGTCATTTTTCATTTCAATACTTATTCTTTTGATATTCAGTTTGTGTTGAATTCATTTAATTGTTCTGATTCATAGGAGTTGATTTGATACAATTTTGTTCTTCAATTGAAATCGATTATATATGTTATATTTTATTTTGGTCTTTATTTTTTTTATTTTTGTTTTGTGTTTAATTCATTTATTTTTTTGATCCCAAGGTTTTGATTTGTTTCAATTTTGTTCTTTGATTGAAATTGAATTTGATGCAATTTTGTCCTTTAGTTAAAATTGATTATATATGCAAAAAAAATTAATTTCTTTAGACAATTTTACAGTTTTTATTGTTTTTGCAATAATAGTAATAATTTCAATGAGTTTTTTTTTCTTGCTTGCTCTTTTGTACTAACTTATTTTGGTTTTTGGTTTTTATCATTTTCTTTTTTCTCGAGGATTTGTTTTTATTAAGTTTAATCCTGAAATTTTAATTTATGTTGGTGATAATTTTAGAATTGATATTTCTTATTTTTCCCCCCTTTGTTGTTAAAATTGATGGTCCTTATTTTTTGTCCTTAGTTATGTATTCATGTCTTTTGTTTTTTAATTTTTTGGGACAATTTAATAATTTTATTATAACCCAAGCGATTATAATAATGATATTCATAATGGTAATATTATTAATTTGCTTTTGTCCTTTAATTATTTTTATTTTTTCTTCCAGTCAAATAATATTTTTTATGCTGCTAATATTTTTTTTTAGTTTTGCCTTCAATCATAATGATAACAATTAAAATTGGGATTTAGTGATCTATAACAATCATTTAGTTTGCTACAACAAGCACATAACTCATTTTTAGTTGATTTTATCAATTATAGTTTCATTATCTGCCAGTTAAATATTTAGCCAAACAGTTAAAACAAACCCAACAGTCAATCAATTAGATACAGAAAAAAAATAACTTATCTTTAATAGATTTTATTAATTATTTGCTCATAAATCTACTGGTGCAATTGTCTTTAATTTTCTATCTTAATCATGTAAAATTGTATAACCACATTATTATTAAACACAAAAAATATCTTATAAATAATATTTTTTAACATTACTTAAGAAAAAAATTTGTCCAAGCTAATTACTAATTCTATTTTTTTACATTTTTTTAAAAAATATTTTTCCTGCAGCGAAGCACAAGGCAAATGACTTTTATATATATAATCCTCCTACATAGATGTTAATTCATGTTAGTGATAAACAAAATTATTAAACCTAGTCCGCTCGATGATTTGGTTCAAGGTTCATATCATTGTTTGGACATAATGATTCAAATTAGTAATTGTTTAGTGGTGTGATATCTTTTGTTTTTAGGAATAATTTAAAAATGTGCTTGCTTTGAAAAAATATTGAGTTGATATTTTCTTGATAATTTTGATACATTGATATAAAAATATATATAAAAATATTTTTTTGATGTATTTTCAAGTAAAAATATCATGAATCATGATATGAAAAACACATTAACAATATTATTTCATTTTCATTTTCTTTAAAAATTAAAATAATATTATTTTATTTTATTAAAAAAATAAATAAATAAATTAAGTTTTAACTCAATTACATGTTATATATTAACTGGCTCTAATTAGATAATTTAATCATGTTTAATTTACGATCTAAACCATGATAAGTTAGGCTATGAATGAGCTAGTTTAGATGTGGATATTTATCTAAAATTCGATCCTTGAAAGATTTAAGATGTGTCTTGGTTGAACAGTTAAATCTAATTTTTATTGTAATTTGAAATTATTTTATTTAAAATTTAAAATTTCATGTTTTTAAATTGTTTTGAATATACTTATATATATATATAATAATATTTTAATAAAAAAGACATTTTAATATTTCTTAATTTCTTAATTTTAAAAAGACATTTGAATATACTTATATAAAAAAAATAATATTTTAAATTGTTTAAGTTTATTTCTTAATTTTTTTTTTCAATTTTCCCATTTTTAATATTTCAAATCTAATATTACTGGGGAAAAAATACAACTCAAAAAAAACAAAAGGTAGACAAATTGACCTACATTATCAACTCAATTTTTTTTCTTTTGATAAATTTACCTCGATTATCTACAATTAAAAAATATGCGAGTCACTTTCCGTTTCGATTGCACTATTCCTTTTAGACGGCAAATAAGTCATTATAGGACGCAAAAAAAAAGTTTATTTCTTAAAAAATTTACAATATTTTTATTTATAATGTGTCAGATCTAATATTACTGGGAAAAAAAGACAACTCAAATATTTTTTCTTACAAATTTACCTAGGTTATCTCCAATTAAAAAATATACGAACCATTTCCCATTTCAATTACATTATTCCTTTTAGGCGGGGAAAAAATTTATTTGTTACATATTTTATCTATTATAATGTTACTAATTAAATATTTTAACAACTAATTACAACATGTAAGAAATCAATTAGTTTTCTACATGGAAAAAATCCTAGCGCAATGCGCGGGCAAGCATACTAATTATACCACGCAAAAAACTTATTTCTTACATATTTTTATTTGTTGCAGTTTGATTAATTAAACATTGAAATAACTAATTATACCACGCAGAAAATATAAGTTTATTGATCGAAAAAACAATTATAATATTTTTATTTATAATGTGTCGGATCTAATATTATTGGAAAAAAATGCAACTAATAAAAAAAATTACCTACATTATCTGCGATTAAAAAATATACGAACCACTTTCTATTTCGATTATACAGATTTTATCAAATATAATTTTACTAATTAAATATTAAAATAGTAAAATACAATACATATAAAAACAATCAATTTTCTACATAGATAAAAAAAACCCGACGTATCGCACGGGTAGATCGCTCGTATTTATCTAAAATTCGATCCTTGAAAGATTTAAGATGTGTCGTGGTTGAACAGTTAAATCTGATTTTTATTGTAATTTAAAATTATTTTATTTAAAATTTGAAATTTCATGTTTTTAAATTGTTTTGAATATACTTATATATATAAAAAATAATATTTTAATAAAAAGACATTTTAATAAATATTCGGCACTCTAACCCACACAACCTTAATTAATTTGTCTATGGTGGGGATCAGTGTATACGGGCATGAATGAATTTATAAAATGAGAAAAACTCAAGAGGTAGCGGCTTGTGGGAATGGGAGTGCCGACGTGTGTAGTTATGCTCCGAGCACGCCAGCCGGAAACTTGATCTCTTGTTTGGATAACAACGATGAGTTTGCAAGGTGGAGATGCGGGTCCCAGGGGATCATGCGTATTGGCAGCCATTTGACAAAGAAAAATTTGTGGTGCAGCCTTCAGCATATAATGAATAAAAAAGGGAGGATTTTTTAGTTCTAAATATTATATTTTTTAAAAAATAATTAATTTTAACTGTTTCGAAAAACAAACCATAAAACTAATTAAAACCAGATCAAATTAAAATTCTAAAACCTACAATAGAAAGGAGAATCAAATTTTTTTATTTTATTAAACAACATATTCCAGATCTAAATTTAAACATGTTCTAATCTTAATATTTTCGTCCATAATATTTTTCTTGTTTTCTATGTGATGATGTAAAAAATAATTTTTTAAAAATAAAAAAAAATATTATTTTGATATATTTATGAATGTAAAACATTTTTAAAATCATTATCAAGAACACTTCAAAACAGACACGAAAAGAGTACATAGCATAAGAATGCTCTCAAGTCCTATGCATACTGTGGTTGTGTACTCCATGCACCAAAAATAAATGTCAAATAATTTTAATAAGTTGTTTATACTAATTTAATTTTGTCCCAAACAACCCTCTAATTCTACAATGCTTCCACTTAAAATCACAGGAATCGCTTAAGAGTAAAAAAGAGTCGAAAAAGAGTGTTTCGTGTATAATAATCTCTTGAATATTACTCCGATATTAATCCTTCAGGGCCTGTTTGGGAGTGCGATTGCGGTAGCTTTTCAAAGTATTTTTCATGCCGAAATACATCAAAATAATGTTTTTTTATTTTTTAAAAATCATTTTTGATATCAGCACATCAAAATGATCTAAAAATACCAAACCATATTCATTTAAAATGAAAAAAATAAATAAATTCAAATTTCAGTAAAACACCAATTAAAACGCGCAGCAAAACGGGCACTATCATGAAGCAAGTAAAAAATATTAGATCCATGGAAAAATATAGAAAAGTCGGCGGAAATCAAAATTTTAAAATTGCATTCAGGCAGTAATTTAAAAGAAAAGTCGTCGGGTGGACGGACGGCGGAGCGTGGGAGTGCCTTCCCACCTACGCAACAAGAAGTAAGCTGTATCAAAATGATTTAAAGACATTCTTTGTTAACATGTTTTTTATAAGCTCAAAAATCTACATTAAAAAAAGTACATAATGTTACAGGTGACGGGATAGTTGAAAAGTTAAAGCCAAGCTCGTAAACTAATCCATCTTTGTAAACTAAACATAATCTTCTGCAATTTCACTAACGAGTAAATAAAAGCTGGTTAGGAGAAAATCATGTCGTTCTATAGTTCTCTTGTAATAAATTAGAGAGACTTTTATTTATAAAGAAACCTGCAGCATCCATGAGGCATAAATCTAGTTTGATATGCTGAATCTAGTAAGAACAGTGCTTGAATTTGATGATGGTGTTCCAATGTAAGCACCCATAATAAAATAAAATAAAATAAAATAAATGAAAGCGACGGCACTGAACAGGGGCAAGCATATGGTTTGAGAGCAATCAAAAATCAAAAGAAATGGAACAAATTCTGGGTTTGAGAAAATACTAATATGGGATCAATTCAATGAATATAAGAGCCCAGATTGTCACGTTATTCTTTCCTTCTTTTCCTTACATTTTCTGGTTCTCTACTTTCTTTTTTCGTTTCCAACGTGCGTAGTCCTATCTCCCATTTGTTGTTTACCAAACCTTGGACTTTCTGAATAGAAAAATATTTATTTACTGGGCGGAAAAGTGGGGAAGAGAGGCAACAGTTGGCCAAACTTGGAGATTCAGTCGGCAGAAGATAGCGGTACTCCTACGTGGAAATCCTATGATCAAAACCGGCACCGTGACGGATTTTAACCTTCAATCGTAGAGGAAATGTTATAATATGAACAATGCTTTATTTATGCTACTACCCATATTGCTGCTGCTCAACATGAGAAACCTGGTCGTGGTATGACTCCCAGAATTCTGTTCAGGATGCTTATCTATCCTGAACTGATACAGCACTCTACAGTCTGAAATCATGTTATGGCAGATGAGCGAAACGGGTCAAAAGCCTGGAAAGATGAGCGAAACAAATTCGTGTTAGTTTGTCTGCTTTATACAGCATCAGTGTGCAGATGATTGTGTGAAACCTAAACCTTTCCATTCAGATGTTCCTAACGACTACTCATCAGTCACTACAAGAGCATTTAGGCAGGCACAAAAGCGAGCTGCACAATCCATTGCAAATGAATTCATATATATATATATATATATATATATATCATCCACAGATTACTAATCATGATCACAAGAAAGAAGCCATATCTATATCTACATCTATCTATCTATATATATATATATAAAAGAAACATTCAATATATGGTTGTTATGCATGACTAATCCAGCCAGTACAATTCAATGAACCACTGAACCTGATCTCCAATAAAAAGCTTGAGGTTCTAAATTCACAGGACTGTCACACCAAGCATAAGATTGATGCTAGCATCTTCGGTAACTATATCGTATGTGTAAATATCGTCACCTCCTTTTCCAATCCATACACCAAAGTAAGTAGTCCAAAGCTCCCTTGGATGATTGTGCCCTGACACACTCGTTGTCCATATTAAAGTTGTACTGAACTTTTGAATGGATGAGGCAAACATCAAAGAAATAAAAGTTTCCATGATATGTGTATCATCTGGCTCGATATAACAGGAGCAATGTGGCAAAATCTGTCACGCCCCATCTCTTACATGGTTGTGTGTGGGTTTTTTTAATCTGGCGGTGATCAATGACCTCATCCATAACATCCCAAAAGCTTTCTTTTTTTTCAATTTGAAAGCTTCTATTTGTGTTGCTCTTTCTCCTTCACCAACACCACAGAAATACAGAAATGCCCCTTTATGTCATTGGACAGATCAAATTCTTCATTGGAGTAAAGTTCACAAAAACACTGAACCTGACCTCCAAGTCAATCAGAAACATTCGGGTCATAATCCCACAGGGTTGAAAAGGACCTCTTCTGGTCAAGTGCACTGAAATTCTACAGTTAAAGCTCAAAATTCACCAATTCTTCATGACACAACTCATTGAAATCATATTGACATGTCATTTTACTACTAGCATACAACCTAGGGAGGAATATTAATTTTAATCCATTACACAGGTTTCAACTCTGTTTGGCCACTCTATGAAGCTGTTTGGCGCGGCGTTTCACCCGCTGTGCCGCAGCTTTTCAATTTTATTTTTTTTTCATTTTAAATGATGTTTTGGTGTTTTTAGATCATTTTGATATGCTGATGTCAAAAATGATTTTTAAAAAATAAAAAAACATCATTTGGATGTATTTCGGCACGAAAAACACTTTGAAAAGCTACCGCAACCGCCCTCCCAAACAGGCTCTATGAGTCATAGCACTGCGGCTTTAGAGAAGCTAGAAAAACAGCTTCTTCTAAAAGTTGAATGCCTATAGGCCTTGTATTGTTAATTGCTCAAGGGAGTTGAATGTCCAGATCAGAAAAAATGACCATGTCTTCCCAAACACTTTCAACCACTGCATCAAAAGTCCTGGCATGAGACTGGCGGAGCTTTTACTGATACTGAGCAAGAAAGATTTCATGTTTCAGAAAACATCTGTCCTTAGTCAATTGATGATATCAGTGCTCAGATCGGATCACTGGGTTACACAAACGCTGCGGTCCACCAAAACTTATTGGATAACCACTTATTTTCTCCAAAATTTGAACTTTTGATGGACATTATTTAAATTAACGTGATATAGGATGCAACCAAGGATTATTATGTTAAGGGACAACATAGCGAATGATTGAAAACTGAGATACTCTGTAGTAAGCTCTGTGATATAGAATGTTTAAATGATATTTTCCATCTGCTTAAACACAAGCAAAATTTCGAATCTAGTATATGATGCAAGACAGATTTTATTGCTACACGCATTGAGACTTTCGTTGTTGATCAGGAAGTATATGAATTTTTACAACTAAGCTCCTACATCATCTCAAAAGGTAGAGATTTAATTTTCCAAGCTCAAGTCATCATTAAAATTATCTATTTATATATAAACTTGATTGTCTGTAAATTCATCTGAATAGCCCAAGTCATATTAAGATTGACACCTACATATTAAAAATACAGAAACTAAAAGACAAAGCTTCATAAGCAGAATATCCTAGATGGGTTTCAATGTTCTAATTAATTTCTAGTAAAGTAAACATAATTATTCATATATTAGCTACAACTCTACCCAAAAATGAGAGAGAGAGAGAGAGAGAGAGAGAGAGAGAGAGAGTCATGTACCGGTTTGTAAATCGAATGCAGCAGCATCAACAGTTATATTCAGATAATGAACTGAGCATGATCATGGAGGAAGTTAGACAAACAAAATGCAGGCAGCCAAATGTAGTACTTTGTTCATATTCATTCTGCAACTTCCTTAAGCAGCCAGCTACTAACTACACAGTCCATTAAACAGCTCTTGTATCCATGCTATTAATTGAGCTATACCCTTGTGTTACCTTCCAAGGTTTCAATAAACAATGAAATGCTCCTCAAAACACAAAGTTCAACCATTACCGAAAACCCTCGTCTTCAAATTCAATTTCCTCATACTCACTATCATATAACAAATAATCCTGCTCATCTTCTTCTTCCCCTTCTGAAAAAGCTGAAATTCTCATGTCATTAAACCCAGACCTGGCCATTACAAGTCCATCAACAAATCCCTCCAAATCACTCCCCCCGTAATCACCATCCTCATCAAAATCCGTAACCGAAAACAACCCCTCATCATTTTCCAAATCCTCACTCCTCCACCTACCTTTCGGCACCAAATCCTTCTCAGTCAGCTCCCCATTCTCAACCCCAATCCACGGAACCCACAAATCAGCATGTCTCCCCAATGCTCTATCCCTATCCCCCACCACGACAGTACCCAAATTTGCCTCCCTCGCCTTCCTTAAAGTCTCGGAAAAATCCGAATCATCTGAAACCAAAACCAACCAATCCACCCCTCTACTCATTGAATGCTCAATTTGTCTCTTCAATGCCCAATCTGCAGCTTGTGGCTTATCCTCCACTGTCTTCACGTAAACCCCAGCTCTCCTCAACTCCGCCGCTAACCCATACCCAACTTTCGGAGTTAACAACCTCCTTGCTTCCTCATTATACTTATGATTCCCAGATACAAACCTCTCCTTATATCGCTGCCGTTTTTTCCCTTTCAACGATCTCATTCTGTTCACTTTCTTCTGTCTTTCCCTCTCATGTAATTGCTTAAAATGCTTTTTCAAATCCAAATTAGTCTTACATTTGCGCCCACAAACGCCACAGACATAAGGCTGTGAAGGGCTCACAATTTCTTTTCTCTCCAAAATGTCCAAATGTTTTCTCTCACGCCTTTCTTCAAGCACCCAGTGTGGCAAATGAATAAACGCATGCCGGTTAGCGTATGCACACATGTCGATTACTTCACCGAATTTTTGTGCTAATGTTTTTAATGCCATCGCCGCCGGGTACGGCGGCCCACGTGGGGGTTTGTTGTCGAGATCCCATAAAACAACAACTTTGTTCTGTTTTGACGTGTAGATTCCTTGTTTGTTTCTTACCATGTCGATTTCGGATGTCGCAGCTGGGTGGATGGCATCGGCTGTGGCGGTGATTGGGCGGAGGTGGTTTGGTGGCGGTTTCGAAGTGAGAGTGAGGTTGTTCTTGTTGAGTGGCGGGGTGTAATTGATAGAGTGGCAGAAGTTGAGGGGTGTTTTGTGGAGGAGAATTGAGGGTTTAAGTAGAGAAGCTGCGGTGGTGTCTATGGCTTTGCAGAGAGGAGTCATGGCTCATTTGTGATTGCGAAGAGATCACTCTCCCAGTCTCGCCCACTGTAGGCACTGTGAGAATTTCTCTGATGTTTTGGCTTTGGCGAGGCAGTAGCGGCCACAAAATATGGAGAGGGGATAACTGATAAGGATAGCAATTTCAACCGTCGCCAATGCATGCCATACCGAACCGGCTTGAATGATAAGAATTTTTAGACTATATACTATTTGGATAAAAGTCAAATATAAAAATTAGATTTTAAATTGAGTATAAATATAAAATATTCATCTACTAAAATTTATAACCGACCGATGTAACATTTACGGATATTTAAATTATTAAAACTTGATCGGATCATTTACGGGTACATTTTAAAATTGGATTCTAATGATTTATTGTTCGGATATTTACAGTATAAAATCCGATCATGGTATCCATTGTCAAGAGGAGAGAATTCAAACTGGGCTTTGATATAGATTGTATTAAGGAAATGGGCTGTAAACTTAAGAATGTCAAGTGGGCTGCTAGCAGCAAACAATGCCAAACTGGGCTTTCAGCAAAATGTGGCTAGCTATTTTTTTTTTAATTTTTTTTTTATGTTTTTGCTTGTAAAGCTATTTATCACCCTTGCAAAATATATTAACCGTGTTTAGCAGAATAGTCAGATTAATTTTTTTTAAAAAGGGACTTGAAATATCAAATAAAAAAACCAAATATTTTTTTTTAAAAAAAACTCAGTTCAGTTTAGTTTTATAATTTAAAAACTAAAAAATAAATTCAGGAGATGAAATTAAACTTTTTAAATCGAAAAGGCTAGAACTCATTATAAAAAAAAATGTAACTAAAAGACTCATAAAATAAGCAGTTTCAACGCTGATGACGTGACAATCTTGTTTGTTAGTCCCAGATTATCCTCTCAGACAATTCCTCAACCAACCAATGATCTGTCCCGTTAACCCTTGTCTGCAACAGGGATGACAGGATGGGATCAATGAGCTCTTACTTGGATGGTCTTGTCTGGTAAATGTTGCTCATGATTTGTAAAAAAGTAAAGATGAAGGCTTTTATTCGCAGTTGATTATCACACTAGTCACTCTTTCCTTCAATGTTTATCTTTTACCCTTTTTTTCTTTTCTTTTTCCTTTAGAAAAAGCCTCCGCCATTGCCATAACTCACTTTTACCAAGTCATCTTTTACTTCTACACATGTTTCGATGAGTATAACTCCCACTGATTTACCAAGATTCTAACATGGTTTATGTTTATGCCTCTCATACTTGAGTTAAATTTTAAATTAAATTGGATGAAATTTGATTTGATTGACTTGCCAACTCTGGTTTCTCTGTGATCATTATCCCCTTCAATCATGGCAGATATCTACAGAAGTATGATAGTATAACTTTTTTCTTACAACAACTACCGAACAGGATAATTGTTTATTAATCAGATGGTTGCTGCTGTTTTTAAATTCGATGCCGGGGCTTGCATGATCGGCCATTACGTATATTTATCTGGTGGGCTCACTGTGAATGAGTTGTGGCTTCGGAGAGGCTTTAGCAGAGGCTGATCATTTTACAATTCCCATAAAAAAAATTCTCCAATAAATATCCGTAGATCCTTCAAGGAAACAAGATGAAAACTCGGATGAGTTCATGTCATCTGAATTTGGTGATTATACAAATGACCAGTGAGAGATCAAGCAGTTGCCGTGTGTGTGAGTTTTCTAGCTGCATCTTATTAGTCTTTCCACGTGTCAAACTCGGAAAGAAGCCACACTTGCATCTTGACCCTACAGCATTGCGTGAACATAAAAGATGAGAGGCTTGGACTTTTCATTAGAGAATAAAACAAGATAAAGAACTAATCTTTAGAAATGGGGTTTGCGATCACTTAAGTAGTTAATTAAATAGGATAAAGGCTTAATTAAATCTTGAAGGAGTCAAAATGAAAGGTATAGAGGTCTTTAGGAAACTAGCATTTATACAAATCCAAGCCCCCACACCGGCTTTTCCCCGCAGCCCTAGCCAGTTTGGCAAACACAATGTTTAGTGGCGTCTATGATTAATTGTCTTTTGTTTAAAAATTTATTTGATGTTGTTTTTAAAAATATTTTTATTTAAAAATATATTAAAATAATTTTTTTATTTTATTTTTAAAAAATTATATTTGACATTAGCATATCAAAATAATATAAAAATACCAAAATTTTTGAATTTAAAATAAAATAAAAATTGTTTTTTTTAAAAATAATTTTGAAATATAATGACAAACCCTCGTTCTAGCTACGTGGCCTTTCCTTCTCATTTGTAAAGAGACAAATTTTCTAAGTGCATGCTGATGGGCAGTGATGTCTAAATAAAACAGGATATTATTCTGAATTATCTGCAAGTAGGAGCAAAAAAACAAAAAGATAATGTGGGGTAAACAAACTCATCTTTTGCACCATGATGTTCACAATAACTTGAATAGTAGTTGTTCAACCTTGTTAATTGTTATATTTAACAAATTAATTTAGAGTCTAACTTTTAGTTGAATATTATAAGATATTTATTCAATAATTAAACTCAACTAATTCGATTAAATTTAATTATATTAATATATATAAAAAAACATTTTTACTTTAATAAAAATAATTGAGTCCAAGTGTAGCTGATATTTTTGTTTAGAAATATATTAAAATAATATTTTTAATATCAAAACAATTCAAAAACACTAAAACAACTAATTTAATTTAAAATTAAAAATATTAATAATGTTGAGCTGCCAACCTCGTCTTGAAAGATGAAGCCATTACTATAAACTGCCAAGTTAACAAACATGGGAATTGGAATTAACTGTCAGTCGACAAATAACGACCACCGAATCCTGCAATAAAATCCCTGTTCCCGAGCTTATGTTTTGCTCTTATTTTGTAGCTTTTTAAACAGGAGTCTCCATCCTGATGGTATGGCAAAAGCCCCGGTTTTCCCTCCCAGAAGTCCACGTACCAGACAAGAAAGTAGAATTGGTATGTGGCTTTCTAGAAGTGCTTCATTACAAGCATCCCTCTCTTTCTTTTCCCTGTTGAAAACTCAGATGAAACAACATACGCGTTTTTTAATGAAAAAACAATGTCGATTTATATTAACCAATCCTAGATTTGACCGTATTTATTAGACTTCGATATCCAGCAGTCCAACTCGGAAAGTCATTGACCAGCCAAGTTAATCTGTATTAATCCAGGTTTTGTTTTCTTAAGAAAAACCATCGAGTTGTTCGTTTGATTTTGGTATAATTAACCGGATCATGGGCCAGTTTTCTGGTTAAATTTTGGGCTAATCCGTCGAGTCGATCAGAAATTCAGAATATAATAACCAGGGAATGGACCGTGAAGAAAAAAACGTTTATGACAACATCTCTCTTAAAAACGCCAACCTCTTTAATTCTTCTTGGATTCACATTGTTGGCACTGTTCAATGTTCACACCACCCTGTTGCCTTTCTTGAACCAGTCACGAGTCCACGCCTCTAAAACCCTATTTCTTTGCAACCCTCTTCTTCTTCTTGATTTGTTTTTTCTCCGCAAAAGAAATCTTCAAGAAAACCCATTATTAATCTTAAAGAGAGAGAGAAATTTCTGAAGGGAAAGGAAGAAATGCTCGTGGTGTTACATATTTGGTGGGCAGTGGGTGCGGTTGTAGTTGCTTCAATGATTTTTGCCTTGGCAGTTTGGCGATGTTTTTGTTTCGAAGACCGTAGAGGTATTGCTGATCCGTTAAGAACTAATGGAACTGCAAGCTTGCAGGATGGGATTGCAAAGCTTCACCAAGGGAATCTAAATCATCAACCTGGTCAGTATGAAACCAGAAGAAGAGGAAATTATTATGTTTTTCGTCGTGGGGTTTCTACAAGACCCTTGTTCAATTGGGCTGATCACCCGGCGCTTATAACTGATGCAGTCGAAAATGGATGGTCTAGATTTGGTTTTACAAGCTACATGCCATCTCCTTCCACGCGATCATCCCTGTTGGGTTTATGTGCCGCTGGTGATCATGGAAGAGAAACAGATACAGAGATTATCTGGGAAGTTTGTCAGGGATCAGCTGATTTTATGCAAAAGGTGAGGCTGAATTCCGGGTTAAAGAAGGTTAATGCAAGCAATCCTTCTTTGTCTGCTGCTTCTGTAATTAGAACAGCTTTGCCTTTACCGGGGCCTCCATTGGGCAACTCTTCTTTTCCCCAAGAGGCCTATTTTGAGATCACAGTTTTGTACTCCGATGGCGATGATCAGGAGTCTGTTGCCAAGGCTAAGGAAGGCGAGAAGGCTAAACTCATCCAAGAAAAATCTAATGCAAAAGCGAATTCAGAATCTTTAGTGCATGTAAGTAGCAACAGAATCAGCAAAATTGAAGAATTAAAGCTTGCTGGTAAAGATGATCGTCAAGGTTCAGAAGTTACGCTCTCGGTTGGGCTCACTATTGGAGGCTCTCTTCCTTTGAAACTTCCTGGATGCTATCCAGGATCGATTGGATTCAACTCCAATGGTTCTCTCTATCTTGATGGTAAATTAAGTCCCTTTTCATTCTTCTAATCACCCTTTTTAAGTTAAGAATAAACTCTTGTAGTTAATTTACAGGTTTTATAAACTCAAAAGCTTGCGCATTTGCCAGAAAAATATTAATGAATTCACATGGTTTCCTCTCTTTAAGGTATGGAACTTGTGTTTGAATCCGAGAAAGCAGAGTGGGCAAGAGCAGATAAAGTGATTGGTTGTGGATTTGATCCTGGGAAGAAGCAGGTGTTCTTCACAGTAGATGGAGAGCTTCTACATGTAGTTCATTGCAAGTCAGAGGAATTTGGAACACCTCTCTACCCAACAATGGCAGCAAACAGTAACATATTAGTTCTTGTCAATTTCGGACAAAGTTCCTTCAGTTACGCGCATGCAAATGCTCGAAGAACACCAAATCCTTGCTTCACTGGCCCTCTTGTAAAGTCCCCAACTTTGGGCTATGATGACAGCATGGAGCTCTTCTCAATTGGAAGAATCGACTCCCAGTGGCTCAATAAGGGCAGCCACGTCAATGGAGCTAATAATCAAGGACTTGACTTCGATGGCGAGTCGGAGGCTGATTTATTCGAAATCGTCCTGGATAATGGCGCTGGAAGATCTCCAATCACCAGGCCTTAGCAGCCACACATGAGCATCACTAACCATTTTTACCATTGGTTTCCTCTGTTCCGTGTTCGAGTGGCATAAATTTGCTGTGCATGGATGGATTTCTCGACAGTCTCAGCCAAAATAGGAACAGGTTTTGTGAGCAGTACTGATACTTTTCTTTTTCGGTGTATTATTAAAAATATATTTATAAATTTGTACAGCCAATACCATATTCATTGAAGTTGTCGTTCTGCCAATCATTTTCTTTTTGTCGATTACAGAAAAACCCAAATCTTTGTTGTACCCTTCCTGTTATATGATGCCAGAAGACTGTCCACCAGAGCCAGTCCTGGCATGGGGTCTGACCCGGTCCAAGGTTTCAGTTTAGGGTGGGTCTGAACCTATCTTATATCATCTCGAGCTTTTTTTATTTTTAGATATAATGATATTTTAAATATTTTTTAAAAATTATTGAATTTAATCTAGTTAAGTTTTATTCAGGTTTGGCTGCTATATTATAAATTTACTCGTCTCGGTTGCAAAAAGCAAACCAAATTCGATACAAGTTTTAGGTTGTAGGCCACTAATTCCAGTTATTGTTTAAAAATATAGTTGAAGTTATTTTTAAAAATATTTTTTATTTAAAAATAAATTAAAATAATTTTATTTTTATTTTTAAAAAAAATATTTTTGACATTAGTATATAAAAATTATTTAAAACTATCAAAAAATTTTTAATTTAGAGTAAAAAATAAAAAAAAAAAACAATATTTTTTAAGTGATTTTGAAACGTAATGTTAAACAAGATCTTATATACCCATGTTTAATAACTATTGGACCGTCATTATATATATAAACTCAAAATAAATCCACAGAATTATGGAAATATAATTGGAGGACGGGAAACGTTGATTATGAATTATAAGTTTCGGAAAACAGAACTAGTTCTCGTTGATACTTGAAAAGGTAATGGATGAAAGCCACAAAGATTAGATGCCTTTTCCTTTCCTCTTGTCTTTTCTTTTCTTTTCATCACCTTCGCTCATATTTATTCGATTTATAATCCTTCTGTCCATTCCTTCTCTTTATCTTTTCATTTCATAAAGAAAATTGATGTAGACGATGAGTGAAGAATTACAAAATTTGTTATAAGTTTAAATTTTCAAAAATAAAAAATACTCGAGATATTTAATTTTTATTCATTCTAGTCTTACTTACAAAAAGACTATCACAAACATTTATCATAATACTAAATAGGAAAAATAAAATAAGAAAACTATTCTTTCAAATAAATAAATAAATATTAAACAAAGTATAGTGATACACAATAAAAAATGCAAATAGAAAAAAAATAAGATTAATTAAAAAATATTTATTTTCTAAAAATATTTGTATTAATTGCCCATTATAGATTCCACCGTCATGATTTTCAATACCACCAACCGATTCATTTGAAAATAACACACTCGTTCTAATTCCCCCCCCCCCCCCATGAAATACCTCCTCATCTCTTCATACACAAGCACAAAATATTCTTTGACCGCTTCTAACCACAATTATTCAATGACTAACCATCAAAATTATTGAATATTGATACCAATTGACATAAATAAAAACTAGAATTTAATTTTTATTCATCTTCGTCAAAATTGCCAAAAAAGTTATTGCAACCCTTTATATATTTATAATACTAAACAGGAAAATTATTTTTTCCATATAGAAAAAAGGTAAAATAATATATAATAATAAAAATATCAATATTAATATTTTTCATTTCAAAAATCAGTTACATCAAGAATATTATATATGTCAAAACTTAGGTTGAATATATAAAGAAAAACCTATCAATATGTATTTATATATTCTACTATTTTTTTCAATCGTATATTTCCATAATAAAACAGTCAATTATTTTTTTTAGTTTGTTTCTATTTTTAATATATCTCCTTGTCAATTATTATTTTTGTTAAAATTAACAGCATATAATAATTTCCTTATGAATTGATTAAAAAAACACTCCGCTAAATAAATAGAAAATGAAACAACAATATGTCAATCTTGATGTTTGATAAACTTTATTATATATTAAAATTCTTACGGGGACTCATGAATCGGAGCAAACAGTGTGAGCTTCATGTCTGATGGAACTCTTCGAAGGTCAAGATAGGATGCAGCAATCAAACAGATATTTAACGCTTCCATATTATAGGATCACAAGGTTGACCACAATTTCTGCTTAATCCACGAACAAGTCAAAATTCTAGTCGGTGGGTTTGAAGTAATAAATTAGTATTCGAAACTAAGTAGGAAACCAGCCATGTCTTTGTTGCTGATGGACTCCGGCAATACAACGCCGTTTAGTGACTAGAATACGGCAGCTGGATTATTGAAGTCTTAAATTTGTTGCGAAAGAGAGAGAGAAACCCTCCGCGTGTGTATTCTTTTCATCATCATGTTTATTTTTTAAAAAATAGAATAAGAATAATATATCATTTTTGCTTTTGAAATAAAATAATTATCATAAATTGAAAATAGAAAAAGCTATAGTTATTATTGAAAGCTTTTAATCAAGAATTTGACTTGAATCAATTGAATTGAAAAATGTTGACGAGGGAAGGAGTAAATTGAATAAAGTTTTTTAATAGAAGCCGGCTTGGTGAATTAACACAAACACGTGGGCTGAAATGAGGATTTTTCAAAAGGGAGAAAAATGTGACCAGATTGCTTATCTATCTGGACGAGATAATATGGTGTGCAACACTTGCCTTTAATATTCTACAGAAAATTCAAAATTAGTGTCCATAAACGTCTAACTTAAAATTCGGTTCATGCGTCAAAATAAAATGTCACATTTGACATTAATATGTGGTATACTGTTCTGAGAAATTGCAAAGAAAGAGATACTAAGTAACAAGACTGAAATTGTTTTTCAAAATATTTTTTTTATTTAAGATCATCATATCAAAATAATATAAAAATACCAAAAATAAAATAAATAAAAATAATTTTTTATTCAGAAGCTGTGCCAAACAGCCCCTTCGTACACCAGGACATTGATCATTTTTATTAAAATGACATTATTTGTTCTTTAAAAAACAATTTCTTTGAATTGACCTGGTCAGGTTTAGGTTTAGAGTATCATTAAAAATATAAGAACGAAATGAACATTGAAGGGACGGAGATATAGTTTCCACCGTGCACATCCCTGCAGGCCATACAGAATGCGGAAGATTTTCCATCCTGGCCTCGCATGAACCTGCTCTGAAATCCGACTCAAATAGCAGTACCCTCTTTATCAAGTGTTATTGCATGCTTGCGCCTTGAAGCGCATAAAAAAGGGTTAAAAACGAGGAGAACGTAGATTAGATCGTACACACTCATATATAACATAACATCTGATAAAGCTATTCAAAAGCTTACACTTGCTTCAACCAATTCAAGCAGTATCAGTCGATGATTGCAAGAGCTTCGCAGAGGTATAAATAACAATCCTAATGGGCAATCAAGATAGGTTTTATATCCAAAAGTTGTCGTGTTGGTAACTCGCAATGCAGGAACACGTGGCAAAGCATGACTAAAAAAGCACCCTCTAGTACAGAAATGGGAGATTAGCAACAATTGACAATTAACAAGCAGTCAAGTACCAACACTAAATCACTCTGTTAATTAAAAGAGGTTTGGACATATATGACAGAATCTAGCTAATATGTTGCAGACATGGTGTAGCAACTATTGCATCAGAGCGCGGGTGGATATAGCTTGGATTGTTGGCGAACCCTTCTCCTGTACTCAGTCGGGTCCTGCAAAGTCACAGCCATGTTGCTTAAGATAGAAATTCAATAAAAAAAACAATCAAATCAAGATTGAGGTATTGAGATAAAAAAAACCTGGACAAAAAGCTGATAGCCATCAGTTTGTGCAGGATCAGCAGGATTTGGTTGATCAAGCAAATCCTGAATGCCAACTAAAATTTGCTTCACAGTAATGGCTGGTCTCCAGCCCTAGAAAAATTAATTTTAGAAACTGGGCGTTTTGCAACATCTGATGTATGAAAGAGCGAGTCAACTACTTACATAGTCCTCATTGAGAATAGATAAGCACACAGTTCCAGAAGGGTAGACGTTAGGGTGGAAGAAACCTTGGGGGAACTTGCACTTTGGAGGTTTGCTTGGGTAGTCCTCGCTGAAATGAAGCGTGAGGGGGAAGAAGCCACCCTCCCAATCTGTCTGTGCATATTAAGGACAGGAACATTCAGATGAGATCGTTGAGCAAACAGCACATAATGCTCACTTTTATGAACATGCATTGCTTGACCACCTAGAAGCTAGAAACAACTTTCTTTCTTTGTAGGAGGGGGTGGAAAGATAATGTAAAGAGTTCAACAATGACACATATCAAACTGCAGATAAATCAAATGAGCACCAAATGCAACTTAAAAAGGTTAAAATAGAAATCTCGACTCAAGTCCTCTCATGAAGAATAACAATGCCAATTGATCTGCGAAATAAACAAGCTATCACATCAAAACATCTCCCACTTCTTAGGTCCTTTCATGTTTTCCAATCTCTTACACAATATCTCAGTCTCTGAGGATCTCAAAGATGATTTAAAAGGATCAATTTCTAAAGTGGCATATTGAGATTCATTTTCAAACTTATAGTAAAAACTAAAAAGTATAGTGGCCTTAAGCTGCATAGAACTGCCCATTATCAAAAAAGACACTGACATGAATGGCATTTCTAAGCTCTAAGTTTGGTGGCTTGGTGCCTTGAAAAGAATGAGAAGGGATACGATAAGGACCATCAAGGCATAGCCACTCCCATCCCATATGAAGAAACCCCTTTCCCGTAAACAAATGACATAACAAAAATTGAATATGAGATAATCCTATCCAACCAGAGCAAGAGAATACATCTTTCAAACCCAGAGACATCCTACATAATTTATTTACTCGGGCAGCAATAAAAACAAATGTTCACAAAATTTCACACTGTGAAACCAATTTCCTAACACATAAGTCTTCCACCTACCAAATAACACGACGACCTCAACTTTTTTATCATTCATTTGTCCACACTTCGGCAATCATTAATCCTATATCATCCCACCAATCTAAATCACCCTTTCACTTGTCAAGACTAATTACAGTACAAAATAAAATAAAAATTATATCAGTTTATGAAAATCAGAAATAAAACCGTGTAAATCTATAATAATATTTTTTTTAAAAAAAAAAGGAAAGACAGACAGAGAGAGAGAATTACAAACCCCAGGTTTGCCAGGTATGATGCACTTCCACGTCATCAGATCAAGGGAACCATCTTGTGCAATATCAGGCTTAGCCACAAAACCCTAAACCGGAAATTCACAAATTGAAGACGATAGATGGATGGATAGATGTTAAAGAGGGGCAAAAATGGAAGAACATACGTGAGGGTGATTCTTACGCCATGACTTTCTCTCTTCAGCAAGACGACCACGAGCTATGCCTCCACCTGACATGATCTCTCTCACTCTCTCTCTCTCTCTGCAGAGACTACTTTGTTTGCTGGATGATGGATGATTTGCGACTTTTTTTCACTCAGACTTGGAAGAGACCATATGACCACCTTTTCATTCATAGCTCGCAAATAAAATGAAATTGGTTTTGACTTTTGGGACGATTGATTAATAGTGGGCCTCTCTCAACATACCAAATTTCGGCAAGCCCACAAGTATTGAGCATTGATTCTAGTTACAGTATAAAAACGATAAATTAATAAGTCGATTAAATATTATTATTATTATGTACAATAAATATTAATCCGAGAGGGAGTTTTTAGGGTAATAATTAATTATTATTTTGAGATAAAAAAAATATTATAGAGTTTAAATATCAACTCGGGATCAAGAGATGAAGGCAATAAAGACATATTAAATTTTTTTCTTACCCAAGACCATAAAAGCATAAGAAAAATGTCTTTATTGTATTTTTATTTTGAAAATATAAAAATTCTCTTTAAAAATATTATCAGGATTAAAAGCTTTATTTTTTTTGCAAAATTAAAAGGTCAATATTGATAATTTGAAATTATATTATAAGGACCTAAATGAAACATTTGTAAGTTAAAAGAGCGAAAATATAGCTTATTCCGAGAACATCACCGCTGGTCATTTTTGACATTGTATTTTAAAAATATTTTTGAAAAAAATTATTTTTTTTATTTTTTTATTTTATTTTTTATTTTAAATTAAAAATATTTAATGTTTTTAAATCATTTTTATTTTCTAATATCAAAAATAATTTTTTAAAAAATAAAAAATATTATTTTAATATATTTTAAAATAAAAAACTCTTTCAAAAATAATATCGAATATTCGTCAGTCACAAAGAAGTTGGTTTACCTGAAGGCTGCGAAAACTTATCCTGCACGGGGACCCCGAAAAGTCCTGCGGTACAGTTCAATAAATACAGCGTGATAGCTTTAAATAATTGTGAATCTGTCATGAAATGCATAAAAGATTAGAGGCCGTCATACTCCGAACAACGCTTCAGCGGCAGCTGCAGCATTCTTCACCTATGGCCATCCTAAGGACAAAAACCATCTCCCAAAACCACTCTATGAGGTCAATTTACTTACCTGGATTTGCATGAACCTACACTGATGTCTAACTCAAATAGTATTATTCAGTGTTATTGCATGCTTGCAACACATAAAAAGGTGAAAAAACGAGGATGTAATACAGATCATACAAGCTCTCCTAAATAACATAGCATCCGATAAAGTTGTTCAAAAGCTTACACTTGCTTAAACCAAATACAGAAGTATCAGTTATGGTTTCCCATACAACCGGTTTCCAGCATATCATTCTGCTTCGCCAGTGGTATAAATAACAATCTTACTGGGCAATCAATATAGGTTTTATATCCAAAAGTTGTCATGTTGCTAATTTGCAATGCAGGAACATTGTGGCAAAGCATGACAAAAACCAGTTACATAAATGGGAAGCATAGCTTCAATTGACTCATAGTCTAGTACCGGCACTGAATCACTCTGTTACTTAAAAGAGGTTTGGACATATATGATGGAATCTAGCTAACAAGTTGCAGACATGGTGTAGCAATTATTGCATCAGAGTGTGGGTGGATATAGCTTGGATTGTTGGCGAACCTTTCTCTTGTACTCAGCCGGGTCCTGCAAAGTCACAGCCATGTTGCTTAAGATAGAAATCCAATACAAAAAACCAATCAAATCAAAGCTGATGATTGAGGTATTGAGATAAAAAAAAACCTGGACAAAAAGCTGATAGCCATCAGTTTGTGCAGGATCAGCAGGATTTGGTTGATCAAGCAAATCCTGAATGCCAACTAAAATTTGCTTCACAGTAATGGCTGGTCTCCAGCCCTAGAAAAAATAATTTTAGAAACTGGGCGTTTTGCAACATGTAATGTATGAGAGAGTGAGCCAACTACTTACATAGTCCTCATTGAGAATAGATAAGCACACAGTTCCAGAAGGGTAGACGTTAGGGTGGAAGAAACCTTGGGGGAACTTGCACTTTGGAGGTTTGCTTGGGTAGTCCTCGCTGAAATGAAGCGTGAGGGGGAAGAAGCCACCCTCCCAATCTGTCTGTGCATATTAAGGACACGAACATTCAGATGAGATCGTTGAGCAAACAGCACGTAATGCTCGCTTTTATGAACGTGCATTTCCTGACCACCTAGAAGCTAAAAACAGCTTTCTTTCTTTGTGGGAGGGGGTGGAAAGATAATGTAAAGAGTTCAACAATGACATATCAAACTGCAGATATATCAAATGAGCACCAAATGCAATTTAAAAGGGCTAAACTAGAAATCTCGACTCAGGTCCTCTCATGAAGAATAACAATGCCAATTGATCTGAGGATGATTTTTACTATCTCCCACCACTAAGCTCCTTTCATATTTTCCAATCCTAAACATCTCAATCTCTGAGGATCTCAAAAATATTTTAAAAGGATCAACTTCTAAAGTGGCATATTAAGATTCATTTTTCAAACTTATAGTAAAAATCACTGTGTCCTTAAGCTGCATAGAACTGCCCGTTACCAAAAGGGACACTGACATGAATGGCATTTCTAAGCTTTAAGTTTGGTGGCTTGGGGCCTTGAGAGCAATCAGAAGGAGTACAAAAAGGACCGTCAAGGCATAGCCACTCCCATCCCATATGAAGAAACACATTCCCCGTAAACCAAAAACATAACAAATATCGAATACGAGATACTTCTATCGAACCAGAACAAGAAAATACTTTCAAACCCAAACAAATAATTTATTTCTTTGGGCAACAACAAAAACAATTGTTTGCAAAATTTTACACTATGGCACCAATTTACTAACACCAACGTTGACTTCAACTTTTTTATAATTCGTTTGTTCCCACTTATTCAATCATTAATCCTATATTAATTACAGTAAAAAACAAAACAAATTATATCAGTTGATGAAAATCAGAAAAAAACCCGTGTAAATCTATAATAATATTGAAAAAAGACAGAGAGAGATAGAGAAAATTACAAACCCCAGGTTTGCCAGGTATGATGCACTTCCACACCATCAAATCAAGAGAGCCATCTGGGGCATTATCAGGCCTTGCCACAAAACCCTAAACCGGAAATTCACAAAAATAAGACCCAATTGAAGACATGATGGATGGATGGATGGATGTTAAAGAGGGGCAAAAATGGAAGAACATACGTGAGGGTGATTCTTACGCCATGACTTTCTCTCCTCAGCAAGACGACCACGAGCTATGCCTCCTCCTGACATGATCTCTCCCTCTGTCTATCTATCTCTCTGCAGAGACAATTTTGTTTGATGGGTGGCTTGGAATATTTTTCACTTTACTTGGAACGATTTGGTTTTTGTATGACAGACTTCGTTAACAGCTTGCAAAGAAAATATAAGGGAATTTCCCGTTGGTTGACTTTTGGTGATGGTTACTATTTCCGACAGTGCACCTGGTAACTCATCGATCCAATTCATTTAAAACTAGTTTGAAAAATAACCTGTTGATTCGTTTAGTGTTTCTTTATGCGTTTTAAAATCATTTTTGAAAAAAAAAATTAAAATTAAAATTTTTGAGTATTTTTATATTAATTTAATATACTGATATTAAAAATAATGTTTTTTAATGAAAAATAAATAAATATTATTTTAATACATTTCTAAACAAACAAAAAAAACTTTAAAAAACAACATTATTCATATTTTCAAACAAATACTAAATCTAGTAGATTTGTTACAAGTGATTAAATCCGGATGAAACTTAATCGAATTTTATTTAAAATAATATAATTGTTTTAATATTTCTGAAATAATATTCAACCTTTTGTTTAGTGTAAAAAATATTAAATATATTAAAGTAGTTAATAAATTTTTTAATGTCAGTAAATTTAAAATATTTAAAAAAAAACACCAAAACACACTGACGCACCCATCTTTTAACGTAAAAGAAAAAAATAACAATACAGTGCCGGGTTCTTGAGTTGGGTCACACCCACCTAACAATTACTAATTAGTAGTGGGCCTTTATAAGAACATCGAACCAAACTGATTCCTCTCAGATTTAAATGGGCCTGACTATTTGATCCATGACTGGGGCCTTGGGGCTTCCGTTCAGACCC
Source organism: Salix arbutifolia (assembly GCA_025169955.1). Lineage (NCBI taxonomy): Eukaryota > Viridiplantae > Streptophyta > Magnoliopsida > Malpighiales > Salicaceae > Salix > Salix arbutifolia. The sequence goes on along the minus strand of CM045915.1, from coordinate 2,357,276 downwards.
AACAATGTCCCTTTCCTTGAATAAATTGATTCAACCTGCTTTTCTTCTCTTTCCATTAAAGAAAAGAAAAATATATATTAACCGGAATATAATGTTGTTAGCCGGTCTAAATTCTAAATCAGTTGAAAAGAGCAACCCACCAAACTTTAATCAATGTGCCAACCCTACGAGGATAGATGAATTAATAAACTATACATTAAGGAAACAACTTGACCTTAAAATTTGTTGAACATAGAAAATAAATAAATAGTGAATCACCTTAAAAACCATTAAAAAAGAGAAAGAAATGGACCGTGGAACTCAATGAGGATCCAATTCATTAATAAAATAACAATATATCTTGTCTGTATCTTGATTCACTGATTAAGAAAAAAACTATAAATTATAGTTTTTTTTCAAAGCAATGGTCCCAAAATCTATCACAACATTAACACATGTGGTTATGTTTTGTTTCAAAGTACGATCCAATTACAATTTAGAATTCTTTTAAATATTTTTTTTTATTTTTATTATTTTAATGTACTAATATAAAAAAATATTTTAATATATCTTTAAACATTTTGCTTTTAAAAAATAATATTCACTGTGCTCTCAAAGTTAGAGACTTTTCAGAAAATTAAGAGGGGTTATAGCCATCAACACATTCAGATTTAACTGATGTCTGGAAATTAAGCTAGAGGACCATCCCCACTAGAAGAAAATAGGAGCTATGCAATTTTAAAGAATTTTTTTACTAAAAAATTTAAGTTTTTAAATGAGATTTCAAAATATTATTTATATTATTATTTGGATTTAAAACTTGCATAAATCTATATTATTTTGTGCTTGATTTTTCATCAAATAGAATAAAAATAATGAGATTCAAACTCGTAACTTTTAGGTTAATAAAATTCTGATATCATATTATGGGACCATCTTATCTAAAAATTAAATTTTTAGATGAAATTATAAAATATTATTTATATTATTATGTAATATGTAGTACAACAACAACAACGCTTGTATATCACCACAACGTCCACATCTCAAAGCAATGACCCATGCGCATGATGAACAATAGCAGTCTTGCACATGTTGTGTCTCTCTAGAATTCCAAGCTTTTAAACTTTGGAGCCCATGGATAAAGACGATCAAGATAGCTTTATGGGCACATATTAGTCTTTACCAAGACAAAACATGATGGAAGACAAAACTGAAAGAAGCACACAACACTTGCAGATTTGATAATTGGATTGCATATTCCTTTTAGAGCTGTCAAGAAGAGGGCCACGGCGATGATTATGCCATCGGAATCTATATCTGTTCTATGCATGAACCCTATAAAGAATATTTAATGAGTGCTTGGAAAAAAATGAGTGCACTGATTAGCAGAACTGGGTGATTGGATAGTAAGAAAGTTCAAATTAGTTTTAATAATGGGGTTAATAATTCGAGTTAATAAAGGAGAGAGCTGTTACAGAGTCTGACAGAATGAGAGGGGGGGCGGAAAGATGGTGGAGCTTGGATAAAAAGAAAGGATCAGGAATATAATGCTGTGATGTAAAGGAACTGAACGCATGTGATGCAAAGCTCCACATGGGGTAGAATGCAGAAGAAGACAGGGAGAAAGGCAGGGGGTGAAGAAGATGAAGATGCGGGAATAAAGAAACCACAGCTTGAAACGCAGTTCTGCATTCTAAACCACGTTTTTATATTGAAACGCAGTTTTCACCATGCAAGCAAACGCAGTTTCATGTATACTTGTTCGAGGACAAAAGGAAAGAAGGGAATTTGAGTTATCGAAGCATACGGGTTTAAATGATTTGTCATGTTAAAAAATTGTCGAAATCTACTACAAGTATAGGAGGGGCCTTGCCATAATTTAATTTATCAAGAGCCAGGACAGTCTTCTACTTATATCATGCCATGTACAGGCAAGGAAAAAAACAAGAGTGAGATTCTTGTCGTTGGCTATATATGTAAGATGGAGGGCTTCCATTTCCTACCTCCAGGTCGGGGAACAAAAATTCGGTGCCTCTATATCTATAATGTGATGATTGAAGATTTCAATTGCAATGCTCAGCACGGACGTCCATGTGCCACAATCAGTGTTATCGTTCTCGGGAATTTGCCTGGTTTGGATTGGATTTCATGTTAAATTAGATGGGAGTAAATCTGGTTAAATTCAATTGATCTGATAAGTCGATCATTGATACAATTGATTTTGTTTGATTTTTAAAAAATATAACATTGTTGTAATTTTTCATTCTTTAATTAGATTTATTTTAAATTAACATTATTTTTTATTGATTGATGATATCAACTGGGTCATTGAGCCGCTCAGAGCTTTGTATTAACATATTAAAATCATCAAAAACAAATATTTTAAAAAACCAATTTGAAAACAGTGTTACCAAACCAAGCATTAGCCAAGAACCAGACATCTAGCAAATCAAGCAGAAAACCCCCCGAAAGCAAATGATACATAAAACAACAAAATGGGGAGCCAGTTCCATCTGCGTTGTAGTCAAAAAGCAAATTATTCATTGCAATAGGACATTAAAGTGATTAACTTTAGGGTTCGAACTCTTTTCAGGTCGGCAAGATTGGTTCGACTGTGGGGATTAAAAGCAACTGAGTATCGCTAAACACCAACTAAATTGCCACGACAAACTTAATCCAATCAAGTGGGTGTCTTTACAATATAGTTGTTGTTTGGTCCGCATCCAAGCCAACGGTCAGATAGGGAAAATCCAGTGAATGGAGGCGAGTTAGGTTAGGAAAAGGAAACTTAAGGTTCGGATCTTTGCATCAGCCTTTTCTCACCCTGTTTCTTCCTTGTAAATAAAGGAATAAAGCAGCCAAGACAAGTGCAGAAAGAAATTGATGTTTACACACCAGTTTGCTTAACTTGCAGTCTACCCTCACATGGACAGAAATGGTCTCATTCAATTGTTTTTACTTGCCTTAAAGATGAAAAATATATGTCTAGATTTTGATGTTTCAGAAATTTATCTGGAATTGGAAGGTTAGTTTTTGCTAGTTATTGCCGAGAGAAAGGAAAATAAAATGTGAAATGATGCTTCAGCTGGGACCCACTTGAAAAGGTTAGGCACGCTCGGTGATAATATGGTAACAAGAGCCTTTCAATCTCCTATATATGCATTATTTTATGAATATGTATGGATCTCGAGTAGAGATCACCATGATTATAATTGGTATGCTCCAGTGATTTAGATTTTTTTTTGGATTCGATCAATTTCTTCTTCTAGAAAATATATTTTATTAGTTTAAATAAACGAATAAAATTTGTTCTGAATTTTTTTAAATTTATTGTACAAATATTAAATTTTTTATCATCACATCATGTCCGTTTGAAACTCAAGTGATTTAGATCACCATAGAAGGTGTTTGTACACACTAGTCACTGTGTATACATGAAAAATACATAGTCGTCCTCGTCTCCGAGCTTCAACGCCATTGATTGAGCTTGTTCATCTAATTTGAATAACATTTTGTTTCCTGCTCCTTTTTAGCAATTCAACCACCGAACAACCACAGTTTCTTGCTCGGCCAGTAACTTGTGCCATCATATGATAAGAGATAGCTGGGGTGCTCAATTAAAAACCCGTCCCAGAAAATAGAGCACTACACTCTCTACACGATTGGCTGGTCAAGTATTCCCTGCATAATTCGGCAGAGAGAACACCTTAATTGCAGAGGTTGATGTGAGACCCTGCAAATAAAGACGTCCGAAATTAAAGTGAAATGGACGGTTGAAAACATCACTACTGCCCTTATATTAAATCAAAATGGAGGGATACATTAACTTTCCAGCCAGAGTTATTAAACTCGGTTTAATCTATAACCAGAGTTAAGTGGTGTATGGCATTGTGGTGCAATCTGCGATTCACAGATCGCACCATAATTTGGTGTTTGGTTAACGTTAAAAAATATTTTTTTGTATGGGACCCACACCAAATTTTAACCAAAACGCCGATTCAAAAAAAACTGGAAATTGATGCTTTTTTGAGTGCGATTGCGTTTCAAAGTGCTTATCGTGCTGAAATACATCAAAGTGATGTTTTTTTTTTATTTTTTAAAAATCATTTTTGAAATCAGCATATCAAATTGATCTCAAAACACCAAACTGCTGGTCTTTAAAATATATATAAAAAAAAATCAAATTTCAGCCAAAAGTCGGTGGGATCGCAATAAAAAATTTTAAAACAATAAAAAATTTTATTTTTTTAAAAATACTTTTAAAACAAAATGTGAAATAAGCACGAAAGATATTGGGTTTTTTCTTTATTACTATTCAGAATTTTCCATCTTGAATATTATTATTATATTTCAGGCTATTATTTTCCATATATTTTGTTTTTCTTTCTCTCATATACGTTAGTTGGATTGTTTTTTATTTCAGTAAAACCATTAAATCATGTTTTCTCTAAATTTGATTATTCAATTTAATGTAGTCAAATTCCTATAAAAAATGACATATGCAAATTAAATTCATTAATAATAATAATATATAATAATAATTATCGTAATAAAGTTAACGCAATCTTAACGTTAACACAATCTCATCTTTATTATTCGTTCAGCTTTTAATTGAGTGTGATTCTAAAGGGGTGTCTGGGAGAGGTTTTTGAAAAAATTTGAATTTTATTTTATTTTAAATTAATTTTTTTTTGTGTTTTTAGATAAATTTGATGTGTTGATGTCAAAAATTATACAATTTACAATATTTACAAAAATTATATATATATATATATATATTTTATTTTAATGTAATTTCACAAGTTAAAAGCAATATGAAAAGCTTGGTAACCAAACACCCAAAACTGCTTTTTTTTCAACCTCCAACTCAACCACAGTTTTAACCAAACACTTCACTGTTTATTTTGAACCACAGTAAAAACACTTTTTTGAAACTGATTTTTTTCAACCTTAATCGCAAAAGCAAAAACAATGTCAAACACACTCTTAGTATCTGTTTGATATTACAGTGCGTTTTACTTAATCAAATTAATTCGGATTAATCTAAAAATATAATTTATTTTAAATTAAAATAATATAATCATGATTTTTTTTACCTGATACATTTTTAAAGTTAATTTTGGCTGAGCTCACGTCCAAATCAAACTAGTAGTATCGGATGCAACTATCAAATCGGGCTGCTGAATTTAATCACACCAACTTGCAAAGAAATAAAGTCGGAGCTGTCCTGGTTCCTGGATTGATCGATATTTAAAGGAAGAAAAGAGTAAAAAATCAATGATGGAAGAGGCTTTAGTCAATAAAAAGCCAAGCGAACTGGAATGGAGGTGACTGGATGACAATGTTTGATTGTGTTAATGTTGTTGGGGGTGTTGAGTTGATTTAACATGAGAAAGCCGAGCTGGACTGGCATGTTAGAGTGCGCCGCGCCGACACAAGAAGGAAGGATCATCCTATAAAGTTGAAAGACTCCAGAGATGAATTAATTAACAGCCACAGAAACTAACTGTAAAAATAAGGGACCAGAAACCTGTTTCTGACCAGAGAGGGAAAGAAGTAGGCTCCACCTGAGATTATATAGAAAAATTAACTCATAAAAGCTGGTTTTTATTTGTTTTTTAAAGATTATTTCTTCAAAAATATGTTAAAATAATATATTTTTATTTTTAAAATTATTTTTGATATCAACATATAAAAATATTTAAAAAATTAACTTACAATAAAATAAAAACATTTTTTTTTAAAATCGTTTTTGAAATTCAACGATAAACGTGGATAATTTATAGCTTTTTTAAACTTGAAAGGCCATGTGAGGGATGGGCGACCACCAGCTGGCTGTGTCTGATATGTGGGTCCAACAGTTCCTTTCATAGTTGCGACCCGATCCGATAAACGGGACATAAAAAGGTTTAATCGTGTATTTTTTTTAAAGAAAAAATACGATTTGATTTAAAAAAGCTATAAATTAATGTATATTTTTGATAAAAGTTTCAATAAATATCTTTTAACGAGATTCATGCAAAATTGTAATACATGTGGATTAACTAAATAATTTTAAAATTATAATCTTAATCGCACTTTGTCACGAATAAATTTAAAATAACATAAATCTATTATTTTTATTAAAATATAAGTAATTTTTTAAGAGACATTGAAATGGTTAAATTAAATCAAGATTGATTGGATCAACTGAATCATTGAAAACTTATCAAAGTTAATTGGTTTATTGAATTAATATATGATATAATTCAACTAAAAATTCAACCAAAATCAAACTTTGAATTCCACATTTTCTGTAATAGGGTTTAAATATCCATAAATAATCAAACCACCTTGAAAATAAATCATTCTTATTAAAATAATAATATTTCTTACAAGATATTCATCTGGACAAGTTTTAATTATATTTATCATATTAATTGAATCATTAATAAAATTAATCGAGTTTAACCAATCCTGTATTAACTCAACTCAACCAAATTTCTAATAAAACCAAAGTTTTGAAACCTGAATTTCCCGTGTTGGTCTGATAACTATCACTCTCTTCTTTATATCCACCACTCCCACCATTATTATAAATAACTAAATTTAATCATGACCACAAAGCAAGTTTATTTATTACTTAGCTGGCTAATTACAGCTTTCCATCATGTCATTAATGTCCATCTATAATTAGAAATAAACCCGTTAAATAAAAATAAAAATAAAAATAAAAATGTGACTTCCATAGGTCCCATATGCAAAGCACATCGTCCTCGTGCTGAAAGAAAACACCTCTCCACAGTCGTATTATGATTCGACATCACGTGGGCAGAGTGTGCCGGGCTGGCCCTTTCGTCTACCTTATTCCGGGGACAATCATGAACCATAAAACACCATAATACGTGCTCTTAATTGCAGTTACCACAGTACACTAACTTACTTTGCCTCCTGCTAATTGCAAATTAATTTTTATGTTTAGTCTCTCCCTCAGGTGTTTATATGTTCTCATAGATTTTTCCAGGTGGAAAAGTCATACTTATGGGATCCGGCTTAGAGATTGATTTGAAAAGGAGTTTGAGCTGTTAGAGTATAGGATCGATAAAAAAAGTTATTTGGGTAATTAGGGTCAATTATATTTATAAACGGTAGCGTTTTGTTCAAGACAATATCTTTGACTGTTGAGTTAGGAAACTGACTCGGATTAGACTCTAGAGTCTAGATAGATAAATGAATGAATGAATGAGCTCTAAATTTCCTGGTGGGGCTGGTTTATGAAAGAGTGTCCAAAAGGGGTAAAAAGGTAATAACGGAACGAGAAACGGAGAGGGCAGGCACATGAAGGAGGAGGGTGAGAAAGAGCGAGCCGTTGGGCTTTGGAGGGCAAAAAAGGAAAGAGTGTCATGAAAGACTTTACCATCACAACCGTCAGGGCTGGTGAGGGATGTGAATGTAGTGAAGGCAAAGGAAAATCATAGTGGTTGTTGTCTTTGCAGTTACCTCTTCCACTTGTACTTGCTACCACTCCTTCTAATATGCCCACCCTTTTGCCGCTATTTCCCCAACTACCCCTTCTCTCTCTCTCCCTCTCTCTAACCAAAATATCGACGTTGAAACACAGTACTCTCCACCAGCTTCTGCTCTTTACTGTCGTTGCTGGATCACTTTCCTGTCATAAAACTCTCCATTTTCTCAGACAATGAGAACTGTTTTTCTTTGATCTTTTCACATATGTAATAACCTTTGTAAAAAAAAATCCCTCTAGCTAAAAACTAAAATCCTTAACTCCCTTTTCTTCTTTTTTCTTCTTGTTTTTTTTCTAACCTCTTGATGGAAGCTCCTCCTTCGCCTAGTCCTGCCTCTCCTGCTACAAACGGAGGAGAGGATTGTTGTGTCAAAGTTGCTGTTCATATAAGACCACTCATCGCCGATGAGCGAGCTCAAGGCTGTAAGGATTGTGTCACTGTTGTGTCTGGAAAGCCTCAGGTGCGTACAATTTTACTACCTCACAATGTGTATGAGAGCGAGCGAGTGAGTAGAGAGTGAAAAACAGAAGAGCCAATTAAGGTTGGATGGTTTGGTGACTCTAATGGGGTGCCTTTTTCTTTCTTCTTTTATTCTTTTTGTGGGAATTTTAGAGTTTCGAGATCTGGATCTTAGTGGATGTTTGTTGGTAATGAAAGAAGATTATTCCTATGCTTTACTATAATTTTTCTAATATTGGAAATCTGGAAGTCTTGCATTTTGACTTGGAATAGTGTACTGCTGTTACCTATCACAATCTGAGTTTCGATCAGAAGTAAGTCATTGCCTGACATTTTCATGATCGGGAAATCAAATCTTGCTCAATTGACAAAAAAATTGATGATTATATACTAATTTCTGGTACAAAATGTGCTGTTAACATTCCAAGCATAGAATTGTTTAATCCCGGTTTTGTGTTTTCTTTTTTGGGAAGTTCTTGTAAGAATCTGATTTTTTATAGATTTTTTTCTCTTAGAATTGGAATTTACTAGTACAAAATCAGGTTGACTAAAAGGGCTGAAATTTATGAGATTGAGTTTATTGTGAAAGACAGTAACTTGCTATGGAATATTCATGTGAAATCAGATTGACTAACACAGGCTGAAGGCTGTGAGATTGAGTTTATGGTGAAAGACAGCTACTTCTAAGGAGTTTTATACAATATCAGATTGACTAAACTGACTGAAAGTCGTGAGATTAAGTTTATTGTGAAAGATAGTAACTGCCAAGGGATTCATTTTTAGCTTATTGCAGAATTGGTCTCCTTTTCCTTTTCTTTTTATGTAAAGGTGATGACAGTAATAAGGTGGCCTTCCTGCTTCATTGGTTAAATCTTTCTTATTCTGTTTGATAATTTCTCAATCTGCAGAAGGTGTGCTTGGATTTCTTAGTATCATGTAATTCTGATGCAAGACCTGGCCATAGTTTCTCTATCACTAGGGGAAAGATTTTGACCGATCCTGAAATCCTTTTTTTTTTTTTTTTCCCAAACTGAAAACAGAAAAAGAACTTTGTACAGTTAGTGTTATATCTGTCATGAAGACCTGTCTCAAACTCATATTCAAAGTTGCTCTTTCTATTGGCTGTTCAAGTTGACATGTTCCAAACTTTCAATGATGAGAAAATATAATGACATCAGAGTTGCATTCATTTTTGTGTTGGCTGTCATCTGATATTTATTGGATAATATAGGTGCTTTTTTCCCTTTTCTCCATGTGATGTTGTAGATTCATTTGAGTGATATAGTTATCGAACTTTTTTAGTTTCTTTAACCTCTGTTTTCTGGACACCTCAAAAGACTGGATATCTCTGGTAGCTGATTGTGAGTATGTTGCAGGTACAAATAGGCACACATTCATTTACTTTTGATCATGTCTATGGGAGTAGTGGCACTCCTTCATCTGCTATGTTTGAAGATTGTATTGCTCCACTAGTTGATGGTTTATTCCAAGGATATAATGCCACTGTTCTTGCTTATGGTCAGGTAAATCTTTATTTTCCCTGGGAAATCTGCTTAAGGATTATGTGGTTTTCTTTCCTCATATTTACTTTACAATCTGTTGCAGACAGGATCTGGGAAGACATATACAATGGGAACTGGCTTCAAAGATGGTTTCCAAATGGGAATTATTCCTCAAGTCATGAATGTTCTATTCAGAAAGATTGAGACTTTAAAACATCAAACCGAATTCCAACTACATGTTTCTTTCATTGAGGTTTGTTGAAGCATTTCTTCCCTCCTTCCACTCAAAGGGGTCATAATGAATTATGCTTTTTGTTACACTCTCTTGCTCTCTCTCTGTCCATCTTTAACCTATGGCATATCTCTTGAAATATCACGTCCAATGCAAACATCAATTGCATATCACATTTCTGTCTTGTAGAAAGATAGGAAAACTCGTCTTTTTTAACAACATTTGTTGTGGTGCCCACATCATCTAATAAATTGCTTTTGCAGTTTATGTTGATAAAATGTCCATTAGAAAACTGCCTGTGTAAATTTGTAGATAGCGGGTCTAGCTCTAAAAATATTATGCTGAATGATTAATCTGTCCCTCATCTGCTGGTGATTTGACTGAAGATAATGTTAAGGTCATATCTATTGTCTAAATCCAATAACGTTTGACCGGGAGTGCTGTGTGAGTTATATGTATACTCCTTGAGTAGTTTGGAAAATAACTCTAGTTTCAAGTATATGTATGTTTCTCAACAATGTTGGAAACTTGTGGTGAGTATCTAACAGAGAGATTTTGGTGTGAAAGATTCTGAAAGAAGAAGTGAGAGATTTGCTGGATCCTGCGACTTTGAACAAATCAGATACTGCGAATGGGCACGCAGGTAAAGTAAATCTCCCAGGGAAACCACCTATACAAATACGTGAGACTTCAAATGGTGTAATAACACTAGCAGGATCGACAGAAGTTAGTGTCTGTACATTTAAAGAAATGGCTATTTGCCTAGAACAAGGATCATTGTGCAGGGCAACAGGGAGCACAAATATGAACAATCAATCAAGGTAGATTACTGATCTTTCTATCAGTATCCGCAGGTATTCGTTTCCCTGCATCAAAGTACCGTTACATGCTCATGGCTTTGCTAACTACTAATTATGGAAAAGACTTGTGATAATGATCTGTTTAGATTGATATGCATACTATAGAGTTCATTATTGTTGTTGAATATCATATGCACGGGCTTATAAACCTTCCAGTAATTCTGTTTTATCAAACTGGTTTTTAAGACTTTGCAAGTAAACTCTTACTTTTGAAGTTAAAGTAAACACCACTAGCTTTGTGACAAATGATTTTTTTTATCTAGTCGTTCACATGCCATCTTCACCATCACCTTAGAGCAAATACGTAAGCTCAATCCAGTTTTCCCTGGTGATAGCAATCCAAATGATAGTATGAATGAAGAGTATCTGTGTGCAAAGTTGCATTTAGTAGATCTTGCTGGATCTGAGAGAGCCAAGAGAACTGGTTCTGATGGCATGCGTTTTAAGGAAGGTTGGTGGAATTGCCTATTGCTTAATTGATGTGAATTTTGTTGTAAGGTGTGTAAACAGCTTTATCTTTTATACAGGAGTTCACATCAACAAGGGCCTTCTTGCACTTGGAAATGTTATCAGTGCACTTGGTGATGAGAAAAAGCGAAAAGAAGGTGTTCATGTTCCGTATCGAGACAGTAAATTGACTCGGCTTCTGCAGGTATGAGACTTGACAGTAAATTGACTCTGTTTCCATATCTCGTGAACAATGTGAGCTTTTAGCAGGGATTTTGTGTGAAAATAATGAAGCCAGTTTTTTCATATGATTAGTTTTCCGGTCAGCTGCCAAACGCGTTACATATAGCATTTGAATGACTGCTTTGAATGATAAATAATTACATGGTTGAAAAGGACATACAAAATGTGCACTTGAATATGTAAAATGTGGGATCTATTATATTTCTTTTTCATCCCAGACACATTACATAACTGATTTCCTATAAGTTAGTCAATTTGACATCGGTTGGACATATTGATTGGTACTGATTATAAGCACTTGAGAAGTAATAGTGTTTGAGATGGTTAAGGATGACCTTGGATGACTTTTTTCCTTCTACTCTTTTCTTTTTATTCCGATGCTTCCCAAGTTAATGTTATTAAGGGTTGTGTATTTTAACAGGATTCGCTTGGTGGTAACAGCAGAACTGTTATGATAGGTACCCACCCAAAGCCTAATTCCTCAAAGCATTGTAATTCGTCTTCCCTTGAGATATTTTAATTTTTCTCTAACATGTAAATGGTTGCCTTATATAGCTTGCATTAGTCCAGCTGATATCAATGCTGAGGAAACCCTCAACACCCTAAAGTATGCAAATCGTGCCCGGAATATCCAAAATAAGCCTGTTGTAAGCTTTTCAGAATAACTCTCTTCTTTTCTATTTCTTTTCCAAATTTAGCTAAAGTTTCAGTGCTCTCGTGAAGCATCGTGATTGAAACTTTTTTCTCTTCATTTGTGTAATAGGTTAACAGAGATCCGATGTCCAGTGAGATGCTAAAGATGCGCCAACAGCTTGAGTATTTGCAGGCAGAGCTTTTCGCCCGTGGAGGAGGATGTTCATCAGATGAAGTTCAGGTATTAGATTATGTAAACTTATATCTGTCATGTTATGTCAATCATGATATTAATCTTCTGAATCATGTATGTGTTTAAATAAAGGATTGGCTGTCCCTTTCTTTGTATACAATTTATTCTGGAATAGTTTTGTATAAGTTTCCTAATAACTGTTAATGTAGGTTCTCAAGGAAAGGATTGCTTGGCTTGAAGCTGCCAATGAGGACCTTTGTCGTGAACTTCATGAATACCGCAGCAGATGCACTGCTGTAGACCAACGTGAAACAGATGCTCAAGTTTGTGATAGATACTCCTCTATTTTGGACTTGAATGGTTTTTCTCACCTTTCATAAATTTGGAGCATGAATATCGAACTTCGCCTTTCAGGATGGCAGTATCTGTTCTGTGAAAACTGATGGGCTTAAAAGGAGCTTGCATAGTATAGAGTCACCAGATTATCAAATGGGTGAAACTATTCCTGGTAAGCTCCTCTAGATCGTCGTTACTCACTTGGATTTCCTTTTTCTTTCTCCAGTTGTTGCAATTATATCACTACCTCTTTAACTTTCTTTTTTTTCCACTTTCCTTCTCTTATTTCACCAGAAACAAAAGGTTTGTTTCAGTTGTGTAGCAGTGTTATTAATACTTCCATCTTTTAGCAGGAGACTCCAGGGAAATTGATGAAGAAGTAGCGAAAGAGTGGGAGCACACGATTTTGCAGAATACCATGGACAAAGAATTGCATGAACTGAACAGACGTTTGGAGGAGAAAGAGGTATATCTTTTAAATGTATGAAAGTGGTAGTGCATGTAATTTCTGGACCATGCATTTTCGACCCTAAATTCCATGATCATACTGTTGAATGAGTTTTTCTGCTTATTTTCATTGGACATGGCTGAAATTCTACAGAGAAATTTAAAGTACTTGTTACTTGAATTTTCCGGAACTCTTAAAACAAGGGGAAATCATGTAAGGTGATTTTGACTGGATCAAGTAGAAGCAGAAGTCTCTGAACCTGGAGAAAATTACTTGTACATTTCATATTTATAAAGTGTAGTTCCTCCTAGACATACTCAAATTGGCTTTTGTTTCTATTAAAGTACTCCATTTAACAATATAGTCTTCATTACTCATAGATGTATTGGTTCGGTGATCCATTTCTCATTTTGCACCTTTTTTTACTATTAAAGCACTCCATTTGGAGATAAAATCATCATTCTTCTTAATTATCTTTTAAGTTGTCTGCTTCATATTCTGTTTGTAATGCATCTGCTAACAGGCATTCTTGAATAATACAAGTAACCTGATCTTGTATATGATGTTGTTCTTTACTCTGAGCAGTCAGAGATGAAACTTTTTGGAGGGGCTGACACTGCAGCTCTCAAGCAACACTTTGGCAAGAAAATCATGGAATTGGAGGATGAAAAAAGAACCGTGCAGGTGGGAAATAACTCAACAAATTTTCATAGCTTATTCTTTAAGAGTAAGAGAGATTTTTCCATTTATTTTCCATTTATTTTTTACTTCAGCAAGAGAGGGATCGTCTGCTGGCTGAAATTGAAAATCTTTCTGCTAGCTCTGATGGGCAAAAATTGCAAGATATCCATGCCCAGAAATTAAAAACTCTTGAGGCACAGGTGATCATTTTATATACAAATTCATTTAATTATCTTTATGGGGAAGAGTCTCGTAACAATATTAAAAGTTTAAACAATCTTCACAATCTATGCTGCTAGATTATGGATCTTAAGAAGAAACAAGAGAACCAAGTTCAGATTTTAAAGCAAAAACAAAAAAGTGATGAAGCAGCAAAGCGATTACAAGATGAAATTCAATCTATAAAGGCACAAAAGGTAAATTATCATGCATATTTTAGTTGTTTATTTTGTATTTCTACTTCACAGGTTACTATCATCTCATTTATTTCCTTGTCTGAGAGTACAGGTTCAGTTGCAACACAGGATCAAACAAGAGGCAGAACAATTCAGGCAGTGGAAGGCCTCTCGAGAAAAGGAACTGCTGCAGGTACTTCCCTTTTGTTCTGCTCGATTATCTGAAAATCTCTATTCCACTCATTCTTCTGCTGTTTCTATTTGAGTTATGCCTACTTCGGGATGTGATGCAAGAAGAAAATATAATTGAAACTTCATAAAAATTTATCATTTGTTTATGAGACTGCATCGTCTTATGAAACTATGATGCCAAGATAACCTGCATGTTCATCTCAATTGCCCCTATGTTGATATTGCATTTGCTTGTGCAGTTACGGAAAGAAGGGAGAAGAAATGAATATGAAAGGCATAAGCTACAAGCTATAAACCAGCGCCAGAAAATGGTGAGTTCAAGCGACATTATCAATTGATACACACTGTGCCTTTCAAAGAACTTTATTCATTATGTGGAGAAAAAAATTTAATTCTATAAAGCTCCAATTTTCCATCCCCATATGGTTTGTTATGCTTTTTTTTCTAATGGGTCATATTGTCCCATGAGATTAATTCTGGATTCTGGATTATTCACTACTATCTGGTATATTTTCTGCCTTTTTGAAAGCACATCTGCCTGGATAATTATTATCTAGGTCTTGTAGTTGTCACCAGCACCGTTTGTTGTTGCTTTCAGTATGGATGAAAGTAACTGCATACACCATCATTGGTTTCTTGTTTCTGTTGGTGTAACATAAATTATTTGTATCATAATGATTTTCTTCACTTCAGGTTCTTCAAAGAAAGACAGAAGAGGCTGCAGTGGCTACCAAGAGGTTAAAAGAGCTGCTTGAAGCTCGAAAATCTTCTGCACGAGATAACTCAGGTATGCTTGTTAAAGCATTGTGTCCTTAATCAAGGCTTGTGAACCCAATACTATTTGGTAAACAATAACTTCTCCAATATAAGGCATAAAAAAATTATGAACATGGCTTATGCAGCCAATGGTAGATTCTTCAGCTGGTAGATCTATTTCATGATTGAAAAAATGGGTTGTTTACACGGTGTTTGTTTCCTTTTGTAAACTCCATAACTAACGGTATTACCATCATGCAGCTATCTCCAATGGAAATGGAGCAAATGGTCAGGTAATTGTCTTGACTTCCTCTTCACAAGTTATGTTTGTCCGGTTATTCTTAATGCATTTACATTGAATTTAAGTTTGCATCTGCAGAGCAATGAGAAATCCTTGCAACGATGGCTTGATCATGAGCTGGAGGTCATGGTAAATGTGCATGAAGTCCGCTTTGAATATGAGAAGCAAAGCCAAGTGTACGCACTAAATTCAATATTTGGCAATCCACATCTGGTGTACAACCTCGTGTCATAATTTTGTTTTGATTATGCTGCAATCTACAGGCGAGCTGCACTGGCAGAAGAGTTGGCCGTGTTGAAGCAAGTGGATGAGTTTGCTTCAAAAGGATTAAGTCCTCCACGAGGAAAGAATGGATTTGCAAGGTATAAGCTATGAAAAATACTTTATTTATTTATTCCTACTTTTCCATTGCCAGTGATTGATAAACGAGGCAACATCAAGCTGGTAGAATAGCAATACTTCAAATCAACATGATATATCTTAATGTGTCTTCCCTTCTTGTCAGGGCTTCTTCTATGTCACCAAATGCTAGAATGGCCAGAAAATCATCACTTGAAAACATGTTGAGCATATCGTCTAATTCTCTTGTTGCAATGGCTTCACAACTTTCAGAAGCAGAGGAGCGAGAACGTGCATTTACAAACCGTGGACGTTGGAATCAGCTTCGTTCCATGGGAGATGCGAAGAATTTGCTTCAGTATATGTTTAATTCTCTGGGAGATACTAGGTTCTCTCTCTGAACTATGGATATTTAAATAATATTAAAACTAGCAAATTTCTCCATGAGTTATTTTATAGCCAAACATATAGGAAGCACAAATATATGGACAGTATGCAAACATTGTCTTTCTTCAACACAAAACGTGCTTCATGCAAATTCACATAATTTGGAGGCTTTTAAATGTTTTTTTAATTATGATGATTGGTAAAAGGTATGCTGACCTAGTTGTGTATTCTTGATAGGTGTCAACTATGGGAGAAGGAAATGGAAATAAAAGAAATGAAGGAGCAATTCAAAGAACTTGTAGGTCTATTGCGACAAAGTGAATCACAAAGAAAAGAAGTTGAAAAGGAGCTAAAATTGAGAGAGCAAGCACTTGCTGTGGCTTTAGCTACAGCAGCCTCGGTAAGATTATGTCACTTTGTAAAATTATTATTCTTTCCATGCAGCAAATAACAGCTTCTAGAAACCCTGGGAATACAGTTGAACATATTAGACCATATTTTAAGGCAGGCACAGGACTAGATTTAAGTTGACATGCTCGTGCTTATATGTTTAACTTATTCTATGATGGTCCAGTAATATTAGTGTTAATATTATATCGACTTTGTAGGGAAATTTAGCTTTGAAATTTCCCTTGTCTGGTAAAGGATTTGTGATGTAGGCATGGCATAGCATTCAATAGAGCATAGACTTGTCATGAATGATGAAGATTGCAAGAACATGAATCTTCTGGGTGCTTCTTCTAAGCCATCCCCCTGCATGCTTTGGCTCAAGATTTCATGGAACTAATCTCTTGTTTCGTTCTGAAAAAAAATTTGCACAAAGAACAGAAAATATTGAACCAAGGAAATGGGATCCCAATTCAAGAGTAGAAGTTTGAGCTCATATACTCGTGTGTTCTTGTATAGAGTTATGAAGCTATAATGACTCATGAGTATACCATGGTTTCCTTATCCTTGAACCAAAAAGAAGTGCATGCTAACAATTATTATCATTCTTAGTTTCAACTATGACTGCTTTCAATTCTACAGGCTGACCAAGAACAGAGGAACTCCCACAATTCACTGAAACATTTCAATGATGACATGAGTGGTCCACTGTCTCCAGTGTCTGTGCCGGCACAGAAACAGCTAAAATATACACCAGGAATTGCTAATGGTTCAGTCAGAGAGTCAGCTGCATTCATAGATCAGACTAGAAAGGTTAGTTTGCTTCTTCTTCTTCCATTGTTAGCATGGATCTGCATTCTTGCTTGACTAAGTGGGTTTTATTGTTAGTGCAGATGGTGCCTCTTGGGCAGTTGTCAATGAGGAAATTAGCAGCTGTAGGGCAAGGTGGGAAGTTATGGAGGTGGAAGAGAAGTCATCACCAGTGGCTTTTACAATTCAAATGGAAGTGGCAGAAACCATGGAGACTGTCAGAATTGATCAGGCACAGTGATGTAACAGTTATGAGGGCAAAGAGTCGTCCACAGGCTCTGCTACGTAAAGTATGATGTTCTGTCGTCACCAAGTTATTCTTGCCTGATACTCATCTTTGACCTATAAGCATGATCCCAACACAGCACAGAAAGCACCTTTAGAGGCGTGGAGGTAATTTTTTTGTGCAATGACACCACTTGATTCTACTGTTGCAATTTTTTTTTATAAATGTAGATTTGTGAATACTTGAATCTACTTGTCTATCAAGTATTCTTGCTCAAAACATCTTTTCACGTACGGTAGCTATATTAATGGAAATTTCTTATTGAAAAACAACAGATGATAGAAAAAGATATGCCATGTTGGTCAAATTAGTCTTGTGAAAATGACAATATAGCTTTAGGGTAGCAAGGCAAAGTATTATGGATTGTGAATATGGCGTTTTACATCATGCAGTGAGGTGGGAGTGGCTGTTGAAGAGATCTGCTTATAACTCTCGTGGATGAGCTGATTTTGAAAAGCAATAGGTTTTTAATCTTGGAATTTTATTTTTATTTTTTTTCCGTGGTCACCACATTTGAAGCATCTTGTAAAGCAGTGTCGATGCGGCTGGTTTGAACCAAATATTTACTACAAGTGCTGATACCTGTGATGGTGTGAGTTGCAAGATGACAGTAAAAGAACATCTTGCCCCAGGTGTCTCTATTGTTTTGGTATATATTCTGCAACAACTCTTTCAAGGGAAGAAGAAATCCCTCTCCAGAAGTCACAGAAATGTATAACAAAGGTCTTTTTTTTTTTTTTTTTAGTAATTGTATGTAAGTTCTAGCTAAACATGTTCCTATGTTTATTGTGTATAAGCTCAATATTGATTCTGTTGAAGGGGATTGAAGTTGTAGTGTTCTGTCACTTGACAGCAAAAACAGTTGTTTAGAAAATTTATTGTACGTTCTTTTGGCTGTGACTGTATCTAAGAATAAGAGTGGTTTTTTTCAATACAATACCTTAATTATATCAAGTAATATGTACTCTGCATGATACCTCCTGCTGTCCTTGACCATGGACGTATCGCAGCGAATAAGTGAGTGAAACTGCTGTAAATTTTCAACAATTAAAGGATCCAGTTCATTCATACGAGGCATTTAGCTCTCGGAAACAAGGTTGATATCCAGTTCTTTTATCAAAACAATGTCATTTCAAGAGTTCTTTTTATCCAGGTTAAGTCACTTGAGCCCTAAGTCATGTCTTATAACTATGCGTGCCATTGCTTGGTGTATTGGTGGCTCCTAATTCACTGCTCATGAAAAGCACTCTTAGTTCAGTTGTCGTGGTTTATAATTGAAATTAAAATATTTGATTAAAACTGTGGTTGAATTTGAAATTTAATGAAAAACAATTCTATATGTTTAGTTATCATGTATTTTATAACTTATAAAATTACTTTAAAGAACACACATATATTTTATTTATTAAATATTATAGATTTAATAATCATAATAATAAAACCAAGAAATTACATTTCCTAACCCAATGGAGCCAAGCTTTTCATCGACTAATGACTAGAAATTTCTTCGAACCACCTTGTTCTTCACATCTTCAATGCTCGGCCTCTTAAATGATACATTAAAAAACTAGATCGAACTCGTCACAATAGTCACTAACTAGCATGCTTGCTTACATAGAAAACTGTCGTTTAAACACTGTTTGAAACCAAAAACAATATCTGGAATAGACATTGTGAAGGGATTTGTTTTTTTCACGCTCGATTTGAAGGGACTCGCTGGTGCAGGATCCGAGTACATACTCCCAGAGACAGACAATAATAACGATCACCAGAAATTAAGGCCAAACTGCCTTCAAAAACACACATACAGGATATACTGTTGATACATGCCATCGTTGTCATTTATAGTGATGATTTAACCACTAAATAGTAAAAGCTTTCTATGACAAGTTTTACACGGGAACGTTCCTTTTCAATCCACTCCACTTTCAAACCAAATCTGGACCTCTATATCTCAAGACAAGCATTTGAAGTTTTGGTTGGTAATGACGACATCAGGCATATAAGAAGATGAAATGCTGACTGACTCGAAAGCAACGATGCAGTTCAATGCAGCAGGTATAGGAAAGTGGTATGCCAATCAAGCATGTTGAGTAGCACTGCACCGCGGAGCAAAAACTCATTCCACATTCATGTGCTTCAGAGTTTGCCACACCAGTGTGCATAATGCTCGTCTTTGCGATGATTACTTACAAGGCCGCCACATTGTAGGCAGATGAAACTGCTCCCATCTGAGAATGCATCCAACACAATTTGTGTCCTGCCAGTTTCGGCAAGTATTGAGTTTACATGAACATCGGGTTCAGCTGAAAGTGACGAAGCACCTACATTAAGTGGAGTTTGTTCAGCTTGTAAAGGCTGGGCTTCAGCAATTGCACATTCAGCAAACAAAGATGCCAGTTGATTAACAGAAGTGTTCTCTTGCAGTCTCTTCAAATACAGCTCACGAGCTCGGTTCAAGGATTGAAAAACAGCTTGATCCCCACCTTTGGTTCTCATTGCCATTACCACCTGTGCCAAGCATTCAGTAAGCACAGGTTCTGGAAAATATTCAGAGCACCTCATTTAAACAGAAATGGGAAATAGTTTTCATACAAACTTTCCAACCCTTTTCCACTTCAGTTTTTTACTTCTCATGTTTGAACTATGGTGTGAGCCCACTGTGTGCATGCATAAGTGTCCATGCAGGTGCAAGGGAACCTATACCCATGACTAATTTATTAGTGATGAATATTCCTTATATAGAAAAACAATAAGCCTAACATGAATTATGAGATACTTAAGGTTGGCAATCATACATGGTAGTCTCGAAATAACTAGATAAGTCCTGGTATCCCTTAGCTACTCACTCGCCTTATAGCTTGGGTATTTTTGGTAAATTTAATTGATTGATTCATTTACAACTTGTCCAAATGAAATATATATATATGTTGCCACTGCCAACCTATTAAAATCCATAACAGATTTGATGGCTTAACAACAAAAGTATGATAAAACTTGTGAATATGATTGAGTTTGGGACATAAACAGAAACACAGTTGAGTAGTTTTCAAGCTATTATAAGTTCCTTATTGTATCCCTCTTCATTTCACGGATTCCCACAAGTAAACTGTTAAAATCATATGGATTTTGAACTTCGATCACCTGGGGTCAAAGAAATTATCATGTTGAACACCCTTAAAAGGTAAACTAGCAAGGCAGAAACCCTAATGACTTAAACTACCATCCTGACAATTGTGACTCGCCCTTGCCAGCAATTTGAAATAGACATTTCTTTTCTCCCCATTTATTGAAATCTCACTAGTGCCTGGATCTGACTTTAATCACATTACAGACTCACCCTTCAATTCCCTCAGCTGTATTGTTTAGAAGAAAGACACGATAGGCATGCACTCTTGTGCAAAACCCTAGCAAAACAAGTAATGACAAGATAAAAGAGATGCGAAATATAAAGTTCGGCAATGCCTACTCCACAAAAACTCACTATCAAATATTGGGGTTCACGATCACAAATCAACCACACACAATCGCCTCACTACCCAAAACCTGAATTACGCCCAGAAATCTGTCACAAGAAAAATACCATACTAATTCTTTTGACTAAAGGTTTTGGCCACTGAACTAATTCTTTGATTGCCACCACTACTATTAGAGACGCACATAAACTAGCCATTACACATGCTATTGATACTAGCAACAAGGTCCTTTTCATTAGAAAAAACACTCCAAGTCCAACTCTAACATGGAAAGTCTTTTCTAAAGAGCATATATCAAAACATTCCAATCTTGTTTAGAGCACCATACCATGCAATTATCAATCTAACCTAAACCAGCCCACCAATTTAAGCCACGACTCAACATGCACTCCTAGTTTTGTTTTTTCAAGATGGTATGCTACAAACAGTATTTCAATTCTCAATAATACTAGAAAAATCATAATGCAGAGAAAGTGTCAGTGATGGCTATTTGAATGACCCGTCTTCTAGACAAGCAAGAAAAGAATACAAAGTGGTTAATTAAATGTTTAAAACCTGTAAGATTGATCAATCTTCTAAATATCAGAATGAAAATACTTTTATCAGTCGAAAAAAAACATCAAGATAAAAAAGAAAGAAGAATATGATAATCCCTTCACTAGAGAAAGAAGGAGATCAAAGAAATTGGAGGTCTTTTTTATTATTGAATTAACAAAATTAGAATATATATAATTGAAGTAATTGATTGATTACCGCCTGGAGAGCTTGAGAAGGTTTGCCTTGATTGGTGAGTTGGCGAGCCAATGTGAGCAACTCTCTTACGTTGTTGTTGTCATCTGGGACTCGAGGCGGCGGCGGCGTTGCAGTCACGTCAGACATTTCTGTGTCCGTAGTGCGATGTTCCATGGCATCTACCATTCCACCACTTTCTCAAAAAATTTGCTTTTCTGAGCCTGCTAATATCCTATATATGGTACTATCGCACTCTGCTCTGCTGATGTTTTCCTTTCTTTGATGACAGAGTAAATCACCACAAGGAGGCTTTTTTATTTTTGGTTTGATTAATGATTGCCAGACGATTCTAGCAAATTCTTCACCGCCACTCGATCTCTGTTTGATTCTCGAACTTGATTCTTTCGTGGATTTGCTCTGATCGGATTGAGCTTGGGCTCCTTTTGCAATTTCAATGGGTTTCAATCATTTGTTTGTGGCCCTATTTCCAGGGCCTCGGATTCTATTGTTGTTTGGGCCCAAGTCTTTTTACCTTGTTTCTGGGAATTCCGTAGGGTGTGAGAGTTTTGATCATGGCTATCAAGTTTGGTTTCGGTAACGGATTTGAAAAGGGATTTGGATTACAATGAAACTGTTTGATATTTTTATTTTTTATAAAAAAAAGAAGATAGAAAGGCACCTAGGTTAACTTGCAAGTTCTAGATTAAATCTTTATATCGAGGAAGGAATTTGGAGTTGATTCGATTGGATTTATATCAAATTTAAACGAAGTCAATTGGCTGACAAGTCAACTTTTCTCGCATCAATATCTCCTTGTATTTGAATTGAATCAGGTTTTGAGTAACCTGTTTTATGAATTAATCCACCAAACAGAGCCAAAACCACTATAGTTTCGACTTTCCATTCTTTGACCATTGTGGACTAGTCAACCTATATGGCAATCAATATTGTAATTGAGGTACATTTTCTTGCATCAAGCAGGTGGTGATGGCTGGAGCTTGAAGGCGAATCGAGGAACGTTAAATTAGTTAGTCGTGCACACGAAGCATAAAAAGCTTTCATCAAATTAATGGCTTTGTAAGCTATTATAATTTAATGGTTTTATTTTGTCCAAGAAAGGCATTTTGAGTTGATTTTTCACACAGCTCTCTCTGATAAAGGAATCATTGACAGACACTTGACGTGATTGAAAGGCATTCTGAGTTGATTTTTCACGACCCCCTCTGATAAAGGAATCATAGACAGGCACCTACCATAATCCTGTCTTTCGTGATAATAAAGAAGCAGGATATTGTCTTTTTTGTTAATTAATTATCTCATCTAAAAACTTAAGTTTGTAAATGAGACCTCAGAATATAATTTATATTATTCTCTAACACACACCCTCAAATAAAAGCTCTTTGAACTTAAAACTTGCACAGACCCATACTATTTTGTGCTTGATTTTTATCAAATATAATAGGAATGGTAAAATTCAAACTCGTGACCGCTGGGTCAACAAGACTCTGATATCATGTTAAAGAACCATCTCATCTAAAAACTCAAGTTTATAGATAAAACCTCGTAATATAATTTATATTATTCTCTAATATTTTTGAAGTGAGAAAAGATGAACAACATCAGGCCAATAGAAATATGGACACGACTGCTTCTTCATTGTCTTCTTCTACCTTTCAGATTTTGATGGAGCAAGGAATTGCTAGGCATACATGTAGATGTATCATAGGGAGCATCAATATCTATCATAATAAGTAAAATATATTTTTTAAATCCAGAGTAAAACCGTAGTTATCTCACATTTCTAAAAAACAAGTCACATCTCCACGCCTCTCAAGACCTGCATGTACAACATGGTAAAACATAACTCTGGAAGCTACCATGAAGTTAACCACTGTAATCATTCATCCAGAAAAAAGGAACGGAGAGAAGGAACAAGAATATATTCCATATGTTATAGCATATCATCTATTTCTCTACTCTATTCGTTCATTCATTAGTGTCGAGGTACTGTGATAAACTAGGGCTAGGACATCCCAGTTTGCAGGTCTAATTCACTATCCTCTAGTAAAACAGTCTCTTTAATTTCCTGTAACATCTTCAAAACTTGCCACATTGTGGGTCTCTGATCAGGTGAGGTCAAGCTACAAGCAACGGCCACCTCGAGAAGCATTTCTAGCCTATTATCTTCTCCAGCACCATCATCTTGATGATGGTCCCTTGTAGACATAACCCAATTTACCAAATCTTGTGGGGCTAAAAGAGGCAGCAGTGACGGAGGCTTGCCGGTTATGAGCTCGAGTAATAATACTCCGAATGCGTAAACATCAGCTTTGGAAGTTGCCTGTTGACCTGAACTGCGAGTTTCTGGGGCTCTGTAAGCCAAGGCGTCGGGATCATCTTCATCGTCAATCGGTGAAATGGCGAGAACGGCAAGGCAATAATCACTCACACATGCCTCAAAATCAGGGCCAAGGAGGACATTGGAAGACTTGAGATTTCCATGGACAAGCCTCCATGCTTGGTGGATATAAGAAAGGCCTTGGGCAACATCCTCTGCTATTTTAAGACATGATGTCCAATGTAGTGGTTTTGCCCTTGTTGATTTCGAACCTGCACAATTATTCAATAGAGTATTTTACGTGCCGAACCCCATCAGATGAGGAATGCAATAGAGTCCATATTTATAAAACCAAATTAAATTTAAAACAAGCATCATTTCATGATTTTTTTTTAAAATAAAATAAAATAGAGCAACGTAATATTAAAAAAAATAACATGAAATCTGGCTCGAGCTAATACTAATACTAGGTTGTGGATCATTAGTTCACCTTCTTCTCGGACCGGTTTAACAGCACACCCAGAATCTAATGAAATCTACACCGTTGAACGAGACGGTACAGTTGAAGTTTTAACTTCTGTGTTGTCGTAACCACACGTGTGGTGGTGTTACAGGACCCACGAGACCCCTCCGAATCAGAATCTTAACCGCAAATACATTCCTCCGCAAGTGAAAGTGAACATGCCAGAAAGCGCGTAGGAGTTTCACCTTTATGCAAACTTTTGTTGGGTCCCGCTGGCTGTTTGATGAAGCTACACCGCACGATCAACTCCTCCATTTCCCAACGCGAATGGCAACTCCCATAAGGAGCTGCTGTGAACCACGCGCCTTAATTAAGATTATAAAAGCTAATTTTATGCTAGGCTCGA
Organism: Salix arbutifolia; assembly: GCA_025169955.1. Taxonomy (NCBI): domain Eukaryota; kingdom Viridiplantae; phylum Streptophyta; class Magnoliopsida; order Malpighiales; family Salicaceae; genus Salix; species Salix arbutifolia. Next base: position 2,332,487 of record CM045915.1, on the reverse strand, counting down.
TGAGATGCCCCATGAAACCAAGTGCTTTTAAACAATTAACTGCCTAATTAATTAATTGGTAGTAGTTACAAGGCAGAAAACGAACACCAATTCCTGAATTTCAATGTCGTCAACTGCAAGATTCTCGTTGTTTCGTGGAAAACTAAGATCCTATTAACGAAGTTATTAACCTCGACCCCGTTCGTTCCAAGGTTAATGCTATGAACTAAACGAGTTAATTCATGCTAATCAAAACAGCATAATTTTAATTTCTTACTAAAATGCTCAGATCATGTTATTCAAAGAATTTGAAGAAAAAAACTGTTAGGATTGACCTATCAGGTTGCCTGGTGGTGAATCGAACTCCAGTTTAACTTGTTCCGAACCCAATCTAAGTTAAAAGCCAGATCAACCAAGTACATGGTCCACCTAATTGATAGCACTGTGGTTGAGGTTGGTAGTAGCATTTTAAAACAGCTGACATTATTTTTTAAAATGATTTTAGTTAAAAAAAAATATAAAATTTTATTTTTTAAAAATTATTTATTTGATATAAAAAAAATAAAATTAATTTCAAATAAAAAATAAAAAAAATGATTTTTTTTAAAAAACGATTTTGAAAAGAAAGGCAAAATAATTAAATGTGACTGCTAATTCATTAAACTCGAAACTAAATTTAATAATTAACATGTTAATCACTGAGCAACTAGCCACAATAAATTCACTTAAACACCTAACTTTGTATCGGTAGAAGAGCTTACCATGAATTAGGGAGAAGAGACTGCCATTGGGCTGGTAATCATAGATCAGAAGCCTTTCCTCTCGAGCTTGAAAATAAGCCCTAAGAGGCACCAAGTTAGGGTGCCTAAGTCCGCCAACTGATTCCATGTGTTGCTCGAAAACCTCTTTGCTTCCCTCCGATAATTTACTTGCATCAAGACGCTTTACGCTCACAATCAGACGGTTATCCAACACTGCTTTATAAGTGGTCCCCATGGTTCCTCTCCCTAGCAACTCTGCTGAGGCTCTCATTAGATGATCCAACGTATAAAGATGTGCCTCACCCGCACAGAATGATAAACTCCCACTCTTGCCCACATGCAGCCCTTGCACTCTCTTCACTTTCTCTTCTAACTCACTCTCTTGTTGATCTATCTGCATCACGGCCACTGATTCTGCGGTGGGCCCAATGATCCCAGCAGAGGCAATCGCAACCGTCGGTTTCTTTTGTGTTTTCTGTTTCTTGGCAGCGATGACAAAACAAATAACCGAACCAATGAGAACAAATGCACCAGATGAAAACCCAATGATCAGAACATTTTTCTTGTGCTTTGTTTTTTGACCGTTCTGTGCCATGTCAACGCCTTGTAATGCCTGGTTTTGACTAATTACAGCTGCCGGCGGTGGAGCCACCGTTACTGCCGCTGGAGATGGGCCAAAAAATGGGGAAGTGGGGTGGCATTCCTTGTGTATAATCTCTCCACAAAGGCTAGGATTTGATGAAAAGGAGGATAGATCAAAACGAAGTAATGTAGGTGTCACTGGGATTGCACCACTAAGATTGTTGAAAGAAACATTGAGAGTTAAAAGAGAGGATTGGTTTAATGGAGGGATAGAACCATTGAACCGGTTCCCGTCAAGACGAAGATAGTACAACCGGTCTAGAGAGATCAAAGCAGAGGGGATAGGGCCGGAGAGATTGTTATAGGATAAATCTAGAGTGCGGAGCCTGTTAAGGAAAAGAAGGGAAGGAGGGAAGGAGCCAGTGAAGGAATTGTGATCAAGAAAAACCGACTTGAGATTGGTGAGTTTGGAGAGATCGTGAGGGATGGGTCCAGTTAAGGAGTTGTTTTGGAGACCAAGGACACGGAGCTGGTCAAGGGAAGATAATGTTATGGGAGCGAAAATGCCACCGAGATCGAAGTCTCGGATAACAAGGCGGATGATTTTTTGTTGGAAGCATTTGACTCCTGGCCATTCACAGAAATGCGAGGTTGTGTTTTGAGAATATGGAAGGTTTTTGTTCAAATCCGCTTTATATTTGAAGGCAAGAACAGCGGTAGCATCAGGTGGTGCAAGCAAATCTGATGCAGGAGTAGTTGAAGAGGCTGCTGTGATGAAAAAACAGAGTAAGAAATGAGAAGTTGAAAGCAAAACACGCAGCATATTGTTGCTGTACAGGACGAAGGGATCGGCGAGGTTGGGGAAACAGAAACAGAAAGAAAAAAAACCCTAGGGTCTGTTTGTTTTTTCTGTGGATTTCTTTCTGCTTTGATTCCACTTCAAAAGGGTAGGTGGGATTGATCCATTTCGTTCCCTGATGGTGATGAAGACCAGAAATGAGAGAGAGGGAGAGAGGTGAAGAAGAGATGATATTCCATGGAATAGATAGAGCGATGGTAAGTGACAAAGGATGTAAGGACTGCGATGCAGCTGTCGGGACCTGCAAGTTCAGAATCACGTGAAGAAAAAGAGAGAGAATTGTGTGTAGATTAATGTTTTTTTATTTATTTGATATCCTACTACTATACGGTTATTAAATTCGGTGTTTGTTATTCTCGCTTGCCGTAAGTTTTTGTGATTCAAAAGCTTATGAAATTAATATATTTTTAATTTTTTATAGTTTTGATATACTGATATTTAAAACAAAAAATATATATGTTAATGTATTTTTAAATAAAAGATATTTTAAAATTATATGTTAATTAAATTATAGATCAATTCACTAGATTAATTAAATCTGACTTGAGTTAATATATTTTTTATTTTAAATTAAAACTCAGTCTAAATACCAATTTACTAAACTGAATCAAATTTAATAACGATGTAAATATATATTTAAAGGTACACGGAGCTAATGTACGATATGATTCTTTGCTTTGGAGAGGAAGAATGTGCACTTCACGCTTATCACTATTAATTAAAAAAAATTGCGATTCTTCGACGGTGCCATGTGAGTTTACAGTTGGTAAAACCTGACAAGGTGAAGTAATGAATCCAGCGGCTGCTAGTAAAGTGACCCCACCTAACAATTTGATTGAGCTGATACATCAGTGAATCTTTAGTGGATCTAATTCTGCCATTCTCACGATATCGAAGAAATGTACTTTACAAACTATCTATTATAGCTTGTGATTAAGTGTTTTTTTTTAATTTTTAATATGATATTTATTAAAATTTTATATAGTTGTTAATTTAAAATTTTATTTAATTGGTTGAATTGAGCATAAATTAAGTTAACCCTGACATACACGTTCAAAAAAAATATACTCATTTTATCACGGTTGGATCGGGAAGCGAGTGAGGATTTTCACCTGGCCCTACTCCGATCTATTCGTTTTATTCTATATATATCTTATTATCTAAGAATATTTTCATGATTTTATATAAAGATTTAAGATTTATTTTATCATTTTATAAATCTTTCAACTTTAAGTTTTATTTTTAAAAAAATAATTTGAAAAAAATGGATAAAGTCAATTATTTTTAAGATACTCAAAACAAAAATGTCATCAAATTCCATCTTAAAGCATTGTTGTAAAATCTAGTTTTGCTTTGCTTGGCCAGTCAATATAAAACTTGATTGATCTATAGTTCAGATTTAAAAAAATATAACTATCTTTTTTAAAAACTCAAATTAATTTAATAACTCGATTTATCCATGCCTGATCCTTAAAAATCCAACCATTAAATTGTTAATTTAAAAAAAATAGGTCAGAAAAATTGAAAATATGTTATGAAGTAAAGACAGGCAATAGGTGTAAATATTTAAAATCCGGGTCCCGTGGATTACCTACAATGTCTGGTGAGAAAAAAGGAAACCTGGTGAACTGGGAGAGCTACAGGGTGGGTGGGTCCGCATGTAAAATGTACGGTCGAACGCTGTTTATCATCCAAATTATTTTTGTCTATAGATATCCAGGGGCAGTAGCTACTAGCTAGCTAATGGGGACGACCAGGACAGGCACATAGCTTCCAGCTGACGCGTGTCCGTACACCTGTCTGCTACTGGGCTCATCACGCCACCCGGTCTTTGGAGCATCTCAAGAAGTAAAAAAGTCCGAGTTGGCTCGGCAGAGTAGCAGCTGGTTTTAAAAAGACGTTACCGTGTTCTGTGAGAAATATTTCATTTCCTATAAATGAATTACACGGAGAAAAGTGTTTTATTTACATTTTAATGTAAAAAATAAATCATCCATGACTTGAAGCTGTGGTGGCGATCACATCTGCATCAAATTTATTAAATTTATATAATTAAACAGGATTATAATACCAAACACATATTAAATAAACTTAAAAAATATTTTCTTAAAATAATCATAGCATCTTAACTAAAATAATTCAACTGGGTGAATGATTTGTGAATTAAATCAATAAATTTGCAAATCCGTTCCGAACCGAGCCTAGCAAATGAACTTCACGTGTCTTTTTCTACGTGAGCCTTTTTAAAACCTACCCGCTGCGCTGCGCTGTCTGATAAAAAAATAGCTACATGTCCATGAAAACAAGACAAATTATACCAAAAAAATAAAGGGAAAAAACAAACAGCATAACAGCCTGAACTGTGCAGGCTTTCATTCCCTCGCTTCTGTGATGAACATTTCCATGAGTGGCTCTGAAGTTTTTTACTTTTGGATTAGATAGGTGCTCCGTGCATGACGGATCAGAAAACAATTAATACTGAAAAAATATCTACTTGATAATAATTTTAGCCAGACAGGTTAAACTTGCTAGACACGATATATGTTAAGAAAAATATATTTTTAATTGAAGGACTTGACAAGAAAAAAATGTTTAAATAAAAAAATGTCGAGAAAAAAAATACTAAATGGTTTAGGTTAACTTGATCGGCCCGCTTTTGAAATAACAAAACAAAAGGAGAGTAGAAAAGAAAAACAAAGCTTGAGGGGAAAAAATCATTGTGTGGTGATAAATCTGAAAAACAGATTCATACAAAATTGAAAGCAGAAAAAATTGAGTCGACTCGAGTGAAATCAACCACTTTGTAGCTCTTGACATGAGATCATGATAGGAAAAAAACTTTCAAAACAAGGACCTAGCAAAACAAATCAAGGTTAAATAGAAATATCTACTACGAAAATAAAAATTAAGGCGGGTTAACTTTATTAATGGATTGTCCTGTTGGAGGATGATCATGAAAAAAACACATGTAAAAAATACTTTAAAAAAACAACCAAAAACAGCCATCCTTCCATGAAAATCAATGATATCGAGAGCATAACCACCAAATATGACTAGTCGATCACGTGGCTCGTTATATGGAGTTTCTTCTCGGCCGAGTTTTATTTTTAATTATTCTAAATATTAAATTAATTAAACCTGGATAACTTTATAGATTGATTTACAACTTGGTCAACATTGTCAGAACCAAGAGAGACCCATCCGAGTCAGCTCCAAAAAGTGTTTTCTCTTCCACTAATAATCTAATATTGATTTTTTTATTTATTACAAATAAAATAAAATCATTTTATAATTAACTTGGGTTAGCTCATTGAGTCATATGTTGATCTAATTATTCAACCCACACTCTAAACTACACGGGATCATGAACGGATTTAATAATTAGGATGAATTTCATTTTTTTCAGTCTTTTAAAAAAAAATTAAAAATATATATATTTTTATTTACTTTAAATTAAAAAAATTAATATTTTAAAATCATTTTGATACGATAAAATCAAAAATATTTTTTTAAAAATATATATTTTAATGCATTTCTAAATAAAAATTATTTACAAAAATAATTTCAACTATACTCTCAAACAATCACAAAAAATCTACTAGGATGATGGTTATGAAAAATAAATGCTTTTTTTCTAGCCAAAAATAGGTTCACCCTAACTTATATTGCTTTTTTATTATTGTGGTGTATAATTTTCTTCATTCAAATATTATCGAAATATTTTTATATATATTTATATATAGAACATCAAAATCATGAAAGTATTCTAGACAATCAAATTAATATTTTTTTAAAATCAAATATATATTTAAAACGCATTCTAATATAATTTCAAACATATAAATAAATTGTCTATGGCCCAGGGCAACTGCCAACTTTCAGGGGTCATAAACCTTGTATTTAAGGTATCAAGAGGTTGCCGATTGCAGTAGTTGGATATGTATTCAAAACTCAACGTGATGGAAATCATTTCTATGACTGTTTGCATTTTGTTTTAAAATTGTATTTTTTTTAAAAAGGTTTTTTAATTTATTTTTTTTTTCAAATTATTTTTTAAAAAAAGGCTAGTAACAAGATATTTTTTTTTAAAATAAAAATATATTATTTTAATAAATTTTTAAACCAAAAATATTTTAAAAAACAATTTCACTACACTCTTAAACAAACCATATATCTAATAATCGATTCGGTGGCTCGTTACATGGAGTTTGATGAGCCGATTTTTTTTTTGAATTACTTTAAACATTGAATTAATTAAACTTAGATAATTTGAATATTTGAATTACAACGTAGTTAACATGTCATCATTAAGAAGCTGTTTGGGACAACTTTTGAAATTCTGTTTCCAAAAAATTCAATTTTTTTTCATTTTAAATAAATATATTTTGATGTTTTTAGATCATTTTGATGTGCTGATGTCAAAAATAATTTTTTTAAAATAAAAAAATATCATTTTGATATATTTCGGCACGAAAAGTACTTTGAAAAACTACAGCAACAGCTGTCCAAACAGGTCCTATATGAGACGCATCGGAGTCAGCTCTGAAGTATTTTTTTCTTTACATTGATATTGCTTAATCTTTTTTCTTCAAATAAAATATAGAGCAACATGTTTCTATAATTAATTTGGATTAACTTGATAAGCTATAAGCCAATCCAATAATTTAATAACTCTAAAACTAAATTACATAGATAAAAAGTTAAGAAGATTGGTGGTTAGGAGAAATTAATACTTTTTATCTATAACCAAAAATACATTTATTCTCGGTTTTATATCTTCTATTTAATAATATATCTTGTGTTTGGTATTATAATATAAGATGTTTTTTTTAAAATATTTTTTATTGAAAAAATTATTAAAATATCTTTATTTTTTATATTATATTGTCAAAATTATAAAAAAAAAATATTTATTTAATATTTATTACTCCAAACATATAAATAAATTGTGGCAACTCCCAACATTCAAGGGTCATAAACTTCGTATTTATGGATTCCAGAGGCTGGCGATTGCAGTCCACGCAAGGTACACCGTACACATGTGAATGTGTTTCTAATCAGTTGTACCTTCGCGATGTAATTGATCCAGGAAATAGAGGTAGATGATGGATGATTGTCTTGTTGACACCGAGCCGTAATTACAGGGCAATGATATTGGCAACTGACAGATCACCAGCTACCCCTGGAATTGACTATCTAGATTTGCGTCAATTTTATTATTTTAATTTATTATTATTATCACTAGCATGAGTTGCCTACCGGTGCGTGTGGCCCAATATCATAGGTGAGTTATGCTAGAAAGCCTGGCAAGAGACCCAACTCAGAGATTTTTCGCTCGAATCTGGGCCGTTAATCTTTATAGCTGGGGAAGTTCCTGAGCTTGGTTCACGGAGCAAGCCATTATCAGGCCTGGGAGAACACGTGGTAATAGTTGGACTCAAAGCTCAAATTTCACAGCCTTGCAAACCACGTAAATTACCCATGACCCAGACAGAAAGGCGAGGTTTATGACCCATTCCTAATTTTCCTAATTCCTAATGCCAGCCAGGCCTCACAGCAACCGAAAAGAAAGTGGCGGAGGAGTGAATTATTTTTTATTCGGTTGGTTGTTATTTATTAAAACAATTAAATCAAAATTATAATAAAAATAAAATAATTGAGTCCAAATTAGTTTAAGCTAACCGGTTTTAGTATGATTTTTATATAAAAAAATTAAAAAATAGTATATTATTTTTTTGGATTCTTTTTATTTTTATGATGACCATTAACCAAATACTTCTCTTCTCTCGTTTCACTAAAATGAAATCAGATCAACTAATTTGAACTGAACCGGTTTAATTATGGTGTACCAGCTCTAAAATAGAAAAAAAATTATAGTATTTTTTAATTTGATTTGGTTTAGTTCGGTTATGATTTACCATTTTAAACCTTAAAAAATTTAAAACTAGGCCAGACAATATGTTTTTAAAAATATTCTAATTGATTTAAATAAATTTTTTTAATGGTTTGTTTTATTATCTTTTTTTTTCAGTTTAATCGGTGTTTCAATTTTTTTATATTAAAAAATCAGAGTGAAGAGATTCATACTTAAAAAAATTGAGATTGTGAACAGTGAGTAGCTAAAGATTGCTTAGAAATAATATTTAATATTAACTAACATGTAGATTGATTAAAAATACCAAAGAATTATTCTAATTTACACTTTAAAATATAATTTACATTATATAGTTTAGACAAGCATTTTAAATCATGCTCAAGAAGCTAGCCTAATAATACACACACACACATTTAATGATGTAGTTTAGACTTTCATTTAATTTAAAGCTCTTGACTCGTGTGATTGATAATTTCATAATTCAGATGAATAGTCAACGACTACACCAAGCCACTCATTAACATTTTAATGGAGAGTTTGGGATTAACGTGCCCAATAAAACATTCTTAAATCTTATCATGAAAAGCAGGAGACTCCCACCAAGCGCCACCATTCCCCCATTTAAAGCCTAATAAAACCAGCAACAGTGACCGGTGACAAGGCTGTGCAATATGAGCACGCCATTTTTTCAATCATAACTTACTCTTTAATACAGCACCTTCCGAGCTGGACCACATGGTTGCAGCAGGTGATGTGGTCGTGTGGGATGGTGGCGTCTTCTGGCTTTCCCAAACTCAATGAAGACTAAAAATAACGTGGAATAGAACCAGAGAATGTCCGATCAAAGAATATTGCAGAAGCCAGCGGTTATTTAGTTGTTTGGTAGTGTAGATGAATTTATTTTTTAAAATATTTTTTATTTAGAAATATATTAAAATAATATATTATTTTATTTTTTAAAAATTATTTTTAAGGTATCATAAAATAATCTAAAACACTAAAAAATAATTTAATTTAAAATAAATAATAATAATAAAAAAAAAAAATTTCAAAAACATTTTACAATTGAACTCTCAAACACCCCTTGGATGGCCACATCGAGAAGCTAGCATAATCCCACTCAGAATGATCAAATTCGAGGACCCTATGCTTTTCAAAGGGCTCCTCGTCGTTTTTCTTCTTCTTGGTTTCCCATTACATGATGCCATGTTACTTCAGGTATTAAATTCAGCTTCATTTGACATATCAATATGAAATTCAGCTCAATTTTCTTGGCTTCTCATTACAGAATGCCCTGTTTCCCCTTGTAATAATTATTAAATTCAGCTGGATTTTAGCATATCAATCCAAAAACATTGCAATCCAGAAGCCAATTCAAATCTAGTTGTTTCATGGTTTTTCATTACAAAATGATTTATATATTAGTTTAGCAATCTTGTTAGATTATTAAATGATGCGATAACAAAATAGAGGTGAGCATCATGATTTTTTAATATTTTTTTTATTGAAAATACACTACAATACTTGTGGAGTGGATTGATGATCGAGGTTTTTCTCCTTTGTTCACCAATGTCTTTTTTATTGACTTTTGTTTTGATTAGTCAATATAATTGATATTTGTCCCTTTATAATTAAAAATATAAATAATAATTCTCAAAATTAAGTCAATATAAGTGATATATGCCCATCAATTTATACAGTAGAAAGCCAGAAACCACGTGGCCCTTTCAATACTCAACATTGAACATGGCAAAATTAAGACACGGATTATTATATGGGATGAACATGGATGGAGTGAAAGAATGGCTGTCAAGATGAAGGAGCCATTCCAGGATTCGTAGAGCCAGAGCTGAAGGAGGACATACAAGGAATGAAAGTATAAGACCACATTTGGGGACAGGACCTCGGGTGTGCGATGAAATCTGAACATTCCTCGACTGATTTTTGGAATGGAAGATCAGGGATGCAATTGTTTGTAATGTCAAGAACTCCTTTCTCAATTAAAAACCTGCACGTTGGCCCCAACGTTGTGAAATAATTATCGGACAGTGAAAAGTTCGTCAACTTTACCAGCTCACAGGCCACCTCAGGAACCATTCCAAACAATTGATTGCCTGCGAAGTTCAGCTGCTCCACCTTCTCTAGACAAGACAAGGCGAACGGCAATGGACCTGTCAATTTATTGTTTCCAGCATCAAATACTGTGGCCTCTTTGAGAAGCCCTACCTCATAAGGCAAACAGCCTGTTATTTGGTTGTTCAATAGGAGGACCTCACTCAGAGAGGAAAATACTTTGAAAATGCCTCCTGGGATTGGACCTGTGAATTTGTTGTTTGCCAGGGTGAGGTAACGAATGTGAGTGTTGCCTAGATTATCCGGCAACGTCGTCATAAAATTGTTGTTGTTGATGAAGAGAACATCGAGATTCTGTGTAAATATTTGAGGCGGTACTGCCCCGGTAAAGAAATTGAACCGAATGTCCAGGAACGTTAGGCCATTCATGCCAAGAACAGCTGCAGGAAATGAACCAGAGAATAGGTTGTTGCTTATGTCAAGCTCGTAGAGATAAGGAAGCCTGGCGATATTCGGCGAGATAGTCCCTGAAAAGTTGTTGGAATTTGCATGGAAAAGTGCAACATCAGGAAGCTGATCGAGAAACCCGTCGAGAGTAGGGGCCGCAAGTTGAAATCCGTTGAAGTCAACTGAGGCAACAGCGGTGGCAGACTTGTTATCTGGAGGACTATCACAGAAGAACCCTTTGTAGCTGCATATATCTGAGCCCACCCAGGTTCTGGTGATGCCGAGAGGATCCGAGGTGATTAAGGACTTGAACTTCTGTATAATAGGATACACCGAAGCCAGCCTTTGGTCAGAAAATACCAACAGCCCTGTTTTTTTCACTGGCGGAGCTGGTGGTGGTGCTCTAGTATCTCGTAATTTCGAGCACTGGGTTGCCCTATATTTCCCGTGATTTTCAGAGCTGCAACCATTCTTTAGGTCTCTACCTCTGCTGCCGATGAGAAACTCCAGTGTCTCCCTGGTGGCGCCACTTGATAGAGTGGTGGCAATGAGAGAAGTGAGGATTACACAGACAAGTGTAGACATACTGCTCCTCCTTGTCTCTATTTATGTACAAGTACTGTATGCTTCTTCTTTCTATCAGCTTGAGAAGGGGCAAACAAGAGCAAATACCAGCACCAGGAGAAACCAGGCAAGTTAAGAAGAAAATCCAAAGAGATTGCCTCGTAATATATATATATATATTACGAATTAATTGAATTCCTTATTTTCCGACCAAGAGATCAATAGATATTATATATCTAAAACAATACTTATAAAGCAAAATGACACGGAAGTGATCAAATGATAATCTTTAATTATTATTTTTTTAACTTTTTTTCGTGAACTCATAATAATGTATTTATTATTTGGGGCATGATCCCCACCATAGCTCCGTAGTGGAGCAAGCATTATCAGATGAATGCCCAGGAAATGAAAAGCATTGGCAGCACGGCAAGACTTTTCTCAAAAAAATCATCATAGCATATAGTTCTTCCCACCACCTACTCGTATTATACGATTTGTTGACGTGAAATGATTAATAAATGGGTTTGTAGAAAAGGTAAAATCCAAGAAGAAGTTCAAACTAATAAGAAAACGGATATTGCTTTTTATTCAACTATTAAATCAGGTTCAAAATTTATCAAGAATTTATCCATGCTCGATTTAAAATATTTTTTCAGATTTTTTTCTATTTTTCTTTATTATTTCTCATTTTCTTTCTTATTTTCCCTTATTATTTTGTGTTTAGCTTCTATTTTGTGTGTGTGTGTGTGTGTGTGTGTGTGTGTGTGGAATAGGTTGATTTAGCTACTTACATTAGATGTTTTATTTTTTAAATAAGTTTTAAGAAGTTGTTCATAAATGCATTACTTAATAGTTTTTAGATAAAAATAATAATTTTAAGAACGTAAATTAATACAAGGTCAAACATGCACTTACAAGATCTCATCATTATATTTTTTACATAACAGTTACTTCAAGCATGTTTCTTGATAAACATAGATACATATTTGTAATTGGTTAAAGAATGACAATAACAATAAAAAAAATATCTTTATTATTATTTAAAATATCTTTTGTATTTTTAAAATATAAAATATGTTTTTTATCCTTTTATTTTGATTATTCTGGTAAAGTAATCAAATGCTATAATAAAAGTTTTTGAAAGTATTTCATGAAAATGATTTAAAAATACCAATTTTTTTAAAATTTAAAATATAAAATATAAATATAAAAAATTCATTTTTTTTAAATAATTTTAAAACTCGGTGTCAAACACCACCTATTCTCTCGAGCATTTTCACTTCTACTTTTTAAAGTCGTTTTCTTGTCTGGACGGTAATGGTATACTTTTTAAAAATATTGAAACAATATTTTTTTAATACAAATATATGGAAAGGATTGAAAATACTAGAAAAAAATAATTTGAAACATAGAAAAAATAAAAATAAACGTTTTTAAAAAGACTCTTAGTATATAAAAACAAAAAGAATGGATGATTTTTGAAATTTAGAACAAAAAGACTCGAAATAGGCTGTGGAATTGTAAGACCCGTTGTTGTTTGAGTTTGTAAATTGAAAGAATGTCCAAGGCCCGCCCAATCTACCTTCATTAGTCAAATACTTTTAAAACCATGAACACAATAAAACCTAGTTTGTATTGTACTGCAAAACACTGCCATCATAAACACCACTCCAATCGAGTCTAACCACATTTGAACGCCTCCACTGTGGCACTGTCAACGCCACATCCTCTAGACAATTGACTCTCGCTCCATTTCACGCCAGATGATTTTTTCTAAAACCCTGCATATTATTTGTTTAACTAGAGTTTCCAATTAAATTACGTGAGACATGCCTTAAATTAAATTAATTGATTTCATGGATTCATATATATTCTTGAAAAATCTTTAAAACATGACGTTAACTTTAAAAAAGATAAATTCAAAATGATATTTTTTAAAAAGAAAATCATTGAAAAAATGTCAGAATAACTTGGTCTCAATCCCTAAGAACCTTATGTCATAAACCGTGTTGAGTTTAATAATGTTTTTCTCCTAAATTATTTTTTAATTATATTCGCAATTTATTTCTTAACTAATATAATATAAAAGAAAAAAAACAAGTAAATGACTAATAACAAAAAAACACATCCGCTTGGGGGTGAACCCATCAACCCTTTGGATGAGGTAACATAGGCTGACACATCAACGGTGTGTCTAGGAAAGCTTTTTAAAAGTGTTTTTGAAAAAAATTGAAATTTTTTATTTTTTTTTATTTTTTTGTGTTTTTAGATAATGTCAAAAATAATTTTAAAAAATAAAAAAAATATTATTTTGATGCATTTCTAAACAAAAAATATTTTTAAAAGCAACCGCAGCAACACTCCCAAACAGCGAATAAACTTGTAATATTGGTTACCAACTCTAATGTGATCATAATTTATTTTTTTATAAAATATTTTATATTCAACTACATGATAATAAAAATAAATGATCATAAAACCAAACATTATTTCAATATCAAAATGCCAAAAACAATAATGAATAAAGATATACTTGCATAGGGTTTTTTTATGAAACTAAACTATTTTTTTTATAATATGAGAGAAAAATAGTTGAGTTAAGTAAAAAAAAAAAAAACACCCTAAAAAACTTATTATAGAGCCGTAATTTTTCTTTCAAGAAAAAAATCAAGAGATAAATATAAATGAAAATATTTAATATTACAATATGAATAACTTACCAGGTCATGTTCAATGAGTTTATTTATTTAAATCATATATATTTTTCGGCTCATATATATTTTTTAAGACATTTTTTAGATTAAAAAAACTAATTAAAACTCTCATCATATAGAAGTATTTAAAATAAAAATTTAATATTTTGGTGGTAAAAGTCATGGAAACAACGTTTTTCTCTCCATAGACTGGATTTCGACGATCACTTGTCTCTTCTCTCGTACGATAAAAACTAAAAAAATAATGAAATTAAAATTAATTACGAAATGAATTTTTTTAAATATAAATGATCAATAATCTTATAACAAAAAATACGAGGGACAAAAATATATTTCACCACCAAATCCGAACGCACCATTAATCTTGAGACTTGCCTGTTTGGGAGAGTTGTCATGGTAGCTTTTCAAAGTACTTTTCGTGCTGAAATATATTAAAATGATATTTTTTTTATTTTTTAAAAATCATTTTTGATATCAGCACATCAAAATGATCTAAAAACACCAAATCATATTCATTTAAAATAAAAATTAAAAAGCTGCGGCGCGGCAGGTGAAACGCTAATAATCTTCAAAAATCCAATTATTAAAATAAACAGTAAAATATTTTAAAAAAATCAACAGTAATACACTATAGTAAAAACGTCATTCCACTTAACTATTCTCTCTCTCCAATAATCTGTTGGCGAAGATAGAGAAAGGATAAGTTTTCAGAGGTGGATTGAAGGGCGCAGGTTGAGGCAAAAGTCTTATGAGGTGCTGCGGGGTATTCCTGGTCGGGTCTAGTCAAAAAACACTGCACCACAGCGCTGCAGGCCTGTAGTTATTAACCTATTATAATGAGCGCTTGTTTTTATTTGTCTATTTGTTTTTTTATAAAAAAAATCATTTTAATATTTTAAATTATTACACGCTGTTTTGACGTTTTTCTTTTGTTTTCGCTTGATGCTCTGTTCGGGTACTGTAACAAGAAAGTGCCATTACTTAATTGATGATTTGACCGCTCTGCATTTCTTGATCGAGGACACTGTCCGTTTTAATTTCAGAGCAGAAGAGAAAAAGCTATTGACTTGATCTAGTTTTACGTAAAAAGGGTATTTTTTAATCAAATTAATAATGTAAATTACTTGGAGTATTCTATAGTGCAATGATTTTTTACTTTGTAATTAAGTTTTTGAACATTACAAATTCAATAGCAGATAATCCTCCAAACTTTTTATTATATTTAAAATAGCTTTTTAATTAAAAAACACATAATAATAAATATAAAAAATAAAATAAACAAAACCACCGCATCTTGCAACCATATTATTATGTTTACTCATAAGAGTATATTTAAATACGTTTTAAAAATATATATTTTTAATAAGTTTTGAATTAATAATTTTTAGTGTTTTTATTTATAATCATGTTATATTAATATTAAAATAAAATAAAAAAATTTGAAGTAAAAAATACTGTTGTAAAATTAAATAATGATGCATTGTTTGTGTTTGTTTTTACGGTGCAGAAATATTTATTGAACAAAATAATATTTTTTATTTTAAATCAATTTTTTATATATCTTAAATTTATTCTTATACATAGATATCAAAAATAAATTTTAAGAAATAAAAAAACTATTTTAACAACACCACAACATCAATATTTTTAATTCATTTTCATATTATTTTTGTAAAACATAGCACTATAATACCAAATACACATGCACCGTTTATTTCTACAATACAGAAATATTTTATATATATGTTTTATGATCGTTTCTGTATATCAACATCGAAAAAATATTTTTTTTTTAAATAAAAATTACCAAACAAAATCAACAATGCGAAACGGGCTAATCTTTCCCGAAACCTCCAATTTGAATATCGAATTCTCTTTTAAAAAACACAGCTTTCAACCTCATCACAACACGGCAGTCCCTTCCTCAGACAGATAGGATTGGCACCAAGCAACCAGCACGCCCTCTATCTAGATCACAGGATAATATATTTATCCGGGGAATGGAAAAAATGATGAATTGCGCGCGTGAATGTTAATGATTGAAAGTAGTCGAACCTTCTCGTTGTTTGGTCAGTGAGCAGGGGAACCGAGAATAGCAAATAAAAGATGAAGTAAATAAGAGTCGTGAAGTATATGTAGCATGGGAAAAGTCCATTCGAATTGTGATTCTCGATCGGCTGACCACAGGTTATTTTAAATTGTTTTTAAAAGTAATTTTTATTTAGAAATATATTAAAATAAATTTTTTTATAATTATTTTGATATTAATATATAAAAATATCTAAAACCATTAAAAAAATTAATTTAAAATAAAAATATTTTTAAAATAGAGTACGAACAAGTCTTCATCCTTAGACGATAATCCCACCGCAATTGGAACAGTGGTGGCCGAGGAAAGTTTCTTGGGCATTTTGTGTGCTGATGGAAGCAAGCCCAGGTGGGCTTTCGGACGGGGATGGAGATCTTTTACACGGAGAGGTGAAGGATGGGAGAGTTGGTGCGGTAATTATTACTTTTCGAGTTTCAATAAATACGTGGCATTATTAATTTTATCGTGGTCGCTCGGCGGGTTTATTCTAATACTTATCGTGTTTTTCATTATCATTGCGCAGCATGTCAGCTGAAGAGCTAGCTTAGATAATGAAGAAAATGAGCCTGAGTTATCAAACTTGCTGAGAAGACGTGGCCAGTAATAATTGAAGAAGAAAAATGTGTCAAAAGTCAGACGAGGTTGTCGGTAGTCAAGTATATAATATCCCAGGTAAGAATTACTTTGCCACGCTGTTTTGCATAGTATTTTAAAATTATTTTTTAAAAAAATAATTTTATTTTAAATTAAATATTTTTAGTATTTTCATATTATTTTGATGCACTAATATTAAAAAATATTTTTTAAAAAATAAAAAATAAAAATTTATTTTAATACATTTAAAAATATTTTAAAAAATAATTTTAATCGTATTTCTAAATGTATTATTAATAATACACTTCGAGATTAATAAGTGTGATGCTATTTTCCGTAACATTGTTTTTCTTTTTTTATATACTTTTGGATTTAGATAATGATTGTTTGGTGAGATTTTAAATATCCTTTAAAACTGGGAATTGTCATGAAAAAGATTGCGAGAAAAAAGAAAAGTCAATTGCATTTATTGTTGTCTCGGAAAGTAAAAAAAATGCACAATTGAAACTTTGTGTTTCAAAACATTTTACTAATAGGATTAAAAATATACTTCGTGATCTCCATGCGATGATCTGCATCATTTGTTGAGTTTTTAGTTTTTTAATAAGTCTGTTTTATTAACTGATTTTTTGTTTGGACTAGAAAAATCAGCCTCTGAATTGTTTTTAACCCCATGACTTGAAGTTCACGAAAGTAAAAGGTGTTTAAAATTATTTCTGAAAATATTTTTTATTTAAAAATATATTAAAGTATATATTTTTAGTTTTATTTTTAATATCAACACATAAAAATAATTTAATTTTTTTTTAAATATTTTTAAAATGCAAAAACATGCCTATAAAACTGCTTAATAGACGTGGGCATAACTTTTGCCATCCAGCTGATATACACTCTTTCAGTCTCGACTTTTATGATTCATGCCGTTTGATGTTCTTGGCATCGGAACTAACAGTCTGTGTGTATTGCAGGATGAATTTAGTTTCCAGCGCGGCGGTCTTTGGCTGTTAAGGAATCCAGTGGCTTCCTCGACTGTACCATGTTTTTTTTGGCAATGTCATGCTGGAGCCAATGAACTAAGTTTCTGTTATAAACCATATTTTATTAACTCTGTCTGGCACCCATGCTAATTTATGAATTGTTACAACCTTTTACGCTTGCGCATTCCTAGCTATCCAGTGTATAGAATTATGGTTCCATGGAAATAGACAAGTTCCACTGATAATATTTGTGCACAACATTTAGCTCTTACAAAACAAAAGCGATGCATCGCTATAAGTTTTAAATTATTTTCAATTTAGCAGATTAGGATTTATCATAGTTATGAATCCAACTGGATGCAGAGCACGAATCTGGTTGAAAAACTAAAAATGGTGGGGGGGGCAATTATTAGCAATCCAGCCATGACCCTACAAGCAATTTGACTTTACAAAACTTTCATTAATTTAGGCGGGTCACTTGCATGAATGAACTCTCGAAAGTCATCCATACCATATAGGCAAATACCATAACTTCTACGGATACTCCACAACACCCAAATCCAGGCATGGATTCATTGTCATAAATTCAATCAGAAGACGAGAAACACTGCCACGTGGAATAAACTAAGAAGAAGAGGATAACACCTCCACCGAAAAGGCCAAAACTTCCCTTCATCCACCATCATCGTGAGCATCATGACTATTTTGGACATGAAGGGTCAACCATGTTCTATTAAATACAAATCCTTTTTCCTGCCATTGACTGCCCTCGTTTAAAAAATAATGCACATAGCATGAGTGGAAATCGGAACAAAATAAGTGGGAAACCTTGCAAGATCCACCAGGGAATAAAGCATATATGTATATAAAAATAAAAAAATCGAGAAACCACTGGAAGACCTTGACAAAAAAATTAAAAAAAAACCCCACTACTTGCATGATTCAACTCCCACCAAATCCACAATATCTACCCTTTTCCTACCCTTTTCATATCTAAACAAAAGTCTCCAACCAGATAAAGAAACTAAGGAATCCTATGGAGTTTTTTTCTTCATTTTTTTGTTCCCGCGGCAGCCAATGTGCCCGCCTGCCTTGTCCTTTGACTATCTGAACACTAGTGTCTTGTCGTACACGGGTGCGAATGAACTGGGGAAGATCTTTTCCATCCGATTGATCAGTTGACTTAAGATGATTCAAGGACAAGAGCACCGGGCGCTTCATCAACTGGATGAGCGTGGCTGTGTTCCCCTTCGTAGGTCACGATAAGCATCATCGAGTCATCCAGAGCTCTCTCCACATGTTTGCGTGCTGGACATCCTCTCACGCTACTGCACTTGTAGTATCCCCTAAACAAATTGAACCAAAAGTAATCAAGATTTGAATTTTTGGACTTGCCCACGAGTATCTAAGTTTGAATCGAAACGTGAAAGTAGCATTGAAGGACCGACAATACCCAGAATGTATTGAAAATCAAGGAAACAAAGAAGGCAACTATGCTATAGCATACCTGGGATGAGGAGAGCCTTTGATGGGCTTCTGACCATACTTTCTCCAGGAATAATCATCTGGTGGAATATCAGCCATCTTGCTACTGATTGCAGGAACTCTAACCACCCTTTTAATTCTTGATTTCCTGCTGAATTGATGAGAAAAGAAATCAGCACTATTCCAAACAATCTCATAAAAGTTTATCAAATGAAATTTGATTGTGTTGGTTTGGACGACAAACCTTTTCTTGGAGCAGTGGCAACGACTAGAAGAAGAGCCACACTTGAGAGCAGCATCATCCATGGAGTTGCACTTTCTCTTAAGAGAAGAAGAGGACAAAGGGGGTTTACCGGCGGAAGGTTGGGTAAACTGAAACCCGGATGACATAGATCGCTGGAAGCTATCAGTTTCCCCTGTTAAAGAAGACAAGAAAGAAGTGGGAGCAGATATTGCTGGCGAATTAGAGAAATTGATTGTAGTGGCCATTTCATTCCGATCTGACAAGCCATTTTTCGTAACCAGCAGCGTCTTTTGTTGCTGGTTGTGAGGCAAAGGAGGGAGACGATGAATTGGGGTCGGTTGATAAACTCTAAAAGCAGAGCCCTGCTCTGTTGGCTGCGAATTAATTGCTCGAACATATGGCACTGGCTCTTGAACTCGCTGTTTTTCCTGTTTCGGTTCTGTCTCTGGTTCTTGTATTTGTTGTTGAGGGGGGCAGGTGTCAGGAGCTCTTCTGAATCGAGCATGGCCAGTTCTGGTGGTGCGACCCAGTAAAGAAATAACCTTTTTGAAATTGTTCACCGCCGTATCAGTGACAGCCATGATATTCTCCGTGCCAAGATTGGAACTTGAAGAGGCCGCAGACAACTCTTGATAATATTGCTGTTTTTGTTGTTGTTCCAGTTGATTTTGTTTGAGCAGTTTTATGACTTCCTCGACGCTTTGAATCCCCGCAGATGCCGCTTCTCTCACAGCATTCTCTTGCATTTTTGAAGCAAAACTATCACCGGAACACCCCATCATAAGCTCCACGGCCATGTCTTTTACACCATCCAAGACTGAATCTCTCTCTCTCTCTCTCTCTCTCTCTCTGGATTGATTGACTGGTATATAAAAAGACGAGAGGGGTGAGAAAAGATTGTCGCAATTATTGCACAAATAGGTAGATACATAAACAGAACCGGATTCAATTCAACGGAACTTGAAACAAGGAAAACTAAATAAATAAAAAAAGAGGAGGAAAGAAAAAGCAAAAGGGAAAGGAGAAAGATGCTGAGAAAATAAATGAAAGTAGCCTGTATTTTATATTATTTTTAGAGTCAAACCGATACCCTTTCCTCTCTCAAACGCCGAAGGCATCAATGGTCGCTATCCTGTCCTTTCTGTTTACCTTCCGTCAAACTCCCTGCCTAATGGGTTTCTGCCACGTGAACGTTTTTTCCCAGGACTTTGACTGCCTCTTTACAGTTGGGTCCCCTTAACGGCATGAAAAAATAATCGGATAGTATTTTTTTATATATATAAAATATTTAAAAATATCTGTTAAAATATTTTTTATTAGCACCAGCAAATTAAACTATTAAAAAAATAAACTATTAATATTTTTCTAAGCCATTATTGTACTTTTAAAATATACTCAATCGCTAAAATAAATGGTCTACCATTCCGTCTATTAACATTGTATTTGTTTATATGGTGTCATAATACAATTTATGTTTTGTTAATTTTGAAAATATTTGATCAATAAATACGTATTAAATATTTATATTTTTATATTAAAAACTCTTTTTTTAAATCTTAGCTAAACAATAAAAATTTAATTTGTTTAAATTTAATTTTTCTTATTATACTCATAAAAGTTTTTACAACGTTAAACACATTAATTCAACGTTAAACACTTGAAATTTTAAACAAGTCGAGTTTCATTTTAAATTAATTTCTTATACTAAAATAAGACTTTTAAAATTTAAATCGGTATTATCTAATGAGAAAACTAGATTCATCCAACAACTGGCAATTTAATTTGACCACCACATATCGAAGTCTTGAACCGGGTCTATTGAAACCGGTTGGAGAACGTGTAAGAAAATGATGAGAGAGAGGGATAAGGTCAAAAGGTTTAGTTTTGATGAGCCGTTGGATAGATGACTCGGTAAAATCGGTGAGAAAGGGAGAGAGTGAAGGGATTCTGGGTTGGAGACAGTGAGGTAGAGTTGACCTTTACCAGCTTTTAATGCAAAAGTCGTAAGCATATGTTAGAGTGAAGAGGTAGGTGGGACCGGGAAGGTTCCTCTTTTACAGGACACCAGAAGCTGCGTCAAAGCTCTATCTTCAAGTCACATGGGATTCTTTTCTTTTTTCTCAATGGTCCATTCACCATTGAGATCTATGGTTAACCTGTTTTTCACCGTTGATAACATCATCTTCAACTTTGAATCGGTTTTTGGGCCCACGTAAGTGCATGGACCGATGTTTATTTTATCTACTATGCTTGATGCTTACCACTATGGTTATTTTCTTACTAATTTTTATGTTTATTACTGCTTTTCAAAAATATTTTAAAAATATTTTATATTAAATTTTTTTAATGTTTTATATTATTTTTATAGGTTTATATTAAAATAATTTTTAAAAATAAAAAAATATATATTATTTTAATATATTTCTAAACAAATAATATTTTAAAAAATAATATCAATAACCTTTACAAATAATCAACTATTCCTCGGCGGGTGAGTCTCGATTCAACAAACTAGTCGGAAAGGGCTGTGTATCCTTGCATGTGTCTCAGCCTCTGGATAGAGAATGAAATAGAAAGAATACGAGTTATTGGATCAGTTCCAATTGAGTTTAGAATGGATTAGGTCGAATTGATCAAGATTTCTATAATTAATATTTATTTCTAATTCAATTTAAAATCTAGTCAAAATTACGTCTTCATCTAGGATTTTTTTAATCACTAATTACAGTGTGAAACCGATTTTAACAATTATGGTATATGTGATCTCGACAATGCACGGTGGGAAACAAAGCAAAGCGAAAGACTTTCTTTTCTTTTCGGAAAACAAATAAATAAAGCATCCGGTGACGTGAGACCTTGGATATCTTTCGCGTATTTTTGCGGATTAGCAATTTGAACAGAACCGGCGACTAATAATGGGTTTGGCACCATCTTTCAACAAAGCTTCAAGAATATATATATATATATATATATATAGAGAGAGAGAGAGAGAGAGAGAGAGAGAGAGAGAGAGAGAGAGAGACCCAGACTCCATCAGCAGCTTGATCATCTCTTGGAATATTTAAAATAAAAAAAGAAAAATCTCATTCTGCTCTCAGCGAATACATTTTGTCTCTTTTCTTCAACGCATATTCAAATTAGACAACTTGACCTCTTGACGCAGGAATTGAAAGTATTTCACACGTACCGTGGACAAGGATTCGGAAGGGAAACATTGTTTTGTTTCTGTATATTTAAGATAAAATTAATTGGTCTGTGATGAATTTAAAACCACGTAACGTATTATGAGCAAGAATCGAGGTTTGTTCTGTACAAGATACTTTGCCATGCATTTCAAAATCGCAAGTGTAGGAGTTTCTGCATGCATTCGCTTCGTGTTTAATTTATTAACAGAATCGCTATTATTTTGAAAAAATATTTTAATTAAATAAATTATGGATTAATAAAAAAAATTGATCACAAATAAAAGATATTTCGTTTTTACGGTTTTAGACAATCAATGTATTATTCAAATGGCACATCATGTAAAAACTCACTTCTTTAAATGTTGTTCAATACTTTGTTATTTATATTATTTAAAATCTAAAATTCACTATGCAAAATATATTATAGTTTTTCTAGACTGATTGTTCGTGATGCTTTTTATATTTGAAAGACATGATAAACGTAAAAGACATGGAGGAAAATAGTGGCTTTGAAATATCTCGGCAAAATATGTATTGTGATGTCTATACGTTACAGGTTATAAATACTAGGTCTCTTTAGTTTTCATAATTAAAGGGAAAAACAAATTTTAATTTTAAAATCTATTCCTCGGCCCCTGTTGTGAGAGAAATGAGAGAGAGTCACTAGAATCCAGTGTTAAAAAAAGAAAGTTTATGTTGACATCAATTTCAGCTATCAAAATCATAGTTGTTAATTCCATTCTGTTCCGGCCGGAACATGCTATTCCGTTTCGTTCAAAAAACCGAGACAAAACGGCGTTGTTTTCGTCTCAATTTTAATTCCGGACCGTTCAGGAAATTCCAGTCAAATTCCGGCCGTAACACCTCGGAATCATTTCGAGCGTTCCGTTTCGGCCAACAAATTCTTCTCAAGAATTTTAATTATTTTTATTAAATTAATATTTTTATTATTTTTATTTATACATAAAATTCACTGAGCCTAAGAACATTCCCGGTGAACATGTTTAATATTGACTTCCTGATTTATATTTATAGAGAAAATCGTTTGCCTGGAATCCGATTTAGCCGATGTGGGATAGATTTAAAAATTTAAAGTCATGGACTCTAAAGCTATCCCACAATCTAGCGATGTGGGATAGAATTGATTTGTCCAGCTGGACAAATCAAATAATCAATTGTAACTTTAACGTTACAACTTGTAACTGTAAGCTTTTATATATATATATATATATATATATATATATATATATATATATATATATTTGTATTGTGTGTAGATGATATTTATTGTTCATAATAAAACTATTTATTTTCATGTAATATTTTTGACATGTGCTACTTTTTATAAAATTTTATTCTATTTAATTAATCTAATGCATGTGTCTATTTCTATTAATACATAGTTGAATAAAAAATATATTTCAATACACGAATTCAACAAATAAATATTAATTTACAAGATTAAATATCTTGATATACATATATCTCAATTCTTTCACTTTAATTTTTAGTTATTGTCTATGATATTTTAATTATACACAATTCTTGTTTTATTTGATAAATGTATGGATAAACTCTGTGTATGATTGTTTTTTCTAAAAGAGATATTTGATCCAAAACACGAGTCAAGTATTAGTATTTTCTATAAAGAGTAATTGAGATTTTATGTTTGAAAAGGAGAACACTTTTTAGCATAGCTATAATTTTGTTTTTAGGTTGAGGTTTGTTTTCTATCTGGTTAGACTTAGATTGATTTGGTGCATGTTTGATAGTGTGGTTAACATTGTTTTTCAAAGTATTTCTCGTTTAGAAAAGTATTACAATGTTTTTATTTTATTTTTAATTATTATTTTTGATATCAACACATCAAAATAATTTAAAAATTTTAATTTTTTTAATTTAAAATAAAAAAAAATCATTTTTTTTCAAAATATTTTTAATACACGTGTTATACAGGGGTCAAAAGTGTTCTTTCCTTTTTTTTTATTTCTTTTTAAACCTGAACAAGTCGGGGTCTTGCGTCTCAAAACAGTACGAGATTTTGTAATCATTTTTTTACATTATTTTATAATTTTATTGAATAAGTAAGATTGGTTTTTCAAAGGGAAGGGGTTTTTTACTGTGATATTTATTTCTATTTTAACTCCAATTTATCTCTAGAAGTAGAAGTTTTGTTAAAGACACAAATTTAGAACCACGTGATAGAACATATTTCAAAGAACATGAGAGATCGCATTTCCTCGTTTAAAGGTGGAAGCTCATGGAAATTCCTAGATACTTGCGATGCTTATCATCTCAAACAGCCCTAGGCCCGATAAGCGCGGTTTAAATTACAAATTTACAACGTGTGCCTTCGTATTTGGACCGTAAGATAATTGGAGGTGGGCTTATATTTCATGGGCTCTCTGTCCTCTCTTTCTCACGTCACCTTTGGAATCCATGCTAGAGGTTTTTTAAAAAGTGAACCAATTCCATGGCTATTCAATTTGACCCGACCCGGCATATCAATGACTTGTCCTGGCAATCATATAGTAAATAATTCAGGCTTGAGTTTAAGTTATTTGCTACTCTATAATTTAAGATTTGAACCTTAGTTAATATAACAGTAATTCGAGGTTTACACAGTTATTATAATTTTAGAATTCGTAAGATTAGTTGAGGTGCATGCAAGCTAACTCGGATATCCATATTAATAAAAAATAAATTCCTATGATTTAATTTATTTTTTTCTTATTTTTTAAAAATATTAAATTGATATTTTCTAGTATTTTTTTATATTTTTTAATGCACAAATGTTAAAAAAAAGCATTTTAATATGTTTTAATATATTTTTAAACCAAAATCTATTTTTAAAGTCTAGGAGTTAATTACATAGAATTGTTAGTTTTTTTCTCCATTTAACTTTTTTTTATTGACTGGAACGTGAAAAAAATTATGGAACAATATATTTTGTGAAATAAATATTGCTAAATGATTTTAAAAAAATAATAATTAAAGCCCGTTTCTTTATTACCTTGAATGACAGAAAACATGACTGGAGTACAATATTCATTACTTAAAAATTAATATAAATGGCTGATGACAGTTGAGTGAATTTTGTTCATTTTCTCTTATTTTTTTCTTATTATTCTTAAGGTGACAGTGCAAGAATGAGAAGGAAAGAAGAAGAAAAGAAGAATATATTTATTTCATATTTAATTAATTAAACATATATTATTATATTATATATATACTATTTTGTATCATGCAATAATAAACAAATACATCATGATTAATTTGTTAATTAAATGATTCGTTTATCTATGTAGCCAATTACATTTAAAATTGTATTTATCATTAAAAAATATTTTTTTTTATATTTTCAACGTTATCAATCACCATTTAAAACGTAATTAGCTGCGGTGGCTTACAATCTAATAACATTGTTGATTTTCATCCTTTTAATTTTAATTTGTACTAAATAAATGAACTGTACCGTCTTATTACAATATTGCCTTACAAATAGGATAGGAAGAGACATCAGTTCAGAGTCTTCAGACGCTGTTTAGTTTATGGGAATAAGGACGGCCATGACTTTCTTGCGTCATTCGTCTGCCTGGCGGCATGGAGCCGGTGATAGCAACTCTGATCTGGTCACATCAACGGTTAATGAGTTCTTCAACTGTCAACACAGGCTGGATTCCACTGGTTCGAATAGCGAGTGGGGCCCACTGGTTCGAATAGCGAATGGGAAAATACTTGGATTTTCTTTTGAAAAATAGAACGGTTATTTGTTTTTTAGTGAACTAGCATAAATATTTCATGGATTAATTGATCGATTAAACATATTTTATGATTAATTTTTAAATTTAATTAATTAATTAATATTTTTATTTAATGAGATTCAATAAAATATCTTATAAATGATAATTTATTTAAAATTATACAGCCATCCAAATCACATCACCTCATATTATTACCACCGTTCTATTACTATTATTTCACCACCCCATTATCATCAATAAAAAGAAATAATGTTTGATGCAAAATGATTTTACCATCCCCGTGAACATAGTCTATTAGAATAAATAAATAAATAAATAGCTGCATTGGTCCTATCAGCGCAACCTTTTATTTTATTTTTTTATTTCATTATCAACTAGAAAAATATAACCCCTTGAATCTTAGATTGTGCTATCATAATCTGCACACGAACTATTAAATTTTAATAAATTAAGATGACGAGAATAATGCAACCAATCAAAAGTGTGCCATTTCACTTTTTTTTCCTCTTACATGCAGTGATTTTTTTATATTTATAAATGTGCTGTTTTGTTTTTATTGTTTTATATATATAAAAAACCCAAATACTTGTGTGATATCAAAATATATTTTTAATATATATTTAAATAAAAAATAGTTTTAAAAAACAACTGATTTAGTATTATAAATAATAGAGGAGCGAGAGCAATTGAACTCTGGCCGCTTGTGCCATGGTAGTGAGTGAGCCAGTGAGGTGACGCATGCAAGTAGGCAGCTAGGCAAGTTACAGCTGTGTTAGATCTCAAAGAAATTTGCAGATGATGGGCTGCGGGCCTCACCCGTGACTGTACCGTCGTTTAATGGGTTCACATGGGCGCCTGATCCATGTATTCCACTTGCCCCACGTTGAATTTCTTTAAGATCCAATTGTTTAGGAACTGGCTCTCCAGTTAGGGTTTATGGCAGGGAGAATCAGAGTTTTTTTTGTCTGTGTTCTATAACATGGAGAATCAGTTTGAATATCCTTTACTTTTCTGCATCTAGATTGGATCTTTCCTTGATTGCCCTTGTCGTATCTCGTCTAGGGTTTGCATGACGCTTGGCGAGGATAAGGAAAGGATAAGATAGAGTATAATGGATCCCTTGGCATGGTTAAAGCCATGGAACCATATAAAATACAGCTCGTCACATTCAATTTGTCTGCAATGATTGAATATATATACGAGCTTCAACTTGCAAGGATCGGAGAGGGTGGAAATGGTGATAAGGACACTGCCTGCACCATTAATTTATAAAAGCAGCATCTTTAGCCGGAATTTTCTTTTGAGAATATAATTGATGTTGTTTTTAAAAATATTATTTATTTATAAATATATATATATTTTTTAAAAAATATTTTTAACATTAGAATATTAAACTAATCTAAAAACATAAAAATAGAATATTTATTATTATTTTTTTAAAATATTTTTGAAATGCAACAATCATTTTGATATACAAACATGATTATTAATATGTTGCTATTGTAAATTGATGGAGTCGGGATGCTTTGTTCTATAAATAATTAGGTTTTAAACCTTGATTACAGAACAAAAACTCGTATATTATCTACTAGATATAGCTAAATAAAAGCCTTTATTAATTGTAAAATTAAAGACTAATTACTTACTACTAGTCTACAAGAAACTCTATACAAGCAAATAAAAAGTCGTGGGCAGGTTAGGTTTTTCACGGCTGGAATTTTGGGCCAGAGACTAGCCTAAAAAACTAGTTATCTATACTCTCCAATATTTAATATATTTTGAAAACAACATACCAGCCGTACATTAAAGATGACTTTTCTTTTGAAATTGCATTAATGAACCGACTTTTTTCATTGTTTTTAAAAATATATATTTTTTAATATTTCCATGATATCAAAAATAATTTTTTAAAAATAAAAAATATTATATTTTTAAATGAAAAATATTTTTAAAAATAAACTTAACTAAACTCCCAAACATACCTGAAAAACTCGACTCTCAAGCCGGCTCTTTAATCAGAGGCCGAAACCATTAGTCGTTTTATAATTTTAGTCAAGAAAAATCATTTCATTGTGTTTTTTTTTTTCTAAATGGGATTTTGTATTTTTCATATATATGAAAAATATTTTCTATATAATAAAAATATTGCTGGAGACATAGTGGTAGATGAAATTTTCATATACTGGGGACAGAAATTTCATAATAGATATTAGAAAATTATTGACTTTTGTTGTATTATAATTTGGGTTTCCATAATATTTCATCATATAACAAATTTTGTTGCCCAGGATGAATCTCAGTGCGTGAATTCCATATATTTTATAAGTGTTTCGTGAAGCTTCAGCTCTCGAAGGTGCCGAGAAATCAATCCTGACGTCATTGTTTTTCTTTGTAGGTATTGAACCAGGTTTAATGGTTAACCAGAAAAATTACGAAAGCGCGGCATGTATTTATAAATAGGTTTCGTGACAAATCTAATGACCTGTGTATTTTCTCGTCCTTGCATGTATTATCTCCTCTATCTTGGATTTTCTCAACAATCTGAATTGACTAATTTTTACGGGATATGCATTTGGTTTATGACTAGACAATCAATATTTCTATAACCTCTATCATTGCTCTAAATTTTTTACCAAACTCCATCATTGTTATTGCATTTCAAAAATAAATTTTTATTTTAAATTAAATATTTTTATTATTTTAAAATCATTTTTATATATTATATCAAAAAGTAAAAGTACCCGAGTATGATTTTGCTGGAAATTTTTGTTTTTAACTCATCCAAGAGAAATTTGCTTTCCCTTCTTGTACTCTCACCAAGGAAACTTCCACCACCAATCATCTTGGTCGCGTGCCAAATTCACAGCCAGGTGCCTTTGGATCTATCTGGAAATCTAATCAGATCTTCTTCTTTTTTCCCATCCTTGTTCGTAAAAAAGTATACATGCTTCGTGGGTTAATTAATACCGTCCGTGAGAGAAATTAGAAGGGTCTCCAAATGGAAAAATTTATGGTTTTTTCCTGTTGCGAGTTCATGGCCAAATCAATTGGGTTGGTGATCGTAAGAACCCTACAAAAACACTCAATCAACATGAAAATATCTCAGCAATTGTAAAGATCTCTGGCTATCACTTGTCAGTCGAGCATTATCTTTTTCGTCCTCTCTCAATTAAAACCATCAAGAGATTCAAGGAATCTATGGACATGGCCCATCCACGATTTTTCTAGTTTCAAAAGCTTTTGGGGCGCATCATCTGATGACTTGTTCGGGAGGCACCGTAACCCTACTTATTCAAATTATAGTTATTAAATTTTCCCTAAGTATCAATCAATATAATAGTGTAGATGCTGACATCAAGCTTGGTTTTTTTAAAAGTTGATTTTATTAAATTTAAATGATATAATAAATTAATTAATAAGTTTATTAATTAAATCAAATTTAACTGGGTTTCAACGATAAATTTTAATATTTTTTCATCTAAAATAATATTTTTTCCAGTTTAATCCTGCAATACACGACCTAATCTAATAATAGTCTCGCTGGTGGTTAAACAACTCTTATTACAATTTACCTCTTTTATCGGAGGAAGACAAAAAAAGTGTGTAAATGTCTTCATATCTTCTCAAACTCAATGTTTTCGGCAGACAAGTTGAACACGGGAAGCAAGCGAGAAACATCCCTTGACCACATGCTTTAACTCTATTTGATTATATATATCGTGGTTGTTTTAAAAAATATTTTTAGTTTAAAAATATATTAAAATGATATATTTTTTTATTTTAAAAAAATTATTTTTGATATTGACATATTAAAATAATTTAAAAATATTATTTTTTAATTTAAAATAAACAATAAAAATAATTATTTTTTAAATTTTTTCAAAAATATATTTAAAATATAGTGTCAAATACACTTGAAATCGCTCGATTAGAAAATAGAAACTGCTTAATAATCCATATGAAAATATTATCAGGGCCAAGCACATGGTATACACACCAGAGTAGCTTTCACGTTTCCAGTAATTTTTTCACCGAAGACTTTGTGAATGAATTTTAAAAAAGGAGCTCGAATTAAACAAGAGAGCAATCAAAGTAGCACGTCGCCACTTGCAAGATCTAGCATGTTTGATCCCTGTAATCGTAATTTTGTTTCGAATCAATCCCCGTGCCTTTTCACCTAAAGTTATTTCCCTAGTATAATCACAACCAAGAAACTTGGCTCCTTGAGCGGCATGGCTCCAAGAAAGTTAAACCCAAATTTGGTACGAGGAAACTGACAAAAGTACCAAATAATAGAGAAACAGGAAGTTTAGGGATGATATTGGGATAAAAAATAATGGAAGTATCAGAATTTAAAGGAGATAAAGAGTGAGGACCAAATACATACTATGACTCCGAAGAGTTGCGAAGCAATTGTTTTTTGTGAAAGGGAAAGAGGTTGTAATTATTTATGCAACGGAGGAATCAATCGAACTTTTAGTGATGTCCCACAGGAAGACAAAACGAGGGGTCTCAGTCTCCCACCAGCCCAAGGCACCCACCACAAAAGTCAGATGACGTGGTCACTCTTAATTCGCATACTTTATCAACCACTCTCAACACCATACTCTTTTCAAGTACAAACAATACATTTACCTTTTAGTTTACCTTTTAGTGATTGTTTGTTTGTGCGTTTTAATTGATGTTTTGTTAAAATTTGAATTTGTTTTTTCATTTTAAATAAATATGATTTGGTGTTTTTAGATTATTTTGATGTGCTGATATCAAAAATAATTTTTTAAAAATAAAAAAATATCATTTTAATGTATTTCAGTACGAAAAACACTTTGAAAAGCTACCGCGATCACACTCTCAAACAGATCCTAAGTGCCAGTACCCCAGTTATGCAACCTGGATTATTGAGTTAGGGTTTGAATGCAAGAATGCTTGTTTTATTTTTAATTTTTTCCGTGGGTCTTTCACATAATTTTATACCATATTCTCAATTAGACTCTTAGAAATAGGCAATTTATAGTTTTTGAACAAAGTTTTACATCTACAATAAAAGTATTTAATTAATAAATATATATATTATATATCAATATATTTAATTGAAGTTTTACTCTTAAAATTTTGATTAATAAAAAAATATAATTTATAATTATTTTTAAACCACAACCACAAAACTATTAATTCATGAATTGTTACATTAATTCGTCGATTATTAAGAGGTAAATTTAGATTAGCTATTATTATTAACACAATATTTTTTTTTAAAATTTAATATTAATATAATTAAATTTAATCAGATCAATTTATTTTTAAAAATTAAGATGGATCAATAAAGTTTTTCTGGATTAATATCTTATTTCATTCGACCAAAATTGTATCCCGCATCAAGTTCTAAATTCTAAAATTTCCAGGTCAATAAGATTTTACAACTATGCTTAAAACCATGACGGGTGGCCAGTTTCCCCAGCAAAAATCTGCGCGTGAAAATCATTTCATTACAGCAATTCCGATATTCACGGGGTTGGTCCCACGTCCAGATTCCTGACCAATCAAATCTCATCCGCATGTACACTAGCTTTTCTGTCCTCAATTGCCATCTACCATAATTTTCATTTCCCAATTTTCTAATATTTAATTACCATACCACCTCAAGGCTTAATTATTTTCCCTTAAATTTAATCACTCACTTTCATTGTATTTAACCCTAGTATCTCATCCGTTTTTTCTTTATAAACCCAACATCCCCACACCTCCATCGACACATCCTATCTTCCTCTCCAATCCTTTCTCAAAAGGAAAAAAAAACCAGAGATGGGGTTGCTTAGATCATCAACGCTCATGTTGGTGCTATTGTTTGTAGTCTTTACTCTATCATCAGCCTTCGACATGTCAATCATTTCCTATGACCAAACCCACGCTACCAAATCAAGCTGGAGAACTGATGCTGAGGTTATGGCCATGTACGAGGAGTGGCTTGTAAAGCATGGAAAGAACTACAACGCTCTAGGAGAGAAAGAAAACAGATTTGAGGTTTTTAAGGATAATCTCATGTTTATTGATCAGCATAATTCAGAGAACCGGACCTACACAGTCGGGCTGAACCGGTTTGCTGATCTTACCAACGAGGAGTACCGTTCTATGTACTTGGGTGCTCGAACTGGTCATAAGAAGAGGTTGTCTAAGACAAGTGATCGTTATGCTCCACGTGTTGATGACTCTTTGCCGGATTCCGTTGACTGGAGGAAGGAAGGTGCTGTCGCTGAGGTCAAAGATCAGGGAGGCTGCGGTAACTTTCTTTTTACTACCAAAAGCTTTACTTAATTAATTATTTTTGTTAAGAACATAAATCTATTTCCAGTGAAGCAAATATTTAGACCTGCTCCCTTTTAATTCTTATTAAGGATTTGAGAGGCCCATCAGAAATTACAGTAAATCATAAAAGAAAAGGATGATTAAAGTTAAAACTAGTGGGTTCAAAATTTTGGTCAACTTTTTTCTGCCATCGAATCAATTTTATTTTTGAGGTATTTGTTTTTGATCTCCCTGGAATGATCTAATTATGTTCCAAATATTTTGATTAACCTCTGATTTGTGTTTGTTGGTCAACGAATTCTCTCTCTCTCTCTATGAGAGCCTTTAAGAGGAGATCGAGGGGGGAAAATTCACTTACCCACATCACTTATGTAAATACATATAATCGATCCGGACGTGGATGATTAAAAAATAAACTTGATCGTCAAAGTGACTAATATTTGAATATTTTTTTGGTTTTAGGGATCGCTAGACACTTTTGCCTATAGATTTGAAGCAGTACTTAGGAAATTGGTTCCTTGTGCGTGGAGTTTTCATCATGTTTTTCGACTGACTGTTATATCGCTTAACCTGAGGAATTATTCAGTATTCCGGGAACTGTATATCTTCATCCCACAAAAACATGGACCTATGAGTTATTTTCATGGTTTTGGTTTAGGGTGGCCGTGTCTTGAATTTAGTTTCGGTTTCGTCACAAGTGAGAAGGCTCCAGACCAATAGTCATAATTGCGGCTGGTATCGATAATTTTTGGATCCACTGATTCCAGCAAAACTGCTAGCCAATTTTGAATGATACATTTACTCACTGATTAATCCAGAAAAGCAAAATAGGAGCGAGTTGCTATCAGGCAAAGAATCGAATTTTGTTATTTGATTAAAGATTTGTGCATTGATATGTTAGTAAATAAACTTGCTGGCATCAAACTGAGTCTTGAAACGTTTTGATATTATATATACCATGAAAGGATAAATCACTAACGTTTCTTTTGATATAAAGGGAGTTGCTGGGCGTTCTCAACGATTGCTGCTGTGGAAGGGATTAACAAGATCGTCACTGGCGATTTGATTGCTTTGTCTGAGCAGGAGTTGGTGGATTGCGATACCAGTTATAATGAAGGTTGTAATGGTGGTCTTATGGACTATGCTTTTGAGTTCATCATCAACAATGGCGGCATTGACACTGAAGATGATTATCCCTACCTTGGTCGTGATGGTAAATGTGATACATTCAGGGTGAGCCTTCTTTGGTCTTTAAGATGAAAACTGAAACACCAAGAAATTAACGCAGATAATGAAAATATGTTTATTCATGAAGATGCTTCCTTAGTAGTTGCTTGTGTTTGCAGAAAAATGCCAGAGTTGTTTCAATCGATAGTTACGAAGATGTTCCTGTAAATGATGAGACAGCATTGGCAAAGGCAGTGGCAAATCAGCCAATTAGTGTTGCAATTGAAGCTGGTGGCAGAAGTTTCCAGTTCTATCAATCGGTAAAAAATCTCTCCCTGTCATGTTGTATTATGTTTAAGACCTGATGATGGTCTCGATGTCTTAAAGCACGCACAGTAGAGCTTTGTTGAAGAACCAAAACATGCAGTTCAATTGAGTAATGGCTACAAGAACTGATCATAATTGATTACATCTTATTTCCTTCCCTTCCAGGGCATATTTACTGGAGAATGTGGGACAAATCTGGACCATGGTGTTGCCGCCGTGGGTTACGGAACTGATAAGGGTAAAGACTACTGGATCGTGAGGAACTCATGGGGCAAGAGCTGGGGGGAGAGCGGCTATATCAGAATGGAGAAAAGCATTGCCAGCCCAACTGGAAAATGTGGAATTGCAGTCGAACCCTCTTACCCTATCAAGAAAGGCCAAAATCCCCCCAATCCTGGTCCATCTCCTCCATCTCCAGTGAAACCTCCATCTGTGTGTGATAATACCTTTTCCTG
Organism: Salix arbutifolia; assembly: GCA_025169955.1. Taxonomy (NCBI): domain Eukaryota; kingdom Viridiplantae; phylum Streptophyta; class Magnoliopsida; order Malpighiales; family Salicaceae; genus Salix; species Salix arbutifolia. Next base: position 2,298,040 of record CM045915.1, on the reverse strand, counting down.
CCCTGATAGCAGCACTTGTTGCTGCATCTTTGAGTATGGAAAGTATTGCTTTGCGTGGGGATGCTGCCCGCTCGAGGGCGCTACCTGCTGCGACGACCATTACAGCTGCTGCCCGCATGACTACCCGGTCTGCAATGTTAACGAAGGAACCTGCTTGACTGTAAGAAAAACTACACTCGGTTTCCCCGACCATTTTTATGCATTTCATTATTCATACAAAACTAATTTTGTGTTTTTTGATTATTTGAACTCCTGAACAGAGCAAGGGCAACCCATTTGGAGTGAAGGCATTGCGACGCACTCCTGCCAAGCCTCACTGGGCTCACGGGACTGGAGGCAAGAACAACGTTGCTTGAGCACCAGTTCGCGCCTAGAAGCAGCAGGACACGATAGAATCGAAGAAATGAGAAAAGAATGCCGGTTTGGATGCTTTTCTTCTTGATTTTATCATGCTGCAGAACTTAATCTCTGCATCATTCGACACCCAAAGATGGTGGATGATAATTAAACGATCATTAAAATGCCGATTGTGTAAATAATTTAATATTTATCTGCACTGCATCTGGAAAATAGACAGCTTGTTATCGGAATTTCCAAATCTTCTGTAAATGTTTGTCGTAATCTAGCAATATGACTTTGATGAATTTGGTCTGTAATTCTTGTATCTGTGCCATTCATATTTAGATGTTCATCAATGATTTCCTCGCATGAATTAACAATCACAGTTGCTTGTTATCTCGATGAGGCACAAATTTGAATATGATTCTGTGTATGATTTCGATTTTTCTCATGCAAAGTGTAATGAAAGGATATGATACTATTCCACCACCGACGGAAAACATTTTCTGAAACTATCGGCGGGCGGCGGGGGTATAATAATATTAATAGACTAGTCCAACATAAGCCTATTAACCGAAACATGGCCCGTCCCCTGATTTGAAATTATGAGATGTAAAGGTTATCTTTCATATTATTTTGTAAAATGATTTTTAATTTGTTTATTTTTTTATTAAAAAGTATTTCAAGTATATGTAGTGCGAAATAAGTTTTGATTTTAATAAAAAAATTCAAAATTGAATCATTTTTTTAATTTAAAAGCTATAACTTTGAACTTTTAATTTATGGATTTTAACTTTAATATGTTCATTCTTAAAAAATAAAGAACTTTTGAGATTTATATTTAAGTATATTTTTATTATAAATTAACTACTTTTTTTGTATTCTTTATTTTTCTCTAAAGGATTATAATATTCTATACTTGCGAATGCCATATTCATGCACATAAAACATTCATTATTCTAATTTTTTTTATATAGCAGATGTAAGCCGGGTTTTTACCGCAGCAAAATTGTTCTCTTCTCGCATTAATGATTTATTTATTTTTGCGGTCAAATTACATTTAAAAAAAAATTAATATAGTTAATTTTAAAAAATATTTTTTAGTTTTTAATTGTTTTGACATGCTAGTATTAAATATAAATTTTAAAAAATAAAAATTATTATTCTGATATATATTTAAATATATATATATATATATATATATTTTTTTTTTTTTAAAAAAAAAAAAAAAAATATTGCACCACCTTAGCTATATTTTCTTTCTATACCGTGATGTTTATCATCTCTGCTTGGACAATACTTTCCTAATATCGAAATGTTTTTATTTCCTCAAAAATTTATTTGGTCCACTCTGCTGAAAATCTCTGTAGGCTCTCCGATTTCCCTTTCTGAGCAGGGCTGCCTGTTCTCTGTCATGCGGGATCTCGACCATTATAATCTATTCTCATGGGCCTGGCTTCATGATCTGGGTGTTCATACTTTTAACAAACAAGCTTCTTTGATCTCCGTCAACCTTATTTTACGAGCTGTGTAAATCCAGTGTCAGTTTTAGTTTTAACTAGTTCTGATATTGATTCGTTCAAATCAGAACAATTAAATAGTTTCTCTAAAAAACTAATATTTTTGAATTAAACTAGGTGATCACAAGTTGATAAAATATTTCAGGGACTCGGTGTTATTAAAATAAATTATTTTTTAAAGATTTTTTCAAGCCTTAAACACCTTTTAAAAACATTTAAAAATAGAAATGGAAGTTATATCAAGCATCCCTTTAATGACAGTTTTTTTGTTTGTAGGTTTGGCCCCAAACCAGGTCTTAGAAGGCATGGATACTAGCAGATATCAGCATGTGAGAACCTTAATTATTGAGCATTTTAACTCTCACGTGAGAGCACGAGTGTGACCCAACTCGGTTTCCGTTAAGAAATTATCTCTTTTAAAAACTTAAACATGAGGTAAAGTTCCAGAATATGATTTATATATTATTCTCTAACACACCTCCTCAAATGAAAGCCTTTTAGACTTGAAACTTGCACAGACCCACATTACCTTGTGCTTGATTTTTTTATCAAATAGAATGAAATTGTGAGATGCAAACTCGTGACCGTTGGGTCAACAAGGCTCTGATACCATGTTAAGAAATCATCCCAACTAAAAATTTAAACTAATAAATAAAGTCCTAAAATATAATTTATATTATTATTTAACAGTTCGAACTATAAATTTTTCGAGGTTCGATCAACTTAGAAACAGGAGAGGAGGCAGGAGATGACTTGTGTTGTTCCCAACACCTGTTTCTCATGACAGAAAAACCAGAAACACAAACCAGAAACAACCATCTGTTTTCTTTCCATCAGAAAATCGTCAGCGTTATTCAAACTCTGAGGTTGTTGATCAAGTTCACTTTATTTTCTATTTTTTGACCATTTACAACCGAGGTTTAAGATGTTGTCTTATACTAGCAACTGGGACCGGATGAATGTTTCATAACACCACTGACAACCATTCTCTTAAGACATTTTATGAGAGCACTATCAGCTGAAAAGAAAATCATCAACAAATTGAGGTTGGTACCATCCCTAGTGTCGGGGGTTAGTTACCAAATGTCTCACAAAACAACTCGATTCTAAACTCAATTATCTCGTCATTTTTCATCTTCATTTTGATTTTCCGGGACCATTGCATATGATCGAGCACCACTACCCAAAAGGATAGGGATAGACCACGATTGCTCAACCCCACAATGCCACCCCATACTTGCCCTTGATGAAGGGGATGCCTCTCGCAACTGTTAACATCACCCTCAATTATAGAGGCTTTATTGAGCTCTTGTATTTCTGCTCCGACACTGATAAAGAAATTGTTAAATAATAATATAAATTAAATTTTTGAGTCTCATTTAATCATTTAAATTTTTAGGTGAGACAGTTCTTTAACATGATATTAGAGTCTTGTTATTCTAGCGGTCACGAGTTCGTATTTCATCACCCTCATTTTATTTGATAAAAATCAAGCACATGGTAGAGTGAGCTTGTGTGCAAATTTCAAGCCCAAAAAGTTTTTATTTGAGGAGATTTATTAAAATAATATAAATTATATTTTATAATCTTATTTAATAACTTAAAATTTTAAGTGAAATAATAACTTTTTAGACAGACAACGTTAAGTTTCCAGATTCTAATGCACAAATCTACGTGGGCTAAATTTGATAATGACTTCATGCTCATGATGTAATGTTAGCTTAGGATACAATTAAGATAGTTTTATTATGCAATAATATTAATTTATCAACAACGCCGCGTTTGTGCGCAAGACAATGAGATAAAATTATAAGTGCAATTTGGTTCTCCTGATCAATTGAGACTCAAGGCACTTTCTCCCTCTCTGAGATGTGCAAAACCGACTACCTTGTCCGGTAAGTTCGAGCTAGGAGTTATGGAAGTTGGTTTTTCTTCCCGAGCAGCATCTAATTGGCTAGAGGAGACTAGTTGGCCTTCTCTTGTTACTCCAAGATCATCAACCTTGACTCTCTGGCTCATACCACTACAACTGTTGTTGTTGTTGTTGCTGAGAAGAAATGTACCAAGAGCTTCGATGTTACTATAGGAAGGGGTCGCAGAAGGTAGCTTGGATAACAAAGCTCCGAGGCTGCAAGACATGGTGGGCAGAAGAGGTGGTATTGACCAAATGGGGGGTCCTGGAATTCCATTTTGGGGACTGTTCCAGCCCAAGTTGATGGACTTTATTGGAGAATCATCTATCCTTTGATCAAACAATCTCTTAACTCCTGTTATTTGGCGTTTGTCATCAACTGAGAAAGCTATTTCTTGGTTTTCAATCGTGTGGGTGTTGGGTTTGATAATGAATGGATGCTGAATTGGTAGGTATGGTCTTTGTATTGCAAAGATTCCTGGTATGCTCTGGAGATAGCTGAATTTCCTCTGTACACTGATTACCAAGTTAAGGTCTTCCACAATCTAGAAGATGGTAAATTCCTGTTAGTTAACGCACAAATTTAGAAGTCAAAAGAGAGAAAGAGATGGGGAGAGAAGTACCTTATCAAAAGAACCCAATTGAACGATACCTTCCCTGACTGAAATGATGGCAATTGTCTGCTAGTCAAGAAAAAGTTTTAATGAGCTTCCATGGATTAACTTTGGTGATTGGACTGGATTCTATTTTCTTACGCTTAATGAATTGTGCTCAAAGTACCAACCTGAATGCCTGAATTGAACTGGAATTCCCATGCTCTAGGCTTCTGTTTAAAGGACAGACATTAGAAAGTTATGTTAGAATGAAAAGGTAGTGCAGCATTCTTATCAGATTTCATTCTTTTACAGCAAAATTTGTACTGATCATCTTACTGGTTCAATTGACATATTCCATGAGGAGATTAAGTTAGGATCACTCTCATTTGGGGTTTCTTTGAACACCCATTTGTGACTGTTATCTGCTGCAACTTTCCCCACTAATCTGCAACCAGTTTCCATACAAAGTCCTTCATTCACTTGCCTACCATATTATTGCCAGCAAAAGTTAAAAGTTTTAGAGCTATAAATTCTCACCCTTCCCCGAAATTATAAACTTCATGAGACATTTTGAAGAAGACATCTGCTCCGAATCTTCCCTTCATGTACCCAGTTCCTGCTCTCTCACATTCATAGAAATCGCAGAATCCATCCTCCCAAACTAGGATCCTGAAAAGCCACAAAAAGAAGAAGGGTACGTATGATCATTAGCCCAGAAAGGTAAAAATAAGGAGGGATTTTGGTCATTCTTACCAGTTTCTTTTGTTTCCTTTGGAACGATCAAGAGCAGTGCCTCCATAATCCCACCTGCAAGAAAACAACGTATCCCCTTGGCATCAGGCATGCATGCACTTGGAGAAAATATTAGCTTTTGAAATTCTTTCTGATAAAAAATATTGGCCCTTTATTGTAAGCAAATAACTTCAATTTCAAGTTCTTTACTTTGGTGGAGGGTAATTCCTAGGCAGTATCCTCCAAAAGACTGCGTACACCCATTTGGAAGGATTAGAAGAATCTGTACATGAACACAGGCTCCTCAGCGTGTGCTGTAAGAGACAATTAAGCATCGGAAGCCCTCCTTCCATTGTCAAAAGCACAGAAAGATGGAAAATGAAAGCCAGACACGCGCACAGAGAGAGAGAGAGAGAGTGGAGATGAGCTCCCTGTTGACGAGGAGTACTAGTTTAAGAGTCACAGTTAATAAAAGGGAAAAAAACAAACAAAAAGCTTGACAATTGCACGGACCAAGCGCAGGAAATAAGAAAACTGAGAGTGAAAAGGCACGCTCCTGCTTAACCCGCTTGTATTCAGCGCCTCGGTCAGGTATTTAAGGTTCTATTCAACGTGATTAAATCCTCGTACATGTTTTAGATCAGTAGATTATAAATTGGTTTACGTAATCTACTTTAATTTGACTTTTTTTAAAAACCCAGTTCAACTCGGTGCCCCTCGTCAACTTTCTAACCTCATCCATCAACAAGTAAAATTTCATAACCGTGATTGTAATTTGTTTATGCGTTTTAAATATATTTTTGATTTTTTTATCTTAAATTAAAATAAAATAGTATTTTTAAATCATTTTTGTGTGTGAATATCAAAAATAATTTTAAAAAAATAATAAAATATTATTTTAAAATATTTTTAAACAAAAACACACAATTGATGCTTAATGCAAGCTTTTAATCGAAAGCAAAAGCTTAAGCAGTCGAAACATGACAGATCCTTCTTCATTTTGTTTGCTTGTTTGTTAAGAGAACATGATGGGACTGTCCTTTTCTTTTTCCTTGGGAGCAATTTCTTTTTTCTTTTCCCTTGTTTGCTAGCTTGTTTTATTTCACAATAACTCACAGCTCAACTAATGTACACTGCAGCAAAAATAAATTGCTTGTGTAGTTGGTGATAAAAGTAAAAGAAAGGCCACCTGTCCTGTAATAATTAAACACTTTCTAGCATTGTTTTTAAACTTGAATTTTCCCGGCAGCGCCCCGAGACTTTATTGATCCAATCAAAACACAGCCACCAACTCATGTTTTGAGTTATAATTTTTATCAAAACAATGATGTTTTGATTATTTTTTTAAAAAAAAATGAGTTAGAGTTGACCTTCCAAACACTGACTCGTGCTAGCACCGTATCAACTGTTTAAAACTATACTCTAAAAATAGTATTTAATATTTTTTTTGTGTCTAATTATTCCTGTGTAGATAAATGAAGGGTATTTTCTTGATCTATCAATCTCAATCCGTGGAGTAATTGTAATCAATTGCCCTGCTAGAATGATTAAGCAAAGAATCAAGTTAATTTTAAGAAAAAAATCACATTTCCTAAACATGTTTATTACAGACTTAATATACATGGGTCATCTTCCAAAGTAATACATCGCATAAACCATGACCGGGAGGCTCGAAAACACACCATTGATTAGCTCTCATTAGCAGCAAAATTCGACATAATAGTGTTTGATATTATGGTATTTTCTGTAGTTGGAAGGAATAAATAAATAAAAATTATATTTTTTTGTAATCAAGATTTAATTAAAAAAATGCAGTAAATTTATGAAAATACAAAATTATAGTATGTATTAATTAACTAAACACTTATAAATATATAGTGAAGTAAAACAAAAAAAGCAGCCAGGGAGTAATTCTATCACTGCATTAATCATCGAAGTTAAACATGGCCCGCAAAATAAACACATACAACTGCTGTACTCGTCTCTATCTCACAGCTTCTTTGTTTTAAATACACTTTAGTAATGGCTAAATCAAATCATTGGCATCTCAGATGAGCCTGGTTATATAAAACAAACACGAGAGAGATGATCAACTGGCATGCATATGGCTGTGGGATATGGCAGATAGGTGGCTGTGCAGCCTGGAAAACAACACGTCCTTGACAAAATGGACAAATACCCCACAAAGAAAAGAACCTAGCTCTGCAATAATTTTTCTTGCCATGGGGGCTAACCTGACAGAAGGGCCATGCATCGTTGACGGTGACGTGAACCATTTACAATAATCTTCCGTGGGATATTTGGATGGATTTACCTTGCTGCAGAAGGTAGGTTTGAAAGGAATTTAACTGTGGAATCCTGGAGATTAACCACTGAAGGTAGAAGTCGTCTCGAGGGTACTTTTGATGGGATATAAACGCAGCGTTTAAGACCTAGCCACAGTCCAAACTCCGACGTACTGTCAAGGACAATTACTTTCCCAGCTCCAACTTTTAAAAGCTGTGGCGAAAATGTTTTTCACGAAGAAAATGAAATCTCCCAGTCTTGAGCTTCTGGGCATTGAACTTTCTGATGAGTAGATGAGTATTTATGGAATAGAAAACGATGAGCTCCTTTGCAGTGCAGGATGCTATAAATCTTCCATTAAAAACAGACAGACTAGCGAGGATCAAAATGTGGTCCTGAGCCTCCGATCCTCTTGTTTATGCAACTAGGAGAGCAGCATCATGAACTTGACCGAGACGTCCCCACTCTCCTTCGACATGTATTGCACTGCTCCCTCCCCTTGCTAGCTAGATTCCATACACAGTCTCCCACACTTGCATGATTCATTTTAAATGGAACAAATTGTGGAGGAAAAGATCTCAGCGCACTTGATCAGTTCATTCTTTAATATTAACAAAAACCCAATTACTTCCATACCAAAGCAACTGCTCTTTTAATCATAGCTGTATGGCCAGACTTGACTCATGACTTGGCTCGTATATGAGTTTTTAATGAAACTGAGTTGTCTTGGATAAAAAATTTAGGCCCGTTTCACTTTCTAGAAAATCACTTTTCAAATTTTCCCGTATTTGTTTATCTTCTAGAAAGTTGGTCAACAGAAAACACTTTCCAGTCAAAGAAAAATTTGGTTTGGTTTTCAGGAAAGTATTTTACAGAAAATTTAGGCGGAAAACACTTTCCGGAAGTTGTGAAAAATTTAGAAATGTCATTATTTACTGATTATATCAAATTTGATCCTCAAACTTTTGATTGCTATATATAATTTGTTTTTGAATATTTATTTTTCAATTCCATCTCTTAAAATTTAATTTTTAAATTAATTTTGGTCCTTATTTTTATAATTGCTATTTGCTTTTTTCTTATCATTTTTTTATTGAAATTTTTTATCTATCAAATTTGGTCCTCATTTTTTTTATTGTTACTTATTTTATTTGAAATAATTTATGAAATGTTAATTATTATTATTTTTAATTTATTCACCTTTCATTTTTTTTAAATTTTTAGATTTGATCTCTATTATTTTGATTATTATTTATTTTATTTGAGATAATTTATGAAATTATATTTTTTTTCAATTTCATTCTCATCCAACTTTTTAATTTGTAAGATTTGTTCCTCATTATTTTAATAAACTTGAAAAAAAAATTATTAATAAATTATTTTCCAGTTCATTTTCCATAACACAAACAAACACTGGAAAGTGTTTTCCAGTTCATTTTCCATAACACTACCAAACATCGGAATTCACTTTTCAGAAATTCACTTTCGAGGAATTCACTTTCCCCGGAATTCATTTTCCCCGGAATTTACTTTCCAGCAAACAAACAGGACCTAAGAGAAAAAAAGTGTTAATTTAATTTCACTCGAGTTTAATCGGGTCATTCTCGGGTTACTGGCCTTCACCACCCTCAATCTAACTATCAAGGTATCTCTGGAAAGTCTTGCCTGTAAATTTTGTATGGTAATCAAGCTGCATCCTTGACGTGGTGATTTATTATAAATCTTTTAGTTTTGTCTTGAATTTACTTCGACAACAGCAATAACAGTCAAATTTTATTGCAGACAAAGCTAGAAAATCCCCCTTGTTATTAAATCGGTTTGAGGTTTGAAATTTGAGTTACGGATTGAACAAGCCAATCTAAAATAATATCATTTCAACTTCTTATCTAGAAAATCAACCTATATTTTATTTCTATATGAATTAACCATGTTCTTCAATCTAAGATTTTTGCGAACTAAGTGCATGTTTGAGAATGCTGTTGAGATTGTTTTTAAAGTGTTTTTTGTTTAAAAATACATTAAAATAATATATTTTTAAAAAAATAATATTTAATATCAACATGTGAAAATTATTTAAAAATATCAAAAATATTTAAATAAAAAAATCAAATCTTTTCAATTTTTTTTTACAAAAACCGATTATAAATTAATCTATTTTGAAATAGCATTTCATTGGATAATACCAATCGTTGTGTGGATCATAAAATATCGCCAGTCAATTCACATTTAATAAGCAAAAGGTACCTCACCAACTCACCAAAAGGATCTCATGGAGACCCCCACACCCCCGCATCGATACAGTCCCATTTACAGTTCGGAGTTAAAATGAATCGGTGCCCGGTGGTCGGTGCCGTCCACATCTTGCATTAGAAATTACAGGGGATATTGGTCCAGGATGAAAAACATAAGATAGGGATGGCACCCCACGGCCTGGGGAATGGTCGGGCCAAATGGATGACAGCTACAAATAACAGGGCAAAAACAGTGCATCCCATTTTTTATATAGGGGTGTTTGATATTGTATTTTAAAAGTATTTAAAAAAAATAAATTTTTACTCTGAATAAAAAAATAATATTTTTAAATTATTTTTATAAATTAATATCATAAATAATTTTTTTAAAATTAAAATAATATTATTTTAATAAAATTCTAAATAAAAATTATTTTTAAAAGTAATTTCAATTAGACTGTAAAACAGACCGTAAAGTTGGCGTGCCGCGGCCCTCCAGGCTAAAATCATCTCCCTTATCTTTTTGGATAGAATATTCCAATACTAACCTTCAATTGGTGCTGAATCCTTATTGCTATATCTCACTGGATAGGCATATCCACACCCAGCAACAATTCCGCGATCCCGTGTACGCAACCGGTGTTATTAAACGTAGTGAGTAAACTCGGTGACTTTTTTTGACTCGAGACCTAGCTTGAGTTGAGTTTCGTGTTAAATTGAGTGGAAGTGAGGCCCGTCGATCTTTTGCAGAATTTAGTTTGAGCTCTTAGAATCAAAAGCCTGGTTTCCAAGCCCAAGCGACAGCGTGGGCTGATGGTGTAGGCTTTGAACAATTAGCGCTGAAGATTCATTCAGAAAACGTAGAAATAAGCAAATTGCTCCGCCTAATTACTTTCGAAAGTCAGAAGTCTTTATGCAAAAAATTGATTAAATCTTAATTGCTCCATTGTAGGGAACCAAGTGTAGTTAGTGAGAATTTTGTTTAGCTTGAAAAGATAATAGATTTTGTTAGCTTTAAAAGTTAAAAACATTGGTTAATTTTTGAATACACACATTCTCAATTACAGAAAAAATAAATATAAATTAAGAAGTAATAATAAAAATTTAAGCACCCGGATTTTGTTTGTCTTTTCATTTCAACAAAAAAATTGATTAAAAATATTTTTATTTTTATTTTTTCTTGCTTTAAATTATTTTTTTAGTATTTTTAAATCATTTGATTTATTGATACCAAGAATAATTTTTTAAAAATAAAATAAAAATCACTATAATATATTTTCAAGTAAAAAATATTTAGAAAAACAAACTCAATTACACTCTCACACATCTATTTAATCATAAATAATTTTAAATGTTCAGGCATACTTAATTAAAAGAATTTAAAAATTAATACCTTAATTTGAAAATAATAAGTAAGGACACTCAAATAAACTAAATATAAAAGTCCAAGCACTAAATTATATATAAAAGTTCTGAAGTTCAGGTAGACGAGCAGCGTAACTTTGTTCAGATCCACAATCCCATAGCTAACCGAAAAGAGAAGAAAATGGAGGTTTTAGGGATGGATTTCGGCTGCGCAATCGGATCTCTCCGTGACGGTAAATTTCCCCATAAAGACTGTTTGCTTCCCCTAATCTCCAAGCTTCTCGGTTACGCCATCGTTGCCGCTTCTACCACCGTCAAAGTTCCCCAGGTAGGTGGTTTTCTTCACTTCAAATCATTTTCTTACAATAATATTCAGGTATAATTTATTTATCTAATTCATTGTTTATTGCAATTTCAGATACTGAGAATTTTGAAGCACAAAAGTGTGAGAGGGCTTAGTGTTGTAGGATTTGAGCTTGAAGTTGTTGGGTATACCATAGCTCTAGCTTATTGTCTTCACAAAGGCCTTCCTTTTTCTGCTTATGGAGAATTGGCTTTTCTTTTGATCCAAGGTTCGTGCTACACTCTTTTCTCTTTATTTTGACTTTTCTTGTAGGCGGCCAAGTGAAAACTGTTGCTGCATTGAAGCTAGAGGGATGAATTACTTTGAAATCGATCATGATTTTTCTCGAAGTTGGTTGTCATGATTGTGAGATCTATCCTCACAATTTCGATGAGCATCTCTGGTTTTTTGGGGACATTATCTGTTATTTTGGTGCTAGGGTGATCGATTGTTTGTGTTAATGAATTCGGGCTGGGTCGTTGTTAAATAATGATTTGGTATGATTTTGACATGTGATAGATGGGGAACTAATCGCTACAAATTATTCAAGGAATCTGAACTCTGTCATCGATGAACGTAGAAATTGTGTGTTAGTTGTAGATACTCTGATTAGCAATGCTAACCATGTGAACTCTGATGTGGCAATGAAGTCGGACTCTATTCATTACCTTTAATGAATGTATCTTGTTGAGTACACATTTTTGTGTTCAATATAGTTGAAACTGAAGGATTGTTTTTTCTACAACCATAATGGTTAATTAGGCTTTAGGTTTTCCTCTGATTAGTTCTTATTATGTTCTGATTATCTTTATACTTCATGTTCTGTTCATTAAAACTGAAGTTGTATATGAAAGATCTAACTTTCTTCCTCTCTTGCTTGTATCTTGCAGCTATAATTTTAGTTGCTATTATCTACTACTTTTCACAACCCGTGCGTACTCCAACATGGATCAGGGCATTGCTGTAATCCTACTATTTCCTAGTTTTGATATTGCAAACTGTTAAAATTGAAAATTTATTCAATATTTTTCCTTATTACACTGTTTCAGTTACTGTGCTGCAGCACCAACTATTTTAGCCGGTCAAATTGATCCATTTGTTTTTGAAGCTCTCTATGTAAGTGGCCCTTTAATGTCTACTCTGCAATAAGTGGCCCTTTAATGTCTACTCTGCATTAAGTGGCCCTTTAAAGTATACTCTGCATTTTAACATCTTCATTGGGGATTTTGCCACCCATCTTTTCTTTCTTTTTTTGATATTATAAAAAAAAGAGATACCCGGACTCAAAATGTAGACGCATATTCACTATTCGTGTTAAGGAAATTTACTCCCCCCACCTGCATTTTTTTTCTTTCCATTTCTATCTTCTATTGCATATATGAAATAATCTAATGTGGAAACAATCTGTTACAGGCGTCCCAACATGCTATTTTTCTCTTTGCCAGGATTCCACAGATATGGGAGAACTTTTCTGTAAGTTAGAAGATCAGGTTTATGTTTTGATGTTAAGTTGTAGGGTATGTCTCAATGAAATCTGTTTGAAATCATATTTTGCATATTTTTTCATCACTGCAATTACTTAAGAAAACTTTCCAATTAAGGGGTTGTTTGTTTTGTAGAAAATTAATTTTCCTGAAAAAAATGAGTCATCATAGAGAGAGTGATAAAGATAAAAATGGGGGAGAGGTGGTGTTGGTGTTTGTGATATGATGGTGTGGAGGTGGCGACGGCAATGGCTATGGCATGTTGGTTGTGTTAGAGGTGGCTGAAGTGGTCAAGTGATGGTATTAATGAATAATATTGTGAGTTCGTTAAAATATTCTCCTCCAAAATATCACTATTCAAGGGTTCATGGGAAAAAAATTCTGTTCACCAAATTTTCAGTGTTTGTTTGCACTAGAAAATGGGAGAAATTTTTAACGGGGAGTGAACTTCCACTACTATCAAATATATTTTTGCCACCTTTCCCTAAGTCTTTTGTAAGATACTTGTAGCAAGTTTCCATACTTTAACGTATGTGCTAATAGGATGTCTGTAACTTGTAGCTTGCAAAATTGACCTTGTAGGTGGTTTGGCATTTTTCTCTCCAAAAACTGCTGCTTATTTATATGTAACGAACAAGGAAATACTGCCCTTGTGAGAGGGATATTGTCTGTATTTGATTTTGTAGTTAGTAGTTATTATGATCCACTTGTTGTTCATCATTTGTTATAGGAATGGACATTGGTGAGCTCCTAATTGACTCCATGCACAAAAATGCACCGGTGCCTTTATCATCCCTCACATACCATATTTAGGTTTTAATTGTACTTATTGGACATGTAAGTGAGTGGCGCATGAGGTGTTGAATTGGGAATCTCCTCATTGCTTTCATGAGAAGAGTTAAGATCTTTGGATGAGTAGAAGTTAGTGACAGCTCTCTTATTATGCTGTCTGATATGCAACCTTGTTAAGATCTTCGGTCGAGTAGAAGTTGGTAACAGCTCTCTTATTATGCTGTCTGACATGCAATGTTCTATCTATGATGAGTGATCTGTTATGAGTAGAAGTTAGTAACAGCTCTCTTATTATGCTGTCTGATATGCAACCTTCTATCTATGATGAGTGATATGTGTGTTCTTTGCAACTTTCTCATGTTACTAATCAATGGCTATCCTTGAACAGAACAAAAGCACTGGGGAGCTCAGCTTCTTAACATGCTTCATGAATTTTGGTGGTGGTTTGGGTGAGAGACATTGTAAATTTAACAGCTTCCACAATTAGAAGACATGTTGAGTGGAGTTAATGAGATTTTGAATTGTTTTGCAGTGAGAGTTTTTACCAGCATGCAAGAGAAGGCACCAACAAGTGGTATCCTTGTCAACTTTCCTTGCTTTTGGAGATTTATTTTAATATCTGCAATTGATTGTTTGAACAGCGAAAATTATTTGACTCTACTTTAACAAGCTGGTTCCCATGCTTAAAAAATTCAACTACCATTTCACCCGGTCTTGTTTCTTGGGCCTTAGCCTGTTTCATAACTTAATTTCATTTCCACTTAAAAAGATCGGTTTCCTTCAAGTAGTTGATGTGGGACATCAATTCAACTATCATTTTACTCTACTAGGCCAGGATAAAATTGAAAATATGATTTATCATGAAGTGGTATAGTGAGACAAAATTTCATCAATGGTTATGTTGTTGAATTCATTATGTTTATGAAGGTAATAAATGATTTTGGACATGGATTTGCATGCATTACTCTTAAGTTGATCTTTCTTTTGGAGATATTCTTTTCAAATATGCATACCTTGGTAAATTTGAATGTCGGAATGTTATATCTTTAAACAATGGTTTCCCTCTCACATCACCCTTCTCTGCAGCTTTATGTGAACTGTGCCTGTATTTTGCTTTGCTTTTTGTAAGATGCTTATACCATTTCTTTGTTTATATAGCGTGTGTTTCGTATAGTTTCTGTCCTTAATTCTTCTGCAGTTGTTTTGGGCTCCCTACTTGGTATGATCACAAATGGTACCATCCTCAGTCAGATAATTTTCTACCAAAAGCCTGAATCCAAGAAAGAGAAAAAAGTAAACTAAGTGGAGGCAGTTGACATGAGCTTCGCTTGAATTAAGATTCAACAGGTACCTTTAATGAGCCTTTGTTGCAAGACCTTTAATATGTTTTCAATACGTGAAGAGGGGAAATTTATCATCCATCAATAAGACAAATCTAACCGTTGCAGCTGAACTCCCATTAATGGCTAGGGTTGCAAGGAAGCCTGCTTAACAATGGTCATGAATGTACAAGACAAAGGTGGTGGTTATTCTTCTTCTTCTTTCCTTGTAGTGTATTAAAGATTAGTATAATTATATTTAAACTCTCCACGACGTTATATACATCTCTCATTTGGTTTATTTTAGTTGCGCGATTTATAACACTGAGTGATAAATTATTTGAAGTATAATTCTAGTTGTTATCATTGAAGGCAAAACTAAAAAAAAAAATACTAGTAGCATAAAAAAAAAAGCTATTTAATTTGAAGAGTAAATGAAAATAATGAAAGGACAAAAGTAAAATTAGTATAATTATTATAATTGTTTGGATTATAATAAAATTTGATATTGTTGATATGATGTAATGAGTTATGTCTACTTTTAGCACATCAATTATATTATTAATACCATAAGCACTATAATTGTTATAATAAATTATTATTGTTATCATCATTGTCATTATTATTACTATTTAAACAATAAAAATTATTAAATTATCCTAAAGCATAATAATAATAATAACAATAAAGTTGTAATAGAAGAGCAAGCATGAATATATATATATATATATATATATATATATATATATATATATATATTATTGTGTAAACAATGAAAATCATAATATTATCTTGAAGAATAAAACAAACAAAAATTTAACAAAAAAACAATTAAAATAAATATAGTCATAATCATATTTTTTTCAATGGGAATTTTTTTTAAGAGTGAGATTTTTTTTACAATGCTATAAATTTAGGCAAAATAATAAATTTGTTTAATTTTTTTTTATGAAGTGTGAGTTCTAATAAAATATATGAATTTTAAATCGATATGAAAATATTTGTTTAACATGTTTTAATAAAATCACCAACATTAAATTATCACCGCTATTAAAAAAGTAAGAAGATTTAGATACCTAAATAATTGAATTTATTATATCATGATTAGCTCATTTAATAATTTAATTTAAATAAATAAAATTATATAAACACCTACAACAGCTAAATAACAAAAATAAGTTGTTCATTTTTTAACTATAAAAAGAATAAAATATTATTTAAAATCCATTGCTACTTCATTATTGTTTAACATGTTTTAATAAAATCACTAACATAAAACTATCACTGCTATTAAAAAAGTAAAAAGATTTAGATACCTAAATAAATAAAATATAATTATATAAATACCTACAACAACTAAATAACAAAAATAAATCGTTCATTTTTTAACTACTAAAGAATAAAATATTATTGAAAATCCATTGCTACTTCATTATTATTATCATAATTGTAATAGTTAAAATTATCATCATCATTACTATTCAAATAATAAAAATCATTAAATTGACCCAAAGAATAAAAACAAACAGATCTACAAAACAACGATCAAGGAAATAATTAAAAAAATAGTCATTAAACTTATCGTTATTATTGCATAAGAAATGAAAGCCATGAAATTATCTCGAAGAATAAAAACTTTAACAAGAGAGGAAACAACCCAAATAAATATTATGACACTAAAAAGAAAGAAATATGATTTGAAGAACAAATAAAAATAACAGAAAAAAAAAAAGAAATATGAATTTTAAAACTATCACCAACATAAATTAAAATTTCAAGACTAAACTGAAAAAAATTAAAAATTAAAAGCACAAAGACATAAGTACGGACAAAAAATAAAAATTGTCCAGGAAGGAGTAAAAAAAAGCAAAAGAATTAAATGAAAATTAAAAATTAAATAAATAAATACCAAAATAAAAAACAAAATATATAATCAATTTCAATTAAAGAAAAAAATTGCAACAAATTAAAACCTTGAGACAAGAAAGATTAAATGGATTTAAAACCCAAAAAAAAAAACAATACAAAGAATAAGGGTCGAAATGAAAAATAACATATATGATCAATTTCAATTAAAGTGTAAAATTAAAACAAATCAAAACCTGCAGATCGAAAAAAATTAAAGGAACAATAAATAAATAAAATATCAAAAGAATAAGAGCTAAAATGAAAAATAACATATATGATTGATTTCAATTAAAGGGTACAATTGAAAAAAAATCAAAATTTCTACAGAAGAATCAAGAAGCAAAATAAAATAAAAAGACCGGGGACTAAAATCAATAATCATCAACAAAGAGGACCAATACATATGTTGTTAATGTAAGAGAGAGAAAAGGGGTGAAAAAAGAAAAACCAACCACCGACCACTGTTCGCATGTTGTCCATCCACACGCACACCACCATGTGGCAGAAGCCTTGATGATGTATCCGGTGACATGGCAACTGAGCATTTTCGCCAACCGCAAGACACCGCAGGTGCCTCCTAAGAAGCGTGTAAGGCAAAAAAAAATAGTTGATGCGTCACAAAGACACGTGTGCAGCAACTCCAGAAAAAATAAACACAAAATTACTTACACCCCCTTATCCCAATAATAATGAAAAAAATTGGGCAACAAAATACCATTATACCCCAACTCCAGACTTGTGTTTTTGTTATTTATGAGGATATTTTAGTAGTTTCATTGTTCATCTAAACATGAAAATGCCCTCATCACTAGTTAAATATTTTTGTCTCACCTGAAGGTAAAGATGTCACCGTTGATAACCAATCCTATAAAAAGATCTAAAATATCCTTAAAATCAAAAGACAAATTTTATATATTAAATAGCAAATTGATAATCAATCCATACTAATTTGTGTCTATTAATACCACACGTTATATTAATGGCTCTGCAGACCCTATCCTGTTTAAAAATAAAGTCGCCCGATGTGTGGAATGACCGGTGTCTTTTCAAGGCATCAGGGGCTTAGGGCATCTCCAACGCTGATCCTAATAAATCAGAAGCCAATCCAAAAATATATCCTTTTATTTTTGTTTTTTTAGCCGTGTTTTACACACTCGAGAAGGCTAAATTAAATGGCATGATGCCATTTTTCATTCCTACAACATAGGAGATGCTCTTGGACCATACTTATTAAACCCAACTGCTTTTAAGGTTATGTTGCAAGCTGGAGGGGTGAACTGTCGAGTCAACAGATTCACCTAAATTTATTGGTTTTTTTTCTTTTCTAGTGAAACAATGTGATTTTGATCAATGAAGTGTTATTCTGGATTAAAAAGAAAAAAATCATAAATCATGTCTTATTTTGATTTTAACTGCGTCTCTAAATTGCAGGCTACCTATCCACTAGAATACTCAAAATTAACTAGGTCAACACCCCTTAGCTGTTGAAGTCAACTGCCTTAGCTGTTAAAAACAAAAACAGCCTGCATCGGATCTTGGATCGTCCAGGTCTTAATGTTGCAAGCTGGATGAATACAGGTTAGCCTGCATCTATTGGGATTTTTTTTGTTGTTAAGATACGATGTTATTTTAGACAAAAAAAAATTAAAATTTAAAACTAAAACAAGATTGTTTTGGACAAAAAATCATTGATCGGGTCTCATTGCTGAAATGGGTGTTTTATAAATATTCATAAGATTTGACACAGATAAGAACTAATCAATACCAATAGACTTAAAATTTGCATCAAAGATGGGTTACCTTGAAAGATAATCCATCCTGTGGCGTGGAATGACCAAAGTATGCAAGTCTAAGAATGCAAAACTTGCTCCACCCCAGCAAACAAGATAACAATCAAACTTCAAGATAACACCAAATTTCTTTGAGAATGCAAACCACATTTCTCTTGTTAATAGATTGGCCCACCTCTAAACAAAAGGGAGAATCTTTTCATTACCATTGTTCTTCTCTCCCTCCCTCTCTCCTACGGCTTTCCCTTTCAAGATAACAATCAAACTTCAGACCTGCCCGCAAAGTCCAACTCTTTTAATCAGTTCAGTCGAAACTCAGAGTCAGCATCAAAATCTCTAGAACCAGTTAAATCAATAAATCACAGAACGCAATTGTTATGCATACTCGAAAAGGATGTGAAAATGATACTTGGATAAGTAACCTGCTGTAGCTAAAGCAGATCAAAAGGTATTCATGAATATTTGTATGAAAAGATCAAGCTCACAAAGACTCGACTAACTGCCAATCTATGTAGCGCTTGCATTACAATTGCATTACTGAGGAGGAATTAATTTCCAAGGAAAAACAGTGCCAATTATCGTCCTCTAGTATGACACTAAGAAAGTTTAATAAAATCAAATGCAAACTACCTCATAGCGCAGTATACACACAGGAACTGAAGCGAACTGTACCTTCTGTTTGAGTAAAATGTCATCATGTAGCCAGAGAAGTAGCACTTGATCTAGCAAAGCACTTAATCTAAAAACTGTATTTATCCAATCGATCCCAGCTGCAATGATAAAGTCTGCGCAGAGCTCACTTGCACCATATACTTGATGTAAAAAAATCCTTGCACTGCACTGCACACAAGAAGCTGTAGGGTCAATGTGTATTTGGGTTATCGGGTGTGTGTTCGTGTTTTTGTACCACAGTGCGTGGAATACAAGTGACTGATCTTAAAAGTAACTAAGTAGTCAACAGTGCATGCAAGGGAATAAATGATCTAGGCCTATTTAGGTAATAAATTCCAACAATATCTAATTACTCTAGTTAGCGTGTCAATCTGTGTGTTTTGGAGAGAGATTTCCAAAACAAAGGTAAATTAGCAATTAGGAGAGACTCATAAATTAAACAGATGATAGAAATCTGTCAGTTCTAGAACTAGACTTGCATAATGCAGCTCCTATAAATTCAGGTTCAAACATTATATTCACCGTGCCGAAATCAAACACAGGGATTCATCTGCTTATGCACCAACTGTACAAGCAGCTTCTCGCTGAAAAAGTAACATGATATATATAGAACCAGTGAACAGAGGTATAGGCATCAAAACAGTAAAAGTATAACTGGGCAAAACTTGGATAATATTAAAAAACACACAGACAATGTTTAACAAGCAATGGTATAATGCATGGATGTATTTCCCAGGGAATCTTCTTAGCATGTAAACCAGAAGCGTGTCGTACAGCTTGCAACATAAAGAAACACAAAGTTGAAGTGAACAGCAATCTAAGAAATAAGAAAAATGATCACTTTTATAGTGAAGATTCCATAGGAAAGGCAATAAACAGCACACAACATCAAACTAAGTACATAAAACATGGAATCAGGCAATACAATCCAAAATAATCCAAAGAGACCAAGGGCAGTGACTGTTTTTTCAGTAGCGCAGACTTCAGGTTCACCGTCTCATTATCCTCGAGAACTGTTATTACCACCTGACCATCTTCTAAATGTGCAAGCCACCAAATTCTTCCCACTCAAAAGCCCTAATCTTGACTTGAAAGAAGTTGATCGTCCAGTACTGCTAGATGCAATACTAGGCAGCGGCATTTGATTAGGAACTGAATGAAACTCAACTACATTTTCCAGTAACCCACCATCACTAACACTTGCATCCTGATGCTCAGGTTCCCCACTATCCAAATTCACTGCCAAAGATACCCTCTTCATTCTCAACCAATCCGCACACTTACAAGTAACTGCTCTACACTTTTTCACCTTCACTTTAACCAAATTAGGGCACCCATTTGCAAGCGCTTCCAATCCATGATCCGAAACAGGACAGCTCTTAATACAAAGTTTTTTCAATGCCACACATTTGGCTGCAATACAAGAAATCTCCGCATCACCAACAGTATCACTCCCACATAATGCTAACCGCTCTAGATTCTGACAATTTGAAGCTAACAATTCTACACTAATCTTGGTAGGATTCACACCAATGAGCACCAACTCTTGCAAATTAGGGCAATACTTAGCAACTGCCGTCAACCCATCATCACCAATCCGATTCGCCTTACAACCATCGACATGAAGCTTTCTTAATAACCTACAGCGCTCCGCGATGGAAATAAGTCCCATATCAGTACACTCCGGGGTTTTAACTAGATGCAAAATCTCTAAATTCAAACAATTAGAGATGGCCGCAAGGCCAGAATCGCTAACTTGGAGCCTCTCTAAATGGATCTCAACCATACCCGTTACCCGACCCGAAATCACTTGAAGAAGCTTATCCCAATCACCAGAGCATCTAAAAAGCTTCAGAGTTTTTAAATTCTTTGATCCGATTATAAGCGGGCCAAAACACTGTCCATAAAGTTCCTTTAAGCAAATTGTTTTAAGTGAAGCTGCAGCTAAACCCGGCCCTACGGGCTCAGCCGCCGCGCCAGTAATTCCTCGAAGCCGTTTCACCGATAGCTCCTCGAGCAACGCGCAATTATCCAGGATGGCGTTCATTCCTCTTGCTCCAAAATGGCAAGACCCACACGATAGCTTCTTCAATGCTTTGCAATTTTGAGCGAAAGCCTCCATGCCTGCGTCGGTGACTTCTCTACACGCGCGGATCTTGAGGCGCGTGAGGTTACGGCAACGACTGGATATTGCCACTAACGCATCGTCGCCGATGCTAGTAGATCTGCGGTCACATTTTAGAGCAAGTTTAGTTACAGCGTCGAAGCGAGAAAAGAGAGACGGTACTAAAGGGAGAAGATCTGATTTGGCGACGAGAGAGAGTCGGTAACGGCTCTGTCCTTCGATTGTTAACCATCGCCGACAAACTAAAGAGCAGTTTTTCCGGTCGCCGGAATTGAGTGACTGGAAAATACAAGCTAAGCATTCATCAGGAAGATCTGAGATGTAATCAGGTTCCTCGCAGAATACAAATTCAGTTTCTTCTTCTACTTGCATCGAAATGATCGGCGCCGTGAATTTAGATTTCGACCGGTGGCTGCTGTGAATTGAATCTCGACGGCTTGTGATTAAAGCCGTCGAAGCTGACTGGCCCATCCACGGAGATTGATTGATTAAAACTTGAACGGTGGAGATTTGCAGGCTCAGCTTCAGAGGGAGGAGGACGGTGCACTCTCGCGCAGTTTGATTTGTCTTTTTTTCAAAGACGGATCTGATAATGGATTTCAATTCGTTTTTCTTTTATTGATTAGGCTTCTCTGTTGTTGAGTTTACATCCAGTGAATGCGTCCTCATTTGTTTACCGTGGACTCCTCTTTCTGACCGGGTCTCCTTTTTATTTTTCATCCTGTGAGGTATCCATTGAATAAAAAATCAAGTATTCATATATTATTTTGAATATTTATTACACGTATCTCTAGTTATATTTATTGTATTGTATTTTAAAAATATAAATATTTTAATTTGGTATAAATATACGTATCTCTAGTTATATTCAGCTGTAGTTTAATAGTATTTATACATTAGTCAACTCAGATAAGTTTGAATTAATAAATTGTTTAATTTTCTAACCTTCACTTGCTCAATTATTGTGAAAAGACATGTGGCGAATGCGAAAGGGAGGTTCTGTGTCAGCGAGTGAGGTCGTCCGCTTGGGATCTTGTGCCAGTATGTATTTATTTATTTATTTTGCTTCTATAAACATTATATTTATCTTTCCATTGCTCCACGAAATATGATTGCAACGTCTTTATTACGGAGTCATCGTTACGTTTATTTTAAACTAAGCATTGGATTAGATTTCAATTTCTAATTACTGTAAATTAACTATTTTTATTAAAATAATGTTTTTTATTAAGATTTGAATTAATTATAGTTTAGTTAATCTAGTTTATTATCTTTTCCGATTAAATTTAAAATTTAGGTTAGGTTAGGTAAGGTATGAGTTATGAATTTTTTTATATTAATTTAGGACAAGAGAATAGCGGATATTTGACAATGCGTTTTAAAAATAGTAGATGTCTAGCAATATATTTTAAAAATATTTTTGAAAACAAATTAATTTTTATTTTATTTTTTATTTTAAATTAAAAAATTTGTTATTTTTAAATTATTTTTATGTACTAATATCAAAAATAATTTAAAAATATATATTATTTTAATATATTTTTAAATAAAAATTATTTATAAAAAAACATCAACCACAATCCTGCATTAAAATTGATAATTTTAGTTTAAAATTCATTTTGATGGGATAATATTTTGATTATTTTCTCTTGAAAAGTATTGACCCCATTCAAAAATTTTAATGACGAGTACTTAAATTTTGAATATTAAACTGTTGATTTTAGGAAAAGACAAAACTCAATTTTCAAAAAAAAGAATATTTTAGTTGAAGGGACAGTTAGGAAGAAAAGTATTTATGATTGCTGTTGAAAATAAGCATGGTGTTCTTTTTTTTTAAAAAAATGAGTTTTTCTAGTTTAAGATTATTTTTCTAGTTTTAATTAATATACAAATATATAAAATATTTTTTTGTTTTTTTAATATTTTATAAATAAAAACAGTACATTGAAAAACAATCTCATTGTCATATTGTAAAACATGCATTTTAAAGAGTGCTTAGAATTTAAACTGAACATGTGTTTTACTGTATTTTTAAATAAAAATTATCTTAAAAAACAATTATTAGCATACTCTTGAAAATCTTCTGAAAAATAAATTAGAAAACGATAGCAAACAAGCCTTTTTTAAAAAAAGTTTACATTGTTTGTATTTCCAAAGTTTACATTTTATTTTTTTTTTCTTGTATTTTTTTTTATCTATGTGTATACAATATTATAATTTAGTTTTCAAGGAACATGATATAATGATAGAGGGCTTGTAATTTGCACAACAAGTCTCGAGATTGAATTAGAGTGTACACTCCTTATAAGTTTGAGACAATTTTAATTTTACTCGCTCACTTGGATTAACAAAATATATTTTTTAAGAAATATAGTTTCATCACATCTAAAAATATATATTATAATTTATACATGGGCCGTCTATATTTACAAAATTTATAAAATTCTCTTCACCAACAATATCATTATCATTGGAAAGGATATATCTCGGAAGATTAACTTATTTTGTTGATGTTCTCATCCTACAGTTTCAAAAAACAAAGTTATAATTTCCAGAATTTTATTAAAAAGAATATAAAGTAAATCGGTCGTTTCCTGTGGAGTAGATATTTGCTCTATTGCTTCACGCCTACACGAGCTCTTTTTTTTCTTCTCGTTGATGAATAATGTAATAACAAATTTGTCCCTCAAAAAGGACAAAAAACAGTACCTAGGTTGAGGGGTTCCGCGGTAATTGTACATTTTCAGTCTGGTCCGATCTGGCTCGTCTAGCCGGTTTATTTGTTTTTTAATATTTCATTGAACAATGCAATAATCGTTTTGTCCCTCGAAAAAAGACAAAAATCATGTCTGGGAGGGAGGAACGATCCGGTAATTAACCTATTTTTTATTTTTTTTGCGGATTTGTCGTCGGACGCGTCGTCTGTTCCCGCGCTCACGTGTGTTTCGCCCCGCGCGTACGACTTACTCCGACATCAAAAAATGCCCAACCGGCGTTTATAATGATTTTTAGGCATGTTTTCTTCCACCTGTTACGGCGTGTGTGACTATATGGTATCCGGAGACGTGTTAATGGTCGTTTGAATTCCCCCTCATCTCTCTCTCCTGCCTGCGCAAGATGACGTTAGCGCAACTGTTTTTTTGTGAAATTTCATTGCAATCCCTGAACGTTCGAATTTGTTTTTCTTGCCCTTGTTGCTATTATATATGTTTTGATTTGTTTCAATTTCATACTTCAATTTAAATTGATTATATATTATAGTTTCAATTGCGTCTTCATTTTTTTAATTTTTGGATTGGTCTGGAATCCTTGATATTTTTTGTATCAAAGTTTTGATTTATTTCAATTTTATCCTTACATGCAAATTTATTATAGATCCTTAATATTTTCGGTATCAAAGTTTGATTTCTTTCAATTTTATCCTTATATGCAAATTAATTATGGATTTTAGTTTCATTTTGATCCTAATTTTTTTAATTTCCGGATTTGTTTTAAATTATTTAATTTCAATGTTTGGATTTATTTCAATTTTTTCCTTTAAATTAAATTTATTACATATGTTTTTATTTTATTTTATCCCTTGTACTTTTAATCTTGGATTTTATTTTAGTTTCTTTATTTTTTATACATATTTCTTGCATAGTTTTTATTTTCGTCTATGTTTATATGTATATGATCTTTGTTTTTCTTTCCATTTTTTTTTTATTTCCAGTGTTATTAGGTTTTTCTATTTAATGTCCAAATTTTAACGAAATAATGTTTGTTATTATTATTTTTTTCATTCTTCAAGTTAAGTAATTTCTTTAAATATAATAATATTTATTTTTTTGTTAATACTGTTAGGCATTGAATTTTCTAATTATTATAGATAAAACATTCAAAATAACAATGATGATTATTTGTGAGTTTTATTTTCTTTTAAATATATCAAACTAATTATATATTTTGATATTTATTTAATATTAGAGCTTTAATATATAAATGACCTAAGTTTTTTTGAAAAAAAAAATAATATCATTGTTTTGAATTACTTTTAATATAATAATATGAATGTAAAAAAAATCATGGAATTTTTTTCTCTAACAATAATTATGATCTCACCAATTTTTATTATTTTCGTTGTTATTAAGGTTATTTTTTTTAATGTTTACATTTTTATTTCTATTCGTGATCATTTCAAAAATGATATTTTCTAAATTTTTTTATTCTTCCGTTCAAATAATTTTTTAAAATCTAATAATATTTTTTAATTTTGTCATTTATTTAGTTTTTTAGTTGCTTTTCTGTTAATATTGTTAGGTCTTAAAATTTATTATTATTATAGATAAGACATTTAAAATAATGATAATGATTATTTGTAATGTATTTTTTCTTATCAATATGTAAGACTAATTATATATTTTGATATTTATTTAATATCAACACCTTAACACACACACACACATATATATATATACATACATATAACCTATTTATTATCATTCTACAATATTTTTAATATAATAATATGAGCAATAAATTTTACAAATAGTTTTCTATATAAAAAAAATCATTTCTAATAGATTTTATCAAAAGAATCTTGATAGTAGCAACATTCAATCACTTTTTGATGGGAAAAAAACCCGATTTTAACAGTTTTTATCGATTATAATTTTACCGATTAAATATTAAAATAACAAAATATAATATACATAAAATCAATCAATTTTCTATATAAATAAAAAAAACCCAGCACACTATACATGGGATGAAAGCAATAATTTGTTTCAAATTATGAAGTTGCAATCATTTAAAAAAAACAATTAATTAAAAGCGCTCTATTTAGAAAAAATAAATTAAAGTGCCCACACGTAGAAAAAACCTCGGTATTCCAGTTTTTTTTTTTTTTTTAAAAAAGAATAAGTTTAGGCCTCTCTTCATTATCAGGGCTAATGCCATTTATATAGTACAATTGATGGTGTCAGCAAATAGACTTCGAAGGCCCAAACCTACTGGATCCAGAAAATAGGCTTACGAATACTTTCGCCATTAAAAGAGCCCATGTCTTTCGTGAAGAGATAAATGGGCCCATGAAGTCACCAATCGCACAATACAAGCTTAGTAACCATCCATTCCCAAACACAAAAATGGCGGCATCTGCACTTATCAGGGGCGCTCCACTTCTGCGCCTCCGGCTTCAACACCACCACCGCTTCGCCACTGGATTACTCGTGCCACTCGGTAGATCATGGTGTTCTAAAGCGGATTCTACTCGACTGGAAGAGGATGATGTATCTGTTTCGAATCCCGCAGCGTTGAGCTTGCGCAAGGCGCCAAAGTATTCAAGTTGGGACGACCAAAATTACCGACGGTGGAAAGATGAAGAGGCAGAGATTTGGAGAGATATTGAACCTATAACTCACCTCGCTAAAGATATTATCCACTCTAACAGGTCTCTTTACTCTCTAATATCATCTGCCTTTTTTTACTTTTCATTTCTACTTCTGCTCTGATTTTCTTAGTTACTGCTAGATATATGGATGGAGAACAACTAACAGATGAAGATGAGAAAGTTGTGGCTGAGAGGCTTCTTGCTTATCACCCGAATTCTGATGATAAAATAGGATGCGGGTTTGACTCTATAATGGTGAGCTTGCGTAGTTTTCAAAGGAATTTAATTGTTTGCCGCTCATGTTTTCGTGCTATGAAACTTTTTTTCTGTGCTATCTATGGAGGAGCTACATTTATTTTTGTTTAAGATAAGATTTTGTTGCTAAAAATTAAGTCTATTCCGACTCTTCGGGTCTTGCCAATGCCCCACAATTGTTTTTACATGTTCTAGTGTTTCCTTGATTTTTTCAGCTTTTTAGCTCATGTCCATGGTTCTCCTCGTGTTGATTTTAATGATAGAATGCCCATCTGTTTCTTTTCATTCGTTTTTCCTTTCTCTTGTTTTCTTAATTTTACAAGGAGATATAACATATAATGTAATAGTAGGGACATTGGATATTTTCACGCTTCTCCATGTGGCTAATGTCTTGACTCAATTCTTGAACTGTTCTTTCTAATAGTATAGATTCAATTTTTGATAGAGAATGTTTGCCAAGTTTGAATGCAGCCTACCATTTTCTATTTTGATTGTTCTTGTGTAATTTTTAACATCAGAAATTCCCAGTTTCTGACTCGAGTATGAAGTTATTGTCATCAGTCGGTTTGTATGACCCAAGTGATATCACTGCTTAAAATCTTGACGGTGTAAGGTGATTTGCTTAATCCCACTGAGCCAAACATAGGCAGGACTGTTGAGTGACCCGGGATTCATAAGTCCAACTGCCCAAGTGACCATAAATGCTTTGTTTTCCACTCTGATAACATGAATGGATTTGAATTCTGGCTTTTATTTACTGCTACTTTTTATTATTATTATTGTTATCCAGCCTGTACATGTACTGGCAGATGTCAATGTGTCAATCCAAACTTTTTATCTCGAAGGTGTTAACCTGGTAAGAATGAATGTCATTTATAAAGTTGTCTTTGCCAAATCCCTTTTAGATGGTAGTGTTTATAGGTAAGCCCATGGGAATGGATCAATTTTGGAGGATTTTCTAAGTAAATTTGAAATGTCAACCATTTCTCTTAACTGGTATAAAAAATTTCTGGCATATTTTCCCATGCTATAACACAATGGCCATGCTGTAGATATTTCAGAATCACTGTGATAAGGCTGTCTTAGTGTACTATCAAAGACTCCTGAGTAGAGAACTTTTGCTAGTTTGAATGAAACAAGAATTTTCTTTGGTGATTGTCCTAGCGAATTTGTAATCTGAATTTCCAAATTTCTGACATGTGTGTTGCTAGTGATATAGCTCAGACATAAAAGACAAGGATATAATCAAGGGATTTCATTACTCAAATGTTGAAGGTCTAGTATGATTTACTTTATCATGCTGATCCAACATTCTATCTTTCAAGCATCATTCATACTGATAAATGACACGTATTAGTGGGCATAGGGGTCAAGGGTGCTTTGTTTGCAGTATACACGCACATTCTGCATATCATGATGAAATTTAAGGTATTGCCAGCAGCTTGTTTTCTTAGATGTATAGCTTGCATGTGCTGGAAGTTTCAATGCACAGATCCAAATTATTCTGCCTGCTATTGTAGGTGTAGGCTGTTAAGAAGGGTGCCATTTTGCTAAGCCTATTTAGATGATGATGATAATAGGCCCAAAGGGGTCCTCGGTTATCAATCAAATTTTGAGCCAACAGTGAGGAGGTTTTCCTAAGAAATTTAAACAAATGAAACAATCAGATCTCTTATTAGTAAGTGAATTACAACCAATGAAATTTGGAGGTTTTGTACTTTTTTAGGGGCAGCACTATAGCATTTCCTTATTTGTTTTTCATATTTTCCCTAGTTTTCAAATTCTCAGTTTTTTCTTTTTCAACCTCCAATTTTATGATCCTTTTAGTGTAATGCACTTTTGTTCCTTTTCTGTTAACTGCTTAACTGTGGACATAATTGGTCGATATAGGATAAAGATAGAAATGAGAAAGGGAAGAAAGGGGCACGAGAGTAGATGAAGAGGGGAAGGGAGAGATAAGAAGAATAGCTGTAGGAAGGGAAAAAAAACTATTTTTTTAATAATCATCCAACTCACCCCACTACTAATACTAGGTTATGGCCTTCATATGGGCACTTCAATCCTAACAAAACACTAGAATAATATGATAAAATTCTAAACAAAATAGAAAGCCTAATCAATACTAAATATCATAATAATCTAAATAATTAGATCCACTACATTACATACAAATACAATAGAATTACATCTTGAGTTTTCCTAGATGATATTCTTAAAGATCTTCAGTTGCTTCTCCACCATTGGTTTATTGACACTTGCATGCACATTACAATTTAGAGGTTGGAAGAATCCATCGAATGGACGCATGCAGGTAGAATACTACTACTATTTTATATTTTGTTAGAATTAAATAGAGTCAAAACAGTTCTTAAAAGTAATTGCTCATAGCTCAGCAATCACCAAGAATCCATTGTTATTCTTTTCCTAATGTATAATGGATGTTTACTGGCCCAAATTGATTATATTTAGATAAAAATCTCTTAACGGGTGCCTTCTTCATTTCTCTGTCACGTGGAATCTGTTCCATTCTTTCTTTTGCTGGTCCCTCCTTTCTTTTCGTTTGCAGAGTGCATTCGTATTAATAGAACTATTTGTTCACTCGAGTCAAATGCCACCTATTGTGGCTAGAATTGGACTCACCCTTCATTTTTTTCCCCTTTGTTTGTGTGTTGATAATTATGTGCTATGTGAAATTGTGACTGTCTTCAAGTTAGCTATTCTGTTGGTCTTTGAGAATACTAATAACCAGTTGAACTACTCTTGTTGAAGGTTGATCGTCATCCCCAATTTAAAAACTCAAGGTGCCTGTTTGTTGTAAGAACTGATGGTGGATGGATAGACTTCTCCTATCAGAAGTGCCTGCGAGCATACATTCGATCGAAGTACCCAACTCATGCAGAAAGATTCATTAAAGAACATTTTAAACGTGGCAGTTGATGATGATTATAACCCTGGTGATTACTTGAAACTCCATCTGCAATTTTCTTTTTTCTTTTGAAAATTAGAGATCACTGTGATAGACATATTTTAAAGTTTTGCACAAGGCCAGGGGATTGTGTATGGATTCTAGGACCTAAATGTATCCTAGGCCTTGCCAAAATGTCAAATGTAGTACATAATCCTTGACTAGCACTTTGGAGTCCGTTTAGAAATGAACTCGACTTTGTTGACTTGCATCTGTCTGTTTGTTGAGTTAGCATGTATATATGTGCGCGCGCGCGCCCGCGTGTATGTCTTTTAGTTGAGTTAGCATATATGGCTTCTTGGGCAGGAATAACCTTTTTTCGCCAATCCTAGGACCCGCATTTGATTGTTTGCAGGGGGGCTTCCAGATTGGCCAAATTAGTTGAACCTAACATGTCAATAACTTGTTTACGCACCAATAGAATAAAGTAGGAGGGGTCTGTTGGAAACGAGAATGTAAGCGAAGGTGGGGTTTGCACGTCAATCACGCATACTATTCAAAAGGCCATGTTTATAGTCAATAAAAATCTTAGCCCACGGCACTGGTGATCAATTAAATTCTTACAGTTTTTAGTCCATGATGCAGATCTTTCTGTGTGCCATTTGTTTCTCTTGTTTTGATTTTGACCGTGTGGTCCTGTGTCTCTTGGGGCAATATTTCCCATCATAGCATCATATTGATCCGAGCAGTCATTGTCTAGGGCTCCTAGTAAATAAGTAAAGCAAGCGTGTTTAACTCATAGGAGTGGTGGCAAAGACTCTTCATCACTAGATCATCCATTGGGTGAGCTCGCGGGCCTAGGATATCGAACCTGGAACTTACCTCCCTAGAGAAATTCTCCACTATGATAGGCCCCTTTACTCTCTAACGTCGTCTGCTGCCTTTATTTGCTTCTCATTTCTACTTTCATTCTGATTTTCGAACAACTAACAGGTGAAGATGAGAAATTTGTGGCAGAAATAGGATGTTTTTATGGAGTGGATGTAAGGAACAAGATATAAAGAATAAAAAAAGGGTTTCATCAGATGTCATGCGGCTGAACACACCCGACCCGACAATCCAATCAGTAGAATCAGTACCTGGGGCAAGCTGACAAAACAGAAGCAGCAATGGTATTTTATTAGCCAAGGTAGAGCAACCCACATTAGAAATATCTTGTCGAATCATTTCTCCAGTTTTACCTGAAACGACATTAGTTCCAGGGTTTATGTTTGCTTCATAGGTGATGACAACAGCAACTTTGCCTCTCTTTTTGTGCATATTTGATTTCCTTTTCAATTGTAGACAAGCGTGCTTTGTGTATACCATTCCATGGTAACATTCAACCTTGGACAAGACTTTGTGTGTAATAATCTTGTAGATTTTTTTTAAACAAATCAAATAAAGTATGAAAAATTAAATCAAAATCAATTAAATGTCGAAGAAAAGAATTGAAAACTAATTGCTCGATTACTTAATCGTTATTCCTATATCGCATGAGCATTTCATGATGGAATTTGATGATTTTTTTTCCTTATTTAATTTAGGGATATTTTTATCTACATATTTTCGTAACCAATTATTCATAATTGGACAGCTGGTTAAATACAAATAATATTCAAATACCAAATTATCTTTAATTTGATGAAACAGGCCACGGGCCAGATTTTCTTTAACCCAAGCATAGAAACAGACTCAAGACGAGCCCATCAAGTTACCAACGGAACAGTACAAGCTTAGTACCCATCCATTCCCAGACCCTGACATGGCCGCGTCTACACTTCTCAGCCAGCTCCTGCGCCACCGGCTCCAACACCGTCGCCGCTTCGCCAGCGGGTTGCTAGTGCCACTTCGGAGATCATGGTGTTCGACAGCGGAGTATATTCGAATGGAAGAGGATGATATATCTGTTTTGATTGACACAGTGTCGAGCTTGTGCGAGGCAGCAAAGTGTTCAAGCTGGGAAGAGAAAAATTACAGGCAGTGGAAAGATGAAGAAGCAGAGATTTGGAGAGATATTGAACCTATAGCTCACCTCGCTAAAGAAATAATCCACTCTAACAGGTCCCTTTACTCTATAATGTCGTCTGCCTTTATTTGCTTATCATCTCTACTTTTGCTCTGATTTTATTACTTACTGCTAGATACAAGGATGGAGAACAACTAACAGATGACGACGAGAAAGCTGTGGCAGGGAGGCTTCTTGTTTATCACCCGAATTGTGATGATAAAGTAGGATGTGGGCTTGATTCTATAGCGGTAAGTTTGTGTAGTTATCCAAAGAAATTTTAATTGTTTGCCGCTTTTGTTTTCATGCTTTGAAACTTTTTATTTGTGCTAATTTATAGAGGGTTCGACATTTATTTTCCTTGATTTTGCTAGCATTTTAGCTCATGCCCATGGTTCTCCTCGTGTTGGTTTTAATGGTAGGATGCTCAACTGTTTCTTTTCATTCCCTCTTCCTTGCTATTATTTTCTTAATTTTACGTGGAAGTATAATTTCCTTTATCTAAGGTTTCTTCTAACATATAATGTAATGGTAGGGGCATTAGATATTTTGATGCTTCTCTACATGGCTAATGTATTGAGTCGATTCTTGTACTGTTCTCTCTAGTAGTATTAGAATGAATATTGGATGTTTGCCTAGTTAGAATGCAGTCTAACATTTTCTGTTTTGATTGTTCTTGTGTAATTTTCAACATCTGAAATACCCGGTTTCTGACTCGAGTATGAAGTTATTGTCATGAGTCAGTTTGTCTGACCCAAAAGAAAGAATGTTAGCGAGTAATATCATTGCTTGAAATCTTGATGCTGTAAGGTGATTCGCTTAATTCCACTGCCCCAAACATCAGCATGAATGTCGCGTGACCTGAAATTCTTAGGTCCACCTGTCCAGTGCCCAAAAATGCTTTGTTTTCCACTACGCATAGAATGAATGGATTTATATTCTGGCTTCTAATGGTGTTAACCTGGTGAGAATGAATGCCATTTATAAAGTTGTTTTTTCCAAATCCCTCTTAGATGGTAGTGTACACAGGTAAGCCCATAGAAATGGATTGATTTGGAGGATTTTCCAAGTAAATTTGAAATGTCAACCATTTATCTTGACTGGTATAAAATTTATCTGGCATATTTTCCCATGCTATAATGTAATGGTAATGCTGTAGATATTTCAGAATCACTGTGATAAGGCTGCCAAAGTGCACTGTCAAAGACTCCTGGTTCAATTTTTAGTAGCAAACTTTTGCCAAGTTTGAATGAATCTAGAATTTGCCGTGGTGATTGTCCTTGTGAGTTTTAAACCTGAATTTGCAAGTGTCTGACGTGTGTGTCCCTTGTGATATAGGTCAGGCATAAAAGACAAGTTTATAGTCAAGGGATTTCATTACTTAAATGTTGAAGGTCCAGTATGATTTACTTAATCTCTCTGATACAGTGTTCTATCTTTTGAGCATCATTAAGACTGTTTAGAGACCCAGATGGTTGGGCATAGTGCTCAAGGATGCTATGTTTGCAGAGTATACACTCACATTCTGCGTATCATGAGGAGATTTAAGGTTTTTCCATTTAATTACCTTGTTTTTTTTGTTGTGTGGCCTGCATGTGCTGTAAGGTGACAATGCACCAACCCATGTTATTTTTACCAGCTATTGTTGGTGTAGCCTATTGAGAAGGGCACCACTTTTCTAAGTCCATTTAGATGATGATAATAGGCCCAAAGGTGTCATCAGGATTTAATGCAAGTTTGGGTTAACAATTAGGAGGATCCCAGAGAAATTTAAACAAATGAAACGAGCAGATATTTCAGTAGCTTATGAATTACAACCCATTAAATTTGGAGGATTTATGTTTTTCTGGGGCATCACTGTAGTATTTCCTTGTTGATATCTTAGTGATGGGACGAATGCCTACAATATTCAAGTTCACGATCCAATTTTACTGATTTAATTTTTTGTTGTAGTATTATACTGCTAGAAAATTTGGCATGGTATCTATCACACTTTCTGATATTTTTCCTTAGTTTTCAAGTTCTCAGTTTCTTTCTTTTCAAGTTCCAATTTTATGCTCTTTTTAGTGTAATGCACCATTGTTCCTTGTCTCTTAGTTTCTTAGCTGTGGACATGAGTGGTTGATGTAGGATGAAGATAGATATCAGATATGAGAAAGGGAAAAAAGGGCTACAAGAGTAGATGAAGAGTGGAAGGGAAAGATAAGAAGAATAGCTGTAGGAAGGTAAATATGAAAAACTAATTTTTAACAGTCATCCAATCCGTCCCACTACTATTTCTAGGTTATGGCCTTCATTAGGCACTTCAACCCTAACAAAACACTAGAATAATATGATAAAGTTTTAAATAAAATAAGGCCTAATCAATACTAAATGTCATAACAATCTAAACAATTAGATTCACTACATTACATACAAATAAAATAGAATTACGTCTTGAGCTTTCCTAGATAAATATTCTGAAGGATCTTCTGTTGCTTCTCCACTGTTGGTTTATTGACATTTGCTAGTGCATTACAATTTAGAGGTTGAAAGAATCATCATATGAAAGCATGCAAGTAGAATACTACTGCTTATATTTCATATCTCATTATAATTAAATAGAGTTCAAAACAGTTCTTAAAAGCAAATGCTCATAGCTCGGCAATCACCGAGAATCCATTGTTATTCTTTTCCTGATGTATAATGGATGTTTACTGCCCCAGATTGATTATATTTTGTTTTCACTTTTTCATATGGATTATCTGTGTTAAACTAGCAATTTTGGAGTGAGTGAACTGTGTGTACTTGTCCGACACTCCATAGAGATTTAATATTGTTTTAATGCTTGGTAATTGAATTTTTAAAATTGGAATTTCCCAAGCATCTTTGCAAAACAGCTGGAAACTTTTGATGTGTGATCAGTTGGACTCTTCTCACTTGACCATGCTATCTATCTCTTTGAATTTCCCCACAATCCCCTGTTTTCATGTTTCTCCTTTATCCCTTGCAATTAAAGTGAAATGTCAGGGAAGAAATCGACAGTTACATGCTTCAGTCTCCCTGTTCTTGTTAATTTCTTGCATGCACCTTTTACCTTGGAGATCTGCGGGGTTTTGGTCCACACATGGTCATCATGTGTGTAGGTCAGTAGATAAAAATCTTTTACAGGTGCCACTTTCATTTCTCTGTCACATGGAATCTGTTCTGTTCTGTTCTGTTCTTTCTTTTGCTGGTCCCTCGTTTCTTTTTGTTTGCAGAGGGCATTTGTATCAGTAGAGCTATTTGTTCGCTTCAAGTCAAATGCCAGCTGTTGTGGCTAGAATTGGACTCACCCGTCATTTTCTCCTTTGTGTGTGTGGATAATTATGTCCAATGTGAAATTGTGAATGTTTCCGAGTTTGTCGTTTTCTCCTGTGTGTGTCGATAATTATGTCCAATGTGAAATTGTGAATGTTTCTGAGCTTGTCATTTTCTCCTTTGTGTGTGTCGATAATTATGTTCAATGTCAAATTGTGAATGTTTCCGAGTTTGCTATTCTGTTGGTCTATGAGAATACTAATGAGCTGTTGAACTACTCTTGTTGAAGGTTGATCGTCATCCCCATTTTAAAAGGTCAAGGTGCCTGTTTGTTGTTAGATCTGATGGTGGATGGATAGACTTCTCATATAGGAAGTGCCTGCGAGCATACATTCAATTCAAGTACCCAACTCATGCAGAAAGATTCATTGAAGAGCATTTTAAGCATGGCCTGATGATGGCTACAACCCGGTGATTACTTGATACTCCATCTGCAGTTTTCTTTTTTCTTTTGTCAATTAGAGATCATTCTGAATGCCACATTTTAAAGTTTTACATTAGGGCCGGATTGTGTACGGATTCTAGGACGTAAATGTATCCTAGGTTTTCCAATTTGTGAAATATAGCAGATAATCCTTAACTAGGGCGTTCAATTTCGTTTAGAAATGAGGACAAAATGATTGAAATGCACTCGACTTTGTTGCCTCAGGAATAAGATTTTTTCGCCAATCCAAGATCCCCCCATTTGATTGTTTGGGGGGGCTCTCAAACTAGCCAAATTAGCTGTACCTAACATTTCAAGAACTTGTTTACGCTTCGTTGGAATAAAGGATGAAGCTTCTGTAGGAAAAGAAAAGAGAATGTGAACGTGGATGAGGTTTTACACGCCTATCGTGCAGGCTATTCAAAAGGCCATGGTTACAGTCAATAAGCATAATGGCACAGGTGCACGACCATATGATCAAATTTTATTCCTACAGTTTTTTAACTGGCAAGTAGAGTAGTTGGTTTGGGTTTGTGGACTTGTATTGGTCAAAACGCTGGAGAGCTATCATTGTCTAGCATCTGAAATGTCTACAAAATGTCTCTTTTCTGTATGTGGGTTTTTAGTCAAACACGCGGGGGACTGGAAATACTTCTTTTTTTTTATTTTTATATACGAGTAAATTTCATCACCATAAAGTGAATTTTATAAGTCCATTAGCAAATAAAATTCTGGTTGTTCCAGATTTTTATAAAAAAATACACGCTCTAACTTGAACTCAAACTCTACTATGTAGATCATGAGTCATTTGACATAGTGCCATGTCTTTTGGGGACGGGACGGGAAATACCATCAAGTAGGAAATGAAGTGGAGCTGTTCTTGGCAGTATATGCTAGAAAACCATCTGCAACCTATAAGATTAATTCAGAAGGTTGGACATAGGAGTGTTCTGGTCAGGTAAAAATCTGCTAAATAACAACCTGCAGCTATAAGATTAATTCAGAAGGTTGCTGTATGATTCATAGTGATGGTATGGAGCTTTTGAGAGAGGAGCTTGCCCCCGTGACAATTAGAGATTACGTGCGACTCTCATAATGTGCATTTGGTCCTTTCGGCTCGGTGTGATTACAGGTGGCAAAACTCACAGGGCTTGGCCATTCTTTCAGATGTTTGAACGTTGGACTTTTTCGGAATCGCAAATGCTGTAAGAGCAGCAATGTCGCAACTCGCATGCAATGATGTTTGGCATAAATCATTTATGGTGTAAGAGTGAGAGCTGTTGATGAGGATGGTATATTAAGTTAGATGGTGTAATCACAAGCCTTGTTTCGGCTATGTGCTACGACGTCGGTTAGCTGTTCATCACAATAATCTTTGACCGCATCAACTACAGAAAAACACTCTGGCTAATCATATTATTAGCGGGGATCAACATGCGTTTTGAGACTTAAGAAAACTTATAATCAAGATGCATGTGTGTTTAGGAGTGTTTTTGAAAAAAATTAAATTTTATTATTATTATTTTAAATTAAAAAATTTAGTGTTTTTAGATATTCTGATGTGTTGATATCAAAAATAATTTATTTAAAAAAAACATAATTTTTATATATTCCTAAAAATAAATACTTTCAAAAACAACTTAAACAACATTCCAAACCAGCGGGGCAAGCCATAAAACTAGAAAAAGCAACAATCCATGGCTCATGGGTAAGAAATCAAAGGTCAACCCTTCCTTATCATGCTACAATTACAACATGGAGCAGTTACCATGCATCAATAATAAAAAGTTTCTATTGCAATCTTTAGCAGTTACCATGCATCAATAATCTTTAGGAATTATCACGCGAAGCAATGATTACACATGATCATTAGACTGAGACGAGTTGAAGTGGACCTCCACTTGGGAGGTCCTCCACCCAGCTGGACTTAAGGAATCCATGTGGGTCATCAATCCAAACAGCCCCCTATTCCATGATGACTTTTTTTTCTATTTCATACACAGCTATTTTCTCTTTCGGACACTTTCATACAACACATTTCTTGTATCAAAATCTCCCTCATCTTGAAGCATGGTCCCACGAGGTAAATAGTGGGTGCAGGTATAGGTCTGCGTTGGTGAAATAGGGAATGGCCTGCAGAGTTCCAATAAAGAGCATTGGGGGTTACTTGGCTTTCTGGGTGTTTCGTGTTTTTGTGACTGAAATGTACACACTCTTTTCAGATTCTGAACAAAGTGTCGTGGGTTTTTGAGTCTGAAAATCGATGTAGAAACTTGAGGTATAAAATAAAATACTCCCCAGTTGTACAACAATGGCCATTGTGAGCTGTGATGAACAGGTAAAAGGAAAAGGAAAAAGGGTAAGAAAGAAAAGAGCTTTCTTTGAATGGTAAAATAGTGCAAAAACACGATCAAGCTTCTCAGTTTTTACTTTGTGCAGTGAACTGGAAACCAAATCAACCACCACTACACAGCTATCTCCTCCTTCAATTTCTTTCCTCGAGTGATTCCATCTCACCTGCTAGCACTACCCCTCTTTTTTTATGTCCTCTCAGTACTCTCACTGTCTGTCGAGCAGCGAAATTTCTCGGAGATCGAGCCCTGTAAAGAAGAGAAAAAAGAAAGCAACAATCAGGGTCAGGGCAAAAACCCTACACTAGTCTTAATAGGTAAACAAACGCGAACATTGCCAGATTTCCTCTATGCTTGCGATCGAGCAAAGATTTCATAGATTTCTGGTGAAAATTGAAGACAAACGCATACGTACAAATACTGTTGCTCTCTTTCGGTTTACCCCTCCCTGTTATTGGTTCGGCAGGGATGGACAGACAGCGACCTTGGAGGAACGAACTGACTTGTCTTTCTGGGATTGTAGCAGTGAAATTACGTTGGGAACTGAATTTTCCAAGTACCAGCTTGAATAATCTATTCGAAACCAGTCTGGATAATGAATCCAAATAAAAAATGAAAAGAGAAATAATTGTCCTGCAAATGTCAATCAATCTTCTTTCAATTTTCTCTCGTGGGTTTAGGATTGTGTTTGAGTGTGTTTAAAAACACTTCCTTGAAAAAGTATTAATACAGTAAAATTGTTAAAGATATTAATTTTTTAATTAAATATATCTTTGAAATGCACTCTTAAAATTAGTTTTAAATACAAAAACAAATTAAAACTTTTAGCTCTAAAATTTGCAACGATAGAGTCAAGATACTTGAGTTATAGTTATTAGAACTAGATTGGTTCTGCGAATCGATCTAATAACCCTATGAACTGAACCCAGTCCAGCTTGTCTTTTGTTTAAATCATTTTAAATACTAATTTAATTAAATTTGAGTAAGATGGTGGTTGAAACTTGATGCCGGTTAAATGGATACTGATGAAATTAATTTTAATTAATTAATTTATTTATTTATTTTTATGAGTAACAACATTATTTTAAATCTGATTGGAAACTCAAATCCTTGATGGATTTGACTCGTGCCTTGTGTAGCAGAATTATTTTCCTATCACTGTACCTTTCGAAGGTAAATAGAGACGGGCTTGCAGTGATGAACAAAGAAATAAGAGCGCTGCCCTTAATAGTCTGCAGGTCATTATTACTCGGTCTGAAACAAAATGTAGATCTAACGATTTGTGCGGTAATATCGAACTGGTTGATTTTTTTTTATTTTTTTAATTTAAATTAATTTTTATTTTATTTTTAAATTGTTTTGATTTGAGTATAGAAATAGGTTTCAAAAAATAAAAAAATATTTTTAAAAAGAAACTTAAGATATATTTAGTAAAATCTATGAATTTATTTTTGTTAATTAAAGTTTTAAAAGAGAAGTTTCATTGAGACTCGTATTATAAACAAATAAACAATCCTTCCAATTTTGCTTAGCACGAGCGAGGTTCTCTTCAAACCCATAACTTGGTAATTAACTAGATAATTTGTTTGCGTTGGGTCTCGGGTTAAACTATGTCACAACTACTGGGAAAACAATTGATCTGAAGAATATAAATCAAAAACCATAAAAACTTTGACAAAAAAGCCAAATAAAAAAAGAAAAATAAAAAGAATGAAGACCTGGATAAAAAAAGAACATACTAGAAATTGCAAAAATAAAAATAAAAAAAATTATAAAAGAAATTTGGATAATATAAGAAATCAAAAAAATTAAAATTAAAATGAACAAACAATAAAAAAAAAGGATAAGGACGAACTTTAGCTGTCTTATAAAAGAGAAGAGAAAAAGAAACATGAAAATTGAAAACATCCCTCGAACCCTTTTCAACTACCAGAGAAATAGTCTATGAAAATACTAAAATACCTCCAGAGATAAAGGATATTTCTTGTTTTCTTCAAAGTTAAATTCGTTTTTTCATTGTAGATAAAAAATGAAAAAACTTGAAATGCATTTGTCCAGTAATTCAATATTTTTATGATTTCGAGAGCAAAATTGTCGAGGAACCGTAACTGTTAGGTGAAACTTTATAATATAATTTATATTATTCTCTAATCTCCTTCAAGTGAAAGCTCAAAAGTCTTGAAACCTGTATAGATTTATATTATCTTGTACTTGATTTTTATCATATAGAACGAGGATGATGAGATTTAAACTTGTGACCGTTAGGTCAACAAAACTCTAATATCATGTTAAATAGTCATCTCACCTAAAAACTTAAATTGTTAAAATATAATTTATATTATTCTTCAACAAAAATAATACTTTTAATGTTATGAATATTTTGAAAAGTAAAGAAATCCTTGACCAATAATTTTAAATTTGGTTGATCTTGGATACAAAAAATGTTAAGAAACCATCTCATCTAAAAGCTTAAGTTGATAGGTGAAGCCCTATAATATGATTTATATTATCCTCTAACACCCCACCTCAAGTGAAAACCATTTGAACTTGAAACTTGCACAGGCCCACATCACTCCGTGCTTGATCTTTTTATCAAATAGAATGGGGGTGGTGAGATTTGAATTCGTAGCCGTTGGGTCAACAAGGCTCTGATACCATGTTAAGGAACCATCTCACCTAAGAGCTCAAGCTGATAGGTGAGGTCCCAGAATATGATTTATATTATTCTCTAATACACCCCCTCAAATGAAAGCCCTTTGAACTTGAAACTTGCACACAGACCCATACTATCTTGTGTTTGATTTTTATTAAATAGAATGGGGGTGGTGAGATTCGAACTCATGACCGCTGGGTCAATAAGGCTCTGATACCATGTTAAGGAACCATATTATCTAAAAGCTTAAACTGATAGATGAGGTCTCATAATATAATTTATATGATCCTGAATACAAAAAATTATGTTTACCATTTTAAAAATTTATGAAATACACATACACCTTAAATAATTTTTTTATGACAAAAAGAGTGATGAAAAAACAAAAAAAAAAACTCGAATCAAAAACCTAATTTTTTTCAATCAAATAATGAAATAGTATAATAGTAATTACACGTAGCAACTAACAATAATTTTTGCGTGGAGCTACAGTAGATCTCCGACTTTTTTGTTGTTGTTTTCTAAAATCAATGAAGGAAAACACGATTGGTGGACAGGAGAAGAAAATAAATGTAAAGGCATTAATTACACAATTGACTTGATTTTTCAAAGGATGCACCCCTTGTTGTTTTCTGACATGCGCATCCTGTTCCAGCCCTGGTATTATTGTGATCAGAGAGAGCAGTGGAGATGGTTAAAGAAGGATTTATCTCTGTTAAATTTTCCATGTTGCATGCAGATCGATCTCCGATCCCACCTTATTCAATGCAATTTCATCGCTGTCGAGCCCGGATTAGGGCCTGACCCAGTTTTAGGCTATAAGTTATTGCATTGTCGTATCAATCATGACTTTTTAACATGACAGTGGTCACTGAGTTATCTGTGGTTTAGCTCGATCAACGTTAAAAATGAATGAGTCGGGATGAGATCCAACTCGAGTCTGATTCCAGGTCTTTGGATTTACCCATCCGGCGATACGATTTTGATATCTGTGTGTAATTTGGGATTCAATGTCTTGGTCTGTGCTCGTACGAAGTCAGGCTGGAGAATTCGCAAGACCTTGTTAATCATTTGAATATCATTTAATATCGATGCTGCCTCGAGTTTACACTTGGATTTGTGGTTGAAAGAGTTAAATTCTCTTGCCTTTTAATGGCGCCAATCTCACCCGTCCCTGAGACAAGATTTCAAGATTCAATTACTAGTTGAAAACAAAATGTCGAACGCCTGGTCCGCTCGTACACCACTGACTTCTGCTTGCAGATTCTTAATCTTGCCTTCCCCTTGCCAGTACCGTGCTTTTTTTTTAAAGAAAAACAAAAGATTTAACATTGAAAAAATATAATAATTGTCCTGTCTGGTTTGTTTATGTTTTCTGCATCGGTCATTGTTTGTCGATTGATATGGCTGGATAGAGTAGTCCATCGATTCACACGACAGGAAAAATAACAGTTGCTAAAGATTTTACGATAAAATTGAGGTGTAGGTTTGAATCAATGTAAATGTCTTAAAATTAATTTATATTCGGTGAGACTAAATCTCTATTTAGGTTTCTCTTCTATGATATTTGACATGGAACTTGTCTACTTAAACCACCATCCTACGAGAAAATAATGGTTTTACGAGAAAAATCGTGTTGGTCTCTTGAACTAGTATAAAATATTTTCGAGTCAACTTATATTCCGAGGAATTTAATGCCCATCTAGCTAATTTTTCTTTAAATTAAAATC
Organism: Salix arbutifolia; assembly: GCA_025169955.1. NCBI lineage: Eukaryota > Viridiplantae > Streptophyta > Magnoliopsida > Malpighiales > Salicaceae > Salix > Salix arbutifolia. Next base: position 2,255,551 of record CM045915.1, on the reverse strand, counting down.
ATCCGTGACTAAATTAATATATCCTTATAAGCTTTTTTTTTTTTAAAAAATTCCTTGCTAGTGTTTAACTTGAAAATAAATCCATTTATCTACTCAAACCATCATCTCATTATTTCTTGATAGTGTGAAAAGGTAATTGAAAAACAAAATGTCAAGGATATTTGATGGGAAATTTTTATAGCAAGGTGGCCCGGTGTATTTTCAAATTAAAACTGAAATTAATACGTGGGATGCCTTGGATGTGATAGAAAGAGAAGGGAAATTTGAACTTCCAAACTCTCCACGGCAACCACCTGTTGCTCCATCTCCCTCGAGAGAAACCCTTGACCTCCAGTCGAGATGGAAATCATTCATCCACACAAACTCAATTCAAGGATTCGGTACGCATAAATGCATTCATACATTCTCATCCATCATGAACACAAACAATTTCTTAAATACACACCAAGTCTTAGCCATCTGCCAACCTTTTAAGTTTATTTAATAATGTAATAATTTATCAACAACTGATCCTTTTAACCTCGATTGGAAAATTCTGGAGAATGGAAATCTTAAAGAAGTTAAAGCGTTAATTCAGGCGAGGTGGTTCAATATATTTTATAATTTTTTATTCCATTCAATTTAAACTGTGATTTTATTTTGTCACCAAAACAATATAATGTTTACAGTTATATAGAAAGAAATCACTGTTGCTAAACATGTCCCCGAGATTGACTCGGCATCAGACCCGTGTTACAAACAAGAGTTTGCCCATTTGTTTTTACCAAAAAATAAAAAAATCATCCAGTATTTACAGGGTCACTTTCTTTAATTTTTGAAAAAACCAAACCGACCACGTTTTGGGTCCACCTATTATTCAAGTCCAGTTTTCTAACTGTGTTTTCAACGTTTTTTTTCCAACTATTTTTGTCACATTATTAAAATTTATTAAATAGAGTAGTTGTTGTTGTTGTTAATGGGTATTTAAAGTGTTTTTTATACATAAAAAATACATTAGATTATGTTTTTTTTTTAAAAAAGTAAATTTAATATCAATACATTAAAACAATATAAATATATATATATATACATAAAATAAATTTTAAATTAAATTATTTTTTAGAAAACACGGTTTCAAAAAATCGCTCAAGATCAATTTTTTTCTCTAACCAGACACAGCACCTGTTTGGCTTTGCGGTGCAACCCGTTTTTTGCCAAATTTCAATTTTTTTTTTTTGCATTTTAAATGAATTTTTTTTGTGTGTTTATATCATTTTGATGTGCTGATATCAAAAATGATTTTTAAAAAATAAAAAAACATCATTTTAATGTATTTCGGCACGAAAAGTACTTTGAAAAGCTACCGCAACCGCTCTCCCATCACACAATCTAAAGACTAAAAACAGAACATAAAAGTGAAGACTGACAGCATGCTTACATGTGTTGGTTGTGGCATGATGACCGATGAGAGAGCAAAAACACATAGCAAGCAGGGCCCAATAAACTTCAAACCGCGGGGTCAGGCAAAACCGAGGTAAAATTGTGTGACGTGTCGGGTAAGTGCTGTACGCGGCCCACATGATTCCGGTCTGGGACGATAGACCCGAGAAGTCCCGATAAAACAAGACCCACCAGCTCGATACCCTCAAATAAACACAACTTTAGGTCACTAGTCAGCCCCCTCCCCCTTCTTGCTCACTCCAAACGCAGAGAGGAAGAGAGATGGCTCGAGCTAGCTCCTCTGGTTTCTCTACCCTGCTTTTGTCCTTCTCTTCTCGCCTACAATGAACCAAGATCTGCACCCCTTCTTCCTGGAAGAAGATGGCATCGATGTATAACCAGGAAACAAGTGCAGTACAAGACCAGCAAAACCCTACATTGCTTTACGATGCTCTTTATTGTTCCGAAGAGAACTGGGTGGAAGAAGTTAGAGAGGACTGCTTTCGAGATGAACTAGAAGGAGAGAGTTACTGTAGCGACAATAGCATTAAACTAGACACTTTTCCAATACTGCTAGAACAGGACTTGAGCTGGGAAGACGAGGAACTTTCCGCTTTGTTTGCCAGGGAGGAGCAAAATCAGTTGTGCAAAGACCTAGAAACCAACCCATCTCTGGCTAGGGCTCGCTGCGAGGCTGTAGAGTGGATTCTAAAGGTCAATGCACACTACTCTTTTACCGCTCTAACTGCAGTTTTGGCAGTGAACTATCTTGATAGGTTCCTATCCAGTGACCAACTTCAGAAGGAGAAGCCATGGATGACCCAACTTGCGGCTGTGTCTTGCCTCTCACTTGCTGCCAAGGTGGAGGAGACCCAAGTGCCTCTTCTGTTGGATTTTCAGGTAGATATGTGTATACGATCTGAAATAAATCTGCAGGCTCATTTGTTAAATGCTCGTGATTAATTTTTTTGCTCGATTTGCTTCTTGATGCGTGTGTGTTGCTTGACTTGCTTAGGTGGAGGACAGTAAATATGTGTTCGAGGCCAAAACTATCCAGAGAATGGAGATCCTGGTTCTTTCTACTCTTAAATGGAAGATGAATCCGGTAACCCCAATATCGTTTCTTGATTACATCACTAGAAGGCTTGGTCTTGGGGACTATCTTTGTTTGGAATTTCTCAAGAGGTGTGAGCGCATGGTCCTCTCTATCTTGGCAGGCAAGTTGTCAAAATCCTTCCTTTACTTCACTTGTAGATTAGAATTCCTTCATTTAATTTGCTCAATTTTTTAATTGCATTATCATTCTTGAATGGATACGTGCAGATTTTAGGTCTATGCCTCATGTCCCTTCTATAATGGCTGCCGCCACAATGCTCTATGTTATTGATAACATTGAACCGAGTCTCGCAGCAGAATACCAAAGCCAGCTGTTGGGCATTCTTGGAATCGATAAAGTTAGTAGCTCTGCTCTCTTTTTATTGATTTCCATTTTTTTTCTGTTCACATCATGACAGCAATGTATTTGAACTTTATACTGAATCTTGATTGTGTCTAAAACAGGACAAGGTGGAGGATTGCAGCCAGTTCTTAATGGAATTTGCACCAAGAGACAATTTTAAGGTTCTGTCAAACAAACGCAAGTTTAGTTCACTTCCAGGTAGTCCAAGCGGTGTGGTTGACGTGTCTTTTAGCTCAGACAGCTCAAATGATTCATGGTCAGTGGCATCATCCGCGCCTTCATCACCAAAGCCTCAGTCCAAGAAGAGCAGGGCACTGCAGAGTCTAAACAATGCATCAACTTCAGATTTTTCCCAGCATTCCTCGCTAGTGCCTTAAAATTCTTCCTCTTATTCCCTAATGGACTACCTCTTGTACTGTTAATAAGTCTTATGCTTTTTCAATGTTCAAGTTAAATTGCCTGCTATCTCTGCTTTCCCAGCTCTGACCAATGCTTGGAACGCTGAAAATATTGATTGGGCACTGGGAATTGGAAGCAGAGATAGTTGGCATTTTACCGGAAATGAAGAACAGAACAGAACAAAAAAAAGAACAAAAAAGAGAGAAGAGAGCCGATGAGTAAGAGTTCTGGTGGTAATCTGACCTCTTTCCCCCCACTTCATTAGGCCCTTTATTGTCTCATATTCTATAAATAAAACATTTCATCTGAACTTATTCATTAACTAGTCTATTTCATCTCTCTATATAAATTTTTTTGCAAACTTTCACCAAGTTTAACATGGACTGTACATTTCAGTGCTGTCTGCACCTATTTGATGCATAAAAAACGAATGGATGTACTATTGAGGGGGAAATCTAACTGGACGAAAGCTTGGAGGGAGGGAAATGGGAAATTGAAAATACACACGGGAAGGGTTTTTGTTTGCATGTGAGGATCGGAACATGTTGTCGGCCACTGGAATATCAGGGATTTCAATTTTTTGTGACTAGAGTAAGATTTTGGTGTTTGACCTCGTTGGCAGAGCTCATTTTTCGAGTGAATAGTGTTTGATATGTTACCCAATCAGGCTGCCGAGAGACTTATCTCCCAGCTTGCACCATGCAGCTGTAACCACGCCGTCCATTCTGATTTTCTTATTATAAGCACTTTCTCCTATGCCTCTAGCCTAGATACATGCTCTTTCCTGTTCTGCTGCTGATACACGCAAAGCAAATAGTTCTTAAATAACCTTTTCTTTCTATTTTGAGGTTCACAGCTTTCATTTTCTTTACCAACTTGTAAAAAATATTAAATATATCTAGTAAATACTGAGTAGATAATTTTATCTCAGCAATACAGAGATCACTTGGGGCGGCTACCTGCCTACCTTGCCCACATGCTTGACCTCTACTATTCCTGAGTTTTACAAGGCAATCAGGCCTTTAATCATGGCAACATGTTCTTAAGAACTTTTATTTTTCTAGTTTTTTTTTATTGTTTTGATAGTTAAATTTTAAAAAAACATTATTTTAATATATATATTTTTTTAAAAAACACTATTTAAGAATAATGACATTATAGCAGGTGCTTGGATGGAGTGATTAAAGGCTTCTGGTGCAGTGTGAAAGCTTGAGCCACTCTCTCATGCCCTCCCTCCCTTTTGATCCAAGACTTTTTATTTTTTATTTTTCGGTCCTTTATTTGAGAAAAAAAGTGTTTGAATTTCGATGATAGAGTGAAAAAATCTGTTGAAATAACCATGAAATTAAGTGTTTGGTTATTGATATTATATATATATATATATATAGAAGAAAAAAAGTGTTTGGTTTTTTTTGTTTAAAGTATCAAGGGGCAAACTACACGTAAGAAAAATTAAAAACAATAATCCAAATAGTTGGCTTGCTTCATGTTTGTGCGCCTATACCTTTTCTCGAAGGCCCGAGAACTTTCGGCTTTCCTATCTTGACAGACCGGATATTTTTTTGTTTTTTTTTTAATTTTATTACTTAATATTCGATTAATTATTAATTAATTTTTTCCCCAACCAGTCTAATATTTTGCTGGTTATTGATTTTATGGATGCCTATTTTAAATAAAAAATACATATATACATACAATTCTACATGTATATATATATATATATATATATATATAAAAGTAATTGATTTGCTGCAAAACGCGCAAGACTATGAAAGAGAGGATGATATTATTATTCATGGCGCTTGAGTTATACGCTCATTCACGCAGAAGCTTGAGGTGTAATGTGAGCATATAGAAGCTAGAGGAGTCCAATGGCAGAGTCAATGGACGAACTAACTGCTCTGATAAAGACATGCAAGAGGGCCCAAGCAATAAATCTGTCAAATCGTATAACTTCAAGTATATACGTATGAGATGAGTACATGTATTTTATGTGCATCGATTTCTAACAATGGAAGAGGCTTCGGTGACATTTGCCTACGTGGTAACTACACGGTCGGAACTGTATTTGGGCCGAGAAAATACTATTTTTTCATTCCGATCATAATTCGAAACGCATTATACGAAGATAGAAATTCGATTCAAGCCATCACTCTCGGTCAAGAAGGCTTGCATGTGCTTTCTTCCGCTTTAAACTAAAGGGAATCATGACTCGGCTTTATTCTCAATCCTAATTAACACAACTCTCTGGATTTCTTACTAAATTGATTGACCAGCTACTGAACTCACAAAATTACCATGTAAGGCGATACTCTGAGAATTTTGCAGTGAATTTAAGCATGTTACGCTGTATGTTTTGTCAAGTAATTATCTTATCTAAAAAATTAAACTATTAGATAAAATTCTAAAACATGATTTATATTATTTTTTAAAACACTCCTCCAAGTGAAAGTCATTTAGGTTTGAAACTTGTACAGTTCATATCATCTTGTGCTTGATTTTCATCAAATAGAATAAAAATGACGAGATTTGAACTCGTGATCGCTGGGACAACAAAGCTCTGATACTATATCAAAGAATCATCTCACCTAAAAACATAAACTATTAGATGAAGTTCCAGAATATAATTTGTATTATTCTCAAACATGTTTTTCCAAGTCCATATCTCTGCATGTGCTAATCTTTCTGGAAGATCTATCAAGGAAATGGGGAACACTTCAAGCTGTAGGAATTTACCTTCCCTCGGTCCATTTTTTTCCACTGTGCAGCGGGCTCGGGGCTTGAGGGGAGGGGAGGATTAATGAAGAAAAATAAGATCCGAAAAGAAAGCACAAGAACAGGCCGCATTAATTAACCAAATAAAGAATTCACAAGGGAGGATTAAAAGGGGATTCAGGTGCAATTAGCTCCAATAAAAAAACCAAGCACTAAAAGGGAAAAAAGTTGAAAGGCTAAGGGAATGTTGAAATTGGGGGACAAAATCTTTTGATTTTGTCTTTGTTGTTTGCTTTTGATAGTTAGAAGCGATGGATTGTAGTGTATTTCAACTCGGAAAGGAAAAAGACAATGATAAGATATGGATGAATGATCATAGAATAGAGAGCTCTGCTAATTGGTTCCAGTGAATCTCCTCTTTACTTTCCTTTATAGACACCGTCTTTAAACTCCTAGCATTCACGCTCGCACACCCTTTAATTTGGCCCTGTGAGAGCCTTGATGGTTTCAAGCTGTTAGATATTAAACAAATACACCAGCTTGTTATCTCCTTGGATAAAATTCACGTAGCCATCACTCATCAAAAGCCACAGCAAGTGTTTATTTCATTAATTTGTGTGTTTATTTCATTAATTTGTGTAAGGTAATAATATAAATCATGTTATGTAGTTTCGCCTAACACCTTAGATTTTTTTACGTGAAATATTTTCTTAACATGATATCAGAACCTTGTTAACCCGACAATCACGAGTTCGAATCTCACCACTTCTATTTTATTTGATAAAAATCAAACACAAGATAATATGAATTCGTGCAGGTTTCAAGCTCAAAAGACTGCCATTTAAAAGTATGTGTTAGATAATAATATAAAACAAATTATGAGATCTCATGTAATAGATTAACCTTTTAGTTAAGATTTACTTAATAATTCGTGATAAATTTTGTAGTAGATTTGAAAGGGTAGTTTTTTTTATAATCAAGTTTCAAAAGAACTCTCAATAAAATCTATATAGAATTATGGCATGAATTAATTAACCACATCAAATAATTTTAAAATTACGTTTGATGTAAAGTGTAATTTCCACCGCTATTTACCACTACTAAGTACTAGACAGACCCTAAAAGGCTCGAAGCTAATCACAGAATTACGGATATTTGTCTATCTTATACATTGCTCCTTCATATTCAACGCTTTGAATCAACCTGATTTTGCTGTACAGCATTGCACAATCCACTAGCTTGTCACATCCAGCTTTTCCATTCCATGCCTTTTTCTTTTCAAGAATTACGCAATTTTCCACTGATAAATCATATTTGCGGTCGTGATAGTCATTGCGACGATTATTAGGCTTTAACCTATCAGACAACGTTGCAGTACTGTCGTCTGCTGATAGTCATGTGCCCAAAATATGTCAAGCGTTGACGGAAGTTATCAATTCCTAGACTGAATTTGATCGTGTTGCCGACATGCCAATCAACAATTATCGGATCATTTGATCATTACAGAACAGCGAGCTACCACCGATGGTGATTGTCAGCTACTTTGTCAGACATGTCAAAATGAAAAAAAAAAAAATCCAGCATCACATTTGAGGAGAGTGATTACCAGAACAATCAACCGTAGAAGAGGAAATGCATTAGGACATAATCTAATAATTCTACGTCTGAAATTACAACTAAGTTGCAGAAAGAATACGACTTTAATAACTCTAAGGTAAATAATTCTTAATTGTTTTGAAAAATAACATAAATATATAGTAGCTAAACTCATCTAATCAATGAAACTCAAATTAAATAAAATCTTAAGAACTAATTATGAAAAAAATATAATGTTTAGTGAGCAACTAATAATATTTTATTAGTTATTTTTTGAAGTTCACCTAAAAAAAGTCATATAAGAAGAGCTGTCCAAACTTCTTTTAAGACAAATATCACGTAAAAAGCATCCGATGACATGTGCACAAACAGGCCTCCAATTGTTTCCTCCGAAGGCCAACCTACGTTCACATAATTTCAATGCTCAAACCTAGACAGGACGATATCATTAAGATTTGAGGGGCCTCAATTTAGAGGAAATTAATTCAAAAACAGTATTATTAGGCATGAAAAACATGGATACATATCTCCCGATCTTATTGTATGAGAAACATGGATACATATCTTCCGAACTTTTGTCGTGCATGGCAAACTAATTGCCTAATTATTACCAATATTATCAAACAGCCCTTGACAATTAACTGGGCATAGAGGCACGACACCATTGTTGGGCATTTGTATTTTCTGGCGACTCGAGAGAGGTGAGAATAAGTTGGAGTCATAGAGTTAAAATCTGTTGTCCTCGGAAGGAAAAGAACAAAATATTTAAAAGAACAAAAACAAAAGCTGAGCTGAACGATTTCCGGAGTGGGTCCAATACACTGAGATCATAATTCCATGGAAATGAGTGCTGAAGGATAGGATACTTCGATCCATCTAAAATTCGGCAGGGGAGGCACATTCCATTCGTGAGCAGTATAATTGCAATGGACAGGCCCTTCCTTCCTGACGATCCAAAGTATAATTCGGCAAGGCGCTACACCGTAGCAAAACCATCATTTTTGGTTTTTTGCTCGCACCACGCAGTGTACTGCACTGCTAAACAAGCACTGGGTTTTTGTTTTTCTGTGTGTTCTACTAATATGTTGTTCACTAGCAAACAATATAGTGGTATTTTCGGTAAATGCAAATGGTAGTATATGCTAAAACGTGACATGGAAAACACCAAAAGAAAAGCCAAAAAGAAAGCTAGTAAACAGCAGCAGAATTTTAATGGGGTCCTGAGGTAGGGTAGACGGGCTCCTTTTTCTACCGTTTGCAGTGATTTCTTCTGTGTGGGGTAAAGTAAGATTGCAGTTGTAGCTAACATTCGCAGTGCCAAATGACTTTTAGGCCTCAAGTGTCCCTTTTATGGGCAGAAAGAAAGGGACAATGCTACATTTTTAGACGCAGCCCTGCTCCTCGGGAAAAAAAAATCATTTAAAAACATGTTACTATCAACCATCTGTCAAGAGATATCAAGATCTGGCTCTGGGTAGATTTTGGCAACCTAGAATGTTTAACCTATCGATTTTTCAGAGGTTGGAATTTTATTCTTTGGCACTTTAGGTGAATGATAAGTTACTCTGGTTACCTTTCAACTAGTGGTGCATGTGTGTGTAGATCGGGAGGGATGGGATGCTTTTTAACGAGGATAATGGCCTCCGCCAACTACATAGATAGAAATAGCATTTTCATTCGTTTTTTTTTCTTAAATTACTTTAAATTAAAAAAATAATAATGTTTTTCGATCTTTGTATTTCGTGTTGTAAAACAAATTAAAAAAATATTATTTTAATATATTTTTAAATAAAAATAATTTTAACAAGATCCTCGAACAGTCGTAAATTCGCTCACAGCGAGGAAACAAGGGCGTCCACATTCGAAAAGCAGGACTTGCATGCATCAAACTGGATAACAGGCCCAATTAAATATCCGAGCCCATCTGGACACCCAGAACACTAGATACGTCCACTTTACGAACTGTACAGTGTTCCCATTTGTTGTGCGGACTTCTTGAATGGGCCTAAATAAAAGGCCTCTTTCGGAAACGAAACTTGTTGCTCAAATAGCTACTTGGTGGCTGGTGGGTGTCGCTTTAGAGTTCAGAGTAAGATTTTCTGGCCTACAAACTGACGTCTTGGCCCAGGTTGAAGACAGATTTGGCAACATCTATTCTATTTCTCCACGATCATTGATTGAAAATCTTGTCCGAGTCTCATCTAAATCCATTCTGTTCATTATCACTGTAATTGTTTCCTTCCTGGTCCACGCCTGCTTCCATGATAAAACAGAGCTAAAATACTTTCGGAACGAGAAACAAAGCTTGATTTGGGATTTGATCGCTTTCAAACTAATTTTTAGCCTCCTCGTGTATCTTTTTGAAGCCCAGTAACTGTTTTCGTTGAATCCAGTTCAAGAACCCAATCCACCTGGCTAGCATTGGGATGGATCGGCAGTTGTTACATAAAGCTAATGAGAGTGGATTGTGGTTACTAACGGTCGAGTTATTACCATGCCAAACCATGGAGAGCTCTCCTGAGAAAATAGGAAGACCTCCACAAAATTATACATTGTATTTGGTCAGGATAAATTCTTGCCGCCCTGAAAAAGCTCGAGCCATTCAACCTCCAAAATCCACTTGAAAATCAAAAGTTTATTTTTGGTCCAAATAAACCCACTCCTAATCCATCTCTAGACTTCAACTATGCCGAATTTTTCCACACCACTTTGCGAATTTGCTACTCTCAACATCACCACTCCTTAAGAGGCGCATTTGCATAGAAACAACTTTTTAGCAACACCAATAGGAATCTTGAATGGTGAAAGATTAAAGAAGATGTTTCGGGAAAAAAATGATTTTTTTTGTTTTGTTTTAGATTAATATTTTTTAGTGTTTTTAGATTATTTAATGTTCTGATGTTAAAAATAATTTTTAAAACATAAAAAATAATTATTTTAATAAATTTATAAATAAAAAACAACTTAAACCACACTACTAAACAGACACAAAGATTAAAAAGAAATGTTTCAGTATGTGTTTAATAATGTGATAGTTTTTATTATTGAGTTTTGAAAATATAATTTTAAAAAAAGTTAAAAATTTTAATTATTTTTTAACAATGATTTCAAAAGAGTTTTTGATATAATCTATAAAAAAACAAAAGGTGTTGATTAATGAAATATTTTTTCTAAAAAAATATGCAATTAAAATAAAAAAAGTCGACAGTGCAGCACGCCTACAAAAACAAACAAAGACTTGATAGTAAAATTAGATTTTTCTTGTTTCCATTAGCGGTGGGGTGGCTGTTGAAGGAGCTGGAGGGGCCAAGATTTGAAACGCAGCGTCACCCTTTTTTTTCTTTTTTTTTTTTGTCTGGCTAATAAAGATTCAGGAATCTGATGGTGATAAATATAGAGACGTCTCCAGACAGAAACACGTGATCGAATATCTCTCGGAATGCTCCACAACAATGTCCTTAGTGGTAGTGGGAAAAACTGTACTGAGGATTCCACCTCTCTCTCCTCTCTCTCTCTCTCTCTCTCTCTCTCTCTCTCTCTCTCTGTTTGATGCTTACGGCCACCAATCCCTTTTCTTCCTTGCATGTTGCACTTATGGGATTGGAGTTGCAAAAAGGCCTGCTTGGAAATGCTGTCTGAACCGTCCTCCATTTCAACTCAATCACGTCACACTCCCTTGCACGAGCTCCACTTATAATTCTACTTATATTATCAGGTGGGTGATGATGCAGCTTTAGGTCAAATATAGAAATCAATTTTTCTCAAATTCCAGGGTTATAGCTTAAGTGGCCATTTGGGACATCTTTTTTATCTGTGGTTTAAAAAAAATGGGTTGAAAAAAAAGCTAAAGAGTGTTTGGTTGTATGAAAAGTTAAAAAAAGTTATGTGGGCTCCATGTATAAAAAATAAGCAAACCGAATTTTGTGAATACTACTGCTTGTTGAGAAAAGTTGAAGCGGCCCTCATAACAATGAGGTGTTGCTGCTGTTATATATATATATATATATATATATATGGGGGCTGCTAGGTGGGATATATATAAATGGGGCCCTCTTGGGTGGGTATATATATTAAAATAGTCTAACAATTAATTAAAATATAAATAATGTTTATATAATATATGTTTATTAATGTAAAAAATATACTTTTAATATTAAAATAATCTAAAACTTAATAAAAATATAAATTAATTTTACATAATATATGTTTATTAATATAAAAATATATTTTTAATATTAAAATAATCTAAAAATTAATTAAAAACAATATAAAAAACATGATAAAAAAATATTTGACATGAAGTTTATTAATATAAAAAATATTTGACATGAAGTTTTATTATATTGATAAAAATAATTTGGTGAGAGAATAAAAAAAAATTCAATTTACTTGAATTATTAATTATATTATATTATTATAATTATTAAATCTACAATATTTAAAAAATTATATATATATATATATATGTCCTTTAAAGTAATTTCACAAATTAAAAGCAAATAAGCAATATGAAAAAGCTTGGTAACTAAACACATGAAACTGCTTTTCATTAATCTCAAGCTCAAAAGTAGTTTTCACCAAACACTTCAAAACTTATTTTGAACCGCAACTAAAGTATTTTTTATGAAACTATTTTTTTAAAACCTTAACCACAAAAACAAAAGTTGTGCCAAATACACTCTAAATGGTAGAAAAAAAAATCTTGTTTTTGACATATTTTAAAATAAAATAAGTTTTTTGAAATAAATTATAGAATAACCAGGTTAATTAGAATACTTAAATCTAACTAGAAAATAAAATAAAAAACTAAATAGAAAAATAAAGCAAAAATCTGAATAATATCTTTTGAGCTCAACTTAGACATGTTCATGAACCGTCAACCGACAATAACAAGCTTTATATATATATATATATATATATATATATATATTTTGGATGCTCGAACTAACTTATATATATTTTGATTAATTCTACAGATTCTAGAGTAAATAATCATTTATCAATTTGCAATAATTCTAATAATTGTGATTTTTGAACTGATGATTTCTAAAAAACAAATTTAAAACCAAACCAGTAAGCTGCACCCTCGAGGTTGACCATAACAAGCTATTTCACTGTAAAGTCAGATATTTAGAATTTGATCATAACCAAACTCAACAATTAAATAGAAAGTTATGCGAATTTTCATTAAAAAAAAATATTTTTAATAATTTCATGAACATTGGACTGGGAGAGAGTGTTCTAAAACCACGGGAAAAAAACTCGGGCGTTTGATTGTACAGTCACTTGATAAAAAAAAGGTTTTATTTAAATTTAGTTAAAAAATTGATTTTATTAAACTTAACAGATTTGACCCGCTCAATGTAATCAACCCGATCAGTATAATTAAAGTGAAGGGATGGGAATTCCAAATGGAATTGGTACGATGTACACAAGGTATACTAATCAAGCAGCTGGCGTGAAAAAGCCGACACACTCAATCTATACTTTTTTATTTATTGATGGTGTTTTGATATTTTTTAAAATAAAAAATATTAAAAATAAAAAGCACGTTACAAAACCATCAAAACCCTCTAGGCCGTGCATGAATCGCGTCTTTGAGGAGTAATTATCTTGATTTATTTATATTTAATCTGTATATTGAATCAGTTTATGCCAATCTATAGGCTACAGCTTGTCGCTTAGTCATCGGTTTAAGCAGATCCAACCAATCAGCATTCTTATCGGCAAGTACGTAATCATCGTCAGATGGTTTCTATTAACCAGGAACTCAGTTCCCAGAAACCAGCAGCCGTGGGACCCAGCCCTTTTACTTTCGTGCTGATGGCCCGCCCGCCCTGCTTGATGGTAGTGGCGGTCAAGCTCAAGGACAACATCCATCTCCTCTACTTCGGGCTTTCTCGAATTATGAGAAGCAACTTTATATGAGTGCATTTCGTAGTTAGCTATGAGATCCCAAATGTATGGATTCCGCAGTCAATTTATGGCTAGTGGGATAACTTGAATCAATAAAATTATTAGTGCATTACAGTGCATGTTGTTTTTTAATAATATTTAAAAAGAAGAGTTTTTTATAATTATTCGTTGTCCTTTCTTGGGTTTTTTGTTGAGATGCTAGTAAACCTCTTAATTCGGAAAGTGTATTTTATGGATCCAGATAAACGAATAAACCTCGGTTATTCTAGATTTTTATAAAAAATACATGTTTTAATTCGAATTCAAAACCAATTATACAAATCACAAACCTTTTATCATCGTATTCTTCTTCTTGAGTCTGTACTTTCCATGGATAAAATAAGGAAGAAAAGCTGCCATACGGTAATTATTTACGAGCATCAAATTAAAATACTGTACATGCTATAAAAAACATATATATTGATTCTCGTCGGTAAGAGAATCAAAATGTTTTTGGTAGCAGAATTTAGCTCACCGAATTATTTAAGTGCATCAGATACTACACATACTAGAAAACATTATGGTGATTCTCCTTGATAAGAGAGTCAACTTGTAATTCTGGCAATAGAATCTTGCACGCCGAGATCACGAGCCTGTAAAATTTTGTCTGCTTCCACTCGCGACTCGAGTCCCTAGCTGTCTCGAGATGAAAACATACAGAGGAAAGCTGGATCAAAGAATTACATTTTTCACCTAACTTTCGATGCCCAATACAATCAGCATGGGTGTTAACACTCAGTTACTAATTAAGCATAGAATATGAATTCACCCCCATCTAACAGAGCTGCTAATTTTTAATAGCTATCACGATAATAAAACTCGGACCGGCCTAACATGTCGACCTGGGACTGTGATCAACTTGGGACGTATGAATTGATAAGGGTTGGAAAAAATAAAAAAAAGGAAAACCCTGATTGATCCAATTAAAAATCCATCGTGACCTATTTACTCGGTCAACCTTGGGGTCGAACATGGATTGATTTTTGTAACTGTTATGACTATGAAAAAGAGGAGTTACCTAATAAACTCCCCTGCTTATAATTACAGTTCTGCCCAAAATGTAGACAGTTAATAGCCGGAAAGGTTTGATGGTGTTGAGAAATATTTGAAAAAAATGATTTTTTTTTTGTTTTAAATTAATTGTTTTTCTATATTTTATATTATTTTAATATATTAATATCCAAAATAATTTTAAAAAATAAAAAAAATATAATTTTAATATATTTTAAAAAACGTAATACTAAATTCAAGGCAGTAAATAGGTGGGTGAGAGAATTCAAATTTAAATAAACTCTGAAACGACGTTATTGGAAAGCGAAGCGGTATCGTCTGGGAATACAAACAAGTATAGGAGGGTACGTGGAGTCCGCAAAACGCCTATATAAGGTGATCCACAACTCGAATGACAGACACCGAAACCCACCCTCATAAGAAACGGAAGCGAGAGAGGAAAAATGGGAGGATGGGCTATAGCGGTGCATGGCGGCGCTGGTGTGGACCCTAATCTCCCTCAAGAGAGACAAGAGGAGGCTAAAAAACTCCTCACTCGCTGCCTTCATCTTGGCATCTCTGCTCTTCGCTCTAATATCCCCGCTATTGATGTTGTCGAACTTGTTGTATGTGATTCCTCCCTCTCTGTTTTAATCTCTCACAAGGAGTTTTTGTCTCTCCAACAGTTTGATAACAATGTGAAGAGAAAATAACTGCACCATCGTCGATTTTTTAAGATTTATTTTACTAATATTATCCTGTTAAACAAAGAAATTTTAATGTCAATCGATGTAAAACTGCTCCCGTTTTTCTCTTCATTACACTTTTTGGAGCCCTGTTTTTCTTTCTGGCGAAGCCGTCTATAGAGCGAAGTAGTTTCGGTGGTTATTTTTGGGCTCCGAACTTGTAAAAGAAGATTAAGAACATGGTTAGTGAAGTTGAATCACTTATTATTTTGATGTTTTTGCTGTTACAGGTGAGAGAATTGGAAACGGATCCCCTGTTCAACTCTGGCGTTGGATCTGCACTAACAGAGAATGGAACAGTGGAAATGGAAGCCAGCATAATGGATGGTCCGAAGAGAAGATGCGGTGCCGTATCAGGTTTAACCACAGTTAAAAACCCAATCTCTCTCGCAAGACTTGTCATGGAAAAATCTCCCCATTCCTATCTTGCTTTTTCTGGCGCCGAGGAATTTGCCAGGCAACAGGTATTTTTCCACTTTTCTAGCCTGGAGGGGTTATTATTAAGCCACGTGTGCTATTTTAATGAAAAAAGATGCCACGGCATACGGTATCCGTGACTCTTACAGTTAGCATTTTAAAATTTAAAATAATTGTTTTTAATATATTTTCAAGCATAAACATAATTTTAATTATTCCATATTGACAAAAAAATAATAAAAACCCAAGATTTTTTATATTAAAATATAGGTTGACGTGGCATTTCCAGCGACTCTTATCTTGGACAGAAACAATTGGGATTGAATCTTGTAATTATATAAAAAATAAAGGAAGAAAAAAATTAATGAATTAAAGTCACTGCATATACTTGAAAAAAATGAATGGTGATACTTATTAAATTTTGGTTTTGGTTAGGGTGTGGAGCTGGTGGACAATGGCTATTTTATAACGGAGGAAAACGTGGGGATGCTGAAATTAGCAAAAGAAGCCAACTCCATCTTGGTACGTTGAATCCATACAGATTCTTTTATTGATGTGGCATGCCCATTTTTGACTCGGTGTCTTTTTACTCTGCCCGAAACAGTTTGATTACAGGATCCCAGCCGCCGGATTGGAAAGCTGCAGCGCCGGTGCCGCTGCCGACAGCCCCCTGGTAATGAACGGACTCCCGATCAGTGTTTATGCGCCCGAAACAGTTGGGTGTGTGGTGGTGGACAGCGAAGGAAGGTGCGCTGCCGCCACTTCGACAGGTGGGCTCATGAACAAGAAAACAGGTCGTATTGGCGACTCACCCCTGATTGGTTCTGGGACCTACGCCGGTGATCTCTGTGGGATTTCATGCACCGGAGAAGGAGAGGCCATTATACGCGGGACACTAGCACGTGATGTGGCGGCGGTGATGGAGTACAAGGGGCTGGACCTGCAAGGAGCTGTGGATTTTGTGGTGAAGGAGAGGCTCGATGAAGGGAAAGCTGGGCTGATAGCAGTGTCTCGAGATGGGGAGGTGGCGTGTGGTTTTAACACCAATGGGATGTTCAGGGGATTCGCCACTGAAGATGGGTTCATGGAAGTTGGAATCTGGGAGTAAATTATTGCTCTTGGCTTGTATTATTAGGGCAGCTGTATTTTGGTTTGAAGATGCGATGATGGCTACATGCCACCAACCCATGTCTTGTGGTCATCAAGCCGGGGCAGATTCCCCTACTGTAGTAGAAATAAAAGTTGACTGCTCCATTTAGGTTTAAATTTTCTATCATTTCCTTAAAATAATTTTCTTCATGCCTCGTAGATTTTTTTGATGATTTGTCAAATCGAAAGTGGCTTTTTCGCCCCTCGTACCGCACTGCTCAAATGTGATGACAGCTGC
The DNA here is from genome assembly GCA_025169955.1 of Salix arbutifolia. Classification (NCBI taxonomy): domain Eukaryota; kingdom Viridiplantae; phylum Streptophyta; class Magnoliopsida; order Malpighiales; family Salicaceae; genus Salix; species Salix arbutifolia. Next base: position 2,238,468 of record CM045915.1, on the reverse strand, counting down.
AATGTCCAAATTTCTCAAATGTGTTATGTTTTGACCTTATATTATATTTTTTATTAACATGAATATTAAAATTAACTAACATGATTTAATTTATAAATTCTTAAATCAATGAATATACAAATTTACTATGTAAATTTTCAATAAAACAAATCTAAAACAACAAAAACAATAAACCTTTAAATTTCAAGACTTTACTAACCTCTACTGTATGCTAATTTGTACCTCACTGTAATGTGACACAAGGGGAGAGCATCTTGAAGAGGGAATCAGGCAAGAATATAATCGAATATCTTGAGACGGCGACCCGCTTGTTGTCACCTTTGTTTTTGGAAACACTCCGTGTCATCAGCATGGGATTTACAAGTATTTCAACGTGTCCCCAGCGGGTGGGTCTGTTTTTCTTGGCCGATTTGATAACTTTCTCAGGCATGCATGTGTACTTTTCAAAAACACACTCTCTCTCACGTAGATTATCTCGGTCTGAATAAAAAAATTAATAATTCAACTTTTTTTTTTTAATAAAATATGAAACCAATCCAAACCAAAACTTCAGTTCATATTGAATTAGTATATGGGTATTTTAATTGGGTTTTTTTAGAGTTTTTTTTTTTAATTTGAGCCGGTTCAGTTTTTTTGGTTCATTGGTTTTGTATGTAAATAAATTGACCGAAAGTTTTTTTTTTAAATTTTAATCGGTTTAATTAATTTTTTTATTTAATATTGTTTTTTTATTTTCTTGATTTAATTAAATTTTTCAGTTTTTTTTCTTCTCACATCTAGTTACAGGAATAACTTGCTCTATTTGAGGGTGCATTTGCTTTAACATATTGATTTTTTTACTATTTTTTATGTGTTTCTATTTTATTTTAATGTATTTATATATAAAATAACACTAGATTGTAAAGCCACCACTGCTTTTGAATTTGTATTATTAAATTAGGAAACTGTCGAGCCACAAGTCAACATAATTACAAACACCCACGACAAGGAAATAATTTCTCGAGACAAATAAGGAAATTTCCTAGGACAAGAAATCCAGAATCATGTACAAAAGTTTCTTCCACAGCCTGACCTCATATGGGTCAAGCCTCTATTTTTAAATTAAAACGGCGAGCGTCTACAGTTTATCTTTCATGAACCAAGAGTTAAGTGTATGATATTAATTTTTAACTTTTTGTTAATATGTAATTAACAATTTCATCATCAAAAACATATATCTTGAGTTGATGTATCAAACCTCAACTTAAATCTGATCACAGGATGATCTCAAGCCTGTTATTATACAACGGATCTCATTTATCTAGATGTTGTTTTATATATATATATATATATATAAACCATGTTTTTATTTTTTTTCATGTATTCATAAACAGTAACTAATTTAAAAAACAACAACTATCGCTCAAAATCCCATGTCCACCAGCTCCTCACGTGATCTATTGAATTGCTAGGCAGCTGCTGCTGTGTTTTCTCTTGTTCAATAGGCTGAACTCCTCATGAACTAGAATTTCATCAAAAGCTAAAAAGGAGACCAAACATGCTGTGATACAACGCCGGATCACTGCAAAACCTAAAAGAGGCAGTATGACAATTTGAAACCATGGAAATGCTCACACAAAAAACACAGCCATTCTGCAGCTTGTAGCTTTTGAATATTCACATCGACATACAGCTGTGATAAGCACCTGAGATTCTAACAGGACCAATTGACAGAAAACGAAGAGTGAAAACAAGATCTATAGTTAAAAACTGGCCTATTGGAATGCATGATCAAACATGAAAACTGATCCAAAACTGATCATCGTTTCGGGGGGGGGGGGGGGTCAACCTTGGACTATTAGCACAGGTTTCTCAAAATTGGGCATGGAATATACTTCAAGAATGATGGAAATCTGAGCACTACAACTTAAGAAACACAATTTCTTCAATTGCTGGTAGATCCCGAATTCTCTTCAACGCCTCCTTACTGGGTTCCTCATCCACACCAATGGTCATTACAGCCTGTTTTCGTGGAGCGATCCTACCAACACTCATGAAATTCACATTTACATTCTCCTCACCAAGGATACTCCCCACACTGCCAACCATACCTGGATGATCAACCTGCCTACACAGTATGAGGCTGCCTTCCATGCTCACATCAACGGCAAATGAACCTACCTTTGTAAGGTGGGCATTCCCATCTTTCACTCTTCCCTCTACTTTAATCTCACCAGAGTCTGACATTGCAGTGGAAAATCTGGATTCTACGTTGGCAATTTGAACCTGGATGAACTCAAGTGGATTTTCTGGTGAACCATCCAACAAAATGCGCTCTTCTGTTATCCTCAGTCCTCTCTGCTTAGCACAGAAGTCAGCATTTACTAAGTTTATAAAAACACTGGAGATAGGCTCAATCAGACCCTTGGTAATCATTGCACGAAGCAGCCGAGTGTCAAGATCATCTGGACCTCTGGCAGAAGCATAAGTCACCTTAACTAACTGCACCCCACTTCCACCAGCAACCAGCTGCACTGCCAGTCTGCCAAGCTTTTCTGACAGAGTAACAAATGGCGCAAGTTCTGACAGGATCTGCAAAGAGCAAAAATAATCACTGGAAAAAAAGGTACAATTCCCTAACTTGCACTGTGTACATAAACATTACGGGGAGGGAGAAGCCCTTCTCACATCATGATGAAAAGCAATGGGATCACAATCTGAGAACTGGTATATAATATACATAAGCGTCACTTAAAAATGGTGGAAAGCTAACACTTGAGATACTTCGATTTCACTTCATCAAAGGAAAGCATAAAATATCTATAGTGCATTGTTTGTTAGGGATTGAAGGTTTGAAAGTAAGAATTACCTCAGCAGGAAGCATTGGTGCATTTACCGCAGTTGCAGCAAGCTGCCCTTTTAAAGCTCCAACGATAGCTTCTGCTACTTCAATGGCTACACCTTCCTGAATAAATCTCATCACCGTTAAGCAAGATAATAAAACAAGAAGTTAATAAAGTATAGCCTGAAGCCTGAATAGATGGTCAAGCATACCTGAGCCTCTGTAGTGCTAGCACCAAGATGAGGAGTCACAGTCACATTCTCATGCAGCACCAGCTTGCTGTCTTTTGGAGGGGGCTCTTCTGTGAAGACATCAAGCGCTGCCTGCACAAATACTAAAATTAACAAGACTCAATGGCAAAAGGGAACAAGGTAATGAGGACTTAGTGAAGAAAACCAGAACCTGAGCAACAGTTCCAGAATCCAGAGCTCTTACTAGAGCTTCTTCATCGATCACTCCACCACGAGCAACATTGACAATTCGAACTCCTTTCTTCATCTGGGAAAAAGACTCATCGTTGAATATTTTTGATGTAGCAGGGGTAAGAGCAAGGTAGTCAAAATCGAGATTTTGACACGAATCAGAAAGGGCTCCGAAAAATCGAATCGTAAAATCGGATCGTAAAATCGTAAGATCGTACCCGAATCTGTCCGTACAAAAATCGTAAAATCACAGCTAAAATCGTGTGAGAAGAAAAATCATAAAATCATATGTAAAATATTTTCGAATACAAAATAGCATAATTATGGACATAAAACTTCATTAGTTTAGGTTCATGCATGATTCAAAATAATTGAAAAATACATTACAAAACAATTATGTCCATAGAATTTCATTAGGTAAAAATTAACAAACTAAAAATAAATATTTTGTTGATGTGAAATATAAATTAATTAATGTTATTTATTATCTTAAATTAATAGGATTTTTTAAAAAATATTTTTTATGCTAACTATTTTTTATGCTTATTATTATTATTTTTATTATTATTATAAACCCCCAGATTATTATTATTATTATTATTATTATTATTATTATTACCCCTACCCCGTATAAACCTTTTTTTTTATTATTATTATTAATAATAATTTATATAACCCCCCACCCCCCCGAAACCTATTATTATTATTATTATAAAAAAAACCCCAACCCTAATTACCTTACCTAGCCCCCACAGTGCCCACACACATCTCCCTCCCTCCTTGTGCCGCCGCTCATCTCCCTCTCTTTTTTGTGCAGGTGCGTGCGTGTGCTCATCTCCAGGTTCTCCCTCCCTTTTTTGTGCAGGTGTGCACCGTGTGCTCATCTCCCTCCCTTGTGCTCATCTCCCTCTCTTTTTTGTGCAGGTGCGTGCGTGTGCTCATCTCCAGGTTCTCCCTCCCTTTTTTGTGCAGGTGTGCACCGTGTGCTCATATCCCTCCCTTTCTCTCATCTCCCTCCCTTTCTTGTGCAGTTGTGTTCATCTCCCTCCCTTTCTCAAATTGAAATTGAAGAAAGCCCTTCGCCAGTTCGCCCGTGTTGCGCACAGTAGAATATGATGAACTCGTAAAATCGGACCGATCCGGTCCGATTTTACGAGTCAACCCGATTTTGACCGAGTTTGACCGGTTTCGATTTTTCTTCCGGTTCAACCAGGTTTGCTGAGCCAACTCGCAAACTCGTACGAGTTTGCGAGTTGACTCGCGAGTTTGACTACCTTGGGTAAGAGGCATGTGTAGGGAGATGAAATCTGCTGTCGATATAGCTTCTTCGAAAGTCACCAATTCCACACCTATAGCACGAGCTCGGTCTGCTGGGGCATAAGGATCATGTGCAATAACATGCATGCCAAGACCCTTAGCACGCCGAGCCACTTCCGAACCAACCTTTCCAAACCCCATGACAGCAAGTGTCTTCCCCACAAGTGAAACCCCAACATATTTGCTTCTCTGCCACTTTCCTGGGCAGATTGAAACTCATAACATGATTGATGTTCTAGTAAAATGAGACATCACTGAAGAATTTCAAAATTGGATGCTAACAGAGACATGATTTAAGTCATTGTTTGGAAATTACTTGATCATTGATGACGGATATGGTCAAAATACAACCAAATTGCTAATCTCAACAATTTTATGCATCAACAAGAACTGTTGAAATCACATTATCCTCCAAAATTTTATTGATCGTGCAGTAAAGTTTAAGCAAGCAAACCCTTATTGATCATTATAAGAGAAACATATTGAACAGACAATTGAAGATCAGAATTCAATTTCCAACAATAAAGCAACCGCCGGCTCGATAAATGACTAATTGAAGCATAAAAAAAAGACATGGCCATGAAAAAAGAGAGCCCAAACCAGATTTGATAGAGGCATCAGCTTGAGCAATATTCCTAGCCATAGCAGTAAGCAAGGCAATCCCATGCTCAGCAGCAGCAATCGTGTTTGCCGTGGGAGCGTTAACCACCAAACACCCATGTTCCGTGGCAGCCGACAAGTCAACATTATCAATACCAACGCCAGCCCGACCCACAACCTTAAGTCTGCCGCCTGACCTTTCAAAAACCTCGCGGGTGACCTTAGTCCCACTTCTCACAATCAACGCGTCACAAAGTGAAATCTTAGTACATAACTCCTCATGGTTGAGGTTGTAAGAGCAATCAACATTCGCAAATGATTTTAGCAGCGCGAGACCAGCTTCCCCGAGTCTTTCGGCGACGAGGACCGTTGGCTTGGGGTCATGAAATACAGTGGCAAAGGCAACAAATCTTCTGGCCGTCCTGTTTTGGCGGCGGGTAACGTTGACTGCAGTGAAAGGCGAGGGAATAGAGAGTTTCCAAGAGAGAGAGGGCTTTGTTGGAGTAACCATGAAATTCCAAGAATATGCAGTCGCCATTTCAGGTCCCTCCTTGCCCCTGTCTTGGAGTCCCGAAACCAAATCGAGGACTCACGTTGACTCTGTGTAGTTCATTAGTAGAAGAAGTGTTCGTGAAGTGGCCGAATCTAACGCGAGTTCGAAGGTAAATGCGATACGGCATATTGGTTGGCTAGGGGACTTCAATGCTGACATGTCAGCGAGAAGATTGGATTGGTTGGCAACAACCACACTCATTAAACTCGGTCTGAGACTACTAGCGGATTGAATACGTTAACCCCGGTTAATGGAAACGGAGTTAAATAACACTTGTCATTGACTTATTAATTAGATATTATTTATACTAATGCTAATAAATTAAAATTAAACCCTTTGATTAGTGTATGATATACCTTAATCATGTGGGCCCGTGATTAACATACTTGATTGCAAATTGGTTGGTCATTGAAATGAATCTGTTTGAATTTGGACCTCACAAGATGGAACGTCTACATATCTTTGTGGTGGTTGTTTCCATCTCGGCATCAAAAACAATAACTTCATAGCAAAATACTATAAAGTTCCACCAAACGCGAAGTGGATGTGGTGGTGAAGTCTATTAACAAGAATATTAAAGGATTTGAGGTATAAACATTGTTTATTAGCATTTTTTATCACTTGAGTTTTTTTATTTATTTTTAATCTAGTCATTTTATATTAAATTAATTTGGGAGCGAGGTTAATATTCTATTTTAGTTGATTTTATATGGGACTCTTCCAATGTTAATAATAAGTCTTCACATTAAATTAATACTCAATTTGATAAAATAAAAATTTATTTTATTGATTCAGACCCATATTTAATTGGAATAAACAAATTTATTAATATTTATTAATATATATATATATAGATATAATAATTAATTTATTTTATTTAACACACATATAAACTCTTTTATATGCATATATAATAGTAAAATAATTATTAAAAATATATGCTAGGAAACTGAGTGCTGTATTATACTTACAGATATTTAAAATAATTAAATATAATTTGATTTGATTCTCAATAATTTTAGATTTCCATCCAATTAGATGTGTCTTTAAAATTATTCCTCTTGCATTGTCTTTATTATTTAACTATTTATTAATAATCATGAGGTGAAGTAAGTATACCACGCTAATTATAAAATAGAGCAGTGAATAAGGATCTAATTGCTTTCCACATGGCAAGCACAACATTTTGACTTTGGAAATGCAGGAGAGTGTTTTTAAGAGAAATTAAAAAATATATATTTTTAATATTTTTAAACCATTTTGTTGTGTTAATATCTTTTTTAACAAAAAAAAAAAAAAATTTCAATAGATTTTTAAATTAAAAACAACAACAATCTTCCAACCAGCCCCTTTTAGCTCTATAATTGCGATTCAATCATGGCAATGGCCGAAAGAATCTATGAAGGCAGCAGCCAACTTCAAACCAAGGTGTACTTGAGACATTGTAGTGAGGTGCAGGTTATCTGTTTGGAGGGCCAATCCCTTGGCATCTATGCACTTCACATTCGGCAGGTTGATTGCAAGCTGACCACTTCTGACAATCTCTATGAATTTGCCTTCACCTGATGCAAGAGCTACCTGTAACCAAGAAAATTACTTGCACAAGGACATATTGTTTCTAAAATAATCTCAAAGTTTTGCTGAAGAATATACAGACTTTGCATTTCGAGCAAGGATTATTGCCTACAGCTAGCCTAAGCTGAACCTGTAGATAGTTTTGCGAGTTTTGTAGAGGAGCGATACTGGCTAATCTTTGAAGTATTACTAGCTTCGTAAATGAACTTTCCCAATAAAGAAGCCGTTTGGCATTGTGGTGCGATCCACGATTGTCAAACGGCTTATCAATTTTAATGTTTGGAAACAACAAAACGCCGTTTCAATTGATGGGACCCACGTCTATTTTTGTGCCAAACGCCGGTGCAAGAAAAGCTGAAAATACATGCTTTTGTAATGGCGATTCAAAATTTCAATACACAGCTAAACAACGATTCAATGTTTTTGTTTCAAAAATTACCGTTAAAAATAAAAACCCTAAAATATCCTCGCCATCAATATTCCTTCTCATCTGCGCCTCCTCTCGTCTCTGACTTTGGGAAGAAAAGCACAAAGTAACATTAACATGAATTGAAGAAGAAGAAGAGAATTACAATGATGGCTTGGTGTCCCACACAGAGTCATACTCGAGAGAAAGATAGTTGAGATAGCCATCCATGTCTTATTAAGCTTTGCGATCGGAGGTGGAAGGTGGCTGTGCAGATCAGGTGAGAGGCTTTTTATCTACTCGTTTTTTGTTTCAGAGAGTAAAGGAAGAGATGGAGACAAAGTTAGGAGAGATCGTTGATATGCTTGAATACTTGGTACAACAAAAGAATGCCCTTGGTCTTAGAGAGGCCGGTGTGGAGCAGATGGGTGGAGAAGATGGAAGACGAAGCAAATGGGTTTGGGGGTGATTAGCATATACAAATATTAAAAGATAATAATATTAAAATATTAATAGTTTTTAATATTAAAATAATAATATTAAAATAGTAATATTAAAATATTATTAAAATAATAATAATATATTTTTTAAAATATAAAAATAATAATATAAAAATATAAAAACTTAATTAAAATATAAATACATATAAATAACGCCGTTTTTTTTAAAATATATATTTAAAAAAAATAAAAAAAAAATGTGTAGATACAGATCAATCCTAATGAAAGGGAAATATCTGTTCGTGATGAAATTGCAGGTTGTTTGATGGGAGAATAAAAAATAATTATATTATATTATTATAATTATTAAATTTAATAATTAATAATTATATATATATATAATATTTAAAAAAATTATATATATATATATAGATACCCTTTAAAGTAATTTCATAAGTTAAAAATAATATGAAAAGCTTGGTAGCCAAACACCCAAAACTGCTTTTTTTTCAACCTCCAACTCAACTACAGTTTTAACCAAACACTTCACTGCTTATTTTGAACCACAGTAAAAACACTTTTTTTTAAACTGTTTTTTTTTAATTTCAATCATAAAAGCAGAAGCAATGCCTAGTGATCAACGGCATCATTTACTAAGCTAATCGGTGAAGGACTTTACTTTCTGTACCTCTATGTTTAACGTTTCTATATCAACGCACGTAAAATCCAATCAAAATGTTCTTGAATTGATCCGTCGATCACATGTTTGCCTTTTCAAAATTTGAATCCAGCTGTCATCATAAATTTCTTATGACATCTGTAAGCCAGAAAGACATGTATCCTCCAGACGATTAATCGCTCCAAGAATCTATTCTGCTGACATGCTTGGATAAAATAAATTCTCATGAACAAGACCCATTATTAATTCTCCAAGACACGATGGTCTTGCAGTTAATGTTACTGTTCTTATAGGCATGGCAGCCTTTCAGTCAAGTGTGGTCTGAACCAGAAATTATTTGTTTCCCCGCCAGAGGAATTTGATAGGCCTGAAACAGCCATCCCCACCACTACTGTTTCATCACCTTCTCGTATATCAGTAGCGTGTCCTATTGCCCAGTTATTGTCAAAGAGATAACAAATCGTACAGTTTGAGAGTGTGATTGCGGTAGTTTTTCAAAGTGTTTATCATGCCGAAATACATCAAAATGATGTTTTTTTATTTTTTTAAAATCATTTTTGAAATCAGCACATCAAAATGATCTAAAAACATCAAACCGCCGGTTTTTAAAATGAAAAAAATATTCAAATTTCAGCCAAAAATTGGTGGGATCACAATGACAAACGGGCACTTAAAATCTTCAAAGAAATAGAAAAGGGCCGTACCTGGATTACAGGCAGAGATGGTTTATTGAGATCAGTACGCAAGTTGGTGATGAGCGTCTCCATATTTCCCTTGTAAGCATCGGCATCTTCTTTTGTCACCGTATCGCTTTCTCCCTGATACCACAAAATCGCTCGAATCGCCCCGCCATCCTTCACTGACGCTCCAGCCCGACTCACCAGCTGTGTATACAGCCGCGTGCCTCGAGCCCACTTCCTGATTTTGGTCCCACCAACCGCACAAGGGACCAGACCCACCACACCAATTCTCGAGCCATTGGCTCTGAGTCCATCCACAAATGCCATGCCTGGGCCAATCCCACAGGTCTTTCCCACATCGATGTCGGCATGGAGTGGCTCTTGTGCCTCTTCCCATGTGAGTTTAGCACTCAGCCGAAGTGTTGGTGGGTTCGGTCTGCACTCCGGCGGGACATTCCCGTCCCACTTTCCATGTACGACGCCGCCTCTGCCGGCCATGTTACTTTGGCCAGCAAGAATAAAGATGTCCTTGGCAACGTTAGCTGCTGAACTGGAATGGAACGTTAGCAGCAACATAAGTAGCTTGAACATGGCTTCTATCATTTATTGAGCTTACTCCGAGAAGAGTGCCTATTGCCTGCCCCTGGTGTAGCTGTTTATATAGATTTATTTTACGTGCTGAGATGACAATATTGGTATAGAGCCTGGACGGCGCTAACGAATTGATTTGTTTTACGAGCAAAGGGGAATTACTCTAATTAGAAATCTTGCTTGATTATATAATTAGTAAATGTTTAATTTGGTTAATTATTATTAACAAGGATGCCATGAATCAAGAAGGTATCGGTCAATTACATTTTGTTAGAGGTCAGTAATTTGACAAGGATAAACATGGAAGTTACCATCACTCCAAGTGTTTTGCATGATGTTTGTATAGAAATGTTTTTCTAATTTAAAATGTATTAAAATATATATTTTTTATTTTTTATTTCTGCATAATAAAACTATTAATATATACTTTAAAAATATCAATTTAATATATATTCAAATATAAAAATATTTTGAAAATCAATTCATGTAAAAAACAAAAGCATAATAAGGTAAAACAAAAGTTTTATATGACTAATTAGATGTAATGCAATTGATATTAATATCTTTCCAACGTTTTAGAGGTTTTTATTTTGAATCTCTCTTTTGTAAGAATAAAGAAAATAAAAGAATTCTATAATAATTGTAAATGTAAAAACAAAATCTTTCAATTATGGAAACACGTCTAGTACATTTTGTACAGTAGTTTTACTCTAAAGGTAGAAAAAATTTAATCCATTTTTAAGGCCTACTTAAGACAAAAACACCCCACCCTATTTTGGAGATGTATTTAATGCTCATGTTAAAAAAAATCCCAGATTGCAATGTGAGGTGGGATATTGTTTCCGAAAGTAAACGTGGAGAGAGAAATAAAATGTGTAGAGAACCATCAATCAATTTGTAAAAAATGGATTTTCCAACCCTAAAATTGAAGACTTTGATTGAGAGGCTGTCCTGTGACGCGATTTTAGATTTGTACTTGAATTGGATTCTGGGCTCTTGCCCCCAACTAATTATCGGTAATTCGGTTTTGTAGTGGCAACGGAATAACCCTCCACTTACGAACCAAAAGTAAAAAAGAAATAAACTTAAAAAGAAATTCAATATATTTACAAATATTTTAAAAAAATCCTTCTCCAATTAATACATTCCTCTTCTCTGCCATTTCCTTGTATGATAAACTAACTTTATTACTTATTGGCACGAGAGATATGAAATTGTTTAGGGTAAATAAGTTTGATTTGGCAAAACATCTCCAATCGTTGGTTATATAGATTTTATTTTAAGAATTTGATTCCTGTTTTTTAATATAAAAAAATGCTGGTCATTGGAAGGATTCCTTGTCTTTTTTATTTTTAAATAACAGAAGTTTATTTCAAATATATTGCATAGAAAGATTTATTCTTTTATCTTTATTTTTATTTTTCCAATTCAATCTATTTTTATTCTTTTTAAAATTGAAAAAAAAATGGATTGTTGAAAGGTGAACTTGAAGAAAAAACACTATTCCATTGAACAATGCTTCGTGGTGGGAGATGATTACAATAATTTAGTCACATCTTTTAGTGTTTTGTTAAAATGAAATTTAATATTAAATGATAATTTAAAAAAAAAAACTAGAAAAAAGAGAGAAGAATATTGGGTTGTTGAGGGGTGGAATTGAAAAGAAAAAAAACTGAAACATTGTCGCAATAAATAATGTTATATGGGTGTGATGATAATGAATATGTCTTTTAGTGTCCTGCTAAAAAATAATATCTCATGCTTATTTTTACACAGTTAATTTTATTTAATTATAAAATAAAATTAATATTGAAAAGCTAGAATAAAAACCATTGATTTTTCTTAAGTTAACTCCTGTTACTCTTAAAAACATAAAAAAAAAAATATCATAGCAAATGAAAAAACAAAAATAAAGAAATTTTGGTGAATGAAATCAAAAAGGAAAAAAACTTAAACAAAAAAGAAGAAGAAAATCAAGCAAACTCAGGTGGACTTTGCAAATCTGGGTTAACCTCTTGAACTTATAATTATAGATAGAAGCTAAACTAAGACAAAAAAAATTTTGCACCTGTCAAATTAAATGTCGAAAGATAAAATCAATAAATATATTTTAATTTTTTTAAATAAGCTAAATTTAACAACGACAAAAAAAACCTGAGACAAGTAATTTTGCCAACTAAGAAAAAATAATAATTTTATTGTATAATTTGATTTGTTAAACACTGAATTGTTTAAGGTTTAATTATAATTCAGGCCAATGGTTTAGTGCCAAAGGCACTGGCACAACAACACAACCACAGGAGCAACGTTGTTCAAATTATTTTTTAATCACCTTTTTTGGGATGATTATTTAAACCATGTATATGAGAGTTGAAAAAAACACGACATTTTTTTAAACTACATGAGAGTTTGTTCTTTTAAAAAACATTAAAACAATATTTGTAAAAAACAAATAGTATTATTTTAACTTGTCCGGTCACTTCGGCTTCACCAGACATTCTAGCAGGTCTACAAGTCACCGTAGCTGCAAGTTGTCTACAAGAAGAAGAAGTAGAAATCACGTAAAAGCTACCAGTAACAGAGCAAATCTCAATAATGGACCGATAAAAAAGTGGGACATGAGGTTTGAAAATCTCCTAGAAGAATAATTGGTGATGTGAATTGTGTTAGTCAGGGATTGCAGAAATGCATCGGTCAACGTCTCGCCGAGTTGAACCTGAGCCGGCGTGGTGAGGTGCACCCTGTCTGGTTCTAGTGGAAGTCCCATGGCGTCAACACACTGCACATCAGGAAGGTTAATTCCCAGCTGAGCGTTTCTCACAATCTCCACATACGGACCCTCCCCAGATGCCAGAGCCACCTAACAATTTAACAATCAACGCTACAAGTTTTCAGTCAACGGTTGTGATTGCTCCAGAACCGGTGAGCTGGTTATCCACACAACCATTTTAATTTTATTCTTTGTTTTTTCTGTTCAAGCATCAAGTCAAGCAGGCCAAGATTCCCGGGACTTGATTGCAATTGTAGATTTAGATTTCATGTTTCAAAACGACGTGAATGATGTTTAGAAGCAATCCAGACATTTAAAATAATAATTACCTGGATTATTGGTAGCGTTGGATACCCTAGATCGGCTCGGAGATCTATGAAAAACCTGCTCAGCCTTCCTTTATACGCATCAGCATCTTCTCTGATTTTGGTGTCACTTTCTCCTTGATACCATAACATGGCTCGGATGACTCCCCCACTTTGCAACGCAAACTGAGTCCTCCTCACCAGCTGGTCATAGAGAAAACCTCCCTTTGCCCATTCCCTTATTGTAGTCCCTCCAATAGCGCACGGTACTAGACCAATGGAACCGAAGTTCGGCACTCTGGTCAAGACTGCATTGGCAAACGGCATCCCTGGTCCGACCCCACTGGTCTTGTTATAATCGATTTCGGCATGTAGAGGCTCATGGGCTAGGACCCATGTGAGGCCGGCACTTAACCGGAGAATTGAGGGGTTTGGTTGGCATTGAACAGGGACAATGCCGTCCCATGAGGGGATACCGTTCTTGGTGTTGTTGGCTACGCCTCCACGGCCGGCCATGTTGCTCTGTCCGGCGAGGATAAATATGTTTTGAGGCAGTTGCTCGGACATGGATAGATTGCCTTGAGTTAGAAGAAGCAAGAACAACAAGGAAAGCATCGTTTAGGTTCTCTCTCACTTTGCGTTGAGATGTCGCAAACGAGACAGGCCACTTTCTTGTTTTCTCAGCCTCGCCTCTCGCCCCATTTTGAAAGCAAAGTGGAAGCCTTTTTTTTTAGTCTAGCGATGAATTAAGAAAATATTGAATGCTGCCGGGTACTCTTTTTTTTTTTAAGAAACAAGACATGTGCCAGGATCATGGGAGAAACATTTTTTTTTATTACACGAAAAGTAAAAAGAAAGAGAGGAAGCGGAGGAAAATTGAATTTGCACATGAAATGTAAATAAATAAATAAATTAATATCCTTGGCCATGAAATATTATTTAATTGAAATACTATTTAAACTTTAAAATCCAAATTGAGACCGAATTAAAATATTATATAATTAATGCTATTTTTTTTTGAAAGGTTATTTATATTGTAGATAGATAAAACGGTATGAATCGATCAAATATCATTTTATTAGTATTTTTAAGCCAGAGAAAAATATTTCTAGGTAACAAAAATAATCTGATAGTTTAATTTAATCAATGAATAAAACTTCCTTTTAGTTTTTTTTATTATGTTTTGGTTTTATTTTATTTATTAGTTATGGTATCAAACATTCACATGGAATAAAAATAAGGCGATCAACATGTATTTTAATCAACAACACACACACGTGCATACATGTGTGTGTGTGTGTGTGTTTTTCATTGATTCAATTTTAAGTGAGTTTGACTTTGTATTTTTTTAGTTCAAATCAGATCAAAATCATCCGTGACTTGAGCTAAAAGATTGCCCAATTGAAAGTGAAACCACACAGTAATTTACTCTCATCCATTTTTCTTTTGTGTCGAGCCGTCTCCATCGATTTTTTGTCCTCGATGATACCTTCATATAAATCTTAACATCATCTGACAAGATCACTAGTAATTAATTAGAGCTTATAAATAAAAAAAATGTCCAGTTGTAAGCGATGATTTCTTCTTATATGTGGGTTCATTTGTTGGGTTTAACGGGTTTAAATATTTTTTTTAGAATAATATTGTTTTTGGTCTGATTTAATAATCCGAATATAAACCTGGTGACCTGAGCCCTCAGCCGAATCAAACTCCAGATCGGAACTGATACGGGTTACTCTGACACCATAAGCCAGTGCTACAACCAACGAATCATCGGCCAGCTAGTAACTCAAATGTCATGATTCATAAATTTCCAACAATTGGCAGCATCCAAATCGAAATACATAGTTTATGAATACTTTTTTTTTAGAAATGTATGAATACCTTTTGAAGTGTATCGGAAGACAGATTTGGAGGGGGAATGCTTGCAGACTTATGCTCAAACTTGCAACATCGTAATCCTCTCTGCTCATATTGCTCGATGGATCTTCTCCAGGCTCTCCCTTTAATATCGTTCGGGGTCTTCTTGTCTGGTTCACGAAGGATTGACTGGTCTTATTTGGGGCCCGTTAATTTTTGTTCTGGGCTAGAGTTTTAGCTTCGTGGCCCATGGATGACCTGAAGATAAGCTTGGGCTGACCCAGCAATCTTTTGAATATACTAATCAAAACCGAAATGCAGAGTGATCATTGAATCGAGTCCAAACTTGGACACATGCTTTCGGTCTATTCAAGAATTTTCAAATGGGTGTCAATCAATCCCCCTTCTAATGTTAGTTAGAGTTTGTTCACAGTCTTTGTTGTATAGTCTCGGGATAAAACAAACTCGGTGATCTTCGGAACAAGCAGATATGGCCCCTTTACTCTTGTTATTTGAAAATGATACAAATGCATTCTAAAATTGTCATTAGAGTCGGATTTATTTTTATATCTCAATCTTCATTTCTCAAATTAAACATGTTATATTATCCCTTTATATCTTTTTGTGTGTATGTATGCATGTATGTTCTAAAAAACTAGCAAAACAAAATCTCATTGGAGAGAAATTGAATATGTATGTGGGTCAACCTATCAAATTATTGGCCAACCTTAGACCCCAATGACGTCGTAGCCATCTACGGAGCAAGTGGCTCCAGTCCAGCCCTCTTGACGTGATCCAAAGTTGTTTGGTTTCCCATGCCAAGACGCAACAAATTGCATATTTGTTGATTTCAGCAAATCGTTTGTTTATTATACATTATATTATATTATACATGTAGCTAAAAGAAAACGGAAATAGTAACAGTGATTTACTGTTCATCCAGATTCATGTGCACTATTCATATGCAATTTGACCCGGTGCTTCGCGGGTGTACACCCTTTTTTTTTTAATTTTGAACAGTGTTTGCCGGAAATTAGCCCCCGAAAAAGACAAAAAACACCGTCATTTTCGGGGGCTGAACGGTAATTAACCGCTCCGGCCCGGACCGGTTCGGCCGGCCGGTTTTTTTTATTTTTTTAATATTACAATGAACAGTGCATCGACGGTTTCACCCCCCAATAACGACAAAAAACACGCCTGGGGGTCAGGGGCGTTCCGGTAATTAGCCAATTTTTTTATTTTTTTTTCGCTGACAACTGTCAGCGCGTCGCCGGACGCGCCGTCCGTTCCAACGCTCACGCGTTTTTCGGACGGCGCGTGCGGCGTCATTAGGCGTCCAAAAATGTCCAACTGTCGTCTAGAATGATTTTCAGGAATGTTCTCTTCCACATGGGGCGGCGCGCGTTGCAAGATGGTGTCCGGAGACGTGTCAATGGTCGTTCGAATTTTCACCCCCACTTTCTCTCTCCTGCATGCGCAAGATGACGTCAGCTAACCTGTTTTTTGTCAAAGTTAATTTCAGTCCCTGAACGTTTTAAATTGTTATTATTGCCCTTGATGCTATTATATAGGTTTTCATTTCTTTCAATTTCGTCCCTCAATTGAAATTGATTATATATTGGAGTTCCAATTCGGTCCTCATTCTTTTAATTGAGCGGATTGGCCTGGAATTCGGAATTTTTTTGGTATCAAAGTTTTCATTGATTTCAATTTCATCCTTCCATGCAAATTTATTATAAATCCTTAATATTTTAGGTATCAAAAGTTTGGTTTCTTTCAATTCTATCCTTCTATGCAAGTTCATTATAGATTTCAATTTCATTCCGGTCCCAGTTCTTTTAATTTCCGGTCTTGTTTTGAATTATTTGATTTCAATGTTTGAGTTTACTTCAATTTGTCTTTTAAATTAAATATATTATTGAAAGTATATGAAATTAATTATATATTTGTATATTTATGTCAAATTAAAGTATGTAAAACTAATATTATGTTCAAATATTTATTGAATATTATCGTCTAAAAATATATAGAGGGAGAGGAAAAATGACCTAAATTTTTTTTAAAGACAGGAATTCATATCAGTATTCTTAAATGCATTTAATATAATAATACGATGAATAAATCTTATAAAAAAAATATTGGCTTCAAAATTAAACTTTGTGTTCTTTTGTTTAAGTTTATTTCTTTAAATAAATTTGCAATGTTTTGACTTTTTAATTATATATTTGTGTATTTAAGTCAAATTAAAATATGTTAAACCAATTATATGTTCTGATATTTATTGAATATTATCGTCTAAGAATGTATAGAGAGGGAACAAAATAGCCTAAAATTATCCTTTAAATTAAATATATTATTGAAATTATGTCAAATTAATTATAAATTTGTATATTTATGTCAAATTAAAATATGTAAAACTAATTATATGTTTGAATATTTATTGAATATTATCGCCTAAAAATATATTGAGAGAGAGGAAAAATGACCTAATATTTTTTGAAGGGCAGAAATTCATATCATGTTTTCTTAAATATATTTAATATAATGATATGATTAATAAATCTTATATCAAAAAAATATTGGCTTCAGAATTTAATTTTGTACTCTTTTATTTGAGTTTATTTCTTTACAAGAATTTCCAATGTTTTCATTTTTAATATTTTAGATCTAATACTACTGGAAAAAAAACATCTCAAAAAAAAAAATGTTGACAAATTTACCTGCATTATCTACAGGTCAAATTAAAAAATATACAAGTCACTTTCCGTTTCCATTAGACTGTTCTTTTTAGACGGCAAATAAATAATTATAACACACAAAAAATTTAAGTTTATGTTTTAAAAACAAATTACAATATTTTTATTTCTAATATGTCTGATATTTATTGAATATTATCGCCTAAAAATATATTGAGAGAGAGGAAAAATGACTTTGGATTTTTTAAAAAACAAAAATTCATATCACTATTCTTAAATATAATTATACTAACTAAATATTAAAATAATAAAATACAATACATATAAAAACATTCAATTTTCTACATAGATAAAAAAAACCCGTCGCATCACGCGGGTATACCGCTCGTTTAACCTATTAAAATATTACAAACTATATTATTAATAAAACCTAGGATGAACACAATGTTGTTGTAACCCACCTGGTTGATTAATGTATTGACTACATGGGTAATGATGTTCTCTCAACAAGTCACGGCATTAGCGAATAATGATAACAACGGTTATAAATCGAGACAGATGACGTTTTCTCAACAAGCTGGGTGGCTCAAGAGGGCAAAGCCGAAATGGATTCCTCAAACTATTATTTTCATCATGATTCTAATTTATTTTTAGTAATTTCCTAGACAAGTCATTCTAACTTTTCTTTCATATTATTAATCTAGCTCTGGTTAGGTTTGTTTTTGAACTGTTCAAAAAAGTTGGTTTGGTTATATTTTGAATGATATGACTTGTCAATTTATAATTGGTCAATGATTTTAAAAAAAAAGTACAAAACAATATTGTTTTAGAGTGAAGTAAATTTGTTTAAAACAATGTTATTTTGTTACATTTATAAAAAGTTTAAAGAGGAACATCAACATTCCATGACAACGATTGTTTGAATATCTTACATTTGGTTGGTCTAAAAATTGAAAGCTATAAAAAGGGATGTGGAAAATTGGACCGACTGCATTGCATTGAAATATATTTTATTTTTTTATTAATATGGATATTCGGATCAGCTTACGCGTATCTTAACTAATTTCACGAGTCTTGAAATTAATTGACCATCATATTAATTCAATCACAAGGATAATAAACTCCTTAATTCTAAACTTGAACCACTGAGCTACCTATTAGATGACTTCGGTGGGTGGTTGAAGGATGTGGCTTGTGATCACACCGCTTTAAATTACGTCACAAAGTCTATTGAAAAAGATGGAGAACAAGAAGAAGAAGCCTTCGTTTTCCATTCTCTTCCAAGCATTTATGTACAACATGAGATAATAAGATAAGGATTAACAATGAGATAACGATGATACAAAATAGGAGATAAGAAGATACAATTGTTTGTATTTTGAATCCCATCTTGGCTGATATTATGGGATAGAGACTGTCATCTGATAAAGCCAACCTGGGAGTCAATTTTGACAACGTAGTAGAGGTACCCAATCTCATGTGTTAAGGATTTTGTTAGGTAAATTGCACATAAAAGAGCATATTTATCTCAACAAATTGTTGCTTTTTAAAACATCAAGGAAATGATAGAGAATCGTTGAACATATAACATCATCAAAGAAATATGCATAGTTTGGACAACTTTTTGATACTAGACCGAGTTTTGATGATAGCCCATAATTATTTTATTATACATGCTCGGGACCATAAGCAGATGCTATCTCTGTTTTCTTTTTCAAATTGCCAATTAGGTGTTGAAACTGGTCCTTTTTGCTCAAAAGTGTCAAACGGTATCGTTTAGCAGAATGCTTTTAATTACTACTATCTTCTCTTATTACAGCAGAATAAAAGCGTGCGTGTATACGTGAATTCTTTTGCAATTACACTGTTTATGTTCTATTTTGGGGAGACGGTGAAAATTATTCGATCAGGTTATTTCTATTTGACACCGATTTTTGCTTTAGAAACATTTGATCGAGACCACGCCAAATGGAAGTTTTCGACACCCACACCGAAAAATAAAATGTATCCATTATTTTTTATTTTCTATTGTTGAAAACAGAATTTGCTAGCTATGATCATAATTATTAGTTATGATTAAAAGTTTGAATGAAAAGATATTAGTCATCAAGTTGCGTTGTCAGCCTACGATTATTGGATTTTTTTTATTAAAATAATATTTTCATTTTTTAAAATATTAATATTGATGAGGTTAAGTTTGGATTGGATTTAACTAAATTACTCTAACCATA
This sequence comes from Salix arbutifolia, assembly GCA_025169955.1. Classification (NCBI taxonomy): domain Eukaryota; kingdom Viridiplantae; phylum Streptophyta; class Magnoliopsida; order Malpighiales; family Salicaceae; genus Salix; species Salix arbutifolia. Next base: position 2,218,522 of record CM045915.1, on the reverse strand, counting down.
TTTAATTATTTTTAACCTAAATTAAAACCCAACCCAACCCAACCCAACCCAACCCAACCCAAAGGGTGAACGAGTTTAATAACTGAAGGGTATGAAAATTAACAGAGACAATTTGGATATGAAAGAGGAGAGACAATCGTGGTGTAAGCAAACCCGTAAGAATAAAATACCCCCCCACACGCTCTCATTAACAGACGCCAGGTGCTCTTGATTGGAGTCGTACGATGGATGCATGAACCGGAAAACCATGTTGGTGGTCCCCGCTTAACGTCTCTTTGCGAATCCCTAGAGTATGATTCTCTTGGGACTCGGGCTAAATTAAGTGGGTTCTGGCTGGCAATCTATTGACGTGGCAACAGATTTTTACATGCTCGGTTAGGTCCGTTACAGTTCATGGTCCCACGTTGCCTCGTCAACAAAAACCGACAAAAATAACCCATGCTCTGTTTCTAACAAAGCATCCGTGGCGCTGCCAGGTACATGGTTAGGTCGTCGGCTGTCGGATTTTCATTCAGTCATCATCTGTATTTCCACGTGTCGTTTCTGGGATCGGCATGATTTAACTGCTCCGTTAGGACGAAGAAAACTAGGACTCTCACAAGTCTCTATGCTCCTAGGTGGGACCCTTAATAATTCAAGAAAGAGAGAGAGAGAGACTATGTTATCCTATGTGTTAATATAAAAACCAAGAACTAAATAGAACAATAGTGAAGTTTTGCGATCCACTAGTTTTTGGCCGAATTTTGAATTTTTATTTTATTTTAAAAATTGATAGTTTGATGTTTTTAAATTATTTTGATGTGCTGATTTTAAAAATAATTTTAAAAAAATAAAAAAATATCATTTTGATATATTTCGGCACAATAATCATTTTGAAAAACTACCGCAATCGCACTCCCAAACAGGCCCAAAATAAATAAAAAGAACAACCAAAAACTTCAGATATATCAGATTTGTTACAATTTGTTTGATTTTTTTCAAAATGATTAAAAGTTCATATTGTATACTTTGATTTAAAGTTACATTGAATAATTCTTGAAAGAGCTTCTTCAATTATTTAAAATTTATCACAATGCAATAAATAAAAATATTCTGAATAGAATCAATTACATTATTTTAGTTAATGTTTCATAAGATTATCGTATAAAATATTAATATGATAAAATATGTATTCATGTATATTAATAGGACTATCCAACATTGTTTTATATGATTATAAAAGAAGAAAGAGAAAAAATTGCTATTAAATTATTATTTTTGAGAAGTGAATTCAGTGCCGTTAGTGACATTTAATAAATATGCTTGAATACATATTTAATTATAACTCTATGCTCCTATGAAATTATAGAAAGATGACTCATCTACCAATTGGTTCCAGAGAATCCAGGCACCATAGTGGTTCGCGAGGGATAAAACCTGGGTTATTATTCTTCTCCCACATGTGTATAATCTTTTGGGACCTTTTTCTTCCCGACGTCGTATTATTTTATGTGATGCTCCCGTGGATTCAAATAAGGCACAATGCCACTTGCTTTAAATTGTGGAAACAAATATTTTCTCCTGTCTACTTGGATTCGAAGGTTGCCCTTTCCGAGACCAGAAATGGCTTCTTTGCGGTCCTCATAATCTTATAATTATATTAAGCCAGTGACGATTACTTAAATCACGAGCTCAAGCGAGAGGAAACATCCTTCCTCTTTCCAAACCATGTGCCTCGATCAGATCCCTTAATCGTTCTTTAACTCTCACTTTAACCCGTAATTATCTATAATTCTGAAGAAAACATGCCCTTTCGAACGGACTGACACGATGTCTCGCAAAAAATCTGCAGCATATGGCAAAATTGAAGGAATCCAGAGCATTATAATTGCTGCTAAAAGGCAAACCTTAAGCATGCCCACCATCGGGACCATTCTCCGATCAGTGATTACTCTCTTACCCTAAAAGTTATGAACGTGATGACAAATAATTTGTGATCTGAACATCAATTCTTGAGTTCTAGTCAGTAAGTACATCTAGTAGATGATTTGCGATCTGAACAGTAGGTTTTAAATTCAAGTCAAGACGTGCATCACTTATAAGAGTCTGAGATAATCAAGGTTTTACTTGATCATCTAGAATCATAAAATATATTTTACAGAAAATAATGCTATACACATCCATAAAAAATAACTCTCATACGGTCCAGAAACAATGCTGCAGTACAATATGGTGACACATAATACCATTGTAGATTTAGGATAATACTTGCATAAATATGAAACCACATAGCTGCTAGCTAACCATGTAGTCCGTATTATACATTTGTTTTTAACAGTGAGCTGTTAAATTTTATGTTTTTAAGTTCTGGTTTAGCCGCGGGTAAGTTAATGCAGACCCACCAAAAAATTCAATCCAGATCCATATCTTGATCCCGAATTTTTTAGTTAATTTTTCCTGCTGGACCCACTTTGACAATTATAGTGTAGCTTGAATGGTTGATGGAATAATTATATTACTTGATTTATATTTCTTTCCACAGTGATTTCAATATTTTTTTTAGAATAAATAATAAACTTACATAATATGAAAAGGTAAACCCGGTTCTAAACACGCCCGGATTCCATGCCTTTGATTCTCGCAGAAGATGAACGAACTCGCCCAAACACAAAGGAGGCCATAAAAACTGTGCGTTTCGGCTGCCACGTGAATTTCACTCGTGCGGAGAAGTAGGTCACGTGGAAGTACGGGTAAAGGACAAGAGGTGGGTGCGTGCGGGCAATGAGAGTGGCAGGGTGTGTGCGATACTTTATAAAGCTGTCTCCCGCAAAACGACTGCATATTGAAGATAAAAACACCCGTTCTTTTTCCCTCTCTCTCTCTCTTCTTTTCCGTTTTTTCAAGTTTTCCCTCTTTTCTTTTTTATACGTAATCCATGGTAAGGTCGTGCAAAGACAGTTATAAAATCCAAATCTGAATTCGCCTGGAACATTGCTTGAATCGACTCTCAATCCATTAATTTATATATATATATATATATATATATAATTAAATAATGTTATTTTATTTATTTTTAAAATAAAATAAAAATATTTAATGTTCACTTTCTCACAATGTAACCTAGGCCTTGTACTGTTCAAGATTTACAAGGATGGTGGGTGGGAAGTTCTACCCTGTACGTCGTTGTACCTAATAATTGCTCTGAAGAGGGAGCCTGGTATTGTATTGTATTGTATTGACATGTAAAAGTGGACGGTGTCGTTCTCATTTCTGTATGGTTACTGCTCCTCCTTTGCTTTGGAGGGTAAAGGATTTACCTCGTTAAGGAATTTTAGTGATGCACGTCTCTATTTTTTTTATAAAGCATAGGTCATTTTATACATATATATATATATAGAGAGAGAGAGAGAGAAAAGAAAGATAGTTGTGGATTGATTATGAAGAGTTTGAATTGGATAAAAGTAACGGTGGGTGTGTGTTTGAAATTATAGTGTAGGAAGTATTTTTTATTTAAAAATTATTAGAAAATAACATAAATTATATAAAAAAATTAAGCTGAGAAAAAAGTAACGGTGAGTATGTTTTATAAATTTTATTCGTGAATGCATATTTGTTGGTTGAGAATTCAGGTGATCTATATACTCCATTCTTATTAAACTAAATTCATGGAGTACCATTTTCACCTGTCTATGGTGAGTAGCATATCGTCGTCCCCAGGCCTTACTAGCAAGTATACCCTTAGTCTTGGCTCCAGATGTGTATGAGGTACATGGTGCACTGTTCCTGCCCTGTATGGAGTCAACCCATCATCTTCCAACCATTTTTTTTTTTTAAAACGAAACAACAAGGAAAGCCTCGGAAGGACATAATAAATAAATAGTAATGCGAGAGAAGACGGTGAAGTCGGTTTTGGCAGTTCAGCAAGGAATGGAGCGTGACTTGAACGTGGCAGTGGCGGGGGAGTAGGCCGTCAGAGAGGTAATGGCGAGTGGGGCTCCAATGACAGGCTGGACTAACAAGATTTTAGCACCGTTCGTCCCCTTATTCTGCTTCTCAACTCTTGTCGTTATTATGCCAGCTCATCACTTCCGTGCGTCCTTTTCACTCCCTTCTCCTTTAAAATCAATTTAAAATAAACCATCGACGTAAATGCTCTCCAGCCTGTCTTCGGTCAAAGTCACTCCTCATTTTATTTGCCCTTTCTTTTAAAAAATACTATTATTTTCTCATCATCGGATAAGAATCACATTCACATCCCCCCCCTCGTCCATTGCCTTAATCCGCACGTTTTTTTCCTTTCAAAGAAAATAATCCCTTTTATTATAGTCACGAGTGGTTGAAATTTTTTAAAACGTTTTTCAAATTATTTAAAACATATCAAATTAAAGTTTTAGATATGTTTTAATATAAAAATAAGTTTTTTCTTAATATATGTTTAATTGAAAAATATTTTTAAAAAACAAACACTATATCATTTAAAATATCTAGTTTATTTTTTAAAAAAGAAAACTTGAATTGTTCAAGTCATTTTGCCCCAAATAAGATGTTGAACTCATAATATATTAGTTTTTGCGTCTAAAAAATAATTAATTAATTTCTATATTTTTTCATATTATATTGCAGACATATTTATGAACACTATTCACTGGTAAGCAGCCACTCATCAAGAGATAAACAACGAGAAAAAACCTGTCAATACGAGGTTCATTAATGAACACGCTTGCATATCGATTGGAAATTAAAAAAAAAATGATTCGAATAAAGGATGTCCTTACACCATGAAATGCTTGCTTGCCGCTTCAATACTGCACCCAGCGATTTTACAGATAGCTATTATTCGATGTGAACGTAAATATTAATTTAAAAAAAATATTATTTGATTATATTTTTTATATCTCTTAAAATAAGCTCTCGAGTCTTATAATTATGTTTTTATCATTTCTAAAACATTTTTTTTGGTATTTTCAAACTGCTTTCACACTCTAATATCTACAGTAATTTATTTTAAAAAAATATCATTATAATTTATTAAAAAAAAAATTCGCTAGTATAATAACTCTAAGAATACCTATAAGTTAGATAAACGAAGAGATGACGCGTGTTAGTTGACAGCTGTTTACTAGTAACTGCCTTGCCAGGAAGAATCCTCAGTCTTTTAACGGCCATAACCGGTCATTATAACTGGCTTAACCAGTCATCCCTAACCCTTCCATATATGTATATATTCACCCCTCCCGACTCCTTACACTGTTCTTTTATATAAGCCACGGCGAGGCCCTGCCTCCACCACTTGAAAAGAAAATCCTCCTCTTAATCTCTCAGTTTAGATTCAATTCAGAGCTTGATTTATCTCTAAATCAATCCATGGCTTCTACGAGAAAAGATATGGATCGGATTAAAGGTCCATGGAGCCCTGAAGAAGATGAGGCGTTACAGAGATTAGTCCAAACCTATGGACCAAGAAACTGGTCTCTGATAAGCAAATCAATACCTGGTCGATCTGGGAAATCATGCAGGTTGCGATGGTGCAACCAGCTATCCCCTGAGGTCGAGCACAGACCATTCAGTGCTGAAGAAGATGACACAATCATCAGGGCCCATGCTCGTATCGGCAACAAATGGGCCACCATCGCCCGCCTTCTCAATGGGCGCACCGACAACGCTATCAAAAACCACTGGAATTCTACCCTCAAGAGAAAATGTTCTTCCATGTTTGATGACTTAAACGACGACGCGCAACAACAGCCTCTAAAAAGATCCGCAAGTCTCGGGGCAGGTTCGGGTCTATACTTGAACCCGGGTAGCCCTTCCGGATCCGATTTGAGCGATTCAAGTATACCGGGCGTGAATTCATCACCCGTTTTCAGACCGCCAGCCAAAACTACCTCTCTTGTCCCTCCTGTTTTATCGATTGATGTGTCCTCTCCGATCGTAGATCCACTGACTTCATTATCTCTGTCTCTTCCTGGATCCATTGCTTGTCAGACTCCGGGTTCTGGCTCAAGTTCTGGATCCCATGTAGTTAACCCGGCACCTATGGTGCAAACACCTGCTGCACTTCCATCTCCTCCACCCCCCCCACCAGCTGCAGTGACTGCGCATCAACAGGAGCAAGTTTCAATGCTGCAACAGAAGAACCCCGAGTTTCGACTTGAGAACCATTTTTTCAGTGCTGAGTTTTTGGCAGTCATGCAAGAGATGATACGGAAGGAAGTGAGGAACTATATGTCCGGGATTGATCAAAATGGGCCCTGTCTGGGAACAGAGGCTGTGAGGAACGCTGTGGTTAAACGAATTGGTATTAGCAGAATGAAGTAGCCAAACAGAAGAGATTTAGTTTTTTATCGACGGCTATGTCATGATCATGATCATGATCATCTGGGCATGATGATGAAGCAGCTGAGTTGACTCGGAGAGAGAATGACACAGGAGGGCAAAAAGAAGAAGAAAACTCTGTTTTTTTCTTTTTCTTTTTCTTTTTAAAATTTGTTTGGTTTAAAGTTGCTTTAATCGTTGCTTTATACAGAAGCAATAATTTTGGTAGTGTACAGAGCAGTTTTCTTCGGCAGAGAAGAAGAGGATCGCCGAGGAAAAAAACTTCTTTTGATATAAATTGGAAAAAAAACGATCGTACCTTTTATTTTAATTTAAATTCAAGAAAAATGGAATTAAATGAACTGCACCCATTCAAGTAAAGTGACGAACAGAAAGGACGCAACCGTTTTTGTTTGTATACAGAAACAACAATCAAAAGATAATTTTGTTTTTTCGGAGAGAAACACACTTTGACTGAATGATTTCGTTTGGTAGTTGGCTTGCTTGATGAAAATGATGAGGTGGCTGTACCTAGTATTTTTAAGGATAAATTCTGAACGGTGATAAATCTTTGTTTATTTTGAAAAATTAAATAGACCAATTAATCTTAACTGAATCTCTGGTTTTATAAAAAAAATCGAATAATATTTTTCACCGTTTTGACAATCTATTTAACTTGTGATTTTTTTTAAAATAAATTACAATAAAGTGTTTTGGAATTTTTTGTTGGACTTTTAGGTGGGTTGCTTGACTTGGAAGGGGATTGTGTTGGCTGCTTGTGGGAGATGACAGTACCTAATTAACGGTAAGAAAAAACATTTGAAGTTTCGGTGGGTGCATTGGTTCCAGGAGAAGCTAGTGCTTAAATTGTTTCCGATTACTATTCGTTATTATTGTTGCCATTAAAGCATCCAGGGACCACAATTCCATATATATCCACTACTAAAAACTATATTTAATTTAATATGGCGATATGGTTTGTAAAAGTGTTTTTTGTTTAAAAATTATTAAAATAATAACATGAAAACATATAAACAAATTAATTAGAAGAAAAACAATTTAATCTGCTAGAAAAGAAGACAAGAGGCTTTAACAACCATGTTTTTATCATATTTTAAGGTGAAAATTAATGTTGCATAGTTCATATAAACAACGACAGTAAGAAAACGAATAATGATCAAATGGAATTAAAATGATCTAATCCATTTAATTTCTCTGATACTGATCACTAGACAAAAAAAATCTAATCCATTTAATAAAAAAGGAGTCTTTTCAGCTCTCTCTCTTGCTCTCTCCTGCTTGTTGCGAATTCGTTTTTCATCTTCTGCAAACAATCGATGCTCTTCAACAATACTCATCTCTTTCAACTGAAAAATCAAACAAAGTTTTTGTTTCAGAGAACTGTATTTTCCCTGCTGGGCTCTAATTTTCTGTAGGGGACAATGCTTTCAGCTTTTGGTATATGGATCACCAAGTGTCCGAGCAATAGTTTGGACGGAAAACAGAGACCAACCAGTTAATGCAAAAGGCTCTTGAAGTTTTCCTTGCTGAAAACTGGAACGGTTTTTTCTCTGCTTGCCTTGATTCATGCGGGCAATATTCAAGTTCCCTCTCTCGAGTGCAACTTCAGCTTCTAAACAATCTTGTTCTTCAAACTTCGGTGAAAGCTACCCTCTGGATAAGCTTCAAATCACCTACAGATGCCCTTCTCTCCGAACAAAAATTGTCTTATCCTGTCCAGAAGTCAAAGCAACTACTCTTCTTGGCGTGCTAATTCATGGTTAGGCCGGATCGTGACCCCCGAGTTCTTAAACAAGATACCTTTTAGCTGGCACCGGTTTCAAAAGATAAAAATATGTTGAATAAGTTATATGTAAATCCGAGTGCTTGTTGAGAAATTTTAGAGTATTCTGAGAGTAATTACCCATATTTATTTCATAAGAGATGGATAAATACGAAGAAAATAGAAGAATAGTTTTGGGCGACACGAAAACATCCTTACCACTGCCATTTAGACAAATTGAGCATTACAGGAGTCTCATTGTATAGAAATTTAATAAGATGAAAATCTGAGCATTGATTTAAACACAACTCTGTTAGATTTTCAGAAGTCTCTTAACGAGATGCAATTTCCTCACACACTGAAGTTGACTAAAGAAAAACAATTTCGAAATGACAATCTCAATTCCAAACCTAACTCTCACTTGCTAGCTAGTGTAAGAGATTGTAATAAAGTTGGGCACAGCCTCCTGCACACCTTGCAGGGCAAGATAGCTATACCATCAAGACAATCAACTTAGTGTAAGTTACTACTGGATTCTCACAAAAGGGTTCGCAAGTGAATGACATGTCCCCGAGGGTGGGGTGCAGCGGTAAGTGCCTGGGTGCAGAATGTTTCACCCAGGTTCGAGCCTCTGCCTTGCACACTCCCCCTCGTAAGAGCCTGGAACAGCCGGGGGTTTTAACCGCTCACCTGGGCCCACAAAGTGCGCTTTCCGGGGGGTGGGGTTTCCCTCATAAGGAATGATCCAAAAAAAAAAAAAAAAGTGAATGACATGCACTTGAATCTCAGAAGTTTTTAGCATAGAAAGGGGATAGATTAAAATGGTCCAGTTGCATTTGATGATGTATTATGTACAAATTGACATCCTTATGCCCCCAACCTAGTGATCTTGTTTGATGGTGTTCGCTTCAGAATCTTCTGGGACATGGTATGTAGAGAGAAAAAAAGCACTCTGATTCTTCTGTAAAAACCTGCATGGAAATAGAAAGTGTATCGGTACGACGAATTCCTAAATGAAAAAAGAAAAACATGAAACTGAAGTATCATAGACACTGATTATCTGAAATAAATTTCCAGAAACATACACAAAGCAAGCTATGTCACTTGAATTCTATTTGTTCCAATGAAGTTCAACAGTTGGAATTACACACAACAGTAAACTAAGTTAATTCTTCTGAGACTATCAGTTGGACTTAATTTCTGTGATAATATAGATTTCTGATTGCCAAAAAAAGATGACACGAGTTCGGAATTCATGGTTGTCAGTGAGTATTGCAGATAAAAAAAAGTGTATTGCAGACATCATGGTGCAGCTAGTCCATGCTAGACTTCTGATCCAATTATCTTTTGCTCTTGATCAACCAGTATCTTGGAAAACTCAAACCCAAATAAAGGTGGTAAATACAGACATAAGTCCAGCCATAAGGATTTATTAATGATTGGAGTTCCTACCTCAGAAAGTGAACCAATTTTTGGTGCAACTCTGTCAGTGTCTCCTCTTCAATGTTTGCATGAGCCAATAACTCAGGCAACTTAACTGAAAATGCAACAAAGAGAATATGAGCACAACAAGTTAAGATAGATAGCTAGTACATTTCAGCATCTGTATTTCCAATAAATATCAGTACCGCCATGCTAAACTTCTCGAGGCCTGTGTACAGACAAATGTATTAAGTACTACCATATACTGTAAGAAGCATCCTCCTGTCAAAACCAGTGTTGTACAGAATTGGATGCTACATCTATTGCCAGAGGACAAGTTTCTAGCTCACTGATTTAAAAAATGTAGACAAAGAAACCAAACACAGTTTTCAAAGCTACTTTAAACAAAAAGAAAAACGATTTATTTTTCCCACAGCAAAGAGTAAACTTACCAAAGAGGCGTAATAGATGCTCGGCACCGTATACCGTTGAGGGAGAAACATCATCTCTAATTGCATATGTATACTGTTGCCGCTCACTTTTATAGAGAAGCATTGCTGGTAAGGCTTTGTCAAAGTAACAACACAAACCTTTCATAATTTCAGCGGTTGATTCAGGCATCCTACACCCACCAAATCATAAAATCTAAGAGCATTGACAATACAGATCAAGAATACCAGAGCAGAAGGGTACTTCCTTTATTGACAATAAGAATTCTAAACACTCCCCCTTCTCCTCAGGTCAGCAGAGAATAAAAAGTTTCCAAATAATTATTCTATCACTTAAAAGTAGTAGTCCCCAAGGGTATAATAAAAGGTTGGCAAAAGAGCAGGTTCTCTACTTACATGACATCTTTTTTTGACCTATACTCACAATACTTCGTGCATATGTCTTGGACATTTGGGGTACGAGGAAGTTTCACGAGCTGAAAGAAAAGAGATAAAACAAATACATTAAATTAGTTATTAAAGGTAACTCTATAGCTAAGCACACAGATATAATGCTAAGCTAATCATTTGAATGATAACACAATTATTTCAGTACTGTGGTAATCAAATCTTACTTGTCTATGCTGTCAAACAAGTTGAAATTTAAAACAGCCAGTCAGTAATGCTGCTTAATTAATTACAATTGAACAGAGAAGTAAGTAAAACAGGCATGGAAAAGATGATGAAAGCAAAGGGCAAAAGTTGGTGGCAAGGGAAACACAAGGAAATGTAACAGTGGTGTACTACAAATAATTTTAACGTAACAGCGGTGTACTATAAGTAATTTAAGAAAATATACTACCTTGCTCTGATGAGTGATAAATTCACAATCATCAACGAGTTGTTTCTTTAGTGTTGATGGAATTTGGAGATTCACCAGCTTTTCCAAGGATACAAGATCTTTTTCCTAGCAGTCAAAACAACAAGCTAAGCAAAAGATGCCAAATGATCAATGGAAAACCTTTTATTTTTTTTTAAATCTTAGCTGATTCAATTTTTACAGTAAGGAATGCGCTTGGAATGACATGGGCAAACCAAAAGTGCACAAAGCTTCAATAAACCGGAGAGTACCTTATTAAGAGAGTCATTTCTCCGCTTCCTTCCCCTTGAAACTGCATATATGTCCCCAGAACAGCTTTAAGAAATTGCCAGTTCAAAGGATCACCAAAAAGAATCTTGCAATCAACAATTAAAAGTGTTTTTTTTTCCGCATGTAAGATTAAAGTAAACTTAGTGGAGGTTCTATCTGTAATGGTGTATTAAGGCAACTTTTCCCTTCTTTGCTGGCCCTAATCCTAAGAAAATCAACAATCTATTTTGGAAACAAACCATGGATCAGAATCCAAATTTAATGGATTTAATAATAAAGCACGTCATGCTATTAAATTTGCATCAAGATTGAGGGGCTATTTGAATTGCTTTGAAAGACTTATTTTGACCTCAACCATCAAGTTTCCTCTTAATAAGACTAAAGTTGATGTATCTCTAACATATGATCTTACAAAGATTACATGAAACCAAATTCTAGAACAGCAAACTCTATGTATGATGCTGAGGATAGGAGCTAAGGAACACAATCTCCAACTCTAAAACTAGACAGAAAATAGAAAACTAGAACAATCATCATCTTTGCACGTTATACAATAATACAAAAGAATATTTATCCCACACTGATCTATTTATCCCACATATTTTCTGATTTCATACAGTATTATGGATCATATTCTTCATTCCACAATAAGAAAAAAAACATGTTCTACAACAACCGATACAATAACTTTAAAAAGAAATGTAAAGTACTTGCATCATCATGTAATCATACTTTGTATATCAAAGTTTCAACATGCACTATACATTAGTAAATTTAGTGTGAGAATCATACTAACCACCAGAATTTTTCGGTTTCATTTGTGGTGCCTGTACTGTCTTTGTTTTCCGCTCCATTTCCAATCGTTCTTTGAGGGCTTTCTGCTTCTGAACATTCTCTTCAGTATGCTTCAGCAAGCGATCCGTTCCAACCCATTCATCCCAACTGTTCACAAACAACAGTTCAAGAAATGACAAACGAGAAGAGTTTTTTACTGGGCAAACAATCAACGAATTAGAAAAACTTTAGCATAGCATCCCCCCCCTCCCCACAAAAAAAAAAACACTCCAAATCCACCCACCCTCTCAGAACCAGCCAATCCAAAAATTTCAAGCAAAAATACACATTTTATGTAGAAATTAAACTGGGTATTAAAACCCAAAGATCTAAATGTGCTCCAAATACAATCCATTAGAACATGGTTGTCTCAAAATCATAAAAGAAGGCCAGAATGAAGGGATAAAGCTTTGAGAAGAAACACCCCCCCTCCCCCGATCCAGTAACTCCCTTCAGCTCTCAAGTAAAAGGAAAAGAACAATACTTGAGGAATTTAAGCAGGGAGAAAGTAATTCATCAGAAAAGAAACACGAAGGATGCTTTCGATAAAACTAAGAGTATCAAATTGACAAAAATTATAGTCCCAACAAACAACAACCTGCCTAACTCCCTCAAAACAACATAAATCCCAAGTTTCAGTACCATGGAAGATGCTACTCACGTTTTGTTCCACCCCTGCAAAACATATGACATTACGCAATTAAGATACTTCAAAAGACAAGAAAAGGCAGGTAAACGTAAAATTAGACAATTTGGCAGTTGATTCTTACTGTGTAATGAACAAAAAAACCCCATTTGTTTCCTTCATATAAAGCTCTTATCACCTATTTACATGGAATTATTCAAATTACGTTGAATTTTAATGAAATAAAGAAAAATAAAATAAAGATTCAGCCTTTTCTGAATATTACAATTACCTTGGCTTCATAGTATTGTCCAGAGTGAAAAGCGAGGACTTTTTCATCATTTACAAATACAGATGGAGGGTGCGAAGACTGACATTCCTCGTAGGTTTCGGTTCTCATGTCCGAGTCTGTCTCGGTGTTTGAATCATCTGATACGGTCGCTGAGTCATCATCATTGTTTAATCCAGTGTCTGAGCTTCCCATTTTGCTTTGCAAGCTACGGTAATGGAGGTTTTTGTTATAGAGAGGATCAAGAAGACGAAAAAGTTTGGGAAGTGGAAGGATACGTGGGCTCGTTGAAATTACGCTAAAACCCGAAGTTAGTCCGAGCTGGGTGATATATGACTTTGTACGGTGATTGAATTTTTTACAAAAGCAATTATTAAAATAATATTATTACTTTTTTTAGAAATAATATTTTTGAAATGGACAAATAAAAGTAATTTAAAATCATAAAAAATAATATATATTTTTTGAAATAGTGGTGAAACTATCGTTCCAAACACAAAATAAATTAATCAAATTATCTTTGTTATTTAAAAAAAAAAACTAAAACAATATTTTAAAAAATAAATTAAAAAGCTTTTTTTTTTAATCAACTGATCTTTTTTGAGTTTGGCTTGAAGGATTAAATTAGATCACTCAAGTTAAACAAAGTCAATATTCAACTTGATTAGAAAGAAACTCAATCTAGACGAGATTTTAAAACCACTTTAAGGTTCCTACGAGAGGAGACATGGAACAAGAACACTAGGAGTTACGAAGACAACTTCGAGCTCATTATGATTGTGAGTTACGAACGAGAATTAAACTCCATGAGTTCAATTTCATACTCGGCCTGGGCCAGTTGCCCTATGCACTGGCAACCGGACAAGATGTATTTAATAATCATGCATCATCTCTATTATTCTTTAGGGGCAAAATTGTCAATTTCAACTCGGTTAGAGTTTTATTTTTGCAATTGTAACATAATATTTCAATTTTAAAGTATTTTTTTGTTATATTTCTAGATTGAACTGTTTATGTTTATATATATTAATTCAAAAAACAAAATTTTAGTTCAAATTCAAAAATCAAATTATAAAATTTAAATTTCAAATATGGGTAAAACAAATAAGAGTTGAACCGATATATCTCGATCGACTTGATGAGTCCAAAGATAACATAGAGAATTTATAAAAATATAGTTTTAAAAAAATCAAGTTGACTTCTTAAAAAAATACTGAAACGATGATATACTAGATCAACTCAGGTCAATCTAGATTAACCTTTTAAATGTATGACTTGAGTTAAAATTGAGAAAAAAATTAATAAAAAAAAAACACAATAAAATAATTTTTTTGAAAAAAAATTATGAATCTAGATAATATTACGAGAATACCATCATTAATCTCGCAAAATCGTTATATTCTTTGATTGCTCTGAAATTTAAATCTAATATATATAAATATATCAATAAACTCATTGTAAAATTTTATCTCAATCTAATTATCAGATTAAGAGATATAATTGATATTGTAAAACTATTCATTATTTAAAAAAAAATATTATTTGGCTGAAATAAAACGAGCAGAACGAAACCGGAATATTTCAAGTGGAATTTAGGCGGAATTTGCTTAACTGTGATAAATCCTTTATATATATATTATCTCCATCACTAAACCTTCCTCTAAAATTTGAAGAGTCTAATTTATATATAATGACATTTTCAATCGGATCATATCCTTGATGTATTTGTGTAGCTGAATAGAGTTACTAGAATGCTCATGTTGTAATGATCCAACCAACTTTATCGTTAGTTATACATGTTTATTAAATCCAGCCGGCTTAACAAGTCAACTTTTCCCTTCCCTTTTTTTTACGAGAAGGTCAACAAATCTTGGGTTGCTTCCTGAATTCAGAAGGGGGATCCTTTTCGTTCCCGTATACAAGATCCAGATCTGGCCCTTGTTAGATGGAAAGTTTTGGACCAATCTGCCAGACCAAATCTAAGCCATAGCTTGAATATTGTTACGAGAGAAAAGTTGCAAAATAATCCAAATGCAAAAGGTATCAGAAATATTCTAACACAATAAAGATTAAAAGAACAGAACAGAAAGAAGCAGCCAAGTTTGGCTGTAGCTAGTCCACGGCACTTTGAAGCAGTCCTGCTGTCTTGAGTTTGCTCGTATTCAATTTTCGAACTCTTCAGGAAAGTATAGCCATGCATTCGTTGTATAATTTCTGATAGCCTCCATTCATATGCAGAAAGCAATATCTCTCCCTGACACAATCCATTTTTAGTAGAAATAATTAAACTGCATAGTTATGCTATAACTTGGTCATATTATGGAGCCTGGTTTTTGCTTTCCCAATACCTGGTTAGGTAATGTATCTTCTTTCCTTTTGCTTTCCGAAAGTCTCATCGAGTGTTGATGTTGCTAGCTAGCCATGCAGGTTTTTGTAACTTATGGACACGGGTTCTCATGGCTGAAATTGAGTGGCCATTATTGGAAGAGATTGCTAGCTAGTACGGGCACAGTCTTAATTATAAGCACCTAATGAAGGTCCCTTTTCAAACTTACGTGCGAAGACATCATGTGTCACTGAGGAACATGTTTCGAAATGCTCTGGAAACCTCTACGATGTTCAGAAGCCAATTGTAAACTGGCTGATGATCTGAGATCAAGTTGCCTGAAATTCCTATTAGTTAGTTAGTACTAGATGCATGTAACATGGTTTTCTTTAGTCGTTTGAATTATGGCTGGAAAAGAATTAATTAAAGATAATGTCTTTGCTCGTAAGATAGATTCTATATGGAAGAAAGCTCCATTGCCGGGTAAAATTACATGAAAATTATCTTGAGAATCTATATAGGAATGAATTGCTACATATATAGTTAGCATGCTACAAAGATTAAAAGAATAATCGATTCACATAAGACTGGCTGAATATTAATTATATCAGTGACCCGCACCAGGGCTAGGACCATCGGGGGTTTCTCCGGTGTTGACATTCTTGGAAGCATGGCCCCTCCCTCCTTCGCTCGGGCCGCTGTTTTTAATCTCTTCAACATGCAACCCGTCAGAGAATATCGCACCAGTCCCTTTGTTCATAGAGCCATGTGACTCCACCACATTGAGAAGACGAGCTTCTGAGACTATCAAAAGCAGAGAGCTTACGAAGAGAAGCCCGGCAAAGAATACTGAAGACATGAAAAGTCTTGCCATTGAGTGGTGCGATCAAGGTATTTCTTGTTGTTGACGAAGTTTCCAAGTGTTGTTCAGAGAAATGTTTTCTGCAAGTAGAGAGCTCATTAACATGGTGTCCGCCTATTTATAGGGATCCTGCAAGTCAGCATTCTGCAACATAAGACCTAGAAATTTGACCAGGGAAAGAGAGGGGAAGAGCCCCTGGAAAACACGTGGTGCGCTCGAGAGCATTTTAATTGCCGTCACCTGACCCTCTACCATTTTCCTGAAAGGAGGGATCACTTCGTCAGTCTATACGTGCGGCCTGGGAGAATCAATACATTGTATAATAACTGCAAAAAGTAAAAACAGAGAAATTTTAAGCCTTAAAAGGAACTTTGTCAGCAATCTATTTTTACTAATCTCTTTTATTTTCTTATAGAAGAAGGGTCCGAGTAAGTGCCTTAGTGACAATAAAAAAAAGCAGCGGCATAAGTGCGCAGAGACCAAGTCCATTTACAGGTGCAGGTGGAATACAGGTCATGAATTAATTCATTGTCAATTAATATATTGAAACCTATATAACCCTAAGGTTACAACATTTGCTTTATATATAATTTTTAACTTATAATTTATTGATTCCAAGTTATTCTACCTAATCATTTCATAATTATTAAAGTCAAATATACTGATTGAATTATTGTCATCGATAGGTTTACAGTTAGTGTTTTCATCAATAGATTCACTTTCGATGGAATCATCAATGAAAACAAAATACCAATTAAAGGTATCCGTTCATATGATTATTGGGGAAACAATTATTAATGAAAAATACATTGCATTGTCGGAAAAAAATTTATTTGTAAAACAGTGAATTCTGACCGTGAATGTTCTAATCAACATAAAATCAATCTTGATTTGACAATAAAAGTATTTTCAAACTAAATCAAAACTAAATTTCCTCTAAACAACAAACATTTAATTTTAAAAAAAAAACATTCCATATTGATTTAATATATTCAGATAAATTTAATAATTTTTCTAGATATTTAGCTCAAAATATAAAATATTGAGTTCCTCTATTGACAGTGGCATCTGTTTTTTGAACACAAAAACTGTAGATAAAAAAAGAAGGTAATTAAATTGACTGCTGATATTCCAAATAAGGATGTGGCAAATTAAGAAAAATGATGTTAAAACTATATAGAAAAACTATAATTACCAATAGATATAAAATAAGAAAAAATAGATACGAGAATGAGAGAAAAACAGGAATGGTAATTTTAAAAAATAAAAATAAAGAGGAGAGGAGAGGAGAGGAGAGGAGGTCTATTTTTATTACTCTGTTGTTTGTAGCGTTTATCCTATACTGAAACTACTAATATTTATAACTTAGGCCTTCTTATGCTTGTGTAGAGCCGTTAAGTAGGCCTGCGTCCAAGCAACGGGAGTTTCAAAATGGGCCGAGATGAGATATCATAGCAGCTGAAAGGCCTCTCGAGTCCTGACTTGCGGTGTCTGATAAAAATGCCTGCAAGACACCAGCCCTTTCTAATAAATAAATAAATAAATCGAAACCTTGATGGTGGGGACTTGTTTGAAACAATTCGATTTGACTTGG
Source organism: Salix arbutifolia (assembly GCA_025169955.1). Taxonomy (NCBI): domain Eukaryota; kingdom Viridiplantae; phylum Streptophyta; class Magnoliopsida; order Malpighiales; family Salicaceae; genus Salix; species Salix arbutifolia. The sequence goes on along the minus strand of CM045915.1, from coordinate 2,200,915 downwards.
CTCCAGCATGACTGGCCACCGCAGGGGGGGAAAAGGAGATGAAACTAAACAGAAATTGCATGTGACCCATGAGACTTCCGACTTCGAGGCATGACATTGGGTAGCCCCATCCATGATTCAACTTCAAAATGTGTTTTTCTCTCAATGAAACTCCATTATTATGAAAGAATTTCTCGAAATTGACCCATAATAAAAAAATTATCAAAGCACATTAAAGTAATCTAAAATCATTAAAAAAATAATTTAAAGATAAAAAAACTTATAAATTTTCAAAGGCAAAAACAAATTAACTATCACGAAATATAATTGTAGATATTCAAATGTCAAAATGGTAGAGAACTACATAAGAGCAGAAAAATACATGAGTTCATTTCACACTTGATTTTAAATGATGAATTGTTCTTAAGAGTATTTAAAAATTATTTTTGATATTTATATATAAAATAATCTAAAAATATTTCAAAAATATTAGAATTAGTCACATAGACTCAATCGAGGGTGCCAAACGCTCCTGGGTGTTTCTCAAAGGAATCATGAAGACCACCACATATACGACAATCTAATCCTCTTTTCAGGGACTCATCGAAGGCTTTTCACAAATCGAATCCTCAACATACCCAATCTCTTGTCTCTTACAATCAGGCCATGGCAAAATTGACAAAAAACATGGGCAGTGGCAGACATTTAATTTCAACTGTACCCACCTTGGCTCTGTCTGTTAATGCTTCTTCCTCCAATCTAAACCAAAAAAATATCACCGCTTTCTTCATCAAAAGTTTCTCATCTTGTCCAAACACAGATTTGTAGCTCTTTCAAGATCATAGATTAAAACATAATCCTTCCACTGCTCCTCATTTGTACATAAACAGAGAATCTAGCAAAACTGTGAAACATCATTTTTCATTACAATAAGCTTACATACATAGCAGACATCAAATACAAAAACAACCCAAACCAAAACCCAGAAAAAAAGAAAAATAACCCAAATCAAATTTGGACGAAACAAGGGGAAAGATTAACAATACACTCTTATATAAATTACTTAGATCACCTTCCTCTGTTACTAAAATTCATCTTCTCATAATACCGAATTGAAAGCAAAGACAAAGACAGATGCACCTCGTCCTTGCCCCACCTAGCTGGTGGCTTGTTCCCAATAATCTGCGGGAACGGACTCCAGGCAGACGGAGAAGAAGAAGCGGAGGGCGCAGGAATTGACTGTGGTTTTGACAGAGGCCAGAGATACTGAGAGTGAAGTCGACGAAACCCACCAAGAGCTAGGACTACAGATCTCAGTTGTTGATTACCACAACCAATATTAGCCCAGTGCTTGGTACAGATCAGCTCCCATAACCTCTCATCCTGTACTGTCCTGTGCCACTGCTTGCTCACGCAGGATGCCCTCCCTAAAGTCCTCGCGTCTACGTGCTTCAACACCTCGAAAAGTAAATTCTCGTCTAAATTTATAAACCCAGTTCCTGTAGTGGTTTCAGATTCTATTTCTTCCTTGATTTCGCCTTCTTCTTGGTGCCTTTTCTTCTTCATTTTTATGTCGAATTTGTTGTGGTTTTCGGTTTCGGTCTCAAGTGGGCGCTTCATGGAGGGAGGAATGAGACGGAGAAGGAGAAGTGAAAGGGTTAGATAAAGGAAATAACGGAGGAGGTTGGGGCAGAGAAGAGATGATGGACCTAATGGGGCCTGGTCTTGGTTGTTATCGAAGAGGACAAGAAGGTGAGTTGATGCTCTTTTTCTTAAAAAAAAACAAAATTCTGTCAATTTGTGTCCGTGTAATTGATGAATTTGTCTGATTTTATGTTTATTTTAATATATTTTTTATTTGTATTTCGCTGTGTTTTGTTTCTCCATTTTGCAGGTATTGTTTAATCTGGTGGGAGTGATTAGTTTTTAAAACGTTTTTTATTTAAAAATAATTTTTCAAATTTATTTTTAATATTATTACATTAAAATAATAATAAAATATGTTATTTTAAATAGCAACTGGGGACAATCAGCCCATTTTTCTTCTTTTTTTTATCATGTTGTTATGGGATCAAACTTGAAAATATTGTCAAAATTTGAAAAAGAATTTGAGTTAATTTAAAGGTCATCTAATCAATTTATATTAAACATCAACGTTTCATCAATTTTAGGGCCTGTTTGGGACAGCTGTTGTTGTAGTTTTTCAAAGTATTTTTCGTGCCGAAATATATCAAAATGATGTTTTTTTATTTTTTAAAAATTATTTTTGACATCAGCACATCAAAATGATATAAAAACATCGAAACATATTCATTTAAATAAAAAATAATTAAATTTTTTGAAAACACAGTTTCAAAAACTATCTCAAACTATCCCAAACAAACAGCTTCTTAGTTGTGCCAACCAAGTTTCGCAAAATCAATATATTTTGTCGATCCAAAACCCACGCTAGAATTGGATTTGAAAGTGTTTGATATGAAACCTGGTGGGTTCATTTGACAGTGCGGTATGATGCGATTATAATTGCGTGTTTCCCCAATCATGATTTTGAAAATGTTTAAATATTCAATACATTTCATAATTTTACAATTTTATATGAGTTTAACTAAAAACTTTTTTAAAATCTTCATTATAAATAAATTATGATTTTTTAAACATTTTTTTCTTAAATATATGACTATAAAAAGGCACCACAATAATAAGCACACGATCATAGTCATAAATATTTAAAGTCAAGATGATAAATTAAGTCATGGTTCTACCGGGGGCTAGGATGGATCAACAACCATGCTTGAATGATAAGTTTAAGTAAAAACTCTTTCCTAAATTCCAGTTATAAAAAAACTACCAAAGAAAACAAAAAAATAATTGTCTGACCTTTTTGGTCTTTGTAGATTTGGATTAATTGTGTTTTGTTTCTTTAAAAAATAATATTCAGTTTTAAGATATCAATCATATTTTTTAATTTAATTATTATTTTTTGAGATTTACAAAGAGTTTTTTTGACATATTAGTATATTTCATTGTAAAAGTTTAGAGCAATCAAAGATTAAAAGGATCTTAAAAGATTGTTAATGACATTCTTATAATTTTGTCTAAATTTAACATTTTATTTATAAAAATTATTTATTATGTTATTTTTAGAATAATTTCATTGTTCATCCATGAGTTGATCAGGAATCTTGGGTTATCATGATTCAGGTTATAAATTTAAAATGTTAATCCAAATCGATCCAATATATTTTTGTTTTATTTTTTTTAAATTGTCATCTTTATTATTATTTTTAGTCAAAAAATATTTTTATCAATTGTTTATATTATTTTTGAACTTGTCGAGCCGATTAAATTATATCAATTCAACTTTTATTTTTTTATTAATGTTATATAACATCCAAATAACACATCAAAATTAAAAATACACAAAAACACTTTAAATCATAACATATTATTTGAATTGAAAAAACAAAAGACAAACTAAAACAAATTGATAACTTTGCTGAAAACGACCACAAAAATAAACAAATTGATGAAGTCTTTCGTGTTTTTTAATCTTTGTAAGACTACGATTTACAAACATGCTTGGAATGAACTGGGTTTGTTAACTAGTTCTCCTGTGTTTGCCCCCTTTTTGTTGTATTGCACGTCTGGACATGACTCTGCAGAGGGCGAGTGAATGAAATCACCGAAAGAAATAGGCAAGAGGAGAAACAAACCATCTGAAACTGAATTAACACTTATTATTATTATTGATAGAACTATGCTCGAAACCAGTTGGGATTATTGACTCGTGTTTTTCTGTACTGTAGGCCTATACAGTATTGTGGTCAAAACAAATATTAATAAAAATCTGAGTTTTTTTTATCTATTATTAATATTATTTTCAATTATTTAAAAAATAATAATAATCAGATATCTCATATATATATATAAATAATGTCAAAGTGCAGGGATCTAACAAAAGAAATGGGTACCTAATCAGTGTTTATAATCCATTTATTTTATCAGTGATATAAAAATGTTAAAAGTTAATAAATAAATTTTAATAACTTACAATCCAGGTAAAAAATACGTCAGAAATGAAAAACTTTTTGGACCACAAAATCATATGACTTTTACATGTCTTTTTATCCTAAAAGTGTTTCAGAAATAAAGTGGATTGGGTCTTCCTCGACTTTCTTTTTATTAACCAATTGGCTGGGCTTAATCTGCGCATGGATTCATGGAGCATCAGGGCACTGACAGAGCCTCCAATGGCTGCTCGGGAAAACTAACAAAAGCTTACAAGTCCTCGAAACAGGAAACAGAAAAGGAAGAAACAGGATAAAGGGCAGATAGCAAATTCAGTGGTCGAGAAAAGAGCTTCTTCTACTCTACTTTTTTTTTGGCCCTTGGCTTTCTAAATTGTTGTTTTGCTATAATTATCCGAAACAATATTTCGAGTATCTGGTGTGAAAGTGAGGTTTTTGGCATCACCCGAGACTCGCATTATCTCGATCCCACCGATCCTCACGCTGGCTGCTCCATAAGTTCCCTCTTTTTTCTTCACTGTATTTAATTCCAAATTGGATTGGCAATGGCCCTTGACCATAACCATGTGATTAGCAAGTTGGCATGGTTGAAGTGATTCTAAGAATCCAAAGTTCTCACACGCAAAGTCATGATAATTCTTACAATCAACAAGCCATGCAAAAGCATAAAAATTACTTTTTGTATGTTTGACATTGCATTTCATTTTGTTTCTGCTTGCTTGATAGTGTGGTTGAGACTGTTTTTAAAAGTATTTTTTTGTTCAAAAATACATCAAAATAATATTTCAGCACATAAAAATGATCTAGACACACCAAAAATATTTAATTTAAAATAAAAAATAAAAAAAAGTTTTTTTAATTATTTTTAAAATGCAATATCAGCCTTTGTAGTCCCATCTGAAATTTTATTTTATTTTAAAAAACTATAAACTGTAATATACAGTATGATTTAAGTACAAAAAACAAAAAAAAATAAATTAGAAAACAAGCATATGTTAACATAATATTACCGTGTCAGCAAATGGGAAAAGTTAGGTAATGGTGTCATGGAGACGATGTTAGGCCAGAAATCATGAAGGAATGCTTCCGAATGCGAGGGTTGGATGACAAATAACAATAATAGAGCAATCAGCATCAGCCAAAGCCTTGCGACTGGTAGTGGATCAGCGAGTAGAGCCAAGTGTTTGAAGCCTTGAACACGCCTTGAAATATATTTTTATTAAATAATAAATGCTAATTTACTATAAAATACATACAAGAAACATCATGTTAGTTATTCACTTTAAACGAATTCAGAGGTACAACTAAAAGAATATTAGATAGAATATTCTTATTACTTTTAATAAATTATTACTTATTTATTTATTTTTATAAGATACAGGGAGTGGTGGGCCTAACCTCATCAATTTTTATTTTTTCAGTCTCTCTTGAACAATTGATAGGCTTGACCCTAAAACTAGTAGAATTTAATTTTTAGTCCCTTAGATTGTTTTCTTTTAGTTTAGCTCATTATTTGAGAATATAGTTAAGATTATTTTTTAAAGTGATTTTTATTTTAAAATATATTAAAAAAATATTTTATTATTTTTAAAAAATTATTTTTGATATAGCATATGAAAATGATTTAAAAACACTAAAAAAAATTTAAAGCAAAAAATAAAAAAAATTATTTTTTTTCAAATTATTTTTTAAATACAGAGACAAACAAGATCTAAATCTCGAGGCTTCACTCTTGGTAAGTTACTAAATGATTTTAACGAAATAATTTGCTATATAATTATATTAAAAAAGTTACCTTTGTTTGGTTTTATTTTATTTGTGATTGAGTAAAGCTTCACTAAAAGAAACAACGAATAAAGCTTCACTATTATTTTGGAATTCAAAGCCGAATTAGTTTAACTGAACTATTATTTAACCTGAAGATGCTTTTAGTTTTGTTTCACGTATTTCAAAAAGTGTTCTTTTTTTTATAAAAAAAATTATTTGTATTTTAAAATAATTTTTTTGGATTGATTGTCAGCGCTGGCGACGACTCTCTCATGTGTGGATGTTTAGGTGCGCCATGTATCCACGACATGTCATTTCTGGACCCATAGGCAAACTTACCTGCACTGAATGCATTTGGGCAACTCACCAGGCTGTCCTAGTCTCTACTCAAAGTATTAGACACGGTTTGAAATTGTGGCGCAACATTTTAGCTTTCAATCAATATATTTTTAATATTTCTCATTGGTTTAATGAGCTATATTAAAAAACAAAAATAATATTATTTTTAATGAAGAAAATGACATTAATGGGCCTTTGATGGGACTTCTATTTGTCCCCACGATCTAGGGCCTAAAACAGGCATCACGTGCCTGAGCTAAGAGAGCATCGCGGAGCACGCACTGTTTAGGATAATACCCAGCATGGCTTTACTGGTGGACTTTGCTGATGGGAGCATACTTATAATATATGATCATGAGGGTGATAAGGTCACAGAGGTGGCGAGGAAGGTAATCTAAATTGGTTCTATAATTTATTTCTTAAAAAAAAGCTGATGTCAGACTGACTTTTTTTTTATTTTTTTTAAAAATTAATTAATTTTGGACCCAAATTGATATAGGTTTCATGAGAATGAATCCGAGATTAATCAGCCAGGATAGTTCGAATTTTATAAAATAGTTAAATGAGCACTGACAGTTCCGAGGGATTACAAGAGAGCATAGTCAACTTTTAGAAGCTGTTTGGAACAACTTCTCAAATTACGTTTTAAAAATTTTTAATTTTTAATTTATTTTAAATAAATATGTTTTGATGTTTTTAGATTATTTTGATGTGCTGATGTCAAAAATGATTTTTAAAAAATAAAAAAAAATATCATTTTGATATATTTTAGCACGAAAAACACTTTAAAAAACTACAACAACAACTATCCCAATCAGTCCCTTAATCTTTTTAAAATTATAGCCCAAGTTGCGAGCCGAGGTCAAATGTGGCAACAAGACCTCCGTTCCTAAAACGGTCGAAAATGAAAAACTCCAAGTCTGCCTACACTTTTGTTTTTCGGGGTGCAAGAAGTCTGCCTATGCATTACCCTCTTGCTTTAGCAACTTGATTCTTGCAATGGCAAAGTCAAATAACCATCCCATCTTTCCTTCCACGACTGCCCAAAGTCCTAGAGCAAATCTACTTTGTTTGATTTAATTTCTTTGATTTTTTGGTCATACAACTCTCATTGAATGGAATGCCCTTAAAAAAAAAGTTTGCCATTCCTTACGATCTTAGAACTCTTTCTTCATCTTACGATCTTCTTGTTGTGTTGTGTGTGTTCATGGTTATGGGAATATGTATGTAATTTTAAGGTGTGGTCGATTTAGTGATCAATTTCTGAATCCTGGCATTTTAATGGTGAGTGATTTCTTGCTTTAGCTTTTGCCTCTTTCTATCAATAAGGCTTGCTAAAACAATCTCCTAATAACTTGGCAATCATCTTTAATAAAGTCTCAATTACTATCGATCAAGTTTATTTTATTTTAGCCTTTAACCTTTGGTATGGAACACTCTTTTTTGTGATCTCGGCTATGCATAACTTTGCTTTTGGTGTCACCAAATGATTTTTTTTAATGAAAATATGAATCTTTTTTTTTTACTCTTAATAATAAAATCGTGAAGAGATACAAATGCCAAAATGTCTTCATAAACACGAGGTGTTTAAAATTTAAGGATGCAATAACAGAAACAACTGAACTGGTTGAAACAAAAAGGCTAAAGCTACCAAAAATAAATAGAGCAGACAATTACTAAACACATTAGAGTTTAAGTTTTTATGTCTAGTTGAGCTTCTGTCAACTTGGTTGATGCGTAAGCAGTTTTGAAACTTATTAAGTAGGGTATGAGATTTGGATTCTTTTATATGTTTCAAGAAATATCATCGATCATGTTGTAATTCTCATAATTGATTTTAAATTTAATGACTTCAATCAGGTAAAAACAAAACAAAATATCAAACATTTAATTAAGCTAATGTTATTTCAGTAGTTTACATCAAATCATAAACATTTGATTTAAATTAAATAATTCATATTTAATAAACATGACTATCATATATATTCTCAAAAATTTCAATCCACATAGAAATGGACTAAACGCAGAGGGATACATTCCTGCATTTTCCCAAAACAATAAGCAAATATAACATCGTATGGCTGACCGTTGATTACTAGCGATTCTAGCTCCATGCAGGAGAGTTGCATCCTGCAATCTGAATCGGGGATGGATTCTCGGAGTTAGCTCACCCTTCTTCAATGCAGTCACGAACAGAACATAGTATTAATGAGTACGTTGTTCAAACTTTTCTAGTCGAATACATTACAACGAGGAAGATCACACATTCTGCAGGCAGCTGAATGGAAATAGAAACAAAATATATATAGAAACGATTAGCTCAATACGAACTTGGTGGTCAAGGGGTTATTAATTAGTGACCAATCCCTCCATGACTGGGGCCAGAATACTCTTGGGCTAGGTGTTCAATCCCTCTGTGACTGTGACTGGCGTAAGCCGGAGCTGTCTTGAATGCGTTGACTGAACTGGGAAAAAGGAGGTGCCGCCCTGAAGTCCTAGAGCCCTCCACGTTCATGAAACATGAGAGGACGAGGATGAATGTGATAATAGTGACAGAGAATTTAAGGAATTTAAGCAAGGAATGTGAGAAGCTATGACAAGGATGCTCCATTTTTGTTGCTCAAGTTGTTTGCTAGAAGAAAAAAAAGAAATGTTTTGGGTATAAATAGGAAATGAAAGTGGAAAATTCATGGACAGTTAGGGAAATATACACCGCATATGCACCTCAATTTTGCTTGAGAAATTTCAACATATACCAGATGTTAAGCCATAGTTTGTTGATCCAAATTCAAAAAAGTCTTGGAGAAGGCACCCGTTTTCAGCACAAAATGTGATTCATGATCGTGACAAGTACTCGACAAAGTGAAATTGCATACTGTAAACAGGCTCTCACTGCAGTCAAACTTATTATTATTTAAGAACTTGTAGTTATGAATTTGATTTAATAACTAATAAGCATATTACTTAGAGTTTTACGTGACAATTTTTTTTAAATTCATTAATTAATGGACCCATTGGATACGCTCCAAATCCCATAAATTCCATGGTGATTTTTTTTCATATAAATAAATTCTTTGCTGATTTTATATGAAGATTAGGTAAGACTCCATAGATATATTCTCTATATAATATTGCATGTTTTCTGCTCATATACTTCTAAAGCAGGGCTTGTCAATCTTATAATAACAACATGGAATTTGAGAAAGCTCGGTGTTTACCAAATCCCCTATATTTAAATGGGTTTTATTGGGAAAATGAAATGTTATTTCTTCTACGAGTCGACCCGTGAGTGAGGAAAGGATCTGGTTCAATAATGTCAACGCCTTTCGATCCCTTGCTAGTTCTGCTAAATGGAAACACAAATCCACAACTTTCAACCTCGGCAAGTGCCGGCTTATCCGCCTCCTGCCGGACTATTCCAAGATCCACCGCAGGAATTCTTGCCAGTCTAGCAACATAGATGAAGAAATATGAAAAATAACATTCACCGGCATCATAATATTGCAGGAATTATTTGTTTTCCTCGGCGCATGATCCATGATGGGTTGACATCTCCAGGGCACACGCTAGAAGAAGAAAATCCTGTGATGGCTGCAAGATTGCTATCTGCTTGTTGCTGTATGCGTGAGCAAATTGGGTGCGAAAATCAAATGCAATCGGAGACTAATCAGCCCACCTAATATGAGAAAAAAATAATAATGATGATGGAGAATCACGAATATGGATAGCATTTTCGTCTTCCTCTGTAAAGAAAAAGGACAGATTGTACACTGATTTTATAGGGTTTAATCATTTTTTTAAGAAAAAACAACTCCAAAGCTATAATAATAACCACTGCCATTTTAGATGACATTCATCTTATTCATTTCATGCGCTTCTAAATTGATTATTTTAATATCCATTTCACATCTTCATATGGATTATATTTGACCACGATAAAATAAATAAAAAATGTCAAACTTATTCAAATTAAAAAACAAAAATACCACTAGCATGCCTGAAGAAAAGAAAATAGATTTTAAATTGATTCCATTTCCTCTAAAACAATAATCATATTCTTTTACGAAAGAATTATTCTGGCAAGCTTATCAACTTTATGTCGTAAATTGGTAGGCCAAATTTAGTATAGAAAAACTAAAAAACACGAGCGTACGGTCGTGATTCACAATGTTCAGGAACACACAATTGTAGGTGTCTTATATATATATTCGAGTTCCGTAAATCTTGCAAAACGAACCCGGATTTGGCTGCAAATTGGCTGATTTGATCAGTATAGGAACTGGCTGGCTGGTAAACAAATCAAAATAATAGACAGAAAAAAAAAAGAGAGAGAGAGGCAAATCCTAGCATATATTTGGCATCAGTTTGAATAATTGGTAGTTATATTAATTGAATGGCAACTGGATTTTGCCTTAAAAGGTTAGGTTGCAATTAAGGTGTCTTATATAACCTCACCCTCTCCGAGATATTTGGAATTTAAAGTCTGATTTAAGATGAGTTTCGAGTTGAACCAAATCATAAAATCTTATTAACTTGGCCAGATTATTAAGAACTTGATTGACCGGATCAAATTCAATTTGAATTTAGTTGGTTTGGATTGTCCAAATGATTTATAGGCACGCCCAATAACCCTTTCACCTAAATATATTTTCTCTCTCTCATAAATTCCCAAATAAAGTCTGACAGATATAATCTGTCAAAGTATTCCCGCAGACACCATGCTGGTATTTCAAAACTTTGACATTTGATTTCTATGGTCACATGTGAATGAAGAGGGTTGTCAGGACTTGATGAAACACAAATATGATGTAATATTTGACCGACCCTTTTCGTCATTAAAACCTTCCTTTCAACCTCATAATTTCATTTTTGTTGTTAATTCCTAAACCTTAATTAAACTCATAAACACTATGTTAGCAACCAATTGCATCGAGATTTTCTAATCACTACCATGTTATTGTTGCGATCAGAGTAGGCAAGAGATATGAGATGACCAATCGATTTTGATTACAGAATTTAGCAGCTTAAAATTCGATTATCATCCAATCAAGGACATCGGTAGCATGCATGCCGACGTAGATGCACATTGTACACCGATATTTTCATTGTAAGTAACTGGTCAAACACTGCCATTTTTAATTTCATAGAAAACATTATCTTAAGAACTTCATTATAAAAAAAATTGTAATTTATTTTCTTAAACCACGACTGTAAAAGTAGAGAAGCTCTCTCATGGAAATCACTTGATTAATTCCATGCATACAGCAAATTAAGTCTCAATTGGTACCAAAAAGACGGTAAATTAATAGTTTAATTAAAGTATAACGAAGCACTGGCAACCAGTATCGAGTTTATGTAATAGTCAAAAGGTAGACTTGATATCATCATTCTATATATTATTGTCAATCCTTTTGTAGGTAAATAAAGAGTAAGATTTTACAATTTAATCACAATCGCATTTTGAAAGGCATGTGGTTTGAAAAGGAACGTGGAAAACTTGGAGCATGGGCTTGCCTTTCTTTGACATTACAATGAAAAGTTGCCAACGACGACATCCAGCTTGAAGCTTGCTGCATTCGGTGACAACTTCGAAATATATAAATCGGTGTGCTATGTTAAAATTAAATTTTAAAAAATAAAAAATATATTTTAAAAAGCAATTACGGTACCAAAAGTAGTGAAAAGTTTTATATGCTGTCTCAATTTGACCGTCCAAATTTACATGAAAAAGCTTCACTACGTTACGTATATGTGTGTGAGGCTGAGTGATACAAAATTGTGCTTTCTGCATGGTTTCACACGGTTTCAGAATTCAGAATCGAAGCGTGTGTTTACATTTGTACAAGACGGTGCGTCCCTAGGGAAGTCAAAGGATCTTGCTATGGTCCCACTTGACAAAGAGCCTCACCGTCCATTCCAATCACAGATTGTTGTTTCTTCAAACATATACTGCTATAAATATATGCATCAGCGGCACAATATCTATACAAAGCCCTACAACAATCACAGAATAAGCATAGTTCAGCTTTGTGTGAGAGATCAGCTCTGATCGAAACAAGTTCAGACGACCCTCTCCGAGAGATAGAAATTCGAAACAAATTAAGGGTATGGAAATCTCAATGAAAAAAGGGAGCTCATTGAGGAGCCTCTGGTTTGTGTTAGGCCTTATGCTATTGGTGGTGTCGACAGAGATGCGAGCCGTCCATTGCAGGGCCCTTCGTTCTGCCACCAGCACCACCACTGCCACAGGATACCAGCAAGTAGATGGAGCTCAAGGATCGAAGGGCATGGCTTCATTTGTTGTTTCTTCAAACAACTCTATCAGTCGTTCTTCGTTGGGAAGCTTCATGTTTAAATTGGCTTCTGGACCTAGCAAAAGAGGGCCCGGCCATTAACACTCAGATTTCACGACTCTTTTTGCACCTTTCCCCCCATGTTTTCATGTTTTTTTTCCAGGATTGTCCCTTCAAATGACTGATCTTACGACCAGTACAATGTAATTTGTAGTGTTAGAGATAAAGAAACAGTATAGATACACTCTTTGGATAAGATTTGGCCTATACCCTTATATACTAAACCTCAAGAACACAGCACGTAATGTTATCTCTTAAAATTCAATCTTATGAAGAAAAATTGATAAAAATGCATCTGTGAGTAATGAGCTGTAGCTGTCTGTTCTTATAAATTCGGTACTGCATTCAGAGAAGTCGAGTAATGAGCTGTCTGTTCTTATAAATTCGGTACTGCATTCAGAGAAGTCGACAAGCTTTATTCTCTTGCTCGGACAATTATGTAAACATCAATTCGAAGTCAAAAGAAGATTCTGATAGCATGGTGATAAATAAAATATGGGCACTTGATACTGCCTCCATTTGCAATAAAAAATAAGGTGCCGTGCTTGATTTATTGTTTGCTATTTTCCGGTGATTGTTTGTTTTTATATTTCAATATATTTTTTAAAATTGTTTTTATCTGAAAAAATATCAAATTAATATTTTTTATGTGTATTTGATAATTTTGATATAATAATATTATTCAAATACATTTTTAATTGAAAAATATTTATGCCAAAATACTCGAAGCGCATTATCAAACACACGACCTTAGAGGCATGCTCCTCCCTCTACCGAAATAAAAACTGGACATCATAAAGAGATATAGAAAATCCAACTTGCAAAACTTTGTGCTAGAAAATTGCGATTGAATGAATCGGGTCTCGCTCTTAAAATTAGTTCGGGGAGAAGCCTATACCTTTTTTATTATGATTATATCACAAAATCAATTTACACCTTATGTTATTAGCAGAATTACAGCGGACAACTCGATGCATTCAAATCAACAACTCTTTCTATCCTTTTTGGCAAGCTCAATTTTTCATCCATGTCCCTATTTGTCAAACACCACCTAATTTAACCCAGTCCTTTTTTTCTCAAGAAAAAAAGGAGAGGGCAAAGAAAATGTAGTAGAGAACCGACAACTAGTACACCGAGCTTCTACTGTTGACACCCTAGCTTGAGATTGAATTCAAATGGATGGGAATTGTATAATTTTGACAGAAATGCTTTCACCACCACCTACTAAAATTTTCTGGTCGAAAACTTGGGAATATAGCTGCAGCTGCATACCAAAGTCTGCAAGAGTTAAAAAGAAAAAAAAAGGGTTGAATTGGAGGGAGTCAAAGTTGAATTCTGAAATCTGCCGCATAATTTCCCTCTCCAAACTGCTCACCCTCAAATCTTGACCAGTATATTTTAAATTTTCAACGAGGATCAATCGTAGTGTGAAAGAGCCAATGCATTGGAGCTACTGTGACATAACATCCACTGACCCTGTCATATCAGTGCATCTAATATGTTGTTTTTATCATATGTATAGAAACCATCGAGCTAGAGCCGAGCCCAAAAGCTCACCATCGGCCAGCCGGACCCTGGCCCAAGCCAGGTTCCATTTTGAATCAGTTTTTCTTTTCCCAAAACATCTTTCCAGTTTTTTTTTTTTTTTAAAAAATAGAAAATAAAAATATGACATTAATTTGGCATAAAAACTTCAGTTGCCCCACTAAGCCGTGAATTAACACTGCAAAACAGCGACTCGCACGGGTCCTATAACTATGGTTTTTATACTAAATCCCGGACTCCAGAGAGTGCACGAGAATAACTTCAGCCACCACTCATGTTGATGTCACGTAAAGGGATTGAAGTTTCTTTCTAGGCACCGAGGATAAATACCACAGAACATCCAGAAGACCTGAAAACAATTTTAAAATTCCATGCTTGACGAACCTGTTTGTTTCCCAATAATTAACCTTGATCGAGCCTGGACTAGATTGTAACGTGAACAACTCCTATGTGGTCCTCGAAATAACTACAAATTACCGACAGTAGATATCCTTTCAATTAGGTTACCTACTTATCATACAAAGAATCAAGTATCAAGGGAAAACTTTCAAAATATTTCAACCATCTGGATAGTGCAGCTGCGTGCAATGAAAAGTTTGTGAAGCAAAACCCACTTCATCCAAAAGGTGACATTCTAGACAAAAAACTGAGTATTGTTGATTAATACCCTCCTCCTTTCAGTAAAACCTATAGAGTTGGAACGTGGAAGTGAGGATCGAGTGAATGGCTTTTGAACTGCTGCTCTTAACACAGCTTTGCAAGGCCTTGAAACGCAAAGGCAATCTAAGATGTGCAGTGCAATAGTGTGAAATATCTCTATGGACACGGAAGAGCAGGACTGGAAAACTTGAAACCAAAGACAACATTTAGTCATCCCATGATAACTTTCTTAAGCACCATAACAATTGTAATAATCCAACCAAGTCAGAATCACAGGGTTGAGGGGCAAGGAATGTTATAGTGTACAAGCACGTATTCGGTTCACAAAACTACAGTATAGAAGTCCCTAGCCTTGAAAGAAACAGGTCGTTTTCAAACACCGCAATTCCAAACTTCAAGTCACAATACTATTATCAGCCTAATATGAGCATACAATAAGGATCAATATTGGTAAAGCACCAACCTAGTTAGACTACAGCTTATACCCTTAAAACCAAAGCAGCCAAGTATTGGGGGTGAATTTCAAGTATCATATCTTAACTATGACACACATCAAGGGTATAATCAACAGGATCAGAAAGTATACCCACCACTCCATTGCGCTGACCAAGAAGCAACATAACGTAGACATTGAGTAATTGTACTAGGGTGAGGCAGGTCATCATAGATTAGAGCAGAATATTGATACATTGCTTAAACAGAAATATAGACCAAACAACAAATATTTGCTAAAGACACTATGCCCGGAGGATCCAGCCAAAAAAAAAAAACATGAATTAAAATGTCAGATGAAGAGGGAGATAGGCTGCCTTTAGTACTGCAGTCATACTAACTGATTTAAATTCCAGAAAATGAAATGGCTGCATTTTGCAATGAGAGATATTACCATTGGCAAATTTAAGTCTAACTGATTTTCAGAAGTTGAAAACTGCCCGCAAGCAAACACGGAAAGATCAGTATATGATGCAGAAAAGAATGGGGACAAGAACACTTTCCAATCACTAAGCATAACACTAGTAGCTCGTGCCTAATGTCCTGGACTGTTAAAATGGAATTTCAGACTGCTGGGGTTAACAAAGGAACGATTAAATATAGGAACCAAGTTGAAACTTGGACCAACCAAAAAGATGGTAGAAAACACTATTAACACCAAACTCTCTAGAACAGAAACTTTCCTGGGTTCAACTATTCAAATTGCAGAATTTTTTATAAAACAACTAGCATAGGGGCTTCATATCCACACTCCATCATATGAGCATGCATTCTAGAAAATAGATAAGCAAAAGGGTATGAGGTGTCTGAGTGAAAATTGAAGACTTGTATTTGCATTAAGCTTAGTCTACACAAAAGAATCTCATGAGAATTGCGCAACTCGTGTAATCAAGGGTTGACTAACATAACAATGTCTTCTCACTCATTACAAAAGGAATGATTTTTTTCTTTTAGGCATCTCACAACACCAACAATTGAAAGAAGATATACTGCAATAATATGCAGATTCATGACATTTTTCTTTTTCCCCACTTTCTTCCCATTTCGCAATAAGTCCAATTTCTCTTTGTTGTCGCTACCCTCCAGCAATGTAGTATAGTGATTATATTTCTAAAAGAATTCTATAAAATGCCCCGATTGAAATTCAAGATAAGCAAAAAGCCACAGCTATACGAATTTAAGCTCATCAAACACAACAGACTTGGCTCTAAGAAATCACAATTACATACACAACAAAATCTGCCCATCATTAAATCAAATCCCTAACACGAGCCCATCAGCGTGCCTTGTATTTTATGATATCAATAAATGAACATGCCCATGAGATCTAAATTTTCACTTCATTCACGCTATCGTGATCACAATTAGCCCAGAAAATACTAAACACATCAAAAAACAGAAAACTGTAACAATCCGAAATTAGAATAAACCTAGTTATCAATAATAATACTAAATCATAATCATCGTATAATCACCATAAAAAACCATAAGTTATTATATCCAGATCTCAACATAGTAAACACCAAAATTAAAAAGATTAAAAAACCTAAAAGCATACCAAATATGAAGCTAAAAACCCTAATTGGATCAAGCTTCAGCCTCAGCAGAGCTCGAAACCTCTTCATTCTCCACCGCCTTCGGCGTCACATCAGCGCTCGCTGTCTCCGTCGCACTATTATCACCATTGACACCCGATCCAGCCCGAGCCTTGACGGTCTCTAACATCCTTTTACTGATCTCCTTGGAGTATAGCTGGAGAACCTCAAGCCCGTCCTTCTCGGAGGAAGCCACGGCGGTGGCGACAGAGAATGCCTCCTCTTCAATGCGGAGGGAGGCTTCGGAGGCCTGTTCTTGAGGTATAGTACCATAGCGCTTGGAGAGAACGGACTGGGTGGATAAGGTCTCGATTAGACGGCTTGTAATTGCGTCGCGTGTGCGTTTAGTCGGTGGCCAAATGCTAAAAGAAATACCACTGCTTGTCTGCTTCTTTGTACCCTCCGCAGAGGAGTGGTCTTCTGATGGCGGTTCGGTGGTGGAGACGGTAGTGGTAGTCTCAGAGTCCGACATTTTGGGGTTATTTTGCAAGAGAGGCGAGGGGTTGAGAGAGAGAAAGATGGATGAGTAACGGGTGTGTGAAATGTGAAGGGGAATTGGTGTGGCGTCGTTTTATCATGGGTTGATGACCTGTGACGAGTCACCTTAGATCTTATTCGTGGCAATCAGGAGAGAGTTTAAGGCCACGTGGACGGATTGAAAATCAAAATTATGTGTAATGTTACATATTAAAAAAAATCGAAATTAACAATTGATATATTATTTTAAATAAAAAATAAATTTAATTATTTTTAAAAACAATCCCTTATATTGATTATGATAGAAATATAGAGATCAAGGATGAGAAAGGTGCAGAAAGTTTTAGGATTCATTTATTTACATGTTTTAAATTATTAACCCGTTTATTTTTATGATTTAAAAAATTATTTTTTCTTATATTTTTAGATCATTAACAAATTAAAATCACAATTTAAAAGGTGAAATTTGCCGTGTAGAAAAACAATTTTACAGTCCAATATTCCAATGTGGTAAAACGCTTTAGCTTCAGACAGATAACAAAGACAAAGATCATTCAATTGTAGAGGGGAACAAATTTGGATCTGTGATGATGTTAAAATACAGAAATAGAATATGGCCGTTAATTTCCCGATATGTAAGTTGTGTAAAGTAGGGGTAAAGTAGATTTGTATTTAGCTATTTTGGTATTGTATTTTTCCTATAAGTTCCCTTGCACTGTAAGACAAATACACTGAAAAAATATATTGAAAGAATTGTATTTCGAATTGTAACATGGTATCAGAGCAAATCTGATTTTTTTCGAATCGAATTTTGTTTTCGAAACCCCGAAATCCATCCCGAATCAAACCCAGAAATCCATCCCGAATCCACCAATTTTTTTCCGAAACCCCGAAATCCATCCCGAATCAAACCCAGAAATCCATCCCGAATCTACCCAACCAACACAAACACCTACTGTGTCAATCTATCCAGTGCAAGTTTCTACAGTGCTCGTTCATCAACCCCAGAAATCAACACCTCACTGCATTTTTTTTCTTCCAAGCATTTCAACAAACACTCCAACCAATCAAACATTCAAACACAACCATTTCTGAAACCATTTCAAACACAAACATTCAAACACAATCATTCAACCATTTCCCAGATTTCACAGAAATAAAATCACAACAAAAAAAATGGAAATTAATTCCACGAATCCACTGACCTCAAACCCATCGCCACAAATCGGTGTTCCTCCAGACACCTCTGTCTTCACAGCCAACATTATCCTAAATGAAACAAATTTTAGGTTATGGTCAAAACTCATCGAAATGAGAATCGGGGCTCGAAATAAGTTGGGATATCTTACCGGAGACATTACGAAGCCTGAACCCGGCGACCCGCGACTGGAATCCTGGGTAACCGAGAATCATCGGATCAAATGTTGGTTGATTGACTCCATGACCCCATCCCTGATGGAGAGGTTCATCTGCCTCTCGACGGCCAAGGAAATATGGGATGCCGTCGGCAGGACCTTCTACGACGGGTCAGATGCCACTCGCCTCTTTGAATTGAATCAACGGTCTTTCAATACCCGTCAAAATGGACGGCCCCTGTCCAGTTACTACACCGAACTCGTAGCGATCTTCCAAGAAATTGATGGTCGGACTGCAACTCAGGCCAGGACAGTCGACGGTGTTCTTCACCACCACTCGGCCATGGCTCAACTCAGGGTCCACATCTTCCTCAGTGGTCTTGACCCTGGGTTCGAACAAATCCGTGGCGAGATCCTACGAAAGGATCCACAGCTAGACCTCGAGGGCGCCTATGCCTGTGTTCGGAGGGAACAATCTCAAAAACAAGTCATGGACGGACATGGAGGCCCCCCAGGCTTCCCTGAGCACTCGGTGATGGTGACCAAGCCTCATCGGCCGTTGGGGGAGCACG
Organism: Salix arbutifolia; assembly: GCA_025169955.1. Taxonomy (NCBI): domain Eukaryota; kingdom Viridiplantae; phylum Streptophyta; class Magnoliopsida; order Malpighiales; family Salicaceae; genus Salix; species Salix arbutifolia. The sequence continues at coordinate 2,181,753 of CM045915.1, read as the reverse complement.
GGAGGGACGACCATCGTGGGGCGGCCCGATCTGCCTTTGGTGAGAGGCAGGAGAGATTTGGGCGTGAAGAGGTTAGGGCTGACGGGGCAGTAAGTGGGGGGCGTGAGTTTTTTAGGGCGCCTGCTGCCCGGGTTGACCGGGCTGCCCGGGTTGACCGGGTTGACCCAAAATATAAAAATACTGGTGGGCTGATGTGTTCTCACTGTGGTGAAACGGGACATTCGAAACAACGATGTTTTGAAATTATTGGCTACCCGGACTGGTGGGATTTTTCGAAAAAATCTCGGAAAAATATCCGAAAACCTCAGGCTCATCTGACGGATGCTGATTCGCCATCACCCACAGCCAATGTGGTCCATCCAGGTATCATCGAAAATGATTTTGCACACTCTGTTATTACAAAGAATAGTACTTGGATTATTGATACAGGTGCATCTAATCACATGACTAGAGATTCCGATAACTTAATATGCCATAAACCCTCTTTACGGACAGCTATATGCACTGCTAATGGTAGTACCTCCCCTGTTACGGGGGAAGGATCTCTCGCTTTAACTGACACTATTACTCTAGACACTGTCCTTATTGTTCCATCTCTTGCGTATAATCTCCTGTCGGTTAGTCAAATCACGACTGCCCTTGAGTGCACGGTAACGTTTTGGCCTCTATTTTGTGTTTTTCAGGACATTCTAACCCGGAAGATTCTTGGTTATGGTGTTAGACGGGGCAACCTGTATTACTTGGAGTTAACAAAACAAGGGGGGTTAAAGCTGGGTCATGCGCATCAGACCAGCAGTACGGATCAAGCTCAGGCTCTTGTTTGGTTATGGCATCGAAGACTCGGACATCTGTCGTTTGGGTATCTAAAAAAACTACAACCGCCTCTATTTTCAAGTTTAAGTATTTTGGATTTTAAGTGTGACATTTGTGAACTGGCGAAAAGCCACCGTATTTCCTATTTGCCAAGTTTGAATAAAAGTGTAGAACCATTTGCAGTAATTCATTCTGATGTTTGGGGTCCTGCGACGGTCTCATCTTATTCTAATGCACGGTATTTTGTTACATTTATTGATGAATGTACTCGGATGACCTGGATATCTCTCCTCCGAAATAAAAGTGAAGTAAGTACATCATTTCAGGAATTTCAGAAAATGGTGGTAACCCAATACCAACGGCACATTCGTACACTCCAATCCGATAATGGTACGGAATTTATGGATCAAGTACTAGGAAATTTTTTACAGCATCATGGAATTCGTCATCAGACATCCTGCACATATACCCCACAACAAAATGGATTAGCTGAACGGAAAAATAGGCAAATTATGGAAATAGTTCGTGCTTCACTATTCGGCATGAATCTGCCAAAATACTATTGGGGTGAGGCAGTCAAATCCGCTGCGTACTTAATGAATCGCACACCATCCAGTGCCATTGATTTTCAGTCTCCTCAACAGAAAATGGAATCTCTTCTCTCGGTTCCTCACCTTCCCAATTTGGAGCCTCGCGTATTTGGTTGTACGGTATATGTCCACATCCCTAAGGTCCTGCGAAGTAAACTCGATCCATGTGCAAAACGGTGCGTGTTTGTAGGCTACTCCGAGTTTCAGAAAGGATATCGGTGTTATGATCCTCATCACCGCAAGTTCCATGTGACCTTGGATGCATCGTTTCGTGAATCTGAACCTTACTATTCAGGGGGAGTTCCAGGTTCTTCTTTTCAGGGGGAGAGACACAATGAAGAGAATGAAGGTATATTCGAGTTAGAAGAAATGAGACCAAGCTGGGATGATAACCTGGAAGACTGCACAGGCCGAAATGACCTCAGTAACGACCCCCCTATGTCTCTTGAAGCACCAATGTCTACACCATTAACCGAAGAATCAACCGAGAATGTCTCTCCTCAGTTCCCTCAGGTAACCCTAAATCCTATCCCAAATGAGATAAATGAAATTCCTGTCTTAGAAAATAATGTGACCAATAGATACCCACAGAGACTAAACCGGGGAGTCCCAAAGAAACAATATGAACCTGATCCAAAACAAAAAACTAAATACCCCATCAGCAACTATATCTCTACCCATAAATTATCGGAATCATATGCATTTACTGTTAATCAATTATCCAATGTGTCTATTCCTAGTAATGTACAGGATGCATTAGCAGACCCAAAATGGACCAAGGCGATGAATGAGGAAATGGAGGCTCTGCAGAAGAATAACACGTGGGAGCTATGTAAACTACCAACAGGAAAGAAGAAAGTTGGGTGTAAATGGGTGTTCACAGTGAAGTTGAAAGCAGATGGGAGCATTGATAGATACAAAGCAAGGTTAGTAGCGAAGGGATATACGCAGAAGTATGGGGTGGATTACCAAGAAACTTTTGCCCCGGTTGCAAAAATAAACACAATTCGGATTCTCATATCGATAGCAGTGAATCGAGACTGGGCCTTACAACAATTTGATGTCAAGAATGCTTTCCTAAATGGAGATCTTGAAGAAGAAGTTTATATGGAATTGCCACCCGGAGTAAAAACCAGGTGCTCACGAGAAACGGAAGTGTGCAAATTAAAGAAGGCGTTATATGGGTTAAAACAGTCACCCCGGGCATGGTTTGGAAGATTCTCATCCACGATGAAAGAGTTTGGCTATAAGCAAAGTAATTCAGATCATACTTTGTTTATAAAACACAAAGGAGGGAAGGTAACGGCTCTAATAGTATATGTGGATGATATGGTCTTAACAGGGGATGATCCAGAAGAAAGAGAGGCTTTACAACAGTTTTTGGCATCGAAATTCGAAATGAAAGATCTCGGACAACTGAAGTACTTCTTAGGGATTGAGGTCTCAAGGTCAAAAACAGGGATATGTCTTTCACAACGAAAATATGTGTTGGACTTATTGGCAGAAACGGGAATGCTTGCATGCAAACCGGTAGATACACCTATGGAAATGAATCACAAACTGGGACAATCGGAAGATCAGATACCAGCAGACAAAGGATGTTATCAACGGCTAGTGGGAAAACTAATATACTTATCACATACTCGACCAGACATCGCCTATGCAGTAAGTGTGGTAAGTCAGTTCATGCATGCACCAGGAGAAAAGCATATGGAAGCAGTATACCGGATTTTGAGATACTTGAAAAGTGCACCAGGAAGAGGACTTCTATTTTCTAAAAAGGAGGTTCAAGATATTAAAGGGTATACAGACTCGGATTGGGCAGGAAATCAAACTGATAGGAGATCGACATCAGGGTATTTTACGTTCATAGAAGGCAACCTTGTTACTTGGAGAAGTAAGAAGCAGAAAGTAGTCGCAAGGTCAAGTGCAGAGGCAGAATACCGAGGTATGGCTCATGGCGTGTGTGAATTGCTATGGGTTAAACAGGTACTACAAGACCTGGGAATTGATTATGGAACATCTATGGAACTATACTGTGACAATAAGGCAGCTATTGAAATTGCTCATAATCCTGTTCAGCATGATCGTACCAAGCACGTTGAAGTTGACAGACACTTCATTAAAGAAAATCTTGATCGAAAAATCATACAACTTCCGTTTGTTCGATCTGAAGATCAGTTGGCCGATATCCTCACAAAGGCAGTTTCCGGACGGGCATTCTATAACGCGATTGACAAGTTGGGCATGATAAATATCTACGCTCCAACTTGAGGGGGAGTGTTAAAATACAGAAATAGAATATGGCCGTTAATTTCCCGATATGTAAGTTGTGTAAAGTAGGGGTAAAGTAGATTTGTATTTAGCTATTTTGGTATTGTATTTTTCCTATAAGTTCCCTTGCACTGTAAGACAAATACACTGAAAAAATATATTGAAAGAATTGTATTTCGAATTGTAACAGATGATTATTCTGCAAAGGTGATCAGACAGTATTCCTAGCTACGCAAAGGACATCAATCATGGACATGCGAGCTCGTGCTAAAATATCGATCTCAAACCAACGAAAGATTCTGCTAAAAATATAATGAGGTCAAGGTGCAGCAACCTCCCAAATTGAAGGAATCGTTACCAAAAACCTTCATTGAAGGTGTACAGAGATCTTCTAACATGACAGAATAAAGCCTTCGGCTTTGGAGTTGCAGGCAAAATCTTAAAAATTAACGCGCCGATCATATACATAGCTCTGTGCATCGCTAAATTTGAACCTCTTTTACAAGTTGCAGCAAGGGATGTTTTGAAATAGAAAGTGTTCGGTCACGCATGCACTAAACGATACAGAACTGCATCTACATTAAAAAAGATAAGAACATAAGAAACTGTTCAAGAAATCACTAAGAAGCTGGAAACTGCTGTTGCATCTGTTTCCTAAAACTTCTATGAGTTTACTAGTGTATAATTAAAATCATATATTAGAATCTCATAGATGATTTTTTAATATGATATGAAAGCTTGTTAGTCAAATGATAACAAGTTCGAATCTCGCTAAGTGTCATCTGAAATTGTTGAATCGGACATTAGAATTAGTTAAGGAAGTTACATGATCAGATATTGGGACTTTTCTAGTCAGATTGCAAGCAAAACATGCGACTGGAATTAAGCAAGCCAAACTACATTCAGGTTCGTTTGTTCATCAAAGTTGGGACAGGTTATGAAAGTATGCCCTTATTTATAGAATGTCTCGGAGCAAACAAAGAAAGCGTACTTGAGGAAAATCATCCATATGCTTCACATGGAAGAGAGGAGGTCGACCATGGATCGGCGAGGTCTGCATAACGCCTCCAGTGGTTCAGCTTTGGGCATGGTCAGCCCTGTTCCCTCAGTCAAGTTAATCTCCTCTTTGCCAACTCTGTCCCACTCGAAGCACTGAATCAAGACACCTAGTGTCAGGCCTATGATTCTCTTGGCTAGAACAGCCCCAGGACAAGCCCGCCTTCCAGCACCAAACGGAAGCAGTTTATACCCTTCATCTTCTCCACCTTCAAATCTTTCTGGCATGAATTTTGTTGGCTCCGCCCATAGCTTGGCATCTCGATGAATGCTCCAAGTATTGACCAGTAACATTGTGCCTCGGGGCACATGAAATCCACTGACAGTGCAGTCCTCGGAAGATTCATGTGGTAAAAGAAGAGGCGCGGGTGGAAAGAGCCTCAATGTCTCGTTAATTATGTTTTGGAGGTAACTGAGCTTCGTTACATCTACTTCATCCAATATGTGTTCTGCTCCGACAATACCATCTATCTCTTCCGAAGCCTTTTGCATTGTTTCTGGATTGTTAAGGAGAAGAGACATTGCCCACTCTAGGGTAGCTGCTGAAGTTTGGCTTCCTGCGGTTAGTGTTGACTGCACATGATCAAATGTGTTACCAATATGTCTGCAGAATTAAGATATCAGATGAGCAGGAATAGTAGTAGAACTTTATCAATAGTAAAGAGCCTATTGCCAATCACCTATCGGAATGATCACTTGTGATCCCCGGCAATTGTCTCAACGAGTCAATTTGTTGAAATTGGGATCACAAGTTCAAGAGATTTTCTTACCATGATTACACCTTTTATGGTTTGATCAGTATAGAATTCAGGTTCTGTCTCTTTCAACGATAACATAACATCAATAAGTGTCATATTTCTCTTTTGGTGGCCCAGATCGGTTATCTTGGTGGATTGAGATGACTGACTCCTCACTCTCTGGTGCTCCTCGATGAGATCCTGCAAGAATTTGTCCATCTTCTTCATCAACCCCATCATTCTCTTCTCCAAACCTTGGAAATCTATCCATTGTAGTACTGGAAAGAAATCGTTCATATTAGAACTCCCTCGCAGCGCCTCCATTTCTTTTATAAGATTCTGAAACTGTCTCGCTTCTTCATCCACCGCTTCTTTTCCATAATAACGTTTTCCTGCAATCATTCTCATCGCAACATTGAATGTAAGCTCCATGAAACTTGTTGTCAGCCCCACCTTAGCCTGTTGTTTGCCGGAGTCGCGAAACAATTGCTTTAGCAATAACTGAACCTCCTCTTTTCTCATATCAGAAAACGTGGCAACACGATTTGTAGAGAAGAGCTCAACGGTTGTCAAGCGCCTGAGGTTGCGCCAATGCTCACCATAAGAAGAGAAACCCATGGTTGTAGAGTTGTAATTAAGATGTTTTCCGGCCAGTGTACGAGGGCGATTAGCAAATATTACATCTTTTCTAGTAAAGCACTCTTCAACGGCTGATGGGGAAGAGATTACAAGGACTTTACGAGTCCCGAATCGGAGAAAGAGTATGTCACCATACTTGTTAGAAAGCTCGCATAGAGTTCTATGGAGTGGTTGCTTCAATAAATGGAGATGCCCTATGAGAGGACGAGAAGGTGGACTGGGTGGGAGGTTTTTGGGATTTCCAAGTTTGTATATAACAAGCTTTGATGCGAGCACAAGGAAGAAGAATAGTGCTGCAAAGTTGAACCAGTGAGAAACCTCCATCTTCCTTTGAGCAGGCTTCTGCTTAGAATGGATGGATGTTAATAAACTATCACGATAAGACAGCAGTAATTAGTATGAAGAATTGCAGATATCAGCTATGATGGCAGGATCTAGAAATTTAGATTGCAAAGGTAAGCTTTTTAGACAGTTGACAGGCCACCAGCACCCATAAAAATTATTCATTTAAAATAAATAAATAAAATAAAATGTGGATTGAAATGCACAGCTAAACGAGAAATAAATAAAATGAATTGACACAGCAACGAACAAAATTGCTTTTGCGTGTCTTTTATGTCAGTGTAATAAATTCGTATCCGGCTTACGTTTCAATCCGGAATCTAATCAATGAAGATCTGGATTAAGTGGGTGTTTGGCTCTGCGGTGCGGACTGCGTTGAGGCTCACCGCAGAGCCAAACTCATATTTAACCAAACGGGGAGGCAAAATTATTTTGCGGGTCCCACCAAAAAATTAGATTTCCAGCCGCAGTTGCAAAAGCAACTGAGAGATGCTTTTGCATCTGCGGCACACTCTAACTCTGCCTTAAACACACAGACATGAAAATCACATTGTCTTCTCCCTCGCCTCCATCTCTCCCTCACGAAACCACACTCTCCCAAGGTAACATAACATATGTAACACACACAGCCAAGGTAACACACACAACCACCACGTGAAGAAGACGAAGACAGTGGTTTTGCAGAAAACAACTCACCCAACATTTCATAATCAAGACATTGAGGGAGTGGGGGTGGCTGAGTTGGGGTTTGAGTAGCGAAGGTTGGGTTTGAAGAAGTTTTAGATTTTGGGGTTGTAGCAATTGATTCAGAATCTGGTTTGGCTCTTTTGGATTTCGAAGAAGGGATTGGAGAGTGTAGAGAGGAGGAGGAGTTCACTGCATCTTCTTGTTGATTTTGAGATCGAAAAGAAATTTGCTGGTTTGGTAGAGGCGGAGAAAAAGGAGGGCAGGTTCTTGGTAATTAGGTTTTTTTTGTTGGCGGGAGTTGCTGAGGTGGAGCTTTATTCGCGCCAGATTATTGGCAAAGATGGATCAACATTATCGAGGATCCAGTCCTCTTGCTTTTTTATTTTCATGTGAGTAAAGAGTGTTGTGTTGTATAATAGAGGAAAAAAAGTTACCTTTCACGGTATAAAGTTAGAATGATTTAAAAAAGAAAGAAATATTCTATCAAGTTTCTTATAATTTTTATTTTACTTTATTTTTAAAAATAGTTTTTAATTTGTGATCATTTTATTTTTTTAGGACTTAATTTTTATTCTCTTCTAACAGAATAAGGTTTTTATTATTATTATTAAAATCACTCTTAGTTAATTAATTTTCATAATTATATAATAATTGGATAAATTACTCAAGTGTAATGAATAACTAGAATTCAAGATAAAATTCCAAGTAGTTTGATGGAAGAATAAAAATGAGTGTGTAATTTACTTGAATTATTAATTATATTTTATTATTATGATAATTAAATCTACAATATTTTAAAAATATGTGTGTGTCATTTAAAGTAATTTCATAAGTTGACAACAATATAAAAAGTATGGTAACCAAACACTCGAAACTACTTTTCATTAAACTCAACCTCAACCACAGTTTTAACCAAACACAAATTTCAGTTACGAACCGCAACTAAAAGCGCTTTTCATAAACCTGCTTTTTTTCAACCTCAACCACAACAGCAACAGCTGTGCCAAACAGGCCCTAAGTTGGAAAAATTATTAAAACAATCTTAGTAGACTGACTAAATGATGGATTGTTTAATGTTGATTTTAAAAGTTTTTTTTTATTAAAAATATTTTAAAATAATAACAGTGACAAACAATAATTAAATTAAAAATCTAAGTTAGGTGACTAAATCAACCGAGATTCAATTAAAATAGTTTAATTTTTTAAAAAAATAAAAATAAACTCTGGAAACAAGTTTTAAAACTATAATTTTTTAACATTATGCTAGCATCTTGTGTCCATTTAAAAGATTATTATAACAATTTGATTAAATTAAATTAAATTAAAATTCAAATGTATCGAAATCAAGTTGAAATTCATTTATACTACCAGTAAATTACACATTGATTGATACATCACATATCAGAAAATTTATCATGAGAGCTTATTTTGAGTATTTCAATTTGTTTTAACATATTTTAGAAAACAGAAAAATTGAGGGAAATCTTCTTCTTCTTTTTTCCATTCAAAACGTATAATCACATTAATTTTTAAAATTAAATCAATTTGCTTATTATTCCTCACTTTTTATACAAAATGAAATTGTTGAATGAGTTTAGAACTCGTAGCTGGGCGGAGGGGTCTCTTCTAGAGGTGGAGATGGCCGAGTGTGGGAAGACTTGGTGGTTTGTTTTTCTGTGGAAATCTGGTGGGCACGAGCCTGTATATGACAAGGAAGGAGAAAGGGCACTCCATTTGAAGATGAAGATGTGCCGGTAGTGTGTTTATAAAATGTTTTTGAAAAAAATTAATTTTTTATTTTAAATTTAAAAAATTAAATGTTTTTATATCATTTTAATATACTGATATTAAAAATAATTTTTCTAAAATAAAAAAATATTTTTAATACATTTCTAAATAAAAAATATTTTTAAAATAAATCTTAATCACCGCAGTCCAAACAGTCAAGAATTATGGCATGCATCTTCTCTGAAACTATGAAACAAAAATCAGCAGGAAAAAGGATGTAAACAGTAATTATTTCAAAGTCATCAACACGTTTTCCTTACAACTTAATTGCACAAATCAAGCAATAATTTACATATTAATCATTCCAGAATGAGCACGAACCAACGAAAAAGGCGACATCGAAGGACCACAACTCCGAATCATACCTTCGCACTAGAGCTGGGAGAATAGGTTAGCCATGGAACCATATGGTTTACAAAAAGCCTCCAAAGGCTGAGCCTTAACCATAGAAATTGATACTGCTGGTGTCATATCAACCATCTCCTCTCCAGTCCTCTCCCACTCGAAGCACTGAATAAGTCCAGCCATTGCCAGCATGATTGCGCGCATACCCATGTTAGATCCCGGGCAAGCCCTCCTTCCCATACCAAATGGAATGAATTTGATGCCTTCCTTTTCCTCCAGGGCCACTTCAAATCTCTCTGGCTCGAACCTGTGAGGTTCTTCCCACATCTCGGGATCCCTGTGCATGGCGAAAGCATTCACCAGTAGGATTGTGTCTCTCGGAACCTTGAATCCTGCCACGGTGCAGTCTTCAGATGGGCAACGTGGGAGCAGGAGTGGCACAACAGGATACAACCGAAGTGTCTCGTTGATAACGCAGCGGAGATATTTTAGCTTCGGAAGATCCAACTCCTCTACCAAGCGCTCATGCCCAACTTGACTAGCAATCTCTTCTCTTACCTTCTGCAGCATCTCTGGATGATTCAGGAGAGCTGACATTGCCCATTCCATGGTGACAGATACTGTCTCTGTTCCTGCAACTAACATTGCCTGTAGAAGAAGAAGAAGAAATTCAAGTCCATAATAATTGAATAAGAAATGTGAACAAATCTATCAATTCATCGTCCTTGTCCATATATTTAAGAGCTTGATAGATGAATTGTGATCAGCTGGGAAACACATATATGGCCACGTTCCTGTTACACGGGGGCAAAAACAGAAAACGAGACTGAATTAGATAAGGGGGGATGCATGAATTGAGAAGGTGTCCGGCAGAATTGTCATACTGCAATTAGCGTACGCCGTCCATTTTTCTTTAGGAATTTTTTAATATATGGATAATAACATTTATATTATAATATATTTAGTTTGGATTTTTTAAAGGTAAATAAACATTACAGCATGGTTGATTCGGTCTAGAGACCGACTCGGAAAAAACATTGATTAATAGATATTTATACGGGAGTAGGAGATTGCTTTTTAAAATATTTTTTTTGTTTAAAAATATATTATTTTTTATTTTTTAAATTATTTTCATGTGATAATATAAAAAATAATTTTTAATAATAAGAAAAAATATATTTTTAATATATTTTTAAATAAAAAATACTTTCAAAGTTAACTCCACTAGCAATCACTAATCAGTCAATTAGTACTCAACCCGGGTTAATCATTTTAGTTAAAAAAATCATCATTTCGTTTCAATTAACCTGACCAGAAACAGTTTTGATTAGACTCTGACTAGATCAACCGGGTCACTAAAACACTAACCAGATGAACTAGGTTTCGCCTAGGAAACCAGGTGAGGTGACCGCTAGCTAGAAAGACTACAAAGAGCACATAATAAAGACAAACGAAGACAGACAAAATGGTGAGAGGAAAGGAAAAATGCAAAAAGAGAAAAATGAAAGTCAGCAAGAACAGCTCTTTTACAGGCAAGCAATATCACAAGCATCTGTCTAGGTATATTTTCTGCGACACTAGTCAGTTGGCAGTTGAAAAAATTAGGGTGAAACGAAATGATCATCACAAATTTCTCCATGCTAATCTTAATGACCAACGATAAACAGCAAATAATTCTGTCAGTTGCAAACCAAAATTCAGAAACAGAGATGGAAAGACTGTCAATCTAAATTTTCCGGCAAAAACTGCTTACCGCTACGAGACCCTTGATGATATCATCTGTATAGAAATCAGGTTCTTGTTCTTGTAGAGACAATAAAATCTCGATCACGGCTGTCTTCTCCAGTCCTGCATCAGGACTTGAACATGAACTGGTTTTCTTCTGTCGAATCTCATCTACCAAGTCTTGCAAAAATCCATCCCTCCCATGACGCAGCTTGATAACACTCTTCTTATACCCCTTGTAATCGATCCATTTCAAAGCAGGAAAGAAATCACACAAACCAATGGATATAGGTGGATTGAATATCTTTTTGATTTCCTTAAGATCCTGTTTGCCCAAATCCGAGCAGGCAATCTCCTCTTCTATATACTTCTTACCAGCAGACATCCTCAAAGCGATATTGTAGCTGAGGAGTGAGAAGAAATAGTGCAAATCCACCTTTTTGGTGCCACTACAGGAGACTTTAGACAATTGGCGGAGAAGGGAGCAAACCTCTTCTCTGCGGACGGCAGAGAACTTATTGAGGGCTTTCTGAGAGAACAATTCAAGGACGGCGAAACGCCTGAGGGTACGCCAGAGATGGCCATACGGAGAGAAGATGATGGTGGTGTAGTTGTAAGTTAAATGATCTCCGACAAAAGAAGTAGGCCTGTTGGAAAGGACGACGTCGTTCTTCGTGAAACATTCTTCAACAGCTGATGGAGAACTAAGAACAAGCATAGACCTGCAGCCTACTTTAAGGTAAAGAATTGGGCCATATTGCTGCAATAGAGTCTGTAGCGTTAGGTGCAGAGGTGGCTTGAGAAGGTGGAGATGGCCTATTATTGGAAGAGAAGGGGGACCTGGTGGCAAGTTTTTGTTGCCATGGAATACATATTTAATCACAAGAAAGATTAGGAAGAAGAGAGCAAGGCAGTAGCAAAACAACATTTTTTCCAGTAGAAGCATTTATCCAAGTCCCACTAAATGATTAAATTCATGGTTGTGGATGCTTAAGAGGACGATATATATATATATTCTTAAACTCCGTTTGTCTTAGCCGTTGGTTATGTTTGGACATTTTTTTAGCGTGATTATATTTTTATTATTATTATTATTATTGATTAAAATAAATGTCATCATTGATTTATGTATACCTTAACTAATTTCATAAATTTTAAATTTAATGACTATATAAATTTTTAATAATTATTATAATAAAAACCACATAACTCAAATTAAAAAAAAAACTTCTTAATTTTAATTTTTTATCACTGATTATCTACTAATTAACAAATAATATTCTTAAAATGATATATATAGCATATAGTGGCAAATTACTTGAAGCATGGAAAAGCGTAAATTTATGGCTTTTTTAGGTTTTTTTACTAAAAAAGAACTATAAAAACTATTGTAATATGAAACATACAATTATGATTCATTGGTTATTGGATGGATTAACAACATTTTTTAAAAAATAATTTATTGTTTGAAAATATATAAAAACACTTTTTTATAATATTAGTATATTAAATTACTAGAAAACAATAAGAAATAATCAATTTCATATTATTTTTTTATATCAACTTTATTTTAAAATTTAATTTCAAATAATTTTTGAGTCATTAAACATGCAGTAAGATGTCAGCCATATTTTATCATCTCAATATATTATTTGATTGAACTAAGAAACCAACAAAACCATGTGTACCAAAAGTCAAATTTATCTTATTAATTTATTAAATCATTGACTAAAGTTGGATGATATTTATATATCGGCTTCGGACTCAATCAAGCACGTTTTTCTTAGCATTAAAAAAAAACAAAGTTCAAATTGGCATTTAACACGTGATAAAATTAATATGATAGGTATAGAGCCAGTTGACTCTCTAGAATTCACGACAGGGGACACTGAACTATTATTTATTGGGCTTGAAGCCTATCTGCAGATAAAACTCTTATCTGAGTTAATCGAAATAAAATGGCATTTGTTTTTAAGCCCAATAACAACCCATTTCCACTTTGACCAGCCCAACACTTTGCAATGGAATAACTGCAACCATTCCCAATCCGAACGAAACCCAGGCCCGGGCCCAGGAGCCGCTAATTTCCTATAGCCTATAAAACCCCTTTAAAGATGGGAGAGCAGGGTAATCAAATCTCGGCGGGGACTACACAATGCTTCCAATGGCTTAGCTTTAAACAAAGTAATTCCAGAACCAGGGCTCATGTCTTCCACTGGTCCTATCGTATCCCACTCAAAGCACTGGATGAGGGCACCCAAGGCTAATGAAACTATCTGCAAACCCATGCCAGCACCTGGACAAACTCTCCTCCCCGTACCGAATGGAATATATTTGAAACCTTCTCGCTCTCCTAAACCTCCTAAAAATCTTTCGGGCTTGAATTCATCGGGCTCTTCCCAGAGCTTGGGATCTCTATGCAAGGTCCAAGCATTTACCATCAGCATTGTGCCTTGCGGTATATCAAATCCCCCCGCAGTGCAAGCTTCGGACGAAAAATGAGGAAGCAGAAGGGGCGCTGGAGGATATAATCTAAGGGTCTCGGTTATGACACACCCGAGGTAGGGAAGCTTGGCAGTATCCGAATCGTTCAGCAAACGCCCATGTCCAACGTGTTCATCAATCTCAGCCTTCACCTTCAGCATTACTTTCGGATGATTCAAGAGGAGTGCCATTGCCCATTCCAAAGTAGTTGCTGTTGTTTCTGTGCCAGCAACAAACATCATCTGATACACATTGCTTTAGAATTGTTAGGATGAAAATCTTGGCCAAGCTCCTAGCTAGTGTTTTGACAGTACTTAATTGTGTGAAAATTGGAAATTTAGCATAGAAACAAATATGATACTTTCAAGGGGGGAAACACGATATTCCTATTCTTTTTTTGGGTGTGAGGAAACTCACTCTCTTTGAAAACATATTTTGAAGGTACATGTGAGCGGATAAAACTCTGGTTATTTCAGATTTTTATAAAGAGTGTACCTGACTTGAACTCAAGACCTGTTATACAGATCACAAGTTTTTTATCATCATGTCACATCTTTTAAGGACGATATTCCCATTCCTTTAGACCTTAAGACATTTTTGGACACAAACGCACTATAACTGTAAGTAAAGTGATCCCCAGCAACGTTTTGGGGTATGTTTGCAAGTATTCTTGGTGAAACGTTCTCCAACAGCAGATGGTGAAGACATTTCAAGGATAGACCGACAGCCAAACTTGAGGAATAGAATCTGGCCATATTGTGACTAGAGAGTCTTTAGTGATCTGGATTCTTAAAGGAAACCTATAATTCGAAGAGCAAATGGACTAGGAGGTAGATATTCTTAAACTTTTTGGTCTACTATCCCTGGGAAAACACTGATCTTCTATATATATATATATATATATATATAAGAAAAAAATGCTGCAGGTCCATTTGCATGCACAAACAATCCTAGCAGTCCCTCTTTCTTTTGGTCACCCAAATCTCCTCGTATGAAAAAAAGACAGTATTAAAATAGATGCAGCATCTTGCCAGTCTATTTCATCAATCCATGGATCATATATAGTTAGCTCAGATCAACCATTTTAATAAAAACAGAGTATTTTGTTCGTTTCTTTTTTGATACTGTTAACGATCTCGTGTTTGTCCAGGTCAATCGGATCCTAAGAAACTGGTTTGCTAGGTCAATATCTTCTCCATTTCAACTAAAAACACAGCCCAAATTAAACGACGAGTCCATAATTTTTCAGGCCACCTCACTTGGAGGGTTTCTAAGAATCTAAGGATTAGTGGCATAAACCTGAGACAAGAATGCTAGCAAGTTTTCTCTTCTCCTTCGGAATTAATGACTTAAACTGAACTCCCCAAGCTAAGTTCTTTTCCAAAGATAACCCCTACCAGTCAAAACTTTGAAGCAGTGTACTAATACTAATGACCATTCGAATTGGTTTTGCAAAATCAAACACTATGTGCAAGTAGAAAAGGTTTTTCCGATTGCGGATTGGACAGTAAGTTTCGGCCTTTTCAGCCTCTCATAGCTCAGATTACTAAATATGTAACGAAACAGAGAAAACTTGATGCATGAAGCTACGTACCAGTACTGTACTTTTGATAACTTCGTCCGTGTAAAATCCAGGTTCAGATTCTTGCAGATGCAAGAGAGTTCCAGCCACCGACCTTCTCTCTTCCCCATCTGCTAGTTCATCAGTTTTCAAAGAAGTGATTTTCTTTAATTTTAATCGAATTTCATCGATCAGATTTTGCAAAAACTCATCTCTAATTCCATGCAACTTTCTCATATTCTTCTCCAGCCCTTTAAAACCAATCACCCTCAAAATTGGGATAAAATCACAGATATTCATCGCCAGGCTAGGAAAGAACTTATCCTTAAACTCTTGAATCAGTTGCCTCTCCATCGTTGTGCCAGCATGTTCCTCTTCAACATAACGTTTTCCAGCAGACACTCTCATGGCAACATTGGAAACCAGAGTAGAGAACAAAACCCTCAGCTCCACGTTCTGTGTTCCACTAGCTGAGACCTTCAACAGCCTGCGAAGGACGCAACCAACTTCTTCCTCCCGTATCGTAGAGGACTTTCGTAGACTCTTTGGAGAGAATATTTCAGACACAGCAAGACGACGCAGGTTTCGCCATCGATCACCATAAGGTGCCAACACAAAAGCAGAATAATTGTAGGTCAGACGATCCCCTGCCATTGACTTGGGCCTGTTCGCAAATATCTTGTCATTCTTGGTGAAGCATTCTTCCACAACAGATGGTGAAGACACAACGATAACAGGCCGAGAACCAAATTTGAGTGATAAGGTTGGACCATAACGCAATAAAAGAGAATGAAGTGATTTGTACAGTGGTTGCTTAAGGAGGTATAGATGTCCAATAACAGGAAGAGCAAATGGAGCAGGGGGCAAATTTCTCTTCCGATGGAGCAAGTTCTTGAAAACAATGAAAAGGAAGAAGAATAAAGCAAGGAGATGGTACAAGAATTCCATTAAGAAACAGAAAATTCAAGAACACTAGAGCCACGAAGAGGAAGATAGATCTTATCAACTAGGAAAGCCTGGTGTGGTGAGGTGGGGTTGTGTGCATGAATGCTATGAACTGTTTGACTAAAGAAAGCCGCTGTCTTTCTTGGCCACTGATGAGATTTATGCTGACTAAATTGAATTTCTAAATATACACAATGTCTAGCCCCATGGCCATGGCATTTAGAGCGATGTCTCCTAATTTTTACAAAATAATTTAGATTAAGTCTCCCTTTTCTCCTTGTCACTAAGATTACTCTTCATATTAATTAAATATAAATCAGAGTAGATTATAAAATAGTCTGACTAGTTCTAAGAAATGAATGGTCAATTGATTTTTTCTTATTTTAAAGAATAATATTTTATTCTAAAAATATCTTCTTTACTCGTTAATCTTTTTATAATATCTATTTTTTAAAGCAAAAATAATATTTTAATAATAAAAACAAACATAAAATAAAAAAGAACTAAATGATTAATTTTTGGAATAAAATACTAATTAACTCGTTTTTCAAAACTAAAAAGATTGTGCATGATCTGGAAGTATAAATAACAGATATTTATTGAAGAAAAATAAATAAATTGAAGTCAAATTGAGTACAGTCCACGGCATTGAATCTCGAAGCCTATCCATTTATCAAACAGTTGTGGGTTAGATTTTTCAAAAGAAACAAGAGCTGCGGTTTGACTAATAGCAGTACTTTGCGGCTCCACTAGCTAGAGAGGTCATTGTTACATTGATTTTTTTTCCAACACTCCACTTCATTTGAATGATTCATCCTAGAATACGACGTGTATGGTAGGTCTTTGCTCTAAAATTATTATAAAAAATAAATATTACAACCATCTAAAAAATATTAATTTTATATTTTTTTAAATAAATACATATAAAATAAAAAATTATAACAACTCAAAATGCTATTAGATTTGAAGCATCTCGCATGCAAAACTACGTAGTATGATAGTGTTAATTTTTAAAGTATTCTTTATTTAATAATATATTAATATAATATAAATTTATTTTTGTAAATTTATTTTTGAGATCAAAGTATTAAAATATAAAAACAAATACAGAAATATGATGTATCCGTACTAAATTCAGCGGTCAAACTAAGTTGGCTTCTTAATTGCAGAGGCCAGAGGGTCCGGCACAAGAAGCGACGCGTCTCCCTCTATATGGGCTCGTACGTTGTTATCCCATCATTTATGGGCTTTTGTATTAGCAAAATTTCTTGACTTTGGGATCAGATGTCGGACTACCGAGTTAATCACAGGTTATAATGAATCAATTGTTTTTATTAAAATAAAATTATTATTTTTTCTTGATAGTAAGGTCAAATTGGCCCCGTTAAAAACTCAATTTAGGTTAACCTCGGTTCTATTTTTAAGAAATTAATCCTGCAAGGTGGACGAATTTAACGGTAAAATCGACTGATGACATGGTATATAGGCATGCATCCTGCTTGCAAGGAATATGGAGTACACGGTGGATGATAGCCAGAAGTTTGGGGTAGTCTGAGAGAGCACACGTCAGTAGAGACACGGTGGAGTTTTAACACGGTGTTCTCCGATGAAGGGGAAGGAGGAGTGGCGGATGGTCCCATTGTTGATCGTCGAACCATGAGAAAAAACAAGTGCATAGAAAAGACAGTTATAGAAGAAAATTCACAGAAAAGTTCCTCACAAAGAACACGTTTCTTGATCACTAGTTAATATATTCATAAATTACATACACTTTTGTTGAGAGCACAGACACATTTTACGAGCAGAACATTGCATCCTAGCTTTGATCAAGTGATACTCCACCATCACAATCGCTGACAAAATGCCGACTAATTCGTGGAATTGTGGTTGCAGGATCTAGTATATGACCTTCAAAGTCTTCCTTTCACATTTTGCAGCTCTAGCTAATTCAAGAACTAGCAGCGAAATTGATCTTCAGAACTAACAGTAGGACTTGGCTCAGCGGTTGTGAAGAGGGTCTGAGGCGTTTGGAACTTTTCTTTTGCTTGAAAAGAACATATCGAAGGATTTCTGCTGCTGCTTCTCTGCACTACTTGGTCTCCGCTGATCTTGTAAGTCGTGAACATCCACCATTGTATCTTCTTTCTGATCTCCTGAGAGCAGCAGTACAAGGAGAGTTAAAACCACTAGCTTCTGCAACACGAAGACTTGAAGGGACGGTTGGAGGTGCATTTTTTAACTAGAAACTGTTTTGACGTTCAGGTGAGAGGCGGGGAAGAGAGTTTGCCGAGAGAAACGCAAGATCTGGGACCAGGGCAGAAAGTTTGATGACTTTGTCTGGCAAGGGGAGAGGAGGAAAGAAGTAGCGTTGTTAATGAGTACACCCTGCAAACAAGGAACGCAACTCACGAAGTAACTTTTTGTATTTCAAGGTAACTTTTTGCCTTCTGTAATGCTTTTGTTCTCGCTTTCAGTCCCTAAAATAAGGTCATACCAGGTCCAATTTACAGCGTTATAGAAACAGATCTTGGCTCTTGTGCTTTTTTTGTCAGCTTTGAAAACCAGTCAATTTGCAGCTTCATCTAGAGCCAGGAGAATCAGGTGGCAAGCTTACACCTTAAAAGGAGATAAATCAGAAAATGGGGTTTCTGAATTATTAGTTTCTTATCGTTTTCAAAAACTTTCTTCTTCTCCATGCAAAGTTGAGCGAAAAGGCAAGCATGTGCGAAGCTTTTAAGGGAATAAAGTAGCTAATATCCTGCCCTAATCTTTACTTACAGTACAGGTTTTGAGTAGTCAAATCATGCGCAACTGAACCGACCACGGTTCTTTATGATAGCCATTGAAGATATGGAATCAAATATCGCCCTGTACCAGAAAAGAAAAGCAGGAGAACTCTTCTGTAATGCAAGACCAGTGATTCCCTGATGTCATTCCGTGACTGGTGGCTTGCCATGACGACTGCTTTGACAATGAGAGCCCACTGAACTTTGAACCACACATAAGCTAGCTTTTTTTTTATTAACACGGTATTGATTGTGAGATTCAAATTAATAATTTCTAGAAAACAAATCTAATTTAAATATATCTCAACTAATTTTACAAATCTTAAAATTATAATAATCCTGAAATTTATAAGATTCGAACTAATAATATCTAAAAAACATATCTAAATTCTGAGCAGGTAAACTACACCCCTCAGGTCCATAAGCTAGCTTTATCAATTCTCATGTTGGTGCTCGATAACATGATACAGTTTGCCAGGGATTTTATTAACTGGTTGCCATTATGATTACCGACACTCGGTGGAGTCATCACAGATCACAGTAGCTGTAGCTGTAAGCTCTCCGTGCTGGCCCATTTTACTTTCGGGCTCGTATACGTGTCTGTTTACTGGTTTGAAACTACCTACCTAGTGCGGAGTGGGCCTCCTACTCTGTAACCTATGTGGAGACAAAACTTTGATTTTAGCAAGTAGATATGTAGGGATATTCTTGCCACAAGTTACTCTGCAATGTGGTTTCTTTAGTTAAAAATATTTTTTTATATTGATATATTAAGATTATAAAAAATACTTAGAAAGATAAAATATTTTAAAATGCATGATGACAAACACTCCTTTTAGTTATTTTTATTAAATTTAATGTTTCATTTATAAAATAAATTATCGACGATTTCGATTAGACAACTCTCTGTTCCAACCTCCTGGGTCATCAATCCACCCGCCACACTGATCTTGTTGTGACATGGAAGCCTCGAATTTAAGATCCTTACCGGCATATGAAAGCGAGTAGAGAATGGGGCTCTGCCGGGATTTCTCAGGAACACCTTGATACTATGTTCGTTCTCCCAGCTCGTTGCCCTGTATGAGACAACTACATGGGCCCACTAGGACAGAGGAAGGTGAAATGTTCCTTGAGTTCATCCAAAATATACCTATCTGCACCTCTTACCATTGCTATTAGCAAATAAAAACCTGGTTGGAAAAAGAAAAAAAAACATCCATTAGTGTTACATGCATCATAACTTCCTACAAGTTTGACGTGTTGCGAAAAAGTTGCTAATGAAGTTCCAGAGATGAAAAAGAACGAGTGCCGTCGTCCTTCAGTCGACAGAGGTGGTAGCAGTGCAATCATCTGTGCTCCTAAAGCCAGAACTTTCCTGCAAGTTCTGGCCGCTCCTTTCTTCAACCACTCGATTAATCAAGGCATCGATGTCAGCAAGTGCTAAAAATTCTGCTAACAGATGCATCCAGGATTAGAAATTATTTAGTTAAGACTGATAGTTGCCATATCGAGGACTGCCAGTAAATACTCTGCAGTAGCGCCAAAAATACTGTCATGACAGGATCAAACTTTGAGATCTTTCGGCAAACACTGGGGAAAGTAGCCGAAATCTACGGCATGCAACTTGTATAACTTTGATTATGATATGACAGTGATGAAATTTTTGCGTGGCGCCAAATTCGAATCATCAAGTTGCTTCAAATCAGACCAGTTCAAAGCTAGAGGAGGGATTTAGACAAAACATTTGAATGCTAAGATTTGACATAGGTTATATTGACATGACTGACAACGGTCTGGGATGTTGCCAAAAACAAGCCGTGGGGACACAGGTAGTATTACGGTAAACAAACTTTAGAAATGTGTACATAAAATCTTCACATGTCCATTGCCACTTCACTCACCTTGAGATGTATCTATGGGTTCCTTTCTTTGATCTTGTTGTTGTATATCAGCTGGTTCTCTTGAAAGCACATCGGCGATGTATGAAGAGCCTAATAGTATAGCTTCCTTGATTGCCTCCATTCAAATCAACACACGATTAAGATTATTTTGTTGGTGCGAGTAAACCTCAATTCTCAGAAATTATATTTTATAAATCCAAATGAACGAATAAAATCTTGATTATTCCAGATACTTACAAAAAATACACACGCTACTTGGAACTCAAGAGTTACGCAGTTCACAGGCTCTTTAACATCACAACATGCTCTCGAGAACAACACACGATTAAAATGATTTCCCAGAACATGGAATTAGCATGAGCATCAGTCATCAAGCAGAAAAGTAAAACATTTAGCGACAGTTACTCCAGAGATACTGCAGAAGGTAATTCAAATGAGTGCTTCAACATTAGTCTTGGCTCTGCATTATGGATATGGAGCACGGTTCACAATCAAAATCCGCTGCGGCAAAGTTTTCTAGTGTAGCTTCTGCTGGAGAAAGTTCTACAGTTCACAAGAACTTGGCGGCCTCCGGAACACCCACAAGATTGAGAGAGGAGCAATCAAAAGGTACCAGTATGAGTGGCATTTGGCAACGATAGGTTCGCTTGCTAGTAAACCAATATTCCAATCACTTGGTGTGTTCACTCCCATTCACTTGCCCACTAAACAAGTTGGGAATGGGAACCTGTGGTGGCAAGATTCAACAATGTTAAGAGATTTGGGGCGAGCCAGAAAGCAATTGTGCCAGTGGAAGCAACTGCAGAATAGCCAGGTAGTTTTACTTTTCACATGGTATCAGAACACATGCAAAAATCAGAGCTGCTTAACACAGACCTGGCCCTACAGCCTTTCTCCATCATCACTCAAAAACTTATTACGTTACAGGATGCCTATTTTACTAATTTTCACTCGATCAGCAGCAATTAGCAGCCAAAGGTTGCATGCAATGAAGAGACTAAACCCTTCAAGTAGAGGCTTGCTGGGAGAACAAAGATGAATCAGTAAAGAGTCACCTGCTCTTGGTTGAGCATTTTTGTCAGTCAGAAATGTAAGACTTAGGTAAAGATCGTTTAGTACTTCTCTGTTCCACGGTAATCAGTATTGCATTAGGGTTTGGAAACATCAAAGTTTTACTCCAACAAATCTCACTTTCATTTGGCAAGTGACCAAGCAAGGGTTCATATATACCAATTTCAAAGCATATGAGACTTGCACCTTTCAGATACTCAAATATAATAGAAATTCCATGTTTTCATTATGGCCATTTAGCAGTTAACATTAGAACCAAAATCAAAATTTCAGTATTCACAAGACTTCCCAGGCAAATTCAACTATTCTAGCAGTGAGAAGAGTCAGCAATAGCACAGTTACCCTGCTGCTGGTTTTAACAAAGTCATTCATACTCCAGATAAAAGTCCCAGAGATCAGAACTTACAAGAACGAGCATATGGCACCACAAAAGTTCATTCCACATGGCCAAAGATTGACTTCCAGGAGGCCCCAAACATCAATCAAGATTTTATAGTAAATCCAAAATGCCATGACTTTTGCATTACAAATTCTCGCTTCTAGGTCTTCATGAGGCCGTATCAATTTCCATCACTTGCCATATCCCATACATAAATTTCCCGGCCAACTTTTGCATTTAAACTTCGTCAAAATATAAAGCTGGTATCTCTGGAGGGGAAGGCATGTTTCCCACGCACTTGAACTGTTCCAAGAGAATACTTGAGTAAATAAAATGCCCTTTTGCAATGCAAGAATTCATTCAACTTCCTGACTAGTTTTGACAGAAACCATACCTTGTGCTGCTTGTATTTTTCTCTCACAGCTTGTAACCCGCCTCCTCTTCTACTCAGATACAAGTCATGTATGATGAGAACACATTCTCTTAGATCTGTTGCTTTATATCCGGTGTATTGTTGCAAGGTTGAACTCTGTATGAAGAAAAATTAGAAATCGCACTCCAGAAACGACTGTCAATTCAAATTAGTATCCCTGAAACTACTTACCCAGGGATGTGTGTTGGGTCTTATCAGAAATCTTGTAAGAAAAATAACGGATGCAGCCACCAAAGAAGGTAAATATTTCACACAATTGTAATCCAACAAGCTCAACTCGGCAAGGTAAAATCCCAGGTACTCAAGCTGCAAATTTAAAGTCTGGAGAAGGCACAAAGATCACAACAGTCAATAACAAAAACAAATGCTTCCAAGCATCAGAGCATTCAAGCCGTTAACCTTCAATGATGAAAAATGAGATCACACTTACTTTGTAATCTTCCTGTGCTGCCCTGGTGAATCTCCTGCAAAACCAACATGACAAACGATAACAAAATCAGTCCACCAAACTATTAACCTTCGATGATGATTTAATCACCAATTGCAGGCAGACAAAGAGCTACATCAAAACATTCTTAAATCTTACCTTAAGAGAGTCTTTATTGTAGGATTTCCCACTTCAAATTTCAGAGTTTTAAGTATGTCAGCTTCCATTTTAACCACCTTCAGAGTCACACATAACCACCATTAATTAAAATAACAAATGAAAAGTCACAGCTTGAACATGGAAATACGAGCCCATAAAACAAATAAATAAAGAAAAAATATCAATTAATTACCTCTTCTTTGGTGTACGTATTATCTGTTATGTAGCAAAAATCTTCAACATTTGGAGGGTTGATTTCTTCATACTTTCTACATATCCAAACAAAATGAAAAATAAATAAATAAATGAATAAAACAAGACTTAAAAAACATTAAAAAAATTCAAAGGGATCCCAGATCTTACGAGGCAATAAGCATAGCGGAAACACCAAGAAGCTGAAGCCTCTGCCTATTGAGAACATTGAAAGACAAGAATCTATCAATGTAAGAAACGGTAAGATACAAAGTGTCAGAGACGATCTTGTACTCCTCCGCAACCTCAACCAACCAATCCACCAATATCCCTCTCATATTGGGGCTAACATCTTTTTGAACCTTCTCAAGGTAATCAGGCAAAGGCCTTCTTTTTGGATCAACCTGAAAAATAAACCCCATAAATCAATTAAACCACACGAAACCTAATTACATTTCTACAGATCACATCACAAAAAAAAAACAATATTTACCTCCATTTTATGAAGATACTCATGAATATCAGATACATATGGTGCACACATTTGGGGATCTTCAGGTTTCCCATCAACATCCTCTTTGAAAACACCCTCCTTCTTCGTTAAAGTCCCCTTGCTGCTCTTTGACTTTGCCTTCGCTTTCTGCTTATGTACCTCATTCACTGAAACGGTGGCGTTTGATAAGTTGGGAAGTTCTCCTAACACAACTCTCTTCTTATTCAAGGGCTGGTCCTCGGCTGAAGCCAGCGCTGCCGACCTCTTTTTGGCAGCGCGAGTAATTCGGACACAGTTCTCTTTCTCTGAATTTGAATTCATTTTACTCCCCTTCACTCACCGACACAATGCCTCGTTTTGGGTTTGGAGTGAGAGGGAGGGTGGGGGGTTGCAGAGGGTTCTGCGAGTGTGAGGGGGGTAGAGGTTTTGTAGTGGTGGAGAGAGAGGAGGAGGGAGCGCCATGATTTTGTTTTTGAAAGGAGGGGACTTTGGCGCTTGTTGCGTTTTTTGGTTTTTTATTTTTGAGATTTTGCGTTTTGGGGGGTGGCTTTGAATTTTAAAAACCATGGCCAAAATATTTTGGGTTCGGGGAAGAGGCAGACTGTGGGCGGGTCTAATTTTTTGGATTAAAAAAAAACATAAGGAGGGAGGAAGGGGATCGTTTTGGCGAGTGGATCAGAAATTAGTGGGTGTACTTTTTTTTAATGACTGTTTCTTTTTTTTTTTCCTAGGGTGTTTAGAGTTGGGGTAATAGATTTTTTATAAAATATTTTTTTATTTTAAAAAATCAAAAATGTTCTAAAAATATAAAAAAAAAATGAATTTTAAACAAAAAAAAAATTTATTTCATGAATTTTTATTGATTGGTTAGGTTTTTAGCGGTTTAATTAACTCGGTATCAGTAAAATATTTTCTCTTAAAAAATGAATTAGATAATATTATATGTTATTTTAAAAATTGCCTCGTAAATATTTATTTTTATATTTTCACTTTTATTATTCCAATTAAATACATATTTTTCCTAGTTATTTTAAACTTTCATATCCCGTGACAGATACCTAGAAAAGTTTTATCCTGACCAGGGAAGAAGCTTTTTGAGATAAAATTACAATTACATGTCAAATTTTATTTCAAGGTCTTTCAGATCTCAACCGAAGGGCCCGAATTCAACGATCCTCAATTAACATTTCAGCGGTTGGGATCCTATCCTGCTATTAATCAGTGAATAATTTTTTTTCTTATAAAAAAAATAAAAATAAATTATTGATGATAAAATCAATGGTTTGGATTTCACCAACATGTTTTACACTAAAATATTAGCGGTTGAAATCACATCCTATGGTAAATCTTGTATTTTTTGTTACCGCTCACCTCGTCACACGACAATGTATACTAGAACATTTTTTTTTTTCAATTTGTTTTTTAAAATTTTATTTTGTGTGAATTAGCAATTTTAAACCCAGGATGTCACCTAATGAAAAAGAAAACATTGAATGCCACAAATTGATCTAACAATGTTGTTATGGTATGCTCTGGGTATTTTAGATCAAAATGGGTTGAAAAATGATTTATTTGTTAAAAAATCTAGATTTTTATTTTTTCAACTATAATGAATGGATTTTCAAACGACATGTCATCTGCTAATACAAGCAACATGTTTTTTTTTTTAAAAAAGAAATGACAAGGGTGGATGACCACTAACTTCTCTATATATAGAGAAAAAAACTCGTGCATGGGTTTTTGTTTGATGAACTAGGCCTTAAACCTAACTAATTAAGTCTGACGACGTTCGATCTAATTCTTTTCTTTTGTTTTTTAGTATGTATGTATGTATATGTGTTTGATTTAAATAGCACCCTTTCTATGTGATTTTTTTCACATGTTTTTAAAAAATTATATTGCGATTATTTTCTAATGATATCGGGTGTATTTAATTTTCAAAGAGATTGATATGATTCATTTTTTATGTTTTCATGAAAAGATCATATGAATTGTTTATTTTTTTATAGGATTTTTAATATGTGCAATTTTGCATGATATTTTTATTTAATGAATGTCATATGTGAGACGGTTTCTATTGAAAATTTATCATGATAAACTAATTCATTAAATACAACCGAGTAAACTACCCATGTTGTGATGTCAAAAATCTTAACATGTATTCGTCTCTTATTTTTTGCAATTTTGTTATTGTTTATTGTTTACGCCTTTCTTTCATTTTTCTCTGATATTATGTTTATGAATATATAGTAAAAATAAAGTCCATGAAAAAAAATTCAAAAAAATTATAAAATTATTATAGTTATTAGATTCTTATTGCGTCAAAGCATTGTTCATGTACTATTTTTGTGTGATATTGTCATGAATCATGGATACCTGTCAAAATCACAAAGATCAATACATGTTATGTTATTTATTTTATGTGAATAAATAGTTGTTCTCGCGAGTTTCTGTACAAGGGTTACTTAAAACTTATATATGTGTGTGTGTGTGTTGTCATGAGACATGTATATTGAATTGACCCATATAAAAAGTTTATATGGATATATCACTAGTGTCAATAAAAAAAACCCTCATGTGACGGTTGCATAAGTGATCATTAAACTTGACAATTCATCATCTCATGTGAATTAGAGAAATTGTTTTATATGTTATGAGACAATATTTATTGAAAAATTCTTTGCCAGAGTAAAATGAGATTTGAAAAAAGATTTAAACCATGTTCAAACGATCAATTACTATTATATAGAGAGCAAACATAATATAAGTTAAGTCATTAATGATTTTCTTAATATCCAGGGGATCATGATATGTTTCTAAATGACACACCTAATCTTCATATATAAATTAATCAATTATTTAATTGAGTTGAAATTAAATTATTTAACTTATTCAGATTAATTATAATTATAATTTATATGTGGGTCAAGATATTAGAAACATAATAGATCATACACATTAAGAATCAATAGTCATAGATTAATTGAGATGATCTAATTAGGTGTAACGTGATTAAAATATATTGTAGAAAATAAAAATCAAAATACAATTAATACAAATATTATATTTATAGACCTGAAAAACCCAATTGAGGGTTTATTTCATATCATTTTTAATAATTATCTTATATATATATATATATATATATATATAATTCATTTTATTTCAATATAAAATGATTGTTTGTTTGACATGCAATCATGAAAGTCACAAAATAGATTCCTCATTTCTAAATAGAAATTTTAGAGATTTTTTACTGGCACGTGTTAATTACCGTTTGAGACGAGGCAATTAGAAAACTTACGACTTGCAATAACTCAATTTTTAAGAAATTATTCAAACAAAAAAAAACAGGTTATCTTGGTCCGAGTTTTTAATTCGAATTACATTTGGTGATTGCTATTTAATTCGACCAATCCTTGGCTTTACAAGGAAGAGACATGATACTGTAAGATCTAAGTTATTTAATTATTCTGGAGAGACAGGGTTAATTTT
The DNA here is from genome assembly GCA_025169955.1 of Salix arbutifolia. Classification (NCBI taxonomy): domain Eukaryota; kingdom Viridiplantae; phylum Streptophyta; class Magnoliopsida; order Malpighiales; family Salicaceae; genus Salix; species Salix arbutifolia. Next base: position 2,154,431 of record CM045915.1, on the reverse strand, counting down.
GGTATATAACAACTGGTTTGTAAATATGCCTTGAAATGAAAAGGTCTCTTATAATAAAAAAAGAAAAAGTTTATCTTGGTCCGAGTGCTACTCCTAATTCAATAAACAATTTTTTTTTTTACTAATTTCGAAGAGAAAAAAGAAAAGAAAATTACTTGCCATGAAAAATTAGAAATGATAAGTAGTTTAGGTCTCTTTGATAGTATTTGAAAATATTTTTCATTCAAAAATATATTAAAATAATATTTTTTTATTTTTTAAAATTATTTTTAACACATCAAAATGATATAAAAATATCAAATTTTTAATTTTGAAATAAAAAATAAAATATATATTTTTTTTTAAAAAGCACTCTCAGATTACAATACCAAATACCCCCTAAACTATGATAATCAAATCCAAGTCTTACTTGATAGTTTCTCACCAAAAACTCATGATTCAAAGTAACTTGAGTTTTAATACTATATTTTAAAAAAGAATGCAATCACATCCTTTTAATAAAAAACAATTAACATGTGCTTAATCGATGACTGGACAATACAAGCTCTTTTTTAAATCAGCTTCCAAGTCTGCTGCCCTTGGTCTGGACAAAAATAGTTGCAGCGAGAGGAAAAGAAATCGATATACAAAAATTGATAGACGAGCTGATGTGGATTAGTTGAAGCCTGCTATTGAGCTCGGGCGGACTATTTCGGCCTCGAATCTGAAGCCTCCTCGTTTAAAATTTTCGATACAGGCTTGAGAGCTGGATGTCCTTGCTGGGTTATAGCACGCTGGCCCACCACGACTGTGTGTTCATGGTAAGCCCCCCTCCCCCACCCCCACAGAAAAAAATATAATTTTCGTGAAGTAATATAGTTGTAAGAGTTTCGATGAACTAATTAATATAATATGTGTTGATTGCAATTTTAAAATACAATATATAAATACCACGATTGAAAAATATAATATTAAGTAAATAAACCTTTTTGAAACCATAACTACCGCCGAATCACTAATCAAATAAGATTTAATTGCTGGTTTGTCATTGTGTTTTCAAAGTGTTTTTTAAAAAAATAGTTTAATTTATTTTTTTAAATGATTTTTTTTGTTTTTAGATTATTTTAATTAATTGATATCAAAAACAATTTTTTTAAAAATAATAAAAAATATATCATTTTAATACATTTCCGGACGAAAAATACTTTTAGAGCCTGTTTGGCATGACGGTTACTATCGTGGTTGAGGTTGAAAAAAATCAGTTTCATGAAAAATACTTTTAGTTGTGGTTCATAATTGAAATTGAAATGTTTGGTTAAAATTTTGGTTGAGTTTGAGGTTTATGGAAAATAGTTTCGTGTGTTTGGTTACCATATTTTTCATATTGCTGTCAACATGCAATTCTATCACGAACCAAATCGATACGTGAATTCCTCTGCGATCCCTTGCTATCTGATCGAGGAACAACATCTGATAAAATATCATTAGGAACAACACCTGCGATCCTGAAACTCAATATAGATCGTAATACCAAACAGACCTATAATTCCAAGGCTAAATCCAATTGCAAGTTTTTTATCCTTAATCAATCGAAAAGCAACAGGATTGCGGAGTGAAACGAAGTCACTCGTCTTTCTCTTTCATCAAGGTTGATCTTTATCTATATATTTTATATTTTTTAAATATGATTTTTAAATATTTTTTTCAATTAAAAAAATTGAAGAGTTGATAGTTAACCATCATTAAAATTGTGATTTTACTTTATTTCAATTAGATCTCTTAATTTCCTAATGTTATTTTAATCTTTTAATGAAAATTGTATTAAATTAAGAATATGATACGAAATAAAAATAAGAGTAAAAGGACTACATTTTAAGAATAATAATATTACGGGGATAAAAATAAAATAATATTTACCCATTAGATATTTGTGTTTTCTCTCTCTCAAGAAAACACCCTCAACATTATTTTCCTATCCTTTCCTTTCTTGCAAACAAAACAATTATATCCACCGCTCCCTTTAATTATCTCCAATCTCTTCTCTGATTCTGATCCGCTTCTCTTTTTATTTTTTCCCAAAAACAATTCTACAAAATTCAAGCTACCATGGGAGAAGAAGTGAAAATGAGTGAATATGAAATCAAAGATGGTTAAGATAACATCAACGAAAATGATGAAAGAATTGCAAAGTGATAGATGGGATTATCTACACCTGATAATCTCACTTCCTTATCACAATCGTTGATTTCACCCGAACTTGATTCGGCCTTTAGTATCTGTCATCATTTTCTTCCTCTGTTATGTTCTTTTTTTTTTGCCAAAACCATTGTCTTCTTCTTCTTCTTCTTTGTTACAGTGTGTGTTATTGTGATGAAAAACGTTGAGGGTGGTTACCGTCATCGTGTTCATCTGCGTTTCGCTTGGTCTGTGTTGGGCGAAAAGTATCTAAAATATACTTTTTAAAAACCGCAGTTTTTGGTAGGATCCACAGTACAAAACTGTGGTCCGAAATTTTAACCAAACGGTTTGGCTCCGCGGTGAGGCTCAACCGTAGAAGCTACCGCAGAGTCAAACACCCATTTAATTTCATTTTTGAATCGTGCCATTTAATTAACAACACAAGATCTCTTAGACAATTCCAACATTAAATAGATTATCACGTTTTAAAATTATAATATCCATGAATGTCGTGACAAATAATTTTTTTTTTCCGAAGAGCTAAATATTAATAGTAAAATCATCACTACTGAAAATTTTTGGTTTGGATGCAGATGATGACAGAATTTCTCAAGCTGCTTCAGTTGCAGAGAACAACAAGGTTCAATCCTTTTTAACCAATTTATTTGCAGACAGCAGATTCTGGGTTCCGGGGTGCGTTCATTTCTGTACGAACTCAGGGTTTTAAACTGCAGAGATATGTATGAGTCGGCGTGGAAAAGATGCCTCCTGCCAGTGTTAATGGAGTGGCTGTGGTCGGCGGGGAAATTTTTTCCTGCCTCAGGATCGATCTTGTCTTACAAATTATTTCGTTTTCTTTTGTTTTTTTTTGAAGATCTTTTTGTTAATCGATGTAATAATATTTCATGACGTTTTAGATTGGTTGTGTAAAGCTGTAAAAATGAAAAAAAGGAAGAGAGAAATATGATAATTATAAATGTTCAGAATATTTATCGTGAAAGAAAAGCGTTTCGGCGACAGACAGGAATATCTTCAGACGGGAAATTCCATGAAAATTATGAAGGTCGTGGGTCAATAACCGACAGATAAGCGACCCGTCGCTAAAAGCTCGAGACGCTATCGCAACACTTCACCGATACTTTGTGTTTTAGATATTTAGCGACAACAGTGTCGTTGGACATATTTCAAACAGTCGCCATAGACTGACTTTTGTACTAATCATATTGAATTTATATTAAGATAATCATAACAGGCCTTAGATTGAATGGCATATATAAAAAAATACAACATTTTAGGACTAACTTGAAACTTTGTCAATATGTAGCTTTAAACTCTACCGACCCACTATGCTTTGCGTTACTAGAAAAACCACCAACAACTACGTCTTCGTTTTTCATCCGACTCTAATCGCTATACCTCTCCACATGTCTCGAGCGACCTTTACCTAACCTAGTTTTTTTACCCAGTTCAAGATCAAAGGTCAAACTGAATTTAATTCTATTTTAAATGCTTGAAAATATATTATTATATTTTTTCTTTCAAATTTATAAAATACTGTCGTTTTATTTTTTTAAAATACCAGAATAAAATTACTGTTTTAAAAATGTTTTAATAAAAAACTCGACTAGAATGAAGTTTTCAATTGACAAATTATAACTATAACTATAACTAAAAGAGCTCAGTGTTTCACTGTAGCTTCTGAGTGAAAACACTGTGGATTTCAACAGTGGTTTTTTTTTTTTTTTTTTTTTTTCTCTGTTTTTTTTAAACAGTATTTTTTTTTTTTTTTTTTTTTTTTCTTTTTTTTTTATTTTTTTAATACCGTTTTTTTTAACAGTATTTTTTTTAATGGTTATTTGAACAATGATTTTTATGGTTTTTTTAACAGTGATTTTTATGGTTTTTTTTTCGTTTTTTTTTCTCTGTTTTTTTAAACAGTATTATTTTTTTTCTTTTTATTTTTCGTTTTTGTTATGGTTTTTTTAACAGTATTTTTTTATTTATTGTTTTCTTTTCTTTTTTTTCGTTTTTGTTATGGTTTTTTTTTAACAGTATTTTTTTTAATGGTTATTTATTGTTTTTTTTCTTTTTTTTTTCGTTTTTGTTATGGTTTTTTTTTAACAGTATTTTTTTTAATGGTTATTTGAACAATGATTTTTATGGTTTTTTTAACAGTGATTTTTATGGTTTTATTAAAATTTTAATTTTTTTATTATTAACATAATAATGATAATTTAATTTTTTTTTTCTTACTTACTCTTTTGTTAATGTTTTTTCCTCTTGGGATAATTTGATAAAAAAAAATTCTTTTAACAGTTATAACAATGATAATTTTTATTTTCATTTTATTTTTTTGTTTGATGTTTTGTTGAAGTTTTTAGGATTTTTTTAGTCTTTCATTTTTTTTCCTTTCATTATTAACACAAAATAATAATAATAATAATAATTTAATTGTTTTTCTAGCTTACTCCTTTGTTGATGTTTTTTAGGTTTTTTTTTCATGATAATTTGATAATTTTTATTGTCAACACGGTAATAACAATAATAATTTTTATTTTTATTTTATTTTTTTGTTTGATCTTTTTTTTATGGTTTTTTCTTTTTTTTAAACAGTATTTTTTTTAACATATTTTTTTATTTTTTTCTTTTTTTTTCGCTTTTTTTATGGTTTTTTTATTTTTTTGTTCTTTTGAAAGCTTCTGAGTGAAAACACTGTGGATTTCAACAGTGGTTTTTTTTTTTCGTTTTTTTTTTCTGTTTTTTTTAAACAGTATTATTTTTTTTCTTTTTATTTTTTGTTTTTGTTATGGTTTTTTTAACAGTATTTTTTTATTTATTATTTTTTTTTCTTTTTTTTCATTTTTGTTATGGTTTTTTTTTAACAGTATTTTTTTTAATGGTTATTTGAACAATGATTTTTATGGTTTTTTTAACAGCGATTTTTATTGTTTTATTAAAATTTTAATTTTTTCATTATTAACATAATAATAATAATGATAATTTAATATTTTTTTTCTTACTTACTCTTTTGTTAATATTTTTTCCTCTTGGGATAATTTGATAAAAAAAAATTCTTTTAACAGTTATAACAATGATAATTTTTATTTTCATTTTATTTTTTTGTTTGATGTTTTGTTGAAGTTTTTAGGATTTTTTTAGTCTTTCATTTTTTTTCCTTTCATTATTAACACAAAATAATAATAATAATAATTTAATTGTTTTTCTAGCTTACTCCTTTGTTGATGTTTTTTAGGTTTTTTTTTCATGATAATTTGATAATTTTTATTGTCAACACGGTAATAACAATAACAATTTTTATTTTTATTTTATTTTTTTGTTTGATCTTTTTTTATGGTTTTTTCTTTTTTTTAAACAATATTTTTTTCTTTTTTTCTTTTGTTTTTCGCTTTTTTTATGGTTTTTTTCTTTTTTTGCTCTTTTGAACAATATATTTTTTTTTATGGTTATTTGAACAATGATTTTTATGGTTTTTTGAACATGATTTTTATGGTTTTTTTAATATTTTATTTTTTCATTATTATTATTATTATTATTAATAATTTAATAATTTTTTTCTTACTTATTCTTTTGTTAATATTTTTTATGTTATTTTCCTCTCTGGATAATTTGATAAATTTGTTTTTCTTTTAACAGTTATAACAATGATAATTTTTATTTTCATTTTATTTTTTTGTTTGATGTTTTGTTTAAGATTTCAGGATTTTTTTAGTCTTTAATTTTTTTTTCCTTTCATTATTAACACAATAATAATAATAATAATAATAATAATAATAATTTAATTGTTTTTCTAGCTTACTCCTTTGGTGATGTTTTTTAGGTTTTTTTCATGATAATTTGATAATTTTTATTGTTTTGACAGTAATAACAATAATAATTTTTATTTTTATTTTATTTTTTTGTGTGATCTTTTGTTGAAGTTTTTACGATTTTTTTAATCTTTCACTTATTTATTTATTCTTTTATAATAATAATAATGATGATGATTTTTTTTTCTCGGTATAGTTTGATAATTTTTATTATTTTCAAGTGAAATGATTTTTTTCAAGTAATGATTTTTATTTTTGTTTTATCTTTTATTTTTTCATTTGCTCTTTTGTTAATGTTTTTAGACTTCCTTTAGTCTTTGATTTAATTTTTATTTTTTATTAACGCAATAATAATATTAATATTAAGAATAATAATAATAATAATATTTTTTTTTCTGACTTGCTTTTTTTTTCTCTCTAGGTAGTAATAGTGATGATAATTTTAGAAGTTAGCACTTCGATGTTACTGTTGTTATGACAAAGTATTTTTATCTGTTTTATTATATCAAACTTTACATGTAAAAATATTATATTTTAATCTGAACAGTTGTAAAAATTATTTACTCCGCCCGCAACAAAGTGCGGGCCCATCAAACTAGTTATAATCCTATAACTAATAGGGATTTTTTTTGTGAAGTGTCTTAATTAAAAAAGTGTGTTAGGAAAGGTCATTACCGAAAAAACAGCTGAGCATGTACAAAATCAACCCCCACCTAACATTCAAAAAACTAAACTTGCCATTCAATTGCCCGCCAAACACCATGAATAAAACAGTTCGTTGAAGGCAGTGGTGAGAGGCAGCACACGAACCTACAAAAACCTACCAGTCTTCTCTCCCACTATGTCCTCTCTTGCATCAAACCAGAACGACTCGTTACCCTTCTCACTGAGAGCAGCCATGCACAGGCCAGTGATGCCACCTCCGAGGCATTCTCCTCAGAGATGGCAAGAAAGTTGGGGACGGCTAATTGCCTGTTTGACAATATGGATATGTGGCATGTAATTCTTCCATCTTCTATTGCGAGTTCTCTTTAATTGTGCCTTCAATCTGTGACAACCATTTTGGTTATGATTTTGCAGTTTCAGTGAGTCTGCGATATGGGTATTTCGGGGATTCTGGTATGGTGCTTGGACCTAGCTCATCAAGGTTGATGCAGGCAAGTTCTGTATTTGTAGACCGAGTTGAGGTGAGAGATGAAGACAAGAAAGGGGTTCTTTTACATGAGTTCCATGAGAAGCCCGAGTTAAGCTTTGAAACGAACTGGAGTGTAGTGGATTATATGATTGTTGCATCTTACAGTCGAAAGGTTACATGAAAGGCCTTACTTTTTTTTCGATTTATTTATACAATGCAATGCTGTATTTTTTTTTATTCTAAACCCTGTATTTTTTTTTATTCAGGGATTTTCCTTGTGGCTGAACAAGGGCTCGAAGATTCGAATGAGATGGGAAGCTCGAGCCAGTATTTTAAATCATCTTCAAGTGGAGATGATAAAAGGTGCCTTCTTGAGTTTTTTCTAAGCAGAAAATGGTCCAACTGATTTCGTAAGTTTGGCTTCAAGGTATAACCAAAGTACATGTGGCTCTGCAGGAGAACGAAAGTATGAAAATTTGCTTCCAAAACAAACAAGTTCCCCTGATACCCTCAGCCTCAGCGAACCTCTGAGTGGTAATCCATCTGTCATTTTTTTCATCTAGTTGTCTGTACCATTGTTGTTATTCAAATGATTAACTTAGGATTGAGTGATGCCTAGAGAAATTCCATTGAATTTAGTGCTGTTTTGATGTGAATCTGCCTAGTAAAATCTTTCGTTCATAACTTTTGGCTCCGAGTGCTGTTCAAGTCCATTATTTCGTTGTTTTCTTATTGGAAATTCGATGATGGAGCATGCTGAGTTAACAGAAAGGAAATCTCATAAATGAGTTATGATCCAGACTCTGTAAATGCTTCTTCGTTTGTTCAGGTAAAGAAGCTGAATACACAATCGAGGAGGACAACAGGTACTATCTTGGTCTGATAAACACCAATCCTAAAAGCATCATAATGACTTTGACTGTAAATGTGACATCCAAGATGCATGAGCTATCAAAAGCTAGTAGCAATTGTTCAACAATACTGGGATCTTGCCGGCTTAAACTTTTGTTTCCCAGAACTCAATACGTTGTGGTGACAACTCCTGATAATGTAAGCGATTAACCTTTCTAGCCTGCTTGCTTTTTGTGATGGCAGACATTTTTCCTTGAGCTGAACGTTGATTAATGACTTGGTTGCAGGGAGATTTAAATGGATGGTATATCGAGGTAGCTTTTGTGGCTCGTGCAATAATTTACATCGCGATTTTAGGTGCACTATCAGACACATCTTGTTTTATGCTTTGAATAATCTTTTGAGAATACCTGTGACCAAGCCCCAAACTATTTGTGCTTTGCAGGAGCTATCGTCGTCTTTATTTTCCTGATATTGAAATATCTTGGCGCTTGTGATGCTGAGGTTACTAACATAGTGGAAACAGCTGTAGGGCAAACCTCTGAAATTTCTGAAACTGAACCCATAATGCAAGACAAGTCAGTTCGTTTAACATACGGAACAAATGAAGAAGATGATGACGGATCATCGTGTAGCTCTTCAGAGGATTTGTATGATGCAAAACTATGTGTAATTTGTTATGATGATCAACGGAACTGTTTTTTCGTTCCCTGTGGCCATTGTGCCACATGCTATGACTGTGCTCAGAGGTGAATATGAGAGAAAGAAACTGTGTATTCTATTTGACATTTCTAACTCTTCAAGATTCTGATGAAGAAAGTCTTTTGCAGGATAATGGAGGAGGACAACAAGATGTGTCCAATATGTAGAAGGCTTATCCACAAAGTAAGAAGATTATTTACTTCTTAGAGGATAACTAGGAACCCTTGCGGGACTCCCCTTGCAAGGAATTTTGTGGTGGTGGAAAGATTGCTAGCTTGTTGTTCTTGGGTGTAGCTGCTGTATGTCTGGTCCATGAATCTTTTTTTCATTCTCGGATCAAGCTATCTTGAATTTTCAATTTCGAGTTTCATGGGTTCCTGGCTATCATAAAAGCGTTATAGTGAGTTGAATCCCTTCTTTAGAACTTATTGTTCGAGTATTTACCTGTCCGTATGCTTTCTTCTAGGAGAAGTCTGTGAATTAGTCAAAATGGAAGCCATCTCAAATTCTCAATATTAGTTCTAGCTGCCTGAGAGATGTATGGAGATCTTGTTCGATTGCTTGATGTAATAACAATTTTTGACAACTAATACTGCTTCTTGCAACGCAAAGATTATGTTTCTGTGAGATTTTCTCTCTCTTTATTTTAATTTATTTAAAAAAAACAAAACAATGTTGTTTTCCTGGGAAAAAAAGGCAGTTTTTTTCGAATTAAATTAACCCGGATAAGTTCTCGAATCAGTGAGTTGATTTGTGGGGACAAACAAGGTTAAAAGCGGGCAACAAAAAATTATATTGCAGACTCTATGGACAAAGTGAAAAGCATTTTCAAGATACAATCACTTGATCCAAGGCATCCTGATGTGAACTTTCAGGGTATCCTTACTTTTCCTCGCAAAACAAAATATTTTGTTTTTTAAAGTCAATTTTATTAGAAATATATTTAAATAATTTTTTTTTAAAAAAATATTTTTGAAATTTGTACATCAAAATAATTTAAAAATATTAATTTTTTTATAATTTAAAATAAAAAATAAAAATAAGCTTTTTTAAATTTTTTCATAACTTTTTATAAAATGTCCCAAACACCCCGTAGGTTTCTATGCATCGTAAACATCAAACTTTAATTATCCCCAAAGTCAATGACTGTTTTTAATGCACTGACACCGTTCCTTTGATTAAAATATCGGTAATTGTGATGATTTCTAACTTAATTTCACTCTGCTAATCTACTACTTATGGAAACTCTCAAAATTGTGGTGGCTATTCTTTTTTAAATATTTGTTTTCAAAAATATAATAGAATGATTTTTTAAAAATATTTTTGACATAAATTAATTTAAAATAAATAAAAAATAAATTTTAAAATAAATATATCTTTTCAAAAATATTTTTAAAATATAGTGTCAAAGTCAAACCTTGCATATTTTGTTCTGTTTCAGTAGAAATATTTTGTATCAGTTAAAAAATGAGACAAAACGATGTTTTTATATTCCGGTCTATTCTGAATTTTTCACCTAAATATCAACTGAAATACTTTGTTTTTGTTCTGTCTATTCTGTTTTGGGCAAATAGTATTTTTTTAAATAATAAATAATTTTAGAATATCAATCATATCTCTTAATTTGATCTTTAGATTGATATGAAATTTTATGATGTCTCTTAACATATTTATATCTATTATGTTAAAATTTCAGAGCAATTAGAGAATGTAATGATCTTGTGAGATTGATGATGATATTCTCGTAATATTATACATGTTCATAATTTTGTTAAGAAAAAATATTTTATTGTATTTTTCTAGATTAAATTGCACAATTCTAAATAATTTTAAATTTGAATTTGAACTAATTTATTTAATTATATATATATATATATATATATATATATATAAACTATACAATTCCAAAACAACATATCAGAATACTCTAAAATTAAAATGTTTTATTTTAATTGAAAAAATGAATAACCAACCACGGTATTAAAAAACTTGTGTCAAACAATAACATTGTTTCTAGCAATGCGTTCGTTTCATGGTGCCCCCGTAGAAAAAGGAAATTTTCACTGGCGTATAAATGCATTTTGTATATGGGCCTACATAGAAAAAAGTGGCCCAATTTGATTTTTCATCTTCTTAAGTTACAATTTTGGTTTTTTGTTTAGGGACTGAACCTGTTTTGTTCTATAATTGTTTTTTAATATTTTTATATTTATATTGATGTACTAATATTAAAAATATTTTAAAAATTAAATTGTTAAATAAAATTTAAATATATTTTTTAAAAAAACAATCACTATTATATTATCGACCGTGTACTTCATTGCTGCTAGCAAAATAGACTTGCAACCGTATAGCATAGGGAAGTTAGGAAATATAACTCTTCTAGACCATCCTAAAATCATCCGAATGTCTCAAACAAGAAGGGCAAAATAATGTTATTTTTTACTTTTAAGATTAGCCTATTAAAATAATATAAAAATAATGTAAAAATAATAATAAAAAAAGTAAATAAAACACAATTACATGCTAGACTTTCTTGGTGGGCAATGAAAAAAAATCCTGAACTCTTGGTTGGCCCTAGAAATTTGAAAGGTCTTGGAGAGGATAGGAGATGAGTTTAAGGAGTTGTTTGATATTATATTTTAAAATTATTTTTAGTTTTATTTTAAATTAAAAAATTTGATGTTTTATGATAATTTTTTTAAAATAAAAAATATTATTTTGATATATTTTTAAAAAAAATATTTTAAAAAATAACTCGATAACTCCCAAATAAAAATCTCAGAAAACAGGCACTAAATTGTTGACTTTTTGATGGTGAATAAAATAGAAAATAAAGGATGGGATGCTTTTGTTTTTGTATTTTAAAATTATTTTTGAAAAGAATATATTTTAAAATTATTTTAAAATAAAATATATTTTGAAAAGCAATGCAAAACCACATGTGGAAAGCGGATTCGAATGGACCAAATGCGGTACTGTACTTATCACTCTCACTTCCTCTGTCGATGAACAGTTTGCCTTTGGAGATACAAGAGAGCAGAATCATATGGTGTAGGTTTATTTTGAAATTGATTTTTATTTAAAAATATATTAAAAAATATATATTTTTTTAAAAAATTATTTTTCACACTATCATATCATATAAAAATATTTAAATATATTAAGAAAATTTAATTTAAAGTAAAAGGCTAAAATAAAAAAATCATTTCTTAAAAAAAACAATTTTAAAACGCAATTTTAAACAGTATTGTAGAATATAGGTAACAGATAGCACCTGCTCTAGCAAGTTGAGACTTGTGGAGAATGGAGACGGTGACATGCTTTCGCTGCGATCGCTCCGTCTTTCCTTAGCCGAGCGGCTGTTCTCTAGTCCCCATCCTTGGCAATAAAATAGACGCAGTGAAAACCCAGCTTCTAGAAATTTGAAAATCTTAACGGTGAATAATTCAATTAAACTATAATTAGAGGGTGTTTGGGAGAGCTGTTGCTGTAGCGTTTTAAACTGTTTTTCGTGCCGAAATATATCAAAATAATATTTTTTTTATTTTTTAAAAATTATTTTTGACATCAGCAGATCAAAATAATTTTAAAAACACCAAATCATATTCATTTAAAATAATAATAATAAAATTATAAACCGACATTTGAAACACTAGCCAAACACACTCTTAATCTGGTCTTCGTCTCCATTTTCTGATGATGATGATATATATATATATATATATATATATATATATATGGTAGCTTTCAACGTTGTATTTAACTTGTAAGATGAATCCGACAGGCAACAAAATGAAAAACCATTTTAATATATAAAAGACAATGTTATTTTGTTGTTTTCTAAAACAAATCTTCAAAGATTTGGATTGATCGTTTCAATTCACAGAATCTGTAACCTGAAACTCGGATAGTAAACGGTAATACCTTGCACGTAACCTGTTTGATACTAATGCGTTTGCACTGACCTCATCACGTCCATGGCACTTTTTTTTAATCGATAAGACGAGACAAGCAGTCACGACTTTCTGAAAATCCATTACTACGAGGTAGTGGTAAAAGAAGTTTTCTTTAAAAAAATAAAAATATATATTAAAGTGTTTTTGTTTTTGTTTTTATTTTTGATAAAAAATAAAAAATATTAAAAGATTACCAGTTTAATATATTTTAAAATTAAACATGCTTTTTATACATAAATGAATAAAATTTAACGATAAAGATAAACCCCATTGACTAGTATGACTACTAACTGCTATGACTGCCACTACTATGTAATTATATAGAAACTGTTTGTTTCGTTGTTTTCAAAAATATTTTTTTATTTTGAAATATATTAAAATATTTTTTATTTTTTTAAATTATTTTTAATATTGGTACGAAAATAATTTAAAATCATTAAAATATTAATTTAATTTAAAATAATTTTTTTAAAATAATTTTAAAACATAGTAACAAACACACGATCTTCGTGTATAAATATAGATATCAGTCTCGTCAAGACACATAGCACATTACAAGTAATACATCTTCCTCGGGAACAAGGATTAACACCATGGCAACCTTGTTTCTCTACTCTCTAGTGTTCCTAGCCTTGTATGCCATAACAGTTCACTTCCTGAACAAGATAAGAAACTTCCCACCTAGTCCATATCCTTCACTGCCGATCATTGGCCATCTCTACCTTCTCATCAAGAAGCCAATTTACAGGACACTGTCAAAAATCTCTAGTAAACATGGCCCCGTAATCTTGCTCCAACAAGGATCTCGTCGACTACTTGTTGTCTCATCCCCTTCGATAGCTGAAGAATGCTTCACCAAAAATGATGTTGTCTTTGCAAACCGCCCACGTTTGCTCATGGCAAAACACCTTGCCTACAACAGCACGAGCCTTGGCTGGGCTCCCTATGGCGACCACTGGCGAAACCTCAGGAAAATCGCCTCGATTGAAGTCTTGTCTGCCTACCGCCTCCAAATGCTTTCTGCCATACGTCTGGAGGAGGTGAAGGCAATGATTTGTGGGCTCTTCCGTAAGCAGAACCAGCTTGTGGATATGAAGACAGTTTTCTTCGAGCTGACACTGAACATCATGATGCGGATGATAGCGGGAAAGAGATATTATGGAGAGAATGTTTCTGATGTGGAAGAAGCAAAAAGGTTTCAGGCAATTCATGCTGAAGCCTTGTTGCTAAGTGGCAAAACCATAATTGGAGACTATATACCGTGGATTAAATCAAAAAAGATGGTGAAGAGACTGGTAGAGTGCCATATAAAGAGGGACAGTTTTTTGCAGTATTTGATAGAAGAGCAAAGGACAAAAATACTGGAGGGTGATTGCTGTGGTGAAAAGAAAAGGAATTTGATTCAGGTTCTGCTGTCCCTGCAAGAAACTGAACCTGAGTATTACACGGACGATATCATCAAAGGGCTTATGATGGTAAGAACTTTAATCATGTTTCTTGATTTACTGATTCTTATGATCAATGGAGTTGTGTTATCATAATGCAGCACTGTTCTTTCTAAGTGGATGAAATCTCAGTTATCAACAATAGTATAGATATGGAAGTTAGTATGGGACGCCTCTGCTTTGCGGGGAGGAACTGACATATATATTTTGTCTATGGATCCTGCTTTTGTCAATAAACTGGCTATGCACAATAGCCAACTTTATGTATTATACACACGACCAAGGTGTATTGAATTGACAAGGGTGTGGGGGATCACTCCAGTGATTTGGTTTGCATCATCTTTATATATATATATATATATATATGCAGTTGGATATCACCTAGAATAAGATATCTCCACTGCTTGTATCATCTATGGAATTACCATGTTTTACTTTGGTGTGTAGGTGCTCTTAGTGGCAGGAACACACACTTCATCTGCTACAATGGAGTGGGCACTTTCACTTTTGCTCAACCATCCCGAAGTTCTCGGGAAGGCTCGAATAGAAATCGACGAGCATATCGGACATGATCGTTTAATGGATGAAGCTGATCTTGCCAAACTTCCTTATCTCCGCAGCGTCCTAAATGAAACTTTACGGATGTACCCAGTAGCCCCATTGCTAGTACCTCATGAGTCATCAGAAGAATGCCTGGTAGGAGGATTCCGCATTCCACGTGGCACAATGCTCTCTGTAAACGTGTGGGCCATTCAAAACGACCCTAAAATCTGGGCAGACCCAGGAAAATTCAGACCTGAGAGGTTTGACAACCCAGAGGGAGCTAGAGATGGGTTTAAGTTGATGCCTTTTGGGTACGGAAGGAGGAGCTGTCCCGGAGAAGGCTTGGCCCTGAGAGTGGTGGGACTAGCATTGGGCTCGGTAATTCAATGTTTCGAGTGGCAGAAAATTGGTGATAAAATGGTGGATATGACTGAGGGGTCCGGGTTCACCATGTCGAAGGCACAACCATTGGAAGTTACATGTAGGCCACGCCCGTGCATGCGAGGGCTTCTTTCTCAAATATGAACCACATATATTCTTCCACGACTCCCGATTGAAATCACGATGTGACTCTTGATGATGAAAGAAAAGACGGCTGCCCTCCTTGCACTCGTTATCGAAGAAACAACTGTCACGTGTCATATACCCTACCCTCCATTTATATGCTACCGTTTGTCTGACAATCAATCTGCACATTTGTGCAAGGATGCAACCTTGGCCAGACATTATAAGCCCTCTTGTTGGAGTGCTGTGAATCTGTAATATGAGCAGACAATATAAGCCTAGTTTTGAAGTGAGCCCCACATGTGTAATTCATGGTTGAGATCGCAGGTCCGAGCAAAGGTTCTGTTTCATACGACAATTCTGTGATTCTTAACGTCTGGGCCTCTTTATGTGTTGCTCATTCAAGACGAGGGAGACAAACCAATCATAACCACTTACCATCATAGTTACTCAAAATTTGAATATGTTTTATTTTTATTTTTTATTTTTAATTAAAAAAATATTAGTATTTTTAGATATTTTTATGTATTGATGTTAAAAATTAAAAAAATATTATTTTAATATATTTCTAAATAAAAATATTTTTAAAAACAATGTAAACCATATTCCTCTGAACCAAATCCTTCTATGTACAGTTTGCCTTTTCGTTTTTTACGAAGAAAAGAAAGAAGGGAAACTTTACTTTTGTCGTTTGTTCGGTCTCTTTGCTACGGTGGTTGTTTATCAACTGAAGTTGTCTTTTTCTTTTGGGTTTTGCTAACCTAGCAGATAGCATGAATTAATTCTCACATGTATGTCGCAGCTTATTGACATTTTTCATAAACAGGGAAAACTTGTTTGCAACTAGATATGGGATCGAGCAAAGATGTTTGATGACTATGTAATTATTATTTTTGTGTTTTTTTTTAAATATTTAACTTAAAAAATATTAAATTAATATCATTTTAGTAATTTTCAATATTTTTTATATGATGATGTCAAATTGAGAAAAAAGTTGAAAAAAAAAGTATCTTGATATATTTTCAAGTAATTCTTTAGTCCCAGTCCTTGTCAATAAGATATGCGTAGAGAAATCCCAGCTGCTAGAAGTTGGAAAGTTTTAATGGTGAATAATCTGATTGAACTTAGCCTCTATTTTATGATTAAAAAAAAACTAAGACTATTGAAAAATTCATTATGCTCCCTTGCACAACTCCTATGAATCACATCAATATATATTTTTTTGTTTTTTCTTTCATTTCATCATTCAATTGCAAAATTGATATCCAATTGCTTCAAAGTTGGCAGGGAATGATGATATTAAAAAATAAAAAGCTAAGGAAATAGACAGCAATTTCAAAATTGAATTAAAAAGCTAAATTCAATTCTTGAGTTTGAGAAATGAGAGAGTTCCTGATTTTGATTGAGGAGAGAAAGTATTGGTTGACATCCATTTAACGAAATAACTTAAAAATGATATATCTTCAAAGAACATAATGATACACTTAACAAATTAGATAAACAAATAAAAGGTATTGGATTTTCATTGTTTGGTCATACATTGTTCATCCTCTCACACATTATTGGGGATGGGTTGTGTATAATTTTTTTTTCAATTTGGTTCTCAATTTTTTTTCCAGCGACTTCATCCTAATTACAAACTAAATGGTTTTTTATTTATTTTAGAAATGATGAGATTGAAAGAAGATGGATCATAATAAAAAAATAGAAAAAAGATGTCAAACATGAGTGGTGTGTGATGAGTTTTGAAACGACTACTCTTTGATCCCAGAGTTTCGAAATCATCCAAACATTTTTTGTACCTCAATATCATTAACTAATCCCAATTAGGAATAGTTAATCATAAATTTAGGATGTGTTTGATATTATTTTTGCTTTTGTAGTTGAGGTTTTAAAAAAACAGTTTCATGAAAAGTACTTTCAGTTGCAGTTCAAAATAAGTAGCGAAGTGTTTGGTTAAAACTGTGGTTGAGTTTGAAGTTGATAAAAAACAGTTTTGTGTGTTTGGTTATCATGTTTTTTATATTGATATGAACTAGTAAAATTACTTTAAAGGACACGCACACACATATAAATTGTTTTTTAATTTTTGTAGATTAATAATTATAACAATAAAATGTAATTAATAATTCATGAAAAAACAGATATTTGTTTGTATTCTCCTATTAAACTACTTGCAATTTCATCACAAATAAATATTTCTCTTTCATCAGGACTGATCTGTATCTATATATTTTTAAAAAAAATTGGACTGGGCTGAGCGCAGGCCCAGCCAAATTGGGCCAAAGCCCAACTCTGTTGGACTTGGGCTGAGTGCAGGCCCAGCCAAATTGGGCCAAAGCCCAACTTGTTGGACTTGGGCTGGGCCAACTTTAAAAAGGGAGGCGTGAAACGGTGCGCTGCACTGTTCACGTCTTCTTAAAACATGAACAGTAGAGTCCGACCGACGACGACGAGAGGATCAACGGTTGATGCCGATGGGTAGAGGAGGCCGAGATGATTCTTTCTGTGGTGGTGACGTCGTAAATGATGGCTTGTGGTGGCCGGTAGGAGCGTTAGAAGCTTGCTGTTGTCGCTTCTGTTTCGACGTCGGGGCTTCTTACTCTCACTGGAGGTGGTCACGGCAGAGCTTCTAGAGTGGAGGAGAAGCTCCTGGTGATGAGATGGGGGGTGTCTTCAGGAGCTACCCCTGACTATGAAGAGAGAGAGAGAGAGTTGCCGCTATAAAGAGAGAGAATCGTCGTGGAGAGAGAGAGAGAGAGACCGTTGGTTGCTTCACGCTATTGTTATTGCTGATTCATGCGATCGCAAAGGGTGTTTTTGCAATCACAACTTATTGTTTGTTATTTGCCATCGCAGGTAAAAGCAGGCAACAAAATTGAATTGCGATCGCAAGTAAAAGCATCATTTTTCAGCTTATTGCAAACAATGGTTGCAATCAATTTTGCGATAAGTCCCATAGCAATTTAATATGCGATTTTATATTACTAAATGCTACAAAACTGCTTATTGTTTGAATCTCGGTTTTGATCGCAATATCAAACGCCTTCTTAATATTTTTGTCATGCTCTAGGAAAATCATAACACTTTTAGTAAACTCTACTACATCACCAGTCTCCCGTAACTGGAGCCGACTAATCATATTCAGGAAAATATCAATATTTTTAACTAGTTATTAATCCTATTCATAACTGGAACTATTTATTTATTAATTAATATCATTAACTATTCTTAACCAAAATAGTTTATCAAATTTATTTTTAGTTATCCTCCATGTCATTAAGTATTTTACCCTCTCAATTACAATCAAGGTAATTCAAAAACACCAATGGGGGTTGGTTCAAGTGGCAAGCAGCTTGTTCCGCTTAAGTGAGGTCTCGGTTTCGAGTCCCCGTGTATGCAGCAACACCCATTGGTAGCCTCACCTGTCATTGCCAGGCATGCGACCTGGGGCGACCACCAGATTAGTCGGGGCAACCCGGATACTGGAGGCTGTCAACTAAAAAAAAAAAAGTAATTCAAAAACACACAATTTATATAATTATATTAAATTAAAAAAAAATAAAAGGTTATGCATTTAATAATTTATTTATTTTTAACAAAAAAAACAAATTATTGAGTAAAAACAAGCATTCTAGAATAATTTTGCATGTAACCAGTTCAACACTGATGCGTTTGCACTGACGTCATAACGTCCGTAGTACCTTTTTTTTTCAATCGATAAGATAAGCAGGCACTGCTTTATGAAATTTCAACTCTGCTTCTTTCATTACTATGACTTCGAGTACTGGGTAATTGATATATAGATAGTCTCTTCAAGACACAGTGAGCAATGCAAGTAATACACCTTCCTCCTAAAAAAACAAGGACAGTGGCCATTGACAAATCCATGGGAGCCTTGTTTCTCTACTTTCCTGTGTTTTTAGCCTTGTATATCATAACAAGGCACTTTCTCGACAGGATAAAAAACTTCCCCCCAACTCCATTCCCTTCACTGCCGATCATTGGCCATCTTTACCTTCTCATCAAGAAGCCAATTTACAGGACACTGTCAAAAATCTCTAGTAAACATGGCCCCGTAATCTTGCTCCAACAAGGATCTCGTCGACTACTTGTTGTGTCATCCCCTTCAATAGCTGAAGAATGCTTCACCAAAAATGATGTCGTCTTTGCAAACCGCCCACGTTTGCTCCTAGGAAAACACCTTGCCTACAACCACACAACCCTTGCTTGGGCATCCTATGGCGACCACTGGCGAAACCTTAGGAAAATCGCCTCTGTTGAAGTCCTGTCTGCATACCGCCTCCAAACGCTTTCTTCCATACGTGTGGACGAGGTGAAGTCAATGATTTGCGGGCTCTTTCGTAATCAGAATCAGATTGTAGAAATGAAGACAGTTTTCTTCGAACAGACACTGAACATCATGATGGGGATGATAGCTGGAAAGCGATATTATGGAGATGGTTTTTCTGACGTGGAAGAAGCTAAAAGGTTTCGTGCAATTCACGCTGAGACCTCCTTGCTAAGTGGCCAGACCATTATTGGAGACTACCTACCGTGGATAAAATCAAAAAAGATGGAGAAGAGGTTGATAGAGTGCCAAATAAAGAGGGATAGATTCATGCAGTATCTGATAGAAGTAGAACAGCAGCGCAGGAGAATATTGGAGAGTGATTCCGGAGGAGAGAAGAAAAGGAATTTGATTCAGGTTCTGCTGTCCCTGAAAGAAACAGAACCTGAGTATTACACTGACGATATCATCAAAGGGCTTATGCTGGTAAGATTCTTAATATTGTTGCTTAATTACTGATTATTATGATCAATGAAATAGGGGTATCATAATGCAGCGCTGTTCTTTTGTGTTTAGACCACCTGGTTAATTATTTGGTTTGCACCGTCTTTTTTTGATATTTCTACAAGCAGTAGGATCGATATCTCCGCTTCTAGAAGTTGTTTCCGTGTCAAGTTACACAGCCTAGAATAAGATATATCCACTTCTTGCATCATCTATGGAATTACCATGTTTTGGTTTGGTGTGTAGCTGCTCTTATCGGCTGGAACAGGCACTTCATCTACTACAATGGAGTGGGCACTTTCACTTTTGCTTAATCATCCTGAAGTCCTCGAGAAGGCTCGAATAGAAATCGACGAGCAAATCGGACATGATCGTTTAATGGACGAAGCTGATCTTGCCAAACTTCCTTACCTCCGCAACATCCTGAATGAAACGTTACGGATGTACCCGCCAGCTCCATTGCTAGTACCTCATGAGTCATCGGAAGAATGCCTGGTTGGAGGATTCCGCATTCCACGCGGCACAATGCTTTCTGTAAATGTTTGGGCAATTCAAAATGACCCTAAAATCTGGCCAGATCCAAGAAAATTCAGACCTGAGAGGTTTGACAACTCGGAAGGGGCTAGAGATGAGTTTAAGTTGATGCCTTTTGGGTACGGAAGGAGGAGCTGTCCTGGAGAAGGCTTGGCTCTGAAAGTGGTGGGATTAGTTTTGGGCTCGCTAATTCAATGTTTCGAATGGCAGAAAATTGGTGATAAAATGGTGGATATGACTGAGGGGTCCGGGTTCGGCATTCGAAAAGCACGACCACTGGAAGTTATATGTAAGCCACGCCCATGCATGCGAGGCCTTCTTTCTCAAATATGAGTTTGAGAATAATCGACCACGGAGAATTGATAATGAAATATAAAAAATGGTTGCCTTCCATTTCTCTTTTAATAGAAATAATAACTTGTTGGTTTCGAAAATCACATATGCAACGAAAAATATGAAATAAAATTATCTGAACTGCCCGACCTTCATAGATAAATATCCACATGAATAACTAGTAAAAAATCTCTTAAATTCATATGTAAAACAAAAAAGGATTGATATGCATGGAGTGCTGATTTTTTATTATGTGATATGGGTAGTTTTTTTTTCTAATAAACAATCACTACCTTTTTTATAAAAAAAAAACATGAGACATAACTTACTATTTATAAAACAATTATAAATTAGTAAAATAACATTATTTTCTTGTGAAAGATATTAATATATTAATTCAGAATAATTTAATAAATTAACTCAATCAAGCCCCTACAAACTTTTTCTAGATTTAGAAATATAATCCTTATATTAAATATACTGTAGTTCTTAATTGTTAAAATATATTTTAATCAAGTAGTATTTAATTATCATCACAGTTTATATTTTGACTAATGATTCTTAATGTGTGTTACTCATTAGTTTTTTAATATGTTGGTCTAGATATAAATTATAATTCTAATTAAATAAATTAAATAATTTAAACCAATTAATTTATTAACAATTTAACAATTGATTAATTTATATTTGAAGATGAAGTATATTATTTAATAACTTGTCACAATCTTTCAAATATTAAAAAAATAATCAGTGACTTGACTTAACATTCCAATAACTAGTTTCTCAATATAATTAATATTATATCATCAATAATATTTTGATTTCACATTAAAGCATGAAGTGTATCTACTATGTTAAATCATGTTTGTTCTATACACAATAATCATTTATTATTTGAAAAGATATAAAACTCTTTTCAAGTTTTATTTCACTTTGGACAAGAAATTCTTAATTGATATTGTTTTAAAGCACACAAAAGATTTTCTCTAATTAATTTAGGGTAATAGATACTTTATTAATCACTTGAGTACTTTCATATAATTCATGTTATACACAATATCTACTCTTTTGTTATATCAATTTAAATAACATGTAATAATATCAAAACATAGTATTTTATATATAAGATTACTTAATGACCTAGAATTCAAAGATTATTTACACAACCATCATGTGAACCTTTCTATGGACATAAATAATCTCTCTATGTGAAATTCTCAGACAGACAATATAGTGTACATATCTTATGATAAGCAATCACATATTAGTTTTATGTATCTCTTGCATCTTAACTTGTGAAAATAATTGCTTCATTTTATATATAAAAAAAAACATAATATTAAATAGTCTTTATGACTCCAATGAATATTTAATATTTAAGAAAACATCGACAAAAAATATTTGAGAAATAATGTTGTGATGCAACAAGAATCTTATAATTATAAAAACTTTATAATTTTCCTTCCAATGCATTTTTATCTCATGAAATTTATTTTTACTCTGAATTTATTATTTTAATATTATACAAACAGTAAAGAAAAATTAAGTTTTTATTAGTCATAAATATATATATATTTAAATGAATACAACAACATCACAATTAAACTACCAATTGACTATAAGAAATATTAAAGAGTATAATTGTCACGCACCATATAGTCCTGTTTCTCGGCTGAATCTTTTACCATATTCTCTGGCATTTTTCCATGTCTGAAAAATACATGCCAACTGCTTTCGGTAACTTGAATTCCTTTTTCTCAGCCGAGGTGGTCCGTGTTTCAACGCGTTTTACCTTAAGAGTTCAGTCCTGCCGCGAAAGTCGTGGTTCGTGATTAGCTTCTTGTGGATGTTTTTCTCGTTTAGTTAATTTCTAACGAGGTGCCTTGCCCGCCCGCCGCCGCGAGCTTATATATATATATATATATTAGCCATGGCACCCGTGTCTTGTTGGGACCGGAATCATGTTTTTTCAATGAAAAAAAATATTAATTATATGTGATTTTTTTATTATTATAATATAAATTTGAGTAAAATAATAAATTTGTATAGAAATCCTGTGAAGTGCAAGTTTTTTATAAAATATATGAATTTTAAATGGATATAAATTTATCTGTTTAGTAGATTTTAATGAAATAACCAGTATAAAATTATCATTATCATTAAAAAAAACAATAAGATTTGGATATCAGAATTATTGAATACATTGTATTAAGATTAGTTCATTTTATAATTCAATTTAAATTAAACACAACAAACGAAATATAAATTGTGAAAGAACCTGCATTAATCAACTAACAAAATTAAAAAGTTCATTTTCTATCTCTAAAAAGAAGAAAACATAAGTTGAAATCCATCCTCATGTTACTGTCATTATCATTACTATAACAGTTATAATTATTATCAATATTACTGCCCAAACAATAAAAATCATTAAATTGCCTTGAAGAATTTAAAATAAAATAAAATATTTTGTCCAAAAAAAACATTAATCACTAAAATTATCATTATTATTGTGCAAACAATAAAATCATTTGATCCGAAAATAAGATAAAAATAACATAAAACAAAAAAAAAGAACAAAAGAGAAAAATAGAGCAATATTAATTTTAAAATGATCACCAACATAAATTAAAATTTTTAAATTGAACCGAATAAAAATAAAATCCCAATAAAAAAATATAAAATGACAAAAATTCAAAACAAAAATCAAAAGTATAAATGAATGAATACGGACAAAAAATAAACACTGTCCGAGAAAGATCGAAAAAAAAGAAAGGAATCAATACTAAATAAAAAATTAAAAAAATAAGTTCCAAAATAATAAACAATATATATAATTAATTCCAATTGAATGACAAAACCACAACAAATCAAAACCTTGGGAACGAAAAATAATAAAGGAATTTTTAAAAATAAAATGCAGTGTAACCAACATAAATTAAAATTTCAGAACGGAACATAATAAAAAAAAATCCTGACAAAATGATAAAAAAACAAATATAAAAGCACAAATACATAAATATGGACAAAAAATAAACACTTTTCAAGAAGGACAAAAAAACTAAAGGAATTAATACAGAAATAAAATAAAACAATAAGTGCCAAAATGAAAAACAAAATATATAATTAATTCAAATTGAAAGATAAAAATGAAAAAAAATCAAAATTTTGGGACCAAAAAACAATAAAGGAATTTAGAAAAATCAATAAAGTGAAGTTGTTGAAGAAATTAAAAGAATAAAGACCGAAATAAAAAGTAACATATATGATCAATTCCAATTTGGGGACAAAATTAGAACAAATTCAAACTTGCATACCAAAATTATTAAAGGAAACAAAAATAAACCAAAAATCATTTTAAAGGGTATAATTGAAAATAATCGAAAGTTCCATTGAAAAATTAGTGATAAAAATGAAATCAAAAGTTAAAGGACTGAAATGAAATGCATACACATATGAGGGACTGTCGCATGCTTCACCAGCAGCAGGAGAGAGAAAAGAGAGGGGAAAAAAAACCTTCTACTAGAGATCACACTATCATGTTTTAATGGCACGCGCTGCATGTTGAGGCATGGGACATGGAGGCGAACCCTATGAGACGACGAAAGCACAAATTCGACCGAGTAAGGCCATCGCACGCGCCACCTGAAAGGTGCGTGCAGGCAGAATACTGCAGGCGCTTTCGGATGACGCGCCTGCATTGTTCCAGAAAAATAAAAAACTGGTCAATTACCTACAAAATCCTGGACCCAACAATATTTACGAAAAAACTTGGGTGAAAGTACTTCACTACCCCCGGTTCTAGGCGACAAGTTTTGTCGTTTAAGGGGGCTAGAGATGTCATTTTACTGTGCAATAAATCTGGAAATACTATCCATGCCCCCTGAAAAATTAAAAATACCCCTGATCTCAGGGGCTAAAAATTTTTGGTGATAAGGGCAAAATAGTCATTTTCATTGTAGTAATGAATAATGAACTGAGTGTATAAACAGTAGAATTTCACACAGTAAATCACTGACGACTTTTATATATAAAGGAGGGGACATTTTCAAAGGGTGCAATGTGGCTACTTCTTTGGCTCGAATTACGTAGTGGGTAGATTATTAATTTTTTTTAAAAAAAAACTGAATTATTGTTAAGATTTTTCCAAGAAAAAAAACAGCAAGAATGCAAAATTTGATAATTGTAGTAATGAAAGTGAACTAAGTTTAGGTGAACAGTATAATTTTACACAGTAAATCACCGAAGATTTTTATATTTTAGTTAGTGTGTGAGTGTAAAATAAAAGTTTAGTAATTTCCCTTCTAATGTTTTTTTATTCGATAATAATGACATTTTTAAATTAAATGATATATTAATTGAGATTAAGCTATTTATTTTAAATTAAAAATACACCCTTCATATGGACTGGAAATATTTAAAAAAGTTTAATAAAATTCTTTAAATAAAAATCCTAAACTTTCAAATTAAAAAATAAAAATAACTTTTAAAATACATTTATAATAATATCTGTTTATTCAATTTGACCCATTTAACGAAAGAATGATGTCATGTTTCAACAAATGTTTTATTTAAAATAAGAGCTGAGAGAGAAAATATATTTTAAAATTATATTCTTATTTAGAGAATTTGATATAATACAAAGAAATAATTAAATAAAAATAGGGGGTGTTTGACATGAATTTCAAATACGTGTTTGAAAAAAAATATTTTTTATTTTAAATTAAAAACAATTTAATATTTTTATATCATTTTCATATGCTGATATAAAAAAATAATTTTAAAAAAATAAAAAAAATACTATTTTGATGTAATTTTAAATAAAAAATATTTTCAAAAATAACCTCAAACATACTTAAAAAAAACTATAGATGATAAAAACATATATAATATTACCTTCAAATTAATTTCTAGTCTAATCTGTAAGTGAACTTCCTATCGTAACAATGACTTAAGAAATTTAGATAATATTATTTTAATATTAAAAAAACTACAGATTTGACAGTAGTTTTACCTTTTAAATATTTATTATTTGAAAAATATATTAATTTTTTTTAATATTAAAAATAAGAAAACACTAAAAGAATTAATTTAAATTAAAAAATATTTTTTAAATATAAAAACAAACTTTTAAAAACTTGGCTAGTTTATTTATTAATTTTTTCGTTCCGTGTCCCGTTTAATAACTTTATATGTAACTAGTCCAATACAAATGCGTCTGCACTGACCTCATCACGTCCATATTCGCTTTTTAATATCGGTGCGATAAGACAAGCAGGCACGGCTTTCTGAAATTCCACCTAGTTTCTTTTATTACTATGACTAGAATTGGATATATAGATAGTCTCTTCGAGACACAGTGAACAATACAAGTAATACACCATCCTCCTCAAAAAACAAGGACAGTGCCCATTGACAAATCCATGGCAGCCTTGTTTCTCTACTTTCCTGTGTTCGTAGCCTTGTATATCATAACAAGGCACTTCCTCGACAAGATTAAAAACTCCCCCCCCACTCCATTCCCTTCACTGCCGATCATCGGCCATCTCTACCTTCTCAAGAAGCCTATTTACAGGACACTGTCGAAAATCTCCAGTAAACATGGCCCCGTAATCTTGTTCCAACTCGGATCTCGTCGACAACTTGTTGTCTCATCCCCTTCAATAGCTGAAGAGTGCTTTACCAAAAATGATGTCGTCTTTGCAAACCGCCCACGGTTGCTCGTCGCAAAACACCTTGCCTACAACAACACAAGCCTTGCTTGGGCTCCCTATGGCGACCACTGGCGAAACCTTAGGAAAATTGTCTCTATTGAAGTCTTGTCTGCATACCGCCTCCAAATGCTTTCTTCCATACGTCTGGAGGAGGTGAAGGCAATGATTTGTGGGCTCTTCCGTAAGCAGAACCAGCTTGTGGATATGAAGACAGTTTTCTTCGAACTGACACTGAACATAATGATGCAAATGATAGCTGGAAAGAGATATTACGGAGAGAATGTTTCTGATGCGGAAGAAGCAAAAAGGTTTCGCGCAATTCACGCTGAAACCTTCTTGCTGGGTGGAAAAACCATTATTGGAGACTATATACCGTGGATTAAATCAAAAAAGATGGAGAAGAGAATGATAGAGTGCCATATGTTGAAGATAACAGCTTTTAATGGTGATTAAAGGCTGTGCACATTCTGCCTTAGAGAATGTGCACAGTAATTGATTAGTGTCAGTCCTGTAATTAATACTAACGGTATTGTTACCGTTAGTATGAGTCTGCTCTTTCTCTTCTCATGTATAAAACTTCTACTGTACAAATCAATTAATTCATGATTCAAATAATAAAATCACAAGCAATATCCTTATTTCCTTTACATCAAAATCTTCATGGTATCAGAGCTGTGATTCAGCTCCTTAACACCCATTTTTTTTTTTCCTATCGATTCTTCAATTGACAGACATGGACTGTCAAGAATCTGGGAATAATTCTCAAAAAATTATTCCTCCTTCAAACATTGACAGTGATGTCAATTCTTCACAAAAGGTAACCACAGTGTTACTCAATGAATTCAATTACTTACCTTGGTCAAGAGCAGTAACCATTGCTCTTGGGGGTAGGTCTCGGTTGGGATTTATCAATGGGAAAGCAAATGCTCCCGATAGCAGCTCCCCGGAATTTGATAGTTGGTTAGCCAAAGACCAAATGGTAATGTCTTGGCTGTTGAACTCCATGGAACGCCACCTTGCTGAGATGTTCAGCTATTATCAATCTTCACAGGAATTGTGGGAGGCAGTGAAGGACATGTATGGCAGCCAAAACAATTCTGCTCGAATTTTTCAAATCCAACAAGAAATTGCTGGTCTTCACCAAAATGGGCAGCCTTTCGTCAATTTGTTGAGCAAATTCAAGGGTCTGTGGAACGAATTAGACGTTTACAGACCACACTCAGTAGACCCAATTGTTCTTCGCAGCCGCAAGGAAGAAGACCAAATATTTCAGCTACTGGCTAGCTTAGGATCGGAATATGAGGACCTTCGCAGCCATATCTTGATGAATGACGAGCTTCCCCCATTAAAGAGTGTCCTTGCAACCATCCAAAGAGAAGAAATCCGAAGAAAGGTGATGACCCGAGAAAACCCATCCAAAATTGCTGAAGCCCGTGCGTTCGTTGCCCAGAAAAATCAAGAACAGGGCACCCTCAAATTTGCAGAAAAACAAATCTTCAAAGGTAATCGATCGAACTTAAAATGCAATTATTGTCACTCTGTGGGACATCAAATGGATCGTTGTTGGATCCTTCACCCCGAATTGAAACCAAAAAATTTGGGTAATCGGCAGCAATTTCCCAAAGAAAATGGAAAGAAATTTCTAAGACCTAGGGCTCATGTTGCTGCGCATGACTCGAATTTCTCTAGCCCAATGAATTTACTAACTGAGTTTGCAAGTTTTCTCCAAGAAAAACAAAATTGTGGCAGAAATGGAGGAGAAGGGAGTTCGGCTGAGAATGGCGAGAATGGCGACGCCAGCGCATTCTTAAGCCATTTCGGGTTAACCCGGGAAAATGACTCAGCCGGGTTGACCCGAGAGGCAGCAACTGGGTTGACCCGTGAGTCAACTGGTTTGCCCTTTAACTATGCTGAAAAATTCCAAGGTATGTACATAGCTCTTATGACTGCTTTTGAATTAAGTAAATTATATAATATATGGGTAGTGGATTCGGGTGCGAGTGATCACATGACAAATAAATTAAATAAAATTCATGATTTTATCCCCTTTCCGACATCATCCTTTGTTTCTATTGCTAATGGATCTACTGCAGCAGTGAAAGGTAAGGGAAAAATTAAAATTGTGTCAAAAATTATTAATTCTGATATTTTATATGTTCCGTCATTTCCATTCCAATTATTATCTGTTCACCGGTTAACCACTTCCCTTAAGTGTGATGTTATATTTACTCCGTTTAAGGTGTTTTTTCAGGACCATTACACCAAACAGAAGATTGGTGAAGGATTTTATTTGAATGGTCTCTATTTTTTCTGTGATTCCGAAGTTCCGAAAGGACTACAAGCTATTTACTCTCCAATCAATGATCACCAATTGTGGCACTTTCGTCTGGCTCATGCTTCCGACTACGTCGTCTCAAAAATCAAACCTAATCTGTCCAAGAGAAATTATGATTGTGATACCTGTCATTTTTCCAAATCAAGCAGACTTCCTTTTAAATTATCTGTGTCCAAAGTGTCTCAAGTTTTTGAACTGATTCATTCAGATGTATGGGGACCCTTTTCAATGTCAATTGATGGTTTCAAATATTTTGTCACTTTTATTGACGATTTTTCAAGAGTTACCTGGATTTATTTGCTAAAAGCAAAAAATGAGGTTTTTAATTGTTTTAAAGACTTTCACAAACTAGTTTCTACTCAATTTTCCACACAGATTAAAATATTCCGATCTGACAACGGATCTGAATTTACATCCCATGATATGGAAAATTATTTAATTTCTAATGGCATAATTCATCAAACTAGTTGTGTTAATACTCCTCAACAAAATGGAATTGCTGAACGCAAAAATCGAGATTTATTAGAAAAAACTAGAGCTATAATGCTTCAAATGAATGTTCCAAAAAAATTCTGGTCATATGGAATTCTTACTGCTACCTATATTATTAACCGCTTACCCAGTCAAGTACTGGATTTTCAGTGTCCTCTTGAAATTTTGCAGGGTAAACCTCCTAATATTTCGCACTTAAAGATCTTTGGGTGCCAATGCTTTGTTCACCTGCATCCCAATCAACGTGACAAACTTGACCCTCGAGCTTCCAAATGTATTTTCCTAGGGTATTCTCACACTAAAAAAGGGTACAAATGTTATGACTCCGTGCGTCAGAAGCTTTATGTCAGCCGGGATGTTCGATTTATCGAAACCAGCCCTTATTTCCCTACTCCCAATCAGGGGGAGTCCTTGGAGGATCTAGTTCCTCTTCCTAGAGCAGAAATCTGCAGCCTCGACGTGACTAGTCCAAATACTCCAAATGAGATTATCCCGGTTGATGAGCCTTCATCCGCGCTCATGCCAACCACATCTGTGTCTCCACTTTTATCAGAAGCGGCGCCAGCTCTAAGACGCAATCCTTCACGACCGCGCCAGTGCCCTTCCAAATTTCAAGACTATGTGGCTTATACAGTCAGGTACCCTGTCTCAAATTATTTGGATTACTCAAAACTCTCACCCTCGCACTCTGCTTTTTTGTCAGCTATATCCAATGATCATGAACCTAGAAATTTCGCTGAAGCTCAATCTCAACTGGTGTGGAGAAAAGCCATGGAAGAGGAATTGACCGCCCTAGCTGATAATAATACTTGGAGTCTAGTTCCTCTTCCAAAAGGTAAACATGCCGTCGGTAGCCGATGGATATACAAAACCAAATTCAACTCTGATGGATCTGTTAATCGGCACAAAGCTCGCCTGGTGGCTCAAGGTTATACTCAAGAATTCGGTGTTGATTACAAGGAGACATTTGCTCCTGTTGCAAAAATGACCACTGTAAGAGTTCTTTTATCCGTTTCCGTCAATAATGGATGGTTTTTATCTCAAATGGACGTAAAAAATGCCTTTTTACACGGAGATCTGGAAGAAGAAGTGTTTATGAAGCTTCCTCCGGGCCATTCCTTGAGTGCCACTCCTAATTTGGTATGTAAACTTCATAAATCTATTTATGGGTTAAAGCAAAGTCCCCGTGCTTGGCATGCGAAGCTTAGTGGTGCCCTTGCTACATTAGGTTTTAGCAAAAGTTCTGCTGATTCTTCTCTATATATCCGGTTCCAAAATGATGATAAATTGATGGTTTTAATTTATGTTGATGATTTAATTATATCAGGAAATCATATTGACTCCATTGCTAAATTAAAGAAAACTCTTCAACAATTATTTCCTATTAAAGATCTTGGTGGCTTAAAATATTTTCTTGGGATTGAAATGGCTTCATCCAAGAAAGGATTTTTTCTTAATCAACGTAAATACACTCTTGATGTCCTTCAAGATGCAGGTATGCTTTCAACTAAACCTTCTCCTACTCCTGTTGATAGCAAACTAAAATTATCTTTTGCAGGTACGGCCCTTACATCGCCTAAGTACTATCAACAGCTTGTGGGTAAACTTATTTATCTGACGATTACTCGTCCAGATATTACCTATGCAGTCAGTCTGGTCAGCCAGTTCATGCATGCTCCAACTATCCATCATTTCAGCATGGTCAAGCGAATTCTACGATACCTGAAAGGCACTATCGGTCGCGGAATTGTCATGACCAGAAACAACCATACCAACATCATGGGATATACCGACTCCGATTGGGCTGGAAATCAACTTGATCGGCGCTCGACTACTGGATATTGTATGTTTGTTGGAGGTAATCTTGTGTCCTGGAAGAGCAAGAAACAACATGTTGTTGCGCGATCCAGTGCCGAAGCCGAATATCGTGCAATGGCGGCTGCGGCTTGTGAACTTGTGTGGCTTCGGAGCCTTCTAACAGATATGGGCTGTTTATCAGTCACTCCAATGAGCCTGTTTTGCGACAATCAAGCTGCCATGCATATTGCCAAAAACCCTGTGTTTCACGAAAGAACCAAACACATCGAAGTTGATTGTCACTTTATTCGTCAGCAAGTTCAATCAAACAATATTACCACTCATTATGTGCGGACCGGGGACCAACTTGCCGATGTGTTTACCAAAGCCGTGCCGTCTTCCCAGTTTAATCGTCTTCTTTGCAAGCTTGGATCCATCAACCCCCTTGATCCAGCTTGAGGAGGAGTGTTGAAGATAACAGCTTTTAATGGTGATTAAAGGCTGTGCACATTCTGCCTTAGAGAATGTGCACAGTAATTGATTAGTGTCAGTCCTGTAATTAATACTAACGGTATTGTTACCGTTAGTATGAGTCTGCTCTTTCTCTTCTCATGTATAAAACTTCTACTGTACAAATCAATTAATTCATGATTCAAATAATAAAATCACAAGCAATATCCTTATTTCCTTTACATCAAAATCTTCACCATATAAAGAGGGATAGTTTCATGCAGTATCTGATAGAAGAGCAACGGGGAAAAATATTGGAGACTGATTGCTGTGTAGAAAAGAAAAAGAATCTGATTCAGGTTCTGCTGTCCCTGCAACAAAATGAACCTGAGTAATACACGGACGATATCATCAAAGGGCTTATGCTGGTAAGAACTTTAATCATGTTGGTTGTTTTACTGATTTTTATGATCAATGGATTTGCACAGTTCTTTTATGTTTAGATCATAATTCATAATTGTCAAATGTCCTTCATTATATTGTAATGTGAATCATTGGAGGGACATGTTTTGTCTTTCGATCTTGCGAAATGGTCTAGTTACTTTGTAAGAGGAATCTTGCACTTCAAAATGTTAAGATCGAGTAACCTTTTTAACATTGACATGTAGAGTGGATGAAATCTTACCGGACTAGTATGTTATCACCAGTTAATACAAATTAAATAGAAGTTAGTACGGGAAGCCACTACTTTGCGGGGATGAATGGACATATTTTTTTCTCGGATATATCTTTTGTCAATAAAATGATAATGCACAATAGCAAACTTTATGCATAAGAATATTCAAGTCGTATATCATCTTTATTTTTTATATTTGTACAAGTAGCAGGATATCTCCACTGATAGAAGTTGTTGCCGTGTCAAGTTACACCAGCTAGCTATAATAAGATATCTCCACTGCTTGCGTCATCTATGGAATTACCATAATTTGGTTTGGTGTGTAGGTGCTCTTACTGGCGGGAACGGACACTTCATCCACTCCAATGGAGTGGGCACTCTCACTTTTGCTGAACCATTCCGAGGTCCTCGAGAAGGCGCGAATAGAAATCGACGAGCATGTTGGGCATGATCGTTTAATGGATGAAGCTGATCTTGCCCGACTTCCCTACCTCCGCAGCATCCTGAACGAAACGTTACGGATGTACCCGCCAACTCCAATGCTATTGCCTCATGAATCATCAGAAGAATGCCTGGTCGGAGGATTCCGCATTCCACGTGGCACAATGCTCTCTGTAAATATGTGGGCCATTCAAAATGACCCTAAACTCTGGCCCGACCCAAGAAAATTCAGACCTGAGAGGTTTGACAACCCAGAGGGGGCTAGAGATGGGTTTAAGTTGATGCCTTTTGGGTCTGGAAGGAGGAGCTGTCCTGGAGAAGGCTTGGCCCTGAGAGTGGTGGGATTGGCGCTGGGCTCGCTAATTCAGTGTTTCGAGTGGCAAATAGTTGGTGGGAAAATGGTGGATATGACTGAGGGGACCGGGTTCACCATTCCGAAGGCACAGCCACTGGAAGTTACATGCAGGCCACGCCCAAGCATGCTAAGGCATCTTTCTGAAATATGAACCCTATATTCTTCCATCACTCTTGATTTACATCGTGATGTGATTCTATCCATTGGTTATCCGCCCTGCATCACCCATGTTGGCATGCTTGTTTTTATATTTGAAATTGAATTTAGGAGCATTTGAATTGAAAAATAAAATAAAAATATATAGATAATTTTGATGTATTAATATTAAAAAATAAAATAAAATAAAATATTTAAAAAATATATTGCACAATAATACTAAACATATCATGATAGACAACAAAAATACGCCACTAATATCTGTTTGAGAATGTGGTTAAAGTTACTTTTAAAAGAGTTTTTCATTTGGAAATGTATAAAAAAAAATGTATTTTTAAAAATAAATTTTGACATCAGCACATGAAAATAATCTAAAAATAATAAATTTTTTAATTTAAAAAAAACACAGTGAAGGATCACTAACAACATAAAAACCCTATCTATCATGTTCTTACGTAGCCAATAGTTCGCTAGCCATTGCGTGGCTGCATTGGCTAAAAGCATGATTTGAAATAAACAAGTTTTGAAACAAAACAAATATTGAGGGATAAAATTAAAAAAAAAATGATAAACAAGTTTTGAAAGAAACAAATAACAACCGAAAGAATAGTCTTCAAGGGGCTTGACGTGGTGATAAAAGGCTTGAGATCTGCGTAGCAGGTCTTGTATTCGAGTCAGGACGTGCATCTCTTGTAAGAGTCTAAGACAACCGGAGTTTTACTTACTCACCTGAGCCTATAAAGTTCAATTTCTGGGGGTAGGGTTTTCTCGAATAAAAAAAACTGAAAGAATAATTAATAAAACATGACATAAAACGAAACACAATCAAATGTTGATGGATTTAGTTGAGAAAAAATAAAGTAAGAAAATGATTAGAAATAAAATAAATAAAACTGAAAAGAATAGAAACCAAATTTGATTTATGAGAAAAACAAAGAAGGTTGAAATTATAAAAAAAAAGAATTCAAATCTATAAATTATTTAAAATAAAATAAATAGTAATGAAAAGAATATAGACCAAATAAAAACAAAATTTCGTTTTATCTAACTTAACTATAACAAAGAAAAAACATAATGAAATGATAAAAAAAAAAACCCATGTACACCAGTTGAAAGGAAAATTGAATTCTAGTATAATTTAATCATTTTTAATGTATTGTTAAAGAGAAAAGGTTAAAATAACCCACGTTTCAGTTTAATTTTTTTGCTTCAAATACTTAGTCATTTTACTGTGAAAAAACCATATTGCCCTAATGGAGAAGCCATTTTCTTTTGTTGAGAATAACAATATAATAGTTTTAATAATTAAAAAAATGAAAAACCAAGCCCGATCATTGTTTCATGTTAGATTCTAACTCTTCCATCACTAAGAAAGAGTCCAACCTTAAAACATGTTAGGAAGAAGGACAATTTTTGCTTTGAAGTGTTTTTTTAAAATATATTTTCCTGAAAATAATATCAATTTAGTATTTTAAATCATTTTATATGATCATTTGTGAAAAGTAAATTTATTTTAATTAAAAAAACACTTTTAAAAATATATTTTATCGTAATACCAAAAATTCACTCGCCTATGGGTTTCATAATTAATTAACTCGATTCATTCAAACAATGTGGTTTTTTATGTTTGATTAAGTCCACATGAACATGGCGCATAAAATTACAGAAGAATTAGAGAGAGAGAGTTCGCTACCAACATATCTCTGATTCTTGAGGCCTAAAATTAAGAAGTCTAAAAAACTCGAAAGGCGTTTGGATTACCGTGGAAAAAGCAATGCAATGCAATTGCTCGAGATAGCTGCGATATGTGATCATATATTTCCAGAGCCGAGAAACTTCATGGAAGCTGCCGAGTCTTTAAGGATAACAATGAACTAAAAAATATTTAATATATTTTCCAGCCAGCGTTGGATCGTGACTTTTCTTGCGTCGTCAGTTTGCTTTACAACCCTGGATTCCTCCAACTTAGTTCAGCTTTTGTGTCTTTTGTAATGTTGTGACTGGTTTGTAGACATGGGACAGTCAGACTTTGCATCCATGAAGCTTGAAATGTTTTATTTATTTATTTATTTATTTATTTTAAGTTTAAAGTTATCCTATACTGGAAATGTTTAATTATCTATATATTCACCTTTTAATATCGGTGAGATTAGACAAGCAGGCACGCCTTTCTGAAATTCCACCTACTCCGTTTATTTTATTACTATGACTACTAGTAAGAAGAATTGGATATGTACATAGTCTCGATGCACAGCAAAATGTAACCACTACACCTTCCTCCTCAAAAAAAACGACAGTGGCCATTGACAAATCCATGGCAACCTTGTTTCTCTACTTTCCTGTGTTTTTAGCCTTGTATATCATCACAAGGCACTTCCTCGACAAGATAAAAAACTTACCCCCTGCTCCATTCCCTTCACTGCCGATCATTGGCCATCTCTACCTTCTCAAGAAGCCAATTTACAGGACACTGTAAAAAATCTCCAGTAAACATGGCCCCGTAATCTTGCTCCAACTCGGATCTCGTCGACTACTTGTTGTCTCATCCCCTTCAATAGCTGAAGAATGCTTTACCAAAAATGACGTCGTCTTTGCAAACCGCCCACGGTTGCTCGTAGCAAAACACTTTGCCTATAACTACACAACACTTTCTTGGGCACCTTATGGAGACCACTGGCGAAACCTTAGGAAGATCGTCTCTATTGAAGTCTTATCTGCATACCGCCTCCAAATGCTTTCTTCCATACGTCTGGAGGAGGTGAAGGCAATGATTTGCGGGCTCTTCCGTAAGCAGAACCAGATTGTCGATATGAAGACAGTTTTCTTCGAACTGACACTGAACATAATGATGCAAATGATAGCTGGAAAGAGATATTATGGAGAGAATGTTTCTGATGCGGAAGAAGCAAAAAGGTTTCGTGCAATTCATGCTGAAACCTTCTTGCTGGGTGGAAAAACCATTATTGAAGACTATATACCGTGGATTAAATCAAAAAAGATGGAGAAGAGATTGATAGAGTGCCAAATAAAGAGGGATCGTTTCATGCAGTACTTGATAGAAGAGCAACGGAGAAAAATATTGGAGACTGATTGCTGTGTGGAAAAGAAAAAGAATCTGATTCAGGTTCTGCTGTCCCTGCAACAAAATGAACCCGAGTATTACACGGACGATATCATCAAAGGGCTTATCCTGGTAAGATCCTTAATCATGTTGTTTTTCTTACTGATTTTTATGATCAATGGATTTGTGATATCAATATGCAGCACTGTTCTTTTATGTTTAGATCATAATTCAGAATTGTCAAGTGCCCTTCATTATATTGTAATGTGAATCATTGAAGGGACATGTTTTGTCTTTCGATCTTGCGAAATGGACTAGTAACTTTAAAATGTTAAGATTGAGTAACCTTTTTAACATTGACATGTTAAGTGGATGAAATCTTACCGGACGAGTATGTTATCACCAGTTGTATACAAATTTAATGGAAGTAAGTTAGTACGGGACGCCACTACTTTGCCGGGATGAGGGACATATTTTGTTTCTGGATATAACTTTAGTCACCACTACTTTGCCGGGATGAGGGACATATTTTGTTTCTGGATATAACTTTAGTCAATAAAATGACAATGCACAACAGCAAACTTTATGTATGGAATTACCGTATTTTGGTTTGGTGTAGGTGCTCTTATTGGCGGGAACAGACACTTCATCCACTACAATGGAGTGGGCACTTTCACTTTTGCTGAACAATCCCGAAGTCCTCGAGAAGGCTCAGATAGAAATCGACGAGCATGTTGGGCATGATCGTTTAATGGACGAAGCTGATCTTGCCCACCTTCCCTACCTCCGCAGCATCCTGAACGAAACGTTACGGATGTACCCGCCAGCTCCGATGCTAGTGCCTCATGAATCATCAGAAGAATGCCTGGTCGGAGGATTCCGCATTCCACGTGGCACAATGCTCTCTGTAAATATGTGGGCCATTCAAAATGACCCTAAACTGTGGCCCGACCCAAGAAAATTCAGACCTGAAAGGTTTGACAACCCAGAAGGGGCTAGAGATGGGTTTAAGTTGATGCCTTTTGGGTCTGGAAGGAGGAGCTGTCCTGGAGAAGGCTTGGCCCTGAGAGTGGTGGGATTGGCGTTGGGCTCGCTAATTCAGTGTTTCGAGTGGCAAATAGTTGGCGGGAAAATGGTGGATATGACTGAGGGGACCGGGTTCACCATGCCGAAGGCACAGCCACTGGAAGTTACATGCAGGCCACGCCCAAGCATGCTAAGGCATCTTTCTGAAATTTGAACCCTATATTCTTCCATCACTCTTGATTGGAATCGTGATATGATTCTCTCCATGGTTTATCCGCCCTGCATCATCCATGTTGGCATGCTTGTTTTTATATTTGAAATTGTATTTAGGAGCATTGGACTTGAAAAAAGTTTTAAAAAAATATATCTATCGGGGCACAAGATCAGGAAAAAAAACCCCGGTGAATGATCACTTACAACATAAGAACCCTATTTGTCGTGTTCTTACGTAGCCCATAGTTCGCCAGTGAAGTCGTTTTTCTACGACTACAACTTCTCTGGCGATTTCGGAACTAACTTGTTGAAGTTAAAGAGATGCCAGTAATAATTTCCCTGTTGTTGCTACTCGCCATTTGACAAAATTATAGAATAAGTTAAGCCACTGAGCTTCCGCAATGTCAGTTGAGAAGTTGAAATGGAAGAAATTGATTTACTATGAAGCATAGGCAGCACGTTTATCACCAAAACCTCAAACTTCCAACCCTCGACGAACACGAACGAGCTGGGGACAGACATCTCTTTCCAATTTCCTTGTCTTGATCAAGATCCCCGCTCTCCTCTCTCTCTCTCCATGTCTCCCTCTCTTTTACCTATCTCGCCCAATTCAAGGTGCTGCGTTTTCTCTTCATACATTTTAGTTTCACTTTGATAAGCGAATAGTTTTAGGGAAAAAAAATTATACGTACAAAAATTATTAACTTTTACCTACCCGAGAAGTTAAACCAAAATAATTTAGATTTCACAGCAGTGTGGATCTAATAGATATGTCAGAGCTAAAAAACTTCACTTGATTATTAATGAAATACAAAATAATGTGTGTCAAGTATATTGCTGTGTACTGCTGCCCACTCCTCCACCGT
The DNA here is from genome assembly GCA_025169955.1 of Salix arbutifolia. Classification (NCBI taxonomy): domain Eukaryota; kingdom Viridiplantae; phylum Streptophyta; class Magnoliopsida; order Malpighiales; family Salicaceae; genus Salix; species Salix arbutifolia. Next base: position 2,116,063 of record CM045915.1, on the reverse strand, counting down.
ATATCGTGCCATACTTCTAATAGCTCCCACGATATTGTACAAAACTACAAATTATCTCCATCTGCCCTAAAATTAATGGAATATGGAATGATTTATTAAGGGGCCAAGCCCATCCACCCAATTTTCCATTCATGATCAAACTTGCTTTATTGACCACCTCGCACCTTGGAATACCTGCGGCCAAATTTTGCAAATTCCCTTTCACAAATCCCTTCAATTTGCCGGACTTTGCCAGGCAAGTTTCACAATGAATGCTCTGTTCAAATCTTAAATCCTTCTTAATGAGATGAGTTTTGTCCCTCTCCTTCTTCATAATACTAAAGTTATTATTTTTATTTATGTTTAAACTAATACTCATTCTCTCTTTTATTTTGTTTATATAAATGAAAAATATTTTTTTGTTATTATATATATATATATATTAATTTTTATGATTCGTCTATGTTTTTTAATTTTTTGTATAGATGAAATGTATAAAAAATATTTATTTTCAAATAATATTTTTAATATGTGCAGGTGTTTGCCCTAAATCACGTAAGGCTTTATTTGAAAACAAAAATCCTTGAAAGGACTAAGTCTTATTTGTCTATAAAGTTAAAGGACCATGAAGGTCAATATAAGGATGATTTGTAAATAAAAATACAGATTAAAACAAAATTTTCAAAAACTAGAGGGACCAAAACGAAATTTTGTGAATGTCTCCATTACATAAGTAAAAATCTTCCAATCGTGTGAAGAAATGTGAATTACTTTCTTTTCCATTACATCACCTATTTAGTTGAAAGAAACATCATGGTAGTTACTTTCAACCTTCTTCCTGCCTAATTAAATCAGAAATTAGAACGAGAGAGAATCACATACGTTTGGTAATAAAAACAAGAATCTTTAAAAAAAAAAAAACATGCCACGTCAAGGGATTCCATTCATGTTACCTTCACTGGCCTCTTTTAGACTGGGCTACCTCTAAAAGTATAAAAACCCTATTTATATAGTGACTACGTGGAATTTGTGAGGCCAATCTGTAATTTCGGTTTTGTTAAGCTCCTTTCTCTTTGATTAATGAATCATTTTTGTATATATTTTTTTTAAAATGGGTGTCCAGACCCGCTGGGCCTGACTAATCCCACGGCTCAAAGAACTGACCGCGGCAAGCCAGCAGAGTCATTTAATTTATGGGCTTCGCCCAAGTCCGCTGGCCCAAATGAGAAGTTTGCACCCGTGGAGATTCGAACCTGATACGTTGAAGGAGCACACTCCCCCTCCCAGGCCTCCTCCCGCTAAGCCAACCCCCCTGGGTTATCATTTTTGTATATGCTTCCCTGCAAAATGCAAATAGACCTGAAAAATCCTGAAAAGATAAGTTATAGGTCTAGTGGGATGACTTAATGACTGTTTAAGAATATGGTTGAAATTATTTTAGAAATATGGTTAAAGTTCGCAAAAATTGGCATTTGGCCACTAAGCACGCCCACGCGTGCCGCTTGTAAAACATTAATGTTGCCAAACGCCTCCACATGGTAAGAATGTGCAATACACTTGTCAATTTAAAGTGATATTTTATATCTATAAAACTAGCAAATTTCCTTTTATCGAACTTAATTATAACAAAGAAAAAACATGATGAAAGGATAAAAAAAGACTCATGTACACCAGCTAAAAGGAAAATTGAATTCAAGGATAATTTAATCATTTTTAATATATTGTTATAGAGAAAAGGTGAAAATAACCCATGTTTCAGTTTATTTTTTTCTTCAAATAGTTAGTCATTTCACTATGAAAAAAACATATTACCCTAATGGAGAGGCCATTTTCTTATGTTGAGAATAACAATATAATAATTAAAAAAATGCAAAACCAAGCCCGATCATTGTTTCATGTTACATTCGAACTTTTCCATCACTAAGAGAGTCAAACCTTAAAACATGTTCGGAAGAAGGACAATTTTTTCTTTAAAGTGTTTTTTAAGGATATATTCGCCTGAAAATAATATAAATTTAAGTATTTTCAATCATTTTATATGATCATATGTGAAAAACAAATTTATTTTAATATATTTTTCAACAAAAAAAAAACACTTTTAAAAATATATTTTTATCGTAATACCATATATTCACTCGACATCGCTAGCACCTATGAGTTTCATAAATAATTAACTTGATTCATTCAAACAATGTTATTTTTGAATATGTTTGGTTCAGTCCACATGAACATGGCGCATAAAATCACAGAAGAAATAGAGAGAGCGTTAGCTACCAACAGAATTTTGATTCTTAAAATCTAGAAGTAAAAAAAAATCGAAAGGCGTGTGGATTACCGTGGAAAATGCAATGAAATTGCTCGAGATAGCTGCGACTCAGCTAGATTTTAGAGTTGCTAGCGTTATGTGATCATATATTTCCAGTGCACAGAAACTTCATGGAAGCTGCCGAGTCTTTAAAGAGAATAATGGTACCTTCACCTTGACCACCATGTCACTTTCGATGAGAATAACATGGACTTTCAAAGCTGCTGAATATCGAGACATCCTAGCATGCAGTAAGTTTATTTTTTTATTTGAGACGATGTTGGGTTATATTTTAAATATATATTTGGTATATAAAATATTATATTGGTATTTTTTAATAAAAAATTAATATATATATATATATATATATATATTCTAATATATTGTCAAACCAAAAGTAATTTTTGAAAGCATCATCCACAATAATATCAAACATATATTTAGATCATGCCAATAGTTTTATTAAAACAATATTGTTATTTATGTTTTTTTAAAATAAATTAGTATCAAGCTAATTGGATTAGAATTAAATTTGATTGTATCAGTAATTTAAATAAAAATATATATAACTCAACTAAAAAACTTGATTTATTACAATTATATATTAAATTATATTCTTATTTAGAGAATTTGATATAATACAAAGAAATAATTGAAAAAATAGGTTGTATTTGACACGCATTTCAAAAATGTTTTTGAATTTGTTTTACTTTAAATTAAAAAAAAATTGATAGTTTTATATTATTTTCATATACTGATATCAAAACTAATTTTAAAAAAAATATTATTTTAATACAATTTTAAACAACAAATATTTTTAAAAATAACCTCAAATACTCTCCAAAAAGGCTATAGTTGATTAAAACATATATAATATTACCTTTGTAACGACCCCAAAATTTTTTTTTTCTCCTATTTGTTTATTTGTTAATCTTTACTCCTATAAAAGGGTAGATGAAGCATGATTTTTTATTTTTTTTTCTCTCGCCGAAATTTCTAACGAAATTTCGGCAGAGTCTCCCCTATAGCGGGAGATCCCAAGTTATCAATAACACAACCTGCACACAATTTGGATCACAGCTCACCCATAATCACATTCATGTTTAATACAATTAACTGCATAATTCATTTCAGAATATGCTCAGGACCATATTCATTCCCAAACTTCATCTTACATCACACGCATAAGATAAAAATTAAAAAGCCAGTTCGCACATGAAGATTTCACATATATACATATACATAGAACATAACCTAGTTAATATTCTAAGATAATCTAATACTTTCTAATATCCGGAGCACAGGTGGATACATTTAATGTAACAACCCGATATATATATATATATATATATATATATTTAATATATATATATATACTTAACACGCATGGTGCCAGAAATCAGAGAGCCTGATTACCTCACATCATCGAAATACCATCCATACGATCAACATTGCATTAAAAGTGGATCTTACATAAACATGTAGTATTATGGTTGCATAATTAGAAGTTCATATTAAAAAATATGCCTACATAGACATGAGTTTACATTTCTATCGTAACTAATAACCATTACAAATTTATACAGAAGGGTTTAATAAAAGTTATGCGTTCAGTACATTGATTCATACGAAGTATATTGCGATTTAGTATGCATCTACGTGATTCCTTGCAAAGAAGGTTCCCGTGTGTCGGGTTCCTAGACATCTGGTGGATATGACGTCCCTGCAGTAGTATTAAACATTTAAGAGAATATAATTACTTAATGATAATAATAATGATGAAGACTAAACAGTCTGGCAGTTAAATGAGGCATCAACATTTATAATCACTTCATATATTTGGTACATATAGCTTGTAATGCAATATATATACACCAACTATTGCAATTAACCATAATCTTAAACCCGGCTATCCTCATAAGGCATCATTTGCTAAGGTTAACCATTCATTCACTCCGGTCATCCTTTCCGGATACCATTAGTCGAAGCTAATCATTCTTTTGTCCCGGCCATCCTTTCGGATGCCATTAGCCAAAGCTAATCAATCGTTCGTCCCGGCCATCCCTTCGGATGCCATTAGCCGAAGCTAATCATTCAATTATTCAGACCATCCATTCGGATGCCATTAGCCGAAGCTAATCAATTGTTCGTCCCGGCCATCCATTCGGATGCCATTAGCCGAAGCTAATCATTCTTTTATGCCGGTCATCCATTCGGATGCCATTAGCCGAAGCTAATCATTCTTTTATGCCGGTCATCCATTCGGATGCCATTAGCCGAAGCTAATCAATTGTTCATCCCGGCCATCCATTCGGATGCCATTAGCCGAAGCTAATCATTCTTTTATGCCGGCCATCCATTCGGATGCCATTAGCCGAAGCTAATCATTCAATTATTCCGGCCATCCATTCGGATGCCATTAGCCGAAGCTAATCAATTGTTCATCCCGGCCATCCATTCGGATGCCATTAGCCGAAGCTAATCAATTGTTCATCCCGGCCATCCATTCGGATGCCATTAGCCGAAGCTAATCATTCTTTTATGCCGGCCATCCATTCGGATGCCATTAGCCGAAGCTAATCATTCAATTATTCCGGCCATCCATACGGATGCCATTAGCCGAAGCTAATCATTCTTTTATGCCGGCCATCCATTCGGATGCCATTAGCCGAAGCTAATCATTCAATTATTCCGGCCATCCATATGGATGCCATTAGCCGAAACTAATCATTCCTTTGTCAACCTTTAAACATCCAACAAACTAATATAGATTCTAACACAATAAGGTAATATTCATGTTAAAGTATTTCCTTATTCAACATATGAAAAGGAAGGTGTAAATCACTTACCTGCACTACTTCTGGGTTGTTCTTGTCTGATGATGGTTCAATCCCGACTGCACCGCCTGCGACATCAATGTCCCCAAAAATCAGTATATTTCTATTTTCAATTTCACATTCGTCACCATACTTATTTCAACAAAATCACACATTGAAACCATAAATTTCAACACATAATCCCTCAACAAAATTCCAACCGAAAACACACATCGAACCCCTAAATTTCAGCACATAATCATTCAATAAAATCCCAACAAACCACACATTGTAACCATAAATTTCAGCATATAATCCATCAACAAAATCTCAACAAAATCACACATTGAAATCATAAATTTCAACACATAATCCCTCAACAAAATTCCAACCGAAAACACACATTGAACCCATAAATTTCAGCACATGATCATTCAATAAAATCCTAACAAACCTGTTTTGAAACGAAACATTGTAATGGCAATAAATCACAATTAACTCAACAATTATCAAATACCAACGGTTAATATGTAGAAAAACCCATTATATAAAACATATTCAAATTTCAGGGCATTTCAACGGTTGGATCTACCAAGATCTGAGTTAAACCGGAGACTGACCTTAAACTGGAGAGCTACTGTTAAGCATCGATATCTCCTTGCTGAAGTGTACCATTCTCATCTCCACCGTTCAGCACATGAATAACACTCATACGCACCACATACCCAAATTTCAGATTGATCCAACGGTGCAATAAAGGCAAGCTAGCTGGCAGCTCTGACTGGCCGAAGAAACAGATTTAGCTATATTGTTCAAAAGATTACACGTCTCCACCAGAGCAATACCAGGCTGATCCCTCCGGTGAACATTTAGTAACAAGTAAGGCGCACAACATACCAAAATTTCAGAGAAATCCAACGGTGGACGGAGGAGGAACTATCTGGCGACTCTGACGAGTTTGAGGGGTTTTTCCAGAAATCTTCAGATGACTGGATTTCTCAAACGGCTTCAGATAATAACAATCCCTCCGGTCGGATTTTAGACAATGGTTAGGTGCATAACATACTCAAATTCCAGCCCGATCCAACGGTGGTCGGAGGAGATATTGTTCTCGGAGTACCACCCCTTCTTATCTTTTTCTCTCCAACCTCTCTTTAACTTATCACCCCCCCTAAGTGCACAAATGAGCCCCCCATTTCCTTTTAAATGTATCTTTTTACCCCACCTCTTCTTTTCTTATAATTTAAATCATAATCTTTTTATTTATTTCAATTTCACCCCTCTCAACTTATTTTACTCATCTTTTAATTCATTCCTTGGGTTGCAGATTATTTACGGAATATTGACCTTGGTCTTATTTCTTTACGATTTTCCGTCGCGTCACGAAATTGGCAGCGAAAATCTAAATCAGCCTTTAATATATATATATTCTATTGGGTGTTTACATTCTCCCCCCCTTTAATATGAATTTCGCCCTCGAAATTTAAGAGTTTCACACTCCATACCTGATAGTTTGAATAAATCGGGGTATATATATATATATTTTTTTTTTATCTCAACCTCCCTCTCCCAAGTTTCCTCTTCTATTTGAGCATTTCTCCATAAGATTCAAACGATGGGGATCTTTTTGTTCTGTAACTCCTTTTCACCCTGATCTACTATCCTTATGGGTCTCATTTCCAGTGTTAAGTCCTCCTTGACTTTGATGACTCTTTCTGATTGGCCATCGGTTTGAGGTGAAATGCAGTGCTCATATCCAATCTGGTCCCTAAGGCATGTTGTATGCTCAGCCAAAGTCGAGAGGTGAACCTGGAATCTGGACTCAATGTGATGGACACCAGAATCCCATGAAGCAGTACCACCTTAATTTTTTGTAAATCTTAGCAAGCTTGTCCAACGAGTTGGTCATCTTTATAGGCAAGAATGGTGTCGATTTCGTCAACCGATCTACGATGACCCATATCACACCATTTCCTTTCCTTCCTTTGGGAAGTCCCCGACACGAAGTCCATGGTGATCATCTCCCACTTCCACACCGGAATTTGTAATAGTTGTAATGGTCTCGCGGCCTTTGGTGTTCAACCTTGACTTGTTGACATATCCCACACTTTAACACATACTCAGCTATTTCCCTTTTCATATTAGGCCACCAATAGAGGTGTTTCAGGTCCCAATACATCTTAGTGCTGCCAGGATGTATGGAGAACTTGGACTCATGTGCTTCTTGTAGAACCATTCGCTTGACCTGTTTTGTCATTTGGCATGTACAACCGTTGTCCCCATCATCAAGGATCCATCATTCACTACTTGGAACTTCATTTCTTCCCCAGCCTCCACATTCTTCCAAATCTTGGACCCAATCTGTTTATGGAATTTGGCTTGTAGTATCGGTTCTCGATACGTTGGTCGCACCAATAGTTGGGCTACTAACCCACCTCCAGTATAAATGTCCAAGTCTGCACTTATCGCTTCAATTCTGCCAATTGCCGCTCCTTTCCACTGTTAACCCTTCCCGTGGCTTTTTTTTTTTCTTTTTCTAGAACGAATCAACTAAAATCTGAAATGCAACTGTTAGAATAGATTCCTCCAATATCCCATCTCATCCATGCCTACTCCTATGTCCGTGGTTCTGTCGAAAAAAATAACAACCTGATGGAAGAAAAGCCACATAATCTGGATCCTAGCCGTTAAGTACCACCGAGTCATTGTAACAACGTCACTAAGCATAGATTACGAAAGATGTCTTTAATCTGTGCACTCTCTTGTAAAATTAGTATGTGTGCTTGGGGGGCTTGAGGGTTCGTGATATTAACTCGGATTAGAGATATGAAATTTCCTGTATCCCGACCATTAGCCATGTGTTGCCCATTTCTTGATAACTTCCACATATGACATAAATATCTCACTCATCTACAGGGTGTTTCTCATCACGCAGGAATCAAAAATCCTCTTCGTGGAACCGGAAGTCAGGAGGAGGTGGCTGCACTAAGCAAATTCCTGAAGGCCTTCCCCTGGATCATCCTCACTCTTACTTGTCATGACCCAAAC